>CM062817.1:854471122-855781433 GCA_031772625.1 Pinus tabuliformis | reverse complement strand
GATTCCTCAGTTGTCGAACCATTATGCATGCACTGCCTAGTAGTACATATTAACTTATTATGAAAATTGTCAAGAAAAAGATAAACAAATTAATTATTGAAAGTTCTTAGTGAATTCCTAACTCACATAGATATTAATATATATTGAGTGTGGTACTTAATGTATGTACCACCATCATAATATATATAACCATACAAAATAAAGGGAAATACAATGTATTGCACAAAATAAAAGGAATATAAATATATCGTGCAAAAATAAATTAAATATAATACATATTATACAAATAGCAAGGGAAATACAATACATAATATACAAAGGAATTATAATATATATATTAATTTTATATAAACTAATTGGAGAATATAAATCTACAAACTTGAAAGAATCCATATATATATATATTATACAATCAAAAGGGAACATAATATAAAGTCAAAGGAGTTACAACGTAAACAACGAATACAATAAATATAATGTTTTATTAAGAGTTTGTTGTCAACCGTTAACGCAAGTGGCAAATGTCTGCGCAGACTTCAACTAAAACTTATCACCTTATCCCTTCGTTGGAGGAACCTCGAACAGGGGGTCACCATTTGGAGGCAGAACATGATTCTATATAATATGGAAAGGCATTTCAGGAAGAGGGAGTTCATTTTGGGAGTTAGAGAGAACACTGTGAAACCAAAGGAGATTTTGGAGAGTGTTGTTGCACAAAGTGTCTAGGCACCGCGACAATGCTCAGAGTAAGGGTTGTCACTCTTGATCCGTACTCACTATGTTTAGACTCTCTCCTAGGCAAGTCAAGGGGGGTAGTCCCTAAGGTAAATGGATGAGAAAGCCTGTGGAACACGGGCTCTAGGAGATTTTAATGAGGGACAACCTGATGAATCTAAATGAATCTCAATTAACTCAGATGAATAGATTAAACGTTAATGTAACCAAGGGACGACCACAAGATAGAAACAATTATAGACCAGTGCCTTTAATTTGAAATAACCATAGATTAAGTAAGAAAACAAGTCATCCAGAATAATTTTCCAATATGTGACGAACAGTGACAATCATGAATGATCAATATAAACGCCCGAAACTTTAACATCCAAGATATTCCAGATTTAAAATGAGTTTCGCTAATGACCAAGATCTAGAATTAATTAATTTTCTCCAATAGTCAATATAACTTAAAACGTTTATCGTACTTTGACCATATGAAAATCATAAAAATGCATTTAATAACCAAATAACACTAAGGAACTTTAGGTTTAAATTTTAATTATTCCTTAGGAAATAACTTCAATGGTAACTAAAGAAATCAAAATCTTTTAATGCGACGGAAAAATGAATCAAAGGGTTAAAATTTAAAATTTTAATGGGCCATAGGCCACATTAAATTTTTTAATGTTAAGGCGCAAATCCCTTTAATTTATTTTAAACTCCTTAGTCACCAAAAAAAAATAAGATTTTTATATTTTTAAGTATTTTATATTTTTTAGGATTTTAAATGTTTTAAAATGAATTTAAATGTTCTAGAATTTTTTTTTGCAATCATAAATAAAAAAACAAATCGAAAAAATAAAATGAATCTAAATTCTACGTATATACATATAACATAAAAGAAACAAAAAACTAACCCAAAGTATATAAATAAAAACTAACATCTAGACTAACCTAAAACCTAACCAAATACAAAAGAACTAACCTAAACATAACACACAGCATACAAAAAAAAACGAAATCTTTTGGATTGTTTGCTACTTGCAGGTTTGCGGAGGGAGAAAGCTCGACGGCGGAGAGGGAAAACGTGAGGCTGGAATGCGGATGCAGGTTTGAGGGATAGAGCAATGAGGAGTTGAAGGTAGCCACAAAGAAGTTGTAGCGAGGCAAGGGAGTCTTGCGGCTCTGGACAGTGAGGAAGGAAGGGCTGCATGGACAGTTTGCGCTGCGGATTGAGGAAGAAAGGCAGCGAAAAAGAGCTCAATGGACAGGGAGGAGGCTTCGACAGCAAAATCGCTTGCAGTCAGGGGATAGAGGAAATGTGGCTGAAGGAAGGGTTCGATGGCAGCAACGTGCAGGTGAGAGAAAGGTGATGTGTGATGTATGGTTGTATGTTGCAGGTCGTGAAGGGAGAGGGTTTCAAAGAGCAACAAGTTAAGTAACGAAGGGTAGAAGAGGCACGCAGAGGCAATACGCAGGTCAGCGATGGCAGCATATGGAATGTGATGGCAATGCAGCAAGGACAAGTAAACAATTTTGAAATCTCCCAGAGACCCTAAAAAAAACAAAAAAAAACCAGTAAGAGTAAAACCCAAGGCAGCAAAACAAATTTGAAATTTTCTGTTAAAAACCCCAGGCAGCAAAAAACGAGGCTTGCAGATTTGCAGCGGCAGCAAAATGATTGTGAGCCCTCTAAAAAAAATCGAAATGCACAGTGAACTCCACAAATCAGGCCGCAAATCAAAGAAAACAACCAGCAAACTGATGGCCCAAAAATCTCTTAAAATTTTCCCAGAAATCTTAATTAAAATGTTAAAATTTTCTGCTTCAAATTTTTCAGTGAAACCCTCACAAAATTTCCAGATCTAAAAATAAATAAATTTAAACCTTTGGACTACAAAATATCTAAATAATATCTCTGGAAAATTATTTTGACGAACCCCAGAGATCCAGATCTTACCCTCCAGGACCTAGATCTAGAATCTGCACACAGTTTTCTTCTTCAGATCTGTAGCTGCAAGACAACAGGAAAACACCCAAACAATATATACAATGACCCAAAAACTAAAACCCAAGTCAGAAAAATGAAAATAACACAGGTCTATGTAAATGAATGGCAGATTTATCAGATCTAGGGAGTGTGAGTCCAACTCTACTCCCAGATTTGATGATCTGAGGCTCTCAACAGCCATATCTATCAATTTAGCACAGAAAGATTTAAATTTTTCAAATTTTAAAGGAGGTACTGAGCTCAAAACCCTTCATGCATCGCCCATAAAAAAAATATCCTATGATAAGCTTGAGATCAAATTTAAGCTAGGCTCTTCAGAAAACACGGATCGAGAGTTGGTTGGTTCAACCGAAAACTTCTCCGAACACTCGATGATCTAAAAAATCAAGAATTTCTTGTAAAACTCAATTCAGCCATCAACATAGAGCGAGAAAACGATAATAAAATTCAGATTAAATAAAGATACCTGCTATTATATTCAAAACTTAAATTATCATTCAAACCCCAGCGACTGAGCAAATACCTGTACTCAAATCACTCTTCAGAAAGCTATCATCAATGGCTAAAAGAAATCTATGCATGAAAATGACACATCTTATAGTATTTCCACGAAGACGAAGAGTAACACCCACCAGAAATTAACCCCAAATTCTTTCTTTATTGCTCATAAAAAATATTACAAAAGAGCTTTTTGCTTAGTACACGATCCAGAGATTGGATGAACTGACTGACAAATGACCTCCTATTTAAAGATAAATCCTCCAACGGCTAGTTCGAGTGATCCCGTCAAAGCAATTTCGACCATTGATGAGGATTAAAATTTCTTTTAATCTCATCCATTGAAATTTTAAATTATTGAGGAAATTTGAATTTTTCAATTAAATGCATTTTAATTAATTCAAATCCTCAAAATTTTGACTTTGACTTAACCCCAGGACCAAAGGCTTAAAATTTAGCAAAATAATTAATTTACCTTAGTCCTTGGACCTCTTAAACTTTAATTTTTTAAGGACCAACGAATTTTGCCTTGGAGAATTTAAATTTACTTAGGACCTAGAATTAATCAAATTTTTGGCTTGGGATTTTAATTAGTTTTGGCTAGAAAATTTAATTAATTAACCTATGAGGGGATAAATTATTTTTCCAACCTTCAGGAGAATTTACATCATGATTTTAACATTTTTTACATCTCAAGGGGGAAAACCATCTGAAAACGACCCTCACAGACTACCCAGTTCTGCGACACAAATATAATCTAGCAGATCAAGCAATTTGTAATAAATAACCTAACCAAATAGTTAGGATTATTCCCAAATCACTTTTACATAGACTCGATCTAGAACACTAGGAATCCCCTAAGATCCCAGTGACAAAATCCATTCCGGCTTTGGGGTAAGGTTGAAGGAAAACTCTGTCGACCATCCGAGAATGGATCGGTGAGACAAAAAACCTCCTGGAATGTAGATCGTCATTAGAAAAATAGGTTTACCTAGGTAATTACATACACGACACGGATCTGTTGAGATTATTTACATTATACACATGCAGACTGGGTTTACATTATAAGATGATGATTAAGCTGATGGTGATAATTGGACGGCACGAACACATCGATCAGGCACTATCCCTTTGCGAAAAAACGGGGTGTACTGCTATGGGTCGTTGACATGTAGTGGTCAATAGGGAGCTTTACAGAGAGACGGGAATTTCTAACAGAATCACAGATACTGAGCTTGATTGTTCTTGGAATTTTTGGCATGGGGACCAGAATATTTGTCTTCTGGATCTGGGAACCGTACAGGTAGACCCCAGATAGGTTGGGAGGTAAAGGGCGGTTTGGTAACTATAGCAGTGGGAACAACCACAATCCAAAACACCTTCAACTGATTCTAGGTATTCTTCTGCAATTTAAATTTTAAATTTTGATTCCTGTCTGGTTAAAATTAAACAATTAGAGCTTTACATTGTCTAGTTAAAATTTGCACAGTCAAGGTTTTACAAGTCCACTTCGCTAGCCTTCTAGGTCAAGGAGAAGTAATCTTGCAACTTTTATACTTCTATGTGCAAAGGAAATGGTTTATCAAGGTCAGATTCTTTGATAGAATTACCTAGGAAATTTCGTTCATATTATATGGCCCATACTTTGAGAGATGCTATAATAGAGAAAAAATCCACAATTTTAAGCAGTAAATGCATGCAACAATTAGCCCTAAAAAAAAGACCAATCCAATGTATATGACAAAGTAAAACAAGAATAACATTAAAAGCATGTACTGACATGTAACAGAATACATCCAACCATTCACAATTCACAAGAGAGAAGCCCCAAGAGAAGATAGACTAATATCCACACATCAAAATTCATCCATAATATCTCCAATTCATCCTCCAAAAAAAGTGGGAAATTTTCTAAAGAAGAGAGAGATCCAATCCAAAGTCATGATGAGAAAATGAGCTCATCTCACTTGTATTTATACACAACTTAGGAGTTCGAATTAGCCTCCTTGGCCTACATAAGCCCCAAAAATAAAATAATGTTCTAATAATTCAACTTTTGGCGACAAGCCACCAATCTAGCTCATAAAGGAAAAAAAAGCCTCTTAAGAGGTCAAGTAATAATCTATCCATGATGTAGGGCCCTCTAAGAGGCCTAATGAGGTCCATGGGTGCCACAATGAAGAATAGGGCCCTCAAAAGTAGTGGACAAGGGGTTGGCCCCTTGTAATAACCTGTGGTGCTCCAAATGACATGTGGAGGCACACAAGTGTCCTCATGGGTCTCCAAACAAATGAGGATGCCTATAGATCGCCTACAAGGGCTAGGATGATGGTGTAGGTGGTGCCACATCATCGTGCAAGGCCTGGATCATCTGCCAAGTGTATAGTGCAAAACTGGGGCCAGCTTGGCATGATGGATCAGGTTCATTTTCCTCGCCCAATAAGTGAACCACGAGCAATCTCTGAATGGCTGTGGGGATCCATGGAGTGTTGTCTACTGTGGAGGCCCATGGCTTTCAACGCACACCCTACAAGTGCCAATGTAGCCCTCTGAAGGATTAGAACCCCATATAGGGAGACCAAACCGAAAATGGAGACCATCTACAATCCTGCATAAGATCCAATGCGTCCCCTAGCCTTCTAGTACAACAAATCATTAGAGAAATCGAGTAAATGAGCTTACCAAATCATGGACCACAGGTGGGGACTTCATAATGGCTTGCCCTTCCATAATGGACTTCGAGATGTGCTAATGTCTCCTAAACTCCAAATGGGGTTAACCAATAATCCTATTAGGTGGTTTCTACTTCTAAAGGGCACGATATAGTCAGGGTACATCCTTCAAAAGGTTGTGGCATGTGGCAGATGTTGATTTATGGTAGCATCGGATGTGCTTTAAGTCTCAAATTTTGTAGGGAGGCTTAGGCACATTTATTCCAAAGAACCCAAAAACCATTTTGGGAAATTCCACCCAGAAACAACTTTATTAAAATAATTAATTATTTTTAATGGGACCCTAAGTCTAAACTTAGGAAAATAAAATAATTAATGGGTATTAATCTAACTGTGGGTGTAACTTCTAGAAGAAGATGAGGATCAAGCAGAAATGATCTTAGCCATTGATTAGCTTCTAATCTGGGTCGTTGAATGTCAACGAGGATATTATTTAAGGAGGCTTGAGGGTCATTTGGAAACACAAACACACAGTTTAGAAGTTCGATTTTCTGAAGCAGAGCAGCTGTCGGGAGAATTTCGATAGTGAGTTGTTGCAGTGAGGGGCAGGGATAGTTTGGTTGGAGAGTCTTCTCCTGAGCTAGGATACGCAGCAGAGAGGCAGAGAGACACTAAAAGGAGGCAGCGTAGTACCTAGGAGGGGTTGATGCTGAGCCAAGAGGGCTCACGCAGAGGCAGCGCAGTCCTCCAAGCAGAAGTCCAAAAATTTGTTGGGTTTTGACTTTCTGAGTGAGGAGAGCAAATCGATCACTGGGGCGACCCACTGCCTTAGACGCTGATGTAGGGCCCACGCAGGGGCTGCACAGAAATAGCCAGGGACACGTTGGTTCAACTGCCGGATCAGCCGGGACTTGTTGGGTAGAGTGAGATAATCTCACAAATTTCTTCTGCCAGTCATTTTTCTTTGTAATTGGATTGTCGGAAGGGGATACAGAAGTTGTATTCAAAAAAATACTGCATAATAATAAAAACCCTCAAATATGCTGCACCAGTTTTTTCGCATTGGGTTTTTCCGGGGTCGTTTTTCCAAAACCAACAATCATTTGTCCAAAAACAACTATGTCATTTGTGTGTATCTTTCTCTATTGTTCAGTTTCTTGTTTAGCATATTATTTAAATGGTGTAGGCTGCAGTGTATGTATTTCGATATTTGCCGTAGGAAACTGCAAATAACTTCTTCATGTAAATCTAACAAGTAGAAGAAATATCATGAGTGTTGCAGTAGGAATTCCCGGTTTAAGGAATTTTCACATGGTATCAGAGAAAGTGCAGGTGAAGCAAAAAGAACAGTGCCAGAGAACCCAACGCTGAGCAGAAAAGGAGGTCGCAAAAGCTGCAAGAGGTAGCAGTTTGAATTCCCAGAGGGGTTTGTGCAGTCCAAGCCGGGAGGGCAGAATTTCGAGGCAATCTCTCTTTGAGTGAGTCGACAAAGAGAAGGGCTTCCAGATCGAGATCTTGTCTTGGCAGAAAGAGCAATGTTGAAGCCTCGACGTGAGGAAAAGCTGGTGGGACGCAGTTTTTTTTGCATGCCATTTTTCTGGGCAGAAAGACGTCAAACGAAAAGAGAAGCATTGTGAGGGAATTTTTTCCTCAGAAGGCTTCCCACCAAGAAGTCCGTTTTCTTATTGGCTGAGCAACAGCAGTAAGAAGCAGATAGGAGCAGTTCGACAGTTTTCATGGTAGATATGGCAACCTGTGGGCTGAGAGATCAGGACAGGTTGGATGGGGCATCCAATTACGTCATCTAGAAGGCAAGAATGTCATTCCTTCTAGATGAGCATGCTCTCAAGACATATGTCGACAACGTGGTGGATGTGCCTACAGACACAGATCCGCTGAAGAAGTACAAGGCAGAAACGGTGAAGGCAAAGAGAATGATCCTTGATGGAATGAAGGATCATGTAGTCTGTCACAGCGCTACAGAGGAACTGCTAAGGAGATGTAGGATGCATTGCAATGTTGTGTCAGGGATCTTCCAAGCTATGGAAGATGTACTTAGAGCAAAAGTTGAGATCTGCTCAAATGCAGAAGGGGGAGCGCGTAGATTCGTTCCTCACGAAGCTTCAAGAGACCCGAGATGAGTTATCAGCTGTGCGGTCTACACCTCAAGATTCCGATTTGGTTAGACTGGCCCTCAATTCTGTCTCAGATGGGTGGCAAGTCTTTGTCCAGAGTATCTTGGGCAAGGCGACTTGGCCGAATTGGGATGAGATGTGGGCAACTCTCAAGCAAGAGGAGCTGAGGAGAGACTTGGTCAAGTGCAAGCTTGATGGAAGCAGCAACAGTGGATCGAAGCCCAAGGAGGAGGATGAGAATGCAGCCCTTGCATCGAAGGGGCAGCAGGAGCAGTGGAGGCGAAAGAAGGACGTCTCAAAGATAAAGTGCTTCAAGTGTGGTGGGATGGGTCACTATGCAACACAGTGTCCTCTCTAAGAAGAAGGAAAAAGATGAGAAGCACAATCCGAAGGCTGCACCCACGAACATCGAGGAGGAGGAGTTCGCCATGACAGTCAAGATACCTCCAGGAGGGAGGTGGGCTGATTTAGAGTTGTAGTTTGAAAGAGCTACAGATGGGCAGGATCCTTGAGAGGTGAACAATTCCTTGCTAGGAGAGCCCAGATCAAAAGTAGAAGGATGGACTAGTATCGAGGGTGTCGAGGAGTGTTGGAGATACAGTTGTAGTGGCTAGGAGCGCCAGAGACTGAACAACACAAAGCAGAGTTGGCAACAGTGCAGATGGCACAGAGCAGAGGTCAGCAGCAACGCGATAGATTCAGAGGGTCAGCGCAGGGACTAGCAGCAGTCAGACTCCAGCATTCACATGGTATCATACTAAACACAGTTACTTCAGTAATTTGGGATGTTTTTTCGTTGTTGATGCAGTAGCAACAACAGTTTGCAGTGCAAGGGCAATTGGCAGTGCCAGTGCCAGCAGCAGCACGAATGCAGAAAATCAGAGGGAGTTGTAGTACGGATGCAGTGTTGACAATGGCAGGGTTAGCCACAGCGCAGATGCAACATCTGCACAGTGGTTGGTGGACAGCAAGTCAGACATCAATAGCTTAGAGGGAGATGTTACAGAACAGAGTGATGCTTCAGCAGGTTGCATTACTAGAGCACATTCCTTACTAAGAGGAAGTGTTGATTTCTAGTAGCATCGAATGTGCTCTAAGTCTCAAATTTTGCAGGGAGACTTAGGCACATGTATTCCAAAGAACCCATAAAGCATTTTGGGAAATTCCACCCAGAAATAGTTTTATTAAAATAATTAATTATTTTTTATGGGACCCTAAGTCTAAACTTTGGAAAATAAAATAATTAATGGGTATTAATCTAACTATGGGTGTAACTTCTAATCAAGCAGAAATGATCTTAGCCATTGATTAGCTTCTAATCTGGGTCGTTGAATGTCAATGAGGAGATTATTTAAGGAGGTTTGAGGGTCATTTGGAAACACACACACAAAGTTCAGAAGTTCAATTTTCTGAGGCAAAGCAGCTACTGGGAGAATTTCAATAGTAAGTTGTTGCAGTGAGAGGCAGGGATAGTTTGGTTGGTGAGTCTTCTCCAGAGCCAAAATACGCAGAAAAGAGGCAGAGAGACACCAGAAGGTGGCAACGTAGTACCCAGGAGGGATTGACGCTGAGCTAGGAGCGCTCACGTAGAGGCAGCGCAGTGCCCAGGAGGGATTGACACTAAGCCAGGAGCACTCACGCAGAGGCAGCGCATTCCTCCAACCAGAATTCAGAGCTCCGAGAGGATTGACATCAGAGCTTTGGGAGAGCAAATCGATGCAGCGCTAGGGTGATGCAGTGCCTTAGAGGCTGACGCAGGGCCCACGCAAGGGTTGCGCAGAAATAGTCAGGGACACGTTGGTTCAGCTATTGGATCAGTCGGGACTTGCCAAGTAGTGTGAGGTAATCTCACAAATTTCTTCTACCAGTCATATTTCTCTGTAACTGGATTGCTATAAGGGAATGCATAAGTTGTATTCAGAAAACTACTACATAATAATAAAAACCCTCAGATCTGATGCATCGGTTTTCCTGCATTCGGTTTTTCCAGATACGTTTGTCCAAAAAAAACTGTGTCATTTGTGTGTATCTTTCTCTATTGTTCAGTTTCTTGTTTCGACATATTATTTAAAATTTTAAATGGTGTAGACTGTAGTGTATGTATTTCGATGTTTGTCGTAGGAAACTGCAATAACCTGTTCCACAAGTAGAAGAAATATCATCAGTGCTGCAGTAGGAATTCCCGATTTAAGGAATTTTCACAACATATAGGTGAATGAAGTAGGGGATGAGAAGGGGCAACCCTTGGTCACATGCTGGGGTACAAGGGTAGTTAATAAGAGGGAAGCCCACACTTGGTTTATAGTGTAGAAGGAGCAATTGTGGTGCATGAGGTGCCCTGACCTTTATTTTCCATCCTTATTTAATGCCTTTTTCCTTTTTATGATTTGCTTTGATTAACTACTCGAGGCTCAAGGGTGAGAGCATGATGTGTAATATATAGTAGTGAATAACCCCTTTTAAGGTGGGGCAGTTTATTGCCCACCAGGGGTTGGGACAATCATGGGTTCCTATATGATGAGGGAGGTTCATAGAACCTGTAGGAACTAGGGTGATGGCCATGATGATGGGGTGGAGCTTATGTATTGGATTTTTCCCACGTGTTAAATGTGTTTGTCCCGGCCATCATTTGCATTTTGTGGTACATTTTCCTGTTGAATGTGGCCATATATGCTTTTACCTTTCTTTTTAGCTGCATCAACCTCTGGGCTTCATTCCAGGCCATGACCCAAGGTGCGAGCAAGGCGAAGGGGCATACTAACCCTATGTGGACCCAGTGGAGGAATGTGGACCCAGGTGGGAGAAATGAATGGAAAGAGGGTAATATAAGCGGATAAGGGAGCAAGACCACGCAACCAAAATCAGGGTTTCCCATGAAATACCATCCCTAGAGCCAAATGGTCAGTAAAAGAGATCCCACAGGACTAGAATCCAAGGTTAATACCTAAAAGGGGTCTAGGGGACAAGAGCACAGACCTCGTCCATTCTTTCTGCCGAATTCCCCCCATTAACCCATGCCCAGAAGTGCCCATGATAAGCAAACTACAATACTCAATCTCTAAGTGACAAGGCATACCTTTAGGTTTCAGGAGGCATACCTTCAAAATGATCATGGTGCAAGGGACTATTGGCTGCCGGCTGAGGACCATCTTGAAGGAAAAAAATTTCCTAGGGATATTACCCAAAAAATGGTGGGTAAGAAGTCCTAATGTATCGAATCTATGTATCATACTGGATCATTTGTAAAATGTCGCAAAATTTGGTTAAGTCTAGAGCTCATGTTCCCCATTTGTATGGGATTTTCTATGTAATATTTCATGTAAAGATGTAAAAGGTGTTGTCTATAGAGGTTCTAGGAGGCATGAGTACTTAATTTTACACCTCAACCCCTAAACTTTCTATTTAGACAGGCTTTGAGGGTGGAAAAATATGTCTAACCCCCTCTAGAGTCATTATTATTAGTTTCTGGAAAAAATGGCAAAATAATTAGCCAAAAATTAGTCAAAAAAATAAAATGAGAGGAAATAAAATTTTCTCCAAGTGGAAAAATAATTAAAAAAAGGGAATGTGCAATTTCCAAGAAAAAAGATAGAGTTCAAAATGGAGAAAAGTCTCATTTCCAAGGTGGAAAACACCCACAAAAAAATTCGTTGGGCCAAAAGGAAAATATCTTCTCAAGGGAAATCAAAGTTTGGTCCAAGTGGTTATTTTGAATGAGGTATTTTCAAGAAAAATATTTTTGAAGATTTTCCAGTGGTCCAAAACCACATAGGGATCAAAGATTGGTCCATCCAGCGCATCGATCAAGGAGGTCGAATTTTCCTATGGATTTATGCAATAGTAATCAAGGATTCTAATAATTTTGAGGAGGATCAAGCTATGGATCAAGTCAACTAGCCATTTTTTCCACTTGGAGGCTCTCACACTCTCATTTTTTCTATATAAGGAAGCTTTAAGTTCCTCATTGTATCATCATGTAATCTTGAGGTCTTGGCTAAGTGAAGCTTTGCTATCCTTGTAATATTTTTTCTGAGCAATATAATAAAAGTCTTTGGGGCAAAGCTATGGTGTTATTCTTCAGTTATATGGTATAATCTTTCTGATCTCTTGTGCTTAATGTTCTACTAGTGTTTTAATTTTGTTATTTCCATTAGCTCTTGAAGATTCATTGGTGTACAATTATCTTGCATCATTGTTTAGATTTGGAGAAACACACTAGGTGGAGTAGATCTATTGGTTTTTGGTTAAACCCTTAGACTCCTCTATCACTATGTTATCCAAATCTCTGTGGATCTAACAAATATCTTTCAAGTGTGTAGAAAATAATATTGTTGATCAGATCTTGGATACTTGGGGACATTCTCAGTTGAATTAACCAACTATTCAAGCATAGAAGCTGAAGAACCCATAGTGGGTCATCTGAAGACTTATCTTTCGAAATAAGAAAAGGGGTTTTCCTTACCATTTGCTCTAGATCAAAATTTTAATTATCTTGAAAATCTTTCAAATTATTTTAGAGCTTTAATGAATAGATCTGCTATTTAAAGAGCTTATCATTGTAAATTTGTGAATAGATCTACTATTTAAAGAGCTTATCATTGTAAATTTGTGAATAGATCTTGTATATATATTCTCTCCTAACCTTGTATATAATTTCTATTTGTCTTGTATATATTTGTTGGGTTTTCTTGAGTTTCTTTTCTTGCAAATCTGAAAAGGGCATCGATTTTGGGCTTGGATCTATTTGTATATATTTTTTGCAGGCTTGATCCCATCGAAGTTTTGAAGAAAATCATTTTTTGAAGTCTAGATCAGCCTCCTAGCCGTCTTTTTTGCAAGCTTGATCCCATCGAAGTTTTGAAGAAAATCATTTTTTGAAGTCTAGATCAGCCTCCTAGCCTAGACGGCTAGGGCTTTTGAGGGCAGTGAAGATTTTCAAGGAGTCATCTAGCCTTTTGTGGTGGCCGCAAGGGTATATAGGGCCTATTTCCCTCCAGATCGACCTTTTCTCCAAGGGTTTCGCTTGCGATTTTGGCCACTTTTTAATCTTTAGATCTCATTCTTGGGTAGTCGCTAGCCTTACGACTTGTTTTGGAACCTTTGGAGGGTGTGTTTGTGGCTCATACAATTTTTGGAGGCTTTTTCTTAAGGGTTTTAGGCATTTCTAGGCCTCTTTCTCTAGGTCGCAATCCCTCTAGGGATCTAATTCCTTGTCATTAATTTTGTGTGGTAACCCTTGTGATTTTGCAGGTGTTTCAACAAATTTTTGGAAGGTTTCACCATATACTTTCTTGGCATAAAAATCAATTTTTAAAGGCTTGACATCATTTGCAATTTTTCTTGGGGAAGTCGCATATTTTTAGGCCTTTTTCCTCAAGGCCGAGAGCTCCTAGAGGAGCCTCTTCTTTGAATGGTGCATTGGTATAAGGGAGCCGAAATTTTTTTGAAGTAATTTGAGCCTTGATCTTAAATTTAATCACCATAAAAATTCTAATAGAATTTGAATCAGTTTTTTGAATAGGTCGTGAGGTCTTAAAGGCCTTCTTTCACCTAGGTCGTGGCCTTTTGTTGACTGGTATAATTTTGCGTTGAAGGTTGAGGTCTTTTTGAGCATTGGATCAGCTTGTTTGAAGTGTTTAGAATCATAATTGATAGTTGGTCTAGTTTGGTTTGGTATTTTGAGGAGGTGATTTGTGAGTTCTCCTATCATTGTAATAATCCTTGAGTTGAAGAGTCCTTTCCCTTTGTCAAAAGGACTTCTTTTGTAATATAATAATAAAGATCTTTGTGTTTTGAGGGAGCTTGGGATCTCAATCCCATGGTATCCCGCCTCCTTATTTAAGAGGGAGGCATCCTCTTTTCCTTTTCTCTTAATTTCTTTAGATCTAGCTTACTAACTTGTTTCTCTTGCATTATTAGTTTCATTGTTATCATAGTTTAGATTTTATCTATTTAGATTCATTGACTATTTGATTTGTTGCATTTGGAATTGATCTTGTCTTGGTTTCATTTGCAAGTTAAAGATTTAAAGTAGTCTCGCTAATATATTGTTATCAATCTCATTTGCTATCTATCACTTGTGCTCTCAACATCGTCTGATATAAGTAAAGACATCTTAAGAAGCATTTCTTGTTAAAGGCATTGTGATATATTACTCTAACATTTAACCTAATTACATTTCTATTGTTTCATTGAGTAATATTCTATTTGCTTCATTGATCGTTATTGTAAGTTAATCATCTTGTGCTCATAAGTGGATCTTGATTATAAGTGAATTGGCTCTTTCTTTTATTGAACCGTTATTGTCATTGAATGTCATTGGAACATCTACATTTGCATCATAGATCTAATTTGCATTTTTAAAATTTACCTCCAAACATAAGCTTTGGTTGATAGAGAGATACGACATCCTTCTTCATTTCCAATTTGAGAAGCTTGACCCTTGAGCAATGGTTAAAACGAGTGACCTTTCAATTCTCTTGTGGCCGAGTCCCTTGTAGGAATGGAGGCACTTGGGTTGCTAGAACTCCTGTGTAGATATCGTTAATGAGGCCATAGCCTCCTTCCCCAGCAGTTCTCCCAACAACCTTGTTCCAAGACTTGCTTCGATAATTGAGGAGAAGACCTTCACCTCAGAATAGGTGAATAATTAAAATTGACCAAGCTCTTGCATTTCACATATGTAGATCTTGCATCATCATATTGCATTTCAATTGGTTATTGTAATTGGTATTGTGAGCTTATTTCTCACCTACAAATCTTACATTGTTTTCATACTTGTCATTTTCAAGTCTATATTTTATTAAACACCATCTTTACTTGAAGTACAAGTCTCATTTATATTGCAAGTTTATCTCTCATTACTCATATGTCCAATTGTTCTAATCTCTTGATATCTTGTCTTAACTTTGTCTTGCAGCACTGCTTATCTTGTAACTTGGGATATAGTTTACTTTGTGCAAGTACTTTAATTTGTTTTACGAAAAGTCATTTGGTAGAAATCACATACCAAAATTTTTTGGCCAACGCGTTTCATACCAACCAGTGTGGTTCATCATCAGGACCAAATTTGTATTTGAGCATTGTTATTAAGGCATTGGTCTCTATCTCCTCATCATTCTAAGTGTCATATTGATCTAAATAAATCTATCCTTTAACATTTACCTTGATCAATAATAATAATCTCACTTGCCAATTAACTTTAAATCAAGTTGCCTAGAGGAGTAATTGCCTTGCCCTTAGTCTCCTAGAACTTGTTTCAACAAGTTTTCCTATTTCATTCATCTTTACGGACTACCCCTCATAGCTTGTCTAGGAGAGAGCTTAAACAGAGTGAGTAGGGAATAGGTGACAGCCCCTACTCTGAGCGTTGCACCTTAGGTGTACACTTTGGGTGAAAATATTTTCTGGCGTTGTTGTGAGGGAAACGTTTCTTGTTCTCGGCCCTTCGACATCTTCTCCAAGACTATCTTTGGTTCTTGGTTTTTGACTAAATTTTTGGTTTTAGCATATTGGATCTTTAGAGTTAGATTTTTGTTTGAGTGGCGACTCCACTTATCCCATCTTTTACAAGAGCATATACTAGAAGGCATCCAAGTAGCTTGGTTAATCCTACTCTAGATCTTAAAAAGGCTCTTAGAGTCTGATTACACAAGCTCTCTTATCGTCAACTTCTTGTTGATCTCAAACAGGAAGCTCTCTCTGATATCCATTTTCTTTTTCAAGGTGAAGCACAACAAAATCCCATGGATAACTTGTTTGCCTCCTGTAATTTCACTAACATTCAAGGTCATCCACATGATATTCCATAAAAGGCCATTGATAAGTTGCCTTATTTTCAAGGCAATAATGCAGTTAGTGCTAGTGATCACCTTAAGAAGTTTAATCTTTGTGTGGGAAAATGGTGCACTACTGCTAATTATAATCATGAAGATATTAAGATGAGGTTGTTTGTCCTTTCTCTAGAAGATGATGCTATGGATTGGTTTCATGATTTTTCGAATAATTCTTTCGATTCTCTGCAAGCTATTATCAATGCCTTTAAGAATAGATATGGAGATAAGAAAGAAGAAAGATATCTTCTTAGCGCTATTAGAACTGTGAAGAAGAAGGAAAATGTGACCATAGAAAATTCAATAAGAGGTTTAATGATATATCAAGGGATTTACCTCAATATTATAAACCTCTTGAGAAGTCTTTTCTAGTATATTATATCAATGCATTCCCTGTTGATCCTTCTTGTGAGTTATGGCGTGCTAAGCCTGCTGATGTGAAGGTTGCCTAGACTTTTCTTGAGAAAATGGAAAACTATAGAAGGGCGTTTGGGAATGTTAAAATTGGCAACTAGGGCCAAACTCCATGTGGGTCATCTTATTAATGGAAGCTGATATTTTTCTTGGATCCCTCTCATTGAGAGGTGTAGGATTGATCTAAAGATCATCTGATTCTGATAAGTATTCATGGAGATATGAATTTATTTATGTTATGGGACAATTCGTCAAGGTCAGCCAACAACCAAATAAGCCCCACTTGTGCTCAACGTTTTAGCATAAATAGAGGTGGCCTTCAAGTCATTTTAACACACTTGGGATCTCTTCCTCTCTACTTGTCTTTGGGTTTTAGTAGGAGGGATCCTAAGCGATAACGCTGCCCTAATCTAGAGGGAAAAAGCCGAAACTGTTGGAACGACCAGGAATAGCCGGAACTGCCAAGAAAAGCCGGAACTACAGGGAAAAGCCGGAATTGTCAAAACTGTCGGGAACTGTTGAAACTGCGGGAATAGCCGGAATAGCCAGAATAGCCAGAATTGCCGGAATTGTCGGAAATAGCCAGAATAACCAGAATAGCCAGAATTGTCGGAACTGCCGGG
This sequence comes from Pinus tabuliformis, assembly GCA_031772625.1. Classification (NCBI taxonomy): domain Eukaryota; kingdom Viridiplantae; phylum Streptophyta; class Pinopsida; order Pinales; family Pinaceae; genus Pinus; species Pinus tabuliformis. Next base: position 855,764,531 of record CM062817.1, on the reverse strand, counting down.
AATTGTCGAAACTGCATGGAATAGCCGAAATTGTCGGAACTTCCGGAACTATCGGGAACTGCCGAAACTGCCAGGAAAAGCCGGAACTGTCGGAACTGCCGAGAAAAGCCGGAATTGTCGGAACTGTCGAGAACTGTTAAGAAAAGCCAGAACTGCCGGAACTATCGAGAAAAGCCGGAACTGCCGGGAATAGCTGGAATTGCCGGAACTGCCAAGAACAGTTGGGAATAGCCGAACTGTGGGGAACAGTCGGAACTGCCGAAACAACCAGGAAAGCTGATGCAGAGGCAGAAGCCAGAACTGCCGGGAACTGTCGGAACTTCCGGGAAAAGCCGAAACTATTGGAACTACCGGGAATAGCCATAATTGCCGAACCGTCGGGAGCTGTCGGGAACTGCCGGGAACAGCCGGAATTGCCGAAACTACCGGAACAACCTGAGCATCTGTCTCCGAAGGAGAGCAACATGCAAGGGACAACTAACTAACATTGAGACAGTTGTATGGTACTTAGCAGAAATACACCAAGCATGCAATGTTACAGCTAGCATGCAAGGGACAACTAGCATACAACAACAAGCATGCAAAGGACAACAAGCAAGCAAGATGCAGCCAACGCATAGGTCAGTATGGCAACATGGTGCAACAATGGCACATAATGCAGTATAGTGATGGGTACAGTCATGATTAATGAAGCATGATGAGATGCAGCATAGTGATGATGAGTGTAGCATGGTGCAGCACGGTGAGGTGCAGCATGATGACGAAATGCAGCGCAGCAATAGGTGAAGGAGTCACCTTGGAGAATCAGTTGAAGCAGTATGTCTTCAACTGATCTCATGTATCATCTTATTAGAGATGATCTATGCTCTTATCTAGATAAGTCAAAGTGTTGACTTCTATTGTAAACGTACTATCTTTCTCTCTGTGCTGAACTATTGAAGAACATATAAGAAGAATTGATCAAGGGTTTCCCCACATTGGGGTTTGTCCCTGGCTAGCCCCACATCTTGTGTCCTATTGTCTTGGCTTGTCTTCTACAATTTATGTTTATGTTCTATTGCAGTTTAGTTTAATGCTGATGTGATTGCTAATCTAGAAAAGGTATTGAGCTAACTGTGAAAATTGAAATAAATTGCTCTAAGCATAGAACATACCTAAAATTAACAGGGAAGCCTGAGATTCCAGGTTTTTCTAGGGGTAATCTTAAAAATGAATCAAAAGGTAAAGAATTTAAAGAAGATAATAAGGATCCCATTAAAGAATTAACACAACTTATTAAAGAAAGATTCTCGTTGTAATATTTTAACTAGAGAAATATAGTGAATATCAAAACATGAACTAAGTTACAACAAAATATCACATGCAAGTTGAAACTCCACAAATGCAGATACAAATTAGAACACCATAGAGCAGGAATAATAATAAATCTTAGCCATTTTATTGTAATTGCAAGCCAATCCTGGGACAAAATAGAGTGGATTGAGTGCACCTAGGCTTGCTACAGCAAGCATGCAAAACCTACGTGAAAGAGAAAATCCAAGCTGAAATTGGCTCAAACTAGCTACGCGCATTGCCCAGAAAACAACTAGTACTATTGTTGGAGGCAAATTGTAATTTGGGCCCTCAAACCTGCTGCAAAAATTCTGAAATTTAGTTGTAGGCTACTCACCCCAAGGCCAAAAAAACCCATAAATATTTCAGGACAATTCTAGCTGACCCGGAATACCCAAAATTAGAGTGAATTATCCAACCAATGGCTCTACAACCAACAAGGAAAGAATTGATGAGAAATGCCAAGAAAATTCCTATAGATGGCTAAGAATTTATAGCAAAATGATCTCTGGAAAATGACAACCTTCCCAATTGAAATCTGCAAGTAATTCCCACTCCTAACCTTCGACAATAACACTGCCTTTCATCCCTGCGCAGGTCCTAGGAAGAGGAATATGACCCTCCAAATCGGCCCCTTTTCAGCCCTGCAAAACATTGGAAGATGACTCGTCCACCTCAAGGGAATTTTTCTGTAATTTCTCTCGGTCAAACTCCACTATTTCCCTTCTTCCCTTAGCTCCACGAAAATTCCTTCTGCACCTTCCTGGAATTGGCACTGCTGAGAGAAGCCTGCGAAATTCTGTTCAACAAATGCTCAATTCTTCTCTCAATGCTATCCTAGGGTGACACTGAAGGTTCATCGAAGAAGAGTTGGCATTTTCCACCTGAAATCCTTTGTGCCTAGTAGCACTGGTTGACTTGGCTAAACAACTCAAGCAAACTCTATTTCTGAAAATTGCACCATCAAAATGTCCCCAAATGAAGTTCTCCCCTTCTATTCATAATTGTTTCTCTCCTCCTCCTTGCGGGCTCCACTAATTTGACCCCCATTTTCCCTTCCTTCCCTTGTGATTCGATTTCTCCTAAGGGGTTCAATTTTCCCTTTTTGGTGGCCCCCACAATCCACTAACATTTTAAGTTTACTTCTTCTCCTAAGTTTAAATGCCAAAATATTTGTTAATCTCCAAAATTGCAAATTGTGAATTCTCCTTAGCAAAATTATTTATTGGGGACATGACACTCATGAAAAGAACCCTAATACTGTGTATCAGGATGCTCTAGTATATTTGCAAAGTACGGATCTGGATAATAAAGATCACCAGTCGTTCTTCATCACCTTGTTAATGGTATTCGATTATATTAATTCATGTTAGACTCTGGTGCATAAGCTTATGTTATGACTAAGAGGGTCATGGAGCAGCTCAATTTGAAAATCTAGACCATATTACAACATATGTGCCATGGATTCCAAGAAGATTGAGGTTCATGGGTTAATTAAGTATTTGCAAGTATACACTGATATAATGATTGTGATGGACATTGTTGTAGTTGATGTACCAGATGCTTGGGGTATGTTGTTATCAAGAAAGTGGGCTTCTGATCTAGGAGAGAGTATTCAGATGAATTGGCCATATGCTACGATTCCTTCTCCTAGAGGTACTGGATTTGTTAGACTTAACAGAGAGCCTGAAAGAAGATTCCATGTTGAAGACCCCAAGAACCCCCATAATGAAGTTATAATGGAACAACCTAATATGGGAAACTATGCTATCATATCTAACTTCATAACTCCTTTGCATGAAGAGGTTGATGATTTGAAGAGTCATGTATGGCATATGCAGTTCAATGGTGCAGCTTCCAAGCATGGTAAAGGAGCTGGAATTGTGTTGAAATCTCCCCTTGGTCATGTTTTCAAGTTTGCCTATAGATTGAAGTTTGAGGCTACTAACAACGTAGCTGAGTATGAAGAATTGTTGTTAGGTCTTGAATTAGCAAGAGATCTAAAGGTAATTTTGCTTAGTGTTAAGGGAGATTATGATCTTATCATTCGGCAGGTCAAAGGTAAATTTTCATGTAAGAATGATAGACTTAAAAAATATCGAGATGCAGTATGGGACACCATGGAGTTGTTTGATGCTTTTAATCTTGAAATTGTCCCTACAGAAGAGAAGAGCCATGTTGACGAGATTGCAGTTGTTGCATCTACTTTGCGTATATTTGATAAAATGATAAATGATAAAATCAAGATGGAGGTTATCTCTATGCGTAGACGGCTAGGGTTTTTGAGGGCAGTGAAGATTTTCAAGGAGTCATCTAGCCTTTTCTAGTGGCTGCAAGGGTATAGAGGGCCTATTTCCCTCCAGATCGACCTTTTCTCCAAGGGTTTCGCTTGGGATTTTGGCCACTTTTTTCTCTTCAGATCTCATTCTTGGGTAGTCGCTAGCCTTATGACTTGTTTTGGAACCTTTTGAGGGTGTTTTTGTGGCTCATACAATTTTTGGAGGCTTTTTCATAAGGGTTTCAGGCATTTCTAGGCCTCTTTCTCTAGTTTGCAAGCCGTCTAGGGATCTAATTCCTTGTCATTAATTTTGTTTGGTAACCCTTGTGATTTTGCAGGAGTTTTAATGAATTTTTGAGGTTTCACCATATATTCTTGGCATAAAAATCGATTTTCAAAGGCTTGACATCATTTGCAATTTTTCTTGGGAAGTTGCATATTTTTAGGCCTTTTTCCTCAAGGCCGAGAGCTCCTAGAGGAGCCTCTTCTTTGAATGGTGCATTGGTATAAGGGAGCCGAAATTTTTTTGAAGTAATTTGAGCCTTGATCTTAAATTTAATCACGATAAAAATTTTAATAGAATTTGAATCAGTTTTTTGAATAGGTCTTGAGGTCTTAAAGGCTTTCTTTCACCTAGGTCATGGCCTTTGTTGACTGGTATAATTTTGTGTTGAAGGTTGAGGTCTTTTTGAGCATTGGATCAACGTGTTTGAAGTGTTTAGAATCATAATTGATAGTTGGTCTGGTTTGGTTTGGTATCTTGAGGAGGTGGTTTGTGAAGTTCTTCTATCATTGTAATAATCCTTGAGTTGAAGAGTCCTTTCCCCTTGTCAAAACGACTTCTTTTGTAATAAAATAATAAAGATCTTTGTGTTTTGAGGGAGCTTGGGATCTCAATCCCATGGTATCCCACCTCCTTACTGAAGAGGGAGGCATCCTCTTTTCCTTTTCTTTTAATTTCTTTAGATCTAGCTTACTAGCTTGTTTCTCTTGCATTGTTTGTTTCATTGTTATCATAGTTTAGATTTGATCTCTTTAGTTGCATTCATTGACTATTTGATCTATTGCATATGAAATTGATCTTGTCTTGGTTTCATTTTCAAGTTAAAGATTTAAAGTAGTTTCTCTAATATCTTGTTAGCAATCTCATTTGCTATCTATCACTTGTGCTCTCATCATTGTCTGATATAAGTAAAGACAACTTAAGAAGCATTTCTTGTTAAAGGCATTGTGGGATATTACTCTAACATCTAATCTAATTGCATTTCTATTGTTTCATTGAGTAATATTCTATTTGCTTCATTGATCATTATTGTAAGCTAATCATCTTGTGCTCATAAGTGAATCTCGATTATAAGTGAATTGGCTCTTTCTTTTATTGAAGCATTATTGTCATTGAATCTCATTCGAACATCTACATTTGCATCATAGATCTAATTTGCATTTTTAAAATTTACCTCCAAACATAAGCTTTGGTTGATAGAAAGATAGGACATTCTTCTTCATTTCCAATTTGAGAAGCTTGACCCTTAAGCAACGGTTAAAACGAGTGACCTTTCAGTTCTCTTGTGGCTGAGTCCCTTGTAGGAACGAAGGCACTTGGGTTGCTAGAACTCCTGGGTAGGTATTGTTAATGAGGCCATAGCCTCCTTTCCCAGCAGTTCTCCGAACAACCTTGTTCCAAGACTTGCTTCGATAATTGAGGAGAATACCTTCACCTCAGAATAGGCGAATAATTAAAATTGACCAAGATCTTGCATTTCACATAGGTAGATCTTGCATCATCATTTTGCATTTCAATTGGTTATTGTAATTGGTATTGTGAGCTCATTTCTCACTTGCAAATCTTACATTGTTGTGATACTTGTCATTTTCAAGTCTATTTTTTCTTAAATATCATCTTTACTTGAAGTACAAGTCTCATTTATATTGCAAGTTTATCTCTCATTACTCATATATCCAATTGTTCTAATCTCTTGATATCTTGTACTAACTTTGTCTTGCAGCATTGCTTGTCTTGTAACTTGAGATATAGTTTATTTTGTGCAAGTACTTTAATTTGTTTTACGAAAAGTCTTTCGGTAGAAATCACATTACAAAATTTTTTGGCCGACGCATTTCGTATCAACCAGTGTGGTTCATCATCACGACCAAATTTGTATTTGAGCATTGTTATTAAGGCATTGGTCTCTATCTCCTCATCATTCTAAGTGTCATATTGATCTAAATAAATCTATCCTTTAACATTTACCTTGATCAATAATAATAATCTTACTTGCCAATTAACTTTAAATCAAGTTGCCTAGAGAAGTAATTGCCTTGCCCTTAGTCTCCTAGAACTTGTTGTTCCAACAAGTTTTCCTCTTTCATTCATCTTTAGGGACTACCCCCCATAGATTGTCTAGGAGAGAGCTTAAACAGAGTGAGTAGGGAATAGGTGACAGCCCCTACTCTGAGTGTTGCACCTTAGGTGTACACTTTGGGTGAAAACATTTTCTAGCGTCGTTGTGAGGGAAATGTTTCTTGTTCTCGACCCTTCGACATCTTCTCCAAGACTATCTTTGGTTCTTGGTTTTTGACTAAATTTTTGGTTTTAGCATATTGGATCTTTAGAGTTAGATTTTTGTTTGAGTGGCGACTCTACTTATCCCATCTTTTACAAGAGCGTATACTAGAAGGCATCCAAGTAGCTTGGTTAATCCTACTCTAGATCTTAAAAAGGCTCTTAGAGTCTGATTACACAAGCTCTCTTATCGTCAACTTCTTGTTGATCTCAGATAGGAAGCTCTCTCTGATATCCATTTTCTTTTTCAAGGTGAAGCACAACAAAATCCCATGGATAACTTGTTTGCCCCCTGTAATTTCACTAACATTCAAGGTCATCCACATGATATTCCATAAAAGGCCATTGATAAGTTGCCTTATTTTCAAGGCAATAATGCAGTTAGTGCTAGTGATCACCTTAAGTTTAATATTTGTGTGGGAAAATGGTGCACTACTGCTAATTATAATCATGAAGATATTAAGATGAGGCTCTTTGTCGTTTCTCTGGAAGATGATGCTATGGATTGGTTTCATGATTTTTCGAATAATTCTTTCGATTCTCTGCAAGCTATTATCAATGCCTTTAAGAATATATATGGAGATAAGAAAGAAGACAGATATCTTCTTAGCGCTATTAGAACTATAAAGAAGAAGGAAAATGTGACCATAGAAGAATTCAATAAGAGGTTTAATGATATTTCAAGGGATTTACCTCAATATTATAAACCTCTTGAGAAGTCTTTTCTAGTATATTATATCAATGCATTCCCTGTTGATCCTTCTTGTGAGTTATGGCGTGCTAAGCCTGCTGATGTGAAGGTTGCCTAGACTTTTGTTGAGATAATGGAAAACTATAGAAGGGCGTCTGGGAATGTTAAAATTGGAAACTAGGGCCAAACTCTATGTGGGTCATCTTATTAATGGAAGCTGATATTTTTCTTGGATCCCTCTCATCGAGAGGTGTAGGATTGATCTAAAGATCATCTGATTTCGATAAGTATTCATGGAGATATGAATTCATTTGTGTTATGAGACAGTTCGTCAAGGTCGGCCAACAACCAAATAAGCCCCACTTGTGCTCAACGTTTTAGTATAAATAGAGGTGGCCTTCAAGTCATTTCAACACACTTGGGATCTCTTCCTCTCTACTTGTCTTTGGGTTTCAGTAGGAGGAGAGATCCTAAGCGATAACGCTGCCCTAATGCAGATGGCAAAAGCCAGAACTGTTGGAACTGCCGAGAATAGACGGAACTGCCGGGCAAAGCTGGAACTGCCGGGAAAAGCCGGAATTGCCAGAATTGCCAGAACTGCCAGGAACTGCCGGGAATCGTCGGAATAGCCAGAATTGTCGGAATTGCTAGGAACTGTCGGAACTTCTGGAACTGTGGAGAATATCCGAAATTGTCGGAACTACCGGAACTGCTGAAACAGCTGGGAAAAGCCGGAACTGCCGGGAAAAGCCGGAATTGCGGGAACTGCTTGGAAAAGCCGGAACTGCCAGAATTACCGGGAACTGCCAGAACTGCTAGGAATAGCTAGAATTTCGGAACTGTCAGGAACAGTCGCGAATAGCCGGACCTGCCGGAAACAGCCGGAAGAGCCAGGAAAGATGACGTAGAGGGCAAAAGCCGGAACTGCCAGGAACTGCCGGAATTGCTGGGAATAGCCGGAACTGCCAAAACTGCTGGGAATAGCCGGAATTGCCGGGAACAGCCGGAATTGCCAAAACTGTCGGAACAGCTTGAGCATCTGTCTCTGAAGGAGAGCAACATGCAAGGGACAACTAACTAACATTGAGACAGTTGTATGGTACTTAGCAGAAATACACCAAGCATGCAATGTTACAGCTAGCATGCAAGGGACAGCTAGCATACAATAGCAAGCATGCAAAGGACAACAAGCATGCTAGGGACAACAAGCAAGCTAGGGACAACAAGCAAGCAAGATGCAGCCAGCACATAGGTCAGTATGGCAACATGGTGCAACAATGGCACATAATGCAGTACAGTGATGGGTACAGTCATGATTAATGAAGCATGATGAGATGCAGCATAGTGATGATGGGTGCAACATGGTGTAGCACGGTGAGGTGCAACATGATGACGAAATGCAGCACAACGATAGGTGAAGGAGTCACCTTGGAGAATCAGTTGAAGCAGCATGTCTTCAATTGATCTCATGTATCATCTTCTTAGAGATGATCTATGCTCTTATCTAGATAAGTCAAAATGCTGATTTCTGTTGTAAACGTACTATCTCTCTCTCTCTGTTGAACTATTGAAGAACATATAAGAAGAATTGATCAAGGGTTTCCCCACATTGGGGTTTGTCCCTGACTAGCACCACATCTTGTGTCCTCTTGTCTTGGTTTGTCTTCTGCGATTTATGTTTATGTTCTATATGCAATTTATTTTAATGCTGATGTGATTGCTAATCTGGAAAAGATATTGAGCTAACTGTGAAAATTGAAATAAATTGCTCTAAGCATAGAACATACCTAAAATTAACAAGGAAGCTTGAGATTCCAGGTTTTTCTAGGGGTAATCTTAAAAATGAATCAAAAGGTAAAGAATTTAAAGAAGATGATAAGGATCCCATTAAATAATTAACACAACTTATTAAAGATATGAAGGTTTATCATGTTAATCAGATAACTTCCCTTCATAATCATTTGATCAATATGGAAAGGTCTCAAGGAAATAAGATGCAAAATAATAGAAATAATAATTATCCATGGCAAAAGAGGGGCCCTCCTAATGTGCAGAGACCGCTTAATCCACTTAACTCTACAAATGTTGTTGATCAATTTTTACCATATTGTAGACCTTGTGATAATTTTCATGGAGAGGCCACTTGCGTTGTTGCAAGAGGAATCTCGGATAGTGGAAAGGCGGGGACAAGTGATCAAATAAAAATAGTTGGTAAGGAACATCACTTGTTTATGGAGGATTGGATGGAGGTTGTTGAGAATAGTTATGATGTTGAGACACTTTCATCTTCTTATATTATTAATAATGTTAATGACGTAAAGGACATGATCATTGAATTGTATGGAGAAAAGCCATTTCTGGAGCAAGCCATGGAGATTGTGAAGGATTAAGGATTGACTTATCAGCGAAAGAATAAAGAGAAAAAAGAGAATCAAATTAACGCTAGAGTTTCAAGCCCTGGTTTGACTATTGACTTAGGAGGATGGATTAATAATGCAAAAATCTTGGTTCCCGTCACTGAGATTCTAAAGATTCGTTCCCAAAAGTCAATGCTATTGAAGGTTATTGATGCTCCTCGTATTGATGATTCTCGTTGTAATATTTTAACTAGAGAAATATAGTGAATATCAAAACATGAACTAAGTTACAACAAATAATATCACATGCAAGATGAAACTCCACACATGCAAATACAAATTAGAACACCATAGAGCAGGAATAATAATAAATCTTATCCATTTTATTATAATTGCAAGCCAATCCTGGTACAAAATAGAGTGGAATGAGTGCACCTAGGCTTGCTACAGCAAGCATGCAAAACCTAGGTGAAAGAGAAAATCCAAGCTGAAATTGGCTCAAACTAGCTGCACGCACTGCCCAGAATAACTACTACTATTGTTGGAGGCAAATTGTAATTTGGGCCCTCAACTCTGCTCCAAAAATTCTAAAATTTTAGTTGTAGGCTCCTCACCCCAAGGCCAAAAAAACCCATAAATCTTTCAGGACAATTCTAGCTGACCTGGAATACCCAAAATTAGAGTGAATTCTCCAACCAATGGCTCTACCGCCAACAAGGAAAGAACTGATGAGAAATTCCAAGAAAATTCCTATAGATGGCTAAGAATTTATAGCAAAATGATCTCTGGAAAATGACAACCTTCCCAACTGAAATCTGCAAGTAATTCCCACTCCTAACCTTCGACAATAGCACTGCCTTTCATCCCTTGTGCAGGTCCTAGGAAGAGGAATATGACCCTCCAAATCGACCCCTTTTCAGCCCTGCAAAACATTGGAAGATGACTCGTCCACCTCAAGGGAATTTTTCTGTAATTTCTCTCGGTCAAACTCCACTATTTCCCTTCTTCCCTTAGCTCCACGAAAATTCCTTCTGCACCCTCCTGGAACTCGCATTGCTGAGAGAAGCCTGCAAAATTCTGTCCAACAAATGCTCAATTCTTCTCTCAATGTTCTCCTAGGGTGACACTGAAGGTTCATCGAAGAAGAGTTGGCATTTTCCACTTGGAAATCCTTTGTGCCTAGTAGCACTGGTTGACTTGGCTAAACGGCTCAAGCAAACTCTATTTCTGAAAATTGCACCATCAAAATGTCCCCAAATGAAGTTCTCCCCTTCTATTCATAATTGTTGCTCTCCTCCTTGCGGGCTCCACTAATTCGACCCCCATTTTCCCTTCCTTCCCTTGTGATTCGATTTCTCCTAAGGGGTTCGATTTTCCCTTTTTGGTGGCCCCCACAATCCACTAACATTTTAAGTTTACTTCTTCTCCTAAGTTTAAATGCCAAAATATTTGTTAATCGCCAAAATTGCAAATTGTGAATTCTACTTAGCAAAATTATTTATTGGGGACATGACACTCATGAAAAGAACCCTAGTACTGTCTATCAGGATGCTCTAGTATATTTGCAAAGTACAAATCTGGATAATAAAGATCATCAGTCATTCTTCATTACCTTGTTAATGGTATTCAATTATATAAATGCATGTTAGACTCTGGTGCATGAGCTTATGTTATGACTAAGAGGGTCATGGAGCAGCTCAATTTGAAAATATCTAGACCATATTACAACATATGTGCCATGGATTCCAAGAAGATTGAGGTTCATGGGTTAATTAAGGATTTGCAAGTGCATTTGCCAGTATACACTGATATAATGATTGTGATGGACATTGTTGTAGTTGATGTACCAGATGCTTGGGGTATGTTGTTATCAAGAAAGTGGGCTTCTGATCTAGGAGAGAGTATTTAGATGAATTGGCCATATGCTACGATTCCTTCTCCTAGAGGTACTGGATTTGTTAGACTTAATAGAGAGCCTGAAAGAAGATTCCATGTTGAAGACCCCAAGAACCCCCATAATGAAGTTATAATGGAACAACCTAATATGGGAAACTATGCTATCATATCTAACTTCATAATTCCTTTGCATGAAGAGGTTGATGATTTGAAGAGTCATGTATGGCATATGCAGTTCAATGGTGCAGCTTCCAAGCATGGTAAAGGAGTTGGAATTGTGTTGAAATCTCCCCTTGGTCATGTTTTCAAGTTTGCCTATAGATTGAAGTTTGAGGCTACTAACAACGTAGCTGAGTATGAAGAATTGTTGTTAGGTCTTGAATTAGCAAGAGATCTAAAGGTAATTTTGCTTAGTGTTAAGGGAGATTCTGATCTTATCATTCAGCAGGTCAAAGGTAAATTTTCATGTAAGAATGATAGACTTAAAAAATATCGAAATGCGGTATGGGACACCATGAAGTTGTTTGATGCTTTTAATCTTGAAATTGTCCCTATAGAAGAGAATAGCCATGTTGATGAGATTGTAGTTGTTGCATCTATTTTGCATATATTTGATGAAATAATAAACGATAAAATCAAGATGGAGGTCATCTTTATGCCATTAGTCCCTGATAATGTTGAGCATTGGCAAGTGTTTCAAGATGATAGTCAAGTGGTTCGTTTTTTGAATAATTTAGAGGAATTTGAAGATTTTAATATTGGCTATAAAAGGGAAGGATGTGATTCTACTGAGAATGATGATGTAACTAATCCTACCCCCAAAGGTTAGGTAGCTTTGGAGCGACTCTTTCATAGGCACAATGCCACAAAGAGGAATGAAAAAAATAAAATCAATCCCAGGGAATTCATCGAAGTAAATATTGGTACTTCCGAAGATCCGAAGATTATTAAGATTGGTAAAGGTACCATTGAGGAAGAGAGAAAGAAATTGATTGATTTACTTCATGAATATCGAGATGTCTTAGCATTTTCTTATGATGAATTGAAAGGCTATAGGGAAGATGCTATGGAACATACTATACCTTTGATAGATGAAAATGTTAAGCCATTTCATCAGAAACTTGGGCAAATTAAGCCTAAGTTGGCCCCTTTAGTCCAGAAGGAGCTTCAAAAGATGCTCGCATATCGCGCAGACTCACCATTCATCATGGTGTTCTAACTTGGTGATTGTTAAGAAGAAAAATGGAACAATCGGACTTTGTGTTGAATTTAGAAACCTTAATTTAGCTTGTAAGAAGGATAAATACCCTTTGTCTAAAATGGAAACTATGTTGCAAAGAGTAACTAGTTATGGTATGATGTCATTATTAGATGGTTTCTGTGATTATAACCAAGTATAGGTGAAGAAAGAAGATCAACATAAGACAACTTCCACCAAACCATGGGGAACGTTTGAGTATATTAAAATGCCTTTTGGGTTGACCAAACGCTGGAGAAACTTTTCAAAGTGCTATGGATTATGTCTTCAAGGGTTTAATTGGTAAAATTATTGAGATATATTAAGATGATCTTACAATATTTTCAAAAGATGGTATTAGACATATAGATCATCTCAAACAAATCTTTAACAGGTGTTGCGAGTATGGAATATCCTTGAATCATGCTAAGTTTGTGTTTGGAGTAACTGAAGGGAAGTTGCTTGGTCACATCATTTCCAAAGATGGGATCAAGATTGACCCTAAAAGAGTTGAGGCCATTTAGAAGATCCCTTTGCTTCATAATATTAAATCCCTTCAGTTCTTCCTTGGAAATATTATTTTTCTTAGGAGGTTTATTCCAAACTATGCGGAGATAGTCAAACCTATTCAAAGTCTTCTGAGGAAGGATGCGATCTTTATATGGAAAGACAATGGATTTTCAGGAAATCAAGGCTTCTATCATGAAGCCTCCTCTCTTAGTCAGCCTAGATTATTCTGGGGTGTTCAAGATTTTTTCTTTCACTTAAGAGGATACTATTGGCAGGTGTTTTGCTTCAAAAGAACAACGAAGGTCATGAGCAACCGATAGCTTTTATGAGTAGGTCGCTTTAGAATCCCGAGTTAAATTATAGTACTATGGAAAAGCAAGCTTATGCCTTAGTCAGGTCTATTAAGCATTTCAGGACATATGTGGGATACTCTAATGTTATTGCTTTTGTCCCACACTCTACGGTTAAAGATATTGTCAGGCCAGGCAGTAACTCCATAAGGCAAAAATGATTCGTTTGTTCTATTCCATCAAGTAGGTCTTCATTATATACATGAGGAAGAGACTGTTCAGTTCGTCTCCCGATGACTGTTCATATTTCCTATGTATCTACATAAATTCACCCAATCATAAGGATTAGGTGTCAACATTCCCCCCCTTAATCTGAAGAGATGTTGGTGAGTCCAAGCATCATTCTAAATCGTTCAAGCTTTTCTCTTCCAAGCACTTTGGTGAAGATGACTGCAATTTGCTCATTTGTGGAACAATGACGAGATGGATTGTTTTGGCCTCAACATGATGTCGAATTAGATGATATTTAGTATTGATGTGCTTTGTTCGATCATGGAACTTTGGGTTCTTGGCTAACTTTATTGCAGAGGTATTGTCAATCATGAGTGGAGTTGATTGTACTTGTTTTACCTGCAAATCTTCAAGAATTTTCCTGAGCCACACAATTTCTCTTGTTGCTTCAGCTGCTGCCACGTATTCTGCTTCTGTTGTGGAATCTGCTGGAACTGATTGTTTGCGTGATCTCTAGGAGACAACTCCTGATCCAAGACTCATAGCAGATCCTGAAGTTGATACCCTAGTTTCTTTGTCTCCATCGAAGTTTGAATCAGAGTATCCAATCAAGCTGAAGTCGTCCACCTGTGTATACTTGATTCCAAAGTCTTGAGTTCCCTTCAAGTACCTTAGAACTCTTTTTGCAGTAGACCAATGTCCCTCACAAGGCTTTTGCATAAACCTGGAGAGGATTCCAACAACAAACGAAATATCTGGTCTAGTAGTAGTTAGGTAGTTGAGACTTCCTACAAGTTGTCTATACTTTGTTGCATCCTCAAATTCTTTTCCTTCAATAGATGTGAGCTTTAAGTTTTGTTCCATTGGAGTAGTAAGAGGATTGCACTCTGTCATGCCAAACCTGTTCAACATATCTCCAATGTATTTCTTTTGAGAAAGAAATATGGACTTTGGATGTTGGGTTACTTCAATGCCAAGATAGTAATGAACATAGCCCAAATCAGTCATTTCAAAACTTTTCCCCAATTGCTTCTTTATGGATGCAATGTAGCTTTCATTGTTCCCTGTCATCAAAAGATCATCTACATATACCACAAGGTATACAACTGTTTTTCCAACTTTCTTGACAAATAAAGTTGCATCATCAAGATCAAAATGTTTGAAATTGATAGAAGATGCTCAGTTAGTTTTTCATACCAGGCTCGCGGTGCTTGTTTGAGGCCATACAAGGACTTCACAAGTTTGCATACTTTATGTTCATGTCCTTTCACAGCAAATCCTTCACGCTGGGACATAAAAACATTCTCTTTTAGATCTTCATTCAAGAAAGCAGTTTTTACACCCATTTGATGGACTTTCCAACTGTTTTGAGCTGCTAGTGCAAAGAGTGTACGAATGGTAGCCCATTTTGCTGTGGGGGCAAAAGTCTCCTCATAGTCGACCCCTTCCCTCTGTGCAAAACCTTTTGCCACAAGCCTAGCTTTGTGCTTGTCAAGTGAGCCATCAGCTTTATACTTGTTCTTGTAGACCCACTTGCAGCCAATTGGTTTGGTTCCTAATGGAGGATCAACCAGCTCCCAAGTGTCGTTCTTTATGAGGGAATCATACTCCTTTTGCATTGCTTCTTTCTATTCATCATGAGAAGCAGCTTCTTTGAAGTAAGTTGGTTCAAAATCGGTAGACAAGTTCAATTCACAATCATAAGAAACATCCATATCAACAGGTGAATTAGAGTCATCTACATCACCTCCATTTTGCCGGTTTGAATTTCTGGTTCCTATCTTTCCAACTTCATCAGGATGTACACTTTCAAGTGTCTTTGTCAGCCACTTTGGGGGACCTTTCCCAGATGGTCCAGGCTGCTCCGTTGATTGAGTTGGGACTGAATCAAGATTGAGTCTCCCAATTCTATCAATTACATCACTTAAAGCATCATCCATTGTTGGAGTTTCATGTGGGGGAGAGTGTTCTTCAGAAGAAGATTCCACATGTTGATCTAGTATAGGAATCCCCCCTTCAAGATGTGGAATCTGATTATCAAATTCTTGAAATGATTTTGCTTTTGCGAATCTATCCAAGCGATCAAGTTGCCGCTCAACAACATTGTCAGTTTTGGATGATTCAAGAAAAATTACATCTCTAGATAGAACAAACTTTTTATTTACTTCATCATAGAGACGATATGCTTTGGAGGTGTTTGAATATCCCAGAAAGATACACTTACGACTTCTAGCACCAAGTTTGTTTCTATGTACCTTTGGTATCAAGGCATAACAGGTGGAACCAAAGACCTTGAGATGCTTTACCGAAGGAACATGTCCATACCACATTTCATATGGAGTCTTGTTTCTTATAGCATTAGATGGACATCTATTCTTTATATATGCAGCACATAGAACAGCATCGGCCCAAAAAATTATCTTTACATTTTTGAAGAAGAGCATGGATCGTACCATATTTAAGATTGTCCTATTCATTCTTTCAGCTACACCATTCTGTTGGGGATTATAAGGCACAGTTGTTTGATGTTTGATCCCATGTTGGCGAAGATAGTTTTCAAATTCATTTGATGTGTATTCTTTTCCATTATCAGTGCGAATAGACCCAATATGAGATTGTGCATCATTTTCAATCCATTTATGAAAATTCTTGAATGTTTGAAAAGCATCAAATTTGTTCTTCAATAAATAAACCCAACACATTCTGGTGTAGTCATCAATAAATGTCATGATATATTTATTTCCATTTGCAGAAGGAACAGGCATTGGACCACATAAATCTGAATGAATGAGTTCAAGTTTTCTATGTGCTCTTGAATGTGAATCATGAAAAGATTGTTGCTATGCTTTCCTAGAATGCAAGCATCACACTGCTTAAGTTTCCTAGGAATTGTAGGCAAACCAGCAACACCATTTTTCTTCAATAAGCGGAGACTGTCATAGTTCAAATGTCCAAATCTAGCATGCCATAATAAACTTGATGGAAGTGTACCTTCTTCATGATGAGAATTGTATGAGAAATGTTGTGCATGAGCGGAGGTTCCTTGCAGCTTGAGAAGCCTTTCTTCTTCTATTCCCCTCATGACAAGTGAGTGGTCAGATGCTTTTCTTACCTCAAGCTTGCCATCAAACATATGAATGGAGTGACTTTGTTGGCGGATGTGGACCTCGGACAGCGAGTTTCTCTTGAGTTGTGGTAGATATAGAAGATGATGCAGAAGAAAGTCTGGAAGACCAGGCAGTTTAAGCCTGATTGTGCCAAGCCCTGATGGCTTGATTTTTGATTGGTCTGCAAAGTATACTGCTCCATCAACATTGTTAGTGAAATCTTCAAAAGAAATCTTTTCTATAAGTCATGTGGCAGGTTGCTTCTGAATCAAGCAACCAATCATTTTTCCAAGAAGCAAGTGAAGCATTAAACAAATCTTCATTTACTCCAATGTTACATTGTGCCACAACATAGTGAGCGGATTCAAGTGCTTTACCTTTGTCTGTATCATCAGTTTTACCTTTCTATTGGTTTCTTTTCTGCTCAATTTTGTCCCATGGTAGCTTGCATGTAGAGGCATCATGTGATCCATTTCTTTTGCAGCGTATGCAGTGCAAATCTGCCTTTTCTCTTTGAGAATGTCTGCCCCCCCTGCCTCTGAAATATCTTCCTCTTCCTCTTCGACCATCTCTTCCTCTTGTAGAATCTTGAGCAAGATGCTTTTCTTTATGAGCAAGGCACAGCCTCTTCAGAAGATTTAGGGGCTGTCTTCTTTCCAAAAGCTTTCTCTCTTTCAACAAACTTTTTCACAAGAGAGTCAAAGGTTATATCTTTGAGATTTCCATTTGCTTGCAATGACTCAAGATAATTGGAGTAAGTAGGATAAAGTGCCTTGAGAAAAGCAATAAGAGGAATATCCAATTCAACTTTAGTGGATTTGATATCATGCATTATAGACTTTACTTCAGATGCAAGAGCAAGAGGATCATTATTTTGCAGTTCAAGAGTGAAGAGTTTAATCATGAGTTGAACAACTTCAAGTGCAGAATGTGAGTCATAGAGTTCTTTCAGCTTTTGTAAGGCCTCAAAGGCAGTTGAATATGACGAAATATGGCGACTCACCTCTTCATTTACAGATGTTACGATTAATGCATAAGCTTTGTTGTTCTTGTTTTCCCAAATGACAAGCTCTTTGTCTGAGGTAGGCTGTATTGGTTCATTGTCTCCGTTTCCGACACACACTCCTTTCCACAACTCATTGAAAATGAGAGTGTGTTTTATCATCCGGGACCATTCAAGATAGTTCTCCTTGCCAGTGAGAACTATTCCCACCATGGATATGATTGAATGCATTCTGTAACAAAAAACTTCTGCTACAAAATTTTACTCTTAATGGGAAACAATATACATCTGATATGATGGGACAACAAAGTCAACTTGTATACCACGCGTGGCCAAAAAAAAAACTTCAACGTATGGCCAAAAAATTTCAGCGTTCAATACCAATGTTACCAACGTTTTATGTGAAGAAAACTTCAGCATTCAGTACCAACGTTACCAACGTTTTATGTCAAAAAACTTCAGCGTTCAATAAGACTATTGTTAATATAATGCCATGAACTTCAACGCATACAATGATAGCAGCTTTAATATACCACAATACCAGCCTCTTAGAACTAAAAGCCTGCCCAAAGGATGCTATAAAGAATGACACCAATTTGCATTTGCAGTTTCGATCATGCTTAAAAAATTTAAGAAAAAAGAATGCTTCTTTCCTCAAAGAGTAGAAGTTGGGATGCAACTGCTTCCTGAAATATAACAATCAAAAATTAAATTGACCTTTTTCACTGCAGTTAAGGCTTGTGTTCATTTCCATTCTAGTCAATACTCTGACTCCCCATCAACGAGGAGCATTGAAGATTGCACGGCTAATAATCTGAGTTGCCTCAATATATCGCTCCACACACCTCGAAATGCAACTGCTTTCACTTCCGCTCAAACTTGTACCGGGCTTTGTAACACACCTGGCAAAGCATTTAGTACGCACCGTCTCGAGAAATTCCTCGGCTCTGGAGCAGGCAGTGAGCAGCGATGTTCCCAATTTCAGAAAGGAACATCTACCTAATCTCATGGAAATTTACAACTACCTCGTCTTGAACAGCAACAACATTGAGATGTGGGATGAATTTTTTAGTTCGGTTCTTGGCAAAGAGATAACCTTTCTTAAATATACGACGAAGTTTGCAGGAGAGGTGGCGAGAGGATTGGCGCCGACTGTGGGATAGAGATGGGCATGGGCGCAAAAGATAATTCTAGGGATCCCATCAATGACCGCACTGGAATAGTCGGACAGAGATGTTTATGATCCACATTAAAAATCCCACAGATCGATTAGGACTCACAAACCTTTGAGCACTGGAATAGTCGGACAGTCGACGTCCCACGTTATGGCAGAAAACGTTATGTTGACAGTCCAGAGAGCACAGGTAATGCAGCATTTAGACCTGGCAGCGACTGTGGAGGGGGCAGGACTGTATATATGGAATATGGCAGACAGAGGGTGCAGGCAGTGTCAGGCAGCAGCGTTCAGGTGACAGCGTGGAGCAGGCTACCAACATTTATGAACAGGCAGCATTTTTGAATGGAGAGCAGAGGAGCAAAGGAGTAGAATAGGGAGTTACAAAGGGCATAAAAGCTAAAAAAAAGAAGCTGGCTCTGATACCATGTCAGGCCAGGTAGTAACTCCATAAGGCAAAAATGATTCGTGTGTTCTATTCCATCAGGTAGGTCTTCATTATATACATGAGGGAGAGACTGTTCAGTTCGTCTCCCGATGACTGTTCATATTTCCTATTTATCTATTTACATAAATTCACCCAATCACAAGGATTAGGTGTCAAAAGATATATTAACTCAAACATATTGCTTAGGTACTTGTACTAGGTGGGTTACGATGTCATGTCCCCATTTTTTTTTCCTCTATAGTGTAGCCAGGATGGGTTTCCAAGGTATCTAATGGCCAGGTCGCAGGAGCATGATTACATCATCAAGGGTTCCAAGGGAGTTTTGAGGAGTTTTTACGAGATCCGATGGCATTCGATTGGCATATTCTATCACCCGCATAGTTTGTCTTTCGTTTCATTGCTTTCCAACAACTTCGGAAAATGGGTTATTATTGAGCTTGACTTAATTAATTTTGCTTGAGGTGGCATTCTAGGAGAAATATTTGATGGAATGCCTCGGTGTAATAGCATGTTGGAACCCAAAAAAGAAGATATACAGGATGGGATGTTGAGAAGTGATTTCCAGTGGCCAAAGAGAGTACGGTAGATGATTTACCATTTTCCCTTATTAAAAAATGACTTTAATTAGTCATTTAATTAAAAAAAAAAGGCCCCGGATGCGGGTGTTGGATTGATAAGGACGGGCGAGCCACATGCTACGCATGGACTGCCCCGTGTTAACCCCACGGCTACCCGGAGAAGGCCGTCATATGATAAATGAGCCCCTTACACTGTTAATGCAATTAATGGCGGAGAGGCGAGGTAGATGGAGGAGCAGGGCGAAGTTAATGAGCACCTGCGACGAGGGAATGAAGCAGCATATTACAAGCTTGATGGGTCGGGCAAGGAATTCTGGTCTGAGGAGAGTTGGTGGGTGCGGAAGCACAGAGGGTTGCGGCCGCGGAAGTTTTCATCACCCTGCGGCTTGGAAACCTGTCTCTATTGCCATCCTTGTCGCTGGATTGGAAGGAGAAGGCAATTGGCAAATTTGCAGCGACAGTTCTGGAAATGGAATAGTCTGCTACCAAGGGGAGGAATTCAAGGTGAGGGCTGGGCACCAGAGAGCGATTTGGAAAGGAATTGGTTCTGCAACCGATTTCAAGCTCACCCTCAAGCATACAGAGGAAGCATCAGATTCATCATGGTTAAAATTCGAGAACGACAGCCCAGCAGAAGGGGTCCATCGAGAGGGTCCTCCTCACAAACCCCTGCAGCAGATGAGCATCACCACTGCTGCTGCTGTTATTGTCATAGGCGAGCCCGGGCAACCCCGCTACCCATTAGACATTTCGTGGAGGTCGGGAGTTCCAGTGAAGGGAAACCGGAGATTCCTTCCTTTGGCTCTGTGGTATTCACCCTGCAAAGCTCTGAGGACAACGCAGGCGTTAATGCCCACATATCAGTCCTGTTTACCAAAATTCCGGAAGGCAATGGGGATGTCATCCCTCAGGGCTTGCTGGAGAAGCAAATGGAAGGCCCGGGCAAGGAAATTGTTACTGGAGAGCAAGCGGCTAAGGAAAAGGACACAGCTATGGTGCCTCCAGCGTCTGAAGCTGGAAGCATGGGGGAAAAAAGCTCGCAAGACCTCTTTCCTCCAGTGGGGCCAGCCCCTCCAGGCGTCGACGAAGAGATATGGAGGAAAATGTGGGAAGGACGAGCAGAGGGTGATGGTTGGGCGTACGTGGTCGAAGACAAGAGCCTCGGTGAAAAGGCGGATGCACATCTCGCGGCCCTCCTTCCATCTTCAGCTCGTCTCCAGGACTAGCGCAGCCGCGGGTATTTTGCTCTTGTTATTTGGTAATGTTTGCTGGCAGTTGATACTTGTATCTCTGCCTTGTTTAATTCTGTCGAGTCTTTGGTCAAGTCTCAATTCTGGGTGGTCTAAGCTGATAGCTGACACTAGTGACTCCGGCATGCTCACATCTGTCTGGTCTACGAGTCAGTCTATCTTAGCAGTAAGCCCCTGCGTGGGCAGTCATGTGTCTGGTCTATACAATGTTGCTCCTCAGGGAGTCTGATATTTTCTGCTTCTGTTTTGAGAACTCGGTCCGGTGCTGCCCCTGTGTGGGAGCTTTTGTTGTCATGGAAAGTTCTGGATGGTTTTGGCGAAGCTGCCCCTGCGAGGGAACTTTTAGGTCTATGGTCAGGATTCCCAGGGTGCTACTGCAGGCCCTGGAAGGCATGTCTTGCTGTTTGTAAATTTTTCTTGTACATATAATATAATGCTTAGCTAGTCTTTTACGGAGAAAAAAAAAATTAAAAAAAAAAAGGGAAAATAATTAGTTGGAAGAAAAAGGCCAAAGTGACTTAAGTGAAATAAAATAAAATTAAAAGGTCACTTAAGACAAATTCAATGGAGGAGCTTCTAGAATTACAATAAAATAAGATGCTTCTAGAGGCTTTGGAGATCTATCCATCAAATTTATAAAAGAGGAGGAGGAGATCATTTGGAGACATCTTGGATTTGAGTATTTTCTGTGGAGAGGTTTTGGGAATGTGGTTCTCAACTTCAGTAGTCCTAGGACAGAAACCCTCGGGTGATTCAGCGAGAGTGGGCGAACACCCATCTCTCTCCTTGGTGAATTCATCCAAAATTCACAAGTTGCAGCTATTGTTTCAGTTCAGATTTTGGAGGCCTAGTTTTAGCTTGTGGCAGATATTTTTGGGAGGCCATTCTCTCAACCATTTCCTACATTATATGTACTCTTCTATTTAATAAAATAAGGTTGAGTTTTTTGCATGATCATCCTATCAAATCTTCAGTTACATATTTTATTTCATGTTTCTATCGTTGATTTTGTGGTTCAATTTGTGCAAATGGTTTAAGGAATTGACAATTTAAATTTTTAAGCAATTGTCTGCAAAATTCTATATTTGGGACATTACAGTGGTATCAGAGTTGGTGTTCTTGCCAGCCTGAGGGTTTCAATTGCAGATTGTTCCAGGGTTTATCAAGCTCAATGATTGCAAATTTGTCACATTTTTAGTAGTTGTTCTACAAAATTACAAACAAATTGTTGCAGGCATAATGATCATTCAACAAATTTGAATCAAATGTTATTCAAATTATTAAGGAGCTGACTCATATTATTTATTTTAAAGTGGGAGCTGAATTTCATTTTTTTGAACAACCATAAATTAAATATTGCAAGGTGTTGTCAAAATTAATTAGCCTGAGAACCATTTTATTTATAGGGATGTATCCATCAAATTATTAAAATGGAGCATATAACAAATTGGCCAATATTATTTTAAAGATGGGCACATCATTCAAAAGTGGCTTATTATTATTCATTTGCCAAAGTCGTCCAACTTATTTTTTTTTTGTTTGAAGGAGCAGATCCTAAACTAATTTTGGAGGGCCAAGTAATTGGAAGCCGCCAGATTGAGTTGAAAGTTGAATTTAATGGATTTTTTAGTGTTGTCGAAGAATTTCAAGGGGCGAAAATATTTTGAAGTGTTGGTTTGTGGCTCTCCCAAAACATTGAGAAGCCAAGAGCCGGAAATGAAGCAGTAATCTCAGCCTCAAGGAATTTTCACATGGTATCAGCGCATTAAAGATCAGATCAGAGGCTCAAAAGTGAGAGAAGCAGAATTGTGCAATTTTAGAGGAAGATCTACGCATAATTTCTCCAGATCTATGGAGGCCAACCAGGCAGTGCAAAGTGTTGGGCATAAATCAATTTTCAGAGGCAAAGTGAAGGAAAATTTTGATTTGCTTAGAGCAAAATTCCAACAAACAGTGGATTTGTCGGATAGAGGGTTCCGATGAGCAAATCAATTGATTCATTGAGCAGATCTGGGTGCAAAAGTTTTGCAGCGAGGGTTTCAACTGCTAATCTGTGTAGGGATAGGAAGAGAGAATCACACGGAAGAGGAATTTCCAGAATTTCTCAGAGGGTTTCCAAATCCAATTTCCAGGAAGAGATCCGAGATTTCTAGTTGCAGTAGGTCATAGTAGTTTTTCCAGTCATCTAGTGCGAACTTCAAGAGAAAAAGTACGTGTGACAGTTTCCGGAGAAGGACTTTCAGAAGGTAGAGCGAGTTGCCCAGTTGAGGTAGCAGGTAGTGCGAGTACTAGAAAAGGATATATGGAGACAAGCAATGGTAGATCTGCGCAGAGTAAAAGCAGGGCCATAGGAAAGAGAGGATATTTCAGCTTATTTCCTAGTTTTTGAGTTTTCACATGGATGGCCACAACAGGTCTCAGAGATCAGGATAGACTTGATGGAGCTTTGAATTTTGGCGTCTAGAATACCAGGAGGTAGTTTCTGTTAGATGAGAATGATCTAAAGGATTTTGTGACAAATGTCATGGCAGAACCAGCAAATCCACAACAACTAGCTACCTTCAAGAAAGAGTTGTCCGAGACGAAGAGGATGGTCTTGGATGGGGCCCGAGATCATATCGTTCCACATATTGCAAAGAAGACAACAACAAAGGACATGTGGGATGCTGTCGTGAAGCTATACCAGGATCCATTTGAGAATCGTAAAATGATTCTCAAAGAGAATTTGAGGACCACGAAAATGCGAAAGGGTGAAGGCGTGACTTCCTATCTCACCAAAATTCGAAATGTCCGAGATGAGCTAGCCATTGTAGGAGAGAAACCAAAAGACAGTGAACTTGTGTGAATAGCTCTGAATGGGTTTACCAAAGAATGGGCAACGTTTGTTCAAGGATTATTGGATGAGATAAAATGTTTGATTGGTAATGCCTGTGGAGTGAATTCACACAGGAGGAGCTTAGGCTCAGTCTTGTCGAAAGTACCACCAACAGCAACAGCAAGGGGAAGAAGGTTGAGAAGGAGGAAGAGAATGTAGCCCTTGTGGGTAAGGGGAAAGCGAAGAAGGGTCCCACTTAGGGACAGAGCTCAAAGAGAGGCGAGAAGAAGAAGAAAGACATGTCGAAGGTCAAATGCTTCAGATGTGGTGAGTTTGGTCACTACGTCACCCAGTATCCAAAAAGGAAGAAGGACAAGAAGGGGCAGCAACAAACAACAGCTTCGGCAGAGATAGATAAGTTGACCTCCAGGTTGGACGAGTTTTCATTGATAGTGGCTATACCTCCGGAAGGAGGAGCGTGAGGCTTCAAAGTTGCAAGATCGAGCAAGGTCCGAGGAGGCACAACATCAGACAGGTGTTTCATCATGGATCATTACCTTGGCTACGGGGCCCATAGTATTCAGTAGCAGGAGGATCGAAATGTCAGTAGGCGCAGTTAGATCTTGAGGGACAGTGTAGAGCTAGTTGCAGTCAGATACTAGAGGGGCGCAGAGAGAGTTGGGCGCAGTCAGATACTCGACAGACATAGCAGAGCTAGTTGCAGTCAGAGACTCAGGGGACAGTTGCAGGGATAGTAGATCAGTTCTCAGTTGCAGCAAATAGCAACAACACGAGATCAGACGCAGCACAAGCAGTGTTGATAGCAGTGCAGGGAGGCATAATGCAGTGTTAGCAACACATATGCAGAGTGGTCCAGCTACAAGGTTAGTAGGTGAATCAGAGTATATGTGGTAGCTTGGTGGACAGTGACAGTTTGTTGCAGATGTCAAACACTAGCAGCATGGTCCATCTACAAAGGGGAGATGTTTATGAGAGAACACCTTCCTCGCTAAGAGGGAGTGTTAGATTTTGGTAACATCGGATAGGTGTTCTAGTCTCGATTTGTGTCTAAGAGACTAAGGAACACAAGATCTCCAAAACCCAGAAAAATTTTCGCGAGATAAGCTTGCAAAACACCTTAATTAAATTAATTAATAAATAATTAAAATTTTCGTAAGTCTTTGGAAAATTGATTAATTAATTATAATTAATTAAGGATGATCGAGAATGCTCTAGAGACTCACACGGATCGAGTCTAAGATGATCTTAGTCGTTGATGAGGATCTAATTATGGCCATTGAAGCTCCAGTGAGAGATTATAAGAGCAAGTCGATGGGATGGAGATAGACACATATGTGAGAGCAAGAGCAAGGTAGTTCGAGCTACCCAGTGCGCAGAGATCCAATGAGGGAAGAGTTCAAGCCAGAGAGAGAGCATCAGAAAGAGAGAGCAGCAGAGATAATTCCCGAGGAATTTCCTAGCATTTTTCTAGTGTTAGAGAGGCACTGGAAAATTATTGGGAAATCTGCTAGGAAAACTATTCCCATCAATTTTCCCAGTGCCGAAATCTTCTGTAGAGAAATTCGTCCAGGTAGTGCGAGTTAGCCAGTCCAGCTGAGCAAATTGTCGGGAAGGGTTTGTTTCAGTTGCTGGACACCGAAAAGATCATCTAGAAGGCAGAGCAAATTTTTCTACTGCCTGAAGGAGACTAGACGATCCAATTTGAGGTTGATTTAGGGGTCGTAAGACTTGCACAGGCCAATAGTGCGAGCATCCAGAGAAGTAGTGCGAGCAAGCCAGAGGGAGGTGTTATTTTTTGTAACATCAGATGGTGTTCTAGTCTCAAGACTTTGTGGAGAGGCTAAAACACAGGAGTTCTCCAAAACCTTGAAATCGTTTCTGGAAATTCCACCTAGAGATAGCTCAATTAAATTAACTAACCATCATTTAAATTTTTCCTAACTCTAACTTAGGAAAACTGGTTAATTAATAGCAATTATTTGAGAAAGGTGATAATTCTCTAAAAACTCATATGGATCAATTTGGAGATGATCTCAGCCATTGAGTAAGTTTTAATCTTGGATGTTGGAGCCCCAACTAGAGATTATAAGAAGAGGTCGAGGAGTAGATGGAGAAATACACTTGGAGGGTGAGTTTCCTTGGGCAGTGCGATTTTCCAAAGAGCAACATTTTGCCGAAATAGTTCGAGCCAAAGAGGGGTAGAGATAGTTAGTCCGGAGCAAGTTTTCCAGTTCCGAAGAGTTAGCTACAGGAGGGTCAAGTTTCCCAGTGAGGTGGTGCAGGGCTTGCACAGAAGCTTCAGAGGCAAAGTTCAATTTGGCCAAATAGAGGGTCGATTCAGTTGCTGGAGGCTGGGAGAATTTCTGGAAGTACCAGTGAGTCATTCTCAGAGGCTAATTTGGGCTAGACGACTTGATCAGAGCAGCTTCCAAGCCAAGTGTGTGAGGGACTACGCAGCATTGGCGTAGAGGCTGACACAAGGGTTTCGTGGAGCCCAGTTGGGGCAAGTTTCAGAGTTGGATCAGTGTTGGGTGAGACATAATTTGTCTCACTAATTTTTGTTCTAGATTATCTATTAGAGGATGACCAGTTTTGGGAATCCCATTGTACTCAAAATTTCTCACTGCTACATAATGATAAAACCCTTAGTTGTTGCACCGGTTTTCCAGGGACATCTGTCCAAAAATAATTGTGACATATTTTATGTGTGCTAACATTTCTCAGTTTCCAACATTTTCATTTCTGCAGCATTTATTTAATTTGGTGAAGAAATTGTAGTGTGATTAATTCGATATTAATCATAAAATTAATAAATTGTTAATTAGTTAGGAGAATTAATTCTAGTTGCTGCAATTCAATCAATTCTCACATGGTATCAGAGCATAGTTTACAAATAGGAAGCTCAGAGTTGAAGAGGGAGAATTTTGTTGTTCGAAGGGAGCAGCAGGCCAAAATTTTCAGAGGTTGTGCAGTGCCTAGTTAGGCAGTGTGAATTGCTGGACAAGGGTTCGATTTTCAGTTGCAGAGTGGCAGAAAAATTCGACTTGTCCAGAATAGCGATTCCAACAGGCAGAGGGAACAACAGCAGCTCGCTATTTTCGCAGAGTAGATTTCTTGTTTGGGCACGGAGGGTTTTGCAACAGTTTTCTAGAGCAAAATTAGTGTCGGTTGGAAGAGAAAATGCACACACAAAGGGAATTTCTCTCAGAGGGTTTCTAGCTTCAGAAATCCATAGTTCCATTTGCAGTAGACTGATGTAGCAAGTAGATTTTATCACTCTAGAAGGGAGTGCGAATTGCAGAGCTAGAAGCCAAGTAGGAGAAAGATGGAGATTTCCGTTACAAGTCGAGTTTTTGCAGAAATGGCCACAATAGGGCTTACAGATCAAGACAGATTGTACGGTGCCTCTAACTATATCATTTGGAAGGTCAACAACAACACAGATGTTGCATGGTTCAACTACAGGCAGTGGCAGAAGAATCAGAATTAGCGCAGTGGTTGGTGGACAGTGGCAGGCAGCTATAGTTGTTAGATATCAACAGCGTGGGAAGATGTTATGTAGATTTTGTAGCATCAGATGGTGTTCTAGTCTCGAGACTTTGTGGAGAGGCTAAAACACAGGAGTTCTCCAAAACCCAAAAATCGTTTCTGCAAATTCCACCTATAGATAGCTCAATTAAATTAATTGACCATCATTTAAATTTTTCCTTAGCCTAGCTTAGAAAAATTGCTTCATTAATAACAATTAATTGAGAAAGGTGAGAATTCTCTAGAAACTCATATAGATCGACTTGGAGATGATCTTAGCCATTGATTAAGTTTTAATCTTGGTCATTGAAGTCCCAACTAGAGACTATAAGAAGAGGTCAATGGGTAGATGGAGAAATACACTTGGAGAGTGAGTTTCCTTGGGCAGTTCGATTTTCTAGAGAGTAGCATTCTGTCGGAAGAGCTCAAACCAGAAAGGGGATGCAGAGATAGAGAGGGGTAGAGACAGTGAGTCCGCAGCAAGTTTTCCAGTTCTAGAGAGTCATCTACAAGAGGGTCGAGTTTCCCAATGAGGCAGTGCAGGGACTACACAGAAGCTTCAAAGGCACAGTTTGATTTGGCCAAACAGAGGGTCGATTCAATTGTTGGAGGCCGGGATAATTTCTGAAAGGACCAGTGAGTCATTCTCAAATGCTGAGTTGGGCTAGACGGCTTGATCAAAGCAGCTTCCAGGCCAAGTGTGTGCGGGACTGCGCAGCATTGGCGCAATGTTGCGCAAAGACTGACGCAGGGTTTTCGTGGAGCCCAATTGGTGCCAATTTCGGAGTTGGATCACTGTCGAGTGAGACATAATTTGTCTCACTATTTTTTGTGGCCAGATTATCTTGTAGAGGATCGCCAGTTTTGGGTATCCAGTTGTACTCAAAATTTCTCATTGCTGCATCATAATAAAACCCTCAACTGCTACACTAGGTTTCTCGCATTGGGTTTTTCTGGGGACATTTGTCCAAAAATAATTGTGATATTTTATGTGTGTGCGCTAGTATTTCTCAATTTCCAGCATTTTATTTCCACGACATTTATTTTATTTGGTGAAGAAATTGCAGTGTGATTAATTTGATATTAATCATAAAATTAATAAATTGTTAATCAGTTAGGATAATTAATTCTAGTTGTTGCATTTCAAGCAATTTTCATGGGAGGCTAAGTTATTTTGCGTAGGGAGAATTTTTCTCATAATTATTTTTTGCTAGATTATTTATCGGAGGATTTCTAGTTGGGCATCCTGATATTGTACATAGATTTTTACTACTGCATAATAATAAAATAAACCCTCATCTGCTGCACTGGTTTTCCCTTCGAGGTTTTTCCAGGGACATTTAATCCAAAAATATTGGTGTCTAGTTTATTGTGTGTGTGCATTATTTTCTTAGCTTCTAGTTTATTTTCCACAGTGTATTTTATTTTTGGTGAAGATTGCAATTGTGAGTTTATCGATATTTGTCGTAATAAAAAATACACTGCTAAACAGTTCGGAGATCATTTTCCACATGTGGCCTCATATAAACCCCAAATCCTTTACACAACTTTTAAGAAACCAAAAGAAAGATGTGCAAAAATCAAACTATTGTTCGCATTTTAAGCTTGACAAAATCTAGGCATCAATTCATCATCAGCACTTAACACATACAAGGCAATAAGTTGTCAATTTATTCTTTGCATCTTGCTTAGGGTTTCATTCATAAAAAGCAGAAAGTTGGATGAAAACATAACACACATAGATATCCTAGGCTTATCATCAACAAATATATTGTACAATCTAAGATGATAGAAAAATGTTGGCTATCTACTTTTACATTGATTTCTTATAATGACAACGTGCAATAACTTCTTTCTAAATGGATTCCAAGGCCCCATAATAGTTGCTTGATATACACTATATATACACTACAACTACAAAGTTTTGGTCTTGCACAACAACTGTTTCAAGTTGCCAACTAGACCACTGCCCGGCAGACTTTCCCATGTCCTTTTTATGTTTAGATAAATAAACAGATAGACAAAGCACAGGGAGTTCAGCCGAGAATGTATAAGTATACACCATGAGAAGATAACCATGTAATTAGATTTATAATTCTATTAACTGGAATGTACATACATGTAGCTCACAACTTTCTTAACATCTTCAAATCAAAATGGTTGAAATTGATACCCATATTATGCTTGGCCTGTAATGCAGGAGAGGACAACTTAATCCAAATGTTGTAGAGTTGTATAACTTTCAGGTGGGTATGGTCCATGATATATGCAGTATTCAATCTCAAATACAGTTTTTAGGGTTTGATCGCTTAGAGATGGTCGAACCAAAAAAATTGGCTTGACCATAATAGATGCATGGAATTGACTTAAAACTTACTAGTGCATTTAGCCATTTTAGAGCACTAGGAATGTTGTTTGTTTACCACTACGGTCCTTTCCATGATGCCAGAGACTATAATTTCAATTTCCTAACAGAAGGAAAGGGATACTAGTAAATAAGAGACAGAACATGCACAATTTTCCAATTCATGTAAATTTGCTTCAGCATCCACAGATATGATACGTGTTTACTAGGGCATTACTCATGAATCTGATACCGTCATCCTTCAACACCTTGCTTATGGACTTTTATTAAAACTTTCCCTGCCTTTGGGGCAGAGCAATTTTCTAAAACCTTCAAGATACTCGTACAGGACTATTATGATATTTCAAAAGAGACCTGTGAACTACTAGATTCAATGCCAATCAAATAGATTACTCAACAATTTAGAACATTTCTACATAACCTGTCTTTGCTAGTTGGGTATGCTAACAAAAAAGTACTTAGTAAATCTATCAAGTGATCGTAATCAATAATCATAAGAGTAGAAAGTTTCTCTTCCACAGTTGGATCACAGAAGATTCTCTACAAAGGTTTTTCCTGTCATAGTTTGCTTATGTGTTTTGTCTTAGTTTCATGCAACATAATTATCAAGAAGATACCAATGCATCCTTCTGTACTAAGTAGGTAAAACTAAATAATTACTACAGACCTTAACCATAACAGAATCTCTTGTGGAATCTGTCCACATGCAGTCTAATGGTTGGGATGGGGCACTACCATGCAACAAATCTAAACGGTTATAAAGTCCTACAACAACATGGGCGTCATCCAAGTTTGATGGTTACAACAACATGGGCGTCATCCAAGTTTGATGGTTACAACAACATGGGCGTCATCCAAGTTTGATGGTTCCCCACATTGAAGTGGGACGGAAACTCTGCAATAATGCAGAGTTGGGGTTCATAGTTCCCCATGGATCCAAAATAGTGTCTTCTGCTTTCCCTAACCTAAAAACAGTACTTCTTGGGGAGAAGTTGAACACTACGCATAGTCATCAAGTCATGGAAAACATTACAAAGACTGTCCATGTCACAGCATTGAATGAAGAAAAACATTCCTTCTACAAGCATATATCGTTTGCTTCATTGTGATGCATCTATTCATTCAATGAGATAAAGAAAATTTAGGGATAAGTCATGGACTAGTAGCATTCACAAGGTTAAATCTACAATATGAATGTTCTTGCTTCAAGAGTCCAATCAAATCATTGATTTACAGCATACAGGAATGCAGAGAGTCAAAACCATCGAGATTTATAATGATTAGGATTATATCTTGAAATGTTAATATACCCTTTCAATTGCTCATAGGATTGCTAGCAGGGTGGTGATTTACTGGTGAGGTTGGCAGAATGTTAAGCTGTCCACTAGGGTTCCATTCTCACGGTGATCTACCCATCCATATGGTATGAGCTTCAAAGGGACGAGGCTGTATGCAAATCTTGGGCCTTACAGTTATCTCTCAAACCTCTGGGAATGTTTCTTTAAGCACTTACTGTATCTTCTCTCTATAATATTTTGTATTACCTTCTAAGTGACAGAAGGATTCATTCTGCTTCATATTTCATGTCTTATTTTATCAGGTCCTTTTTAGTAGGTATATTATGTCTCTGCTTAGAAGCAGTGTCTAAGGTTACAGCTGCATAAAAGCGATCTCCAAAAACATTTGGATGGTATTCTAGAGAAGCAGAAAAGGAAATTTCAAAAAGTAGAACTCCTAAATGCCTTCAAGCTTCAACTAAGATATTTTTTTCTTTTATTTTTAAAAGCTGAAAAAGCTTTTCAGGATCAAATGTAATTCCCTGCCTAATAGGTATATTCCCACCATGGCTTGACAGGTCTGCATCGAACCCCTGCCAATTTTCAATTGTTACAATGTTGCTCATGGCTTCCACCTCTAACACATACATAAGTTCCACAAGTTTGGAGATTTTCGCTAAAGACTTCTCTCCTGAGAAATCACTTAAATTCGTTTAGTGGATGTCTATATTGTGTGATGTTTTACTAAGTTAAATAGTAGCTTGAGAAGCAGGAGTAGAGCTTCCAGTCGTGGGTATTCCCACTGTTTATTGATATGTTTCAAGCTCGCTTCCATTGAAACAATCAATTGCAAAACATTTCAAACGATTCAACGCGATGACCAAATCTGGGCGAGCTATAATTCATCTCTTGGCCGACAGGTTTCAAAGCCAAATGGCTCACACACATCTCTGTTTATCCATACGTAATTTCAGGATATTTATTTCACCCAAATTCAGTCATTACTTGGAAACTGCATTTCTGTATAAAACATGAAGGAAAAATAGTGTAACAATCTATAAAACTGTGTGTACCAGAAACGACGTGAAAACAGCGAAGAAGGCCCCAAATCCAATAATAACAGAATATCCAACGCCCTGTTCGAGTATTGCTTTTCCTTCGAAAAAGCTGCTCTGTCTGATACACTGTCCACCTTCTGTAACATAATATTTTCCATTCAGCCCGGTTGGTGGGCAGGTCGCAGGATCCATTGCTGAATAGTACTGTAACAAGTTTCAACAATGATGCAAAAGATTTTACATGGTACTTCAAGCACAACCCATAATGTACTTGAATCCAAGGTAACAGATTCGGCTTCGCAAGCGAAATTCCAACTCCACGGGGTTTTGAAGTCAATGCCAACTTAGAATCTTGACGTATGAATGGCTTCGAACGAGAGGACTTTTTGAGCGGTGGGTCCTTTGGAAATAAATCTTTCTCACGCAATGATTGATTCACTGTAAATTTCTTTCTTTTTGACAAATTGTTTTACGTTGAATTGCATCCCGGAGTTACTTCCAAAGAACGATGAAAACATCTAAGCATCTCGCGGTACATTCATGACACCGACTCTTTTGGAATCTATGAGGAATTTAGATTTGTTCATTTATCTTAACAATACATATTATATTTTTTTTTCAAATTGTAGTAGGTATGACCAGAATGATTGGAATATCTCTTGTTTTAAGGCCCACACGCTATTTTATGTCGACGATAATGGGCCCACTTTGGTTTTTCTAAGTTGGGATATTGTAGTTTATTTTGATCAGCGATTTTATATATATATATATATATATATTTTTTGGGTGGTAAGTTTGGATCTCGTAGTTTATTTTGATTAGCAATTATATATATATATTTATTTTATTTTTCTAAAGTTTGGTTCTGGTAGTTTATTTTGATTAGCGATCATATATATATTTATTATTTTATTTTATTTTGGTAAAAAATTGTTATGGATTAATTATATATTAAGTGATTATATAATTATTAATTTGATATATATGTTTTTTTTAAGTTTGGCAGGATTATATTTTCATCAAGGAATGGAATTGAACCAGTGAATTTACATCAAGGTGCAAGTTTGGCAGGACTAAATTTTTCATCAAGGAACGGAATTGAACCAATGAATTTACATCAAGGAGTGCATCATTTTCATGAATTTACCTCAAGGAGCGCATGGTTTATCCAAGACTCTGTGGACTGTTTTATTTATAAAAATATATTTTTTGGTTTGATTAGTTTAAACAAAAAATAAATATTGTTAAAATAATAACAAATTTTCATGTGTTTTATAGTAAAATTAGGCGTTATTGGCTAATTCCCAAAACACTGTGGTATAATTGATTATGTAGATGAAAAACACTTTCTCTTATATTGTCAAATTTATCAAAGTGCCAACTGCCAGCATTCTTGACATTTTAAGTGAAGGAAACTATATTGATTTTGAAACACTTTTCTTAATGTTTTTCTAACATAAAATAAAATGTTAAAGAATTATGAGTGATTTTTTAAGTTCTTAAGGTCCAATAGAGCATTTTGATTTTATTGGACATGAATCATTACCATTATCATTATAAATATAAATTTTAATAATTATTCATTACCATTATCATTATAAAAATAATTTTTAATAGCAATTAAAATATTTGTATTGTTATTATTATATATATTTTTAAAAAATGTATATAAATTAGGCTTATATCATATATTCACTAAAAATATATAATATTTATAACAAATAATAATGTAGATATTGATTACCCCGATCGGGGTGAAGAAAAGGACACGACGCGGAGAAATGATGGCAAGCAGGACGTGGAAGCTCAAGCCACCTCCTGAGTTAATCATCCACAGGTATGCAGAAATGATGGCAAGCAGGACGTGGAAGCTCAAGCCACCTCCTGAGTTAATCATCCACAGGTATGCAGAGCCGGCATGCAGAGGTGGTCGAAAACCGAGGTGTGGAGGAGAAGGAGTAATGGCGAGAACAGGGGAGAATGATGGAATAGTTGGGGCGATGGAGCGTAGGATAGGCAACGAAAAATATTTAAGAGCTGGCGAAACCAAAGAAGAAGTTACCCAAAGGATTAGAAAAGTGGTGAGGGCAGAGAATAACAGTCAAAGAAAACCGGGTATTCGACTCAGGAGAGGGCAGGAGACAATGGCGGAGAGAAGAAGGAGGGTAGGAGGAAATATAGATGAGAAAGGGAGCCAAATGGGCCAGGATAAGGACAAGCAGGGAGCTCAGAAGGATAAAGAGCAAGCTAGGCAAAGAACTGAGGTGCGAGGAAATCCGCAGGAAGTTGAAAAACATTTTCCATCCAAAGGAAGAGCGGAGAGGGTGAACAATCAGGAGAGGGAACAGTCGGAGGAGGAAGAAGGGCGAAAAGAGGGAGAAATGGAAGCAGGCAGGGAAGAACAGAGGGGAAAGGCGACGGTCGAGGACGGGCAAGGCAGCCGGAGCAGTAACAGAGGAAGACCCTCCCGTAGAGGCAAAGGTAGAGGTCGCAGGGGCCGGGGAAGAAGCTGGCAAGAAGATGCTTATGAAGCAGAGATGCAACATACAAACCGCCAAAAATGAGGAAGGAGAACAATAGAGTACATGGCTCAGGACGCGGAAAAGGCATATAACAAAGGGACGAATGAGGATATTAGGAAAATTATCCAGGAGCTGGAGAACAATGTGTTGCAGGAAGCCTCTGACCCTGAAATGGAGGACTGGAGCACTCTTTTACCTGACCCAGGAAACACTAGGGGTCGGTTATCTCTGTATAAACAAGCCCTGCATGTTTATTGGGTAGTGAAAAGGTTAATAGCAAAAGCAATGGAACAGGTAGCAGAAGAGATGATTGAAATAGCTCAAGGAATCCCCAACCTAAGAAGGGAGATGAAAAATCTTCATGTCACTATCCAGATGCAGGATACCAGGTTAGAGGAAATTCAAACTATGCTGAGAAAGATAACTAATGGACAGCGCAAGGAGGAAATCAAGACGGAATCCATGGTAGATTGAGTTTTTGTTCAGTCTTCTTTTTAATCCTTCAGTCAATCGCTAGGAGAACCAAATTTTTGATAATGTTCCTGAACTGTTATAATGTTGTATGTAGGTAGAATCATAAGGCTGTATGCCGGTAGAATCATAAGGTTGTTCGTAGTTAGAACAAGATACATTTTTATGATAGATTTTTCGGCGAAAATCACATTCTGTTCTTCAACTTGTCCTGACGATGAACCACACTGGTTGGTTCGAAACGCGTCGACAAATGGTTTCTCATGTGATTTTCGCCGAAAAATCTATCATAAACTTGTTATGGATCACAGAAGCCTCAACTCTACAAGATACATTTTGTAGACTCGGTGGTGTATGTTTACATGCTTTGAATTGTCATTCTCAGACTGATGGGGATCAACAGACCCGGTTTCCGTTCGGGGCGAGTTGAGATCACCTGTTGCTTGTACATATTTTTTGCATATAATAGAATAGATCCTTCTGTAGCTTACAGAAAAAAATAATGTAGATATTGATTAAATATAAATATATACAAGTTTCAGGGGCCACTTAATTGGTGATCGAAGTAATGTGAGTTGTGAGTAAGGTTCAAATCCCTCGAGTTGTGACTCGGTTTAATGAAAGGAAAACATGTTCTAGGCTCCAGAGGTTTACTATGTGTCAGACAGGTTGTTGGTTTATATATATATATGTGTGTGTGTGTGTGTGTGTGTGTGTGTGTGTGTGTGTGAGAAAAATTGTATATGTCCAAAAATGTTATATAAAGATATGAATTGATGATCAAAGTAATGTGAGTCGTGAGAAAACTAAGAGATCCAAGGTTCAAATCCCCCCAGTTGTGACTCGGCTTAATGATAGGAGGATAGGTTGTAGATCCCTAAAGAGTTACTAGTAGCTACATGTCAGATAGGTTGTTAGATTCCTTTGGGATATATGTGTGTGTGTGTGTGTGTGTGTCCAAAACTGTTATATAAATATATGGATATAATAGTTTATAATATGAAAAATTAATTAGAATGGTAGTATTGAGAAAAGGATAGTTGATAGATGGAAAGTCTATTATAAATTTCAAAATAATTGTAAATTAGTAAATTTTTGGATTTGGGATTTAAAAAACAACTTTGAGAGTCTCGATAGTCTTTTTATTTTATATATATGTGAGATTTGAGGGTAGAGTATCTCTAGAAAATATTAGAGAAATATAGAAGAGATCTGAAAGAATTTTTATAACCTACAATCTCAAAATTAAAGGAAATACACCATAACCTATCAATGTCATAAAAGCAATCCTTTCTCTTGTAACATACCTAACCCCTTAATGTTTGATTAAGAATGTGGGGTATCTAGTATCGACCTCCAATATTCCTCTATGAAGATGTGGATTACCAAAATTCATCTTCCTTCAACCACTTTAAAACTTATTACAAAGGCCACCAACGTCTTCTACTTATTGAGATCTTTGCAATGATATAGATTTCATCTCATTCTAAGCTTTGGGCACAAAGTTATGCCCATTTGAAAATCAACCTTCATGCGTTACATTAGCATATGTACCATTGCCACATGGTAGACAAGTGCATTCCTTTTGCCAACATGTCCCCATAATGTAATTTCATGTCAATTGCCACATCAACCTACAATTCATTAGCTATCATATCATTCACCACCCCCTGGGAAAAATTTGATCGAGTTAACTTGTCTTTCTTCTTGTTTGACCCTGATTTGATCTGATTGATGGATGATCAACTAACGAACTCCATCCTTATAACAACTTCCATTTCTATCGAGCAGGTCACCAAGCCACCCAACCAATAGAAGACTCAATTCAACTCCTTTATGATTTAACCTGATATTTGATCAT
Organism: Pinus tabuliformis; assembly: GCA_031772625.1. Lineage (NCBI taxonomy): Eukaryota > Viridiplantae > Streptophyta > Pinopsida > Pinales > Pinaceae > Pinus > Pinus tabuliformis. Next base: position 855,727,668 of record CM062817.1, on the reverse strand, counting down.
CTAACATCTTAATACTCTGACATTTCACCACTCAATGCCTCAACATCCAATAGTCCAATATATTAATATCGTGACATCCATGTCACTTCTACCTCAATTTTCACATGAATGCCACCTCAACACCATTGTGCACATTGATCCATGTCATCTTGCCACATCGACATACCATGCCATCACTCCATCATTGCATCATCAAAGACTTTCCTTTAGGCTACATCATCATGACACATCATCTAGCCACGTGAGCATGCCACATCACCCAAATTTTCCACGTCTACCCCGTATTTTATTAGTATCAAGAAGAATCCCTAATAAACGACGACTCGACCTCCCAACACACGATGTCGCGAAACCTAATAGTTAATAACTATACAGATGATACTTGATGTCATATTTTTTCAACCAACGAGACTCGCCTTTCCATTTACTCACATTTTAACCCATAAGGTCACCAAGCCACTAAACAACAAAAAATGCCACTTCATGACTCCTCACCAGATCTGATGGACGGACGCCAATCAATGAGGATATTCCTTGCTAACTGAAAGATTTGTTGCGATTTGTCAATATCATAGGTTTGTGTTAAAGGTGACTCAATGTATCACGCAACACCTAATCGCTTAATAATTCGAAGGTCAGTAACGAGGGGTCTTGATACTACGGAATTCAGTCAACTAATAATAGACATAATCTAATAGGAAATAATTCTCATTAACCAATGGTATTGGCAAGGTTTGTTAGTATTGGGGAATCTGCGATAGACAATATTTATAGTGTTGTCGATTCCTAACAAATGATACCCCTATTACCCACCAAAAGTGGGTGACCCTTAGGAGAAAATTTTCTCTTATTCATCTCTTCCATTCTGTAGCCAGCAACCCAAAAGAGCAACTAGTAGTTGATGATGACGTGACATTCATATCTCTGCCATTTGCATCATTCATATGTTTCCTCACCCATTTTCCACGAGAACATGTTGGAAGGTGGGATTTTGCTCAAAATGTACTTTATTTATTATGCAATCAGGTTCTGATTCTTGTTTGTATTTGGGAATTTTGGCATGGATTATGGAGTAACTTGGAAAGAAGAAGGGTCTTGGTTGTGATCTTGTTCCCTCACCTTCAATAGGGGGTTAATTTTCAATCCTAGTCCAATGGGACCACCCCTAATGGACTAATGGGTATAGGAGGGACACTACTTGGGAAGCCATGATTGAGATAACGTAGTCCCATCTCTCCTTATTCCATACTAACCACTTTCCATCTTACATTACGAGCCCTTATTCCACCTCCATTCTTTGGGTTCAACTGACCATATTGGTTCATTGGAATTTGGCACCCACATATCCTCATACCTAAGCAGGGCCTGGAAATGTACCCTAGGGGGTTGACGCAATTAAAAGAAAGAGCATATGATGGCCACAAGAAAAACGAAAGAAAAATCAGAATGCAAAAGATGGTTGAGACATTGTTATGAATAAAAATATTCATAAACATCAATTAAATAATAAATATTAAAATAGTAACTATTATTAATAATAAACTTATTAAATTAGTTAATGTCTCATTAGTTGTGAAGAGACATGGGTCAAAAGTTGGGTCATTCTATCTTTGTGGCTAGTCAATGCCTATATAGGCACACTGCCACGAAGATTTGTAAGCACCTTTCATATTTTTATAATACAATTATTACTTACTTACACATGCAAATTTCATCTACACACAAATACTCTTATGATGTGGTAAAATTATGCTTCAGTGGTATCAGAGCTTCCCAATTTCTGAACAAATTATGGTTGCGTCCTATCAAATGTTCGTTGCATTACCACCATCGTATTCCGGGTCCAAACCATTGTGTTTTCTCCCTCTCGTTGTCGTTCCCACACCAACCCATTGGTCTTTCTCACTCGTTGTCTGTTGTATCCTGCATACATTGTACTCTGCACTTGCTCCACCGTTGTTTTACCTACTCTCATTAACCCTGCGCGTCTCCCGTCCTTGAACCACTCCATCCACACACTCATTCGACAACCGTCTCAACCACATTCCAGCGTGTTTTACGCCGTCACAACCTACCCGCACTAGCCGAAAGTCTGTTGGTCTTCGCTGCCTGTTGACCGACCTCTCGAACCCAACACCCTGCTTCTGCAGTTCTGGACCGTGGGTCAACTGTTAAGCGTGTCAAAAAGTGTGCAGTCAAACGGTGTGACTGTCGTGATTTTTTTGGGGTTACAATAAATTAATATTCATACTAAAGTTATAGCTATATAAATAATTATATTAATTTATTTATATAATTCAATTATATATATATGTATATGTATATATATATATATATATATATATATATATATATATATATATATATATATATAATGGGTCTACTAGGAAAAAGAAAAACAAAATGGGAAGCAGTAATAATGACGATAATTCAAAGAAATTTCAAGAAGACATCGACAAAATGCGCAAGCGCCTTGACGATATCGAGAGGAAGCAAGATGATTTTGGGAAGAGTCAAGACCAAATGGCTAAGGATATCATAGCAATAAAAAGCATGATGAGCCAGTTTATGGGAGGAGCCAACCCACCTTTTAATCCCTCAGAGACACAAAGTCCAAAAAGTTCGGAAGGCAGAATTTTTCAAATCTTGAAATTCCATCGATGCATGAAAAGCCGTGATACCGCATATACAGTTTGAAGGGAGTCAATACCATACAAATTTCTCCAACAAATATTACCTCAAAATTAAAAGAGAATTACCAAAATACGATGGTAAGGACCATAAAGGCGCCATTGTATGGGTAGATAAGATGGATGCCATTTTTGGAGCAAATCCACCAATAGGTGAACAAGAGAAGGTCATGAATGCATCCAACTACCTGGAAGTGGAAGCGTATGATTGGTTCCTATGGTGGTCTAACAAATGTGAAGCTCGCTTGTTCAATTGGAAAAAAATTTAAAATGCCTTGCTAAAACGATTTCACGAAGAAGAAGAGGATGTTGTTTACGAAAGATTCATTCCCCTCAAACAAAAGGGATCAATAAGTGAATACACGCATGAATGGGAAGTGTTAGCGATAAGGAAAAGGGCATTCTCAGGCGAAGAGCTATTAAAAATGTATCATCTTGGCCTTAAGGATTACATTCGGGAAGAATTAAAATTATATAAATCCCAAACCATTGAAGATGCTTGACACGCAACCATAATTATTGAAAGAAAATATAAGCTCAGAATGTCATCATTCAGGGAAGATGAAGACCAACAACAACACTCGGGAATTAAAGAAACTAATGAATGTAGGTATTGTGGAGACAAATGGACATCAGGACACAGATGCCTTGACAAGAAATTGTATACTTATGAAGTCGAGAAGGAATTAGACACTTCAAGTAACGAACCAGAAAATAAAAATAAAAAAGAAAAATAGTTGTCGCAAATTTGCAGAAAATTGGACTCCGGGCCATAAATGTGAAGATGCATCCCTGTGCTACTATAAAATAGTAGATGGGAAGCAAATTGAAGTACAAGAACATGATGAAGGAATCATTGTCACACACAGTGAAGATTCGGATTCTAAGGCACCGCCATTAGCTGCAATCTCATGTGACTGGAAAAACCTTGATGAAAATAGTAATTCATTCAGAGATAAAAAACAACAAGCAACTGCAAAATACGTTCCACCACATCTTCGAAAGAAGATCCAATTTCCAAGAAGGAACATTAAACTTACTACACTGTCAACAAACATGAGGAAGAGACTATGTCCTAAAACCCTAAGGCTCAAACGACTCATAAAAGAAAAAAATGTCAATATACTTATAGATTTGGGTAGTACTCACAATTGTATAAACATTGATCTTGCTAAACAACTTGGTCCTTGTATATGTCCAATCAAGGACCTGACCATGTCTGTTGCTATTGGAAGGAAAATCAAGGAAATACGAGAATGTCAAAAAGTTTCAATCCAAATACAAGAACTAGAGCTACAAATAGATCTATTTGCCCTACCACTCAAATAAATGGATGTAGTTATAGGTGAAAATGGTTAATACAACTAGGGAGATATACTACAAACCTTGAAGAAAAATTCATGGAGTTTAACTGGCAAGGATGACATTATAAATTAAATGGTTTAAATGCTTCCAGCTCCAAGGAAGGTACAAGTAATCATGAATAATGCACCAGTCAATGAAAGGATGCCATTCCATCATAACAATGGTCGACTAGAGAAAATCCTTCTGGTTGTGCTTTAAGGACAAAGCATCTCTAAAGAGGGTGACAATGTTATGAATAAAAATATTCATAAACATCAATTAAATAATAAATATTAAAATAGTAAATATTATTAATAGTAAATTAATTAAATTAGTTAATGTCTCATTAGTTGTGAAGAGACATGGGTCAAAAGTTGTGTCATTCTATCTTCCTGGCCACCCAATGCCTATATAGGCACACCGTCATGAATATATATGAAGCATCTTTCATATTTTTATAATACAATTATTACTTACTTACACATACAAATTTCTGTGAAAATTTCTGAATCTAGCACATCAAAAACCCCTACTGCAATATCTGGTTTACTATCTCCTACTTGTTCTTTACATTAACAAGTTATTTAATAACATAAATATTGAAGTAAACACAATTGTAGCCTTCACAAATATACAGATCAAAAACTAAAATAAACTAAGACAACACAAGTGACACCATTATTTTTGGATAATCGTCCTCGAAAAACCCAATGCGGGAAAACAGGTGCAACATATATGAGGGTTTTATTATTAAGCAAATTTTTGAATACAACTAGGGTGCCAGAAATGGCTCACCCTTTTGAGAATATCCTCGGCAATAGTACCTCTATCCAGAGATAGATATTTTGGCAAAACAAAAACCGGATGATCAACCCACAGTGACTCTGATTTTTCCTTGTGTTGGACAGTGAAAGCTGCTCCAAGCACTCCTCTGGAATTGCGTCACTCTCTCCTGACTGATCTACTCTCAGTCTGCTCCATAGAACCTCCTCAACGCAGCCTCTTCAGCCCAGCATCAGCTCTACAGCCCTCTACTTTGTCTGCATCAGCCTCTGTGGCTTTCTACGTTAGCCTTTGCATCCTATGTGTCTGCCTCTGCATCCTCTATGCTGGCCTCCTTAGCCTTTGGGTCAGCCCTCTTAGGCTTTGCGCTGCCTCTTCCATCACTTTATTGCCTCTCTGGTATGTATTCTTCAGCCTTGGATCGAAATCCCTTATTGAACTGCCCCTTGTTGCAACTGATCTCTAACTTGCTTTCCTCAGCAAATCCAGCCCCAGAAAATCGAATTCTTGATCTCTCTTGGTGTATCTCCAACTAACCCTCAAGCCTCCTCTTATACTTTTTCTATTGAAAATTCAACGACCGAGATTAAGTCCCTAATGAATGGCTAAGATTAGATCTGGCTTGATCCTCATTATTTAGAACTTTCTCACCCATATTATATTAATACACATTAATATTTTAATTTTCCTAAGTTTAGACTTAGGAACCCTATTAAAAATATTAATTATTTTTATATCTCTTCATCCCGGTAGAATTTCTCCATTTTTGGGTCTTGGAGATCTCATGTGCCTTAGCCTCTCCACCAAATTTCATGGCTAGAGCACATCCGATGCTACCACAAATCAACTTTCCCTCTTAGCGAGGAATGTGCTCTAGCAATGCCTCACCATAGAAGCATCACACTGATCTTCTGCATCGGTCCTCTGTTCTGATGCTTGGCCTGTTTCCCCACATCCACTACACTGATGCTTCCTATATTGTTGCCCATGACGCTGCCACTGCCACTACTACATCTGTACTACAGCTCCCTCTCAACATGTCGCCTCATGCTACCCATAGCATTGCCACTACTAACTACTGCATTGCAACTCAGTTACCGAGAAGTAAGTAACTGACTTCTCCCAATTACTAACATCCTGGTCAATATGGAAGCCTCGTGATGCTAAAGCTACCTCTGTTGTTATCATGTGCTCCCTCTGCTGCCACTGCGCTATTGCAAACACCTATGTGCCTCTCGCACTGCTGTAACCTCTATTTCACTTCTACAGACTTCTGCACTCTAGCCCTGCCTTGTCGCTCCACCACACTTTTCTCAACCCAACACCTGTCATCATGATACTGTCATTAAGGACTCCCATAGCCGGATGTGATCCAAGAGTTTGGGCACCTCAAGGATCCTACCCCTAGTGTGTAGTCCTCCTGACTACAACTCGATGTCTCCCCACCTCTTCTCTAGAGGCACATGAGCACTCATGGTACAATCATCATCAGTCTTGACATCCTTCTCCGCCTTAGCTGGAGTTGCCTTTGAATCAAAAGTTTCTCCCTTATCTTTCTTCATGGGGCACTGAGATGCATAATGTCCCATCTCCCCACAGTTGGAGCACTTGACCTTAGAGATGTCCTTATTCTTCCTCTTCCCTCGTTGTCCCACAAATGTTAGAGACACATCCTCCTCTTCCTCTTTCTTAACTTGACTCCCTTATCACTACTCCCCGCCTTGGCCATCCTCCTCACCTCTTCCTATCGAAGAGCTGCCCACATCTCCTCCCAACTGGGGAGAGTCGCTCTGCCTAAGATGCTTTGGACAAATTTCTCCCAGTCCTTGGAGACTGCATTCAGAGTAGTCCTGACCATAAACTCTGGATCCGGTGTAGACCCCACAGAAGTAAGTTGGTCCTGAATTTCTTACAACTTGAGGAGGAAGGGATCTATTTGCTCTCCCTTCTGCATCTGATATGACCTCAGCTGATTCTCCAATAACATCTTCCACTGCACGGAAGAGCCCTGGTATAAGGTGGTCAACGCCTCCCACATCTCCCTTGCTATGTTCTTCTCAGCAATATGTGGTATGACATGATCTTTGACCCCATCTAGGATCATGCATTTCACCTTCGCCTCGGCCTCCTCATACTTTTCATTAGCATTCGGGTCAACTGGGACAACTACGGTTTTCAAGGCATAGTCCTTGATGCGATGTTTATCCAAGATTGCCAGGATCTTGGCCTTCTAGATGACAAAATTGGAAGCCTTGTCCAATCTGTCTTGATCCCTCAATCCATTCACTGCCATCTCTTCTCCTCTTCTAGACTCCCTATGAGTCTCGAATTCCCTCCTAGAAATCGACCAACTGTCGAATCACTCCTCTCCAATCCCCCTTTGCTGCTGTAACTCAGATCTGGATTTCTTGGCTAGAAATTCGTCAAGGTAGTGCTTCCCTATACCTTGGTTCCATCTCCTTAGACGTTGTTCTGCTTAGATAGAAACAACATCCCAACAACTCCTCAAATCACAATCTGCACAACTCCCTTAGCCCTGACAACTAAAGACTCTGAGCCCTTCTGGCTCTGCACAATCACAGTGAGAGCTGGATCAGCTCCTCCTGACCTCAGCGTCAATCCTTCCTAACTGAGAAAGATGATTGGGCACTGCATAGGCCTGATCTGCCCCTCCTTTGCCTTTGCGCTGGCTCTCCTCCTAGCTCAAAATGTTGGCGTAGGCTCTGCATGAGCCTCTGCGTCACCCTCTAAGCATTGCGTCAGCTCTTCTCTTGTCGCTTCAGCTTTGGAACATCGTTGTCTCTCGAGACAACTGCTTCTGCTACAAATTTTTCAGATTTCTTATGTTGGCGTCTTCAGTCCTCCTATGATCTGCAGTCACTCTGATCTCATGTGAAAATTTCTGAATCTAACACATCAGAAACCCCTACTGCAATATATGGTTTACTATCTCCTACTTGTTCTTTACATTAACAAGTTATTTAATAACATAAATATCGAAGTAAACATAATTATAGCCTTCACAAATATATAGATCAACAACTAAAATAAACTGAGACAACACAAGGGACACCATTATTTTTGGACAATCATCCTCGAAAAACCCAATGCAGAAAAAACAGTGCAACATATATGAGGGTTTTATTATTAAGCAGATTTTTGAATATAACTAGGGTGCCAGAAATGGCTCACCCTTCTGAGAATATCCTCGGCAATAGTACCTCTATCCGGAGACACATATTCTGGCAAAACAAAAACCGAATGATCAACCCCATAGTGACTCTGATTGTTCCTTGTGCTAGACAGTGAAAGCTGCTCCAAGCACTCCTCTAGAACTGTGCCACTCTCTTTGGAACTGCATCACCCTCTCATGGCTGATCTGCTCTCACTCTACCCCATAGAACCTCCTTAGCGTGGCCTCTTCAGCCCAGCGTCAACCTCTACAGCCCCCTACGTTGTCTACGTCAACCTTTGCATCTTTCTACGTCACCCTCGACGTCCTCTATGTCTGCCTTTGCATCCTTTACGCTGGCCTCCTTAGCCTCTACGTTAGCCCTCCTAGGCTCCGCGTTGGCCTCCTTAGCCTCCGCGTCAACCCTCCTAGGCTCTGCGCTGCCTCTTCCAGCACTTTACTACCCCTCTGATATGTATTCTTCAGCCTTGTATTGAAATCCCTTGTTGAACTGCCCCTCACTGTAACTAATTTCTAACTCGATTTCCTCAGCAAACCTAGCCCCAGAAAATCGAATTCTTGATCTCTCTTGGTGTATCTCCAACTGGCCCTCAAGCCTCCTCTTATACTTTTTCTGTTGACGATTCAACGATCAAGATTATGTCCCTAATCAATGGCTAAGATTAGATCTGGCTTGATCCTCGTTATTTAGAACTTTCTCACATACACATTAATATTTTAATTTTCCTAAGTTTAGACTTAAGAACTCCATTAAAAATATTAATTATTTTAATATCTCTTCATCTGTGTGGAATTTCTCCAAACGATTTCTGGGTCTTGGAGATCTCATGTGCCTTAGCCTCTCCACCAAATTTCATGGCTAGAGAACATCTGATGCTACCACAAATCAACAATTTCATCTACACACAAATACTCTTATGACGTGGTAAAATTATGCTTCATACATTCAAATTAAATCTTGGGAAAATCCAAGCATATGGCTATCAACGGGTTCCTATGCCAATGTTTCCCTATCATATTAATGATAAGGAACCATTGCACATCCAAGCCCTGGTGAGAAATGAACAGGCACACCTTGAAGGGGATAATGATTGTTATACATCATAAAAAGCAAGTTCTAATTAATTGAGCAACAAGTGGTAATATAAAGAAGAATCAAGAAAGAAAAAGGCATAAGAGGGTGGAAAAACAAAGGCTGAGGTAACTCATGCATCCATGATTGCTCCCTCCTCACATCTATGCACCCAAAATGAGGTATTGTATCATAGTTGGTCCCTTTGACCATGGCACTTGGCCATGAAGTCTTTTCCCATCCATTCGGTCATTATTCACATGGCAACTATGGATTGAAGGGTGGACCAAGGACTTGTCACTTCCCCTTGGGGATTTAGAACACCTAATAGGATAGTCTATTAACCACTCCTACCTAGGGAGGTAACACCATTATGTGTCTAAGGCCCCAATTTTGGAAGACAAGCCTTATAGGAAGTGTTAGTTTGCCCATTTCTTTCAAACTTGGTTCACTTAGATGTAATAATGATTAAATGTACCTAATGGAGAGAGTTGCAACAATGGACATTGTGTAATTGAAAATGTTATTTTTTGTAGCATTGGATGTGTTCTAGCCACGAAATTTGGTGGAGAGGCTAGAATACATGAGATCTCAAAAACCCAGAAATCGTTTCTGGAAATTCCGCCTATAAGTGTCTCAATTAGATTATTAACCAATTTTTAAATATTTCCTAAGTTTAAACTTAGGGAATATGGTTAATTAATCAGTATTAATTGAGATAAGGTGAGAATCATCTAGAAACTCACACGGATCGATCCAGAGATGATCCTAGCCATTGATTAAGTTGTAATCTTGGTCATTGGTGCTCCAATGGGGGATTATAAGAGGAGATTGATGTGGTGATGGAGAACAAACTAGAGAAGATACTCAGTTTTCCAAGCAATTCAATTTTCTTAGTAGCAGTAGCTCAGTAGACAAGATAGAGCCAGAGGGTGAGTAGCAGGTGGAAGAGGAGGGCAGAAACATTCCAGGAGGAACGTTTCTAGTGTCCAAAAGAGGCAAAGGAAGTATGAAATTCTCAAGGGCCAACATAAGCTCTGTGTAGAGGGTGACACAGGAGTCTCAACGTAGACGTTGGAGAGGTAATTTCGGAGGCTGAAAACAATTGTGGGGTAAGATAAAATTCCTCACTAGAGTTTGTCAATATTTTCCTCATATTAGATTGTTAGTTGAACATCTAAATTATTGTACTCAGAATCGCTACTAAAGAATAATAATAAAACCCTCATCTACTACACTGATTTTCCTGCATTGGGTTTTTTCGGGGACAATTGTCCAAAAATAACTATGTAAAAATTATTGTGTGTGTGCTAGAATTTCTCAATTTCCAGTATTTGATTTTCCGCAGTATTTTTATGATGAAAATAACAGTTGTGATTTTATTTGTTGTTTGTTGTAGCAAAAAACTGCATAATTAAATTTTCAGTTAGAAGAATAAATTCCAGTAGTTGAAATATATAAAAATTTCACATGGTATCATAGCACAATTGATCATTCGGAGAGCTCAGAAGCGAAAAGAAAGAATTTTGCTGCTTACTGTGGGCAACAGGTCGAAATTCCCAAGGGGCAGAACAATGTTTTTGCCAAGAGGGCGAATTGCTTGAGGAAAATTGATTTTTCTGTGAGGGGTAGAAAAATTTGATCCTTCCAGAGCAAGTGATGCCAAAGGCATAGGGAGCATCTCATAATTTCTCAATGAGTAGATCTCTAGTTGGACACAGAGGATTTTTGCAGCAATTCGCTAGAGTAGAGCCAACGTCGAGGTGGAAAATAGGAATAGCACACTATAAATTATTCAACATAACCATGGACAAAAGTAACATTCATGAGGTTTCAGATTTGTCTTCCAGATTAGAGGATGAATTTTCTTGCTTATCAGGATCAACTTCACAAGGTGTTTGGTATATAGATAGTGGGGCACCAACTCACATGATAGGGCTTATAGAATATTTCTATAGCTACAAGGAGGAGCAGAGGGACTTCCGGATTACTATGGGAAACATAACAAAATGTACTCCACTGGGGAGAGGTACCATAGATTTTCAGAGGGAGTCAGGAGCAAGCACTAGCACTATAGATGTATTGCATGTGCCAGGATTGGGTATGAACATGATTTCAATATCCCAGTTACATGATAAGAGGTTTGATATTCACTTCGTAGAAAAGAAAGTGTATGTCAAACACCCAAGCTAGAAAAAGGTGAGACAGATTTGAGTTCGAAGTAATAGATTGTACTGGTTACAGATCGATTCTCCAATGGCACTGATAGGCAGTGACAATAGCAATGGGAATGAGTTGAATGATTTATGGCATAGGAGAATGGGACATCTACACCATGGAGCACTCAGGATGCTTAGAGAAACAATAACAAGGGTTCTATAAATTGGCACGAAACACGATGATGTGTGCATAGGATGTGTACTTGGGAAGTATGCTAAGGTAACATTTCCAATAAGTGACAGCAAAGCTGATGGCGTGTTAGGACTTACACATTCAGATATTTGTGGCCCAATATCCACCAAAGCTCTTAGTGGTGCCGAATATTGTGTCACCTTTATTGATGACCATTCCAGGAAAACCTAGATCTACTTCTTGGAGACGAAAGATGAGGTCTTCGATCATTTCAAAGAGTTTAAAGCTCTCATGGAGAATACGACAGGGAAGAAGATCAATGTGATTCACTCAGAGAATGGTGGAGAATAAATTGACAAAGAATTCACATATTTATGTGCGAAGGAAGGCAACAAGAGAGAATGGACAACTCCATATAATCCACAACAGATTGGTCTAGTGGAGCCTAAAAACAGAACCATTGTTGGAGTTGCAAAGGCTATGCTATATGACCAGGATCTACCCAAATTTCTATGGGAAGAGGCATGTAACACAACAGTATATATTCAGAATAGAACTTCTCATAGAGCATTGGGGAAGAAAATGCCAAAAGGAATCTTCACAGGGAAGAAACCAAAAGTTAGCCACTTCAATTTGGCAGTGTTGCTTATTGCCACGTGTCATATGATAAACATACCAAATTGGATCAAACTGTAGAGAAGGGGTTCTTCGTTGGGTACAATGAAACCTCCAAGGCATAAAGAATCTACATTCCTGGAAAAAGGAAGATAGTAGTAAGGCGAGACGTGAAGTTCATGAAGGAATGAGCTTTCAAGAGATCCCGTGAGATGCTTGCAGGTGATTAGAATCAGTCAACAGAAGATCCTTTGGTCCAGCAGTAGGGGAAACCACAGGGGGATCCAGTGGGAGAGGCAGGAGGATAGTCACAAGGATCGAGTACTGTGACCAGTACAAGTATTTCCTTAGGTGCAGGATATTTGGGGAGTTCTCAACAGATGGAGCAGTAGAGGAATTAGGGGAATTTTGAGGTCTAAAATGGTCCTCCTAAGGAAATTATAAAATAATAGTGCAAATAATAAAATAATATTATATTACATCATCAAATTTTAGAGGGAAAAAAGAAAAAACTATTTTTTCAACTCATGTTACAACTTATCTCCCTATTCGTTTACTCAAATTTCGAGCGGAAACACTCGTTGGATGCAAAATTTGATTCCTTATCTAAGGAGTACCCATGTTGCATAGTTTCAATGGACCTTGCTACACGAAAAATGATAAATACATGAAAATGTGATTACGATCACGTTTTTTCACGTATTTCTCATTTTTCATGTAGAAGGGTCCATCGAAAGTATGCAACATGGGTACTCCTTGGACGAGGAACTAAATTTTTCATCCAACAAGTACTCCCGCTCGAAATTTGAGTAAAACCTTAGGGAGATAAGTTAAAAATACGAGTTGAAAAAGTAGTTTTATTATTTTTTAATCTTTTTACTTTTTTACTCCAAAAATGGTGAATCAACACCCATGGTTGAGATCATCATATTGAATCTTATTGGTTCTTATAAAGTTTATTTTGGTTGTATATTTTTATTAGGAGGCCCATTTTATACCTCAAAATTCCCCTAATGCAGGATGAGGAGGAGATGGTTGAACCTCCCAAGACTAGTGGTCGAGCTAATAGAGAGGTTCGTCAAACATTAATAAATGCATAGGAGTTTATTAGAACTCTTAGAATGAATAAAAGACAACGCAAACAACCTAACAAGTACCACGCATTGGTAGCTCAAGTTGCAGAACCTTCCCACTTTTAGTAGGCCACTCAACATCAGGTATGGGTAGATGTCATGGTAGAAGAGTATAGCTATATCATGACGAATGATGTTTGGGAGGTAGTGCCAAGGCCGAAAGACAGATCAGTTGTAGGTTCTAGATGGATCTACAAGATCAAATATGCTGCAGATGACAGTGTGGAGAAATACAAGGCTAGGTTCGTGGAAAAGGGGTATGCACAGAAAGAAGGGATGGATTATGAGGAGACCTTCACCCCAGTTTCTAGATACACTTATATCCGGTCAGTTATATCCCTAGCAACTCAGATGGGATGGCAGATTCACTAGATGGTTGTCAAGATAACCTTCTTGAAAGGAGTGATAGAGGAAGAAGTGTACATAGAACAACCAGAGGGCTTCAAGGCACATGAGAAGCACACTAATGTGTGGGGATTGAGGAAAGATCTATACAGACTCAAGCAGGCTCCCAGGGCATGGTATGGTAGGATTGAAATCTACTTGCAGCAGATGGGATTCATCAAGAGTGACGCATATCCCAACCTTTAATATTTGATGGTAGAGGGTGAGCCACTCATTCTAGTTTTGTATGTAGATGATCTCTTTTTGACAGGATCATCGGGGCTCATAGAGGACTGCAAGAGGAACTTGGCAACAGAGTTTGACATGAAGGATTTGGGGTTGATGCACTATTTCCTAGGATTGGAAGTATGGAAGAAGAATGGGGAGATGTTATTTGGACAAGGAAGATACGCTACATATATTCTAAAGAGGTTCAGAATGCAAGATTGCAGATCCATGTCTATGTCCATGATCACCAATTGGAAGAAGATAGATGCATCATATGAAAAATATGTCGACCCCATCTTATATAGACAACTTATTGGATCTCTCATGTATCTAGTCAATACGAGGCTAGATATTTGCTTCACAGTCAAGACCCTTAGTTAGTTCATAGTAGAACCAAAGAGGGTACATTGGGCAACAACGAGGCACATTCTGAGGTATGTGCATGGCATAATCGAGTATGCGTTAAGATATACCCGAGGAGATGATGTCAGATTTTGTGGATTTAGAGATGCAGATTGGGCAGGCAGTTCAGTGGATAGGAAAAGTAGCTCCAGGTATTTCTTCAGTGTTGGATCAGGAATGGTTTCTTGGTGTAGCAGTGTTAGGTCCCTATAATACTAGTGATTCCCTCATTACTATTGTCGTTGTATCCCTTATTGTTATTGTTGTGCCCCTATTGTCCACATATTGTTATTATTGTGCCCCATAGAATCCCACTATTGTTATTTTTGTGCCTTTATATTATTATTGTTAGGTCAGCTTTGGTTATATTGTGACCCCTTAGACTCCTATATATAGAAAGGAGGTTTTGTCATTTGAATCATCTAAGAATTGTTCATTTGTGTAATGTAAAGGAGGTTTCACCCTCGAAGAGGCTTATTCCTAAGGCATTGATCTATCTTTTCTATCTTTTTGTGAGCTGGTTTCATAACAATCAGAAAGCAAGAGTCAGTAGCACTGAGCTCTACAGAAGCAGAGTATATGACAACAAGAACAACTACGTGTGAGGCTATATGGCTTCGGAAGCTGTTAGTAAGCTTGTCCATGCAGAAGATGGAGGTGACTAGTGTTTACTGTGATAATCAGAGTTGGATAAATCTCTCTGAGAATCTAGTGTTTCATTACAGGTCGAAACACATAGATATGCGATGTCATTTCGTTAGAGATTGTGTACAACATGGAGTAGTCCAACTACAATATGTTCCCACAGAAGTGTAGGTTACATATATACTCACGAAAGCTATAGGAAGAGCTAAGTTCATCTATTCAGAGAACAAATGGGTATTGTGGAGAATCTATTTCAGTAGTAAAGGCAGATTATCTTGGATGATTCTCAGTTGCAGCAAAAACAAATGAGAGGGAGTTACAGTGCAGATGCAGTGTTGATAGCAGTACAATAGGGTTAGCAACTACACATATGCAATGTATATCATAGTTTCGCAGTGGTTGGTGGGCTATAGCAGCCAGACATCAACAGCGTGACAGGAGATTTTACAAAGACAGAGTGTTGTGGCAGGGTGTGCAACACTAGAACACATTCTTCGCTAAGAGGGAGTGTTAGTTTTGGTAGCATTGGATGTGTTCTAGCCACAAAATTTGGTGAGGAAGATAGAATACATGAGATCTCCAAAACCCAAAAATCGTTTCTGGAAATTCTGCTTAGAAGTGTCTCAATTAGATTATTAACTGATTTTTAAATATTTCCTAATTCCTAAGTCTAAACTTAGCGAATATGGTTAATTAATCAATATTAATTGAGATAAGGTGAGAATCATCTAGAAACTCACATGGATCGATCTAGAGATGATCCTAGCAATTGATTAAGTTTTAATCTTGGTCATTGGTGCTCCAACAGGGGATTATAAGAGGATATCGATGTGGTGATGGGGAACACACTAGAGTAGATACTCAGTTGCCAAGAGAGTTTGATTTTCTAAGTAGCAGTAGCTCAACAGAGAAGATAAAGCCAGAGGGTGAATAGAAGGTGGAAGAAGAGGGAAAAAATCATTATGGGAGGAAGGTTTCCAGTCTCCGGAAGAGGCAAAGGAAGGGTCGAAATTCTCAAGGGCTAGTGTAAGATCTGTGCAGAGGGTGACACATGAGGCTCAACACAGAGGTTGGAGAGATAATTTTGGAGGAAGAAAATAGCTATGGGGTGAGAGAAAATTCCTCTCTAGATTTTGTAATTATTTTCCTCATATTAGATTTCCAGTTGAGCATCTAAATTATTGTACTCAGAATTGTCGCTGAAGAATAATAGTAAATCCCTCATCTGTTGCATCGATTTTTTTGCATCGGATTTTTCTAGGGACAATTGTGCAAAAATAACTGTGTCAAAATTCTTGTGTGTGTGCTAGAATTTCTCAGTTTCCAGTATTTTATTTTCCGCAGTATTTTTATGGTGAAAATTGCAGTTGTGATTTTATTCATTGTTTGTCATAGCAAATAAACTACATAATTAAATTTTTAGCTATAATTTTCAGTAGTTGCAATAGAAAAAAAAAATCACAAACATGTGGTTCCATCAATAGATATGGGAAATTTAACAAGGGTCTAGGTCCTCCATAGGGACATATTGACACTCACAGGTGATGCGTTGAGATCCATGGGACTCTAGACAGTTGTATAACATCATTTGTATCCATGGGAACCTTGAATACCCATAGAGTTCCTACACTTTTCCATATATCATTTATGGGATGATGAACCTGGACCGACATGTCCCCGATCGACTTAGCAGTATTACAAGGTCAGGAAGTTGATCCAAGGCCCAAATGAGTTTTTTTCTCATACCTTGAGACATGTGAGGGCTAGCACCATCTTCAGTGCCCTCAACATTGGTGTAGAATCATGCATGTTTACTACAAGAAGAGCCATGAAACTCATTTTATGGCCCCAAAGCCAAAACTGGGATCCACAAGATGATTGTGACAAAGATCTAGGGGTCAACCCCTAGAGGTTGATTTTAGAAGGCGTCTAAACTTGTTTTGGCACTCATTACACTTAATGTTTTCCTAGAAGAGGCCTACGCTAGCATGATGTCAACCTTCTAGCTGTTTTCGCTCACATGTGTGGCATATTATTGATATATCTCACAAGCTACTAGGTCGACTTGTGACCTAAACCTTTAATTGCCCATTATTTTATGTTTAGAGGGACTTGTAGGCTAGTTAGGCATTTGAATGCCTCATATAAATTTAGAACTTGTCATTTGAACTTTTCATCATCACCACTTGAGATATTTCGGTCTCTTGTGCTGAATTTAGACTTGTATCTTTGAGGAGAATTTGGAGTATCTTGATGCACTTTGACATTTGGAGCTAATTTGTCTATATTTGGAGCTATTATTTGGATGAATGGAATGGATTCTTTGCATATTATCTTGTAAGTGTATCTAGATGTTGAAAATTAATTTCTTACATGTCTAATGTATGGAATTTTGTTGATTCTAGTAATTGCAATTGTGCCCTAATTTGTTGAATACTTATTGAATGCCAATCTAGATAATCTATTACATGCATTACTCATAAATAATGTGTAAATGAATGTGCTTAGTGGAAAAATCTTGGTAGATTTCCTATCCATCTTCCATTGCATAAGTAATTGTTGGAATTTTTCTTACTAGGGCATCAAAATTTTGGCCTCCTTAGAAACTTTTTGGCTAATCTAATGCATTGAGGACTGTGAAAATTTCAAAATAGAAATCCAACTACAGTGACTGATATTATTGCTTCTACTTATGAGGGTTTCTTTATTAATCTTCAGCAAAAATATCATGTACAAGATGCAACTAACAAAATAGAAAAGATATCTCTGTGAGAATTTTAAGACAACTTTCTCACACTCCTTGGCGAGATTCTGATCTGGGAGAGGACTTGCTGCCCCCTCTATCACTCACTGCATCAGCTTCTGTGTAGGAACTATGCAATCCCAACATCTCAACTTTTGTGTTGTCCCTCTTCATCACAGCTTTTGTGTTGTCTCTTCTTTGCTCTGCTTCTTCTGCTCCTGCCTCTCGACTGCGGTTGATACCCTCTTACCTCCTCACCTACAACTCTCCCTTTGAATCAACTTACTCTTGCCAAACTTCAACCAATGAGGGAATCGATTTTACTCGGGTAACTAAGTATCTTCCTAGCGTGTTTTCCAAATTCCCATCGAAGTCCTTATTATAATCCTCCATTTGAGTATTCAACGATCCAGATTGGATTCTAATCAATGGCTCAGATCATATTGACTTGATCCTTGTCTTCTTCTAGAAGTTTCACCCGCAGTTAGATTAATACCCTTTAATTATTTTAATTTCCTAAGTTTAGATTTAGACACTCATTAAAATTAATTAATTATTTTAATAAAAATGTCTCTAGGTGGAATTTACCAAAACGATTTTTGGGTATTGTGGAATACATGTGTCTAAGCCTCCCTGCAAAATTTGAGACTTAGAGAACATCTGATGCTACTAGAAATAAATACTCCCTCTTAGCGAAGACTATGCTCTAGCAATGCAACCTGCTGAAGCACCACCCTGTTCTGTAACATCTCCCTCTGCGTTGCTGATGTATGACATCATTTACCACCAACTACTACGCAAATGTTGCATCTGTACTGCTATTGACCCTGCCATTGCCAACACTGCATATGCATTGCAACTCCCTCCCATTTCTTGTCACTATAACTAAGAAATCACATGTTTTTGCTACTGAAACGGGTTCTCTACCATACCCATCTTCTCTCTAAATTGAATGAACTTAGCTCTTCATAGAGCCTTTCTGAGTATATCTGCTACCAGATCTCTTGTGGGGACATACTGCAGCTGTGCTGCCCCACGCTAAACACAGTCTCTGATAAAGTGACACCTGATATCAATATATTTCGACTGATCATGAAATATTGGATTCTCAGAGAGTTTGATACAACTCTTATTATCATAGTAAATCTTGGTCGCTTCCATCCTTTTTTCTGAACAAACTCACATGCAGTTTTCTAAGCCATATAGCTTCACACGTAGTTGTGCTTGCTGTCACATATTCAACTTCTACTGAGATCAAAGCTACCGACTTCTATTTCCTGCTGCACCAAGAGATCGTTCTTGATCCAACATTGAAGTAGTACCTAGAGGTACTTTTCTAATCTACTAAAATACCTGCCCAATTTGCATATGTGAATCCATCCAATCTGACGTCATCCCCTCAGGAGTATTTCAACCCATATACGATTGTTCCACGCACATACCTAAGAATGTGCCTAACTACTACCCAATGCACACTTTTCGGTTCCATCATGAACTGACTAAGGGTGTTGACAGCGAAGCAAATTTTTGGCCTAGTGTTGACCAGATACATGAGCAACCCAATGAGTTGTCTATATAAGGTGGGGTCCACCTCCTTGTCTCTTGATGCATATATTTTCTTCCAGTTGGTGATCACGGGTGTAGCCATGGGTCGGTAATCCTACGTTCTGAATCTCTTCAGAATCTCTGTAGCATATCTTCGTTGCCCAAGGAATATCTCCCCATTCTTCTACTAGACTTCAAATCCTAGAAAATAATGCATGAACCCCATATCCTTTATGTCGAATTCTGCTTCAAGATTCTTCTTGTAGTCCTATATGAGCCTAGATGACCTTGTTAGAAACAATTCATCCACATATAATACTAGACTAAGTGGCTCATTCTCTACCATTAAATAGTAGAGATTGGGATTAGCCTCACTCTTGACGAATCCTAATTGCTGCAAGTAACTATCAATCTGACCATACCATGCTCTAGGTGCCTGCTTGAGCCCATACATGGATTTCTTTAATCTGCATACATGTGTTCTATTTTCATGAGTTTCGAATCCTTCAGGTTGTTCTATGTACACCTCTTCTTCTATCACCCCGTTCAAGAATGTTGTCTTGACATCCTTCTGGTTAATCTCCCACCCCATTTGAGATGCTAGGGATATAACATATCTAATAGAGGTATATCAGGCTATTGGGGCGAAGGTCTCTTCATATTCTATTCCTTCTTTCTATGCATACCCCTTTGCCACAAAGCTAGACTTGTACTTCTCTATACTGCCATCTGTAACATACTCGATCTTGTAGACCCACCTTGATCCTAAAACTGATCTATCCTTTGGTCTAGGTACTACTTCCTAGACATCATTCGTCATGATAGAAATATACTCTTCTACCATGGCGTCCACCCAAACTTGGTGTTGAACGTCTTCCTTAAAGCTAGAGGGTTCTTCAACCTGTGCTACCAAGGCCTAGTACCTGCCAGGTTGTTTACGCTGCCTCTTATCGGTTCTGTGAGCTCCAACAAACTCCTCTACGTACCTCAGTGTCTGATGTACTTCCTTGCTGGTTCTACCACTGGTGGTGGGAGGCTCAAGTAGCTCCTCCTCATGATCATGTCGTTCCATCTACTAAGAACTATCTAGATTTCCTTCCTCTGAGAAAATAATAGTACTTGTCATTATAATCGATCTAGGTGTATGTCCTCATGCCTGTCCTCCTTGCTACCCTTGCTGTTGCTGGACTAATGGAACATCTACATACTGACCTTCTGCTAGCATCTCTTGAGATTTCCTGAAAGATCTATCGTCCATGAACTTCGCATCCTTTCTCACTACAATCTTCCTGCTGCTAGGAATGTAGATTATGTTAGCCTTTGAGGTCTCATTGTATATTACGAGGTACCCCTTTTATGCAGTTTGATCTAGTTTACTGCGCTTCTCATATGGAATGTGACAATATGCCACACTTCCAAATATCCTGAGATGGTTGACTTCCGACTTCTTCCCTGTGAAGACTCCTTCGGGCATTTTCTTCCCCAATGCTCTGTGAGGAGTTCTATTCTAGATATACATAATCGTGTTGCAAGATTCTGTCCATAAGAACTTAGGCAGATCACGATCATACAAAATAGCCTTTGCCGCTCCAACAATAGCTCTATTCTTGCACTCTACAACTCCATTCTTCTTTGGATTATAAGGAGTTGTACATTCTCTCTTGGTACCCTTCTTTGCACATAAATCTATTAAGTATTTTTCTGTATATTCTCCACCATTATCTTAATGCAATACCTTTTTCTTTTTCCCTGTCATGTTCTCAATGAGAGCCTTAACTCTCTGAACCGATCAAAGACCTCATCCTTGGTATTTAATAAATAGATCCAGTTTTTTCTAGAGTGATCACCAATAAAGGTGACGAAGTATTCACCATCCCTAAGAGCTCTTGTGGACATTGGACCACAGATATTTGAGTGTATCAATCCCGAAATGCCTCTCACTTTTTTTTTACTCTTGGGAAAATTTGCTTTAGCATACTTCCCTAGTACACATCCTCTGCATATATCATCATGCTCAGTACTAAGGACTGGAACTCCTGTTGCAGTCTCTCTGAGCGTCCTTAGTGCTCTGTGGTGTAAGTCTCCCATTCGCCTATGCCATAGCTCATTCATTTCCTTTTCACAATTAATATCGCTGCCTATCAGTGCCATTGGAGACTCGAGTTGCAACCTATATAATCCATGGATTTGAGCTCCAATTTATCTCTTCTTCTTCTAGATTGGATGTTTGACATATATTTTCCTTCCAATGAAGTATACATCGTATCCCTTGTCCTATAATCGGGACACTGAAATCAGATTCTAACGCAGGCACATGTAGAACATTAATCACTCGGATGTTGTTTCCTGCTTCCACCTAAAATGCTATGGTGCTTCTCCCTACTAGAGTACACTTTGTTTTGTTTTCCATATTAATCTGGAAGTCCATTTGTTCTTCTTGATAGGTCGAGAAACATTATCGTACTCTAGTCATATGAGCTGAACCCCCCTATCAATGTAGAAAACATCTTCTAATGTTGAACTTGACAAACATGTGAATTCTTCTTCTAATCTAGAAGATAATCTGGAGACATCTTGATTTTCCATCCTTCTTAGTGCTAGCAATGTTTGATGCTTTTTCTTCCCCCAACAACTACCGCAGAAAATACATTGTCTTTACCTGAATACTTCTATGCGCTGAAGCTTTTGCACTACTCCCTCTATTACTGGCAATTTCAACCTGGAAATCTTCCTCTCTGTCGACTCACTCAGAGAGGGATTTTCTTATGAAAAATTTGGCCCTTGAGGATTGGTTTGTGCAATTCCTCTAGGATTTCGATTTTCTGCCTATGCAATAATTTCAAACTCCCTTCTTCTCTCAAACGCTTGGCTCTTCCGGTTTGCACTTATCTTAGCTTCGATACCATGTGAAAATTTCAAAATAGAAATCCAATTACAGTGACTGGTATTATTTCTTCTACTTATTAATTCAGTAATAATTTATTCACAGTGTTTCTATGACAAATATCAAAATAAATTCTACCACAGCCTTCACAATTAAAATACTGCAGGAAGTAAATGCAAAGAAAAATACTAGCACAAGGATAATCATAATGACACAATTATTTTCGGACAATCGTCCCCGGAAAAAACCCAATTTGGGAAAACTGGTGCAACAGATGAGGGTTTCTTTATTAATCTTCAGTTAAAATCTCATGTACAAGATGCAACTGGTAGAATAGAAAAGATATCTCTGTGAGAATTTTACAGACAACTTTCTCACACTCCTTGGTGAGATTCTGATATGGGAGAGGACATGTTTCCCCCTTTGTCACTCACTACATCAGCTTCTGTGTAGGGACTATGCAGTCCCAATGTCTTAGCTTCTGCATTGTCCCTCTACGTCATAGCTTATGTGTTGTCTCTTCTCTGCTCCTGCCTCTCGATTTTTGTTAATACCCTCTCTCCTCCTCACCTACAACTCTCCCTCTGAATCGATTTTCTCTTGCTGAACTTCGACCAATGAGGAAATCGATTTTACTCGGGTAATTGAGTATCTGCCTGGTGTGTTTTCCAAATGCCCACCGAATTCCTTCTTATAATCCTCTAGTTGAGTATTCAACGACCTAGATTAGATTCTAATCAATGGCTCAAATCATATTGACTTGATCCTCGTCTTCTTCTAGAATTTTCATCCACAGTTAGATTAATACCCTTTAATTATTTTAATTTCCTAAGTTTAGAATTAGGCACTCATTAAAAATAATTAATTATTTTAATAAAACTATCTCTGGTTGTAATTTCCCCAGAGGATTTCGGGGTATTGTGGAATACATGTGTCTAAGCCTCCCTGAAAATTTTGAAACTTAGAGCACATCCGATGCTACTAGAAATCAACAAGGACCCCATGCTCCCAAGGAACAAGGGACTAATCCATTTGGTTTGTGATCAAATCTTAATTTTATCCTTTTTCTATCTCTCCTAATTCATACCTTTCAAGGCCAAGATACAAAACTAGGTGTTCGTGTGAATCCCTAGGGAGCTAGAGGTTTGGTGGTTGGAAAGACTAAATATCAAGGGGATAGTATTTGCCACAAATATATCCTTTTGGTGGGCATCCACTTCAATTTCATCCATAAATTTATTTCCCTATTTGTTTGCCTAAGAGGGAAACCCAAATTTTCCATGCTTCAACTTAAGGGCTTTCTTGAAGGTTTCATGAGCCTCAACATAGCTAGTATACATTGTAGAAAACATTTTATGTTTTCCTTGACCTTTGGATACTCCAACACTCATCAAATTTGTCAATCCCTAGGTTTTGTTCCCTCTTTTCTAGGTGTTGTTACCACAAAATCTAGAAAGCCTTGGAGAGGGAAACCATATAAGACAAAAAGCTAGACTAAGTTATAACAATGGGGCAACGACCCACAATCACCACATCCAAGGCCCCCTACTCTTTACATTTTCACCAATGGGAGGAATCGCGGTAGGATAGGATAACCTATGAAAGGTATTATAAGTTAAAGTATAAGGTGATAAGCTAGAAACTCTTAAGAAAGGCTCAAATTTCAGGAATAAGGATTCACTAAGAAGCAATATGCTTTCTATAAGAGACCTAGGAAGAAAATGCAAAAAACTTAGAGTTTGTTGATTTTACTTATCGGAATTCCCAAGGTCAAGACAATGGAGAGAAAAGGATTCTAAACATATACTTCAATAAGTACTAAGCTCATACAACTTTCAAGAAAGCCCTCAAGTTGAGGAAGGAAAAACTATGGTTTCCCTCTTAGATTATGTTGACAGGGAAAAATGTACCGCCAATAGTAAGGGGGTCTCCCTGGTGTGAATTCCAAATTAGACCTCACATGGTTTAGGATAGGATCCCCATCCGGTATGTGGGCCTAACTGTCACCATGATAGTTTTACTCTTAGCTATCAAATGAAGAGAAGTTAGCATGAAAGCAAGAGTGAAATGCTTGAAAATGGGGACGAAATCAACCCACAATTGATAACTTGCATAACATAATATAAGAATATAACAAAAAAATAACAAGGAGTATATCTTAAGAAGGATTCAATCAATTGAAACCATCTAAGATATACACAAATGAGAATGTACTAGAAGTTTACTGCAAATTAGTTCACAATAAATTACTAGTATAACATGGAATGAGAAAGCAAAGATTCAAAGCAAACATATAAGACATAAGCCATAAATTAGTTCGTCAACATATACCCAATATGTAAGAACACATGCACCCATAGTAAAATTATTGGATAGCCATTACAAATACCATAAATATGCATGAGAATCGATGCAAAGAGTGAAGAGCTTATCATTAATAGTGGTGCAAATTCAAGTGCATGTCCAACAGGTCCATCAAAATTCAATAGTCAGATGTAGGCCACTCACACCATATTCAAGACAAAACCCTAGTCTCACTATAGCTCAACCTACTATCTGCCAAGTTTAGTGTGCTTCTAGCTCCCTAAACACAAAATAGCTATCTAATTGCTAGCCAATCTCAAGTGCTAAAAGTCCTCCTCCATGAGGCATGAAGATACCTTTATAGAAATGGATCAGGTTGTAGGAATTTATAGGGTAAGTTCCTTAGATAGAACACCAAAGGACACCTCTCACAAGCAGATCACAGATCAATACACTAGTATTCTTGACGTGGTTAAAACCCTCAAAGAGGGAAACAGTCCACGACCTGAGCCAACGCGACCACTTCAGGAAATTTATTAATGTAAAAGAAAGAAAATTTACATAAGCTTCTCTCATGAACGATCACCTAACAAATGACCCTCCATGCTCTTTAAATAGAGATCATGGACCAATCAGGTGTTAAGCCACAGATCAAGTGTCGGTAATACCAAGGAGAGAATGAACCATCAGATCACTTCATGTCTAGAACATATCATGACTGTCGGATTGTAAGTTACAAAAATTACATACTAAAGAAACACACTTTACCTAACTATACACTATACCAAGTTGTACTTAATTATTTCCTATGTGTCGGAATATCCTAACACCCCCCTTAAGAACAACCTGGGATAGGATTGAATGATGTACAAAGATGACACAATAGGAGAAGGAAGGAGGCATTAGAGCCTATCCCCCCTTAGTGACAACTTCCTAAACTCCAACCATAAATCAAAGTTTAGTAAACTTGACCTTTATGAGAGCCTTTGTAAAGATCTCTGCAACTTGATCATCGATTGAACAATATTGCACTTCAAGAACATGGTCATGAATGAGATTTTTGATGAAGTGCATGTGTAGTTCAATGTGTTTGCTGCGCTGATGTTGGACTGGATCTTTTCATAGTTGAATGGCACTTTTTTTATCACACTAAAGTGTAGTTGGATGTTGTTGCTGAAAACCAAATTCTAATAGGATATGACGAAGCCATAGGGCTTCCTTATTAGTTTCAATGACACCACAATACTCTTCTTTTGCTGAAGAAATAGAAATGGCACTTTGTTTCTTGCAAGCCCATGTAATAGGTCTAGAACTAAGAGTGAAGACATAACCTGCAGTAGGCTTCCAATCATCAGGGTCACCAGCCCAATTAGAATCAGTGGAACCAACCAATAGAGGAGATGCTTATGCACTGTAATGAATCCCAAACTGAACTGTACCTCGAAAATAACAAAGTATTCTTTTAGCTACTTTCCAATGACTTTCGTGGGTTTTTCATAAACCGAGAAACAAGGCCAACAATGAAGGAAAGGTCAAGACAAGTATGGGTTAGATACAGAATATTTCCAACAAGATGACGGTATAAGGTGGCATCAACTCCAGGGGAAGTACAAGTGACTGAAAGTTTGGCTCTAGACTGAAAGGGAGAACGGGTTGGCTTACAGTCTTCCATGTGAAAGTGTCGTAGAAGATCACATGCATACTTGGACTGCGAAAGGGAAATACCTTCTTTGGATTGCAAGACTTGAAGACCAAGAAAATAATGCAAGTGTCCTAAGTCTGTCATTTCAAATTGATTTTTAAGGCTAGAATTCACATGGTTTATAAGGTTGGGATCAGTACCAGTAAGGATAAGATCATCAACATAAAGAACAATAATGATAAGAGACTTACCCACTTTCTTGGCGTAGACAGTATTGTCAGAATTACACCTAGAAAAGCCAATATCTAAAAGAAAGCTATCCATTTTGGCATACCAAGCTCGAGGGGCTTGCTTGAGACCATAAAGGGATTTTTTAGGCCAACATACAAGGCTAGAGTCTTTTTGTATAAATCCAGGAGGTTGTTCCATATAGATTTCTTCATGCAAGTCCCCATGCAAGAAGGCAGATTTAACATCCATCTGATGGAATTCCCATTTGAAAGAGGCAGTAAGGGAAAGAACAAGGTGGATAGAGTTCATTTTGGCAACAGGGGAGAAGGTTTCAGTATAGTCAATGCCTTCAACTTGTGAAAAACCCTTAGCAACAAGATGAGCTTCATTTTTATCAACTTTTCCATATGGTCCAAACTTGGTTATGTAAACCCATTTGCATCTAACAAGTTTTCGTCCCTTTGGAAGAGGAACAAGGTCCCAATAATGAAGGATATTTTTCATTCATAGCTGCGTCCCAATCTGGATGGCCTTAAGCTTCTGCAAAGGTGTCAGGATCATAATTCACTGAAGCTTGAGCAAGTAAAGAAGAGGCTCTATCAAACTGAGAACGTGTACAACATTGATCTGTAGGATCACCTGCAAGATCACCTGCAGCATCCCAAGTAGAAAATACCCATTTTGGAAGGTGAGGAGCTGAAGGAGGATCCTGAGAAGGTGGGGAGGATTGTCATCCTCGTTGTCATCATCTGAAGAAGAAATATTTTTAGAAGTAGAAAGGATAGAGAGAGGTGGCACATCTGTCAAACTAGGCTCGTAGGCCGATATATTTTCAGCAAACTTTACACCTCTTCTAATGATAACATTTTTGGATTTAGGTTGAATAAGTCTATATCCTTTGACATCTTCAGAATATCCAACAAAAATACATTTTTCACTCTTAGGTTCTAAGGCTTTATGTTTCTCATCTGGAATATGCGCCCATGCTTCACTTCCAAAAACACGAAAGTGACTTACATCTGGTTTAATTGAGCTCCATGCTTCTTTTGGAGTGATATTATTTAAAACCTTAATAGGAGTGCGATTTAATATGTGATTTGCACAGTTAATTCTTTTGCCCAAAAATTAAGGCTAAGTCCTTTAGATTGAAGCATACAATTAGCCATTTCCTTTTGTTGATTTGGGGTAGCATTGGATGTGCTCTAGCCATGAAAATTGGTGGAGAGGCTAAAGCACATGAGATCTCCAAGACCCAGAAATGGTTTGGACGGATTGTACCCAGTTTGGGAGATATTAAAACAATTAATATTTTTAATGGAGTTCCTAAGTCTAAACTTAGGAAAAATAAATTATTAGTGGGTATTAATATAAAACTAGGTTAGAAGGTTCCAAAAGTCATGGATCAAGCCAAATATAATCTTATTCGTTGATTATAGATTTAATCTTGGCCATTGAAGGACCAACGAGAAAAGTATAAGAAGAGGCTTGAGGGTCAGTTGGAGAATACACTAGAGTGTTCAGTCATTCATTTTGCTAGAGCGGGGTTGCTAAGAAAAGTTGAATCAATGATCAACAAAAAGGGGCAGTGAGTATGAGGCAGAGAGGCAGGGACAATACTAGAAGACCATAACAAAAGCAAAGAGAGCAAGAGCTGCAGTCAGTCTAGGCTACACAGAGCCTAGCAGAGGCAACACAGATCCCAGAGAGGTTGTGTCATCCATGCAGAGGGCAGAGGGAGTGACACAGAGGCTCCCAAAGGCTACATAGTGCCTCAGAGGGCTGACGCAGAGGGTCCTAGGGCGGATGCAGAGGGTCCTAGGGTTGACGCAGAGGGTCCTGGGGTTGACGCAGAGGCCAGAAGAGCCAGTGCCGAGCTTCAGTTGTGTCGGAGAGGGTTTCGTGGGACAGGTTTTCTAAATACATGTTTCCGAATATAGAGGTATTTCTGCCATATATTTTTCTCTATCGGGTGAGCCGGTTTAGGCACCCAGTTGTACTCAGATAAATTGCATAATAATATAACCCCCTCAATAGCTGCACCAGTTTTCCCGCATTATGTTTTTCCTGGGACATTAGTCCAAAATAACGGTGTCACTTGTGTGCTTGTTTTCTTTCAGTTGATGATCTGTAGATGTTGATACTGTACTTGTGTTTATTTTTAGTATTTACATGGTAAATAAATTGTTAAGTAATTAAACAAGTAGGTGAAATAAACCAGATAGTACAAGAATAATTTCTAACAGGTTAGAATTAGAAATTCCAACATGGTATCAGAGCGTGGTTGCAAATCATAGGAAAACTAAAGGCATCAGTTGAGCAGAGCGTTTGAAGTAGATTTAGTTGTCCCGAGTGACAGAATTGATCCTTGTAGAAGGCAACAGAGGAAGGAGTGCGCAGAGGGACTGTGTCATCAGTCTAGGCCAGAGAAAGGCCAACACAGAGGCTGAGGGAGGTAGAATCAGGCTCACACAGAGCCACGCAGAGGCCACAAGGGCTAACACAATTGTCTTAGGGAGTTGATTTTCCAGTGTCGGGATTGCGCATAGCCAAGAGGCTCAATCCTTCAGTTGCTGGGGCATAGGAGGCTGTGGGTAGTTTGTGGAGCGAAGCTGGTGGGGTACTGTGGTCAGAACAGTACCTAACAAGGCAAGACCAAGGTAGAGAGAGTTGTTGTCGAGGCAGATTTCTAGCTAAGGAATCCGGATTAGTATTGCAGTTGCACAGACGATCGGAGTGGGACAACTTGACGCTGGCAGAAGGATTTCCATAAGGGAAATCGAGACTCAGAGGGAGTCGAACCGAGAACTTCCAGACAATAAGTTGAGAGACTTAGTAGGAGTCAAACAGAGGATTTCTAGGAGGGAAGTAGAGAGACTCGGAGGAGTCGAGAGAAGAGCAGCGAGATGGCTGTGAATGGGTTGAGAGATCGGGATAGGCTGGATGGAGTGTCAAACTTTTTGGTCTTGAAGGCCATGATCTTGTCCATTCTAGATAGACATCACATCAAGGGCTTTGTCTCGAGAGAGATAGCTATCCCAGTTGACTTGATATCTAATGAAAGGCATGAGGAGGCAATGGCTAAGGCTAAGTGCGTCATCCTTTATGGGGTCAAGGATCATGTGGTACCACATGTTGTTGAGAAGGAAACGACAAAGGAGATGTGGGACACCTTAAAGACATTGTACCAACATACTTCTGTGAGAGGAATATGCTCCTGGAGAATCAGCTAAGGGCATACTAGATGCAAAAGGGAGATTAGATAAATGTCTTCCTCGGTTGGTTGAAGGAGATCTGTGACCAACTAACTTCCATAGGGGCCACGCCGGGTGAGGAATTAATGGCAAGGACCACACTTAATGCATCCTCTGAGGATTGGGAGACATTTGTCTAGAGCATACTGAGCAAGGCAAGTCTTCTGAATTGGGAAGAAATGTGGACGACTCTTCATCAAGAAGAGATCAGATGACTAACCAAGACGGGGAGTTGCAGAAAAGGGGTCAAGATCAAGAAGGAAGATGAAGAGGATGCGGCTCTAGCATCTACAGGAATAAGAAGGACCTCTCCAAGATCAAGTGCTTCCATTGTTGGGAACTGGGTCACTATGCGAACCAGTTTCCGAGGAAGAAAAGTAAGGGAGAGGCTTCTAACTCTAAGGCAGCGCCAGCAAAGGTGGATAAAGAAGTTGAGGAGGATGACGATTATGCCATGAGTGCTCATGTTCCATTTGAGAAGAAGTGGGGATACATCGAGTTGTAGTCAGGAGGACTACAAGTGATGAGGGGTAGGATGCTTGAGGTACCCAACCTCTTGGATTATACCTTGCTATGAGAGCCCCGAAGAGGAGTAGCAGGATTGACGGATGTAGGTAGAGACAGATGCGGATGGAGCGGCAAAGATTTCTACAATGCAAGAGTCCCCGGGCAACATGAGGCTAGCAGGCTGCAACAGTGCGAGAGGCATGGGAGTGTTGTACTAGTGCAGTATGGAACATAGAGGTGTGCAACGGTGCGAGATGCAAGGAGTTGTTGCAGCAGCACAAAGGCCAGTAGAGGGAGCACTTTTTAGTGGTAGAGGGAGATTCAGCATCGGGAGTGTTTCTAACCTAACAAGGATGTCAGAATTTGGGTGGACTGGTTACTTACTTCTCAGTAACTGAGTTGCAGTGCAGTAGCACAATGCAACATGATGAGAGGGGATGCAGTGCAGATGCAGTGTTGGGAGGATGGACCAGTAGCAACACGGATGTAGAGGGAGCTGCCAAATATATGTAGAAATGGCAGTGGTAAGGCCATGGGCAGAAGTATAGGATGCAGCAGTGCATAGGATGTTGGGTGGGTAGGCCTAGCATCAACACAAGTACCGGTGCCGAATAATCAGAGTGATGCTCAGTGAGGAATATTACTAGAGCACAATCCTCGCTAAGAGGGAGTGTTGATTTGGGGTAGCATCAAATGTGCTCTAGCCATGAAAATTGATGGAGAGGCTAAAGCACATGAGATATCCAAGACCCAGAAATGGGTTGGACGGATTGTACCCGGTTTGGGAGATATTAAAACAATTAATATTTTTAATGGAGTTCCTAAGTCTAAACTTAGGAAAAATAAATTATTAATGGGTATTAATATAAAATTGGGTTAGAAGGTTCTAAAAGTCATGGATCAAGCCAAATCTAATCTTATCTATTGATTAGAGATTTAATCTCGGCCGTTGAAGGACCAACGAGAAAAGTATAAGAAGATGCTTGAGGGTCAGTTGGAGAATACACTAGAGTGATCAGTGATTCATTTTGCTAGAGTGGGGTTGCTAAGCAAAGTTGAATCAGTGATCAGCAACGAGGGGCAGTGAGTACGAGGCAGAGAGGTAGGTACAATACTGGGAGACCATAACAAAAGTAGAGAGAGCAAGAGCTGCAGTCAGTCTAGGCTACGCAGAGCCTAGCAGAGGCAACACAGATCCCAGAGAGGCTGTGTCATCTATGCAAAGGGCAGAGGGAGTGACACAGAGGCTCCCAAAGGCTACATAGTGCCTTAGAGGGCTAATGAAGAGGGTCCTGGGGTTGACGTAGAGGCCAGAAGGGCCAGCACTTAGCTTCAGTTGTGCTGGAGAGGGTTTCGTGGGACAGGTTTTTTGAATACCTGTTTCTAAATATAGAGGTATTGTTGCCATATATTTTTCTCTGTCGGGTGAGCCAGTTTAGGCACCCAGTTGTACTCAGATAAATTGCATAATAATATAACCCTCTGAATAGCTGCACCAGTTTTCCCACATTAGGTTTTTCTGGGGACATTGGTATAAAATAACGGTGTCACTTGTGTGCTTGTTTTCTTTAAGTTGATGATCCCTTGATGTTGATGCTGTACTTGTGTTTATTTTCAGTGTTTACATGGTAAATAAATTGTTAAGTAATTAAACAAGTAGGTGAAATAAACAAGATAGTACGGGAAGAATTTCTAACAGGTTAGACTTAGAAATTCCAACACCTTTAAGGTGAGATTATTCCTTTCAGCTACACCATTTTGATGTAGAGTATATGGAATAGTATGTTACAATTAAATTCCATGCTCAGTCCAAAAGTTGATGAATTTGTTGTTAACATATTCTCCACCATTATTAGATATTAGCTTAAGAATTTGATGTCCATATTATTTCTCAACAAAGGTCTTAAAGGCCAATAACATGTTAAAGACTTCACTCTTGAGTTTTAAGAAGTGTACCAAAGTGCGTCTGTGGAAATCATCAATGAAATTTAAGAAATACTTGTAGCCAGAGAATGAAACAACTGGAAGTGGACCACATAAATCACTATGCACAAGCTGTAAAGGGGTTGAGGAATGCCAAGAAGCACATTTTTCAAAACTGTCTCGATGATGTTTTCCGAGTACACATCTGGAACAAACACCATCTCTACAAGATACCATAGGAAGACCTGTCACCCTTTTTTCTTTACATATATTTTTAAGGGAGAAATAGTTTAAGTGACCAAATCACTCATGCCAAAGTTTTCTCACTTTATCATTATGAGCAACAAATATCGAGGGAAGAGTTAATGACCCAAAGTTCTTAAACTTATACAACCTTGTAGAATCATCAACAATTCTAGTAGCTAAAATATGTATAGGATATCTTAGGTCCTTAATTACAACATAATGAAGTGAAAATTCAACAATTTTACCTTCATCGGAATGAGTTATCTGATATACAGATAGAAGGTTGCAGGATAAGGTGGGAACACATAATACATCATTAAATTGATCATTGTTTAGATGAATAGCTCCAGTCCCTACAACACTAAGAGATCTACCATCACCAACATATATATTTTTGGTGTTACAATCATTCAAAGAAGAAAACATGGCTTTGTTTTTGGCCATGTGATAAGAAGCTCCAGAATCAATGAGCCACTCCTGAGAATGAGAAGAAGAGGATGTTGGGTTGTGTTATTTTTTCCACGACTAGCTAACCTAGTTAACCGGGAGGTCCGCCCCCCCTTTGTTGCGACGATTGCGTAGCAGGGATGTCACAAGGGGATTTGAGGGGGGCGGTTAGCCCCCCTCTACAGGGTCCAGGGCAGCGCCCCAGGGAATTTTCTTTTTGGACCCTATATTAGGTGGGAAAACATACCTATGGTTTTCGCACATGGTTTTGGGCGCGATGGTTTTCGGTCCATGGTATTGGATGTTTCGGCATGTATATATATGTATTGTAACATTGAAAGGAACATAATGAAAAATCAATCTGGTAGTCCCGGTTTTGGGATCCAAGGGAAAATCTCTGTGTATATTTGTTTTATGTGTTATTCTCTCGCTATTGTTTATTTTCTGTGTTTTAGAATTCGTATGCAGGTAATTTCTGTACAGGGTTAAAACCTACAAAAGATACGTTTATTGCATAACCAGACCGAGATGCTTGACAACCACATGCAGAAAGTGTTGTTCCTAAAGATGAAGTTGAAGTTAAAGAGTTTTCCAAATGGATGTTATGCTTCTTCATTGTTGCTTCCAAGGCTTCCATCTTCTTAAAGAATTTGGATTCTAAGTGGCCATCATGATTAGAAAATGTGCAATGTCTATCAGTCTTCTTCGCTTTGTTTTTAATTGCCTTATCATTTTGTTGAGTTGATTTTTCATTTTGAGATTGAAATGGCTTAGGACCCTTGTTTGGTTTAGGACCATTCTTTTTAGGATGTTGCTTCTTAGGATTCTTTGAACTTGGTTGCTGCTAGGTTGCTAAGGATTTCTTAGAAGAGTTCCCAGTATTAAGAAGACCAATATGTAAGAGTTTTTCTTGTTCTCTTATTAAAGAATCACAAAAGACATCAAAAGAGGGGGACTTGTAGTCTTGTCCTTGAGAAATAAAGGCTTCTCTAATAGAATGGGAGGTGGAAACAAACAAAGAGTAAGCTGGTCCTAACTTAGTAAGAATGGAATAAATAAGGCTACTATATTCTTTCTTAACCTTAACACCTTCCAAGAGAAGTCTAAGGGTCTTGAACTTGGCCAAAAAATCTTCAATGGAAGAAAAATTATTGGGGTCCAATGTAAGCAACTCATTTTCGAGTTGATGGACTCTAATTTAATTTTTAATTCAAAAAAAATTATTGAGTTGTTTCAGTGCTTCATGAGGGGTATCAATTTCTATGATATGGAATCTAAGGTGTGGGGAAATAGACATCCCTATCAACCCATGTGTTTGATCTTGCTTATTTTCCCATTTGGCTTGCTTATCTTCATATTTAGAATTAGACTCTTGGCCTGAGGCTATTCTATAAAGACCTTTACTTCGAAGTAAATCCACAATGTAGGATAGACATTGGAAGTAGTTGGTGTTGTCAAGAATAACTAGGCATGGACTTTCCATTTTAAAAGAAGCTAAAGCTGTAGGTGCTAAAACTAAGTGTTCCAATGGAAAGATCTCGAAAAATTAGGCTAATTAAAAAAAACTTCTCTGAAAACGGCTTCTGGATGAAGAAGTCATGGCTTTTTGAAGAAAAGTTGTTGAAGATGTCGATGAACCACGTGAATGTTGGGAAGTGAATGATAATGTTATATAATAAAAAATTCTCCCCCTTTCAAAACTTAATGTAATTAGCTCACTTTTAAAAAGTATTACTTTATGTGACCCACTGTTCTAAATAAGTGAAAACCACTTTTACAATGGTACTTTATGAACTATCCACTAAATTGTAACTTAAATAAAAGGTAAAGTGACTTTAGAATTATAAGTGACTCACTTTTTATAATGGGTGAGAACAATTTTACATAAAGTAACTTCAAAACATAAGTTACATGTGCTTTTTGAAAAAGTAACTCAACAAAAAGAAAGACTTGAACCTAAGACCTCTATTCTTATAAAGTAATTTTGGACCAAGTGAGCTAGTTTAAAAGGTTAGTAATTTTTGGAAAAGAGGAAGAGTTTTTTTTTTGGTTCACTGAAGCTTTGAAGTGCATGCTTACTTGAAAAACCTTTTTTTGCCTACAAAACAAAAAAAAACGACACAACTCGAAAACAAACCAGCAAAAGTACTCCTTGCGGCTTAAAGTTAGATTTGGCCAAAAACTAAATCTTTTCCTCAATGTTTCTGATTTTCTGAGATCACACTAAGGCACAACGGAAAAGAGCATACGCATGAGAAAAATCCTTTCTTTCTGTTTTTGATTTTCCTAGATCGCACAGTCGCGAGGAAAAGAGCATGAGATAAATAACTATAATTGTAAATAAACACTGTATACCTCCAGATATTAAAAATGACATAGCTAGGGCTACTGGAAACCTTTTCGCGTGAAACAAAAGGGGTTCCTCACTGGAACATATTCTCCTAACACAATAGAGCAGTCCTCTCAGCCCTAAAGAAGTCAGAAATAGTAGATCTAGGAAATGACAGTTAGATGAAGTTGTATCGACTTCGGATTTGGATCACCAATGGATGTGGCTCTCGAATAGCTCTGATACCATGTAGGAATTTATAGGGTAAGTTCCTTAGATAGAACACCAAAGAACACCACTCAAAAGCATATAACAGATCAATACACCAATATTATTGACGTGGTTAAAACCCTCAAAGAGGGAAACAATCCATGGCTTGAGCCAACGCGGCCACTTCAGGAAATTTATTAATGTAAAAGAAATAAAATTTTAAGCTTATCTCATGAATGGTCACCTAACAAATGACCCTCCATTCTCTTTAAATAGAGATCATGGACCAATGGGGTGTTAAGCCACGAATCAAGTGTTGGTAATACTAAGGAGAGAATGAATCGTCATATCAGTTCATGTCTAGAACATATTGTGACCGTTGGATTGTAAGTTACAAAAAGTACATATTAAAGAAACACACTTTACCTAACTATACACTAGACCAAGTTGTACTTAATTTTTTCCTATGTTTCAGAATTATCCTAACATAGGTGGCTCTTCACCTTCTCCATGACTTTTCAACTACCCCATGACCTTTCAATGACCTATGACTCTTCAAATTCTCTAGGACCTATTCCACTTCTCCTATTCTAATGGACTTTTATATGAATTTTAACATTTTATATTTCATAGGTACTACAAAATATTGGTTACAATATAATAATAGAGAAATCATGAAGCCCTCAAATATGTTGTGACCTTGGAGAGACAAAGTCTATTGTTTGAAATTTTGGGCATGCACTAGCTGCTAAGCAAGGATTGTGCACTTTGCTCATCTACTTGTTGCTTCCCTAATTTTTGAGACAAATTGTTAAGCATTACCATCCTCGTTTGCATCTTTGTTGACATGGTAAGGCTCTGTATGGGTAATTGTGGGTCTATGAGAAACAAGTATAACACACCTATTAATACACCTTGAATGTCCCATGTCAAGGCTTGAATTGTCACTCATGTCATACAAACTTCTATCAAGTAAAGAAACTCCACCTAAGCCTTCTTAGACTTTCAACCAAGGTCCATTCATTGTCTTGGGGTCAAACTTTCCAATATTAGAAAGCTCTCTCATTACCTAAAGATGAGAACCACCCTTTCTCATTCAACAGTCCCTTCAAGTTGTTCAATCACTATGAAAGGTTCACTAACCGCATTGCGAGATCATCAAATATCTTGAGTTGTTTGGATCCTCGTTACAAATAAAATGAATTAAATAAAATATACCAATTCTCTGAAGGTCTACAATATGGATTTTGTACCGTCTTAGATGTCACTTCTCTTTAAATTGCTTAGATTCTTTTTAAACCTGGTGATTTCCTCTGTCATAAGTTTATTCCACACTTTTGGAGGTTGATAAAATTCTAGGCTCTGGAAAAAGAGTAAGAATTGAATCATGGAATCACTTCAAGCACCAATCCATTTGAATGTTTCCCTTTAGCAGATTAAAATGTAGGGATTGTGCCATCAAATATGTTAATCTCTTTTAGAAAGATCCACCAACTATTTTTTTAGCAACATTAAAGTGTCAGATTGCCTTAAATACTCGTAAATAAATAAATACATGCAAAGATCAAAAAACATATATTCTCCATGATATAATCTTGTTTGACATTGCCCTCAAATTACCTAATCTATGTTGGGTGTGGAGCCTGATTATCTTCTTTATTTAGAGATATCACCACATTGGACCCCAATTCGTAATGTGGTGGCAATGCTGCCCATAAAATGTACGCCGCTAAGGGGTCCGGGGGGGAGCGGGGGCGGCACCCCCGAAGCTAAAAATAGATGTAAAATTGCCTTGTAAAATGTTGTAATTTCATAGTCAATCAAGGTTGTTCATTAGGCGGAGATATGACGGTAGAAGTTATGATTAATTTAGGGTTTTTTGCCCTAGAAGGCAACCCCTCGCTATATATGAGGTAATTGTATTGCGTCTGTGTAGATCTGTATTCTGAGTGAGAAAAAGAGAGGAGATTGTATGAGAGCGAAGAGGGAATTACAACGGATCTGCTATAGGTTGTATCTCTTCAGTTTGCTGGATAATATAGAAGGAAGGACTGGCTGTTTCTTTGTGGAAGTAGCTCAAATTGGGTGAACCATGTATATCTGTGTCTCTCTTGTTTTATTTTTTCTCTTGTGTTTATATTTATGCAATATATTTTATGTGTTCCATTGCTCTGTAATATATAATTTTCTAGCAATCTAAGGTAGTTTGCTTGATATTCTAGCCTTGAAGGTCCTTATGCCTTCCACTCATTTGTCCATTCACCGAAAAATATGGGAAGACCATTTGTGTTGTTTGGAGCTTCCAATTGGGATTCCCTATCCTTTGATATGAATTTGATATTATCTTGGGCATTCTTGTTATCAAAATAATCATCAAAATATTATAGTAGTGAACATCGACAATGATATTTGAAAATTCATCATTTATTTATTGGAAGGTTGCTAAATTTTCATGCTGCCCAAGATCCTCTTGGTAAATTGTTTTAAGTTTCTCCCGGGCTTGTGCTTGCATATAAATTCCATTGAATGCATTGAAATTCACTCGATTAGGATGTTTATGGTGCTTAATTATGTGGAGTGTTTCCCAATCAGCAGGAGAATCTTCTTCTCAGAAACGTTGTCTCTTCCTCCATTTTTTGTTGTTATAACTCATCAATCAAGGCATTAATTCTTCACTTTTAGTTTTCCCAACCATTATTGGTATTTATTGAAGCTTGGATAGAAGGAGTCACAATATTGTGGAAAAGAAACGATGAAATCATGGGCATTGGCAGCTTTGACAACTGAAAAAAATACCTTCTTGTGTAATTTGTTCATTTGGTAATCCATAGGCAATATTTTCTGCAACTGACATTTCAAATAACATTGACTCCTAGTTCACAATGGAAACAATATGTGCCCATTTAGTTTTGTCAAACATATACTCATCTTCTCCAGCTATTGTTATTCGACCTTGTGTTGGCTCATAGAAGTGTGCCACGCGCTGCACAATTGTACCTTTCTGGCACCACTTGAACTCACACGAGCTATTACTGAGCCACAATTAAAGTTAAGATAAATCCATTCAAGACTTGGATATAAAACCTCAGTGGGTAAGAAAAGTATGCATCTTTAGGAGCAACATCTTTAGCCCATACTAGCTCATGAACACTAGAAGTCGACTTCAGCCTTGACATGAAAAGTCTAATCTTGAAATTCATGTCATGCATTTTGATACCCCTTGGAACTTACATGTTTACCTCGAGCTTGTATTTATAATCAATTTGTTAGGTCCCTATAATACTAGTGATTCCCCCATTACTATTGTCATTGTATCACTTATTGTTATTATTGTGCCCTTATTGTCCCCATATTGTTATTAGTGTGCCCCATAGAAACCCACTATTGTTATTGTTGTGCCCTTATGTTCTTACTGTTATGTCAGCTTGATTATATTGTGACCCCTTAGACTTCTATATATAGAAGGGAGGTTTAGTCATTTGTATCATCCAAAATTTTTTCATTTGCGTAATGTAAAGGAGGTTCCCCCACGAAGAGGCTGAATTATAAGGTGTTGATCTATCTTTTCTATCTTTTTGTGAGCTGGTTTCCTAACATTTGGTATCAGAGCTTTGGATTCTAGGGTTTCGTTGCTCCAAATAGGTCATCGTGGCATTTTCACTATAGATTTTTTCTGCGACGTTTAAGAAGCTAAAAAAAAAACCATTTGATCCGAGCTCGTTTTTAACTTCAGCTCTGAATTTCAGAGCTTGTATCATTAGATTTTCGAAGATATGATCTGCGGAAGTTAGGGTTTTTGCAGACTCCCGAATTACATTCCAAATAGGTGACCTGTGGAAAATCGTCATAACTTTTGTTCTGAGCATCAGATTGAAATTTCGTAAGAAGTTTCAGAAAGGGGACGGAATGTAGTTTTCTCTATATCAGTTTCAAGTACTAAGGTTGAAACTGGTACACGTGGCACTTCGTACAAGTTCGCTCTACTAAACTAGTCTATAATCAGGTCACTGTGGGAGATTTGACATAACTCTTCCTTGGAGAATCCAATCTTGATCAGACTTGTGGGGCTAGAAAGAGGACTCAAAGGGCTACTGCAGGACGCTATTTGAGATATTCGAGATCCGCAGTTACAGAGATCAAACAGATTAAATATCGAGTTCTTACAAAGTGAAAAAAAAGGTGTGTAGTTTTATTTAAATTTTGCATAAGATTGGTTTGTAAAATTAGTTTGAAGGAATTCAATGGGACTAGTGAAGAATTATTAGCATTACTTGATGCCCCAAAGAAAGAAAATGGAAACACCTAGTAAGAAACCTGAAAGCTCTAGCATGACTCGTGAAGAAGAGGAAGAAATGCAACATGATATATCAAAATTACAAGAGTAAGTACAAAAAATTTCACTCTCACAAAAGGTAACTGAAGCCAAGATGAATGACATGGAAGCTAATATGAATGGCATGCAAGTTAAGATGGATGGTGTGGAAGCTAAGATGGATGGCATGGAAGTTAATATGAATGGCATGCAAGTTAAGATGGATGGCGTGGAAGCTAAGATGAATGGCATGGACGCTAAGATGGAAGAAATGAAGATAAATTTGAATAAATTGCTACAAGAAATGGTTACTAATGGTGAAAAGGTAGTAAAGGAAACTCATGATGAGAACAAAAGAAATGTTAATCATGATTTCATAGACTCTAATGTTGGATTGAAGACCCACCATGTTCCAAAAATTGATATGAGGAAGTTTGATGGCAAGGATCCCGTAACATGGATACTACAGATGGAGCAATTTTTCGATCTCCATAATGTGAAAAACACACAAAAGGTATGTATTACAACTTTATATTTGGAACCAAATTAGTTTGTATGGTATCGATGGCTTTTCTATCATAAACAAATTGTCACTTAGAAAATTTTTATGGAAGAAATGTTAGCACATTATGAGGATACAAAAAGAAACACCTTTTTTAGCCAATTGATAAATCTCAAACAAAAGGGTTCAATGATGGAGCACATTGAGGACTTCCGCAAATTGAGCATAAGGGTAAAATATATTCCAGAGGAGCATAGGATTGATGTGCTCATAGGGACTTTAAAGGATAATATCCAACATGAGGTTCGCCTTTGGGAACCTGATTCATTGGAGAAGGCATTTAGGTTAGCAAGAAAAATGGAAAGAAAAATTATGGCAACCAAGAAGCCTACCACTCACAACTATAAAGATGGAAGTGTTGTTGCCCCTAGCTTTCCACAACCTACAAGGTTGACACCACAACAATTGGAAGAAAAAAGAGAAAAAGGGCTTTGTTACAGTTGTGATAGCAAATACACTAAAGGTCATAAGTGTGCTGAGAAGAAATTATTGTAGGTTTTAACCCCGTACAGAAATTACCTGCATATGAATTCTAAAACACAGAAAATAAACAATGCGAGAGCATAACACAGACACACAGAGATTTTCCCTTGGATCCCAAAACCGAGAATACCAGCTTGATTTTTCATTATGTTCATTTCAATATTACAATACATATTTATACATGCCGAAGCATCCAATACCATGGACCAAAAACCATCGCGTCAAAAACCATGGACCAAAAACCATTGCGTCCAAAACCATGTGCGAAATCATGCACAAAACCATAGGTAGGTCTGCCCAACCTAATATAGGGTCCAATTTTTTTTTTCCTGGGGCGCTGCCTTGGACCCCGTAGAGGGGGGCTACCCGCCCCCCTCAAACCCCCCTGTGACCCCCCCACTACACAATTGGCACAACGAAGGGGGGGCTCCGTCCCCCTTCTAACCCCCTGGTTCACTACGTGGGCTAGTCATGGAAAGAATAACAAAACCCAACAATTATTCTACATAGATTGTGAAGAGGAGGAAGAAAAGGAACAAGAAATATCAAAAGAAGAGGATATACTCCAGGAACAAACCCTAGATAAAGAAGAAATGAATCCGACCATATCTTGTAATGCATTGGCTGGAATTACCACTCCTCAAACTATCAAGATAAAAGGACATATCAAGAAGAAAAAGGTAATAGTGTTGATTTATTCGGGAAGTACCCATAATTTTATTCATTGTAAGATAGTCAAGGAATCAAATTGCTTCCTATATCCAAGTACCAGAGTGTCAAGTGATGGTTGCAAGTGGAGGAACCATAAATTGCTCAGGGAAGTGCCATAATATCAAGCTATCCATGGGAGAATATGTATTGAATAGCCCAATGCTTTCCATTCCAATGGGTGCTGCTGATGTTGTACTAGGAGTCCAATGGCTATAATCCTTGGGTACAATAGTTCTTAATTTTCATGAAATTTTGTGCGGAAGGAAAGGAAGTTGAATTAAGGGGTATTGCAAGGAAACCGAGAAAGATAATCAACTCTAATGTTATGACAAAGCTTCTAATTGCACAATTATGTTCGCTAGAGGTTCCCACATCGAAATCATCTGTTTCTCCAGATCTCCAAAAAGTCTTGGACAATCATTCCAAGGTATTTGAGACTCCCAAAGGTCTCCCACCTATTCGTGATCATGATCATGCTATTCATTTGATTCCAGGAAGTGTTCCTCCAAACATCAGGCCGTACAGATATCCCTATGCTCAAAAGAGTGAAATTGAACGTATGGTTACAGAAATGCTAGAGTCGGTATAATTCAACCTAGTCAAAGTTCTTTCTCTGCTCCAGTAGTATTGGTGCATAAGAAGGATGGATAATTGCACATGTGTCTAGATTATAGGGAGCTCAACAAGCTCTCTATTAAAGATAAGTTTCCCATTCCTGTCATTGATGAATTATTGGATGAATTGAATGGATCAATTTACTTCACCAAGTTGGATCTTCGTTCAAGATATCATCAAATTAGAATGAAGACTGAAGACATTCCGAAAACAACATTTAGAACTCATGAGGGTGATTATGAATTTTTGGTCATGCCTTTCGGCCTTACCAATGCACCTTCTACATTTCAAGGTTTGATGAATTCCATTTTCAAACCCTTCCTTAGAAAATTTTTGTTAGTATTTTTTGATGATATACTAATCTCAACAAGTCTTGGAAGGATCATGTTGAACATGTTGACAGGGCACTCAAACTATTGGAGGAGAAACAACTATATGCAAAAATCTCCAAATGTTTCTTTGGAGTACAAGAGGTGGAATATCTAGGTCATATTGTATATCACGAAGGTGTTAAGGTAGACCCTAGCAAAATTAAAGCCTTTAAGGAATGGAAAATCCCCACATCCATAAAGCATCTGCGAGGATTTCTCGGGTTGACAGGGTATTATCACAAGTTTGTTA
Organism: Pinus tabuliformis; assembly: GCA_031772625.1. NCBI lineage: Eukaryota > Viridiplantae > Streptophyta > Pinopsida > Pinales > Pinaceae > Pinus > Pinus tabuliformis. The sequence goes on along the minus strand of CM062817.1, from coordinate 855,685,261 downwards.
AGAATTATGGGAGAATAGCAACACCTCTAACAACATTATTGAAGAAAGATGATTTTTCATGGACTCCAGAAGCAACAAAGGCCTTCGAACATCTTAAAGAGGAAATATGCCAAGCATTGGTCTTAGCTACGTCGGACTTCCCAAAAAACTTTATTGTGGAATGTGATGCTTCAGGAAATGGAATTGGTGTTGTTTTAATGCAAGGTGAAAGACCCATTTCTTTCAAAAGTCGTCCAATCAAAGGAAAGTATTTACACAACTATTTATGAGAAGGAAATGTTGGTAATACTACATGCACTTAAGAAATGGCGACCCTACCTAATGGGAAGACACTTCAAGGTAAGAAAGGATCATGATAGTCTTAAATACTTTTTAGAACAAAGATTATCCTCTGAAGAGCAACAAAAATGGGTCATAATTCCTATCGCAGATATGATAAAATTTATCTGATCAAATACAACAAGCATCCCACAAAAATCACCCAATGTGTTCATAACCCCTTGCACTGCGAATGTCAACATGAAAAGATAACCAATAAAAGGTTCATGGTTCCAATTGAAAATTCACCCATTTTTACTTTGCTTCCACTAACATTGTATAATTCATCAATGAGACATAAACCTTGATTATGATAGCTTTCATCAATCCTAATTTAATTCCACTTTTTTGATAAGAATGAACCTGCTCAGAAAACATGAATATTTGCTTCCCTTCTCCGCCAAAGGATCTCATAGTATGAATTGTTGAGAAAGTTCTAACTGCACAATTAGAAATCTACGCTTGATCCTTCTCATGTGATTTGAACATAGGTATTGTGGTGGTGCACCACAAGAATTGATATAAAAAGTAGGAGCACTCTAAAGAGTAGAGTGAGCTCATGAAAAGGTGTAACCAATGTTCTTACCAATTGGTATATTGAAGGCATGATCAAGCGATTTCGATGTGATTTATAATGGAAAGGTGTGTAGTGCTGAGGGATAGTGCAATGAGGTAGAGCAATATTCTATGCTAATCATAGATTGGAATCCTCACCTAGTGGCAAACAAAACTTTAGTATAGTCATAGTTCAAAGTCCTAGAATACTCACAAATTGGGTTTATAGATTCAGTAAGACTATAGGTGCAACCCGCGACTTGGGAAGAAAAGCCTCGTACTCTAATCACATATTTAATTCCTAGTCAAATTGCAGTTTCAGAGGCTAGCGCAAGTCACATATTTAGTCTCTAATGTGACTCATACATGTAAATGTGATTTGTGACTTGAGAGGGGAAGATGCATAGTCTAGTCACAATTTTGGACCATAGTGTCATTGCGACATGTAAATGTGCTTTGCAACTAAAGGAAACACAAATGTCTAACCAAGTTTCCAATCGCATACACAAACCTTAATGAGTTTGAGTACAAATTAGGATTGTGATTTGAAATTTGAGGAAAAAGGGCTTCGCAAGTTGAATGAGATGCATGGCACTCAAATTGCATGCTCATATTGCATTATATAATGACCAATACAACTAGAAACCATACATGATTTCACCCATTAGATATGTATGATTTTAATCAAATGGGCTCACACATTTCATCTAATAAATCCATGCAATTCAACCCATCAAGCAAATGATGATATACAATTTCCTCTAATAGGCTTATATGACTTGGCCCAATAAACTAATGTGATTTCTTCTACGATTTCTCTCAGCAAGTTCATACGAATTTAAATAATAAACTCAAGCAATTGTATCCATTGAGTATGCTCTTGGGTTGTTCGATGAAAGGGGGGTAAAAATGAGACTCAACCAATGGAACATGTGGAAATTCAAGGAAAAAAACCTCTACAAAAGAATGGTAGGCTCCGGTTTAGGATAGCAGATACCAAGTCTAAGAATTGAAAAGAGATTGGGTGTTTCTAAAAGGGTACAGTCAAGAGAGAGAGTGTATGTCAAGGTTGGGCATAGAGATGAGTGAGAGGAGGCAGTTTTAGAGTATAAATAATTAAGGAAATGATAAGGAGATTATATGCATAGTGAATATGAAAAAAAGTAATGATAGCATGTAATGGGAAGTCACAGTCAAAAAGTGTGATTTGATTAAGTTACATGCGATGAGGAAAGCTTGGTCGCAAGTCACATTTGTAGTAGGTAGTCAACAAACTACTAGGCTCTAGATGTGCGACTTGCGACTTAAGAAGATGATGGCTTAGGAAGTGTCACAAATTGGATTTTGAGAGGTCAGAGGATAAAATATTAGGAGAGTGTCACTAGACTTGTGACTTAGGAGATAAGATCTATTTTATAAGTCACAAATCACATTTCCAGAGGCCAGGCAGACTAGCACTACAAGTTTCAATTGTAACTTGTGACAAAGACAAAAGTCCAAGTCTTTCAAGGTTTAAGGCAAAGCCTGCAAGGATGCAATGCAACCATAGTTAGGTCAAAGGAGTAATAAATTTTAGGAAATCATATGGAAAGGAGCCTAAAGAAATTTCAAGTGGAGGATAATCCAAACCTATTGTCACATGTAACATCACACACCCATTGCCACTTGTGAAATCAAGTATGGATGAAGCCAGGTTGACCCTTGCAACAATGGGCCAACATTGAACCACAAATGGCTCATGATGCATCTTATAATCCTGTTGTCCTAATAGTATCTACTTCCCATTAAGAGTTCCTATTAGTGGCAGTAAACATCCTAGTCTAATTGCAGCCTTGTCCAAACCTTGGGCATACAAAAGGCATGCATAAGTATAGTTTCAAAAACTATTTAGAAAGATAATTCCTTTAACCTACATAAACATAAATGAAGAGGCAATGTTGAAAGATCCTTTGCAACATGAATGAATGCAAATGCCATAAACCCTAACGATGAGGATGAAGCAAGACATGAAAGCATATGCAATGTGCCTCATGAACGTACACGCAATTATAGCTTTGATGATAGTTGAGTTATTTAAGGAATTTGACTTGTTCAAGCCACATGGATACTCATTAAGGCCTTGAAAAGAAACGGGGGACCCAAAATTTAGATATACATGCTAAAAAATTTGGGTGGTGTTGTAGTGAATACAACACAACGATGCAAAAAATGACAGGCTATTCAATTACCTTTTAACTACTTATTATATAATTGAGAAATTGCTCATGTAATTATGAATTCAACGTTCATATGAAATTGAGAACTATCGTGCACTATATACTGTGAAATTGTTGATGAGGTTGTAGTATTCTAACTGAATGTCATGGAGCAAGATATTAAATTTCTTTCATGAGTCACTGAAAGAACTAAACCACACTTGCAGAATTGAAATGGTACATTTCTATGTAGCAGGCTTAAGACGTGACACAAGTAGAATTGCTATTCTAAGTGGCAGCAAAGGAAATATCACTCCTATTCCTAGTGGGTTAGGAAACTTATTATTGTAACCCCAAACATATGTAGAACACACCACACAAGTAGGAAATAATCACATAAGCATAAAGAAGGTGATTTTATCAAGGATTAAATGATCTTGAATTTTGTGACAATGGTGCACATTAGATGCAATGCTAGAAAGTTGCAATATAAACAAGATTAAACTACAAGATATATTGTAGAATATTTAAACCACATTGCATTGTAACGAATTACACTATGAACTAAATTAATAATTGGAATTTTTGGACAGAGTAAAGTAGAAATCAATATGAAAATAGAGTAATTAGCTGACTCTGTAAAACAAATCATTGTAATGTTAAATGTGAAGTTGCAACAATAACTTAAATTTCGAGTTATTGCTATGATCACACATGAATTGTAGTAATGGTGAGTCTAGGATTTAGAATGATATTAATTAATGAGTTGCAACAATGTATATTATAAAAAGTTGTAGCACTACATATATAATAGAGTTGCAACAATATTAAATATCATAGTTGCAACAAGGTAAGAAATAGAGTAATTGTTGAAATAAAAATATTTCAAATAAAACTAAAGCTATACTATAAAGTTATAAACAATATTTGGCTAAGGAGCAGGGCCTACCTCAATTGTTAAGAAAATAGTAAGGCACTAATCAGTCAACACACCATCAACTCGAATTAGAACATAATGGAAAGCTTCTATTGTAGAAACTTAAATTACAACCACAATTCTCTTTACTTATTTAATTCTTTGATTACTGACTCCCTTCCAACTTTAAAAAAGAAAGATATGTTGTACATGATGTCAAATACCTAAATTAACCCAATTGATTCAATGTACAACCATGAGAATTTGCATTTTCTATCCAATTCCAACAAAAGGTAGAAAAGTATGGAAAGTGCTAACTTGTTTAGTTGTGTGATAAGTGGCAGCTAGGCCAATATTTCCTCTTTGATCTAGAAATTTCTTTTGTCACTTTCTTCACTAGGAGACTAATTGGTTGAATGATTTGAGAAATATATTGGGGACCACTATGCGATTGAGATGATGCATTGAACTAGATGTCTCAAAGTTGTAGTACCTTTCCCTAATGGTTAACTATCTAAGAGTTGCAATATTGTTTCTAGAATGAGTTGCAGCAACAATGATATGTGAATTGTAGCAGTGAGGACTTGCAACATTTGCATTGGAATAATGAGTTGTAGCAACCAGCAATAGGAAGTTGTGAAACTTGTATTCAAGCAATGAGGTACACCATCAATAATGAGTTGTAGCAATTGTGTTATGATCCTATCTGAAGATACCTATGCAATTTTTCCTTTTGAATACCACTGGTTTGTATAGAAAAGCAATTATTTCCCTAGATGCATAAGAATCAACATTAAAATAGCATACTAGGAAGATAATTGTAACTTGACCAAAAATGCATATTCATGGAGAAAAAGAATGTTAGGATGAGATGAAAATGGGAAAAAAAAATGTACAAAAAAGTATTAGATGGGTGCTAAAAAATTCCAAATTGGGAACTTGTCAGGGCCTTGCTGCATGTCTCTCAAAACCATGTCTATATCATCTTTTTCTAGATATCATGGCAACACTCAATCCACATTTGTTTTCAATAGAATTACATTGATTAAGTAGAATTCGGGAAGTTTCAACAACAATGCTATTTTCTCTTAAGGGTTGAGATGATATAGGGATGACCCATGGTAAAAAAGGCATTTAAGATCCCAATGTTGGAATAAGGAATTACTAAGAGGGGGGGTGAATTAGTAATCGTGAGATTCTTAAATCTTTTTCATGAATATGCTTTCAATCCTTTTATTTTATGTTACTTATGAGTGCATTTATTCATAAAGAAAGTAACCAACAAGTTTAATCATTCATATGTTCATACAACCAATCACATGAGAAACATACACATTTTGACACTAGTGTTTTCATGTGGAAACCCAGAGGGAAAAAACCACCAATTTGTTGTTTGTTTATGATGTAATTTAAGCACCTACTTAATTACATCAATTTTTTTTGTGAGCACCCACTCACAGGAGGCACCGACCCCCTTTGGTTAGCAAGCACCAACTTGCTAAGAGGCACCAACCTCTTCTGGATCCAGGCACCGACCTGCTCTTACCACGTTTCTACTATTTCATACAATTTTGAAATTGAAAACATAGGCATATACATTTAAAAGTGAAATACCAATATGGTTGGCTGCATAAACAACTTTCGCTCTCAATTCACTGTTGTTCCATAGACCCCCTTTGGTCTCATGCAACTTCTCTTTGCTCGTTGCTCATAGCAACATATCCTTAAAACTCTACCTTCTCTCGTACAAGCTCTCTCCCGCACACTCTTCAACACTACCCTTGTTGTTCTTCTCACAACACTCTCTCTGCTCTCAGTGCTCAAGCACTTTGTCTTCTCATACAACTCTCATTACTTTCGCTGCTAAACAAACTATGCACTTCCTCACAATTTCTTTTTGGAAATTGATGGTTTTGATCCTCAGATGCACTCTACACAAAGATGTCTCTACTTCCTGTGTCCATACTACCTAAGTGTACTTCAGCATGACTACTCATGCCACTGTTGCATCTGCTGGTTGAAACTATGCCATGGCATTAAACACATAAATGGGCTTTCAAGTTCTTTACTGAATCCCTATGTAAGTCTTCATATTGAGAATTTACATATTGAGAATTTAATCTCAAGCGACTTGCACACTCTACCGTGACTCCCAAGCTTATTTATTGCTCCATAAAGCTTGAAAACACTCAGGAATGACCACTTTGTTCCTCATTTAACTCTACAAGATGTGCACGTGAAGTAGTTGATTGCTTTCTCAACTTCTTCAGTTCTTCTTTGTGAACTGTTGTCCTCATTGCCTCATCTCAGTGCCTTCTGCAGATCTAGCTAACTCCATCAACCAACTTCGTTGATACACATTTAGTTCTTCATCTGCCGACTCATACATCCATTAAACTCACTGTACTACTTCATCACAGCTCCAACATATTGTAATTTACACAATTAAAATATTACGATATTGCATAGCTTCGATATCCTTAGCCCCCTTGGACCTTAACTCCTTGAGCGTTTTATTTCTCATACGACTGGGCCTATGACCATTGGCTTAGTGCTATATCAAAGCCCCTTTGTATTTTAACTTCTGCGGAGTCTCGATCATGCCTTATCTCCCTCTATTTAACCCTTGGTTCCTTTGTGCTCCATATGACCATGTGCTAGATGATATCATATCCCCTTTATCGTACCTTTTCAAACGTCATTTGCACTGGAGTTATGATATCCTCATCCTCTGATATAGTGACCTCCGATATGCTGACCTCACTTCTACATGTGGCAACTCATGAATAGTGAAACGTGCCATTCTGATTTTCCCCCATCAAGCCACTGAAAATTCCAAAACATGATGCCCTGTGTCCACCGTATTGTTAAGACATGTTGAAATCAATTGCCACATCAACTTCTTGGAGCCAATGACATCCCATCATTTGTCCTACCAAAGGAGAGAGAAAGTGTGATAACTTACCTTCGGTTTTGCAACAAAATCCTTTTTAACACTGCTAATCATCCCTTGGCGCTTTAACAATATCGACAACACTGGTTATATAACTTCTTAAAATACAAATGTTAAGAAGTTTCGATATTCCGATAGGCTCCAACCTCCGATATTTCGATGGCCTCCAGCCTCCAATATCATCTGCTCCAATGTTCCGATATCCCAGTCTCTGTTATCACTCGCTCTGATGTCTCAATATCGGTCCCTGATGTGCTCCAATCTCTAATATTCATCCTTCCTCTCTATTGACCTTTGATATAGACTGATATGATGTGCCGACCTCCAATATTTCAACCTGCTTAGGACTTCAAGTCCCTGACTTCAAAAGACTATAATGTTTGATCGAGGAGGTCATTTTTATACTTCCACACACCATTGGAAAGATATTCAAGAGAATTTTCCAATGAAGAGGTTCTGATGTAGACTTTGACCCCATATGCTATATCTAAAATGGATGCAAAATCTCTGTCATTCTTTGCTCCTTGAATTTTCTTCTTGTGCCTGGAATCCTGAACTCCCAACCATCATAGTCATCATTTTATGGATTCTCCAGTAAGCTTGCTACTGTGATGATTATCTACATGAAGCTTGCAACTATCACAGGATTCCTCGTGAGATTGGACTACTAATCACCATATTAGTCATCATTTTATGGCTTTTCAATAAGATTTCTACTATGATGATTCTCTACTAGAAGCCTGTAGCTACCATGGGATTCCTCCTAGATTCCTAATCACCATGTTGATCCTGGTTGATATCAATGCCAACACTATCACAACAACTCTCCATCCAGACACCATCAATTGTCCAACAATATCCCCCTTTGTCATTGATGGCAACACCATAAGCTCCCCATGAAGCTAGGCATGGTCTCTTCCGATTAAACTCCCCTTGAAGCTAGGCATGGTATTCTCCAATGCCCCAGTAATATTCTCCCAATTTGGCATCAATGGAAAACAATAATTCTTGAATGCTCCCCCGAACCATTGAATCCTACTCTTCCATGGATCCCACATGCTAAGTAGCTCCCAACACCTACCAAAATGAAGTCATTAGGAAGGAGGAGCCACCACTCATATCTGTTGCCTAAGATATTCAAAGGGTTCTCTTGCGAGTGACTTAGTAAATATATCTGAAAGTTGATATTTAGTGGCCACATATTCAAGTATGACAATATTTGATGCAACTTGTTCCCTTAAGAAATGGAACTTGATAGGAATATCCTTAGTCTTTGAATTCATGACTGGATTTTTGAAGATGTTGATGGCACTTGTATTATCACACATAATTGGAATAGGATCAGTCAGTTCTACCTGAATATCTTTTAAAGTCTACTTCATCCATAGAATCTGCGTGCAATAGGTAGGAGCAACAATATACTATGCTTCAGTAGTTGATAAAGAAATGGAGGCTTGTTTCTTGCTGACCCATGACACCAAGCATTTCCCCAAGAAGAAAGTTGCACCAGAGGTGCTTTTCCTGTCATCAAGATTGCCAACCCAATCAACATTAGTGTAGGCCTTCAACTTGAATTATTCGCTCTTAGCATACCACAGTCCATATTATGTTGTTCCTTGAAGATATTTGAAAATCCTTTTGATATCAACAACATGAATTTCATGTGGGAAAGCCTGGAATATGGCCACAAGACCCACAACTTATATGATGTCTGGCCTTGAAGCTGTAACACACGAAAAATATTCCTATCATGGATGTGTATTCAGTCTGATTTACCAGTGGTTTCTCATCTTCTTGGCACAATTTGTAGCCTGTAGTCATGGGTGTGCTCACTGGCTTGCAATCTTCCAACCCAAACTTCTTTAGGGTTTCCTTGAGATATTTGGATTGGGATATAAACACTCCTTGTGGAGATTGAGCGATGAACGATTTGAAAACCCAGGAAGAAGGACAACTCCCTGATCATGGATATTTTGAACTCTATCTATATTATTGTCAACTGTACCTTTCTTAAAGCCTTGTTACTGAAGGCATTTATCCAGCCTTTCATACCAACCTCTGGCAACCTGTTTCAGTCCATATAGATCCTTTTTCAATTTTCATATGAACCCTTCATCTGTGGTGAGTATAAATCCTTCTAGCCACTTAATGTAAACTTCTTCTTCTAAATCTCCAATGAGAAATGCAGACTTCACATCCATTTGATATACCTTGATTCTTTTATGGTAGGAAAGAGAAAGAAAGATTCTAATAGCTCCAGTCTTTCTATTGGTGTAAAGGTCTCCTCAAAATCTACCCCTTCTATTTGGGCATACTCTTTACAGACCAATCGAGATTTTTTCCTGATTACTTGACCCTACTCATTCAACTTGTTTTTGAAAACCCATTTGGTTCCAATAACATTTTTCTCTTTAGGCCTTGGAACAAGCTCCCAAGTGTCATTGTTTTCAATCCAGTCAAGTTCTTCACTCATAACTTTCACCTAGAATTTTTCCACACTTGCTTGGCTGAGATTCTTCGGTTCAATCTGTGACAACAGAGCCAAACTTGCATAACTTGTATTACAAACAAGTTTCCTCCTGGTTTGAACACCATGGCTTTGATATCCAAGTATCTGACTCTTCAGATGTTCTTTCTGTACATACTTGGAAGGTGTTTTTGGCCTTGAATCTGTGCTTGTTCCCTCACCTTCACTATCTGAATCTATTTCTTCTAGATCCACGGACCTCATATCTAAATTTTCTTCATCATTCGAGTTTATATTTATTTTAGAGGACTCAGGTTGTTAAGCTATTTCATCTACTACCACATTAATGAAATCCTAAAGCCTTTTTGTCCACTTGTTATAACACTTATATCCTTTACTTCAAGCAGATTACCCAAGTAATATTCCCTCGCTAGTCCGAGAGTTAAACTTTCTAGGATTCTTATCATTCCTTTTGATGAAACACTTTCTCCCAAACACCTTGAGGCGTTTAGCTGATGCAGGTCTTACCTTCCACAATTCATAGGGATTTTTATTACTATTAGGCCTTAGATGATGTATGTTTGACAGATACACTGCTGCTTGTGTTGCTTCTCCCCAGAAGATGTGAGACATATCTACTTCATCCAACATTGATCTGGCCATTTCCTAGATTGTTCTGTTCTTTCCCTCCACTACTACATTTTGTTGTGGAGTTCTAGCCACTGAGTACTGCCTTCCGATGCCGTTCTCTTCACAGAATTATTCAAACTCTCTTGAAGTGTACTCTCCTCCTTTATCTGATCTTAGGCATTTTATCTTTAAGTATTTCTCATTTTCTACTCGAGCTTTAAATTTTTTTAAATTCTTAAATGCTTCCGACTATTCTTTTAAGAGCATAATCCAGGTGGCCCTAGTAAAATCATCAATGAGAAGCATGAAATACCTTTCTCCTTTTGGTGTTTTTTTACTAGATGGGCCACAAATATCTATGTGAATGAGCTCTAGTGGTTTGGATGAGGAGAAATCGTTTAACTTGAAATGAGTCCTAGCCTGCTTACCAAACTGACATGACTTACAGATTGAGTTCTTGGGCCTTGACAGTCTTGGTAATCCTCTCACGGCTCCCATCTTGCTAACTTTGATCAAACTGTCAAAATTCATATGCCCAATCCTCTTGTGCCACAACTGTGCTTCATTCATTTTTCTTAAATAGTAGTTAACCCTAGAATCATCAAACACATATACGTTATTGTGGGTTTAGATTCCTTTTCCTGCCAACTTTCCATTCTTCATGTTCTGGATCTCACAGTCTTTGGATTGAAAGGTCATATCGTAGCCATTATGACATATTTGGCTAACACTAAGAAGATTGTGCTTGAGACCTTCCATATACAACACATTTTGTTCTTTTTCCTTTTGATCAAGACTGACTATGCCTTTACCCTTGATTCTTGCTGGAGCATTTTTTCCAAAGGTGACATTGTTTCCTATGTCCTTTTCTTTTAGCGCCAGAAATTTCCTTTTATCCCCAGTCATATGTGTTGGGTTGTGTTATATTCTTTCCACGACTATCCCACGTAGTTAATCGAGGGGTTGGAAGGGGGGCGGAGCCCCACCTGCATTGCACAAATTGCGTAGCGGGAGGAGTCACAAGGGGTTTAAGAGGTACAGGTAACCCCACTCTATGGGGTCCAGGGAAACACCCCAGAAAATTTTGTTTTTGGACCCTATATTAGGTTGGGTGGACCTACCTATGGTTTTGTGCATGATTTTCACACATGGTTTTGGATGCAATGGTTTTTGGTCCATGGTTTTGGACACGATGGCTTTCGGTCCATGGTATTGGATGCTTTGGCATGTATAAATATGCATTGTAACATTGAAAGGAACATAATGAAAAATCAAGCTGGTAGTCCCGGTTTTGAAATCCAGGGGAAAATCTCTATGTATATGTGTTATGCTCTCGCATTGTTTAGTTTCTTTGTTTTAGAATTCGTATGCAGGTAATTTCTGTACGGAGTTAAAACCTACATTTGGTATCAGAGCTGTTTTGGCTTCAAGGGGACGCCTTTGTTGCTAAGGGGTTTCGCTCAGGCCTGTGGTAGACCCTGTTCAGTGGGAGATCTGCGGGATCGATTCTAGTGGTGAAAGAAGATGGCGAGCAGTGGAAAGATAGAGATCGAGAAATTTAATGGTCAGAGTTTTGAGTTGTGGAAATTCAATATGGAGGATCTGTTGGTGGATAAATATCAACAGATCGCAGTAGATCCGGGTACTAAACGAATGGGAGTGTCTGATGAAGAATGTAAGAAGTTGGATTGGAAGGCAAAGAGCAAAATACGATTGTGTGTCTCAGATTCAGTATTTTGGAATGTATCAGGGGAAGCTATAGTGAAGGATTTATGGGACAAGTTAGGGACTTTGTACCAATCTAAGTCTCTAGTGAATAAACTGTTCCTACGGAAAAAGTTGTATAACTTGAGGATGAAAGATGGAGACTTGGTGACAAAGCATCTAAACGCATTTAATATTGTGGTAAGTCAACTATTATCTGTTGACATTAAAATTTCAGATGAAGATAAGTGCATCAGTTTGTTGTGTTCTCTACCAGATTCGTGGGATAGTCTGGTTATTGCTATAGGTAGCAATACAACTACCTTGCAGTTTGATGAAATAGTCTCATCCTTACTAACGGAGGAGATGAGACAAAGAAATATGGAGAGCCAGAATGGTGATGCCTTATCTGTACAAGGACGGTCCCAGAACAGAAACAAAAATAAGTCGTCGAGTGGGAAATCTAAATCTAAAGGGAGATCTAAATCTCCAGAAAAACCTATAAAGCTGGTGTGCTAGAAATGAAGAAAGGAAGGGCACTACAAAAGGGACTGTAAATCTAAAGCTCATGATAAAGGATAGGGATCTGATGATGCTCCTTCTGCAGAGGTGAAAACCACCTCAGATGAAGGTGGGGATGTGTACTTGGCTTCTTCAAGTACACATGTAGAACATGAAGCATGGTTGATTGACTTCACTCCCCATAGAAAGTAGTTCTGCGAGTATGAGAAATACGATGGTGGTGACGTCTTCTTAGGGGATGATAGGAAGGCTGGAATTGTTGGTCGTGGAAAAGTAAAGTTGAAGTTGCAAGGTGGAAGGGTTAGAACACTTCCGGGTTTCCTACATATTCCTGCATTGGCCAGAAATCTAATTTCTGTAAGCAAGTTGGATGATGCAGGTGTAAAAACAGTGTTCAAGAAGGATACCTGCAAGATGGTTCAGGGAGCAATGGTATTGATGCGGGGAGTTCGGATTGGAACTCTATACAAGCTACACGGTAGCACTGTTGTTGATGGGTGCAACAGTTTTGTGGTTCCTGAAAGTGCAGCAGAAAATCTAGTGGTCTCTAGAGAGAAGACCATGTTGTGGCATCAAAGGCTTGGACATATTAGAGAGAAGGGCCTTCGAATACTTCATGGTAAAGGTATGGTAGAAGGTATGAGTAACAACTCCCTGGATTTTGATTTCTATGAAAATTGTGTATATGGGAAGCAGAATCGGGTGAGTTTCCCCTCTGGTGGTAAGAGGGCGAAACAAATATTAGAGCTTGTGCACAGTGATGTGTTTGGACCTGTGAAGGTTCCATCACTAGGTAATTCTGTGTACTATGTATCATTTATAGATGACTTCTCAAGGAATACATGGATATATTTCCTTAAGAAGAAATTTTAAGTCTTTGAAAGGTTTAAAGAATTTAAGGCTCTAGTGGAAAACCAGACAGAGAAGAAGATAAAGGTGCTGAGGATAGATAACGATGGAGAGTTTTGTAGTAAGGAATTTGAAGAATTCTGTAAGAAGTGTGGTATAGCATGGCAAAAGACTACTCCATATATACCTCAACAAAATGGAGTTATAGAAAGAATGAACAAGACGTTGATGGAAAGGGCAAGAAGCATGCTCGGTGGTGCCGGGTTAGGACAAGAATTCTGGGCAGAGGCGGTGGAGACAGCATGTTACCTGGTCAACATATCACCTTGATCAACGTTGGAGGATAAGACTCCACAAGAGGTATGGACTAGTAAGAAACCCTCTCTTTCACATCTGAGGGTATTTGGATGTGATGCATATGTACATGTTCCAAAGGAGAAACGAACCAAGTTGGATAGTAAATCTGAAAAGTGCATCTTTATTGGGTATAAAGATGGTTTAAATGGTTATAAGCTTTGGAACCCAGTAACAAGGAAGGTTGTGTACAGTTGAGATGTGGTGTTCAGAGAGGTGAAAGATGTTATTAAACACGAAGTCCAACCAAAGGAACCTGAGAAGATAGAGTTTGATCTAAAGGAGGAAGAATCAGACTCTACAATAGAGGAGGAATTAGAAGATGAAGAGCCACAAACTTCGGGTGTGAGAAGATCAGTTCGAGAAAGAAGGCAGCCAGAAAGGCATAGTCAATTTGCTTTCTGTTCAAATTTTTCTTTATCTATTACTGATGATGATCCCAGAAATGTGAAGGAAGCAGTAGATTCATAGGATGGAAAACTCTGGAAAGAGGCCATGGTTGATGAAATGGCATCTTTGCACAAAAATGAGGCTTGGGATCTGGTGGAGTTGCTGGCTGGAAGGAAACCCATTGGCAACAAATGGGTGTTCAAGAAGAAGACAAATGCAGAAGGAAAGGTGGAGAAATACAAAGCTCGACTGGTAGCAAAAGGTTATTCCCAGGTGCCGGGAATTGATTTTGGTGATATTTTTTCTCTTGTTGCTAAGGTAACTTCTATTAGATTACTTTTATCTATTACTGCTGCTTTTGATTTTGAGGTAGAACAGATGGATGTGAAGACAACATTTCTTCATGGGGATCTGGAAGAGGAGATTTACATGAAGCAACCTGAAGGCTTTGCGGTGAAGGGTAAGAAAGAACTAGTATGCAAGTTAAAGAAGTCTCTGTATGGGTTAAAATAGTCACCAAGGATGTGGTATCAGAAATTTGATACATTTATACAGGGACTTGGCTTCACCAGAAGCAAAGCAGATCACTGTGTGTATTTTAAATTAATTGGTGGCCGTGTTATTTATCTAGCCTTATTTGTGGATGATATGTTGCTGGTTGGAAATGATAAAGAAATTATCCAGGATTTGAAGACCCATTTGTCCTCCAAATTCGACATGAAAGATCTTGGTGTTGCAAACTATATTTTGGGCATGGAAATTAAAAGAGATCGGACAAAGAGGAAGCTCTGGTTAAACCAGAGGAAGTATGTCGCGACAATATTGCGGAGGTTTAATATGAAGGATAGTAAACCAGTGAAGGTTCTTATCCCTGTAGGTGTAAAGTTATCTACTGAACAGTGTCCCAAGACACAAGAAGAGGAAGAGGACATGTCCCGTGTTCCATATGCAAGTGTATTCGGTAGCCTGATGTATGCGATGGTTTGTACTGGACCAAACATTGCACATGCAATGGGAGTATTGAGCAGGTTTATGTCAAAACTAGGGAAGGAGCACTGGACAACAATGAAGCGGGTTTTCAGGTATTTGCATGGCACTAGTGATTATGGTTTATGCTACCAAGGTAGACCAGGATTGGACAGAGCGTTGGATATTCATGGCTTTGTTGATGCAGACTGGGCTGGAGATCTGGATCAGAGAAGATCTACAAATGGGTATGTGTTTAACCTATTTGGATATGCAATTAGTTGGATGAGTAAGAAACAATCTGTAGTGGCACTATCAACTATAGAGGCAGAATACATGGCAGTCACTCATGCAAGCAAGGAAGCAGTTTGGTTGTAGAGATTGTGTTCAAGTATGGGGTTAGTACAGGGAGCTATAAGGATAGACTGTGACAGCCAAAGTGCAACTTTCTTGGCAAAGAACCCTACATATCATTCAAATACAAAGGACATTGATGTTTAGTATCACTTTGTGAGGGATATGATAGAAGACAAAAAGGTGTTGCTGGTAAAGCTGGACACTTTCAAGAATACTGTAGATGCACTGACAAAATCTGTGAGCTCAGAGAAGTTCTCTTGGTGTAGAGAAACAATGGGCATTGCAGGGCTAGATAAATGACTAAGCTCTCTTGTGGCCCCATGTTGGGTTGTGTTATATTCTTTCCACGACTAGCCCACGTAGTTAACCGGGGGCTTAGAAGGGGGCAGAGCCCCCCCTGCATTGCACCAATTGCATAGCGGGGGGAGTCACAGGCGGTTTGAGGGGTGTAGGTAAAATTTTGTTTTTGGACCCTATATTAGGTTGGGCGGACCTACCTATGGTTTTGTGCATGATTTTCACACATGGTTTTGGATGCCATGGTTTTCGGTCCATGGTTTTGGACACAATGGTTTTTGGTCCATGTTATTGGATGCTTCAGCATGCATAAATATGTATTGTAACATTGAAAGGAACATGATGAAAAATCAAGCCGGTAGTCCCGGTTTTGGGATCCGGGGGAAAATCTCTGTGTATATGTGTTTTATGTGTTATGCTCTCGCATTGTTTATTTTCTTTGTTTTAGAATTCGTATGCAGATAAGTTCTGTATGGGGTCAAAACCTACAATATGTTTGGAACAACCACTATCCACATACCATTTGTTCTCTTGATTATGGGCTGATAGAGTGAGTCCACACTGCATGCTATTTTTAGTCTTTCGTTTCTAGCTTCCCTTATCCTTTTGGATAGCTATCTGTCTAATATTTTGGGACTTAGACAGGTATTCAAACCTACTTCTGCACTCACTTGCTTTGTGCCCAAAATTATTACATTTGAAGCATTCTACTTCGCTTAACAAGGGAGAGAAGACATTTCGATCTCTGAGAGAAGAGTTTTGAGATCTAAAATTCTGATACTTATTATATCTAGGATTTTCATCTCTTTCAACTTTGATCCTTCTACAATCAACAACTTTATGTC
Organism: Pinus tabuliformis; assembly: GCA_031772625.1. Classification (NCBI taxonomy): domain Eukaryota; kingdom Viridiplantae; phylum Streptophyta; class Pinopsida; order Pinales; family Pinaceae; genus Pinus; species Pinus tabuliformis. The sequence continues at coordinate 855,668,943 of CM062817.1, read as the reverse complement.
CAAATATATGACACTTATAACAATGACCATAAAATAAATAGGCATGCCTATTGTTGGAAGTCTTATGAGATTGTGCATGAAGGTACCTTGGTTTTCTAGCTGATTGATTCGTTCTCCATTGATGATCTCCTCTTTGCCCTGCTACTCTTTTGTCTACATTGATTCTTTCTTGATGCTTCTTTGCATAGCTCTATGGTTCTTCGAATCCTACAAACCTAAAGTTTATCTTCTCCATAGAATATTCCTGTGTCTTTGAGTATCCCAGACCTATTTTGATTCCTAAGGGAATTTGGATATTTAGAATATGATCTAGTTTCCTTGTGCCTTCTGCAAATTTTTCATTTAAACCCATCTTGATCTTTATTCCCTCAAGATCAGTTCTCAGAGAGAACCTCTGCTTCAAGACTCAGCCATTTCTCTTCCCATTCCTGGATCAAGTCTTGAAGAACCTCTTCCTTTCGTTTAGCTTCTTCCAATTTAACTTTCAAAGACAAACTATCATCTTTGCATGTCTTTGAGATCTTTTCCTTCCTTAATCAACTCATGTTTTAATTGCTTGTTCTATTCTTCTAGTTTCTCACATGTTCTTTGTTTTTCTTCTAGTAGAAGGACGAAACTATCTTTGCTCTTGATAACTTCTTCATGTTTTTCTTTTTGATAAGAAAACTACTCATTATTAGAGTTATACACACCTTATTCAGCAGTTGTAGTTGTTCCTTTAGCTACTTATTCTTATTCCTTTCTTTCCTTACCTCATCAAGGGTACTGATGAGTTCCCCTTCAAGTTCCACTACTCCTTCTTCTTCTTCCTCTTTAGAGTCCATAATACTTTGTTTCTTGGAGCCTGTTCCAAAAGCCATGAGTAAATACTTATTTGAATCACACTCTGAATAGTTTTCACTGTCTGACTCTAGTGCTAAGCTATCCTCTTTGGAGTATAACCCCTTTTTATTATACATATTTTTCTTCATGTTTCTAAGACTTGTTTCCAAATTTTTGATTATCTCCCTTTTTAGCACTTTCTTTATAGGGGCATTGGGATGAAAAATGTCCAACTCTTCCACCATCAAAACATTTAAAGGGAAACTTCCCTTTATATTTTCCTAAGCCATGCTTCAATTTCCTGGCTAATTGAGCCAACTCCTTATCAGATTCACAGCTGGAGTAGTCTTGATGATCTTTGTGCTCCTTGGCCTTTTTGGATACTTTGAATGCTGCTTCCTTAGGTTCAAACTTTTCTCTTCCTACTCTCATCTCATAGGCTATGAGAGTACCATGCAGCTGGTCCATCTTGAGATCCTTTAAATTATCCATTTCTTCAATAGTTGAGACTTTGGCATTAAATCTCATGGGAAGAGATCTTAATATTTTTTGAACAATCATCTCTTCCTTGATCTCTTCACCAAGTCCTCTAATCATATTGGTTACTTAATCAACTATGAGGAAGTATTCTACTATGCTTTCATCTTCACTCATTCTGAAGCTCTCAAACCTCATTCTGAAGGTTTGAAGTTTCGTCTGCTTGAGTTTGCCATCTCCTTTATGACTCTGATTTACCTTTACCTATACTTCCTTAGTAGACTTACAATGCATAACTTTTGTAAGTTCTTATTTACTAAGACCAAAGATAATGACATTCTTAGCTTTAGCATTATTTCCATATAATTTTTTTCCATATGCATTAGTGGGAGGAATATTAAGGACATTGTAGTCTACTAGCATTGAAGTCCAAACATCTACTCCCAGGGACATAAGATACACTTCCATCCTTACTTTCCAAAAGGCATAGTTTGTCCCATCAAATATTGGTATTATACTTGAGTAAGTCTCTTGACTCTCTTGCTTAGACATAATTCCTTATAGATCTACCTTCCAATGGTTAGATTGTTCATAAAGGAACTTGGCTCTCATACCAATTGTTGGAATAAAGAATTACTGAGAGGTGGGGGAGGGGGGTGAATCAGTAATTGTGATATTCTTAAATATTTTTCCTGAATATGCTTTCAGTCCTTTTATTTTCTGTTACTAATGAGTGCATTTATTCATAAATAAAGTAACCAACAAGTTTAAGCATTCATATGTTCATACAACCAATCACATGAGAAACATACACATTTTGACACCGGTGTTTTCACATGGGAACCCAGAGGCAAAAAAACCACCAATTTGTTGTTTGTTTATGATGTAATTTAAGCACCTACTTAATTACATCAGTGTTATAGTACTAATGTTGGTACTCGAACCCCCATTGGGGGAAACCAGGAAGGGGAATCCACATCGAATGTCTATATGGTGAGGTCTCATGTTGATGTTGCTACAAGATCACATGATTATAGTGAGTCGAAACCTTCTAAGGCTAAGGTTGCTTCCAATATCCCAGAGCCACTCCATATTGAGAGGCCCGTAGTTGAGCCTATACCTTGGATGCTGAAAGGCTCTACAAAATGTTCGACTATTAATCCCAATACTAGGGCTACTCAGAACCACTCTATTATCGAAGATTTGGCTCAGAGCCCCTATGGGATGTTAGCGTTAGAGGTACTGTAATCGTGTCATGTATAAAGGAGTGCATTGCTCACTACGATCAGAGCAGTAGATCTGAAGATCTCGCTTGTTATAACATTTGATATGTCAAGTGCTAAGAAGAGACTCCATCATCACACTACTTTCTAGATTAAATCTACATATCAAAAAATGAATATATTTTGAACCATAGTTGCTGAAGGGGCTTCCACATGTGTCATGTCGATGTCATATTGGAAGGTTATCGAGTCTCCAGAATTTGTTCCTTCCCTTACTCTCCTTACTGCATTCAATGGCCATTCTCATAGGCCTAAATGGAATTCTTCCAACCTTTCCCATCTGTGTTGGGGGAAAGGTTTTCAATGTTGAGGTAGAGATAGTTGATTCCAAGCTTGATTATAACATTTTGTTGGGTCAAAATTGGGTTTATGCAATGGGTGCAATTGTTTCATCGTTGTTTCACATCTCATGCTTCCCCCATGAAGGGATAATTGTTACAATTGATCAAATGACTTATTCTCCTAATGATCCTAATGCATCTTCTGACTCTGACGTCCCCTTAGTGAAGAATACCAAGAAACTTGTCGAGATTTTGGGAGTTGAAATGTATTCCTCATTGATGGGTACTTTTGATCTTCCTTCTCCTATTTCTCATGTTAATTCCATTTGATCCTCCAAGGCCGTTCCTCAAACATGTTCATTCAAAACTCATTAATTTTCTAATCCTTGGCCCTTACTGTTGTTGGGAAAAGTATCCAATACGGAATGACCCTATCCCACTCTAAGGGTGATAGTACCTCAGCAACAAGCAAGACAAAACTATCTAAGATTTCTTCTTAATGAAATGTAAAGAGAGGAGAAAGAGGTCCACTAACTGATGTCTTCCGCTAGTTGTTGATCCAATCTCTCTCCTTGCTGCCTGCTCCCAGCTCCCTGTTCTTTCACTGGCCCAGCTACACCAAGTTCCTGCAAAATGGCAAGAGAGAGAAACTACAAGAAGCATACATTCATAACTAGTTTAAGGATTAGAATAAACTAAATACACAAGTATAACAAAACATCATTGAGATACATGCATATAGAAGAAACTCAAATGGCTTTATTGATGGAAGAAGTAAAGTTCAGGAAGTGATACAACCATAAGAGGCCCAATCCAGTATCTCCTTCCCAGCAGAAAGGAATCTCCTCTTCACCTCCTTCAAAGCAAATCACCCAATAGTTCTAAACTCAAACCAACAGCAATTCTTTGCATTCACAAAATTCCATCCTCCAGATCTCATGGGAGAGAGATCCATATATAGATGTTTGGAGAGAGGATGAGTCAGCCTGAGATGTGACTAGTGTCCTCTCCCTCTTTCAGTTCTTGATTCCACTTGGAGGTTCTTGCTTCCACTTGGAGATTTGGAACCTCTTACTCATCACCAGTCGAATTCCCTGATCCAAGTGTCATTTTGGAAGCTTCCTGGGCATTGACACATTGAGGAATGAGCCTTCCACTTGTCCAAACTCGCTCAGCGCAGGTAGCCTTTGTTGGAGTTGACATTCAACGCAGGTGGACAGTGGAGCAGTTGACATTCAGCGTAGATGCTCAGTGGAGCAGTTGACATGATCCAGGATTGGCTTGTTTTTGAGTAGTTTCAGGTGGAGAACTTGTCTGAATTGCTGTGGTTTCTTGACCTTGTTCCTCTAGGGGTAGGAACAACATGTTTAGGGACTTTGGATCCCTTATATTATGGACATTTCATGCTTCATGCTGTAAGGCACAAAAATGTCTATAACAGTTGCCCCCTAAAGTATGAGGCCGTTTATCGGGTGAAATGCTTTATCAGGAGGATCCGAAGTTCATCCAATTGCTGGGAGGTGACCTGTAATAAGATACAATACAATACATTATTTTTCATACTGCTTTCATGATCTAGCTGAGGCGGGCATTCCCATGCTCAGCTTTATAAATACATTTTCTGTACATAGAACAGACAATCGTCTGATGGTAGACTGATAATTTTCTGATGAAATTATCATCCTTTGAGTAGGATGATCATCTGCTGCACATGTCAATGTCTTTATTTCCTGAATATATATCGCAGCCCGGATGGATGAAACTAGATCCGGGGTCTTCAATCTCGTCCGATCTTCACTCTAAGTACAAGTCGATCCATGTGAGAATTTTTTGGAGTCGAACATGGAAAGACATCGCTTGATTACCAGTCAATGATGTGAACTGTTAACAAGCGCGAGAGGAATCACCGATAATGATGATGACCCTCAAGGTACTGCAGTACAATTCACGTGGTGTGAATAGAGGACTTGGCGTCGAACACCACGCAAAATCTTTCGGTCGAAGGTCATTGACGTATACCTATCGCCGGAAGTGAGAAACTTGCCATTGAGGCATGCGAGCTTCAAAGTACTGAAGGGGGTGTTCCTAGATGAACTTCTTGGATAATGAGCTGATGTCGACAAGAAGCGATCCGTCACAGGAGGGCCTTAATGAATCCCACATCAGTGACACGGAACGGAGCTAATGATTGTGATGAAGGTGAAAACGATCTGTGACATATGATTCAGGGTGGCAGTCATGAAAGGATGAAAGATGATGTATGGCAGTGGATGGGACACGGTTGACTCTTTTTGGACAACATCTCTTGAACATATAACGACACTGATGCGATGGATCGGTAGCATTACCCCAAATATGGATGGTATGGCGAGACCATGGTGATGTGACCGGTGAATGAAACAACCCAACCCGATGTGGTACGGAGGAAAAGTGTCATGTTCAAGAGCGACTTGCTACCATCAAAGCTTTGAGTTTCTCCCAATTTTTCCCCAGTAATTTCTGACCAGTACCTCTTTATTTTTGTCAAGCTTGAGGAGGATAACATATGCTTGTTCTATAACCTGCCCTTCGGGCAAGCCCATCGCTATGTTTTAACGAGCCTAGCGATAGGGAAACTCGTTCTCGTCTAAAGACAAGTTTGTCGCTATTTAATGCCTTTAACGAGTCTAGTGACAAAGACAACTCGGTCCTTTTCATTTTTAGAGAGTCTGAAAAGGTACGTAAAGTTAACTCCAAAGGTCCTTTTTCGTCATCTAATCCCTTAGGTCCGAAAAAGTATAAAACAATACAGAAGGGATGAATGTTCGATAGTTTTATCGAGCCGAACTAGACAAGCGCTCGATCTTTTTGTGCAATAATCCCTCAGGTCCAAAAAGATTAAAATCTAGAGGAGGGATAGCTCTTCCGGTCGCTTTAACGAGCTGGAAGGCCGAAACTCGGCAAACTTTTCATATTTTACGAGTCAGATGAAAAGAGCTCAAAGAAGACTCCTATTTTGAGGAACGAGTGATAAACAGGGATAGCAGCAGATTCCAGGTACAGGTTGGAATTTTCCAATCACGGCAGTGTCACAAGGATGGCTAGGTGAAATCACTCTTCGCAGCTGTTCCTCAAAATAGGTAAACAATCAAGTGGAGGTGAATGATCGGCCAAATGAAAAGTGGAGGTGACGGTGCAAACACGACCAAGGCTTTTATGGCTGATGAATTTACGATCTCAAATGGTTATTTACTGGTTCATTTTTTCTGGATGAGCTTGAACTCTAGGGGAAAGCTTGCTCACAGTTGCGTTTATTTTTTAACGAGCATGAACTTTGCTAAAACTGCTCGATTATACCAGTCTTAGATAAGAATGTCTCCTATAAAAAACGACAACTTTTAAATTTTTTCCCCACATTCTTTCTTTATGCAAGTTTGGTTACGACTAATCCAAAAAACAGATAAATAACCGCTCCTTGCTTGCACTCCAAAAGGTTTGCATGCCCCCAGGTATAAAGTACAATTTCAAGGTTACCCCTCCGGCTTCTCACATCTGCTTTTCTTTGGGTGTTCACAGCTACTTGTATCCTTGCTAGTCTGGTTTCAACGGGTCCATACGAGATTACAAGAGAACAGCTACTCGCATTCTCGCTAGCCCAACTTTAATAAATTCTTGCAAGATCACAAGAGAACAGCTACTTGCGACAAGAGAAGAACACTACTCAAAGATAAAACATTTATTTTACTGAGGTGAGGCCTACCTCTTTCAGGCTACCCAAAGATTGTTCCCTTCGTGGCTACGAATAAAACATTTCTTCGACGATGTCTACCGAAATAGACAACGGTGAATGACCCTGTTCCGTCAAACACATAACTTTGACAAAAGAATCTTGTTCCAGAATAACCCCTCTTCCAATTTTGGATGGGGTACAGACTAGTCATATTCTCCCGCGGAAACCTACCTTATACCCAAGGTTTTCTCTGCCCGAAGTAGACCAGGATGCATGCCCCCTGGGTTCCAGTCCTATTTTTCCGAATCACTCGCACTCATCGGGAAGAAGAACTGGGGGTGGAGACATTTCTTGATTGAATAGACCATTCAGGGTTGGTATGTGACTATTTGCGATGCGTGATCCCGGAAATGAAAGTTGGTCTACGAGCTTGACCATTCTTCCTTCGTGTGGAAAACACATTACTCTAAAGAGTGAGGAGACTATTGCTCCCATGCAACATATATAGTCTCGTCCAAGGAGTAGGTTATAATCCAAGGGTCCTTGAACGACCATCACGTTCATTTGAACGGCCTTCCCTTTCAATGTTATGGGCACATTGGGGAGGATCCCTAATGGTCGACTGGTTCCTTTATCAAAACCCGAGAGATTTCTTATCTTAGGCAAAAGCGCTGGGGAACCCAGTGCTTTCCAAGCAACAGAGGAAAGGATACTCACAGATGCCCCTTCATCAATGATAGTGCCAGCCATTACCATTCTGTATATTTGGACTATAATTCTGAATGGTATACTGGATGGCAACCGGGGTCTGCCTAGTTGGTTCCAATCAAAGGACACAACCAGGTTGCTTGGTGGTGGGACCGAATACACGGCCGGATATGACCCTGACGAAGTTCCTTCCTGCGATAAAGGAATGGGCGCATTGCCCTGATGCTCGTCAGAGTCTGTGTTGATGAAAATAATCTGGATGGTTTCATCCTTATTCTCTTCAGTGCGGGTGTCATTTGAAGATGAATCTTCAGTGACGATGTCATTTGAAGATGAAACCTCTGAAGGCAGAACCGGGTCAACTGCCGTTTCGACCTTTGGACTTTCGTCCAGTCTAGATTCAGTAGGTTCATTTTCAATGACTGACGCTTCAGCTGACCACTTGAGTGGGCCAGCTGTGTTCTCAACCAACGAAGGACTTGGCACGAGTTTATTATATCCAGGAGGAAGTCGTAACGGTGAAACCGGACGATCTTCCAAAACTCTCTTCGCCTCATCTAAGAAGGGACAACGGTGGATGGCGTGATCGCCTTCACACAGTCTGCGGGGGGGTCTTGCTCCCCCTCTTTGTCTTGAACCTTCACTTTCGCTGGTTGACGGTAAGCATTCAACATGGCTATCAGAGGTTGATGCTCCCGAATTGTGCAAACGAGGGGACCAGTCCCTTAGTATCCGGGGAATACAGGGACAATCTTTATGGAAGTGGTCTCCTCTACATATGACACATGGCGATTTAGGCCCGGTCTGTGCTGTGTGTGGATTTTTGTCAGATGTCTTTTGCTTGCCCCCAATCGCCTTTGGCTCCTTCTTCTTCTTCTCCTTCTTCTCTTTGGGAGCTTGGCTTTTGCCGGCTCTACCTTGCGAGGAGGAAGGAGGAGAGGAAGAGTTATAGGAAGTAGAAGGCTGGTGGGCAGCTCTGGACTGATCCGACTGTTGACTCGACTGTTCAGGAACCGTGGTGTTCTGAACTACATTCATTGAGAATAGCCAGACTGGCAGGCCAATTGTCAGTCCTGGAAGCGACAATGTGGCCATGTGGGGCGCACCAACATCTCCCCAAGAGGAGAAAGGACTAGGATTTCCATCATGGGGAATTCCTTGGTTGGTGTGTTCCATGTTCTCAACCTAAAGATCAACGCAGGAATAGGAGGTGATTATGTTCCGTTTAAAATAAATTTTTAACGACGCTTTAGACACAACTTGCTTTTTCACTTTTTAAGAGTCGAGAAAAAGCTAAAGATGACTCTAGTCTCCTTCGATGTTTTAACGAGCCCGAAGTGACAAATGCTCGGATGGACTTTTTCTGTTATAGAGTCTGAAAAAGGCCAAAAGAAACTGCTCTGGAGTTCTAGGCAGAGGGTGTGCCAAACTTTTCGCAAAACCGCAGAATACGTTTTAAGGTACGGGCGGTCGATCTTCGTGAATGCTGTGTTCACTGCATTGCGATCAGTAGGGCGGCCGACACGGCTTCCTATGGATAAAGGCTTTATTCCTATAGGGGTCTCCCAATATATACGCGACGGTACGTGGGAGCACAAGTCCGTATTGATTCTTATCGCTTCACCGTGGAGGAATCACCCAACCACTCAACGGTAAGATATCATGTTTAACGACGCCAGAACACGTCTCTAGCTTAGACCTCTATGTGTTTGCGTTATGTTTCAAAGCATTGTTATGTTAATTCAATTTATTTTAGGTTGATCTTGTTTAGCAGTTTGCCTTTATGGATCACCACGAGATGTATGGTACAACTCCTAAATGCAGTCTAAAGATGATAAGCAAGCTTTTTCAATCTTTTCAACATATGAAAATCTTAACTACTGAGGGAAAAGAAAGACATCATCTTTTCACACAGATCATAGAGCACACACTAATGCACTTTTTCCTAAATCAACATGCAAGCTGTCAAAATGTAAATGCACAATGCAGGTATTTATTTTCTCTTTCTTAATATTGATGTTTTATATAAAGAAAGCTGTTGTATAACTTTGAATTCGATTTCAAGTGAACACACAAACAAGCTTTTTGTCCAAAATCAAAAGACACCTTAAGATTTACTTGTTTCGATACTAGAAATGCATAAATTCAAACCATATGACGAAAGTAAAAGCTCAATCAGCTGTGAACAACAAACAAACTTACTCCTAAGATCAAAACGACACTTATGACAGGTCTAGATCTAAGAGGCCACAGCAAGACTAGTTCACTTTCGTAATGGGAAATTGCAAATGATGTAAGAAATACACAAAGAACAAATACAGTTTCTTTATACAACCGAGGCGGAATAGAGGCAAAGAAAGGTGGTTTCAGATAGGTACATTGACTGATAACAAGCTGCAAAAACAGGGATGAAAACTGAGCAAAAGACACAGGGAACCACAGCTGCACAAGGCAAGGACTGTTTCAGCGCAGGTGTAACACAGGTTTTGACATTCAGCGCAGGTAGCCTTCACGGGACCTGCGTTGAAATGCAGAACCTCTTCACTGGGTCTGCGCTAAAACCAGAACGAGAATTGTTCCGGGGTTTTGAGCTACGTTTTGCAGTTAAAATCACAGTTTTTGGCCAAATCAAAGCTAGCAATCAAGTACGCACTAAGGGATGATTCAAAGGAGGATGAAGAGCTATCACTAAGAGCTGTTTAGAGTACTTGTGGATCAGCTCTTCAGATCATAAACAGGCCCAGTAACTGGACTAGAGTAGCTGCCCTCTACTTTGCATTTGAAAGATCCAAATGCAGTTCGATTCGGTACTCCCTGAGTTTATGAAATGAATAGCAAAAACACAAACAAACCAACAAGATACGATCCCCAGCGGAGTCGCCAATTTGTTGTTGGGAAAAGTATCCAATACGGAATGACCCTATCCCACTCTAAGGGTGATAGTACCTCAGCAACAAGCAAGACAAAACTATCTAAGATTTCTTCTTTATGAAATGTAAAGAGAGGAGAAAGAGGTCCACTAACCGATGTCTTCCGCTAGTTGTTGATCCAATCTCTCTCCTTGCTGCCTGCTCCCAGCTCCCTGCTCTTTCACTGGCCCAGCTACACCAAGTTCCTGCAAAATGGCAAGAGAGAGAAACTACAAGAAGCATACATTCATAACTAGTTTAAGGATTAGAATAAACTAAATACACAAGTATAACAAAACATCATTGAGATACATGCATATAGAAGAAACTCAAATGGCTTTATTGATGGAAGAAGTAAAGTTCAGGAAGTGATACAACCATAAGAAACCCAATCCAGTATCTCCTTCCCAGCAGAAAGGAATCTCCTCTTCACCTCCTTCAAAGCAAATCACCCAATAGTTCTAAACTCAAACCAACAACAATTCTTTGCATTCACAAAATTCCAGCCTCCAGATCTCATGGGAGAGAGATCCATATATAGATGTTTGGAGAGAGGATGAGTCAGCCTGAGATGTGACTAGTGTCCTCTCCCTCTTTCAGTTCTTGATTCCACTTGGAGGTTCTTGCTTCCACTTGGAGATTTGGAACCTCTTACTCATCACCAGTCAAATTCCCTGATCCAAGTGTCATTTTGGAAGCTTCCTGGGCATTGACACATTGAGGAATGAGCCTTCCACTTGTCCAAACTCGCTCAGCGCAGGTAGCCTTTGTTGGAGTTGACATTCAACGCAGGTGGACAGTGGAGCAGTTGACATTCAGCGCAGATGCTCAGTGGAGCAGTTGACATGATCCAGAATTGGCTTGTTTTTGAGTAGTTTCAGGTGGAGAACTTGTCTGAATTGCTGTGGTTTCTTGGCCTTGTTCCTCTAGGGGTAGGAACAACATGTTTAGGGACTTTGGATCCCTTAGATTATGGACATTTCATGCTTCATGCTGTAAGGCACAAAAATGTCTATAACACTTACCCTCCTTTACTACCACATTGGAAGAGGGGCAAGTAGGTGGAATGGCATAACCTATATTTGCGACCGAAATCATGTACCAATCTATAGTGAATTCTGCAGATTCTGATCCCATTCCTCTCCCATCAGAGCATTTGGATGGTGACGTGGCTGTGGTTTGGACTCTTGACTCTACTTCGACTATGGATTGCCTTGATATATTCCTACCATTTGAAGAGGAAATCCTAGAAGCAATGACTGGTGCAGAATTACCGTGGGATGATTTGCATCATTAATCATATTTTCTCCTTGATTTGCATCAAGTTGAGTAAAATTTGTTCGATCCAGGTTCAACTAGAAGTGTTCATAAAATTCTAAATCCTTTGGCCCCAACACAGATTTTTGCTGAAGGTAATATGTCCAATATTTCAGAAACCATTCTGGTGAACATTTCCAGGAATCCCAATATTATCGAGAATATCTTCATCAGAGCTGCATGTTCCCCTGAAGAAATCAAGATTTATAACGACCTTTTTAAGGAATTTCGAGATGTGTTTGCTTGGTCTTATGAAGAAATGTATGGAATTGATTCATCAATAGTTTAGCATGAGATCAAGACATATAAAAATGCTAAGCTTGTACAGAAAAAGATTCGACTGATAAATCCCAGGAAAGAAACAACTATTAAACTTGAGGTTAAAAAGTTGCTTAAGGCAGGTTTCATATTCTCGGTTCCTTTAACTGAATGGGTCTCGAATCCAATCCTTGTTGATAAAAAGAAAGGAATGATCGGGTATGCATTGACTTTAGGGATTTGAATAAGGCTTGTCCTAAAGGTAATTTCCCCACTCCATTTATTGATTAGATCATTGATGAGTGTGCTGGAAATGAGGTGTTTTCCTTCATGGATGGTTTTTCAGGATATAATCAAATAACTATCTGTCCTGAAGATCAACACAAGAAAAAAATTATTTTCCCCTGGGGTACATTTGCATACAAGAAGATTCCTTTTGGCCTCAAAAGTGCTGGAGCTACTTTTCAACGGGCCATGTCTTATGCTATCGACGACATCAAGCACATAATAAAAGCGTATTTGGATGACCTAGTTTCTCGTTCTCGAAAGAGAATTGATCATCCACATCACATTCGTTTGGTTTTTGAACGATTTAATCACTATAAGATTCAGTTGAATCCTAATAAATGCATTTTCACTATCACATCCGGTCAGTTATTGGGATCCATTGTGTCTAATGAAGGGATTCTTGTTGATCCCTTCAAGGTTGAGGCAATACTTTAGTTGCCTTCCCCGTCAATGGTTTGTCAACTTTAGATTCTCCAAGTTAAAGCGAATTTCTTAAGGAGATTTATCGTAAATTATGCCAATATTATGAAAGGATTTATGTGATTACTGAAGAAAGGATTTCCATTTGTTTGGGATGATTTCACTCAATGCTCCTTCGATGCTTCGAAAAAGTCATTGACCTCTGCTACTCTTTTGAGTCCACATGATTATAGGAGGGATTTCCTATTATATCTCGTTGCGGCAGAATCAACCATTGGTATGGTTCTAGTTCAGGAATACCATGCTCTTAGAGAGCATGTGATTTATTATCTGAGTTGAGTCTTAGTCGGTCATGAACTTAGGTATTCTCATATAGAGAAATTGGCTTTGGTAGTAGTTCACGTTGTCCAGCGACTTCGTCATTATATTCTGCTTGCAAAAAATTTTGTGTTGGCTGATGTAAACCCATTTCAGTTTGTCCTCAGTAGGCGAGTGATTGGGGACAAATATAGTAAATGGATTGTCATCTTGTAGGAATTTGATATCAAACTTATGTTAGCCAAGTCCAAAAAATATTTAGTATTCGCAGAATTGATTTTAGAGTTTCCTTGTGAAGAGGATGTTGTTTATGAAGAGTCATTTCCTAATGAACATCTCTTCCTAATATCTTCACAGGATCCTTGGTATGGAGACATCATAGTATATCTCCAGACTTCGAAGTTTCCTCAGACTTTTTCGAAGGATGAACGTAGAAAATTCTGTCACATAGACAAAAATAATATTATTATCGGTGACACTTTGTATTATCGCGGGATTGACTCAATCCTTAAGCGTTGTTTAAGCTTAGAAGAAACTGAGTCTATTCTTAATGATTGGCACAGTGGGGCTTGTGGAAGTCATCTATATTGTTTTTCTACAACCCAAAAAATCTTGTGTGCTGCTTATTTTTGGCCCTCGACTTTCAAATATTGCATGGAAGCGATAAAAAAGTCCCATCCTTGTTAGGTATATACTTGGAAAATGCACGCTCATCCAACTCTGCTTTTCCCTATTGTTAGCACTCTGTAATTTTCCTAGGCTAAAAAGAAAAAATGCAGAGGTAAGCACAAACCACTTTTAAAGTTGGGATTTAGCCCTTCCAGCTTCAGAGAGGTCTCTCTCTGTATGATTTTAATCTTATTGTTTAGATCTTAGGCTAGTTATGAAGGTCAAGATAGGTTTTTTAAAGTTTTGGTTGTAAAATTAAATAAAAGGCCACTGGGCATGGAGTCACATAATCTTCAGTAATCAATTTAAAATAAACAGAGGAGAGGAACAGGGAGAGGTAGGAAAACTCCTGGATCTCGTAGAGTTGTGGTGGTGTGGATGAGATGAATTAGAATTATAATCAATTAAATATAGAGCATACACAGATGAATTCTATACTTAATATCATAAAGAAAACATTGAAAATTGTTTAAACAAGCTAGAGTAGAGTACCATAAGTAAATTCAACTATTAATCTTCTTGCAACAATCAAGAAGGAAAATCCATGTGGAAAATTGGAAGAAAAAAAAATTTACAAAGAGGGAAACATCGCCATTTTCTTGACACAATAATCTTGAAACCAAACTACCTCTGTATTACTGAATTGATTAGTTCAAAAAATATTTCACTGCTTACAATAAAAGAAGAGATCTTCTCTTTTTCATAATCTAACCCTTTCCAAATCTTCTTACAAAATATTTATAGAGTTTCTCTCGAATTAATTCAAAATTCAAAACAAAATTATTACAAAATAATATCTATTGAAATAATGTAGATATTTCAAAAATAGAACTAAGTAATAGGAAATCTGGACTATTTCTAATGTTCTGTTCAGACTTTGAGGAGAATTGTTGCCGATTGTAGCTACTTTTGTGCTTCTTTTGTTCTCCTACTCCTGATTAACATATTTCTCTATCTATAGCCTAGGTGTATGTGCATATGGTGTGGTCTTCTGCTCGACTCTTAATCTCGAAATCATCCCTAATGGATCTTAAGACCATGTGAAGCTTAGCTTAAATTTCATTTGCTTTAGTATTTCATCCACTTCCTTTGCTGTTGCTCTGGTATTTACAATATAAGGCCCAACATTTGCCTTCAATTTAAATTGTGCCTTCTTTTTATTTGATACAAAATGTAGGTCATCCATGTTTAGCATTTTTCTAATGTACTTGAAGGCAAAAATTCTTACTGGTACGAATACTAGCAATCTATAGGGAGGAACCTCACACCCATAGATTTGAATCTCTATATAGGTTTGGTAGAGATACCAGTCTCCAACTTTAGCCTATTTTGTAAGATGAAAAACCTTCTTGATCTATGGTGAAATCCTTGGTATAACATCGCCGCTAAGAAGACACAAGGATGTATGTAAAAATTGATCCACACAATCACTGAATGAATAATCTTTTGAATTCCTTCTGACTAAAGAAGTGTATTGGATGACTGATAGTAAGCTTTCCTGATCATCCATATTCTGTAACTGGAACTTGAACCCATATTCTCAATAGAATAACATCAAATATACTAAGATTGATTGGTGTTTGAATTCACCTTCAGCCTTGAATTTCAAAAATTGCTCATGAATAACACCTGACAAGTATTGATTGTAATTAAAAATGAATAATGGCTTCTAACCAAATGAAAATACTGACAAGAAACCTAACACTACTTCATCTACCCATTGGTCTGTGGGATAAACTTAAATGAAAGTAACCATGGAAATGATTTTTCTTGAAATCTCAGGGAAAATAGAAGCAAGGTATGGGAGATTTGTTCTAGGCAATTCAGACTTTTCAAGCAGAAAACATTCAAAAATATAGCCTCATCGGGGGAAGGTAATATTTTTGTATATCTCCATGAGTGCATCAGTAGTAAATGGATGCAAAGGGGTTTGAGTATTATTTTGAAGGGCTTGACAAATAGCTTTTGGGGTAATTGAGAATAGTATTTCATTGTTTTGAGGAATTACTACTTTTTGGCTGGGGAGGTACCGAAGGTGACACCAGGTGTAAAATTTCTGGAAAATATGAGTCTGGGGAAAGGAAAATTGAGGTAGAAACAATTCCCAGATGCTTAAATCATCGCTATTATCTAAATACTTATGTTTCGCCCAATTATGAAGCTCATACAAATCAAATTCACATAGAGTTTCTGCTATCTTATACTGTGTGTCAACTAAAGGCATCTCATTTAAATTGGGAATAGAGGGTAAGACTGGACTCTCGACCACCATTTTTGCTTTTCCCTTCTGTGAAGACATTTAAGATTATAGAGAAGCCCAAAGGAAATTACCCAATTCATGCATGATTGGTACTGAAAGAATATGGAAATTGCACAGGGCACTGGTGCACTAGACGATCTTTGAGCATGAACCTACACTAATATGACGAAATGGAAAAGGGAGAAAAGATGGGTGATATGGGATATTTAAAGCGAAAAGGGGAAAGAAATCAATGGAAAAATAAACATTTTTGGAGCATCACATTTAATAGTTTAAATGTTGGTGGGAGTTAATGACCCAACGTTTACATGACTATTGGCAGGAGATTTGGCCAATAGTCATATAATGTAAGGGGATACAATGACATGGAAGGATGCAGTGGGGTGGCGAATGTGTTGGCACAGGATCCAACAGGGTCGAGAGCAAGTGGAAACAAGGAGTAGTTTTTTTGGGGGGGGGGGTCGGGTGGTAAGTAGTAAGGGAGGAGAGGCCCCCGAAATGTTTGTGGAGTCACCACATGGTCAAAGTTGGTTTCCAACAAACCACTTTTCAGTCCCCCCCCCTCCATATTAACCTTCGGGAGGTCGGGGGGGGGGGGTGCTGAACATCGTCCTTGCTGTTGATTTTGGCGAGGACAATCTCATCTATTTGAAAGTGCCATAACTTTATTACTAAATGACAAAACATCTTGTCAGTGTTTATTTAGCATTTAAAAACATATTTTTACTAATTTAATCAAGCTTTAAGGATAAACAAAAAAAATCAGGTGACATTTTCGCTAGTGCGGCCTTTGGGGATATATATATATATATATATATATATATATATTCTTTCCCCCTTTATTTTTTTTTTCTTTTTCTATTTTTCTTTTAAACAGCTAAACAACTTAAAATGAAAAATAAATACACGACATCCCATTGGGGTAAATGGCTAGACAATGATACCTTGATCAATATATTTATAGGACCCTAAACGTGGCTCCAATGAGGATGACATCCTCTCTGTGAGGTGCCAAGAACACCGTAGACTAGTAACCTTCTCCATTGGACATTTATTCAATCTTCAAACAACTGAAACTGACCCAAATTAATTGAAAATTCATTATATACGGTAGAAATTCATTTGAAACTTAGAACCTTCACTCCAGGCTTAAATCTCTGATGGCAGCCACCCACACCTGCAGTACTTGGAACAATAAAATAGTATGTACAATGATGTTGGTTTAAACTAGGTGAATTTAGGTAAAGTAATGTTTGAGTAAGCTGCCATTGACAGGCCCTCAAGCAAGTGATTCTCCTATTAGATCCTTTAATAGAAAAGCATTAGTCCCACAAAAATATTCAATTTTATAAGGCCCCTTCCATAAAATTTCAAAATTTCCATGCTTTCCTTTTTCCTCATTTCTTGCATCTCATTTAACACGAGATCTTCACACTGAAAATCATCAGCTTTCACTCTTTTGTCATGAATCCTTTTAATCTTATCTTGAATTATCTGTGTCTTGTTGTAGACTTCTTCTCTAGTCTACTGCAATTATACCATTTTATTTATTCGTCTCTGCACATCATTTGTTTCAATTTCTAATTCCTGCAATAATTTCAACACTGGAATTCCTAGGGAGGTATGGAAAATTACATCAATTCCATAAGCTAGTTGGAAAGGGGACATTCTAATTGATTTCTTAGTTCTCACCCTATCAGCCCATTTAGCATTTATCAAATTTTTGTGCCAAGACTTCTTATTCTTCTGTAAAAACTTCTCTATTATATTGACCAAGCTCTTGTTAGAAGACTATGCTAATCCATTTGCTTGAGGATAATAGGTAGTATAATGTTGTAGAACTATATGATATTTATTGCAAAAATCTACCATATTTTTAGATTTGAAAGCAAAAACATTATCAGTGATGATTTTGGGTGGACAACCAAATCTAGAAAGAATATTACCTTCCATGAATTGGATAATCACTGAGTCTGTGGCTTGCCTAGCTAGAACTGATTCTATCCATTTGGTGAAGTATTTTGTAACTGTCAGAATCCACTTGTGTTGGGTTAAAGAACTAGGAAATCCAAACCCCATTGCTGAAAAGGTACTTCTACTGAAATAGGATTCAACGGGAAAGGTACAAGTTTTTTTTTTCCTTCAAAAATATGACATTGATGACAAGTAGAAACCCTTTTGTGCACATCAGCAAACAAAGTAGGCCAATAAAAACTAGCTCTCAAGATTTTATTTGTTGTAGTCTTCTAGAAAAGATGCCCTCCATAGTCAGCTTTATGAAATTCTTCCATCATCTTATATGCTTCATCTTCTAACAAACAGTTCAATAAAATCCCTCTAACGTCCTTCCAATATAAAGCTTGATCCAGAATACAAAATTTAACAACTTTTAATTTCAGAAATCTTTCTTTAGTCTTTGTCAAACCTGATGGAGCTTGAAAATGTTGTAAAACATAAACACTGTCTATGTACCAAGGGGAAGTAACAAAAATCTCTAATACTTGATGGATAGAGTCCACTTCACCATATAGAGTAGCAGTAAAATTGATGTCCAATGCATGCAAATTTGATTCAACCATTAATTGTGCCAATCCCCAACCCTTAATAAGCTTTCTAGGATTAATCTCAATATCATAATCTAAAATAAAAACTATCCACTTACCTCTCCTTCCTTCTGGACCATTTTGAGTAAGGATATTCTTTGCTACTACATTGGGAACAAACACAATTATATGAGAATGCAAGATATACAGTCTGAAATATTTCAAGGCTTTTACCAAGGAAAATTTTACTTTTCCATAATATTGTATTTCAAAGAAGCATCTCGTAACCCTCTACTGAAAAAGGCTATGGGTTGCTTATATCCCTCCTTGTTTTTCTACATTAGTACTGCTGCAATAGTATGTTCTGAAGCAAAAGAAAAAATAATGAAATCCTTAGTGAAATCAAGACTGGATAAGACAGTAGCATGGGTCAAGCTTGATTTTACCTCACTGAATGACCTTTTTTCTTCTGCATTCCATTTTAGGATAAGCCTCCTCAGAAAAATAATTCTACCAATGAAAGGTTGTACTTCCTTTTTGTTTCTCGGGGGATCAATTTTCATGATAACTTCAATTCCACTTGGGTCGATTCAGATACCATCTTTGGAAATTATATGACCTAGTAGTTTACCTTATTCCAGACCAAACAAAGACTTTTTAGGATTCAAGGAAATACCAAATTTTCTACATTTCTCAAAGACAATTTTTAAATGAAACAAATGATCTTCATCAGTTTTAGAAAACACAATGATGTCATCTAGATATATCACAATAAATCTATCCTTTTCATCTGCAAAAGAAATGTCCATTGCTCTATCAAAAGTTGCCCCTGCATTCATAAGCCCAAAAGGCATCTTCACATACATGAAAGTTCCCCATGGTGGTGTGAAGGTCGTTTTGTCTTAATCATCTCGATGCACTAAAATCTGTTTGTAACCTGAAAAACGATCAAGCAATGAAATTCTTCTAGAACCAACTACTCTTTGTAGAATATGATCCATCTTTGGTAAGGGGTAATTATCTTTGAGAGAAACTTTATTGAGGTTTCAAAAATCCACACATAACCTTATTTCTCCAGTATTTTTTCTCACTAGTACTAGATTTGATAACCATTTATAAAATCTCAAAGGTACAATAATCTTGGCATCAAAAAGCTTCCTTACCTCTTTTTCAATTAAAGGTAGAAGAACAGGGTTCACTCTCCTTAGTTTCTGTTTGAAAGGTTTTTGGTCCTCTTTGATAGGAATAATATGTTGAATAATACTGGTATCATAGGCCTTCAAATATTCATATCCCCATGCAAAAACATTAGAGTATTCTTTCAATAAATCAATGTATTTATGTTTCTCTTCAGGAGGTAAAGACTTAAAAAGCTTCAAAATCTTTGGATTGTCTTTGGTCCCTATGTTACAATCCTCTACTTCGGCTCCCATAGGTTTCATTTTGGGCTTTTGAGCCACATCATTGAAATCAAATAATTCTTCAAGTGGTACCAAACCTCTTGGTATTACATTGTCTTTTAACTGCAGGACTTCAAGCTTTGCTTCATGTTCATCAGAATTTTCATTGATCTGATTCAAAATAGTTTTTTGACTATCATCTTCAACACTACTTTCTATATCAATATGAAAATTTTCAAACTCTCCCTTTAACTATAAAAAATTGTCTAACTTTTTGTCATTTTCAAACACTTGCTAGTACCTTATGTTATCTGGGACAACATGTCTATGTTTTACCTCAATCTCATATTTCTTATTTGGGTGGAAAGGAATTTTACATGTACTTGCTGAGGTAGCCAATGCATCAGCAAACACATTTTGATTTCTAGGAATCAAAGACAACTGATACTTTAGAAAACACTGCAAAAAATCTAAACAACATTTTTGTATGCCCTCAACCTAGGATGCTTAGCTGAATAATCACCTTTGATTTAATTTATGATGAGTTCTGAATCACTATGAATTGGAATTATTTTAGCTCCTGATCTCTTCAATAACTGCAACCCCAAAATAAGTGCCTCATACTCAACCACATTGTTGGTGCATTAGAAAGAAAGCTTGTAGGAATATGTCTTTGATATGCCTGAGTTTGTGTCTAAGATCCATACAACAACTCCTGCTCCTTCCTTGCTGACTGCCCCATCAAAATCCATATGCCAAAGGCCTTCATCATTATCATCTTTTGTTTTAGTCTTTAACTTCACATCCTTTGTTTTTCTTGATTGACTTTCCATGTTTGACATTTCCTCTTCTAAACATATTTCATTATATAAAATGAAAGAATCCATGTTCAAATATATAGAATAAAGTGGGTAATTATTGGGCTTGTCCTGGCTGCTTACCATATATTTCATCAAATTCTCCCTATACAACCTCCTTTGTTTCCTAAAAATAGGAATAGTTGCATATGTCATATCCATCTGCAAGGTGCCCTGCAACTTTTCTCCCCAAGATCTTGACAAGAGAATTCCATATTTAGGAGGTATATCAGCCACAACAATATCCATGACTACACTTTTTGCTGGGATTTGAGCAAGGGTTACACATAAATCCTTGATCAAACCTAAGCATATTACTTTGCTTGAATCAAAAGAGAAAATTTCTTTATATGGTCTGGTTATATCTAATCCGAGTTTCTCCATAATCACTCTGGGCATGAGATTATGTGAAGCACCTAAATCCAGCATGGCATTGTGAAAAATGAAATCATGAATGTTAAGACTAACATAAAATGGTGGCACATTACCATCTTGTGACTTTCCTTCAACTTCAGGTCCAAATAAAAATTTAGGTTGGTCATCACTTATGTTTACAATATATGTTCCCTCTTCTATCTTTAATGCTTTTATAAATTGACTTATATATACATCCTTTTTCATTAATTCAGTCAGAGGAACATAAATTTTAACCTTTGACAACTCATTTTCAATGTTAAAAGAAGGTTGAGGCTTTTCTACCTTCTTTTGAGTTGTATCTTGTTTTTGAGGGTTTTCCTTTGGGGGATCAACCTTTGTTTGACTTGTAGAAGGTGTATCAATTTGAATCTTTTTAGGAGGATTTGCTGCAACCTTCTTATGTCTCATATTATACTATTTGTGCACTTCCATAATGTCATTTTGATAACCCTTTTTATAATCCTCTGATTCTGTAGGTATCCCATATTGTTGTGCTAATAAAAACAAATCTTGTTCCTCTTTGGTCAATAAAACATTATCTATTTATCCTTCACCAAAGAGATTTATTTGATTCTCTTCTGGCTCATTTGCTTCCTCATTTTCTTCCTTTGCATAATTTTCCTGAAAAGGAGGTCTAATTTGTTATTGATCTGTTGGGTTTCTTAGTTCTCTTTGTTTAATTTCGGGTTGTTGTCATCTAAAATTTGGATTCCTGATTTAAGGAGCCCCTTGTGGTTCTCTTGGTGCAACTCTACTTGTCAAATTCATTCTTTGCATCATTCTCTCCATAGTTTGAACCAAAGTGTATAGTTTCACATCTGATGCCAAAGAAGGTTCTTCTTTAATAGTCACTTTCTTTTGAGCCATCAACTTGGATTTCTTGGCTAGAAGATTGGCCTCTACACTAACAAAATTATTTTGCATCTCTTCTAAAGTGGCTGGATTTCTTTCTCTCAACTGATAGGCCATATCAACATCAAAACCATCTAGATATCAAAGTAAAGCCAATCCTAGAGGGGGCTTTATTTATATTGGAATAGAATTATAAAGGTTGTTGAATCTATTTGAATAATCTTGAACTGAATCTCCTGGAGCTCTTCTTAAAATTTCATATTCTGCAAGAATCTGAAGTGGATTCTTTTTAACCTCCCAATGAGAAAGAAAAACTTGATGAAATTGCTGCAAGTTGGCAATACTGCCTGCTGCTAATCCCCTATACCATTTTCTTGCTTCACCAGTCAAACTTTGAGAAAACAACCTTATTCGAACATCATCATCATCAACCTCTTCTAGGTCTGCAAAATCATTCATCTTATCAATGTGCTGCTGAGTTGTAGTGGGCCCAGTTCCATCAAATTGTGGTATACATTGTGAATAATTTAGTGGCATAACATTTAGTGGTTGTTGCAAAACCAAAGGGGCATAATGAGCTGCCATGATTGGAATATGAGAGGAGGATGAAACTGTAGTTGTGCTTGATGTTAGGGGTGGTAAAGGAGGTGGAACTGTGACTTGTTGAGTTGTTATAAAAGGAGTATGAATGAGAGATGAAATGGGGATAGTGGAAAAAAGGGAAATCACAAGGGAGGTCAATGATGAGGTAGAAGAAGAAATGGTAGTTTGTTGAACTACAAATGGTTTTTGAGCAGCCTGATTCAATTGGGTTACTAGATCTTCAAGCTTTTCAAACTGTTGTACAATGTCTTTATCAGAATCTAAAATGATAGGCTTATGTGTTGAGATATGAGGTTTCAAAATGGATTCATCAAAGACTGTTTCTTGGATAAAAATTTCTGATTTGGTTAAAAAAATACTAAACTCAAAGGACATATCAGAATCAATATCCTCAAGTGTTGGAAAGCTTTCAGGGAGTGAGTGAGACTTGAGAAGAGGGTTATTGCTTGCTTGAATTTCTCGAAGGTTCTTTTTCTTAATCAATTTCTCAGGATCATTCACAACTTCAAGAGGATCAGGATCTGGATTTGATCTAGTATAAATATTTCTATGAGCCAGATTTCCAAGGGAACTTGTCACAACTGGGTAAAAACACAAATTCTGGGTGAAGAATTCAACCTAAAGATTTCCTAACTCACTGTCACCCATAGGAAATAGGTTTAAGCTTTTGTAATCAAATTTACCAGGGAAGAAATCCCTAGTATGGTCGCCAGAATGTTAACACTCTGTAATTTTCCTAGGCTAAAAAGAAAAACTACAGAGGTAACCAAAAAGCACTTTTAAAGCTGGGATCTAGCCCTTCCAGCTTCAGAGAGGGCTCTCTCTGTATGATTTTAATCTTATTGTTTAGATCTTATGCTAGTTATGAAAGGTCAAGATAGGTTTTTTAAAGTTTTGGTTGTAAAATGAAAGAAAAGTCCATTGGGCATGGAGTCATAAAATCTTCAATAATTAATTTAAAATAAACAGAAGAGAGGAAACAGAGTGAGGTAGGAAAACTCATGGATCTTGTAGAACTGTGGTGGTGTGGATGAGATGAATTAGAAATAGGATCAATTAAATATAGAGCATACACATATGAATTCTATACTTAATATCATAAAGAAAACATTTAAGATTGTTTAAACAACCCAGAGCAGAGTACCATAGGTAAATTCAACTCTTAATCTTCTTGCAACAATCAAGAAGGAGAATCCATGTGGAAATATGGAAGAAAAACAAAATTACAATGAGGGAAACATCACCATTTTCTTGACACGAGAATCCTAAAACCAAACTGCCTCTATATTACTGAATTGATTACTTAAAAAAATATTTCACTGCTTATAATCAAAGAAGAGATCTTCTCTTTTTCATAATCCAACCCTTTCTAAATATTTTTACAAAATATTTATAGAGTGTCTCAAATTAATTTGGACTTCAAAACAAAATTTATTACAAAATAATATCTACTGAAATAATGTCGATATTTCAAAAATAGAACTAAGTAATAGGAAATGTAGACCATTTCTTATGTTCTTTTTAGACTTTGAGGAGAATTGTTGCTGACTGTAGCTAATTTTGTGCTTCTTTTTTTCTCCTGCTCTTGATTATCATATTGCTCTATATATAGCCTAGGTGTATGTGAATATGGTGTGGTATTCTTCTCGACTCTTAGTCTCAAAATTATCCCTAATGGATCATAAGACCATGTGAAGCTTAGCTTAAATTTCATTTTCTTTATTATTTCATCTAGTTCCTTTGCTGCTGCTCTAGTATTTACAATATAAGGCCTAACATTTACCTTCAATTTAAATTGTGCCTTATTTTTATTTGAAAAAAAATGTAGGTCATCCATGTTTAGCATTTTGCTAATGTACTCCAAGGAAAAAATCCTTACTGGTATACATACTAGCAATCTATAGGGAGGAAGCTCATACTGATAGATTTGAATCTCTGTATAGTTCTGATAGAGATACGAGTCTCCTAATTTAGCATGTTTTGTAAGATGCAAAACCTTCTTGATCTTTGGTGAAATCCTTGTTATAACATCGTTGCTAAGAAGACACAAGCCTATGTATGTAAAAACTGATCCACAAAATCACTGAATGAATAACGTTTTAAATTCCTTTTGACTAAAGAAGTCCAGTGGATGACTGATAGTAAGCTTCCATGATCATTCATCTTTTGTAACTAGAACTTGAACCTGTCTTCTTGATAGAATAACATCAAATATACTAAGATTGTTTGGTGTTTGAATGCCCCTTGAGCCTTGAATATCAGAAATTTCTCATGAATAACGTCTTACAAGTATTAACTGTAATTGATTTTGAATGATGGCTTTTGACCAACTAAAAATACTGACAAGAAACCTAACACTACTTCATATACCCATTGGTTTGTGGGATAACCTAAAAGGAAAATAACCATGGAAATGACTTGTCTTGACATCTCAGGGAAAATTGAAGCAGATTATGGGGAATTTGTTCTAGGCAATTAGTAATTTTCAGGCAGAAAACATTAAAAAATATGGACTAGTTGGGGGAAGGTAAGATTTTTGTATATCTCCATGAGTGCATCAGTAGAAAATGGATGTAAACGGGTTTGAGTATATTTAATCTAAAGGGCTTGGAAAATAGATTATGGGGTAATTGAGAATAGGATTTCATTGTTTTGAACAATTACTGGTTTTTGGCTAGGGAGGTACTTGAGATGACACTAGGTGGCGAATTCTGGGAAAATATGAGTCTGGGGAAAGGAAAATTGTGGTAGAAATGATTCATAGATGCTTAAATCATCGCTATTATCTAAATACTTCTATTTTGCCCAATTATGAAGCTCATACAAATCAAATTCACATAGAGTTTCTGCTATCTTATACTGTGTGTAAACTAAAGGCATCTCATTTAAATTGGGAACAAAGGGTAAGACTAGACTCTCGACCACCATTTTCGCTTTTCCCTTATGTGAAGACATTTAAGATTACAGAGAGGCCCAAAGGAAATTACCCAATTCGTGCTTGATTGGTACTAAAAGAAGATGATAATTACAGAGGGCACTGGTGTACTGGACGATCTCTGAGCATGAACTTGCACTAATATGATGAAATGGAAAAGGGAGAAAAGTTGGGTGATGCAAGATCTTTAAAGCAAAAAGGGGAAATAAATCAACGAAAAAATTACCATTTTTGGAGCGTCGCATTTAATAGTTTAAACGTTGGCGGGACTTAATGACCCAACGTTTACATGATTGTTGGTGGGAGATTTAGCCAACGGTCATATGAAATAAGGGGATACGGTGACGTGGACGGATGCAGTATGGTGGCAGATGTGTTGGCATGGGATTTGGTGGTGCGGGATCTAGCGGGAGCAAGTGGAAACAGGAGGTAGTTTTCACGGGGCGGGGGGGGGGGGGGTCAGGCGGTAGTTGGTATGGGAGGAGAGGCCCTAGAAAAGTTTTTGGAGTCGCTATGTTGTCAAAGGTCGTTTCCTACAAACCACTTTTTGGACCCCCCCTCCATATTAACCTTTGGGAGGTCGGGGGGGGGGCGCGAACATCATTCCCTCCCGTTGATTTTTGCGGGGACGATCTCATCCATTCAAAAGAGCCAACACTTTTTTACTAAACGATAAAACATGATGTCGATGTTTATTTAGCATTTAAAAAAACATATTTTTGCTAATTTAATCAAGCTTTAAGGATAAAAAAAACAACTCGGGTGGAATTTTGGCTAGCACACCCTTTGGGGATATCTATATATATATATATATATATATATATAATTTTTCTTTTCTTTTTCTTTTTATTTTTATTTTTATTTTTATTTTCTTTTAAATAGCTAAACAACTTAAAATGAAAAATAATTTTACAACATTCCATTGGGATAAATGGCTAGACAATGATACCTTGATCACCATATTTATAGGACCCTAACACCCGTCATCACTGTCGGTCCTTTCACAAAGTGGGGTATTTATTTTATGACTTATAACCCGACTTCAACTAAGGGTCACAAGTACATTATCGTAGTGGTGGACTACTTTATGAAGTGGGTCGAAGCTATGCCTACTTTAAAAAATGATGGTGAGACAACAACTCTTTTCCTATTCAACCAAATCATTTCACGTTTCAGTATTCCAAGGGAGATTGTCACTGATCATGGCAGTCATTTTTAGAATAAGATGATGTCTAAGTTGGATTTAAAGTTGGGATTTCAGTAGGAGCGTTCGTCTTTTTACTATCCTCAAGATAATGGTCAGGTTGAAGTCGTGAATAAATCCCTCAAAACTATCCTACAAAGGACAATCAATAAAGCTAGATCCAACTGGAACATCATGCTATATCCTATGCTTTGGGCATACCGGATGTCTGTTAAGACTGCCATGAGTTTTACTCCTTTTCAACTAGTTTATGGTTTGGAATCAATCTTCCCTATGGAATGTGAGATCCCATCTCTTAAATTAGTAGTTGAACTTCTTCCAGACACATCTAGTCTTGAAGAACGCCTTATTCATTTGGAACATCTCAATGAGAAGCGTCGAGATGCAACCACAATAAATGAGGCTCATAAAAAGAGAGTAAAGACCCAATATGACAAGACTGTGTGTCCTAGGGTTTTCTTTGAAGGTGACCTTGTCCTGGTTTATGACCAAGATAAGGATAGCTTGGGGGCAGGTATGTTCAAACCCATGTGATACAGTCTTTTTATCATTAAACATGTATTGAAAAAGGTGCTTATGAGTTGGTTGACTTTGATGGAAACGTGTTGTTGGAGCCTAGAAATGGGCTCTATATTAAGAAGTATTATTCCTAGGCTATTGCCTAGCATTTTCTTTGTTTTGTAAATATTGTACATAGTTGTTTATTTCTGTCTATGGGTCTCGTGGTGATGTTGGTATTTTGATATTCTTTGGTAGGTTTCAATGGGTGATCTGGTGTATCTAGGATTCGCTGATGGTGCTAATAGACATTCTCAAAACTTATCTTCCATCGCTTGGGTAATATATTATACATCTAGTCAGTTGTTAGTCTCAAGAGGCATATGTATCGGTCCGACATCCAACAATATGGATGAATACAGTGCTGTCATTAATTTACTACTCGAAGCAATACCTTTCGGTATTGAATCATTACTGGTTTATTTGGATTCACAGTTTGTGGTGTATCAATTAAATAACATATATAATGTGAGATGTCCTTTATTACATCGCCAATTTCTGAGAGTGAGATTATTATAAAGATCATTTAATTTTATTACTTTTATTCATATTCCACGACTAGAAAATTCATTTTCTGATTGTATAGCTAATAAAGCATTAGATTGGCACATTAATCCTTCATCATAGTAAAATAAAAAATACCATAAAATCGTATGTATATATGATCAAACCATCGCGAAATAGTCTATATATAGATAGGAATAATATCTCCAAAATATTACAAAATGTGGACAAATGTCCTACAAAAACAGGGCAAGCCAGATCATGTCCATAAAAGACAAGTCATCTAAATCTAAGTCCGTGGGCCCTACCCTAGATGATCATCATGGAAGAATACGATGGCATTTTCCACCCGTCGGAAGAGCCGCACCCACTCTTGTGGTACTCCTACCACTCACCTCTAAATAGCCTCAGGGAGATCCTCTATGGCTACCATGGGAACCTGGCGAGTCAAACTCTCCAAGTTCCTCTGAACTGTATGAAGGACTCTCTCGGTCTCAGCTACTGCTATCTCTGCATCTTTGCCACGACACCTATGGCTAGGTAAACCCTCAGGTCTCACTAGTTTGACATCTGCATCATGATCAAATAATCTTGTAAGATTTTTGTTTCACGGAAAAATAATTTTAACTTCTTAAGATCATATTCAAAATCCAAAAAAAATCAAATAACAAATATATATATATATATAGATATAGATATAGATATATATATATATTACCCATCTCGCCCCATACAACACCCTCAGGAAGGGCCAAATCTGGTTCCTCTCGATAGTCCATGCTTGCATAGGGGTAGTCATCTATAACTATGATTTGTTCCTCCCACCAAAGGAGGAACACGTCATGGAATGCTGCTCGGGTGAATTTTCCCCCACCTAGTTGCCTTATCAGGCCTGCCCTTCTGGCCATCCTCAGATCCCTAACACTACTGATGGTGGTAGACACTCTAGGTCGGAGTGCTGGTACTCTCTCAAAGAAAAAGGAACAAATTATGCTACCATAGTTGAAATGCTTCATTTTCCCTTGTCTCACTGAAGACAGTTGCTTCTTCATATAGGTCAAGAGCCTTGTACACCAATCAAAGACTTTTGGATGAAGGCACTCTACCACCAAGAACATGGCAGGTCGAGAGGCCTGATGTAGAGTTGTTGAGCCTGCCACTCTGACAATGGTAAAGAGGATAATTTTGATTGGCACACTTCTCACATTCTTGATCAGAATTTGGGATTTGACCTTGTCCGTCCTTGGTGTGCAATAGATATTTATATAATTAGAGACATTTAGGCCTCCCCGAACCCTCTCTTTCAGATCAACAACATGCCCTTTTCAGGAAAGTCCTGTAATGAAGTAAATATCTTCTACATAAATTTGTAAAGGAATTTGATCTATCATGAAAACCTCCTGCTCTGGATCCTAGTAATGGAGACTCATATCTAGCAACCGAGTTTGGGTTTTCATATCTGACATCATGAAACATTTGAGCAATCCACATCTTCTTAATACATAAATTCCATTGGATCCTCTAAAACCTCATTTTCAACTTCACTATGCTCCCTCTCCTTCCAAACAATTGACATCCTGCAAATTTAAGAAGATTCATCCATTTAAATTAGAATTTTCAATTTTTTCTATGCATATGCGACTTCTTTAAATGACAGTCACATTTACACGCATCTTTGACTTTGAAAACCTGCGTGTAGGGCTTCCTATACGCGAATTTCAAAGGGATGACCCATGTACATGCATATAAAAATTCAAAATTAAAATTTCTATGGTGAAAAATCAATTGAATCTATTCAAAAAAAGCATGAATTGGATGACAATATGGATTTAGAATTACTTGGAAGCCTTCAACGAATTGGTTGAGGAAATAATGAAATGGAGTTTTCCAAAATTTTCTCCCAAGTTCTCAAGCTCTCAACACTTGCAAGTTAAAATGAATTTTGGTGAGTTGAAATGTCTTTTTATATTAAAACTTTAAAAACCCACTTTTATAAAGTTCATAATTTTTAAATTTTATTATTTCGTGAAATTTTCAACTTTTGGATTAAAACATTGGGAGAGGTTGTTTTCCAGGGTAAATGAAGACTTTGTGATATTTTTTCAACACTTCGACTCCACAATCGCAGAGTTATCGTGGCAAGTATCATTTTCATCATTGGAATATAGGTTATGACATATCACTTTTTTCGTTGCATTAGGCATCTTAACCTCATACTGTGATATTTTTCCATAAGGTCGACCCAATTATGTTGTAGTTTTCAAACCACTTTTAGTCTCCGTCTTATAAAATCACAACATAATGGTAGATCCATTCCTTACATAGGCTTCCTAGTTAGATCACCGCTAGAATATGTTTCCCATGCTGCAAGAATTGCTTAGGCTGAGGAGTCGTCTTTAGTCCGTCATGACTTTGAGATGAAGCCTCATTTCTCTTCTTCTTCACTATTATTCTGGCTTTATACCCTAGAGGCTCCCATGTGTTAAGTTTTATATTTTTATTGCATATTGGCTACTTGTACCCTTTTGGCCTTAATCTGGCTTCATTTGGACTTGTGTATAAGCCACTTTTGACCATGACCTTTCTACAAGTTCAAACCATGCATTCATTAGCCTCTACGACTTGACACCTTTTATCTGTGGAAAGAACATTCCTTTGAGTGTTGATGACCAATTTTCACCACCTTGCATTGAGCATAGGAATGTTACAGTCCTAGGAACTAGTGTAGCTTCCTTTAACACTTGTTCTTTCCACTGTATTGTAGGAATTATTTTATTCTTTTTCAAGATTTAAATATGAAAAAGACAAAAAAAAATTATATATTCCAAAAAGAGCGGGAACGAGAAATTTACTTCCATATTTTATGGCAACAAGAGTCAGTTATGTCGCCCTTGAAAAATGAACTCAAAATAAGTCTTTCCTCCATTGGGATGGGAATTAGCTCGACTTTAGGAGAGCCATAACCTTGTTCTTGAGTCAGTACTCCTCCGGTTAGTTATCTCTTCCAATCATATGGAGAGTTTGTTAATTCCTCTTAGATTGCAAACTTATACAAAGTTATTTAATGCTGCCATAGAGTCACATATGAGTCATGCTTTTGTTCAAGGGAAGTCAACCTGTATCGACCATTTTGCAATGTCTCTTGACTCATTTTCAGCCGGCCATACCTAGTCTATCAAGTTATCTTCAGCATGACATCAGTTATTTGGTCCTTTTCTCGTGTTTGTTAAGGTCTCCATTGACTTCTTGCTGGCGGGTCTGCTCTTATTGACTCGAAAAAATTTCTCTAAGAGTAAGCCTAAAGCGGCACCCTGGCCCTATTTTTATCATTGATAGGTCACCTTGTGCTCAACATCGATCAATATAATGGGTCTTTGTTCGAGTGGTTTCCCTTGTATTCGACGTCAGCTTACATTATCACACATTGGGATTCATGTAGTACCTTAGTTTCCATTTGACCCTATTGGTGGATTCCTCGCCTCTGTGTCAACTCTCATTATTAGTTGGTTCAAACGGTTTTTGTCATGCACTAGCCACATATTTTTTATGCTGGAAACATATTTCAGAATGGTTACTTCATCTCTTTTCACCTGATTTCTTCCAAATTATTGGCTTGCTGGTTACACTCACACTGGTTGATGTGGGATGCCTTAATTACTTCCTTCCAACAAATATTTTCCCATTGAATCTAACTCATTTCTCTGGGAACAAGATCTAGAGTGATTTTTCAGTACCTTAGGGTTTGTATTCATTAGTGGCAGACTCCTTTGCTATCGACAGTGAGAATACATCAATGTCTCCTGATTGGTAGATTCTCTCAAGTGTTCGACTTCAACACATTTATTCGCACTTGTTAGATTGTACTATGGTACCTTGACTCTCATCATCATTATGAGTGAGTTGTTTTGCGTTTGTTAATGGTATACATCAATGGCCGGTAATCAAATGATTTCTCACATGGTCGACTTCAGCTCATTTATTCCCATAGTGTAGAAATGTACCATCTACGGTTGGTGAAGACCTTGGGTTGTGTCAACATCTTGGTTCACTTGTCAGCTCCTTCAGTTTTCTGCCAGTGCTACCAGCCACCCTTATATGTTGTAGTTCATTTCAACAACATTCTATATGTTGACACCCGAGTTTTATGCAGCACCACGATTTCGCCTATATGACATGGTACTATTACGAGGATCAGTTATGCAACATTAGTGATCACACATTCTTCAAGCATCATTGATCAATTTTTCTTATATATGTGATATTGAGACATAGCTCCACTGTGTTCCTTTGCGGCTATGATCAGACAATCCACTATGTATTCTTCAGTCTTCTTTGTACACTTATGTATACATGATGGATATGCTTTTTACTTGATCAACATACATGCTTTACTATAAATGAGAATGGGTATGCTTGCCTAAGACATGAGTCTTCTTTTTGATTCCTTTTACAGGTATTCAGTGGGATGGAATCTGGTGATATCCTCTTAGGTCCTTAAATGATCTCTCTTTATATACTTAATACATTTCGGCCATCATGTAACCCTTCTAACCTCATATATTAGGGGGCATTTGTTATAGCATCATTCAACACTCCTATAGTTTTGATGCTCTGATATGGCCTTGGGCAACCCTTTCCCATTTAGACTTGATCATTTATTAAAAAATAATATTTTCAATTCCATACGTGACTCTTCCCTTTAAAAAGCACGTACACACGCGGGTACCATAATACAGAACCCGCGTACATAATTTAAAATATGAAAAAATAAAAATATTTCCTATTTCTCAGGTAGGGTTTACGGGTTTCACCGAAAGCCCACCTATAGGAGCTTGTGGCCTAATTGAATCAACTAATTTATAGTGGTATTTATACACCTCATGGGAAGGCCTAAATCATAGAAGGAGATAGGATATCGACAATATAGTCCTTTTGTCCATAGATCAAGTTTGATTTTCCCTGTGTCTCCTGCACTCCCATTCATAGGAAACCCTTGTTTCCTTGCAAAGATGTTCATCTTCCATTATATGACATCCTTTTGCACATGCTTGAGAGATGATGTTTGAGGCTTAGGTTGGACAGATCCAGAGGAAGGTTTCAT
Organism: Pinus tabuliformis; assembly: GCA_031772625.1. Lineage (NCBI taxonomy): Eukaryota > Viridiplantae > Streptophyta > Pinopsida > Pinales > Pinaceae > Pinus > Pinus tabuliformis. The sequence continues at coordinate 855,636,250 of CM062817.1, read as the reverse complement.
TGGTGTCGTGGTCGGATTAGGTTGTATTCTTCCACTACTATTTGTTGATATCAATAAAGAAGTTTTGTCTTGTTCCTAATATGTTATGATCTTATGTTTTTTTTACGGTTCATGTCTAATATATCACGAGTTATATGTTTACACTTGATGATCTAACATATTTCTTATGTGTGTACTTTGAACTACTCGCTACATATATGCTTCTCTGAATTGTGTTGCAGGTCTGAACTTTGGAGGAAGTAGAGGGTTTGGACCCTACGGGATCGACATCAAACATAGGACCTACAGGTGATCCTTTTAAACCTAACTTTAGTAGTTTACATATTTTTCTTGCTTGAATGTATGTTTCTTGTTGATACTTTGCCTTCAATTTGTTGAGGCTGTCAACCCTTACCTTAGGGAAGTTTTTCTCGCCAATAATTAGTTTGTTTATGGGCACCCACTCACAAGAGGCATCGAACCCCTTTGGTTAGCAAGCACTAACTTGCCAAGATGCACCAACCTCTTCTAGATGTAGGCAACAAATTTATCTTGCCACTATTCTACTATTTCATAAAATTTTCAAATTGAAAACAAAGGCATATACATTTACAAATAAAATACCAATATGGTTGGCTATAGAAACAATTTCTACTCTCCGTCCACTATTGTTCCACAAACTTCCTTTGGTCTCATGTAGCTGCTCTTTTTTTGCTGCTCACAACAACATATCCTCAAAACTTTGCCTTCTTTCGCACAGGCTCTCTACCGCACACTCTTCAGCACTGCCCTCACTGTTCTTCTCACAACACACTCTCTGCTCTCACTGCTCAAGAACTCTGTCTTCTCACACATCTCTCACTGCTTTCATTGCTCAACCAACTATGCACTCCCTCACAATTACTTGTTGGCAATCGATGGTTTTGATCCTATGATGCACTATGCACTAAGATGTCTCTACTATCTATGTCCATATTGCCCAAGTGTACTTCAGCATGGCTCCTCCTACCACTGTTGTGTCTGATGGTTGAAACTCCGCCATGGAATTAAACACAGAAATGGGATTTCAAGTTTTTTACTGATTCCCTGCATAAGTCTTCATACTGAAAATTTAATCTCAGGTGACGTGCACACTCTACCATGACTCCAATGATTATTTATTACTCCACAAAGATTGACAACACTCAGGAATGACCACTCTGTTCCTCATTGAACTCTACCAGACGTGCACATGAAGTAGCCAATTTCTTTCTCAACTTCTTTAGCTATTCTTTATGAGTTGTTGCCTTCATTTCTTTGTCTCAACACCTTCTGCAGATCTAGCTAACTCCATCAACCAACTCCATTGATCCACATTTAATACTTCAACTCCTGACTCATACATCCATTAATCTCACTTTACTAATTCATCAGAGCTCCAACATATCGTAACTTACACAATCGAAATGTTATGATATTGCACAACTCCAATATCCTTAGCCCCCATGGACCTTAGCTCCTCATGTGACCAGTCCTGTGACCGTCAGCTTAGTGCTATATTAGAGCCCCTTTGTATCGTAGCTTTTGCGGAGTCCTAATCGTGTCTTATCTCCATCTGTCTATCCCTTGGTTCCTTTGTGCTCCATATGACCATGTACTAGATAATATCAGACCCCCCTTTATCGTAACTTTTCAAATGTCATTTTCACTAGAGTTACGATATCCTCATCCTCCAAAATACTAACCTTCGATATGTTGACATCACTTATACACGTGGTGACTCCTGAGTAGAGAAACATGTCATTCTGATTTTCCCCCATTGGGTCACTGAAAATGCTAAAAAAAGATGCCCTGTTTCCACCATACTATCATGACATGCTGACATCAATTTCCACATCAGCTTCTCAGAGCCAATGACATCCCACCATTTTTCCTACCAGAGGAGATAGAAAGAGTCCCTATTAACCTTTGGTTTTGCAAAAAAAACCTTTGTTAATGCTGCTAATCATCCCTCAACGTTCAAACAATATCGACAACACTAGATATTGTAACTTCTTAAAATAAAGATGTTAAGAAGTTTCGATATTTTGATAGGCTTTGACCTCTGATATTTTGATGGAATTCGATATTCTGATGGCCTCTAGCCTCCGATATCACCTGCTCTGATGTTCCGATATCCTAGTCTCTAATATCACCTACTCTGATGTTCCGATATAGGGTCTCGATGTGCTATGACCTCCAATATTCATCCTTCTTCTTTGCTGAGCTCTGATATAGCATGCTCCGATGTGCTGAACTCCAATATAGCCTTCTCTAATGCGCTAACCTCCAATATTTCAATCTACTTAGGACTTCAAGTCCCCGACTTTGGAAGACCATAAATTTTGATCCAGGAGGTCATTTTTAGACTTCCAAACACCGTTGGAAATCTCTTTCAGAGAGTTTTCCAATGAATAGGCTCCGATGTAGAATTTGAGCCCATATGCTATCTCTAAAATGACTGCAAACTCTCTTCCATTCTTTGATCCTTGACTCTTCTTCTTGTGCCTAGAATCCTGAACTCCCAACCATCATAGCCATCATTTTATGGCTTCTCCAGTAAGCCTGCTACTATGATGGTTCTCTACATGAAGCCTGCAACTATCATAGGATTCCTCTTGATCCTAGACTACCAATCACCATAGTAGTCATCATTTTACGGATTTTCAATAAGCCTGCTACTATGATGATTCTCTACCAGAAGCTTGCAGCTACCATGGGATTCCTCCTCGATTCCCAATAACCATGCTGATCTTGGTTGACATCAATGCCAACACTATCACAAACACTAGCCATCCAGACACTGCCAATTGTCCAACGCCTAATACCATGAATTCTCTTTAAGAGTATCAGACGATATTTCATTTGCAAACATCACAATTTTTTTTCCCACCCATGCTAATCTAATGGATTCTTTTCTTTAGATTAAAATTCTAATTATCACAATATTTTCCCCCTCACTTTTGGTCAATTTGAACTAAATGTCGTACTCTTGTATTGTGGACATCCAATTACTATGATGTTAGCCTAATTCTTGTTGTGTAATAGCAAAGTGAGGGACTACAATATTGGTGTGATTTTTGAGGATATACAATAAAAAAAATGGATATCTTTGAAGAATGCAAATGTTATGGAACTAGCTCACAAAAAGATAGAAAAGATAGATGAACACCTTAGAAATAATCCTCTTCAAGGGGGAAACCTCCTTTACATTACACAAATGAACAATTCTTATTATACAAATGACAAGACCTCCTTTCTATATATAGGAGTCTAAGGGGTCATAATATAATCAGAGCCAACATAAAAATAATAATGTAAGGGAACAATAATAACAATAGTGGGCTTCTATGGGGCACGATAATAACAATATGGGGACTACATGGGCACAACAATATAATAATGGGGTTGTACTAATAACAATAAGGAGTTACACTAGTAGTATAGGGACCTAACATGCCCCTTTCCTTGAAAAAGTGTTGTCCTCAACGCTTGAGTAGTTCTTGATGCTTCTGTATAAAATTCTTGTCCTCCCATGTGGAATAATCAGTGGGTAAGTTCTTCCACTTGATCAGATACTCTGAAATTGGTCGATTTCGTAGCTTTCAAGTTTTTGTTTCTGTGACTGCTCCAGGTTCCAATATGATTTTCCTTCCTCGTCAAGTTTTGGCAATATTTTTTGAACTGGTACCTTCTGCAACTTTTGAATGAACGACAAAACTTCTTTGTCCTTCTTCCATTCATTCCTTGCTTCATTTATCCAATCTGGTTGGATCATAGAAATAGCACAAGACAATGCTTCCACATCCTCATCATTTCTTAAGAGTGCATCAGCAACAACATTTTGCTTCCCTTTTTTGTAGATGATTTCAAAATCATAATCCAACATATTTGTGACCCATTTTTTCTTTTCTTCTAAATATAATCTTTGTTCTAAAAAGTATTTCAGACTATCATGATCCAATTTTACCTTGAAGTGTCTTCCCATTAGGTAAGGTCGCCATTTCTTAAGTGCATGTAGTATTGCCAACATTTCCTTCTCATCAATATCTTGCTTGAGATGTAGCTGTAAAAATACCCAATTGCCTACATCAAAACTTCTTTCACTGTGATGTTGATCTGCCTCTTGTTTCATTCGATTCTGCACCAAAGTGGCATTATCCTTTAAAAGTTGGAGAACTTGTTGTTGATGCTTGATTTGATCTTTCACTGCTTGAACCTTTTTCTTCTTGATATGTCCTTCTATCGTGAGAGTTTGAGTAGTAATTTCTTCCAATGCATTACAAGGTATTGTTGGATTCATTTCTTGATGCTCGATGTGATCTTTAACTTCTTGAACATTTTTCTTCTTGAGATGTCCTTCTATCTTCAAAGTTTGAGAAGTGGTAATTCTGGCAAATGCATTACAAGATATGCTAGGATTCATTTCTTCTTTCTCGATGTGATCTTTCACTTCTTGAACCTTTTTCTTCTTGATATGTCCTTCTATCTTGAGAGTTTGAAGAGGCAATTCTTTCCAATTATTTACAAAATATGGTCAGATTCATTTCTCCTTTCTCTGGGGTTGGTTCCTGGTATATATCCTCTTCTTTTGATGTTTCTTGATCCTTTTCTTCCTCCTCTTCATAATCTATGTAAAATAATTTCTTCTCAGCACACTTATGACCTTTAGTGTATTTGTTATCACAATTGTAACAAAGCCCTTTTGCTCTTTTTTCTTCCAATTGTTGTGGTGTCAACCTTGTAGGTTGTGGAAGGCTAGGAGAAAAAACACTTCCATCTTTATAGTTGTGAGGGGTAGACTTCCTTGTTTCCATAATTTTTCTTTCCACTTTTCTTGCCAACCTGAATGCCCTCTCCAATGAATCAGGTTCCCAAAGATGAACCTCATGTTGAATGTTATCCTTTAAAGTCCCTATGGAGACATCAATCCTCTGCTTCTCTGGAATATCATTTTCCCTTATATTAAATTTTTGAAAGTCCTCAATGTGCTCTTCCATTGAAAACTTTTTCTTTAGATTTATCAATTGGCTAAAGAAGGTGTTTCTCTTTGTATCCTCATAATGTGCTATCATTTCCTCCGTGAAAATTGACCACGTAACAAGTGGTTTACTAGAACAAATGCCTTTATACCATAAAAATTGATTCGGTTCTAAATACGAAGATGCAATACCTACCTTTTGTAATAGTGGTACACCATGTAGATCAAAATATTTCTCCATATGTAGTATCCAATTTACTGGATCGTTGCCATCAAACTTCCTCATCTCGCTTTTTCTTGATTTTAGGAGCTCGATCTTGAAATGACTGTAACTCTATAATTTTGGATCTTTAGGTTCTGAAATTTTGGCCTGTAATAGCACTCTGAGTCCTCTTTCTAACTCTGCAATTCTGATCAAGATTGGATTCTGTAAGGAAGCGTTATGTCAACTCTCCCACAATGACCCGATTATAGACTAGTTTTGTAGAGCGAAATTGTACGAAGTTCCACGTGTCACTGTTTCAACCTTAGGGCCTAAAACTGATAAAAAGAAAACTACAGTCCATCCTCTTTCTGAAACTTCTTACGAAATTTCAATTTGATGCTCAGAGAGAAAGTTATGACGATTTTCCCTAGGTCACCTGTTTAGGATGTAATTTGGGAGCCTGCAGAAACCCTAAATGTCTCAGATTATATCTCCGAAAATATAGCGAGACAAGATCTGAAATTCGGACCTGAGCTTCACCAAGATTTCGCTTCAAATGGGTTTTAATTTCAGAGTTTGAACCTTTGTAGAACAAATATTATAGCGAAAATTCCACAATGACCTGTTTGAGATGAAATTCTGGAGCTTGCAAAAACCCTAACTTTCTCAGATCATATCTGTGAAAATATAGCGAGACAATTGAGGTTCAGACTGTTTTTTCTCAAATGACTTTTTTTTTAGCTTCTGAAACTTTGTAGCAAAAAAGTTATAGCGAAAATGCCACGATGACCTGTTTGGAGCAGCGAAACCCTAGAATCCATAGCTCTGATACCAAATGTTATGGAACCAGCACACAAAAAGATTGAAAAGATAGATGAAAACCTTAGAAATAAGCCTCTTCAAGGGGGCGGCCTCCTTTACATTACACAAATGAACAATTCTTGGATGATACAAATGACAAGACCTCCTTTCTATATATAGGAGTCTAAGGGGTCATAATATAATCAGAGCCGACATAACAATAATAATGTAAGGGCATAATAATAACAATAGTGAGCTTCTATGGGGCACAATAATAACAATATGGGGACTACATGGGCACAACAATATAATAAGGGGGTTGTACTAATAACAATAAGGGGTTACACTAGTAGTATAGGGACCTAACAACAAATATTTCTTGTCAAGTGGGGAATAATTGAGCTCACCCCCTTGCAAAGTTTGTGCTCATGAATGATACGTGTTGTGCATGTCCTTCTACATTTTTTTTGTTAGAACTATAACAATATACAAGTTAAACGCAAAGGTGTATACGATATAATTAGAGTTAGGCTTGGGGGATTTTGATATGCCTGCATTGGCATAGTGTCTTTAATTTGGTCAAATGTTTGTTTCTTGACCTGACCCCATTTAAACATGGTGCTTTTCTTTATCATATTTTGCAAAGGGAAAATAATCTCAATGAAGTTGGGGACAAAACTCCTTATGAAGTTAATATTTCCAAAGAAAGGCTATGAATATTTCTTATTATGAGGATATGTTAGTTGTTTGATAGCCTAGAACCATTATGTATCAATGTATATTCCATCCTTAGAGATTATGAAACCCAATAACTTACCCTATAAGACATGAAAAATACTTTTCTTGCAATTAAGGGATATTCCATGTTTGCAACATTGCTTGAATATTTGAGTTCAATGAAGAATATGGTCATCTTTGTTCTTTGAGAATATTGCGACATCATATAGATATACAACCACATCATTTTTCATTAACCCCATAAAGGACACATCTGTAGCTCTTTGAAAGGCTTCCCTTGCATTGATCATCCTAAAGGGAATCCCATTATATGTGAAAGTTCCATATTTGGTGTGGAACACTATTTTGAGCCTATCCTCCTCAACAATGGGCACTTAGAGAAAAAAAATTGAACAAAAACAATTTCGGAATTTTTTTTCATGGAAGGAAATAGGCAGGTGTCATTTATTAATCTTGGTTCATGTTTCTAACATCTATGCACAAATGAATCTATCAAGATATTTTTCAAACATGTACCAAATTGGTCACCTATGCTGAGTGTCTAACCTAGAAGCTCATTTTGGTATTGAACAATTTTTGAAGATCCTCCTGAACTTGAGCTTATAAATATAAGGAAACATTCCTAATATAATTGGTGTTTGGCCTCAAAGAATGACATGCTGGATAATCTACGTTTAAAAAGTCTTGAGCTCCTCATAAGAATAGGTGAACACATCTTAGTAATTTTTTAGGAAGAAAGGGAAGGCTTGTATCTCATCCTTATTGTGAGGTTTTCTGATATTTACACTAGTAGCATTTTTGGGAATTCCTAAATTAATCTACTGGTAATTAAAGATGGTACTATGAGTCTTGTTATTAGCTAGTCTATGGAACTTTCCATTCATATCAAAGATTATGTTCTAGATATGTGACCTTTTGGGGTATAACATTGATTACGAGTTTTGTATCCTCGCTCAATCAGGAGTCATATAGTTCATCTTCAATTATAGGGTCTTTAGAGGTATCCTTGCAACTTAGAAATTGAATGACATGGGAGTAGTCATCAAGACTCTCCATTTCGTGATGTTATCTAGGACAAAAGTTTAATAGAATAGGTCCATAAAGAACTCACATTTCTCATAGTCTTCTAATAGTGATATCTTAGATGTGGCCATGGTTAATGAGTCAACATATTTTTTTTGGTTATGATGCAACATGTTTATATCTAAAGCCAAGAATTCATTGATTAGATTCAAGAAATCTTGTTGGTAAACCTTAATATATTGGGTATTGTAGTGGATGACATTTCATATTTGGCATATGATGATCTATGAATCATCAAAGACCTTCAAGTTGTGGGATACAAGGTCTAAACATTTCTTGAGTCCTTGAATTGGAGCTTCATATTTAGTAGTACTTTAAAATTCAATCTTGCATATGAGGAAACTCATTTCCCCCAAATGATATACAATAAGGCACTAACACCCATCCCCTAGTCAAATTTTATCCATCAAAGAAAAAATTCAATATCTATGGTTAAGGGTTGGACAAGGTCGCTGAGGTTTTGGCATTTGTATTAGATGATACCTTTTTTGGAGGATGGATATCATATCAGTTTGTGTGATAGATACATTTTCTTAGAGTGAGTTCAGAATGTTGACGTTTGGGGAGAGGGGATGGCTGGGAATTGAATTTCCAAAAAAAAAGAAGAATCGACCATATAGTTTCAAAATATTAGAAAATTCTATATTAGGCCACTTGTTTAACACCTCAAGTTTTGTGACAATGTTTTTCATACATTTATATAACATCACTTTAATATATATATGGCACTCCTTTGCATGGGAACCATAGGTGAGATCGATCCAACACAAATATTCTTCCAACTTTGTAAAAGCATCCTACTGAGAATCATACTATAGGATTCAGGAACATCCATGAATATAATGTCTATAATTTTGTGGACTCAAGGATCAATGGTTAATGTAATGAGGATTTTTTTTAACTCACTTATGACTTTGAATTTAGTTTGATCTAACTAAATTATCCTCATAGAAATCCTATTATGGGTAACCCTAAGTTTTTTGGATACAAAGTAGGGAATAAAATTATTGGAGGCTCTGAAATTAACCAAGAAATTGTGTACATTCTAACTAAATATTTCAAATATGAGAAGAAATAGGTGTGCTTGACATTTCTTTTTTTAGAATATTGAAGGTTGGTTACTCAAACCTTACTAGTAATTTTGTCAATTTTTGTTGTTGTGGGTTCATCTTGGCATTCATAATTTTTAGATCCTCTACAAAAATATAGTCAGTGGGAAAAGTGTTTTGCTTGTTAAGGTAAGGGACACCTTCTTGAGGTGGATAATGTAATTACCTCTAGGGATTATCTGGTCTAGTGTGCAAGGGAATCAATTTTACAGTCAGCCTGATATGTTTTAAAATTTTGAAGGATTACAATAGGATCCTTATTTTGCAAAGAATGTTGCCTTCGGGTAGCTATTTCAGGCTCCTTTTCTCTTATATTGATTCCAAAAAGCCCCCTTCCCCCCCCCAAAACATCATTCCAAATCATCCATATGGTCATTGTCAGAAGTTTTTGGGAGAATTGTATTGATGAGGGGTTAAGGATGTTTCTTCAAGTAAATATTTGTCTATGAATCGATTGCATTCCATATTAATGGATTCTTTCCATTTTAGATAGGTCTTATTTTCATGATTCTCTTTATGGTAATGGTATATATTATTCATGGTAACAATATATATATAAGATTGGGAGGAGGTAGTTCGTTAACCTGGGGAGGTGAGTTTGGTCTCCTAATGAAGGTTCTATAAGGCCTAGGATTCGACGAAATCTCAACTGGATTCTTCTTTATATTGATAACTTTTTTAGTCAACTTCTTGAACGTTCATTAAAGATATCCTAGTTTTGGGAAATCCTTATTTCACTCTTCAGCTTTAAGTGGGACTCTATCCATGCTAACACACATTTTGAGTAGATGTCTCCTAGAATGGACTTCCTTATAACCCATTATATCCAACTCGATCTTGTTGGTTTCAAAAATAATTTCTCACAAAGTTCCCTTAAAAAACCTCTCTAGCCACATGGACAAGGGGGTAGGTATTGGATTGGAAAAGATTTCCCACTATAAGTTAGGTGAAGGTTTTGTGCCTTCCTTGGACCTATCCAGTGTGGACATGAATATTTGAACAATTGCTTTAACATTTTTAGTAGGTTCCATGGTCAAGGTAGCAAATTCCACCATGATGGAAACAATGGTGATGGACTCACTTCTCTAAAAATAAATATTGGAAAAAGTTCCATCTAGTGATGTTCCCAATGAGCATGTTAGAGTACCACATGGATGCGTTATTTTCAAAGGTGTATGGGAATAGTTAACATACAACATCTTCATTCTATACATTCATAGGTTAAATGAATAAGATAAATTTATTGATGTGGTATTTAAGATTTATAAAGACATTTGAGTCAAATTTTGGCAACAACTTATCAGGATGTTTTAAGTAAATTATGAGCCACACCATGGATCACAACTATGTCCCTAGCCAACCAAGGCTGACTAAAATATTCTATATTATCCTTGATGACAACTTCCTTTTGAGGTCCTAGGACTCAATCCTACATACTTGTGATAATTTTCCTCCTCTCTAGATCATTCTTCTTTAGATAGTCCTATAAGGGATGTATGAATTTATTTTAGAAGGTAGTGGATATTGGAGAAAGACAAATCTACCAAATATTCAATTTTGTGGACTAATATCTGGCCTTTCTGAGATATTTTAGGCACTCTTATCCTAGTCCAACAAGGAAGGAAAAGTTATAAGTAATATTCTAATTTTCTTAGCATATTGGTGCATGGATTTCTCGAAGCTATTTATTTTTGAATTGGGACTTTGAAATCAACTTCATTTCCTTGTTATTCTACCTAAACACTATGAGCATCAAAATTTTCCATAAAAAGTTCAATAACTTTAACCCTCCTTTTGGCACCAAAATAACTATTGATGGGATAAAATTCACCATCAAATAGAGTTAAGGGATTCAACCTAAAAGAGAGGCCCAATTAGACTCTCTCCTATTTGGAATAGTTGTTTCCCCCATATTATGTGGCCCAAAATCTAATTTTGATGGGATTTAATGATAGAGAAAGAACTGGTATGCTTAAAAAATTCCTTAAAACATTATCCTATGAACTACTACATCAAAGAACTATAATTTAGTAAATTGGAGTAGTCCATATTCACTAAGATACAATTTAACAACTAATCTATAAAGAAATGGAGTAAGATAACTATAAGAAACAAGTTGCAATTTAATCAAATGAGATTAGTCAATATCTATAGAATATTAACTTATATATATAAATTAAGTGTAGAAAGGAAAGATCTAATATTTTCTTATAATAAATCTATGCTAAAATTAAAAGAGAAAAGTTTGTAACTGATCTAACATGTGAAGAAACATGTGCTTATACAAAATAGTCCATCAAGATATAGATTCTTATCACATGGTTTGGTTGATTCACAATTCATAATAGTCCTTATGTGGAATCAAAGGGGTGATGTTAACTAAAGGAAAATGAAGATCTATTCTATACCCTATTTAAGAGATTAACATCCAAATAACATAAAAATATCTTAAGAAAAATAATTAATCTAGGATATCAAAACAAGAAGAACTAATATAAATTACAAAAGAAAAGCACACTTTTCCCAGAATGCTCCAAGAGATAGATATAATTCCTCTACAAAATATTGGCTTCTCAACATCAAGAATGAAGAAGAAGTAGTCCTTGCAGACTTGAGTTCCATAAAATATAAACTTTCCCAATCCTTCATCCTTAAGATGTAGCCCATATATATAACATTACAAAATATCTTCCCTCTCCTTAAGAATACGGGGAAAACTAATCATGGAATTGAATTTTGTTCCTAGATATGACATGTAGCTATCATGAAAAACCTCAACCAGTTGAAGGAAGTTTGGTAGTCATGCTGCGCGTGATGGCCACATGGAATTTCAGTTCTCTTGGATTAGTCACATTGCTCGATAATGATGAAGGATAATCTTACATGTCTACACTCTAAACCTCATTACACTTGGAGTGGTGAGCTCCTATCCTTGGTTTGTGACCTCATTGTATCAATGAACTCCCTCTTAGGTGGTGTTTAATTATTCTTTTCAATGCTTCCAATTAGTTGTGCAAAGAATATAACACATACCCAACACTCAATCACCCTAGTCTCTCAGCCAAAACAAACAATGCTTGTGGGGAATGAAAGAAAAAAATGGGTTATTACACATATGAGAGTTTGGATGAATATGTGAGAGGGAAATACACCAAAAATAATGTGAGAAGAAGTTAAGCAGATTAACCCCAATACTCTTTCGGATTTGTGTGACTCAGTGAAATTCTCCCCCTCCTCCACAATCACACGAATGGACACCTCAATGTAACTGCACTCTTTAAAAAAGTTCCTTATGCCCTGGCGTGAGTCCTTTCTCCAAATACAAAAATTCCAAAACCTATCCTCATGGTTCTCTCTTCAAATCTCGGATTTGGGTTCTAAAATTGGGACATGACATCCCTCATACCCTTCCTTTGTAGATATGAGGGTGGAGCTTCTAGTCTTAGGTGAGGTGATAATCTCCCACAACCCATTTACAAACCAAAGGGGGCATACTTTGGATTCCTCTTCTTCCCATTTATTTTAATCATGTTGAAACATAAATACCACCATTTGAATCTATTCATGGTCTTACCTAACAAGAATTTCAGGCTAGGTCCAACACTCATAAATTGGCTTGGAATCTTGGGGGGAAACTTCGTCGATTTGGTAGAGGTGGACATATTATGATTACCATTGCAATGATTTAGACACATTTAAGGGCAGGGAATCAGATATTGATAGAATCATCATGCAATTCATAGACAATAGATCATCTAGGATGCACCATATTCTCCAATCCTTATTTGAGTATATCTTAGGGTACATTCTTTTCTCAGGTGCAATCTGCCTCTAAACGCTTCTTAATTAACTAAATATTACCTCAAGTTTGTTGAAAATTGGGCAGCTATGGTTGAAATTTCACCATCAAAATCATTTGCAAACCATGGATAAAAGTCATATTTTCACTTTGACAAGTCAACCCATAAGAGAAATTGTTCCTCCAAAACCACATATAAATATACCTAATGTTGGAGCTCATTTGGCACATTATCACACAATGCAAACATGTTCGATCATCTCTAAGATTGCAAGATTCATTCCACACGTGCTAAGGAGGATAGAGAGCATTTTGACATGCATTGACTTGTCTGTTTTGGATATTTTGACCAACATTGACTTCTATTGACCAAGCTCTTGTTCTGTTGTTTGATCGATCTATTTTGGAGTTTGAATATTTGATTGAGGTTGACTAAATCTTTGACTCTCTTATGGGCACATTTTCTAAGGTTTACCACAAACTTGACTAAGGTTTGACTGCAGGGTTGACTAGAATCTTTGACCTAGAATTTTAGGACTTTTTTGATTGAGTTTAACTAGGAAGGAAGGCCAAATATACTGTTGGGTTGAATGAACTTTTCTAGGATTTTTTCATTAAAAGTTGTAGGCCATTGATTATGGTTGATCGAGCTATCGCAGGCCGAATTTTGACCCTCTATTGTAGACTAATTTGTTGGATTAGATTTGAATCTTTCTCTATCTTTATTAACTGAATTTTGATTGGTTGAATTGGGAAGTCAAATCTTGACTTTGACTGGTTATTGGATGAAATAATAGACTATGTATCTCATTATGAACGTTGATAGAATAATATAATAAGAAGAATTGATTCTAGGTTTTCCCCCAGACTTTGACCAAAATCTATGTGTCTCATTATTCTTAGGTATTTTATATTATGCATTCACTGTTTAATATTCCATCTATAATTGCTTAACTGTTACTGGGGTGATTGAAATTGGTAGAAAATATTTTAAGTGATCATAACAACATAGAACACTGTGAAAAATTAGCATGATATCATAGTTGAGGTGAAGGTTAACCTAAGGATACCAGAGAACACCCCTTTGAGACACTTTTATTTCTTATTGGTTATCTACTTTCTTGGGCAAGATGACTACCTCCCACTTCAAGATTGAAGAGAAGTGAATGATGCCTCCAACTTTGCAACATGGAGGGCTATATTGGATTGTACCCTCGAAGATAATGATGTGATGGAGTATGTGTAGGGCCAAATAGTTGAACCTCTTGAGAATGCCAATGCTAGCGCCAAGTCCAAGTACAAGAAGGGTGAGATCATGGCCAAGAAGATCATCATTAATTCTCGCTGGGACCATCTCATCATCTATGTATACAAGTTGAGGAAGTTAAAGGATATGTATGGAAAATTGATTGGGATGTATGAAGTCAACAACCTCAGCCAAGTCATCTCTTTGAAGAGTCAACTTCATGACATCAAGATGAATGAGTATGAATCTATTACAACCTATTTCATGAGGATATCCAAAATCAGAGATCAATTTATTTCCATTGGAGAAGTCATACCTGATAGAGAGCTTATGCAGATGACCCTTGGATGGCTCCCCATGTCTTGGGAGACATTCATTACAAGCATTAGTTGTAGGAAATAGCTCCCTACATTTGATGATCTTTTGGGTAGACGTACTCAAGAGAAATGCAAGCTCATTTCCAGATGAAGAATCCAAAGACAAGAAGAGGGAGAACCTATAACCTTTGCAACCAATGTCAATAATGGAAAAGGGAAAGGAAGACCTTCCAAATGGAGGCATGAGAAGCTAGCTCAAAATTTCAACAATAATAGAAGGGACTTGTATAAATTCCAATGCTATAGGTGTGACAGATTTGACCAGACATCCCGATATTTTCTTGATAGAAGAAATGCTCAAAGGTCCCACAAATACAATAATGGAAACAACAAAAAATTCAACAATAGAAGGAGAGGAAGAGATACCGTTGCCAATGCAAGTGTTGAAGAGTCCTAGCAACCTCAAAATAGGTCTAGAAACACAAGGTATGCTAATAATGTTGCAAGTTCTCAATCTGAATATGTTCTTGTTGCTTCTCTTTCTAGTTCATCTTTAGATAGTATTGATAGTTGGTTAGTGGATAGTGGGGCATATAGACCTTTTACTGGGTATCGTGAAGTCCTCTCAAATTTGGTTGAGAGGGAGAAAAATTTCAAAATTGTACTTGGTGATAATTCTTCTCATTCTGTAAAATGGTTTGGTTAATGTTTCTTTTCATTTGGCTATTGATAAAACCATTCATCTACAAGATGTGTTGTATGCACCATGCCTGAAGAATAATATTGTCTCTATCTCTACCATGGAAGACAAGGGGTTTATAATTGCATTCATTGATGGAAAAGTCCTTGCTTGGCCAAGGAATTCTAGCATGAGGGCAGCCTTCACACTTGGTGTCAGAAATGAAGGCCTTTACAGAGTTTGTGGATGACCAATTCAAGCATTGGTCCATGACACCACAAATCAGTGTGAGCTTTGGCATCAAATATTTGCTCACCTCCATTACAAGGCTTTGCCTAACTTTAATAAGATGGTTACATGGATACCTAAGATTCAGGTTGATCATGAAGGTGTATGTCAGGGATGTGCTAGTGGGAAGAATGTTAAGGGACCATTCCCTTTTAGGAGCATGTGATTTAAGGAGATTCTTTATCTTATTCATTCTAGCCTTTGTGGGCCCATGTCGGTGAAATATCTCGGAGGATATTTATACTATGCAATCTTTGTTGATGGCTGCTCTCATAAAAAATGGATATTCTACTTGAAGACCAAGGATTAGGTTTTCAGTGTGTTTAGGGATTTCAAGGCTCTTGTGGAAAATAAAATTGGAAAGAAGATCAAGATCCTAAGGACAAATAATGGAGGAGAATACACTTTAAATGAGTTCAAAGACTTCTACAGAGAAGCCATGATTAAGAGGGAGGTTACTATACCATACAACACTCAACAAAATGGAGTTGTTTATAGGAAGAACAAGTCCATCTTGGAAGCATCCAAAGCCATGATTCATGATCAAATCTTCCTATGTTTCTGTGGGAGAAGCTACAAATATTTTAGTGTATATCCAAAACAAGATTCATAAAGAAGTATTTACAAGTTTGAAACCAAAAGTTGGACACTTGAGAATCTTTGGCTGCCCTGTTTACTTCCATGTACCGAAGGAGAAGATGTCAAAGATAGAGGCTTCTGGAAATAAAGGTACATTTGTTGGTTATCACGAAAATTCTAAATTTTATAGAATATATGTGTCAGGTCAGAGGAACATTAAGTTTAGATGAGATGTGATTTTTGATGAAGATGCTACCCTTGGAAAAGAAAGGGACTCTCTTGTCTCTATCAACACTGAGAGAAGGGATGATTCTATGGATGTAGATGTTGAACCATACATGCTTGAGCCTAATCTTGTATATGAGCATATGGAACCCATTGATCCGTTATATCCTCCTCCTTGTGATCCTACCATGAGGAAGAGACCCTTGTGGCTTTGTGATACACTACACGATGCCAAGAAACATTTATACCTAAGAAGAACCTTTAGAGAGAGAGAGAAACCTCGCAGATGTCAGGGATATGTTGCTTTGATGAGTGACATTATACAATATGAACCTTGCAGCTATGAAGAAGTAGTGAAGGAATGTGTTTGGAGAGATACCATGGATGAGGAATATAAGTCCATGAAAAATGATGTATGGGAGGTTGTTCTGAGACCTGAGGGGAAGTATGTAGTAACTTCCAAGTGGTTATAAAAAATCAAACATGCAAATGATGGTAGCATTGAGAAGTTCAAAGTGAGGTTCGTGGTTAGAGGATTCCCCCAGAAAGAGGGAGAAGATTTTAATGAGATATTTGCACCTGTTGTCTGATACACTACCATCTGATCCATCACTACTCTTGTTGCTAATCAAGGTTGAAGTCTTCATCATATGGATCTGAATATAACCTTTCTTCATGGAATACTTAAGGAAGAGGTGTACGCGGAACAACCATAGGTATTTAAGGAACATGACATGGAAACCCATGTTTCTAGATTGAATAAATCCCTCTATGGTTTGAAACAAGGCCCCAAGGCTTTGTATGCTTGGATCGATGGATACCTGATGAAGCTAAGATTCACCAAAAGTAATGCTGATCCAAACCTATACTTCAAGATTGTCCAATATATGCATTTCATTTTGGTTTTATATGTTTATGACTTATTCTTGATAGGAGTAGAGCCTCTGATCATCCAGTGTAAGAGGGAGATTTCCTTCGCATTTCAGAAGAAAGACATTGGGATGATGCACTATTTCTTGGGATTAGAGGTGTGGCATAGACCTAGAGAGATATTCCTTAGCCAAGGAAAATATGTTTTCAAAACCTTCGAGAGACATGGGATGGTGGATTGAAAATCCATGGCCACCAATGGAGGAAAACTTCAAGAAGTTATGCAGTGAAGCTGTGGGACCAGATCTAGAAGATCCTTCCATGTAATGGAAAATTATTAGGTCTCTAATGTTTCTAATCAACACAAGAATAGATATATGTTTTTCTATTAACACCTTGAGTCAGTTCATGGTGGAATCTTTGCATGCTCACTCGGTGGCCACAATAATGTGTTGAGATATCTACATGGGACGATCAACTATGGACTGAGATATACATCCAACAATGAGTTGATACCACATGAATATAAAAATGCTGATTAGGTTGGGAGTATTAATGACAGGAAGAGCGCTTCAAGGTGCTATTTTAGCTTGGTATATGCCATGATTTCCTAGATGATGAGGAAGCAAAAATTTGTCACTCTCAGTATAATCTAGGTAAAGTACATTGCAACTAGTATGTCTAGCTGTGAGGCAATGTGGTTGTGGAAGCTCTATGTAGAGCTATTTGAGTAGCTTCTTGATATGACCATGATATACTGTGACAATCAAAGTGGGATCTGACTCTAAGATAATTTAGTATTCCATGACAGGTCGAAGCACATTGAGATCAAGTACTGGTTTATTAGAAATATGGTATTGCAAGGAGTAGTGAGGCTCCACCACATCTTGATAGATGAGTAGGTTGAAAACATTATCACCAAGCCTTTGTTGAGAGTGAAGTTCTTATTCCTTAGAGAGTGGCTTGGAATGCAGGAGAATGTATCCCACCTTGGGAGGGAACATTGTTGATTGAGAACACTGAGCATATGTTATCCCATGCCTTTATGACTAGTCATGGACTTGGTGAAGGGGGATGAGTAGCGAGGCTCCTAGGTGAGGGTACTCTTTAAGCCATGGACTTGGTTGAGTACATACCCAAGTATGCATCCTACCTATAAGTCACCTTTGTGTCTTTATTGACCAAAGGGCCATGTACTTGGTTAAGCTTATCAGGATTGCCACCCATCTGGCTAGTGGGTGAGGAGACTTACATGTGTGTGATATTTAAAAAAGGGTGGATGAACCTACCATGGACTTGGTTTTGGTAAGTCGATCTCCCCTAAGTATCAGATGCATGTTTCTACCACTTGATTACTGAGGATCAAGCTAGGTGAGAGTCAATTAGTGGAAATAGGGTGTGTTATCTTTACCAAGGTCATTTATGACTACCATGGACTTGGTTGTGGTAAACTGATCTCCCCTATTGTCACGTGGATCATTCTTCTTCTTCTTCTTCTATGGATTGAGTCATCATTTTTTAGCTGAGATGAGATGAAACGAGACTAGATGAGACTTATCGTGTAGTCAGAAATTCCTCCCTAACTGAGAGGGTGCATTGAAAATTGGGCAGCTATGGTCAAAATTTCACCATCAATATCATAAACGATGGAGAAAATTCATATTTTTCACTTTGACAAGTCGGCCCCACAAAATAAATTGTCCCTTCAAAACACATATAAATAGACCTATTATTGGAGCTTATTTGGCACATCACCACACATCACAAACAAATTCGATCATCTTTGAAATTCCAGGAGTCATTACACACATGAGGAGGAGGAGAGAGAGATTTATGACCTGCGTTGAATTTTCTGTTTTTGGCTATTTTGACTAGCGTTAAATTCTATTGAACGAGTTCTTCTTCTATTGTTTGACCGATTTATTTTGGAGGTCACATATTTGAGTGAAGTTGATTGAATATTTGACTCTACTCTAGGCACATTTTCTGAGGTTGACCACAGGGTTGACTAAGGTTTGACCTCAGGGATGACTAGCATCTTTGACTAAGAATTTTAAGGTTGTTTTACCTCATTTGACTGAGGAAGGAAGGTTGAATATACTATTGCATTGACCAAAATTTTCTTGGAAAGTTTGATTGTTGACTTTGACTAAAAGTTGTAGGTCGTTGATTATGGTTGACTGAGCTATCACAGGATGAAATTTGACACTCTATTGCAGACTGATTTGTTGGATCATATTTGACTCTTTCTCTCTATTTATTGACTGAATTTTGATTGGTTGAATTGGAAAGTCAAATATTGACTTTGACTGGTTATTGGATGAATTACTAGACTATGTATCTCATGTTGAAAATTGATTAAATAATAGAAGAAGAAGAATTGATTCTAGGTTTCCCCCTTGTGGGGATTTTCCTTGATCTTTGACCAAAATCTTTGTGTCTCATTGTTCTTGGCTATCTTCTATTGTTCATTTTTGGTTTAATGTTTTATCTATAATTTCTTAACTATTACCGGGGTGATTGAAATTGGAAGCAAATATTTCAAGTGATTACAATGACACAAAACACTCTGAAAAATTAATAGAGTTGAGTAGATAGATATGATCATGTGAATTTTCACTTCCTTAAATGTGCTTGGCATACTTATTTGGTCTCATCAATAACTAATGAAGTCATTATATCCTAGAAAGAGCCTAGTACATGGTAGATAGCATGGCCAAATGTGGGACATGTAATATCCTATTGTTAGTGAGCTTTTAGATTTCTGAGTCACCTTGTTGATGTAAAGCTCACATTACTAATATGTACAATGAGATAAATGAGGAGATATGCTACCAAGGATTTGTAATCAGGACACGCTACATGAGATCATAGTAAGAAGAAGTGGTTTTCATATCACTAGTAGCATGGGGACATAGGTATGACATCATCTACAAGTGGAAGGACATGCATCTAAGGATCAAGGTAGTAGGATTAGAAAAGGTAATAGTAGATGATTTGCACATTATAAGACTTGGGACACGAAGGAGGAAGTTTTATTTGGACATGAAGAAAGTAGAAGTACATGATTTATTTGGGATAATAAATGGAAAATTGGTGAGATTGGGGCACTAATGATGAGGGAGACAAAAACACTACTTTGAGCACTCCACTAGCTAAAACACCACCATCCATACATGTGGATGTCTTGCGATAATGTCATTGACGACACACAATAATGGTCCTATCACCCCTCATGTCAATAAGGGTACACGTGAATTTTCATAGTTCATTCAAATCCACTATAAGCCCATGGTCATAAGTCAAAATCCTTGTAATAACTATGTGAGTTATTACATTAGGTGTCCCAGACCTTGATATGGTCATCCATGACCTATCCTTTTGGGATAAGTCCTTGATATCTTTTTCCTATATAAGATCACAAGATTCTAAGTGGATCTTGAGAGCATACATGATTTTAGGGGTGATCACCAATGTATTGAATAGTCTAGCCCATGTTAGGGTGCACCTATCTCTTATTGCATGGTTATTTGTGTCATCAAATATGTATGCAGGCTTGTCCTTGATATAGTATTCATCACACAATTATCGACATAACAATCTCATAAAATAAACATTTTCACATTTCTTGAGACAATGCAATTTCCCAACTCGTGTGGTCCTAGAGGTAAAAATGTAAATATGAGCCCAAAATGCTTAGATAGATGAGATGCCATGTTGAAAATTTTCAAAATAGTGAAGGCGTGATGAAGTTATATGTGATCAATTTTGGTCATTTTTCTACGTGCATTACATTAAAGTTGGTCTACATAAGAAAAGGAACACAACCCATGTCTCAGTGTTATCCATATTCCCAAGGGAATTAGATATCCAGCATATGGGCACAATGATGTGGTAGGGAAAATAATGATATAGAAACAAGGGGAATTATGTGGCCAATTGAAGCTTGACCCAAATGAAATCAAGGAAAATATTTGCAAACCCAAGTGGAAGAAATGTCAAATTCCTCAAGGAATTGGGGAATTGTGGCAAAGGTGGCAAAGTTGAATTGTACTACTCATTTGAATTCAAAAGTTACTAATTGTTTGAACTTAAAAGAGAAATTTTGAGGCATCATGGACCAAGAAGTTGATAACTAGAAACTTTTCTACCCATTGCAAGGTCAAAATATTATTCTTTCAACCACGTCAACTTGCATCATAGACTAGATCAACTTTCAAGAGGACGAAGTCAAGTTGCATGGACTTAGCCGAGCCTCAAGCTAGCCTTTGAATTTGAATGCTGGGATTCCAATTCAAATGTTGAGCTTCCAAAATTATTATTCTTCAGTTACTAGTGTTTTGGGGACATTGCAAAGGAAACATTAGACTCCCAAAATATTTGTGAGCCAAATTGATTCCCTTGTGGGAAAGCTATTGATATAAATATACTATTTTATTAAAATTTCATAATATCCAACATGTGGATGACAATTAAAAAATATTTCCCTGGAGGAGGACTCAACTAGCCATTATATAGATATTAGAAATTTCTTATAAAAGCTTATCATCTCCTTTAGATGATTGTTATTGTCGATTTGTGATATCATTATATGCAATAATACATAAATAATTATGCAAACATTTTTCTACAAACACTATGTGGGTTGGCTTTTCTTATTTTGTGTTTTCTCGATCTTTGATGTAATTGGGGATTAGCATAAGATTTTCACATTAAGTAAGATCACATAGCAGTTGGAGGAATAATCCATTGAGGGGCTACATAGCCACATAGAAAGTGTGGACTAGGCACTAGTCTATGCCATCTCTTTTGTTGTAGGTCAATTCTTTGGATGATGGTTGGACCAAATTTCTAGGAGTCAACTTCAACTAGGAGTAAAGTAGTACTTATCAAGTAGTTGATTAGAAGATTGCAGACACCACACTAGGTAATATCATAGTTGGATCCAAAGTTGTGGAAAAATTTAAGAGATAAATGAGGGTGATATTCTCCACTTCTGATCAAGCCCACTTCACTATCCAAGGTACAATATTGACCTCAGTGAAATTGTGGTTCACAATAAAAAATACTAAGTTAAATTGTTCTAGTACAAGAGAAAAACAATAGTGAAGAGTTCTATCTCATTGAGAATGATGAAGTGGTGGAATTAAAAGAATATAATTTGCCTTACATAGATGGAGAAGATAAAGAATCTGAGGCAATGCAAAGAAGAAGAATCCCATTGTCCTTCCATTAGGAATCAACAAATAATTTAAGAACAAGAATATGAGGAATGCCTTGATGTGAGGATTATTCAAGAACCCACTCACCCTCCTCCCGATGAAAGTATAAGTTCAACATCTTATGCTCTTTTCCAAGTAATTTATCTACATGACACATATCCAACTAATTTGGAAAAGGAGGATTTAGTAATTAGGCATGATTTTGAAGAAGATATATGACCACAAAGAAATGGAAAGTATTGATGCATTCATCAAAATTTATAGTTGTAAATTGGATTTGAGATGTTCTTTCTTCACCAGTGATCCTATATATGACATAGACACTAAGAGATGTCATGTTGTATAATTTTGGCCTCATAAAAAACCAAGTTATTCCATAGACTATGAGTAGCCATATTAAATCGTATAGGAGTCGATGTATGTATAGGTGCATGAAGTGACTTCTACATTCAATATCAAACATAAACTCTTCAACAATGGATTTCCTTGATGTATGGTTCTCAAGTGTGCAAGAATCCATTTGACGTGAAGAATATGAGCCTTGCAATGGGTAACCCATGACATCTTCAAATTTAGTCACACTTCAAGAACTTCCAACATCCTCTGCCAACACAGTTAACCATAAGTTTTGAGTTTCAATATATTTTGGCCATTTCTAAATAATCTCATTATTTATGTATGCATGTGATTATTGGTATCTAGGTAGGATGAAACTTTTTGTGTAGGTTCCAGTTGAAACCATCATCAAAATATTTTGTGCCTACCAATTTAACAAACAACAATGATAAGTGATGTTATGCTTACAATTGGAAAGATAGTTGCATCAACACTATTGATCCATGGATTAAAAAAGGTTGCATCAACATAGAGAAGCCTTGGATCTTGTTCAATTCCCTTCCACATGATGAAAATTACCCCCACAAGATTGGTTCAAACCATGAACAAGTTTCCAACATACATTTGCTATAGGTTTGACATTTCACTATTTTTCTTAGAACTAAGCACAAAAGTAAAACCCAACTAGTGATAAATCTATTTGTTGGTTACATTAGTTATACGATTTTACCTAACATGTTCCATTTCCTTTAGATTAGAGTAGGATAGGATGAATAAGCCTTTTAGCATGAGAATTACATTAGTTTAAATAGTTTGTTTCCATTCATTGAAATTTTGTTTTTAGCATGATTAAAAAAAGAAGAAAAGTTATTTCCATTTCATTGATGTCTTGTTATTTACATGTTTACAAGTTTATTTAGATATTTTTCCTTTTATTTTTTATTTATCCATTATTTATGCAATTTTGTTCTAGTCATTATGGCTTCATTTGATCCATTACCATGCTAGGAAAGGATAACACTTTGGTCTGAATCCCTCCCTATATTTTATGCCAATTTTTGGAGCTTGTTTCAAGTGATAGATGAAATATTTTGGGATTTTCACATTCTCCTCGGTGAAATGTGTGCCCCATAGTTGGATCACGTTGCTAACCCTCATGTCAGTAGGGATACAAATACATTTTCATAATGCATTTATCACCACTGTAATTCCAAGGTCATAAGTAAAAAGCCTTGTAACCACCATGTGAGTTATTGTATTAGTTGTCCTAGACATTGTGATGAGTTGGACATGGCTTGTCCTTTTGGGATAAGTCCTTGGTGTCTTTTTCCTATATAGGATTGGGAGATTTTGAATGGATAATGAGAGGACTCATGGTTTTATAAGAGCTTGCTTATGTAGTGGTGGTCGCT
This sequence comes from Pinus tabuliformis, assembly GCA_031772625.1. NCBI lineage: Eukaryota > Viridiplantae > Streptophyta > Pinopsida > Pinales > Pinaceae > Pinus > Pinus tabuliformis. Next base: position 855,612,363 of record CM062817.1, on the reverse strand, counting down.
AGTGTATGGGACAATCCATCCTATGTCAAAGTGCACCTATGTCTTACTGCATGGTTATTTGTATCATTTGAGTTTGTATGTGGTCTTGGCCTTCGTCCAATATTACTCATATGGTTCTCAACATCATAGTCTAAAAAAATCAACATTTTCACATTCCATAATAAATTACATTAAGCATTCATAAACATGAAATATACACAATAGAAATGGGACAAAAAATGAATTTCTTTTTATTGAAAGTAGTAGCAGTAAGGTAGTTACAACATCACCTGATCTTGGTTGTTGACACTAATGGAACCTTCCTTCCCGAGCCACTGAATGTATCCTCTCCAATAATAGAAAAATGGATTTGAGATAGGGATGCTCAACACCACTTAAATGAAACTAGGGTTTCTTGGAGACAACAGAGTGCTCAAAAGCAAGGGAACAAAAAAACTAATATGGGGAAAATTTGCAAAAGTATGGATGCCATGTATAATTATTTTTCATGAGGGAAACATAAGGTGTGTATTTATCCCACCATAAATTGGTTGGGTTGGTTATGCTACAAGCTCCTATTGTTCTAACCTGTAAACCATCCCAAAATATAGTTGAATTATTTTTTTTTTCAAAATTTAAAATGTTGTACGCGGGAAGCTTTAGTATGAACCATGTACATACACATTTTTACTTTGGGCAGACCTCGCATATGGAATTTGAAAATTAAATTTTTAAGATAATGTTAGGTCTGCATAGGGAAAGGGATACTACCATGGCCAATACATGCATCTAATGATAAGTGAGGCAAAATATGTTATAACACTAAGGTAATTCACATTTCTCGATGCATGTGGTCTTGAAAGTCAAAAGGTCAAGTTAATCCCAAAATGATCATATTGATAAGGAGATGACACACCACATGAAAATTTTCCAAATAGTGAAGGAATGATGAAGTTACATGTAGTCAAAGTTTGTCAATAGGTAGAACATGTCTTTGGGTGGAAAAACACGAGAAATGTTGGTCAAATTTCTACATGCATTGCATCAAAGTTGGTTTATAGAAGAAGAGGAACACAACTTATGTCTCAGTTTCACCAAATTCCTAAGGGAATAGAAAACCAACAAATGAGCATGATGATGTCGTAGGGGCAATGATGATATAGCAACACAAAGAAATATGTTGCAAATTGAAGGAAGGCCTAGATGAAAACAAGGAAAATATCCCTATGTGGTAGGAATGTCAAATTCCTCAAGGTGTTGAAGAACCAAGAAAACGTGGAAAATTTGAGTTGTACTAACCATTTTAAGTGAAATTTATGAGCCATTTGAAGGTCAAAGAGGAAAATTTAGGAATTATGGACCAAGAAGTTGATGAGTGTAAACTTTTCTAGCTATTGCAAGGTCAAAAGATTCTTCTTTCAACTAAATTGAGTTGCATCATTGACCAAATCAAATTCAATTGGACCAAATTGAGTTGCATGGACCAATTCAAGTGTCAAGCTAGCCATTGGGATTGAAGGCTTGGTTTCCAAGTGGAACATTGAGCTTCCAATGGTTATTATTCTTCATTTCTTGGTCTTCTTGGGACATTGCAAAGGAAACATTAGAGTCCCAAAGCATTTGTGTGCCAAGTCAACTCCATTGTGGAAAAATTATTGATGTAAATGTAATATTTTATTAAAATTACTTAATCTCCAACATGTGGATGACAACTAAAACATATTTTCCTAGAGGAGGAGTCAACTAGCCCTTAGTGGGCTCTTATCTAGCTGTTAGATTTTTTTATAAAATACTGTCCTCTCCTCTTGGTGATTGTCGTTGTTCATTTGTGATATCACTATATGTCATAATAAAGAACTCATTATGTAAACCTTTTTCTAAAAACATTTGTGGGTTAAATTTTCTTATTTTTCATTTCTTAATCTTTGGTGTAACTCGAGCTCAACATAATATTTCTTCACATAAAATATGATTACAAAGTATTTGGAGGAATAATGCATTGAGGGCATGCATAGCCACAAGAAAAGGGTGGACTAAGCACTAGTCTACATCATCTATTGTTTTGTTAGTGGGTCGTTTGGATGATGGTTGGAAAAATATTCTAGGAGGTAGCTTAAAACAAGAGTAAAACAATTCTCACCAAATAGTTCATCTAGCTATTGGAGACACTAGACTAGGGTCTATTCCTAGTTGGATCAAAAGGTGTGGAAATTTTTTGAGACACAAGTGGGGATGGTATTCTCTACTTGAGACAACCCACTTCATTGTTAAAGACAAAAGATCAACCCAAGCTCAATTGTGGTTCACAACTAGAATTATGGAGGTAAATTTTTGTGGTACAAGGTAAGGAAAACTTCAATGACCAATTTTATATATAAAACCAAAATCTTTTAATTTTTTTATTTTACTTTAGGATAATTAACTAGCTAAGTCTTTCAAGTGTTATATATTTAATAATTAGTTTTACACCTTGGAGTTGTGAGTTATAAAGTTAAATCTTAGCCAAAGATCAATATACTAAGTCTTGAGTTTTTATCACACATGTATTTCATGGTATATTGAGTTTTTGTTGTAGATCGACATTATTTCCTTTCTACACCATAGCATATCTATGGGACTTTCCAGGTTCCAAGTGCATTACAAGTGTGTGCTTTACTTTGGAACTTTGTAGGTAGGCTCTATATTGAATGTACTTGCTTATATTTCATTTTTAGAATATGAAAAATAATATTTTCAATTGTTATAAATTAAACATCCTTGTTGGAAATCTTCTATGCATAGTACCCAGTGGGATTTGATCCATTAACCTCATAGGACCAATTTCCCGCTTGTTGGAAATTGTATCTTTCTTTTGATAAAATGCTTTTGAGTGATCCTAAAGGGTCTATCAAACATTTCCTAACCTTTCCGCGTCTAGATATTTGATTTAAAGTGCTAAGGCACTATTTGGGTGGTCATTTTCATGGGGATTTATTGTTGTCCCTACATCTGTTGCAAATTTTATAGTCTGCAGTCACATGATAACAAAAAGAACAACATTAGAAATCTTCTAACTAAAGATCCAACCACAAAAAATACTTTAGATTTGGTTAGTATATTTTTAGTAGACTCTTTTTGACTACTCACTTTCATATATCTTGTGTAATTGAGTGTTATGTCTTGTTGGTTGTAAGTTATCTATTTAAGTTTTTACATAGAAATTAGTGGGAAAATAAACAATTAACTCCTCCACCTCAGCTATAAGGCTCCATGAAAGACATTGCTCCTTATTTTTTGATGGGGTATCAAACATAACACTCCCATGGAATTTTTGAAGGACATTGGGCTTAAAGAGTGGGGATTTGGGCTAAGGTAACAATGAGTCCTCATCATGTATGTGATAATCATATAGGGTATCCAAGATCTTAGCAACCCTGCTAGTTTGATCGGTAATAGGTCAAACCAACCCTAGGCATTTCATTGGATGCACAGATGGATGGCTAGTGGTGAATCGAAGTTATTGTTTGATGTAATTGAAAACAACATGGGTTCACCTGATAGTGGGAGAATTTCCAACCATACACATGGACAACTAGAAAGGAGTAAACTAATAGGTCTATTGGGGGTGACTACTCTAAAAACAAGCTCCATCAACTATACACATGGACAATTAAAAGAGAATTAGGATGGGGACATCGAGAGATATGTAATTAAGTGGAATGCATAACAACAAAAGCACCATTGACCATTCACATGGATGACTTGTGGTGAATTGGAGAACTAGGTCATTAGAGATCTACATGCATTTGGGGACATGTCCGATAAAGAAAAGTGCCACTAATCATACACGTGGATGTATATCAACACATTGAAGAATTAGGAGTTGGATTACTTGAGTGGGGATAGGGAAAATGCCCACGAAGTAGGAATGGTTAGTAGGTTGATAGATGGATGGCTGGTGAAGCAGCAAATCTAAAGGTAAAGAAATGAAACAACTAATACTGCTTCGACATCAAATCACTTGGTTTCAAAAGAAACCAAAATAAGAAACAAAAGATATGATCATTAGGAGCTTATTGGTTAATTTAGAAACTAAATAAAATAAAACAAAAGTGGTACCCAAGAAAATGAAATAATTGTATAGTTGTCTTGGGTCTATTGAGGCTTCAAAATAACCTTATTCCTCGCTAACCATTATTCTATCAACAAATTGTAACAAATATTAAATTAAACAACACCTCCATGGTTGCATCATTTCCTCACCAAGAAGTGTTAGATTATTGAAAGACGTGCAAAATATGGCACCTTTGAAAATATCAAACAATAATTATTGAAAAGCATGAGAAACATACAATAATTATTGAAAAGCATGAGAAACATAGTACCCTTGGTATCAAAAAGTAATTATTGAAAAACATGAGAAACATAGTACCCTTGGTATCAAAAAGTAATTATTGAAAACTCTGAGAAACATACTACCCTTGGTATAAAAAAAAGTAATTATTGAAAAGCATGAGAAACATAGTACCTTGGGATTGTTAATGAATGGTCAATTTTATAGTGAAAATATTGTTAAATCTAAAAAGTGTCAAAGGGAATTTCCTTAACATGCGTATTTATTAAAATGAAAAAATAATATATAGTTTACATTAATTAGAGAGAAATGTAAATTAAGTGATAGTAATATAATTATAAAGTAGATAAATTGGAATCTCATATCAAGAGATAATATCTAGTTAATTAAATATTAGTAAGATAATATTATATTCTAGGATTATGCATAAAATGAAAATAAATTGATTATTAATTAATTGAAACGAATTACTCGTGCACTTTTAAATCAAAGAGAAAAAAAAATCAAATTCAAATAGATGTGTGGGAAAAGAAAGTTGAATTGGATTATTGATAAAAAACTAAAGTAGTAGCTCCATGTGTAATCCCTAAAATAGGAAGTGATGAGAAGATCAAGGAAACACCCAGGAGTGAAAATAAGGAATGTGAGAGTTGGGTGAGTATAATTCATTCTTTTATAATTTTAAATGGGTAATACATATGCAATTGTACATATAAGTGACACATGGGTGGGTTATATATATATATATATATATATATAGTTTTATGGAAATCAAATAATTAAATAAATTACCTTGATTTAATATATATATTTTTCCCAGATGCGGGTGATCAATCTAGAATGTAGTACGAGGATGGCTTGGCAGGAGGGCGCGTGGCCGCTCACCACAGCCAGATGGAGCTGCAGGACGCAGCAGTTAATAGTTCACACAATAACCTTTATTACTGCATTAATGCAGCTCTCCCAGGCGCGACAATTTGATAACCTGACTGCAATGATGCTCGGCATGGTTCTCATTTTCACTCTTCACATCTGCTTTTGCTGGCAAAGCAAGGTCGAAGCTTCTTGTGCTAGAGACAGTTCAGGGCACTGTCTGGCTCTGGTGCGAGGAGCTAACACTCTTCCAGGCTTTCATGCTCCAATTCACCCATTTCGAATTCTCCTCTATAGCCACTGCACATTCCCCTCTTTGACTGTTTTTTCTGCTTCCCTAGCTCATTTCAACATGCCTAGAGAGTGCACCAGAATGGGTTGCAGAAGATGCAACTCTCATGGCCGGTTTCTCCGCTAGGCGTCCTCAACAACCTCGGACCCTTCGTCTGAGGCTTCAGACTTCAGTTTTTATTGCTATTCGGTGACCAAAAGCGGGCGTGGCAGAGGAAGGCGGTAGTTTATGTCAGAGGTGAGCTCTCAGCACTCCAGAACGCACACGGCTCGCTTCCGCCTCCCTTGTAGACTTGGTAATTCCTCCTTCATTGTTTCGGTCACTGTTGAGCTGAATGAGCAAGCTGGGGGTTTGGAGACAGTCGGCTCAGGAGTTCCTCAGCACCAGCGGATGGAAAACCAGAATGTTCCCTCGACGAATGTGACTGCGCAGAGACGGGATATTGGGGGTTGTGCTATTCAGGATTCGCCCACTCTAGCTGGCCCGAGCGCTCCTGCAACAGAAGAACTTGCAAGAAAAGAGGGTCAATCCGCGGAGCTTGAAGAACCAGATCATTATGGCTGCCGCATTATTGAAGAGCAGCCTCCAACTCAGCATGAAGACTGAACAGGTTTGCGTGTCTTTGGTTTTGTTCAATTGACGAAAGCGGTTGTTCAATCCTCTCAGGTTACAAGGTCATCCTATGTTTGTAGCGCCCAGTATCAGGTTTTTTCAACTCTTTTTGAGGGCCGGTTTCCCCTGCGTGGGCGACATTCCCTGTCTGTTGGTTAATGTCTTGGCTAAGGTGGTTTACGAGTCAGATTTGGGTCACTGTTCGGATACTAAGTCTTTCGTTATGGATTTAGTTATTCCAAGTCCTAAAGCTAGTCTTTTTGTAAGTCCTTGGGATAGTTTGTCAAACGTTCTTTGTCAGTATGCCGTTTCATGGGCTAGAACTCTCGAGACCTTTGTCTCGCTGTAAGCATATTTTGTATCAATATAGAAGTAGACCAATTCAGAAAAATATATATATATATATATATATATATATATATATATATATATATATATATATATTATGGTTTAATAAATTATGGACTTTGATTTTATTATAAATGTTTTGAAAAATAGATCAATTTTTTATATGTTGGTACTCCAAGACAAAGTGTTTTCATTCTCTAATTTATTTGTTTCACAAACTTTTGATGTTCCTTCATGCTAAGGTGCCTTAGGCCTTGTCCAATGTCTTATTTCACTGTAAAGATTATGAGAATTTATTCTTGACTTTACAATATTTATTTTCTTTTTTGAGTTGGAAAAAATAAAAGAATAATGTTGTTTTTCTACAACTTAGTTAATGATTTCTTCGTAATAATTCAACTTTCTTTTATGAATCTCCTTATCAAATAACACATTGTAAGTCAGAAAAAAGTAAGTCAACTTCTCTTACAAATGGCTATACCTCTAGGAGAGAAAAGCAATAAGTTAAACCTCATCCTAAAATGGATACCAAATAATCAATAACTAAAAAGTTAAGAACAACCATTAAATGCAAGGAGAAGGTTGCATAATCTAAATCATTGCAAAAATACAAGTAATCTATGTTTCCTTTGTATCAATGTATAACTTGTGTTACGTCATTGGGTAGCACCATAATTAAGAGAAAGTTAGCAAGGAAAAAGTTTGTTGAAATTTGGTACCGGAGGACAGGTGGTTCCCTTAGGCTTTGATCTTTGGCCTAGGGAAAAGTGTCCAAAAGAATTTAATTTTTCTACTAAAGTGACTTTATAATTTTATAAAGTTAAATCTAATTTAAAAGTGACTTTAAGTGATAAAGTTATTAAGTCTAATTTTAAAGTGACTTTTATAAAGTCAATGAAAAATTAGAAAGGAAAAGTGACTTTGGAAATAAATGACTAAGTGGGTCTTTATTAAAGTGGGGTGAATTAAAAAATAGAAAGTGAGATTTAAATGAGCATTTAATCTCAACCATTGATCTAAATCTATTTCAGCCATTGGATTTAGAGATCACCCAAAAGTCACTTGGATCACCCAAAAATCACTTGGAGTTATATTAAAGGAGGAAAAGGAGGAAAAGATCATTCATTCTTTCATGAGCAGATTGGGAGAAGGAGAGCAAGAGAGCAAGAGAGATTTCTGAGCAGGAAGGAGAAGGAGACAGCAGCTTGGCACACATTCCAAGGCAGCAGTTGAGCAGATTTGTACAGCTGATTCAGCACATAGTGAAAGGCAGATTTTTGCACAAAAATCGAGGAGCAGTTTGCTGATTTTTCTGCACACAAAACGGAGGTCGTACAACATTTATTGCTGTCCTGTTTGCTGTAATTTCCAGATTGCTGTGAGGCACGGGAAAGGAGATAAGTTGTAAATTTGCTTGCTGATTTTTTGCTGAATAATTCTCACTGTAAAAAGACAATTTTCAGAAATAAAGAAGAGCTCTCAAACTGGTTTTCCCCAAGAGTTGTAGGGGGTTTTTCCAGGGTCAAGTTGACCAAAAATATCAGTGTTTTAATGTGTTTTAATGGCTGTTTTTAATTGCTGATTTTTAATTCTGCAATTTCCAGCATTCTGAAAAATTTCCAGAATTTGTGTTTTCAGCAATATTTATTTTTTTCAGTCTGTTAAATGTATGGTTATGGGAATGGGCATTTAACTACATGGGAGAAATAAGGAGAAACTGAAAACCGGGGTGGGAAAACAGAAATTTTTACATGGTATCAGAGCTTGAGTGTTGAATGGCAGTTTGGGACAGCAAAAGGAAAAATTACAGTTGCTGATTTTTCACTAAGAAAATTCCAGCAAGCTGATTTTTTCATAAACAGCAGTTTTATCTTTACTACAGCAGTGCTATTTTTCAGTTTTAGGACAACAGGATGTCATTGGGATTGAGGGTGGAGGATAGGCTGGATGGACATATAAATTACAGCGTTTGGAAGGAGAGAATGCAGAGTATCTTTGAGGAGGCAGAAGTCTGAGATATCATGGTGCATACCGCACAGAACCCTGTTGTTGTGCCCACTGATGTTACTCAGTTGGCTGAGTATAAAAAGAAGAACAATAAGGGTAAGAGGCTGATTCTAGACGGAATCAAAGACCATTGCATTCCTCATGTGAGAGGAAAGAGCAATGCCCATGAGATGTGGACAGCATTGTCCAATCTCTACCAGAGTACCAATGAGAACCGGAAGATGGTCATGAAGGAGAAGCTGAAGAACATTAAGATGGGTAATGATAGTGCAGCTGGATATCTCACAAAGATTACCAATGTGAGAGATGAGTTGGCAGCGATTGGAGAGGCCATTCCATCCACTGAGTTGGTGCGTATTGCAGTGAATGGCCTCCCCCGTTCATGGTTGAACTTTGCTGATGGGGTTTGTGCACGTGAGACCCTTCCCACATGGGAGAGGTTTTGGGATGATTGCATTCAGACAGAGATCAGGAAAGGACAGCTTGGGGCAGCCAAGCCAGTTGAGCAGGATGAGGATGTAGCACTGGTGGCAGGAGGCAAGAAAGGAAAAGGGAAGAAGCAGGCTTCCACAAGCAGTGGTGGGGGCAAAGGCAAAGGTAAAGGTAAACCGGGGAACACACAAAAGGACTATTCCAAGGTGAAGTGTTGGAATTGTCAAAAGATGGGACACTATGCAGTTGTGTGTCCGGAGAAGAAGAAGAAGAAGGGAAAGAACCAGGACGTGGCAGCTTCAGCTGAGATTGAGGACTTTGCAGGTCGTTTTGACCGGGAGTTTGCGTTCACTACATGTGAGTCCTCTAGTGCAGGATCACCTGCCACACAGGTTCAGAGGGAGCATGCTTTTCCCTCGATTAGCGGAGCATCTACAGGTATTTGGTATGTGGACAGTGGGGCTTCACGTCACATGACAGGAGTCCGTGAGTACTTCTCAGAGCTTTCAGAGAGTGGCACTGATATTGAGGTAGTACTCGGTGATGACAGAGTTGTTAGAGCAGTCAGGGTGGGGACAGTGACATTTCAGAGGGAGTCCAAACCTCCCTTGAAGGTGTCAGAGGTTCTTTATGTGCCAGGGATGAGGAAGAACCTCATATACGTCTCAGCTTTGGAGGACAGAGGATATGACGTACTGTTCAGGGGAGGACAGGTGTTGATGTATCCCAGGGACACTCCAGCTGATTCAGCTAGAGTGATAGGTGTACGCCATGCAAAGGTGTACAAGTTTGCATTTCAGCCCCTTTTGGCATTGAGCAGTAGTACCGACAGCAGAGCTAGCAGTTCTGAGCTGTGTGAGATTTGGCACCGCAGGATGGGACATATGTATCATGGAGCCTTGAGGACATTGCGGGAGATCACTACAGGTGTGCCAGATTTCAGTACTGATCACTTTGATACTTGCAGAGGTTGTGCGATGGGCAAATTTGCCAAATCCCCTTTTCCCAGCAGTGACAGCAGAGCGACGGGGATACTTGATTTGATTCATTCCGATGTGAGCGGTCGGATGTCTCATGTTTCCTTGAGTGGGTATGAGTACTATGTTTTATTCATTGATGATCACTCCAGGAGGACCTGGATTTATTTCTTGAAGACCAAGAGTGAGGTCTTCAAGCGGTTTCAGGAGTTCAGAGCTCTTGTGGAGACACAGACAGGCCGAAAGATCAAGTCCTTGAGGTCGGACAATGGAGGAGAGTACACCCTTGGAGAGTTTGTTGACTATTGTGCGAAGGCAGGCATTAGGAGGGAGTTCACTGTTCCTTACAACCCCCAGCAGAACGGGGTTGCGGAGAGGAAGAACAGATCCATCATAGAGGCTGCCAAAGCTATGTTACATGATCAGGGGTTGCCATTGTTCTTGTGGGCAGAGGCCTGCAACACAGCTGTTTACTTGCAGAACAGGAGTCCGCATCGTGCCTTGGGGCACATGACTCCGGAGGAGGCTTTCTCTGGGAAGAAGTCTGATCTTGGTTATCTTCATATCTTTGGATGCATTACATACTCCTATATACCCAAGGAGAAGAGGACCAAACTAGAGCCCACCGCAGAGAAGGGTATCTTTGTGGGCTACAGTGAGACCTCAAAGGCCTTTCGGATTTACATTCCTGCACAGAGGAGAGTTGTTGTCAGACGGGATGTGAAGTTCGAGGAGGACAGGGCCTTTAGGAGGTCACGGGAGTTAGAGTATCTGGATCAGCCAGACCCTCAGCAGTAGTTGAGTCAGTCGCAGGGATCCAGTGGGCAGGGATCAGGAGGATCCGGAGGTACATCTATGAGGATGTCAGGTCCGTCAGTGAGCAGTGGCTCATCGAGCCAGAGGGGTGGTGCTCCGGGCAGCATGCAGAGCAGTTCACAGAGCAGTTCACTAGGGAGTCCACTGATGGACAGTTCACACGGTACCTCAGCTTCTACAGGTTCAGGTGCAGGCAGGAGGACAGCAAACAGACAGTCAGGAGTTCAGGCTACTGATGATGATAAGGAGGAGGAGTTTCATTCTCCGGTGGAAGAAGTGCGCTCAGGGAAGAGGAAGCCCAAGTGGCTTCAGGACACCTTGAGAGATGCCACATCTGTTGCTGAGTCGAAGAGGCCGGTCAGAGAGAGTAGACCACCTGAGAGGTTTTGTAGTTATATGGCGATGGTTACCAGCATCCTTGACTCTGAGCCTTCTAGCTATGAGGAGGCAGCTAGCCAGCAGGTCTGGAGAGAGGCCATGTAGGAGGAGTATTCTTCTATCATGAAGAATGATGTTTGGGAGGTGGTGCCGAGGCCTGAGGGCAAATCCGTGGTTACTTCCAGATGGCTTTACAAGGTAAAGCATGCTGCAGATGGCAGCATTGAGAAATTCAAAGCGAGGTTTGTGGCTAGAGGGTTCTCCCAGGTAGAGGGAGTTGATTATGAGGAGACCTTCGCTCCCGTGGCTCGATATACTTTGATCCGCTCCATTATATCGATAGCAGCAGAGATGGGTTGGAAGATCCACCAGATGGATGTGAAGATCGCATTTCTCAATGGCTTCATACAGGAGGAGGTGTACATTGAGCAGCCACAGGGCTTTGAGGTGCATGGGAAGGAGTCCCATGTGTGCAGATTGAAGAAGGCCCTTTATGGCCTGAAGCAAGCTCCCAGAGCTTGGTACTCCAGGATAGATGCATACTTGCAGGGGATGGGTTTCACAAAGAGTGAGGCAGATCCGAACCTTTACTTTATTGTGATTGGTGAGGAGCCTCTCATTCTGGTGCTGTATGTGGATGACTTGATCATTACAGGTGCAGAGAGACTCATAGAGCACTGCAAGAGAGATCTTGCGGCGAAGTTTGAGATGAAGGACATCGGCTTGATGCATTACTTTTTGGGTTTGGAGGTGTGGCAGGAGGAGGGGCATTTCTTCCTGGGGCAGGGGAAGTATATTGTGGACATCCTTAGCAGATTCCACATGGAGGATTGTAGACCCATGTCGACACCGATGATCACCAACTGGAAGAAGCTTCATGCTTCGGATTCCGAGTTGGTGGATCCCACATTGTACAGGCAGCTGATTGGTTCCTTGATGTATTTGGTCAACACTAGACCAGATATCTATTTTGCAGTCAACACGATGAGTCAGTTTATGTGTGAGCCTAGGAAGGTTCACTGGGTGGCTGCAAAACACATTTTGCGGTACTTGCAGGGGACAGTGGATTATGGTCTGGACTACAGGCAGGGAGATGGAGTGAGATTGGCAGGATACACTGATTCTGATTGGGCAGGTTGTGCTTCTGATAGGAAGAGCACTTCAGGGTGTTGTTTTGGGTTGGGTTCAGCAGTAGTGTCATGGTTCAGCCGGAAGCAGCAGTCAGTAGCACTGAGTTCAGCGGAAGCAGAGTATATGGCAGCCAGTCTAGCTAGTTGTGAGGCCATCTGGCTTCGCAAGATGTTGTTTGGGTTATTTGGTCAGCCGTTGAGACCTTCAGTGATTTACTGTGATAATCAGAGTTGCATTAAACTCACGGAGAATCCAGTATTTCATGACAGGTCAAAGCATATCGGGATCAGATATCATTTCATCAGAGACTATGTTCAGAAGGGAGCTGTGAAGCTTGAGTATATTTCCACTGATGAGCAGGTTGCAGATATCCTTACCAAAGCCTTACCACGGGGCAAGCATGTCTACTTCAGAGACAAGATGGGTGTGGTGAGGAACACCTTCCTCGGTAAGAGGGAGTGTTGAAATTTGGTACCGGAGGACAGGTGGTTCCCTTAGGCTTTGATCTTTGGCCTAGGGAAAAGTGTCCAAAAGAATTTAATTTTTCTCCTAAAGTGACTTTATAATTTTATAAAGTTAAATCTAATTTAAAAGTGACTTTAAGTGATAAAGTTATTAAGTCTAATTTTAAAGTGACTTTTATAAAGTCAATGAAAAATTAGAAAGGAAAAGTGACTTTGGAAATAAATGACTAAGTGGGTCTTTATTAAAGTGGGGTGAATTAAAAAATAGAAAGTGAGATTTAAATGAGCATTTAATCTCAACCATTGATCTAAATCTATTTCAGCCATTGGATTTAGAGATCACCCAAAAGTCACTTGGATCACCCAAAAGTCACTTGGAGTTATATTAAAGGAGGAAAATGAGGAAAATGTCATTCATTCTTTCATGAGCAGATTGGGAGAAGGAGAGCAAGAGAGATTTCTGAGCAGGAAGGAGAAGGAGACAGCAGCTTGGCACACATTCCAAGGCAGCAGTTGAGCAGATTTGTACAGCTGATTCAGCACATAGTGAAAGGCAGATTTTTGCACAAAAATCGAGGAGCAGTTTGCTGATTTTTCTGCACACAAAACGGAGGTCGTACAGCATTTATTGCTGTCCTGTTTGCTGTAATTTCCAGATTGCTGTGAGGCACGGGAAAGGAGATAAGTTGTAAATTTGCTTGCTGATTTTTTGCTGAATAATTCTCACTGTAAAAAGACAATTTTCAGAAATAAAGAAGAGCTCTCAAACTGGTTTTCCCCAAGAGTTGTAGGGGGTTTTTCCAGGGTCAAGTTGACCAAAAATATCAGTGTTTTAATGTGTTTTAATGGCTGTTTTTAATTGCTGATTTTTAATTCTGCAATTTCCAGCATTCTGAAAAATTTCCAGAATTTGTGTTTTCAGCAATATTTATTTTTTTCAGTCTATTAAATGTATGGTTATGGGAATGGGCATTTAACTACATGGGAGAAATAAGGAGAAACTGAAAACCGGGGTGGGAAAACAGAAATTTTTACAAAGTTGCATAATCTAAACCATTGCAAAATACAAGTAATCTATGCCTCTTTTATGTCAATATGTACACCTTGTATTACATTATTGGGGAGCACCATAATTTACATGAAAAATTGTAAACACAATATGAGAAGTGCCATTGTTCGTATCTCCATTTGTTGTCATGTGTTGCATCTACTTAGTGTTAAATTGTAGTTATCCTTTTCATGATATCTTGTGATGTATTTTTGTTACTATTATTTTGATATTATTTTAATTTTACACTTATATTCATATCTTATCCAAAATTATAAAGAGGGCTATCCTTTAAACAATTAGCATGGTTCGTTATATTAAAATCTATGAGTTGGGTTTTATGTTTTTCTTTTTATATAATTTAAAATGTTATTATAATTTTGATACAGAGTTTTCATTTTTATGTAAAAACTAAATTTAAATATTTAAAAAATGTAATATTAATGTTTTTCATGGAAAAAAAATTGGGGCTAAATTTTACAAATGGACTTATTTTCCATGATGTTTTTTTTTTTTTTTTTTTTTTTAATTTTTAATTTAAAAAAAAAAAAAAAATTTCTTTCTGAAAAAAAAAAAGGAATTTTTTTTTTTTTTTTTTTTTTTTCATTTTTTCTAAATAAAATTCAATAATTTCCATTTTTTCTAAATCCAAATTTATAATATACAAATTTTCACGTTAAAAATTACCAAACTTCTATACATATTATATACAATATTTAAAATATTAAACATTTAAAAAAATATCTCTAAACATTTTACAATTTGTATATTAAAAACTAATAAATTGGTCAACACACTTTAAAAAAAAATTACATCCTTAAAATCTTCCTTAATTTTTAATTTTTAAAATATTAAGAATTTCTCAATTTGTTTAATAAATATTCCCATATAATATTTTTGTTTTAATTTCACTTTTCACTTCTTCATTATAAATTATTATATGTAAAATAAAAATTAATTAATATTAATGTTATTTAATTGGTTAATATTAATATTATTGACATAATTATTTAATAATTGAATTGTTCGTAAATAATTATTAATAAAGAAGAAAAGTTTTTAATATTTAAAAGCGTTATGAATTATGAACAGATAATTATAAACTCTGTCTGAGTTAACAGATAATTATAAACGCATTTTAAATTATATGGGAACATATGAATTAACATGTTTGAATTAAGCTAACAAATGAATTAAAATGTTTGAATTTGCTTTCTTACCTGGAAATTGAAACTCTATCTAAACGAATAGATGCTTATAATTACATTTTGAATTATATGAGAAAGAAAACATAAATGTTAATATATAAATTTTGATGTAGGTAAGAATATCAATCGTTGAAAAGTAGTATTAACGTTAAATGAGATATGAATATAGATATAAAATTAAAATGATATCAAAATAAATGTGAAAAAAATAGTATTGTATCAAAATGTGGTAATAGAAGAAATGTTATAGGATTAAATTAAATAATAATAAATAATAATATGGGTTTTATTAAAAATAATAAATAATAAATGGATTTTAATTTTTTTTATCAATCAAATTAAAAAATTATAATATATATGAAATATTAAAATAAATTAAAAAATTATAATATATGCAATATTAAAATAATAGTTATTAGTAATTATGATATTTTAAAATAAATATTTAGTATATATAAAAAAATTATATATATATATATATAAAGAAAAATGTAAGATATATATAAAATATAAATAATAAATATAAATTAAGATATATTTTACCATATAAATTAAAATAATGATTGAGAGTCATAATTATTATATTCCAAAATTTTAAATTTAAATTTAAATTTAAATTTAATTAATAAATATATAAAAGCTTAATACTTACAATAAACTCTTTCTTTATTTTTTTTCAAGGAATGGGTAAGGGTATTTATGTTAATAAAAGCAAGAATTGGAGCCAGAACGTTTTCATAAATTTCCCATTACAAAATTTCTGATTTCATAGGATCATTCAAAATGCTTACTAGCACTAGGGTTGTAAAGCCTTCTTATACTGAAAATATGACCACTTTAAACTCTAAAGAAGGACCACAAACCTCAACAATGTCCTTAACCAACAACATCAAACCCCCTTGAGCGACGAGTTCTTTTCCTTTCCATAGTAGCACTAGGGCCAGGTCCTCCCAAATCTTGTCACACATTGACATTCATGTAAACCTCCAATGTAGACACTCGAGCATAGAGGGAATGGACCTCCTCTTCTAGACATTCAAGAGAATTCTCCATATCCATATGGTGTCTTAACAATTTTGCCTCCAGAAAGAGCTGAAAGGAGCACCTCTTCCTTTCTACCATGTCCTCCAATTTCTAAATAGAAACCAACAATGCTTGAGCTACATCCAAAATCCTATCAAGCACTACGCTAGCATTGACGTTCTCCAGGGAAGCCAAATTATTTGCCATCTTAAAACAATGACCCAACACCCAACTATTTAGCACTTTGTTGGCAACTCTTCTTAATCCTGGACCTGTATGGAACATTTGAATAAACTGAGAGGCCGAAAGGTTCAATATATAACCAGGACTGGGACCTTGCCATGAACCAAACTGCAACAAGAATTCCAGATCCATCTCCAAAACCTCACCAGGACAAAGAATCAACGTTAGAGGGATATCACGAGACAACTAAATTAACTCTATTTCCCAACACAATAAACTGGACATTGCGACCAAGGAGATCTGCAATAGATCCTACCAAGAGCAACATAAATAGTCAAGACACCCATAGAGGAAGATATATAATAATATTTGCCACTTGTAAATCACGTTAAGACACCTGTGATGAGCCTTATGGATTTGTGACCGAAAAGGGAAGGGTCATCAAATCTTAAGGCCATTCCACTTCTGGAGATGAGCTGGGAAAATGAAGAGGGTCGACCACTTCCCATTTTGACAAAAATGATCTTTGATGTCCAAATTAAATAAGAAATGATTACTCCTAGGGATCCAAACATACTTACAGAGTGGAGATAAATGAAAGGATCCTCTCCCCATCTGATCTGATTTCATCTTAGAATACCCAACATAGCTAAGGAATTGGGAGGTTGTCAAGCCTATGATCCAATTCTATTATGCCTTGGCCCAAGGTGACACCTTTTTTAGCCAACACATCAACAACCAAGTTCAAGTTCCTATACACATGGAAGAAGTCCAATTGTTCAAACTGGGAGGTGGAGGCGAGGATCCTTGTTAGGTCCCTATAATACTAGTGATTACCCCATTACTATTGTAGTTGTATCCCTTATTAATATTGTTGTGCCCCTATTGTCCCCATATTGTTATTACTGTGCCCCATAGAATCCCTCTATTGTTATTTTTGTGCCTTTATATTATTATTGTTAGGTCGGCTTGGTTATATTGTGACTCCTTAGACTCCTATATATAGAAAGGAGGTTTTGTCATTTGAATCATTGAAGAATCATTCATTTGTGTAATGTAAAGGAGGTTGCCCCCTCGAAGAGGTTGAATTCTAAGGTGTTGATCTATCTTTTCTATCTTTTTGTGAGCTAGTTTCATAACATTTGGTATAAGAGCTTTGAATTCTAGGGTTTCGCTGCTCCAAACAGGTCATCATGGCATTTGCACTATAACTTTTTTCTGCAATGTTTCAGATGGTAAAAAAAAACCCATTTGGTCGAAATCGTTATGAACCGCAAACCCAAATTTCATAGCTTTGCACACTATATTTGCGGAGATATGATCTGAGGAAGTTGGCATTTTTGCAGACTCCCAAATTACATTCCAAACAAGTGACCTGGGGAAAATAGTCATAACTTTTGTTTTGAGCATCAGGTTGAAATTTCGAAAGAAGTTATAGAAAGAGGACAGATTGTAGTTTCCTGTGTATATTTCTCAGATCCTAAGGTCGAAACAGTGACACGTGGCACTTCATACAAGTTCGCTCTTCTGAAAAGGTATATAATCAAGTCATCTTGGGAGATTGTGCATAACTCTTTCTTGGAGAATCTAAATTTGATTAGACTGGTGGAATTGGAAAGAGGACGTAGAGGGCTACCACAGGTCACAATTTCAGAACTGGAAGATCCGAAATTACAGAGATACATCAGATGTAATATTGAGGTCCTACAAAGTGAAAAAAGGTGTGTAGATTTTTTAAAATTTTTGCTTAAGCTTGGTTTGAAAAATTATTTTGAAGGAATTCAAAGGGCATAGTAAAGCATTATTATTGGTAACTGATGCCCCAAGGAAAGAAAATGCAAACACCTAGTAAGCAACCTAAAAGCTCTAGCATGACTCATGAAGAAGAGGAAGAAATGCAACATGATATATCAAAATTACGAGACCAAGTGCAACAAATGTCACTCGCACAAAAAGTAACAAAATCTAAGATGGATGGTTTAAAGAAAGATGTAGAAGCTAAGATATATGGTGTGGAAGCTAAGATGAATGACGTGGAAGCTAAGATGGACGATTTGAAGATAGATTTGAAGACAGATTTGAAGACAGGCATGGAAGATTTGAAGACAGATTTGACAAATTTTCTACAAGAAATACTTACTAATGGTGAAAGGGTAGTAAAGGAAACTCGTGATGAGAAAAAAATAAATGTTAATCATGATTTCATAGACTCTAACGTTGGATCTAAGAACCACCATATTCCAAAAATCGATATGAGGAAGTTTGATGGCAAGGATCCCGCAACATGGATACTACAGATGGAGCAATTTTTCGATCTCAATAATGTGCAAAACACACAAAAGGTACATATTTCCACTTTATATTTGGAACCAAATCAGTTTGTATGGTATCAATGGCTTTGCTCTCATAAAAAAATTGTCACTTGGGCAATTTTTATGGAAGAATGGCAGCACATTATGAGGATACAAAAAGCAACACTTTTTTTAGCCAACTGATAAGTCTCAAACAAAAGGGTTCAATGATGGATCACATTGAGGACTTCCAAAATTGAACATAAGGGTAAAAGATATTCCAAAGGAGCATAGGATTGATGTGTTCATAGGGACTTTAAAGGATAATATCCAACATGAGGTTCGCCTTTGGGAACTTGATTCATTGGAGAAGGCATTCAGGTTAGCAAGAAAAATGGAAAGCAAAATTATGGCAACCAGGAAGCCTACCACTCACAACTATAAAGATGGAAGTGTTGTTGCCCCTAGCCCTCCACAACCTATAAGGTTGACACCACAACAATTGGAAGAAAAAATAGCAAAAGGGCTTTGTTACAGTTGTGATAGAAAATACACTAAAGGTCATAAGTGTGCTGAGAAGAAATTATTCTACATAGATTGTGAAGAGGAGGAAGAAAAGGAACAATAAATGTCAAAAGAAGAGGATATACTCCGGGAACAAACCCTAGATAAAGAAGTAATGAATCCAACCATATCTTGTAATGCATTGGCTGGAATTATCACTCTTCAAACTATCAAGATAGAAGGACATATCAAGAAGAAAAAGGTAATAGTGTTGATTGATTCAGGAAGTACCCACAATTTTATTCATTGTAAGATAGAAAAAGAATTGAATTGCTTCCTATATCTAGCACCAGAGTGTCAAGTGATGGTTGCAAGTGGAGAAACGATAAATTGCTCTGGAAAGTGCCATAATATCAAGCTATCCATGGGAGAATATGTATTGAATAGCCCAATGCTTTCCATTCCAATGGGAGGTGTTGATGTTGTACTAGGAGTCCAATGGCTACAATCCTTGGGTACAATAGCTTTTAATTTTCAAGAACTTTTCATGAAATTTTCTGCAGAAGGAAAGGAAGTTGAATTAAGGGGTATTGCAGGGAAATCGGGAAAGATAATCAGCTCTAACGGTATGACAAAGCTTCTAAAAAAGGAACAACGAGGTGTAATTTCACAATTATGGTCGCTAGATGTTTCCACATCGAAATCATCTATTTCTCCAGATCTCCAAAAAGTCTTGGACACTCATTCTAAGGTATTTGAGACTCCCAAAGGTTTCCCACCTATTCGTGATCATGATCATGCTATTCATCTGATTCCAGTAAGTGTTCCTCCAAACATTAGGCCGTAAAGATATCTCTATGCCCAAAAGAGTGAAATTGAACGTATGGTTGTAGAAATGCTAGAGGCCGGTATAATTCAACCTAGTCAAAGTTCTTTCTCTGCTCCAGTAGTATTGGTGCACAAGAAGGATGGATCATGGCGCATGTGTCCGGATTATAGGGAGCTCAACAAGCTCACTATTAAAGATAAGTTTCCCATTCCTGTTATTGATGAATTACTGGATGAATTGCATGGTTCAATTTACTTCACCAACTTGGATCTTCATTTAGGATATCATCAAATCAGAATGAAGACTGAAGACTGTTAACACCCAGGTTGTTCCCTTTGACTCCCAAGGGAATACGGCTGGGGTAACCACTAACCAATCTTTGGATTACAGTTTCTAGCCAAACTGTAATCAGAGAGGGCTCTCTCTTTAAGGTTTGTCTCTGTTTTGTGAAGATTTTAGGCTAGTTATGAATTCAGGGTTTGATTTTATGTTTTGGTTGAGGGATGTCTTCTGTGCCTAAGGTGGAAATCTTCAGATAGTTCTAGTCCATTGGGCAATGGAGTCTGTGGCTACAGGTTGTCTGAGATATTAAGTTGAGTTGCTGAAATTGCAGGGCCATTTAAATACATCATGAAACAAAATTTAAATTGTGATTATGGACTGTGAATAACCAGTGAAAAGCAATTAAGAATTTTCCACTGAGCTGGGGGTGTAAGAAAGAGATATATTTCACAGGAGCATACTTGAATTCCTGAAACAACAATCATTGTGAAAGGTATAGTTTGGGGGTGCAGCAATTAAGAATCACACCTTATGACTATAACTGAAGATAAACACTTATAACAGCATAGATTGAGTTCAAGGTATTGTGTGAATAAATCCTGGACTATTCTTTTTCTTTGCCATTAAGTATAACACAGAAGCATGAATGGGCCATGAGAAAATAACAAACACATAAGAAAAGTTTTAGGGAAGACTTATTGTGCCATGAAATACGCAGGAATCCTGTAACATTCAGCAAAACACCATGAAGACTCAGATAACGCAGAGCTTTTGAAATTCCATCAGCCTTTGTATTAATACTCTGGAAATTTACAGCATAAGAAACTGTAGAAGAGAAATCAACAACCACCCCTGCAAACTTGTGCGAGGGGGAATATATACAATCGGTCATACAAAAATATCTGAGCCGTTGAGTCATCTGAGAAATGAATGCGTTCACCAACTTGTCAGAACAGTAGATAAGAAAGTTATTACATCATTGAATACAAAATAAGTGCTCTTTATGTCTGTCAGAAGATATTTTGACCTTTGGAGGCCACTGAGTCGGTTTGAACGTTCTGCTTTAATGCTGGAAAATGTGCTTTTATGGCTGTCGTGCTGTAGCTTTTCGGCCCTGTCACCTGTAGCTGTCAATCTTGCTTTGTTGGCCGAATAGATTTGCTGAGTTGGCTCAGCCTTTTCCTTTCCATGCATGCTGATTTTATCAAAATTTTCCTGTGCATGATCACTTATGAATTACAATAAAAACTTGAATACAGGCTCTGGTTTACAATATTAACTGTATCATTTTGGTCCAGAATTCTTGTGTGGGCAATTGATGTCTCAGAATTGCCTCTGAGGTCTCATCTGCCTCTGTGTATTTGTAAAAGTTTGGAGGCACTTCAAACAGATGCTTGATCTCATCCATAATAAAAAATAAGTTCTCCACCCTATTGTAGAGACTTTGTCCTATTGCTGGTCCTATTTCTTCTGAGGTACTGGGCTTTTCTGTAATCTGATTTGTAGCGAATGTATTCACCCTTTTGGCATAGTTTTCATGTAAAAGTAGTCTTCCTGAGCTGTTCAGCAAGCTAGGAAGACCTCTGTTCTGCAATGCTACAAATTTTTCCATAAATCTGTTCACCTCTGTCTGCATGTCCTGGGTCCTTCTTTCTAGTGTCTGCACCAGGCTTCTTAGTGTTAGGACCCTCTTTATTAGCAAAATGGTCTCAGTCCTGTTGGAAATTCCCATTGTTGACAACTGAGCACTTGTTCTGTTATTAAGCACATTGATCATTCTATTGGCAACCTCAGGCATATTGCCTAGAGATGCCCTTGCTCTTTGGATTTCCCTATGTGCTTTTGCAATGAGCTCCATCTGCTCATGAATAGTCTCAATGTATTGCCACTGGTCAGTGATGGATTGGCCAATGTTGGCCCATAGGACTGTCTTGAGCTCAGCCACCACTTTATCAAGTGTGAGCTCCTTCTCCAGCTCCTTTATCCTTTCTTTGAGAGCCTTTATCTCTCTTCCTTTCTCAGCAACACTTTGCTTTGATTTATCATATTTTTCATTCAATTTGACCAAATTCTCCCTGGCCTCATTCAATTCTGCCATTTGGGCTTCCAGGGCTTGGATTTCATTTCTCAGCTTCTGCATGTCCAGGCTTGGAGCCTGCTCTGTTGTTGGCGCTGGTGCTGATGTAGAAGGTGCTGCCTATTCTGTCTGCTGAGTGGGAGGAGCAGTAGTTTGAGGAGGCTCCTCAAGATTAATTATTTCTGGAGGGGGCTGAGATGTTTGACCTCCTTCCTTTTGCTGTAATGCTGCCTGTGCAGCCTCTGATTCTCCCAGCTTCTCTTGTGTTTGGATCAGCTGTTTGTATAGGGACACTAGCATTGCTGCTGCATCCTGGTCATGTCTCAGCTAAGCAACTTCTTCAGTTTGTGGGCGAATGGTTGCTGGGACCTTGACCATCTTTCTTAGTGCTACCATGTCTGCATCCCTCAATTTTAATAATGCTTGTACAGCCTTAATGTCTTTGGGATAATGCCCAAGTTCTATGATTATCTCTTCTAGGGCCTTAATTCTGTTATCTTTTGCTTGAGAGGATACTCTTTCCAACTCAAGTTGGGCAGTTGTATTATTTAGGCTATTTTCTAGCCTGTAGTTCACCAATGTCTTATCCACCAAGCTAGCATAGACCATCTCACCCGTTTGCTTATGTAATTCGATCTGATCCATCGGGTGGATGTCCTTGGCAAGGACCTCAAGGTTGGTCCTAATGTAATCTGCAGCTGACTGTGGCTGCATCACGGCTGGCATGAAGTGGCTCATGATCATCTTGCCCTCTTGGACATCATAGGCAGACATTAGTCTTTGCTGGTTGGTGGGAGCCATTTTTAACAGATGATTATATAGTTGTATCCTTATGGGCTCATTCCTCTTCTTTATGTCAATGAACTGCTGCTTGATGCCCAATTCACCTCCTCTTTGCTGGCTTGAGGAGCTAACTTCTCCTCCGACTGTCCTCTCTTGTTCCTGCTGGAAGGAACTTGCAGAGGCCTCCATGCTAGGTGGGCCCATGCCTAAAGACTGCCTTATAGGCATTTCCTCCTCTGAGAGGGGATTCATTCTGTGCCTCTTCTCTCCTTGATTGGTGGATGTTGTGAGGGGAGTCTCTCTGTCCCTCTTTCTACTTATGTACTCCTTTTGTGGGGTTTGAAGGACTAAGGCTTCAACTGTTGTTTCTTGCCTTGGAGGCACAATTTGTGGTGGCTGCTGCTCAGTGAAAACTGGGGCCTCTGATGTATGCTCTTCTTGCACTGGCCATTCTTTTTCTTGCTGCCCCTCTTGTTGCTGTTGTAGCTCTTCATGAGGTGGCTGCTCTGGCTCCATCTCTTTCTCCTTGCCTTTGCTAGAGGTTTGACCAGTAGATTTGGCTGCTTGTTGATGTGCTGTGGAGGATGAGGCAGCTGCTCCCACTTGGATGCCTGGAAGAGCAAATACCTGTGCAGAAAGCTCTAAGTCAGCCATCTTTTGGAGATTTCTAACTGCTCTTTGATTTAATTCTTCTTGTGTGACTGCCTCCTCTAAGGTTCCTCTCCTCCACTTTATTTGATTAGCATATTTTTCTATGTGAGGCAACCTTACATGATCATAACTGGACAGCCTATACTTGACCCTTCTTAAAGTTATGAAGTGATTGGGGTCATAAGGTTTCCAAAGGAAACTGGTCTGAAGGCCAAGGGATTCAAGCATTCTGTCTGCTTCTTGCCAACCTTCCTCCCTTTTGTTATAAATAAAGTGGCCTAATTGGTTCCTGACCTTGAGTTGTGCTTTCTTACCTTTGCCTGAAAAATGTAGCACATCAGCATTCCCAAATTGCCTGAAGTATTCAAGGGCAAACAATCTCATGGGCACATATTTGGGTAATCTGTAGGGGGGCAACTCACACCCATATATTCTGATGACTGTGTGGTTTTGGTAATAGTACCAATCCCCAATGCTGTATGCCTTAGACAATTGAAGAATTCTCTGCATATCATCCGTTAGTCTTGGAGGAGGTGAGCTCATAAGCATAGACATGGCTGGGTGGATGAAGAGGTCTATGAACTCACAATAAGTGTATGGAGAATTAGATAGGCAGTGGAAAGCAGAAGACCAATAAACCACTGACCTTGGATTGCCTTGTGCATCCATTATTTTCATAGCAAAATGAAATTTCTCATGTTGATAATACAAAATTAAGTGGTAGATGTAGGAGGTGTATCTGAACACCCTTTCTATCGCCAAGTTCATCAGTTTCTCATGTATTTTGTCTGATATGTAGGTGGCATAGTCATAGCAGATTGGAGACTTGCCAGGGGTAAACATTAGCATCATTACCAGCACAGTTTCATCAACAAACTCAATTGAATTATAGCCCAAAATGGGACTGATCATATCTACAATGTCTTTGCCCAATTGGTTGAGGTATACATGAGAAATAGGAGGGTACCTCACAGTGTCAGAGTCAATGTACAATTGATTCAACTTGGTGACCTGAGCATTTGTTAATTTAGCTCCTTGCTTTATCAAATCAATCAGTGACAAAGGAACTAATTTCTTCTTAGTTTTGAATTGCAGCATCTCTCTGATGGCTTCAGGGGTGACATAGAAAACAACTGAGCCTGAAGGGTCAATCACAGCCCTCTGAGTGGCATCATAACAGTCAGCACATAGGTGGATTAGGTCAGGAAACTGGTTGACCTGAGGAAGCTTGAAGATAGGGAGAAAAGAGTCCCAAATACCCAATACATCTGTTCCAGTCTCATGTTTAATCTTTAACTCATTCAACAGGTGAATGTGGTACTTGCTGTGCATCAGCATTTCTTCTGATATTTGGTAATCCAGGTCAGCTAATGGCTTCCATTCCAATTCTCTCTGAGGGGCATTTAAAGGGGCAACATTCAAGGCTACAGGTGCTACTGGTGCATCCATAGTTAGTTTAGGATTCTGCTTGTATAAGAACTAGTGTTACTGTGCAGAGCAACACAAAGGAGTATTTCTTGGAGAGAGAGGTGATTTATTTAGGAACAAGGGATAAAATGGCAATGGCAGCAATTGAAATACTGCACAAAGCACTAATAGGGCAAATACTTGTCTTTAAAAACTCTCCTTATGGTGAATTGGTGCAGCTTGGGTTCCCTGTTCACGACTGCGCGAACAGAATGCAGGTTTTATGAAAAACTCGGGTAAACAAGGCTCAGCAGGTGAATTTCGACCTTACAGTTGCAAATGGAGACTAGGAACAGGGGATTTGCCGGTAAATTATGTGTTTTTTCACTCTTTAAGCTATTCTCTGCGATTTACAGACAAAACCAGGCGTAGGAGGAATTGACGGGAATAACTACCTGGTACACTGTCAGCACTGGTCACAAATGCAGGTGGATTTGGCGCGCCAACGGTCCTTGGGTTGAATTCGGCAGGTTGGCGTGAGCTTGGACGTAAAATGCATGCAGGAGAAACAACAGTCGTTTTTGCAAAAAGTGCAAAAAACGCGGTTTTTTGGCCAAAATATGGATTTTTTGGAACATTGGCGCTTTTTTTTAGATGACGTCAGCATGACGTCATCAGGTGGGGTCAAGGTCGGATGACATCAGCATGACGTCATCAAGTGGCATGGCGGCCTAAGAGTGGTCCACGGGGATGATGAGGTGGCGGACAGGTTGGAGCAATGGCGGACGGGGGCGTTGACGCGGTGATGACGTAGTAGTGACGTTGGTAAGGCGGGTTCATCGAAACCGGAAATGGTAGGCGGTTTAATATCGCACCGCCTTCTATACGGAAGCGGAATTGTCAGAGGATGTTCCGATATGATGTGGGGGTGACGCGTGGCAGAGGCCTGACATCACCCTCTGACAAATTTCGGAAGGTATCTTACGGACGTTGGGGCCGGTCCGAAATACATGAGAGCCGTCGGATGAAAAAGGTCCGATCCGACGGTTGACGGATCATTAAGCTGCCAGGTCGATACGGAGGTGGGCGGGGATTAAAATAATATTTTCTTTGGGGTTTGCGCCCGACGGGGACCTTAGAACTTTTTGGCGGATTGCATGATTTTTCAATGTATTTTGTAAAAACGCGCATAGCGCCCAGAACTTTGGATAAAATGAAAAAGTGGGTTTTCATGTATATTTTGCAAATGAGCGGGTTAGGGGTGAAAATGGGGTTTTTATAAGGTTTTTTAGCAAATGAAGGGGTTAAATGGCTTAGGTAACTTCTGAAGGGGGAAGAGAGGTAGGGTTTGGGTTATTAAATTGACCTGATGTCAATTTAATCCCTGACAGTGAACATATGGCTATAATGCCAAGGGGGAAGGGATATTTATAAAATGCTTGGGATTTATACACCATAGTGTTTATAATAGTAGGGAAAGGGTAACATAGGGGATTTAGATAATAAAAGTTAAGGGTTAATATGAATGGAATAAGTGAATGAGGAGTGATATCCCTAAGTTTATATGAAAACAACTTAGCTTAGGGAGTAGAACAAAATGAAAAGAATTTTAGACAAGAAATGTGGCTTTTAAAGGAATAAGAACCAACATAAAACCTTAAATTCTTTTGTGAACACAACTGGTGAAGGGATGTTAGTAATGGAATGAGAAAGGGGGAAAGGAAGTTAGTCATGCTCCTTCACTTTGCTGCAACATGATGGAGAAGAGGAGCTTCTCTATCCACTGATGTTCCTTTATAATAGGTCAGCAAACATTCAATTGCAAGGAATGATATTTCTGCAACCCCAACTACCTACCCATCTACTTGCCTAGCATTTTTTGTTTCTTCATGGAGGGTGTGTTATAGACATTTTTGTGCCTTACAGCATGGAGCATGAAATGTCAATAATCTGAGGGATCCAAAGTCCCTAAACATGTTGTTCCTACCCCTAGAGGAACAAGGTCAGCAAACCACAGCACTACAGATCAGTTCTCCACTGAAAAACACTCAAAAACAGGTCAATTTTGGATCAAAGCAGTTGCTCCACTAAGCATCTGCGCTGAATGTCAAAAGCTCTATGGTGTACCTGCGCTGCATAGCAAGTGCAACAAAGGCTACCTGCGCTGGGCGTACTTTGACATGTGGAGGAATCTTTTCTCAATGTGCCAGTGCCCAGGAAGCTTCCAAAATGACACTTGGATCAGAAGATTCGCCTAATGATGAGTAAAGAGGTTCTAAAACTCCAAGTGGAAAGTAGAAACTCCGAGTGGACTCAAGGACTGAAGAACAACTGGAGTTGAAGAGGACAACAAGTCACACATCAAGCTGACTTATCTTCACTCCGAAACTCTATATAAGGATCTCATCCCATGGGATCTGGAGGCCGGAATTTTGTGCAAAGAATTGCTGTTGGTTTACAGTTGTGAGTATTGGGTGATTGCTTGAGGGAGGTGAAGAGGAGATTTCTTTCCATCGGGAAGGTGATGCTGGATTGGACCTCTTACGGTTGTATCACTGCCTGAACCTTACTTCCTTATATTAATAAAGCATTTGAGGTTCTTCTATTCGCATGTGTTTCAATGGTGTATTGTCTTACTTGCGTATTTGATTTATGCTAATCCTTGAATCAATTATGAATGCATGCTTCTTGTAGTTTCCTTTTCTTGTCTTGTTCACAGGATCTCGTGTAGCTGGGCCCGTGAGAAGACTTGGAGCTGGGAGCAAGCGGAAAATAGAGGAGATTGGATCGACCATTTGCGCAAGACATCGGTAAGTGGATCTCTTCCTTTCATCTCTTGCATGTCATAAAGAAGTAACTTTAGATAGCTTTGCTTCAGCTGTTGCTAAGGAACTATCACCCTTAGAGTGGGATAGGGTCATTCCGTGTTGGATACTTTTCCCCACAACAGACTGGCGACTCCGCTGGGGAATCGTGTCTTGTTGGTAGCTTGTGTTTCTTGCTATTCATTTCCTAAACAAAGGGAGTACCGAATCGAACTGCATTCGAATCCTTCGAATGCAAAGTAGAGGGCAGCTACTCTAGCTCAGTGCTGGGCATGTTTATGATTTGAAGAGCTGATCCACAAGGACTCTTTTTAGCTCTTTGTGATAGTGTTCATCTTCCTTAATCATCCTCTAGTGTATACTTGGCTGATAGCCTCTGATTTGGCCAAAAACCATTGATTTTTGAGCAAACTGTGACCCGGAATCTGAGAGAGACGAGAGTTGTCTCTTCAGTGCAACTGCAACAAAGGCTACCTGCGCTGCAACGCAGGTCCCGAAGGGGCTACCTGCGTTGCATGTCAGATTGGCAGTGCAGTACCTGCGCTGATCCAGTTTTGCCTTGTGCAACTGGGGTTCCCTACTGTCTGTTGCCCAGTTTTCAATATTGTTTTTGCAGCCTGTTGTCAACCTGTATACCCAGTTGAAACTACCTTTCTTTGCCTTCATTCCGCCTCAGTTGTATGAAGAAACTGTGATTGTTCTTATTGTATTTCTTGCTTTCATTCACAGTTTCCCATAGTGAAAGTGAACTAGTCTTGCTGTGACCTCTTGGATCTAGGCCTGTAAGAAAGTGTCGTTGTGATTCTAAGAGCTAGTTTATTACTGTTCATAGCTGCTTGAACATTTGCTTTCGTTATATGGTTCGAATTTCAATATTTCTTGTGTTGAAACGAGTGAATCTTAAGGTGTTCTTTTGATTATTGGACAAAAACTTGTTTTCTTTCACTTGAAATTGAATTCGAAATTGTACAACAGCTTTCTTTTTGTAATACATCAACATTAAGGAAGAAGAAAAGAAATACTTGCATTGTGCATGTGCATTTTGACAGTTTGCATGTCGATTTAGGAAAAGTGCATCAGTGTGTGCTCTATGATCTGTTTGAAAAGATGATGTCTTTCTTTTCCCTCAGTAGTTAAGATTTTCATAAGTTGAAAGAATTGAAAAAAGCCTTCTTATCATTCTTAGACTGCATTTAGGAGTTGTATCATATATCACGTGGTTATCCATAAAGGCAAACTGCTAAGCAAGATCAACCTAAAAAGAACTGAATTTATCTAACAACGCTTTGAAACATAACGAAACACAGTAGAGGTCTAGGTAGAGACGTGTTCCGGCGTCGTTAAACATAGTGACCGTCGATCTCTACGAAGGTGGGTGATTCCTCCTGAGGGACGAGAGCACTAATACGGACTTGTGCCCCCGCGTACCGTCGCGTATATTAGGGGACCCCTATAGGAATAAAGCCTTTATCCATAGGAAGCCGTGTCGGCCGCCCTACTGATCGCGATGCAGTGAACACAGCATTCACGAAGATCGACCACTCGTACCGTAAAACGTATTCTGTGGTTTCGCGAAAGGTTTGGCACACCCTCTGCCTAGAACTCCAGAGTAGTTTCTTTTAGCCTTTTTCAAACTCTATAACTGAAAAATTCCATCCGAGCATTTGTCACTTCGGGCTCGTTAATACATCGAAGGAGACTAGAGTCATCTTTAGCTTTTTCTCGACTCTTAAAAATTGAAAAAGCAAGTTGTGTCTAAAGCGTCGTCATATAAAATTCATTCTAAACGGAACATAATCACCCCTTATTCCTGCGTTGATCTTGAGGTTGGGAACATGGAACACGCCAACCAAGGGATTCCACATGATGGGAACCCTAGCCCTTTCTCCTCTTGGGGAGAAGTTGGTGCGCCCCACATGGCCACGTTGTCGCTTCCAGGACTGAAAATTGGCCTGCCAGTTTGGCTATTCTCAACCACTGTAGTTCAGAACACCACGGTTCCTGAACAGTCGAGTCAACAGTTAGACCAGTTTAGAGCTACCCTCCAGCCTTCCACTTCTTATAAGCCTTCCTCCGATCCTTCTTCTTCGAAAGGTCAAGCCGCCGAAAGCGGAGCTCCCATAGAAAAGAAGAAGGAAAAGAAGAAGAAAGAAAAGAAGCAGAAGGAGCCAAAGGCGCCTGGGGGCAAGCAAAAGGCATCTAACAAAAATCCACACACAGCACGGACCGGGCCCAAATCGCCATGTGTCATATGTAGAGGGGACCACCTCCACCGTGATTGTCCCGGTATTCCCCGGATACTAAGGGACTGGTCCCCTCGTTTGCACAGTTTGGAAGCGTCAACCTCTGACAACCAGGTGGAATGCTTACCGTCGACCAACGAAAGTGAAGGTTCTAGACAACGAAGGGGAATGAGATTCCCCTGCGAACTGTGTGAAGGCAATCACACCCTCCGCCGTTGCCCCTTTTTAGACGAAGCAAAGAGAGTTTTGGAAGATCAACCGGTTGCACCGTTGCTACTTCCTCCTGGATACCAAAAACTCGCGCCAAGTCCTTCGTTGGTCGAAAATACGGCTGCCCCGCTCATAGGGCCAGCTGAAGTGTCAGTCACTGAAAATGAACCTACTGAATCCGGACCGGACGAAAGTCCAAAGGTCGAAATGGCAGTTGACCCGGTTCTCCCTTCAGAAGTTTCGTCTTCAAATACCACAATCACTGAGGATTCATCTTCAGCTGACACCCCTACCGAAGAGAGTAAGGATGACACCGTCCAGATTCTTTTCATCAACACCGATTCTGATGAACATCAGGGAAATGTGCCCACTCCTTTATCGCAGGAAGGAGCATCGTCAGGATCATACCCGGCCGTGTATTCGGTCCCACCACCAAGCAACCTGGTTGTGTCCTTTGATTGGAACCAACTAGGCAGACCCCGGTTACCAGCAAGTATACCATTTAGAGTTATAGTCCAAATATATAAAATGGTGATGGCTGGGACTATCATTGATGAAGGGGCATCTGTGAGTATCCTGTCCTCTATTGCTTGGAAAGCACTGGGTTGCTCAGTGCTTTTGCCTGAGATAAGGAATCTCTCGGGTTTTGACAAAGGAACCAGTCGACCATTAGGGATTCTACCTAATGTGCCTATTACATTGAAAGGGAAGGCTGTCAAGATGAATTTGATGGTCGTCCAAGGACCCTTGGATTATAACCTACTCCTTGGACGAGACTACATATATTGCATGGAAGCAATAGTCTCCTCACTCTTTCGAATAATGTGTTTTCCATACGAAGGAAGAATGGTCAAGCTCGTAGACCAACTTTCATTTCCGGGATCACGCATCGCAAATAGTCACATACCTATCCTGAATAGTCTTTTCGATCAAGAAAGGTCTCTACCTCCGGTTCTTCTTCCTGATGAGTGCGTGTGATTCGGGAAAGTAGGGCCGGAACCCAGGGGGCATGCATCCTGGTCTGCTGGGGTCAGAAAAAACCTTGGGTGTAAAGTAGAATTTCCGCGGGAGAATATGACTAGTCCGTACCCCGTCCCCTCCTTCATCTTCGTAAAACAGAAGAGCCGGCAAGAGCTCTCATGCAGAAGAAGGGGCTGTTAGGAAGTGGGGTTGTTCTGGAAAAAGATTCTTTTGTTAAAGTTAAGTGTGTGGCGGAGCATCGTCATTCACCGTCGCCTAGTCGGCGTCGCCGAAGAAAGTTCTGTTTGAAAGGATTAGCAGAACAATCTTTGGGTAACCTGAAAGAGGAAGGCCTCACCCGTTAAAAACAAAGGTTTTGACGGATGAGTAGGGGCGACCTTGAAATTAGACTTACACCAGGGGGCATGCAAACCTCTTGGAATGCAAGCACAGGTGGCTATTTTGTTTTTTAGTTTTTTAGGTCCCCCCTTTAAACCTGTAGGTCTAACCCGTTAAACTCGTAGGATTAGCCGATACCCAGCTTGCATAAAGAGAGGATATGGAGCAAAGCATAGCGAGATGAAGCTCCTTAAAAAATAGCGAGCAATCTACCAGGAGACCTTCCTACTTTATGACTGGTAAAAACGAGCAGTTTTGGCAAAGTTCATGCTTGTTAAAAAATAAACGCAAGATACGAGCAGTTTTGGCAAAGTTCATGCTCGTTAAAAAATAAACGCAAAACCGAGCAGTTTTAGCAAGAGTTCATGCTCATTAAAAAATAAATGCACATGTGAGCAAGCTTCCCCCAGAGTTCAAGCTCATCAAGAAAAAATGAACCGGTAAATAACCATTTGAGACCGTAAATTCATCAGCCATAAAAGCCTTGGTCGTGTTTGTGCACCGTCACCTCCACTTTTCATTTGGCCGATCATTCACATCCACTTGATTGTTTACATATTTTGAGGAACAGCTGCGAAGAGTGACTTCACCTAGCCATCCTTGTGACACTACCGTGATTGGAAAATTCCAACCTGTACCTGGAATCTGCTGCTATCCCTGTTTATCACTCGTTCCTCAAAATACGAGTCTCCTTTGAGCTCTTTTCACTGACTCGTAAAATATGAAAAGTTTGCCGAGTTTTGGTCTTCCAGCTCGTTAAAAGGACCGGAAGAGCTATCCCTCCTCTAGATTTTAATCTTTTTGGACCTGAGGGATTATTGCACAAAAAGATCGAGCGCTTGTCTAGTTCGGCTCGATAAAGATATCGAACATTCATCCCTTCTGTATTGTTTTATACTTTTTCGGACTTAAGGGATTAGATGACGAAAAAGGACCCCTGGAGTCCACTTTATGTACCCTTTTCAGACTCTCTAAAGATGAAAAGGACCGAGTTGTCTTTGTCGCTGGGCTCGTTAAAAATATTAGATAGCGACAAACTTGTCTTTAGACGAGAATGAGTTTCCCTATCGTTAAGCTCGTTAAAACATAGCGATGGGCTTGCCCGAAGGGCAGGTTATAGAACAAGCATATGTTATCCTCCTCAAGCTTGACAAAAATAAAGAGGTACTGGTCAGAAATGACTGGGGAAAAATTGGGAAGAACCTCGAAGCTTAATGGTAGCAAGTCGCTCTTGAACATGACACTTTTGCCTCCGTAGATATCGGGTTGGGTTATTATCATTCACCGGTCCCTTCACCATGGTCTCGCCATACCATCCATACATGGGGTAATGCTACCGATCCATCACATCAGTGTCGTTATATGTTCAAGAGATGTCATTCAGAAAGTGTCAACCGGGTCCCATCCACTACCATACATCATCTTTCATCCTTCCATGACCGCCACCCTGAATCATATTTCACAGATCGTTTTCGCCATCATCACTAGCTCCGTTCCGTGTCAATGATGTGGGATTCATTAAGGCCCTCCTTTGATGGATCACTTCTTGTCTACATCAGCTCACTATCCAAGAAGTCGATCTAGGAACACCCCCTCAGTACTTTGAAGCTTGCATGCCTCAATGGCAAGTTTCTCACTTTCGGCGATAGGTATACATTAATGACCTTCGACCGGGAGACTTTGCGTGGTGTTCGACGTCAGATCCTATATTCACGCCACGTGAATTGTGCTGCAGTACCTTGAGGGTCATCATCATTATCGGTGATTCCTCTCGCGCTTGTTAACAGTTTACATTATTGACTGGTAATCAAGCGATGTCTTTCCATGTTCGACTTCAGGAAATTCTCACATGGATCGACTTGTACTAGAGTGAAGATCAGACAAGTTTGAAGACCCCGGATCTAGTTTCATCCATCCGGGCTGCGATATATATTCAGGAGATAAAAACATAGACATGTGCAGCAGATGATCATCCTACTAAAAGGATGATAATTAAAAGCAGAGAATTATCAGTCTATTATCAGACGATCGTCTGTTTATGCACAGCAAATGTATTTATAAAGCTGAGCATGGGAAATGCCCGCATCAGCTAGATCATGAAAAGAAAGTATGAAAAGATAATGTATTGTATTGTATTTTGTTACAGGTCACCTCCCGACGATTGAATGAACTTCGGATCCTCCTAATAAAGCATTTCACCCAATAAACGACCTCATACTTTAGGGGGCAACTGTTATAGACATTTTTGTGCCTTACAGCATGGAGCATGAAATGTCAATAATCTGAGGGATCCAAAGTCCCTAAACATGTTGTTCCTACCCCTAGAGGAACAAGGTCAGAAAACCACAGCACTACAGATCAGTTCTCCACTGAAAAACACTCAAAAACAGGTCAATTTTGGATCAAAGCAGCTGCTCCACTAAGCATCTGCGCTGAATGTCAAAAGCTCTATGGTGTACCTGCGCTACATAGCAAGTGCAACAAAGGCTACCTGCGCTGGGTGTACTTTGACATGTGGAGGAATCTTTTCTCAATGTGCCAGTGCCCAGGAAGCTTCCAAAATGACACTTGGATCAGAAGATTCGCCTAATGATGAGTAAAGAGGTTCTAAAACTCCAAGTGGAAGGTAGAAACTCCGAGTGGACTCAAGGACTGAAGAACAACTGGAGTTGAAGAGGACAACAAGTCACACATCAAGCTGACTTATCTTCACTCCGAAACTCTATATAAGGATCTCATCCCATGGGATCTAGAGGCCGGAATTTTGTGCAAAGAATTGCTGTTGGTTTACAGTTGTGAGTATTGGGTGATTGCTTGAGGGAGGTGAAGAGGAGATTTCTTTCCGTCGGGAAGGTGATGCTGGATTGGACCTCTTATGGTTGTATCACCGCCTGAACCTTACTTCCTTATATTAATAAATCATTTGAGGTTCTTCTATTCGCATGTGTTTCAATGGTGTATTGTCTTACTTGCGTATTTGATTTATGCTAATCCTTGAATCAATTATGAATGCATGCTTCTTGTAGTTTCCTTTTCTTGTCTTGTTCGCAGGATCTCGTGTAGCTGGGCCCGTGAGAAGACTTGGAGCTGGGAGCAAGCGGCAAATAGAGGAGATTGGATCGACCATTTGCGCAAGACATCGGTAAGTGGATCTCTTCCTTTCATCTCTTGCATGTCATAAAGAAGTAACTTTAGATAGCTTTGCTTCAGCTGTTGCTAAGGAACTATCACCCTTAGAGTGGGATAGGGTCATTCCGTGTTGGATACTTTTCCCCACAACAGGGTGCACTTAGACTTGCAGACCCTTATGTGCCTTTTCTTTTCTTTTGGCTTTTTCTTTTGATTTTCTATCTAGGGCTACCCTTATTACTTCCAAGGTCCCAGATTAAACAGTTGGGAACCTTACTTCTCTACCTAGCTACTGGTCTGCCAAGATTAAACAGTTTGGACAAACTTCTTTCTCTATTCTACAACAAAAATTGAAACATGGCATGATCCAGATTAGGCTGTTGGACCATCCATCAAAATCGAATCAACATCAAGCTATATACACATGTTGTCTTTCCTTGAAAATATGGGATCTTTGCATCACCAAAGCAGAGCATATTTGGAGCTTTCTTTGCCAATCATGAAATATGAAACCTATTGGTATAGGTAGCTAACAGTGGCTCCACATGGGGATGGTTTTTCCATTTGAAAGACCAAGAACAGCAGGTCAGAATGCCTTGGCCCTTGACTTCTTGTATCAAAACTTGGAGTATTCCTTTTTTAAAATCCCAAAATTGTGCTCTTCCCATCTTGGTAAATCTCTGAACTTATTTGCCTTTTGCTGAAAACTTATAAAACTTGAGAAACTGCATTTTTACATGTTAATCAGAAAGTAATATATACACCTGAATATGTACAAGGGAACTCAGGCTGCACTTATGGATAGTAGTCAAAATAGTGCTTCAACATCCTGCCATTTACAGGACCTTCATCCAAATCAACTTCATCAAGACTTTTGAGGAAATAAGTATTGTTTCCTTGTACTGCTTGAATAGCAAATGGTCCTCTCCAAAGGGAATCAAATTTTCCATGTTTTCCCTTATCTTCCCTTCTTGAATCCCACTTGAGGACTTTGTCACCAATGTTGAAATCTTCTGCCTTAGTCCTTCTATCAAAAGCTTTCTTTAATTTTTCTTGTAAAACTTGAACTCTGCTGTAAACCTGATCTCTAGTTTGCTGCAAACATATTATTTGATTGATCCTTCTTTGCATGTCATTTGGTTCAGCTTGACTTTCTTGAAGAAGTTTCATGACAGGAACCCCTAGTGATGAAGGAAATTTGGCTTCTAACCCATAAACTAACTCATATGGGCTGACCCCAATTGATCTCTTGGTTGTTAGTCTATCTGCCCATAAAGCATTCACAAGCTTCTTATGCCAATTCTTCTTATTTTCTTCCAACACTTTCTTTATGATGTTTACAAGGCTTTTATTTGATGATTCTGCTAGGCCATTTCCTTGGGGATAGTATGCAGTAGAATGGCCCAAAGTAATGTGAAATTTGTGGCAGAAATTCACCATCTTCTTAGATCTGAAGGCAGCAGCATTGTCTGTTATTATCTTATCAGGACAACCAAATCTAGAAAGAATATTGGTCTCAAGGAACTGAATGATAGTGGAATCATTTGCTTGTCTGCATGGAACAGCTTCAATCCATTTAGTAAAGTAGTCTGTAGCTGTTAGAATCCATCTATGTTGGCCTGAAGATGAGGGATGAATTTCCCCAATGAAATCCAAGCCCCATTGTTGAAAAGGTCTCTCTGTTGCAATAGGCCTCAAAGGAAGTGGTAGTAATTTTCTTTTTCCCTCAAACACTTGACATTTATGACATGAGGTGGTGAATTTCTTGACATCAGAGAAAAC
Source organism: Pinus tabuliformis (assembly GCA_031772625.1). NCBI lineage: Eukaryota > Viridiplantae > Streptophyta > Pinopsida > Pinales > Pinaceae > Pinus > Pinus tabuliformis. The sequence continues at coordinate 855,575,887 of CM062817.1, read as the reverse complement.
AGTGGGCCAATAGTAGCCAGCCCTCAGTATCTTATCCACAGTGGACTTCCAATACAAGTGTCCACCACAGTCACCTGCATGAAATTCTTTGGTGACATTGTTAGTCTCATTCTCAATCAGGCAGTTTAATAATATACCCTCATGGTTTTTCCAAAGCAACTTGCCATCCATAACACAAAATCTTGAAGCTTTCATTTTTAAGAATCTACATTTAGTTCTGGACAATCCTGGGGGACCACACAGGTTTTGCAACACATAACATATATCAGAGTACCAAGGGGATTGTTCAAAGGCTACATTGATCTTTGGAGTCGCCAGCTCCGGTTCATTGTCCAGCTGGTTTATGTCTAAGGCTTGGAAGTTTGCTTCTGTCATTAGTTTGGCCAAACCTTGCCCTTTTATCAGTTTTGTAGGTTTTATTTCAATATCAAATTCGAAAATGTTGGCAATCCATTTTCCTCTTCTACCCTCTAAGTTTTCTTGAGTGAGTATGTCTTTCACAATGGGACTTGGCACATAAGCTATGACATGGGAATAAAGGATGTAAATCCTGAAGTCTTTAATGGCTTTGACCAAAGCATAAGCTTGTTTTTCCATGATTTGATATTTTAGAGGTGCATCTCTAAGAGCTCTACTAAAGAAAGCAATGGGTTTCTCATTTCCTTGATCATCTTTCTGTAATAGAACAACAGCAATGGTGTGTTGGGAGGCAAAAGAGAAAATGATAAATTCTCTATCAAATTGAGGATTTGTTAAGACTGGGGTTTGGGTAAGGGCCAATTTTATACCTTCAAAGGCTTGATTTGCTTCCACTGTCCATTTTACTTTTGAATCCTTCTTTAGCATGTTGTTTAATAATCTGATCAATTCTGCTAGGTTTGGGATAAACCTTCTTAAAAAATTGATCTTCCCTAAGAAAGCTTGCAATTCTTTGATGTTTCTTGGGTGGGGCATTTGTAAGATAGCTTGTATCCTGTCTGGGTCAATCCTTATCCATCCTTTGAAATGATATGCCCTAACAGCTTACCTTCTTCCAAACCAAATAGAGACTTCTTGGGATTCAAGGAAATTCCATATTTCCTACATGTTAAGAAGATCTGCCTTAGGTGCTTCAAGTGTTCTTGGTCAGATTTTGAGAAAGGTGTAAGGTCATCCAAATAAATGACAAGAAAGTCATGAATCTCTTTGGCAAAAGCAATATCCATTGCTCTTTGAAATGTTGCCCCTGCATTTTTCAATCCAAAAGGCATTTTTACATATTTGAAAGTTCCCCATGGGGTTGTGAATGCCGTTTTGTCCTGATCATCAGGGTGTACTAAGATTTGATTAAAGCCCGAGAATCCATCAAGTAATGAGATCCTTGATGCCCCTACCACTCTTTGGAGAATGTGATCCATCTTAGGTAAGGGATAGTTGTCTTTGAGGGACACTTGGTTTAAGTTTCTAAGATCAACACAAAGTCTTATCTCACCAGTTTTCTTTCTTGTGGGGACCAAATTTGAAATCCAATCAGAGAACCTGATTGGTGCTATGATGCCTGCTTTAAACATTTTTTGCAGCTCTTTTTCAATTGAAGGGAGAAGCATGGGATTGATCCTTCTCAATTTTTACTTGAATGGCTTTTGATTAGGCTTGAGATGGATAGTATGCTGGATAACAGAGGTGTCATAGGATTTTAAATCCTCATAACCCCATGCAAAGACATCCTGAAACTCTTTAAAGAGGTCAATGTATTTGGGTTTTTGATCAGGAGGTAAGGATGCAGACAATTTTATTATTTTGGGCTTCTCTATAGTTCCAATGTTGCATTCCTCAATGGCAGCATTCAGGGGCTGCATTTTTGGTTTTCTGGGGATATCATTTGAGTCAAAGATGTCCTCTAATGGAGATAGGCCTGCTGGAAGAAAATTGTCTTTTAGCTCTATGATTTCAGCCTCTGTAGCAGCTATTTCTTCACAACTGGTTTGGTGAATTTATTGTATGTTTTCTTTGTTGAAAATTGTTGGATGTAGCATTTGGTTAGCTGTTTTGGGTGATATTGGCTCGTTGTTCTGTTTATTCTGTATTTGTGATTGACTTGCTCCCTCAGTGTCAATGTTTAATCCTGCAAATTCTTGTTGTAATGTCAAGAAATTATTTATTTGTGTATCATCTTCAAATACTTGCCAATCTTTAACATTGTTTGGGATAGAAGGTCTGTGTTTTATCTCAGCTGTAAAGCAATGTCCAGGTTCAAAGGGTAGTTTGCAGGTACTTGCAAATGTGGCCAAACTATGAGCATGAAGATTGTGGGTCCTAGAGATTTTGGTGATTTGAAATTCAGTGAAGGAGTTTAGTATTTCAGCAGTAGCAGACCTATAAGATCTCAATCGTTTGTCATTGGTGAAAAAACTTCCCTTCACTTGTTGGATAATTAAGTCCGAATCTCCCATGATTGAAACTTTTGTGGCTTGCAAGGACTTTACTAGTTTGAGGCCTAGTAAAAGAGCTTCATATTCTGCCATATTATTAGTGCATCTGAAATTCAGTCTAAAGGCTCGACCTTCTGCATGACTGTTCTGCTTGTTATGTATTCAAACTCCAGCCCCTGCCCCTAATTTGTTAACTGATCCATCAAATTCAAGGAACCATATGATCTCTTGTTCTAGGGGAGACTTTATAGTTTCTTTGTGATCTGGGATTGTGAGTTGAAGTTCTAGTTTCTCATTTAGTTTGTCTTTTAGGACAGTCTCATCACTTGACTGGGTCAGCTTGATTTCTAGAGCAGCAGCTTGTTCATTAATGTCCTGATCTTGTTTGAATGTCTTGGTTTCATCATCATTTGCGGGAACTGTATTATCATTGAATAGAATATATGAATCTATATCAGAATGGACAACATATATGGGGAAATTTTGAGGTTTTTCTTCACTGCTGACCATGTATTTCATGAGTGTTTCTCTATACAGTCTCTTTGGTTGCCCAAAGACAGAGATAGTGGCATATGACATGTCTAACTGCAAGGAACCTTGAAGTTTAGCCCCCCATGATCTAGATAACAACATTCCATACTTAGGTGGGATATCAACAACTACAACATCCATCAGGATTGTCTTATTGGGGTATTGGACAAGTGATACACAGAGATCTTTTATCAGACCTAAACATTTAACTTGGCTGGAGTCAAATGAGAATAAGTCCTTATAGGGTCTTGTAATATCCAGATTTAATCTTTCCATGACTGATTTGGGCATCAGGTTGTGAGAAGCACCAGAGTCAAACATTGCATTGTGTAATATCTTATCATGAACATGCAGGCTAACATAAAAAGGTAAGATTCCTGCAACTGCTGTCTTTCCATCAACCTCTGGGCCGAAAATTAGTTCTGGGGTATCATCCAACACGTTAACATCATCTTTGTTGTGATTAAGTTGAAGGGATTTCCTGATTTGTTGCTTGTAGATGTTGTGTTTGGCTAACTTTGAAAGAGGAATGGCTATCTTTAATTTTCCAATTTCAGCTTCTAAGTCAAAAGGTTTATCAGTTTGGGTCTTGGTATTTTGGTTAATAGCCATTTCCTTTTCAATGGAATCCTTGATGCCTTGCTCTTGATTCTCCTTTTGATCTTGAGGCTTATCCTTTTTACTTATCTTTTGAGGAATATTGCTTGGCTTATGTTGGAAGGGTGTTGCATCTACTGGTTGCTGTTTTGAGGGGGATGTTTCAGTTATTTCCTCAACTATCACCTCTTCTGCAACTGGACCAATTTTGTCATTTGGTTGTGTGACAATAGCTTTTTTAGGCTGTGGAGTGTCCTTTGTTTTGTCAGGCTGTGTCACATTTATTGTTCTACTCCTCAATCTGTATTGTTTATGAACTTCAAAAACAACTGTATCATATCCTTGTTTGAAATCAAATGACTCACCTGATTTGGTTTGGAATTGCTTGATGTCATCATCCTTGTGATCTTCTTGTGTTAAAAAGACTTGATTTTCACCATCCAAACCCATTAGATTAATGTGAGGGTCTTCATTGGGTTCACTTGATGTAGAAGCTTCAGCATAATTCTCATGGAAAGGGGGTCTGACATGCTGGTCAGGATCAATCCTTCCAACATTGGGATTTTGAGTCTTTCTAAAGTTTTGGTTTCTTACATTGCTTGTTTGCCCTTCCCATGATGACTTTCTTTCTATGGTTTCCACTCTGTCCCCAAGTCTATCCATACCTTTAATGATTGCATCCAACTTCTGTTCAAATGCTGAGGGTTCTTCTTTAAATGTAGTTATTCTTTCAGTTCTTGCCCTATTCCTCTTGGAAATCAGATTTGCCTCTACACTCACTGCTATGTCTTGCATGTCTGCCAAAGTAGCAGGGGCTCTTTCTCTCAATTGATATGCCATATCAGCATCAAATCCATCAGGGAACTTAATTAATGCTAGATCCGGTGGTGGTCAGAGGTTTTGAGGAATGGCACTATAGACAGCATTGAATCTAGTGCAATAATCTGAAACATTTTCTTGTGGACCCCTCCTTATGGTATCATATTCAGATAGAATGTGCAGAGGGTCCTTTTTTTTCTCCCATCTGTTTAGGAAGGATTGATAAAGGGCAGCTGAATTAGCTATAGAATTCACAGCCAGTGCTCTGAACCATGTTCTCACTTCACCTGTGAGACTTTGCACAAATATTTTCATCCTTACATCATCATCATCTATCTCATAGTTTTCAAAATAGTCTTGCATTTTCTTAGTGTGCTGTAAGGCAGTATAAGTGCTAGTTCCATCAAAATAAGTTATCTTACCCTGATAATCTTGAGGCATAGCCCCAGGATTGTTAGGCAGCTGGAGGGGTGCATAACGATTTGCCATATTTGGTGGGATAGGTGGGACAACTGGAACAACAGGAACAACAATGGCAGTTTGAGTGTTAGGTGTTGCCAATATATTTTGTGAGTTGGATGATGAAGAAGGGGAGGAATGAGTGGTATGGAGGTGAATAGTAGGTTTAGCAGGGGTGGGAATAAAACTATGCTGAACTGCCTCAGGGCTGGATTCAGGAGACTGCTCCCATTCCTCTTGGATTTTATGAGTTTTATGGATCAAATTAGGGTTACTGAAAACATGAGGAGGATTTGGGTCAGGATTTGACCTAGTGTGCCTTGTTTTCCTTTTAGGAGCCAGCTTCTGAACTTCTTTTGGTAGTTTTAGGATATTTTTGGAATTGTTTCAAGGGACTGCTCAGGTTTTTTGGACCACTGTCTATGGACAGACAACAGTTGAAAAATATGCTTATCCCCAGTGGAGTCGCCAATTATGTTAACGCGCAGGTTGTTCCCTTTGACTCCCAAGGGAATACGGCCGGGGTAACCACTAACCAATCTTTGGATTACAGTGTCTAGCCAAACTGTAATCAGAGAGGGCTTTCTCTTTAAGGTTTGTCTCTGTTTTGTGAAGATTTTAGGCTAGTTATGAATTCAGGGTTTGATTTTATGTTTTGGTTGAGGGATGTCTTCTGTGCCTAAGGTGGAAATCTTCAGATAGTTCTAGTCCATTGGGAAATGGAGTCTGTGGCTACAGGTTGTCTGAGATATTAAGTTGAGTTGCTGAAATTGCAAGGCCATTTAAATACATCATGAAACAAAATTTAAATTGTGATTATGGACTGTGAATAACCAGTGAAAAGCAATTAAGAATTTTCCACTGAGTTGGGGGTGTAAGAAAGAGATATATTGCACAGGAGCATACTTGAATTCCTGAAACAACAATCACTGTGAAAGGTATAGTTTGGGGGTGCAGCAATTAAGAATCACACCTTATGACTATAACTGAAGATAAACACTTATAACATCATAGATTGAGTTCAGGGTATTGTGTGAATAAATCCTGGACTATTCTTTTTCTTTGCCATTAAGTATAACACAAAAGCATGAATGGGCCATGAGAAAATAACAAACACATAAGAAAAGTTTTAGGGAAGACTTATTGTGCCATGAAATACGCAGGAATCCTATAACATTCAGTAAAACACCATGAAGACTCAGATAACGCAGAGCTTTTGAAATTCCATCAGCCTTTGTATTAATACTCTGGAAATTTACAGCATAAGAAACTGTAGAAGAGAAATCAACAACCACCCCTGCAAACTTGTGCGAGGGGGAATATATACAATCGGTCATACAAAAATATCTGAGGCGTTGAGTCATCTGAGAAATGAATGCGTTCACCAACTTGTACAGAACAACAGATAAGAAAGTTATTACATCATTGAATACAAAATAAGTGCTCTTTATGTCTGTCAGAAGATATTTTGACCTTTTGGAGGCCACTGAGTCGGTTTGAACGTTCTGCTTTAATGCTGGAAAATGTGCTTTTATGGCTGTCGTGCTGTAGCTTTTCAGCCCTGTCACCTGTAGCTGTCAATCTTGCTTTGTTGGCCGAATAGATCTGCTAAGTTGGCTCAGCCTTTTCCTTTCCATGCATGCTGATTTTATCAAAATTTTCCTGTGCATGATCACTTATGAATTAGAATAAAAAACTTGAATACAGGCTCTGGTTTACAATATTAACTGTATCATTTTGGTCCAGAATTCCTGTGTGGGCAATTGATGTCTCAGAATTACCTCTAAGGTCTCATCTGCCTCTGTGTATTTGTAAAAGTTTGGAGGCACTTCAAACAGATGCTTGATCTCATCCATAATAAAAAATAAGTTCTCCACCCTATTGTAGAGACTTTGTCCTGTTGCTGGTCCTATTTCTTCTGAGGTACTGGGCTTTTCTGTAATCTGATTTGTAGTGAATGTATTCACCCTTTTGGCATAGTTTTCATGTGAAAGTAGTCTTCCTGAGCTGTTCAGCAAGCTAGGAAAACCTCTGTTTTGCAATGCTACAAATTTTTCCATAAATCTGTTCACCTCTGTCTGCATGTCCTGGGTCCTTCTTTCTAGTGTCTGCACCAGGCTTCTTAGTGTTAGGACCCTCTTTATTAGCAAAATGGTCTCAGTCCTGTTGGAAATTCCCATTGTTGACAACTGAGCACTTGTTCTGTTATTAAGCACATTGATCATTCTATTGGCAACCTCAGGCATATTGCCTAGAGATGCCCTTGCTCTTTGGATTTCCCTATGTGCTTTTGCAATGAGCTCCATCTGCTCATGAATAGTCTCAATGTATTGCCACTGGTCAGTGATGGATTGGCCAATGTTGGCCCATAGGACTATCTTGAGCTCAGCCACCACTTTATCAAGTGTGAGCTCCTTCTCCAACTCCTTTATCCTTTCTTTGAGAGCCTTTATCTCTCTTCCTTTCTCAACAACACTTTGTTTTGATTTATCATATCTTTCATTTAATTTGACCAAATTCTCCCTAGCCTCATTCAATTCTGCCATTTGGGCTTCCAGGGCTTGGATTTCATTTCTCAGCTTTTGCATGTCCAGGCTTGGAGCCTGCTTGGTTGTTGGCGCTGGTGCTGATGTAGAAGGTGCTGCCTGTTCTGTCTGCTGAGTGGGAGGAGCAGTAGTTTGAGGAGGCTCCTCAAGATTAATTATTTCTGGAGGAGGCTGAGATGTTTGACCTCCTTCCTTTTGCTGTAATGCTGCCTGCAATGCAGCCTGTGCAGCCTCTGATTCTCCCAGCTTCTCTTGTGTTTGGATCAGCTGTTTGTATAGGGACACTAGCATTGCTGCTGCATCCTGGTCATGTCTCAGCTGAGCAAATTTTTCAGTTTGTGGGTGAATGGTTGCTGGGACCTTGACCATCTTTCTTAGTGCTGCCATGTCTGCATCCCACAATTTTAATAATGCTTGTACAGCCTTAATGTCTTTGGGATCATGCCCAAGTTCTATGATTATCTCTTCTAGGGCCTTAATTCTGTTATCTTTTGCTTGAGAGGATGCTCTTTCCAACTCAAGTTCGGCAGTTGTATTATTTAGGCTATTTTCTAGCCTGTAGTTCACCAATGTCTTATCCACCAAGCTAGCATAGACCATCTCACCCGTTTGCTTATGTAATTCGATCTGATCCATCGGGTGGATGTCCTTGGCAAGGACCTCAAGGTTGGTCCTAATGTAATCTGCAGCTGACTGTGGCTGCATCACGGCTGGCATGAAGTGGCTCATGATCATCTTGCCCTCTTGGACATCATAGGCAGACATTAGTCTTTGCTGGTTGGTGGGAGCCATTTTTAACAAATGATTATATAGTTGTATCCTTATGGGCTCATTCCTCTTCTTTATGTCAATGAACTGCTGCTTGATACCCAGTTCACCTCCTCTTTGCTGGCTTGAGGAGCTAACTTCTCCTCCCACTGTCCTCTCTTGTTCCTGCTGGAAGGAACTTGCAGAGGCCTCCATGCTAGGTGGGCCCATGCCCAAAGACTGCCCTATAGGCATTTCTTCCTCTGAGAGGGGATTCATTCTGTGCCTTTTCTCTCCTTGATTGGTGGATGTTGTGAGGGGAGTCTCTCTGTCCCTCTTTCTACTTATGTCCTCCTTTTGTGGGGTTTGAAGGACTGAGGCTTCAGCTGTTGTTTCTTGCCTTGGAGGCACAATTTGTGGTGGCTGCTGCTCAGTGAAAATTGGGGCCTCTGATGTATGCTCTTCTTGCACTGGCTGTTCTTTTTCTTGCTGCCCCTCTTGTTGCTGTTGTAGCTCTTCATGATGTGTTTGCTCTGGCTCCATCTCTTTCTCCTTGCCTTTGCTAGAAGTTTGACCAGTAGATTTGGCTGCTTGTTGATGTGCTGTGGAGGATGAGGCAGCTGCTCCCACTTGGATGCCTGGAAGAGCAAATACCTGTGCAGAGAGCTCTAAGTCAGCCATCTTTTGGAGATTTCCTACTGCTCTTTGATTTAATTCTTCTTGTGTGACTGCCTCCTCTAAGGTTCCTCTCCTCCAATTTATTTGATTAGCATATTTTTCTATATGAGGCAACCTTACATGATCATAACTAGTGTTATAGACGTTTTTGTGCCTAACAGCCCCTTGACCCTGTGACTCAACCACAATCGCCAACTGGTGGGGCGACTCAGGTCCAAACGGGTACAATTACCCCACATCTTGGTCCGACGGTTAGTATAGCACAACAGAACATGGCTTCACAACCGTGGCTGGTGCAATACCAACAACCACAATTCCAGCAAGTGTACCAAGGTTCTGAGCAGCAGATCTTTGCGAACAGTGGACAACCGTATATTCAAAACGGTCAAAATCAACCACTTTACAGTGGTGAAGTCCACCAACCGTATCAGTCATACCAACATCAATTACATTATGCTGGTATGCAAAGGCCAACTGCTCAGGCAATTCCATCATACCCTGGGTATGCTTCACCTAACCTGAATCAACAGTTACCATTCGTGGCAACTTTAGAGTTACCCGATTTACACCGGTTAACAAACGATCCAATTGCTTACGCCCCTTGGTGGCCAGCGATTCCTCACAAACTTCCATCGGACATTCCTAAATTCAATGGAAATCCAGGTGAAGACCCATCGAATCGCGTGATGACTTTTCATTTGTGGTGTTCGTCAAACACCCTGAACGATGATTCGATAAGGCTTCGCCTTTTTCAGAGGACGTTAATGGGTCCAGCGGCAAAATGGTATATTGAATTACCTAGAGCCTCGTTCGACAATTTCAGCTCCTTAGCCACGACTTTCTCAACCCATTTTCAATTACCGATAAGGTATGAAACGGGAACCGAAATCTTAACCAACTTCAAACAGACAACGGCCACTCACATATCTGATCATATACATGAGTGGCGTCGTCGTCGTAGGATGGTGAAAATGTACGTTCCTGATCAGCTATTAGCTGAATGGTTTATCAAGTCGTTACTTCCTGCTATAACGGAAGATGTGGCCAAGGGGGGAGTCGTAACGGAGGAGCAAGTTATTGCTCATGCACAATATCTAGACTTGGTTTACACTCAGTCTGGCACGCTCTACGACAAAATACGTGACGCCCCTAGACCGGAATTCTCAATTCCTCCTCCTCCTAAATCGAATAGTGACTCTCATGCCGGTGATTGTGTGATTGGCACAGCAAACGCGAAATCGACAAAGGCTTCATCTAAGAAAGCCCGTAAGACTTCAGATCAAAATGCAAAAGAAGAAATTCTTGCTTCGGAAGTAAATGCCGTATCAGCAGATAAAGGCAAAGAAACCACTCAACCAGGAAGCAAGAAGAAGCAAAACAAAGGGAAGAAGAAGAAACAGGGTGAGTCATCACCTTAAAAATATTCTTCAAACCCTCCTGGAAATGGGAAACCAAATAGTCCATGTCTGATATGTGATGAGGATCATTGGACAGCCGATTGTCCATACAAAGCTGAGCCGAAAAGATTCTTTAAGAGTTCTCAAACCTCAGCTGTGTTAACTGATCCGTTTCCCAATCCAGGTCAAAATCTGGTTGATAGTGGAAATGCTTCCCCGTCACAAGTGCTAATGTTGTCGATCTCCAAGCAACAAAATGATGCTTTGATTTCGACAAGGAACAAAGATTACGGGAATCCACAGCTGTCGAACGACCAAGGTAAAGATCAACCAAGTAGTTCGACAACAACTTCGACAGAAGTTGTACCGCCCATCATTCCTGAATTAACAATAAAACTGCCAAAGGGAGTAGTAAACAAGTCGACATTTAATCCTCGCGCCAGAGCGGCGCAGCATTATAACATAGTGGAAGATTTGGCCCAATCGCCATCCGCTATGTCGACTCTTGAAGTACTACAAAATTGTCCATCCCAAAGGCAGGCTTTGTTATCAGCCATTGGTGGGGTTGATCCTAAGGATTCCAATCTTGTATCCTTCGACCACAAAGGATACGACCCTCAGTTACCGGCTCAACTAGCTTTCCTTATTCAAGTGAAAGCCCTCAACAAAACTATTCACCGAACAATTATTGATGAGGGGGCATCCACATGTATTATGTCGATGAGTTGCTGGAAAAATTTAGGGTCTCCAACCTTGTCGCGATCGTCGACGACATTGAAAGCATTCGACGGAAGGACATATACCCCATACGATATCCTAAATAACTTGAAGGTTGAACTAGGGGGAAAAAAAGTAGAAATAGATGTTGAAGTCATCGATGGAAATCTTGATTACAACATCCTACTGGGAAGACTGTGGATATATGCCATGGCGGCTGTTGTGTCGACTTATTTTAGGAAGATCGCATTCCCTTTTCAAGGAGGGATTACGATCGTCGACCAACAAAACTTCCTCCCTAATGGTTCACAAGTTACAGGAAGCATTCCCATGATCCATGGAAGTAACCATTCGCTTCAAGATATCGGAGTAGGCCTACTGAAAGACCCCACATTAATGGGAACTTTCGCATTTCCACCTCCAATCTATATAGGAGAAACAGCGTTGGTAGTAGCCTGCAACATGATATCTTCCACGAAAATCGCGGAAGACGATATCGACATGGATCATGCAATGGTTTTGCCCCCAAGCCCAGTAGAAATATTGTAGCAATCAATGTTTCGGGCATGGGAGACGAACCCAGGTCAACGCTCATCGAGCGTTTGGGTAGATAGGTCTAGAGAATATGGTACCCCTTTGGACCCTTGGTCGCGAGTGCATGGAAGCGACGAAGGAATCATACAATCAATGTTGATTGAGGGGGCACCATGGAATGATAGCCACCATTGTTCCCTTCTTCCGGATTGTGAAGAAGATACTCAAGATTACCTTTACCACCCTTCAGTTTTTGAATTCCTATCAAATACTGTAAATACGGTGGATTCCGAGCGGAACCTATCCAAGATGTTGTAGAGAATATTTATGTCGGCAAAGGATGTTCTCCTTCAGAACTGGAAATATATAACGCTCTTTTTTGCGAGTTCAGAGATATCTTTGCTTGGTCATATGATGAAATGCCAGGCATTGACTCGAGTATGGTTGAACATGAAATTAAGATGTATCCTGATGTCAAACCAGTAAGACAACGGCTTCGGCAGGTGCACCCCAAGAAAGCCGCTGCCATTAAGGCAGAAGTTGAAAAACTTCTCCATGCTGGTTTCATCTACCCGGTTCCTCTAATCGATTGGGTATCGAATCGAATATTATCCCTGTTATGAAGAAACAAGGAACAATTAGAGTGTGCGTCGATTATAGGGATGTAAATCAAGCTTGTCCAAAGGACAACTACCCTACACCCTTCATCGACCAGATAATTGATGAATGCGCCGGATGTGAAATCTTTTCATTTATGGATGGATTTTCTGGGTATAATCAAATAAATATCCGCCCACAGGACCAGTCAAAGACTGCATTTATTTGTCCGTGGGGCACATTTGCTTATCGAAAATTACCCTTTGGTTTAAAGAATGCAGGGGTGACGTTTCAGAGAGCAATGAATTACGCCTTCCATGACATCAAGAACATCGTTCAACCATACCTCGACGACCTTCCGGCTCACTCGCGACAGCAGACTGATCATCCACAGCATTTAAGAGCGATATTTCTACGTTGCCGACACTACAAGATACGACTCAATCCACACAAATGTGTATTTTGTGTCAGTTTTGGTCGTTTACTTGGCTTTGTAGTCTCCAAGGACGGGATTCGTCTCGACCCCTGTAAGGTTCAGGCAATCATGAATTTGCCTCCACCTTCAAATTTGCTTCAGATTCAGAAACTCCAAGGGAAAGCAAACTTTCTGAGGAGGTTCATTCCCAATTACGCAGAACTTGCTAAAGGTTATACTCGTCTTTTGAAAAAGGATGTACCTTTTGTCTGGGACCAGGTTGCGCAAGCTTCCTTTGATGCTCTGAAAGATTCTCTAGTAAAAGCATCATTAATGTATGCCCCGGACTATCAAAGAGATTTTAACCTGTATCTGGCTGCAACGGATATGACCATTGCGATGGTTTTAGTTCAAGAAGTCGAAGGAATTGAACATCCTATATATTATTTAAGTAAAAACTTGAATGATACAGAAAGTAAATATTCGTACGTTGAAAAGCTAGCACTTGCTGCTGTTCAAGCGATACAAAGATTTCGACATTATGTCCTCTTTCGGAAGACTACCGTTTTATCAGATTGCAACCCCATGACTTATATACTGTCGCGACAGTTGCTGGGGGGCAAATATTCAAAATGGATAGCAATCCTTCAAGAGTTTGATTTGGAATTTGTAAAATCCAAATCAAAGAAAGCTTTAGTTTTCGCAGAATTATTATGCGATCTCCCATCGTCGTCTAACGATGAAACATCTCAAGAATCAATCGTGGACGAAAGTTTTTTTCTGATATCTACAAGTGATGAGTGGTATGGAGATATAATAATTTATCTCCAAACCCAAAGATTTCGGCCAAACACCTCCCACTCAGAACAAAAATGTATTCGATACCAAGCAAAAGACTACATGATCGTCGGTGATACACTTTACCGTCGTGGTGTCGATACGGTTCTGAGAAGGTGCCTCACCCATGAGGAAGCCGAGAAAGCCCTGAATGAGTGTCATTCAGGCGCCTGTGGGGGGCATCAATCTGGATATGCTACAGCACAAAAAATCTTACGAGCAGGATACTTCTGGCCAACCATGTTCAAAGATTGCATAACCGCAGTCAGAAGTTGCCATGCTTGTCAGATTTTTGGTAGCAAAACCAGAAGACCCCCCGCTCCGTTGCAGCCAATAGTAGATGTGGGGCCTTTCGCCAAATGGGGCATCGATTTCATGCAATGTAACCCCACCTCGACCGGGGGGCATGGGTATATTATAGTTGCAGTCGACTATTTTACCAAATGGGCCGAGGCGATGCCTACATTAGATAATACTGGTGAAACAACTGCCCTATTATTTTTCAGTCATGTAGTCGCCAGATTCGGCGTACCATAGGCTATAGTTACAGATCATGGATCACATTTTCGCAATCACATGATGGTTGAATTAGCTACCAAACTAGGGTTGTCTCACGACAGCTCTACCCCATATTATCCACAAGCTAACGGGCAAGTTGAAGCAATCAACAAAGTCCTGAAGCGCATGCTGCAAAGGATGATTGGGGTTCACAAAAGAAGATGGCACCTAATCCTGTACTCGGCTTTATGGGCCTACCGAACGTCAGTAAGAAATGCAACTGGGTTCACACCGTTCCAACTGGTGTATGGCCTGGAAGCAATCCTACCAGTCCAGTGTGAAATCTCGTCTCTTAAACTCGCAATTGATCTCCTCCCCGGAACTTCAGAAGAAGAGGCTCGTTTCTTGGAATTAATCCAATTGGATGAAACCCGTCGTGATGCCGCGCTGGCTAACGAAGCCCATAAGAAACGAGTCAAGGCTCAGTTCGACAAGAATGTCAAACCCCGTGTCTTCTCAGAAGGTGATTTGGTCTTGCTTTACGACCAAGAATCCGATAAGCTGGGAGCTAGTAAATTTAAGTCTTTGTGGATGGGCCCCTATATTGTTAAAAGGGTATTAGCAAAAGGAGCCTACGAGTTAATGGATTATGACGGAATTCCACTGGCGCAACCTCGTAACGGGTTGTACCTCAAGCGTTACTATGCCTAATAGTAACCTATATGCTTTTGTTACATTTTTGTTTTCGCTAAAGTATTTATTTTGGTTAAGTAATCCACTTTTTACATTTATTGCAGATGTCGAATCCATTGGAACCATGGGTTGGATATGCCGACGGGGCGAGTCGTAGTTCACGGAACCTATCCTCCGCAGCATGGGCCATTTTTGATCCAAGCGGCGAGTTAGTGAGTTTCAGAGGGGTATGTATTGGTCAATCAACGAATAACATCGCTGAGTATAGCGCGTTGATAGAACTACTCTCTGATGCCATCACCCATGGCATACGCCAACTAATCATCAGGCTAGATTCACAACTCGTAGTACTGCAACTCACTGGTACCTACTCTGTCCGAAATCCGGCTATTTATCGCAAGTTCCTAAGAGTTAAAATCTTGGAAAGACAGTTTGATCTTATTCAATATCAACACATTTCCAGAAACTTAAACACATTAACTGACTCATTAGCAAACTATGTGTTAGATAGACATTTGCAAAATTGATAAAAAGAGAAGCATCATCAATGTTTCACATATGGATCACATAAAGAACCGAAATAAAACTCCGAAAATCAAAAATATATATAGCTGTTTACGGTTTACATATAATGTTCTGTAACCAAGACAAAATCGGTCATATGACCCAAAAACTCAAAAATGCTAGGGGGCACCCTAGCCTAGTGATGCTCATGATAGCAAGTCACGGCCTGTGCAATCATGCGCAAGAGATGATTCCATCGTCTGGGCACACCAGTAGTATGCCGCTGCAACTGTAAAGGTAACTCATCAATCCGTACATCCGGAATGCCGAGAGTAAGGCCCTCAACCTGCTCCTGCACAGCTGCAAGGGTCTCGGCCACGTCAAGGTCACGAAGAATAACCCTCCCAGCAGTCTCCCCCGCTGGGGCAGCAACTGGCGCTCTCAGGCGAACTGCTGGACGAACAGGACCAACATCTACATGCACACATAAGTTTGATTAAAGTCTTGACAGAATAAAGCACAAGGACATTATAAATAAAAACAGTAAACAGTGATATGGTCAAAGATTTTACCAATAGCGCCCCACTGTTCGCCATCCGGTAGTGCCAAATCGGGATCACCTCGGAAATCCATACCAACATATGGATACTCGGAAAAGACCTTCTCCTGACGCTCGAACCACCTGAAGAAGGTATTAGTGAAAGAAATCTGAGATTGACCAGCATGCCTAGACATGTGATCAACCCATCTCTGCATGCGTGGCTCGGTAGGAGAAGGCAAGTCGAGTGCAATATACTGAGGCTGCATCAGTGGTATCTTCTCCAAAGCAAAGGCGGTCAAAACAGAACCAAAACCAAATTTCTTCAGCTTTCCGTCCTTTACCTTGGTCAACTGACTTTTCATCTGAACAAGTACTGCATCACACCAGTTGAATACTTTCGGTTGGAGGCACTCCAAGGCGTGCTGCACATAGGATCTGTTGGCAACATGAAGAGATGCACTACCGGCCATCCTACCAATAGTATACAGAATGGACCTGAGAGACCTATCAGTAATCTCACGGATGACAACCTTGCCGTCTCTGCTCGGCTGGGATCCTTCCCTGCAATACTGGCAGACATAATCTCTCACGGAGTCATTCCCTCGGGCCGAACCTGACAAAGAAATGGGGGCACCCCGCCTTGACAACCCAGTCAAGAAGTAAATGTCTACTATGGTCAAGGGGATGGATTTGCCCCTAATCTGGAATACTTGGTTGATAGGATCCCAAGCATCAAGCATATACTGTAGTAAAGAGATCTGTGCTCTCATGCTAGAGATACGGAAGAACTTCAGCAAGCCACAGTTCCGCAGCGCGTTCACCGTGACAGGGTCATGGAGGGCAATCATGTCCTCTTCTTCATGTTCTCGTTCTCACCATGTAAGGGTCATTTTGCTCCAATAATCTCTGCAAAACAAACAAGAGAAAGAGTAAGATCCTGGATTTGATGAGAAACTGGCAAAATTTTCATCAAGAACTGTGCAACAAAAACTATTTTCTGCGCCCAATGCAATTAGCCAGTGTTCCACCTGCGTTGAAGGTCAAACTTCCCTTAGGCAACTTGACATTCAACACAGGTTTCGAGTGAACCAGCTGCGCTGATGGCAGAACGCCCTAACAAAACCCCAGGGGCTCAAGGGAACAAGAAAACAGGCACAGAATGGAAGAAGGAAACCATGAAAAGAAAGAGCTAGGGTCTAGCTCCTACCTGGTCCAGACGGCGCTGAGAATCGTCCACAGAATCTCCCGAAATCAGCTGGTGAAAATTAAAAGGGAAAAGGCACCTCCAAAGCTCCAACAAACCAAGTGCAAATGAAATGGTAAAATGAGAGGTAAAAGCACTTTTTAATTGTTTTTTACATAGTTCAAAGCAAAATATTAGAGTTTTAATCTCATGTTATTCATTTCTAACTAGTTTGATGCAGCAATTGAAGATACAGTACTATCTTTGAAAAGGGCAAAGCTAGTCATGGTAAAAAATCAAAATTTGACCATATATTCGAGCAGTTTTAGCACGAAGTTCATGCTCGTTAAAAAATAAACGCAAGATCCAAGCAGTTTTAACACAGACTTCATGCTCATTAAAAAATAAACATAAGCAATGAGCAAGTGTTTCCACCAGTGTTTAAGCTCATTTTAAAATAAAAAATGAACCACCACCCGGTAAATAACCACTGCGATTGTAAATTCATCAGCCATTAAAAGCCTTGGTCGTGTTTGCACCGTCACCTCCACTTTTCATTTGGCCGATCATTCACCTCCATTTGATTGTTTACCCATTTTGAGGAACAGCTGCGAAGAGTGATTTCACCTAGCCATCCTTGTGACACTGTCGTGATTGGAAAATTCCAACCTGTACCTGGAATCAGCTGCTAACCCTGTTTATCACTCGTTCCTCAAAAGACGAGTCTTCTTTGAGCTCTTTTCAACTGACTCGTAAAATATGAAAAGTTTGCCGAGTTTCGGCCTTCCAGCTCGTTAAAGCGACCTGAAGATCTATCCCTCCTCTAGATTTTAATCTTTTTGGACCTGAGGGATTATTGCACAAAAAGATCGAGCGCTTGTCTAGTTCGGCTCGATAAAACTATCGAACATTCATCCCTTCTGTATTGTTTTATACCTTTTCGGACTTAAGGGATTAGATGACGAAAAAGGAACCTTCGGAGTTAACTTTACGTACCTTTTCAGACTCTTTAAAATTGAAAAGGACCGAGTTGTCTTTGTCGCTAGACTCGTTAAATGCATTAAATAGCGACAAACTTGTCTTTAGACGAGAACGACTTTCACTATCGCTAGGCTCGTTAAAACATAGCGATGGGCTTGCCCGAAGGGCAGGTTATAGAACAAGCATATGTTATCCTCCTCAAGCTTGACAAAAATAAAGAGGTACTGGTCAGCAATGACTGGGGAAAAATTAGGAGAAACTCAAAGAAACTTTGATGGTAGAAAGTCGCTCTTGAACATGACACTTTTCCTCCGTACCACAATCGGGTTGGGTTGTTTCATTCACCGGTCACACCACCATGGTCTCGCCATACCATCCATATTTGGGGTAATGCTACCGATCCATCGCATCAGTGTCGCCTTATGTTCAAGAGAAGTCGTTTAGAAAGAGTTAACCGTGTCCCATCCACTGCCATACATTATCCTTCATCCTTTCATGACCGCCACCCTGAATCATATGTCACAGATCGTTTTCACCTCCATCAAAATCATTAGCTTCGTTCCGTGTCACTGATGTGGGATTCATTAAGGCCCTCCTTTGACGGATCGCTTCTTGTCGACATCAGCTCATTATCCAAGAAGTTGATCTAGGAACACCCCCTTCAGTACTTTGAAGCTTGCATGCCTCAATGGCAAGTTTCTCACTTCCAGCGACAGGTATACATCAATGACCTTCGACCGAAAGATTTTGCATGGTGTTCGACGCCAAGTCCTTTATTCACACCACGTGAATTGTACTGCAGTACCTTGAGGGTCATCATCATTATCGGTGATTCCTCTCGCGCTTGTTAGCAGTTTACATCATTGACTGGTAATCAAGCGATGTCTTTCCATGTTCGACTTCAAAAAATTCTCACATGGATCGACTTGTACTTAGAGTGAAGATCGGACGAGATTGAATACCCCGGATCTAGTTTCATCCATCCGGGCTGCGATATATATTCAGGAAATAAAGACATTGACATGTACATCATTGCAGCAGATGATCATCCTATCCAAAGGATGATAATTTCCTCAAAAATTATCAGTCTACCATCAGACGATTGTCTGTTCTATGTACAGAAAAATGAATTTATAAAGCTGAGCATGGGAATGCCCGACTCAGCTAGATCATGAAAGCAGTATGAAAAATAATGTATTGTATTGTATCTTATTACAGGTCTCCTCCCAACATTGGATGAACTTCGAATCCTCCTGATAAATCATTTCACCCGATAAACGGCCTCATACTTTAGGGGGCAATTGTTATAGACATTTTTGTGCCTAACAGCATTGAGCATGAAATGTCCATAATCTAAGGGATCCAAAGTCCCTAAACATGTTGTTCCTACCCCTAGAGGAACAAGGCTAACAAACCACAGCAATTCACAGAAGTTCTCCACCAAAAACTGCTCAAGAACAAGTCAATTCAGGGTCAATTCAGTGGCTCCACTGGCTGTCTGCGCTGAATGTCAAAGGAAACACTGGCTACCTGTGCTGAATGTCAAAGCCAACACTGGCTACCTGCGCTGAGCGAGAGTGGACATGTGGCAAGCTCATTTCTCAAGGTGTCAAAACCCAGGAAGCCTCCAAAATGACACTTGCCTCAGGGAATTCGACTGGTGATGAGTAAGAGGTTCCAAATCTCCAAGTGGAAGCAAGAACCTCCAAGTGGAATCAAGAACTCACAGAGGGAGAGGACACTAGTCAGATCTCAAGCTGACTCATCCTCTCTCCAAACATCTATATATGGATCTCTCCCCCATGAGATCTAGAGGCTGGAATTTTGTTATTGCAAAGAATTGCTGTTGGTTTGAGACTAGAACTATTGGGTGATTTGATTTGAAGGAGGTGAAGAGGAGATTCCTTTCTGCTGGGAAGGTGATGCTGGATTGGGCCTCATTTGGTTGTATCACTTCCTGAACTTTACTTCTTCATCAATAAAGCCATTTGATTTTCTTCTATATGCATGTATATCAATGATGTTTTGTTGTATTTGCATATTTAGTTTATTCTAATCCTAAACTAGTTATGAATGTATGCTTTTTGTAGTTTCCCTCTCTTGTGATTTTGCAGGAACTTGGTGTAGCTGGGCCAGTGAAGGAACAAGCAGCGGGAAGCAAGCAGAAGGGAGTGAGATTGGATCTACAAGCTAGCGGAAGACATCGGTTAGTTACATCCTTCTCCTCTATTTACATTTCATAAAGAAGAACACTTAGATAGTTTTGTCTTGTTTGTTGCTGAGGTACTATCACTCCTTAGAGTGGGATAGGGGCATTCTGTATTGGATACTTTTCCCAACAACAACTGGACAGCCTATACTTGACCCTTCTTAAAGTTATGAAATGATTGGGGTCATAAGGTTTCCAAAGGAAACTGGTCTGAAGGCCAAGGGATTCAAGCATTCTGTCTGCTTCTTGCCAACCTTCCTCCCTTTTTTTATAAATAAAGTGGCCTAATTGGTTCCTGACCTTGAGCTGTGCTTTCTTAACTTTGCCTGAAAAATGTAGCACATCAGCATTCCCAAATTGCCTGAAGTATTCAAGGGCAAACAATCTCATGGGCACATATTTGGGTAATCTGTAGGGGGGCAACTCACACCCATATATCCTGATGACTGTGTGGTTTTGGTAATAGTACCAATCCCCAATGCTGTATGCCTTAGACAATTGAAGAATTCTCTGCATATCATCCGTTAGTCTTGGAGGAGGTGAGCTCATAAGCATAGACATGGCTGGGTGGATGAAGAGGTCTATGAACTCACAATAAGTGTATGGAGAATTAGATAGGCAGTGGAAAGCAGAAGACCAATAAACCACTGACCTTGGATTGCCTTGTGCATCCATTCTTTTCATAGCAAAATGAAATTTCTCATGTTGATAATACAAAATTAAGTGGTAGATGTAGGAGGTGTATCTGAACACCCTTTCTCTCGCCAAGTTCATCAGTTGCTCATGTATTTTATCAGATATGTAGGTGGCATAGTCATAGCAGATTGGAGATTTGCCAGGGGCAAACATGAGCATCATTACCAGCACAGTTTCATCAACAAACTCAATTGAATTATAGCCCAGAATGGGACTAATCATGTCTACAAGATCTCTGCCCAATTGGTTGAGATATACATGAGAAATGGGAGGGTACCTCACAGTGTCAGAGTCAATGTACAATTGATTTAACTTGGTGACCTGGGCATCTGTTAATTTAGCTCCTTGCTTTATCAGATCAATCAGTGATAAAGGAACTAATTTCTTCTCAGTTTTGAATTGCAGCATCTCCCGGATGGCCTCAAGGGTGACATAGAAAACGACTGAGCCTGAGGGGTCAAGCACAGCCCTCTGAGTGGCATCATAACAGTCAGCACACAGGTGGATTAGGTCAGGAAACTGGTTGACCTGAGGAAGCTTGAAAATAGGGAGAAAAGAGTCCCAAATACCCAATACATCTGTTCCACTATCATGTTTAATCTTTAACTCATTCAACAGGTGAATGTGGTACTTGCTGTGCATCAGCATTTCTTCTGATATTTGGTAATCTAGGTCAGCTAATGGCTTCCATTCCAATTCTCTCTGAGGGGCATTTAAAGGGGAAACATTCAAGGCTACAGGTGCTACTGGTGCATCCATAGTTAGTTTAGGATTCTGCTTGTATAAGAACTGGTGTTATTGTGCAGAGCAACACAAAGGAGTATTTCTTGGAGAGAGAGGTGATTTATTTAGGAACAAGGGATAAAATGGCAATGGCAGCAATTGAAATACTGCACAAAGCACTAATAGGGCAAATACTTGTCTTTAAAAACTCTCCTTACGGTGAATTGGTGCAGCTTGGGTTCCCTGTTCACGACTGCGCGAACAAAATGCAGGTTTTATGAAAAACTCGGGTAAACAAGGCTCAGCAGGTGAATTTCGACCTTACAGTTGCAAATGGAGACTAGGCACAGGGGATTTGCCGGTAAATTATGTGTTTTTTCACTCTTTAAGCTATTCTCTGCGATTTACAGACAAAACCAGGCGTAGGAGGAATTGGCGGGAATAAATACTTGGTACACTGTCAACACTGGTCACAAATGCAGGTGGATTTAGCGCGCCAACGGTCCTTGGGTTGAATTCGGCAGGTTGGCGTGAGCTTAGACGTAAAATGCATGCAGGAGAAACAACAGTCGTTTTTGCAAAAAGTGCAAAAAACGCGGTTTTTTGGCCAAAATATGGATTTTTTGGTACATTGGCACTTTTTTTTAGATGACGTCAGCATGACGTCATCAGGTGGGGTCAAGGTCGGATGACGTCAGCATGACGTCATCAGGTGGCGTGGCAGCCTAAGAGTGGTCCACGGGGATGATGAGGTGGTGGACAGGTCGGAGCAATGGCGGACGGGGGCGCTGACGCAGCGATGATGTAGTAGTGACGTTGGTAAGGCGGGTTCACCGAAACCGGAAATGGTAGGCGGTTTAATATTGCACCGCCTTCTATACGGAAGCGGAATTGTCAGAGCATGTTCCGATACGATCTGGGGGTGACGCGTGGCAGAGGCCTGACGTCACCCTCTGACAAATTTCGTAAGGTATCTTACGGACGTCGGGGCCGGTCCGAAATGCATGAGAGCCGTCGGATGAAAAAGGTCCGATCCGACGGTTGACGGATCATTAAGCTGCCAGGTCGATACGGATGTGGGCGGGGATTAAAATAATATTTTCTTTGGGGTTTGCGCCCGGCGGGGACCTTAGAACTTTTTGGCGGATTGCATGATTTTTCAATGTATTTTGTAAAAACGCGCATAGCGCCCAGAACTTTGGATAAAATGAAAAAGTGGGTTTTCATGTATATTTTGCAAATGAGCGGGTTAGGGGTGAAAATGGGGTTTTTATAAGGTTTTCTAGCAAATGAAGGGGTTAAATGGCTTAGGTAACTTCTGAAGGGGGAAGAGAGGTAGGGTTTGGGTTATTAAATTGACCTGATGTCAATTTAATCCCTGACAGTGAACATATGGCTATAATGCCAAGGGGGAAGGGATATTTATAAAATGCTTGGGATTTATACACCATAGTGTTTATAATAGTAGGGAAAGGGTAACATAGGGGATTTAGATAATAAAAGTTAAGGGTTAATATGAATGGAAGAAGTGAATGAGGAGTGATATCCCTAAGTTTATATGAAAACAACTTAGCTTAGGGAGTAGATCAAAATGAAAAGAATTTTAGACAAGAAATGTGGCTTTTAAAGGAATAAGAACCAACATAAAACCTTAAATTCCTTTGTGAACACAACTGGTGAAGGGATGTTAGTAATGGAATGAGAAAGGGGGAAAGGAAGTTAGTCATGCTCCTTCACTTTGCTGCAACATGATGGAGAAGAGGAGCTTCTCTATCCACTGATGTTCCTTTATAATAGGTCAGCAAACATTCAATTGCAAGGAATGATATTTCTGCAACCCCAACTGCCTACCCATCTACTTGCCTAGCATTTTTTGTTTCTTCATGGAGGGTGCACTTAGACTTGCAGACCCTTATGTGCCTTTTCTTTTCTTTTGATTTTCTATCTAGGGCTACCCTTATTACTTCCAAGGTCCCAGATTAAACAGTTGGGAACCTTACTTCTCTACCTAGCTACTGGTCTGCCAAGATTAAACAGTTTGGATAGACTTCTTTCTCTATTCTACAACAAAAATTGAAACATGGCATGATCCAGATTAGGCTGTTGGACCATCCATCAAAATCGAATCAACATCAAGCTATATACACATGTTGTCTTTCCTTGAAAATATGGGATCTTTGCATCACCAAAGCAGAGCATATTTGGAACTTTCTTTGCCAATCATGAAATATGAAACCTATTGGTATGGGTAGCTAACAAAGACATTCCGAAAACAACATTTAGAACTCATGAGGGTCATTATGAATTTTTGGTCATGCCTTTTGGCCTTACCAATGAACCTTCTACATTTAAAGGTTTGATGAATTCCATTTTCAAACCCTTGCTTAGAAACTTTGTGTTAGTATTTTTTGATGATATACTAATCTACAACAAGTCTTGGAAGGATCACGTTGAACATGTTGATAAGGTGCTACAACTATTGGAGGAGAAACAATTATATGCAAAAAGATCCAAATGTTTCTTTGGAGTACAAGAGGTGAATATCTGGGTCATATTGTATCTCATGAAGGAGTTAAGGTAGACCCTAGCAAAAGTAAAGCCATTAATGAGTGGAAAATCCCCACATCCATAAAGCATCTGTGAGGATTTCTTGGGTTGAGAGGGTATTATCGCAAGTTTGTTAAGAATTATGGGAGAATAGCAACACCTCTAACAACATTATTGAAGAAAGATGCATTTTCATGGAATCTAGAAGCAACAAAGGCCTTCGAAAATCTTAAAGAGGCAATGTTCCAAGCACTTTTCTTAGCTACACCGGACTTCACAAAAACCTTTATTGTGGATGTGATGCTTCAGGAAATGGAATTGGTGTTGTTTTAATGCAAGATGAAAGACCCTTTTCTTTTGAAAGTCGTCCAATCAAGGGAAAGTTTTTACACAAAGCTATTTATGAGAAGGAAATGTTGGCAATATTACATGCACTTAAGAAATGGTGACCCTACCTAATGGGAAGACACTTCAAGGTAAAAACGGATCATGATAGGCTTAAAAATTTTTTAGAACAAAGATTATCCTCTGAAGAGCAACAAAAGTGGGTCACAAAGATGTTGGGTTATGACTTTGAAATCATCTACAAAAAAGGGAAGCAAATTGTGGTGGCAGATGCACTCTCATGAAAGGATGAGGATGTGGAAGCATTGTTGTGCGCCATTTCTATTATCCAACCAGATTGGATAAACGAAGCAAGGGAGGAATGGAAGAATGACGAAGAAGTGTGGGCACTTATTCGAAAGTTACAACAAGATTCCAGTACATCTGATACATTTCCCTGGAAAAATGATTCGTTATGGTACAAAGATCGCTTATACCTCTGTAAGAATTCCCAACTCAAACAAAAGATTCTTATGGAATTGCACATTTCTCCCTTAGGAGGGCACTCAGGATTTTTAAAAACTTACCACAGGGTTATGAAGGAATTGTTTTGGGATGGCCTTAAATCGGAAATTCAAAAGTTTGTGGCGGAATGTTTGGTTTGCAAACAAAATAAAGTTGCAACAATTAAGACCCCGAGTCTATTACAACCTTTATCCATTCCAAGCCAACATTGGGAGGAGGTTTCAATGGATTTTATCATAGGTTTACCCAAGTCCGAGGGAAAGAGTGTCATCATGGTGGTAGTTGACAGGCTTACCAAGTATGCACACTTTTGTGCTTTATCACATCCATTTAAAGCCAGTACAGTACTGCATTTATGGAAACAATTCAAAAGCTACATGGAAACCAAAAGATTATTGTAAGTGACAGAGATCCCATTTTCACTGGAAATTTTCGGACAGAATTATTTTCTTGTCTTGGTACTCAGTTAGCTCATAGCTCATCTTATCATCCTCAATCTGATAGACAAACTGAGATAGTAAACAAATGTTTGGAAGGATATCTTTGTTGCTATGTATCTGATAAATAGACACAATGGGTCAAATGGTTGCCTCTGGCTGAATGGTGGTATAAAACTTCCTTCCATACAACAACAAAAATGACCCCATTTATGACACTTTATGGATATCAGCCACCATCCATCACGTCATATTTAAGAGAAAATTCTAAGGTTCAAGCAGTGGAACATCATATCGAGCATCAACAACAAGTCCTCCAACTCTTAAAGGATAACCTCGTGTTGGCGCAGAATAGAATGAAACAACAGGCAGATCAACATCGCAGCGAAAGAAGTTTTGATGTAGGTGACTGGGTATTCCTACGGCTACAACCATATAAACAAATGTCCCTCAAGCAAGCTAAGAAGGATAATAAATTATCACCAAAGTATTATGGTCCATACAAGGTGTTACAAAAGATTGGTACTATGGCATACAAATTTGTAACAACCCATCTCAAATCACGAACAACATAGCAATATTAGCATGCATGTGAGGCATGCATATGATAGCTACATATGCATGCATCATATACATTGCACTAGTATATATATATATATATATATATATATATATATATACATCGACTATATATCGACTATTCATGGAGAATGTCTAAATATGAGATAAATGAATTAATTATCAAAGGTGTAAATTAAATACCTAATTCTCGTAAATAGAAGAAATATACACTCAGTAAGAAATATAGTTGAGTTTATTCATATGTTTACATATATAACCCAAAATGTGTACTAATAAACTAAACCCATAAACCTTATGATTAAACTTGATATTTTATAAAACATAAAATAATATGTAATATTTAAAATCATCATGGTCTTATACTATTTAAATTAAAGTACCAACTGTCATAATTAATGTGACACCATTCGATGTTGTGAGGATCTGATTCAATTAAAGGCAGATATCATGACAAAGCAGTCACCGCCTAACAAAATCTTATCCTTTCATAAAGGCGGTGAACAGATGCGTAGAGAGGGAGGAACCTCTGCTATTTAAAGGGAGGAAGGAGGATTTCAAAGGGGGGGTGGTTCTTTGCCTGTGGATGGGGAAGGTTGTATTTACTGTGAGTGGAAAAAACTGAACCGGGTGCTGTTGAAGGAAGAAGGAGAGTGCTGTTGAAGGAAGAAGGAGAGGAAATTTATCCATACTGCTTATAATTCGGAACTATTGAGCCTTACTTGTTTTGAAGTCTCTGGGCACGGGGGAACGGTATGCATCGGTTGAGAAGCATACTGGATTGAGTATCTAGGTATACTCGGTTTGGCTGGGTGGTTTTGGTCATTCGGTAACGAGAGAAGTTCTGCAGCATCCTCATCGCAACAGCCGTAGCAGATCAGGTAAGTACTCCATCAAATCAATTAAATACAGTTTCACAGTTTCAGCAATCTTTACAGTTTCACAGTTTCAGCAATCTTTACAGTTTCACAGTTCAGTAATGGCTCTTAATTTAGTACGGCCATTACAAAATTGGAGCTTCCTGCAGCTTCTCGAGTGCACCCAATTTTCCATGTTTCATGTTTAAAGAAGGTTATAGGCGACAAGCTCCCAGTTCAAACAATATTGCCAGAACTTGACGAGGAAGGAAAAATTATATTGGAATCGGAAGCAGTCACAGAAACAAGAACTCGACAGCTACGAAATAGATCAATTTCGGATATCTCATCAAGTGGAAGAACTTATCCACTGAATAATCCACATGGGAGGATGAGAATTTTATACAGAAGCATCCAAAACTACTCAAGTGTTGAGGAAAACACTTTTTTGAAGGAGAGGGGCATGTTAGGTCCCTATAATACTAGTGATTACCCCATTACTATTGTAGTTGTATCCCTTATTAATATTGTTGTGCCCCTATTGTCCCCATATTGTTATTACTGTGCCCCATAGAATCCCTCTATTGTTATTTTTGTGCCTTTATATTATTATTGTTAGGTCGGCTTGGTTATATTGTGATTCCTTAGACTCCTATATATAGAAATGAGGTTTTGTCATTTGAATCAAAGAATCATTCATTCGTGTAATGTAAAGGAGGTTTCCCCCTCGAAGAGGCTGAATTCTAAGGCGTTGATCTATATTTTCTATCTTTTTGTGAGTTGGTTTCATAACAATCCTTTGATTTAGAGGAGAGGGATCAAAACAAATTCCAATTCTATTATGCCTTGGCCTAAGATGACAGCTTTTTTAGCCAACACATCAACAACCGAGTTCAAGTGCCTATACACATGGAAGAAGTCCAATTGTTCAAACTGGGAGGTGGAGGCAAGGATCCTTTGATTTAGAGGAGAGGGCTCAAAACAAATCACCTTCTTGGCCTTGGTCAATTGACGTATGGTTAGCATGGAGACTCCAAAGACTAATAGTCCAGAAATTTTCTAATTGATAGCTATTTTCAATCCTTTTCATAAAGCTAGATACTCTGCTTGATTATTATTCGCGAGACCAAGTCTCCAAGCAAATTGGAATACAATTTTTCTGTTGGGGCTAAATAAAACCCCTCTTGCTCCCGCCTCCCCCAACTCTTTCTTTAAATTTTATACATAAAAAATTTTAACACTTCATATCACATTAAAGATTAAACTCAAACATTTTAAAACATGTAAAAGAAAAATCCCAAACCCATATATATTACCAATATTTCAATAAAATTAAACATGAGAGTATTTCTATATAGAGATGTGAAATTTATATAAATATAAATAATATTATTAAAAATATAAATATAAATAATATTATTAAGAAATTTAGATCTACAATGTATTGAGAGGAATCAAACTTCCCTCAAATTTTAGTTCCAATATTTTTTTTTACATATTAAGAAATTTGATTTCTCTTGTTACTTTCTAAATCTAAAATTAAAATAGATATATACTAATTATTAAAATAATAATTACACTTTAATACTAATTAAATATAACACATAATAACAAACAAAGATCCACAATGACACTTTTCCAATGCATTTTTCATACAAATTATGGTGTTGATTAAATGTTACTCACTGACTCCTTGCTAAAATTTTCTTGCTGTTTAATGACTAACCTCTTTATAGTTTTTTTAGTTATTAATGACTTAATAGCCATTCTCAATTGAAGTTTAACGCATTGTTTTTCCTCTTCCAAATACATACATAACTATTTGCAATTGAAGTTCAACTAATTTTTTCACTATCTACAATGTGCTTATTTGACATCGAGAACCCTAGAAAGCACTTGCCTCTCATAGACTTGTCATAATTAAGTCTGCGTACAAGATAAAATTGTGAGATCGTTTTTACTTCACATCATAAGACATTTAAAAGAATTCAACTTTTGAATGTTTTCTATGTTTATTATCTTCATTGCAATAGGCTTTTATTTATAGATTTATCACGCTCTTCATTAATTTCAATCATTTAATTTAGTATGATGAATTTGCATTTTGAATTTTATTTTATCAAATTTATAATCAGGATGGAAAGAATTTGCATCCCTTTATTTTATAAACTAAACTCTTTATTTAAGGAGGATTGTTTTGACTATTTAATTTAGATAACAAAATAATGATTTTATTGAAATAATTAATTTAAATAACAAAATAATGATTTTATTCAGCCTAAAAAACAAAATAATGATTTTATTGAAATAATTAATATAAATATATATATTTTATTAATCATTCTTTATTTATTTAAAAAATAATTAAATTTTATAAAAGAAATAATAATAATTTAAAATAATGCATATTCTAAAATTTTAAATTTTTATAATTAATAACTATTTTTTAAACATAAAATATATCCATTAATAAAAAGTCCATAACTTTTTTTTAATTAATCTTAGTGGACTATTTCATGTGACCATGGTGGTTTTACATCTAATCATCCATAAAGAAGAAAGATAATCTATCTAAATTATATTTTATTTTTATTCTGGCTCAACATATCACTATATCATATCCATAAATTAAATTAACAAGGGAAAATGTATCTTCCATTAAATTTTATTGGATATTTCTTCAACTAAGTCTTTTTAAATTTATTAGATATTTTTTCAAGCAAGTGAGACTTAGTCTCAATATCTTTTTAACTCGTACAATTTTTTTAATATAAAAAGAAGTTTATCTTTCCTTCTTATATCTTTTCATGAAGGTGTGCAATTACTTGTCTTTTTTTTTCAAGTTGTTTTGGTATTTATTGTTTAACATATGGTATTAGAGACTACGATCCAATAATTTTTCTCCTTCAAATTAAGACATCATGGGATTTTTTCTATAACTTTTTTATGAGAATTCTTAGACAACATGATTTGTAAACTACCATGGACATTCCAGTGGATAGTTCGTCACAACACATATGATAAAATTATACTTAAAAATATGAAATCTACACTATGAGGGTTTACTTCTCTTTAGATTTATGGATATGTAAATTATTGTTTATTGTGGGTGCATGCAAACCATAATTATGCAGAAAATAGAGAATAGAAAAATAAAAACACATAAACCATTATTGAAAGAAGATATAACTTGGGAAACCCTTTCGAGAGAAAACCTAGCTAGAAGGTGAGGTCACTCTACTCTCTTTCTTTGAATAAAAAATGGTTGCGAGTACAAAGAGGTAAGGTTTATGGCCCATGGGCCACTACAGTGCACAAATCATCTCTATGTAATCACTCCCTATCCCTCTCGACTACTCTTCTCATCTATGGAACAAATGCACTAAAAAAGAATGAAACCTTTTTTCTTCGTAGTGGCCCGATTATAACACAACTCCATAGCCTACTAGTGATTAGGTTTGATTCCAACTCTTAACTAGAATTACAATATGAAATCTTCTAGAGTATTATTCATCATGATCATCTGGCTAGCCCCTTTTCCATGAGTAATGAGGATTAACATGGCATCCTCTCGAATTATGGTGGTCAAAATAGGAAGGTTAACTTTTGAGTGGCATAACTATTACATCTAGACTATGATTGAGGTGATTGTTGCGTTGTTAGAAATATATTTGTGTCTAGTATAGGAGAGAAGGTGCAACATTATTTTGGAATATTTTTACCCCCCAAAAAAGTCATTTGATGCCTCAAAATGCTCTTGGAAGGTTTCATACCCCAATTTGCCGAACAATTTCCCACCAGCAAAAATGGTCTTGTGAGATTATTCCGCCACTTTTTGCACTATAAGAGCATTGAGATGGATGAAAAAAATTATAATGACACAATCCGGATCACAATAGAGTTTTGAAGAGACTTGATAGAAACAATGATGTACATGTGGTCAATATTTCAGGTTTTGGTTCATTATACTTTCTGAGATATGTCCTTTGGAAGTTAGGATTCGTTGTCCTGAAATTAGTCTCAAATGGGTCATGTTTTATTTATTATATGATTTTTTTAGTGATGTTTCAAACTATAAAAAAATCAGTATATTAAAGATACAAATTGCATTACTTATGGGAAAATTTTCATGTTTTTATCACCTGAGCTATAACTTGTGAAAGATAGGGTTGTTTATTAGACCTTAAATTAGTTTCAAATGAATCATTTTAAAGTTTTTGTTATAACTTTTTGTAATGAAATTTCAATCAATTAATTTTTCAAGAGTCTAAGATGACATATTTAAGTACTTGTGGTGAAAATTGTGTGTTATAGGAGACTCCACTTTCAGAAATACATTCTATGGAAATTAGTGCCTTTTACTAGCCCTAAAACTAGTCTCAAGTAGGTGTTGTTGGTAGAACCATCATATTTAAAGCTTGGAAAATTCAAATTGAGTGCCACCAATTCCTTTGGAAAGTAAAAAAAACATAGCATTTCAAGTAAAAATTTCAAAAACAAATATGAAATATGGGACATGTGGCGTTCCAAGTTCTTTATCTATGTAAGGACCAAGAATCAATAAGTTTTGAGAAAGTTACCATATTTTTCACTTGGTACATCAAATTTTGGTCAAACTTTTAGCATTGAAGAGAAGATATATCAAAGTACTACAAGAACAAATTTCAAACTTAAAGGGCCAACATTTCATAAATACATTAAGACAAAGTTTGGCTAGCAAAATGATTACCAAATTAGGGTTTTAAAGGTATGTTACTTACAATTGGCATATTTTTTTATTGAGAGATCTATTTTTGGTGATTCAAGTTTGTGATAAAGAGAAAATAGATGAGTATTTTCATATATAGCCTAGATGGCTAGGTGTTGGGAACGGGATCCCCCAAGGACAGTTTTGGGGCTAAAAGCCCATGTTTGGGTCAAATTTTGTAATAAAATTGTAAAGTCTCCGCATTTTGTGGTCGTGGAGCGCAAAGGTGTCATGAGTCATAAAGGGTTGTCCGCCCTTATTTTTGTAAAGTAAAGTCGGCTGTAAAATATCTACCCATGGTCCGCGGACCATGGGATTGTATAAAAAGAGCTAAGTAAGTAAGCTCTAAGTAGTTCAGATAAGTCTTAGAGAGTCATAGCTCTGAAGTAAGAAGTCTAAGTTTTGGGTCGTAGCGTAGGTAGAGGCTCTGTAGCTGAGTGTGCAGAGGCCTAGGGTGGAAGTTCGCAGCTGAGTGCGCGGACCCTTGCAGCTGTGTGCACAGGGTGGATAGAGTCTGTAATCACTTGAAGATATCAATAAAGAGAAGTATTATGCAATTTCTGTGTCTTTGTTCCGATTAATGCATCTTGTCATGTTGTGTATGAATTTCATTTATAATGCTTATATGATGCATGGATGTATGTAATTACATTGAATAACTGAATGCAAGTAAGGATATCTGTTTACGTGGTGCTAACTGTGACTATCTAATGACATAAGTAATATTCTTAAGATAACTTGACAATATGTGCAATATGTTATCTTAGCAGTGCGAAAGTATCTGAATGAAGGTTAGGGCTATGCAAAGGATAATTGTACCTTTTCGCAGAGGTACTGAAGGCCAGAGTATAGGGCTAGTCTGGCGAGCCCTAGAACTAAGTGACCTGCACGAAAGCAGGAATAGAAGGAATAAACCGACATCACAACCATCTTAGGGTGCGGAAACTTGGTTCCAGCATCCCCCCATACTACTTCGGGTGAGACTTCGGTCCACACTCCGCGGACTGATGTTGAAAGGGCCAGTAGTGTAGGGATTTGTTTGGCTAACTAACGTTGAACCTGGGTCAGGCCCCCTCAAGCCAACAAATGGTTCTGTTGCCAGGACCAGAATCTGCATAAGAGATGTGTGATGTCGTATCACTGGAATCCAACTAAGAAAGAGATCAGAGACTGGTTGGATAGGAAGATCCATGAATTCGTGGCGCAGGAGAACAGAAGTCCGCGACTAACAAAGGAATAGTGGCTGGACAGGTACCTATATACAGAGATCCACGAGATATTTTTCTATTCCTTTCTGGTTGAGCTATACAAGTGGATCGTGAAGTTAACAGATAGCCAAGGAAGGTGGGGACTTTATGGTCCTATTTTTTGGACCCTAGAGCTAGTACATAGATTGGAAGCATCTGAGGATAAGATCGCCCGCGTTGTTGATCATTGGCTCGATCGCGTCATAGGAGGATTTGTAACTAAATTCGCGGTCGATACCTTAGTCAGCTACAATGAGGCGTAGTGATGCTTTTTCAAAGGACTGCGAGGTAAGTACTTAAAATCTTTGAATACCTGGATTAAAATGTTATTGTGCGAAAAGCGGGTTAAGTAGCTACCTTGATATTCAGGGCTACGCGAAGCGGAAAAACTTACAAGAACGAAGGGAGAAAGGGTCCTAAATATAGTCCATTGATTTCACCTCCGCGAGGTGATGTAGAGGGAGTAGCACATGCTTCTCTGCGAAGTACTATTCAATTAATAAGACAAGGATTCCCGCAACTGCCACCTCCACCCACACCACCTCCAACTTCACCACCATCACCTGCAACTTCACCCGTACCACCTCCGCCTCCACTGTAATTCAGTATGGCAAATTCAGTGAAGCTGCCTTTGTTTAAAGGATCGGGAAATGAGGACTTGGACCAATTTTGGTTCATTGTGAAAGTTGTATGGGAAGCTCAGGGAATTACAGATGATAACATGAACAAGGAAACATCGGTTAGTGCTTTGCAGGATTGCGTGCTAAGTTCTAACCTAGTACATCAAGTACTGTACTGATAACCCGAATGCTAGAGTGGCGGACATCCAGACCGCGCTGAACAAAGAATTCAGTAGGCCTAAATCTAAAGCACAGTCTATTGTGGGGTTCAAAGAAATCGCGATGCAACCAGGCGAGACACCTTGGGAACTCAATCAGAGGTTGAAGTGTAAAGTCCGCGAAGCTAACATGAACTTAACAGACGGACAACATCACGAATGGTGTGTGGCTTCGCTCCTGCCACCTTAAGGGTTGCGTTATCCCAACAGAAGATAATGACTCAGGCAGAAGCCTTGGAGTTTGCAATGATATTGCATGAAACACCAATATAAGATCCAAATCTGGGGGTCCAGCAGATCCACACGCAGTTGAAAAATCTTTACCTTGAGATGCAAAGTTTGAAGCAAGACAGAACAATTCGACCAGAGGTGCGCAAAGAGGTATGGTGCCTGAAATGCAAGGGTCAGGGGTATGAAAAAGACCATTGCCCGGTCTTTGTGAACTACCTGGAAGGAGGAGGACCGATGCCTTTTAGGCCGGAAGCTCAGGTAGGACCAAGCGCGGGACCTGCATTGCAGTGCGCTATATGTCAGGTAGCAGGAAAACATGTCACGGATAACTGTCATTTGTTGCGAAAGTTTGTACAGACACCGTGGCAATTGTTCTGCAACTTCTGTAGATAGGTAGGGCATGATGAGAACAACTGTAGAAGCTATGAGTTGATGATGGATAGAATTCCTGCCTATAGGGTGCAGGCAGAAACGTGGTTCCCTGACCAGAGCGCGGGGATGGTGCAGATAGGATTTCAGGGGCATGGACGAGGTTGAGGCAGAGGAGGACCTGACAGAGGTCGGGGACAGTTGATCTGCTACAATTGCGGAGGACCAGGACACTATGCCCATGATTGCACAATCCTACACGTCCGTCGTGCAATTATTGCACTCTGTTTGATCATGAAACAAAAGACTGTCCTATGCTGATAGCAAGGATACATGACAAAGGGGCGCTACCACCCCAGCTGACTCAGAACCTGCAAATGATGAGGTCTGAGCTGCGCGAAGAGGATCTAAACGTAAATATAGTGCTCCGAAGTGGAATCACAACAGGAGATGATAAGGGGAAATAGCCTGAGGACAACACATGGGTTTACAAAGCTTCGGCGAAGGAGACTGAGTTCGATTTGGAGCGCGCACGTGAAACATTCATGGAGGCGAAGAAGAGCTTCGCTGAGGCCTCCACCTCAGGGAGCAAGGATA
Source organism: Pinus tabuliformis (assembly GCA_031772625.1). Classification (NCBI taxonomy): domain Eukaryota; kingdom Viridiplantae; phylum Streptophyta; class Pinopsida; order Pinales; family Pinaceae; genus Pinus; species Pinus tabuliformis. The sequence goes on along the minus strand of CM062817.1, from coordinate 855,541,276 downwards.
AACTTGATCAAGAGATGGACCCTTCTATGCTTACAACCTTCCTGGAGACCTACATGAAGTTACTGTGCAATAGCAAGGCTATGAAGGGGCTACAGGAGCTTATAAACAGATGCGCCGGAAACACTCCGGGTGAGTCGTGCATAGTATGAAAGATAGGTAAGCATAAAACAAGGATGGGACGGGAGATGAGGCTGACCACATAGATAAGAGAGTATGAAATGGATCAGGTTATCTTGGACCTGGGGTCAGATGCGAATGTCCTACCGAAGCAGACTTGGGAATGGATGGGGAGACCCGCGCTATAGTGGTCTTCGATTCAGCTAAGGATGGCGAATCAACAGAAGATCATCCTCATGGGGCGGATACAACGGGTGACTATAGATATTGAAGGTGCGAGCATGTTGGCTGACTTCGAAGCAGTAGAAATTGTGGATGACAACAACCCCTATCCTGCACTCCTTGGAATTGATTGGGCCACTGATATGAACTGGGTAATCAACCTAAAGAAGCAAAAAGATGATATTTGAGAAGAAACCGTTCCGTGTGATAGTACCCCTAGATCCTGCTAAGGGATCGTGCTATACTGAACCAGTCCGCGATTATGAGAGCGATGACGATCTGGACTGTATCTATAAGATAACAGCACGAGACCAAGATTGAGTGAATCCAATAGTGGATGGACGAATTACATGGGATCGCGAGAGTTCCTGTACCTCAGACTCTGATGAAGAATTAGAGCACTGGTAGAATCAGTTACATGAGGTAACTACACTGAGCTGTAACATGATGACTTGGTCGCTATGCTGTGTGTCGTCAGAGGTAAGAAATATGCCCACTTATGATGGCCTGAATGATGTAGATATCTTTTTGGATGCATTTGAAAGGGAGGTACCAGAAAAGCAGCGCTTCCAGGCGTTGGACTGGGCACTGCGCGCTACGCCCGCAAGATGGTGGGGTATGCACAAGGGAAGCTTTGATGATTAGCATGAATGTAGGAGGATGATGAGAACATGCTTTGGGAAGTTGAAGGTATGAATAACAGATAAGTATGATGGGCAAGATGATCTGCGCACACACTTGGCCAAATGGGCTCAGGCTTATGGAGAAAAGCCCCAACCTGAATGGGTGCACTTATTCTATCACACCTTGGATGTCATCCCGATGAACTGGTACGTGGAAACAGAGCTCTGCCATGGTATAGGTGAATGGGATATTCTGCGTGAAGGATTCATAATGACATTCAACTTCGAAGACGGGTTTGACAGTATCGACGAGGCACTACAAGAAGTAAAGGCAACAATATTTAGGATATAGCAGGATCCTTTGGACTTGATTCAGCCTGATTGAGCTACTTAGCTGAGTCACGCACTAGAATGCTATAACGTAACCGCTGAAGAAGAGGATGAGGATGCGTGAAAGATTAACATCCCTGAAACAGAAGGTCACCGCGAGGTGGAAGGACTGTAGATTGAGAATCTAGATATGACCGTGCCACTAAAAACAAAACATATAAACATTGGTACAGAGGTAGATCCCAAATTTGCGAAGATTGGAGATTACTAGGATGACGCGATGGTGGATAAGGTCGTTGAATTTCTCCACGAATACCAGGATTTATTCCCTACCAAGTTTACGGACCTAAAAGGGATAATTAGGGACCTAGGTGTTATGAATATCTCGTTGAAGCCCAACGTGAAGCCGGTTAAGCAAAGACCTTACCGTCTCAATCCAAAGTACAAGGAGAAGGTCCACTTAGAGCTAGACAAGATGCTCACGGCAAGCATCATTGAGCCCATGGAAGAATCTGACTGGGTCAGCCCAATGGTGGTATAGGAGAAGAAGCAAAAGGATGAAATAAGAATATGCATGGATCTTAGAAAGTTGAATGACACTTGTGTACATGATCCTGTCCCAACTCCGTTCACTGATGAAGTGTTGGACAATGTAGGTAGCCAGGAAGCATATTCCTTCACTGATGGGTTCCTTGGGTACCATTAGATCAAAATCATGTCAGAGGATAGGAGCAAGGAACCATTTGCGACTGAGTGGGGTTTTTTTTTCCGTACACTGTAATTCTGTTTAGATTGAAGAATGTGCCTACGATTTTCTCGCGCATAGTCGTTGCTGCGTTCAAGGAGTCTCTTCATAAGTTCCTGGAAGTATACTTTGATGATTGGACTATGTTTTGGCTGGTGAAACTCCATGTAGCAAGCTTGCGCCTGATGCTGGATACCTGTCGAAGATACTAGATCGCGCTTAATTTGAAGAAGTGCCTATTTTGTGTTCCTTTTGGGACCCTGCTGGGTCATGTGGTTTGCAGATAGGGACTGATGGTAGATCCTATGAAGATCGCAATGATACTAAACTTGGAAGCGTTGAGGAGTGTGAAACAGTTGCGCGCTACCGTAGGACATACATGATATTACAGAAATTTTATCAAAGGCTATGCCCAGATCACCGCGCCTATGGAGAAATTGTTAAAGAAGGATGTCACATTCTGCTAAAATGAGTACTGTAAGAAGAGTTTGGATGTATTGAAAGAAGAGATGGTCACTGCACCGATCCTAGTCTTCTCGGATTGGAAGAAGGAGTTTCATGTACATGTCGATGCATCATGTATAATGCTGGGAGTAGTACTGACACAGGCTGGCAGAGGAGACTTGGACCATCCTATCGTGTTTGCAAGCAGAAGGTTATCCAAGGCAGAGAAGAACTATTCCACCATTGAGCATGAAGGGTTAGCTATGGTGTATGTGCTCCAGAAGTTTAGACACTACTTGCTGGGAGGCCATTTTAAGATGTATACAGACCACTCCATGCTAAAGTACCTAGTCAATAAGCCTCTGCTGGGAGGGAGAATCTTCCAGTGGTTGTAATTGTTCCAAGAATATGATTTTCAAGTTATTGTGAAGCCTAGATGACTGAACGCGGGACCAGACCATCTGTCGCGCATCGAAATAGGGGAAGAGCCCACTAATTTGGAAGAAGGATTGCTTGACGCGTAGCTATTTGCAATGCGTTTTGCAGACGGTCATTTTGAGGATATAATGCACTTCCTAATGACAAGAACTGCTCTGGAGGGATACACCGTCCAACAGAAGAAGGAGTTAGTGGTGCACACGATAGACTTTTCTGTCATTGTCGGGAATCTGTACAAAATGGGGACTGATGAGATATTGTGACAATATGTACCTGAGTTTGAAAGAAGCATAATCCTTGTGGATGCTCATGTGGGTGCTGTGGGAGGACATTATGCAGGGAGAGTGACCGTGCAGAAGTTTTTACACGCAGGGTTGTGGTGTCCAATCCTCCATCAGGATTCAAAAGCTTACTACAAAGCATGTGATGTGTGTCAAAGGAATGACAGGCCATGACATAAGGATGAGATGCCTCTAAATCTACAAATGACGTTACAAGCCTTTGAGAAATGGGTGATAGATTTTGTGGGACCTATTCAGCCCCAAGGAAAGACGGGAGTGAGGTACATTATCACCACAACGAAGTATTTGACTCGTTGGGCGGAGGCATAGCCTGTGAAGGATTGCACAAGCGCGACTGTTGCAAAGTTCCTCTTTGAGTATGTACTGACACGATTTGGCTGTCCAAAGATTTTGATGAGTGATTGTGGTACACATTTTCTGAATGAGACGATCAGCCCACTAACAGAGGAATTTCAGGTATATCACCAGAAAATAATGCCTTATCACTTGCAGGCTAACAGGATGGTGGAATCATTCATTAAAGTGCTCGAAAATGCACTGACCAAGGTGTGCAATGCTCAATGAAGCGATTGGGACCTACGCATACCCGTAGTACTATGGGCCTATCAGAAAACATGCAAGAAGTTGACTGGACGAACACCCTTTCGGCCTGTCTATGGTGTTGAAGTAGTAATGCCCATGGAATACATCATGTCTAGTCTGTGCATAGTGGCACTTATGGGTATGATGGATTGCAGAGCCCTAGAGGAGATGCTCGCATAGCTGGATGAGCTTGAGGAAGAGAGATTTCTAGCTAGATTTCACCAACATTTCCAAAAGCAATGCAAAAAAGCATAGCATGATTGGCACATTAAGCTACGCACCTTTAAGGTAAACGACCTGGTTTTGTTATATGACAATAAGTTTGATAAATTTCAAGGGAAGTTTAGAATGCACTGGTTAGGGCCCTATGTCATTAAGGAGATTACTGATGGAGGAGCGGTACAGCTAGTCAAATTGAATGGAGATCCATTCCCAGGAAAGGTGAATGACAGTCGATTGAAGCCATACACTGGGGATCCAACCATGTGACTACATGAAGGTAGCACAGTCTTAGAACTCCAAGCAGCTGAAAGGAGGCGCGGGAATATAAACTACACTACCCAGGTTGGGGAGCTGCGCAATTGGAGGATTGTACGAAGAAAGGAAGTGTCACAGGGTTCACGACAATGCGAAGGGAGCTATGCTACCCAGGGAGAAATCGCGCAGGTTGGCTGAAAAGTGACCGTTAAAGTCACTGTTCATGATTTGACGGTAGAAAAGCGGCCGAATGGAGCGGGCAGCCAGCGTTTAAGACGAAATTTATGCTCATATATTTGAAAATCTGCCGATAATCTGGCATTAATGAACCGAATTTGAGGGGAACGATCAGATTTGAATTCAAAATGCCTTATAAATTACAAGTGGCTATCCAACGAAAAACACTTGGCATTTTGGGAATTGAGTTGTTGAGCTCTTAAGCACACATGAACCGAGAATTCTTCGAGGCTTTAAAAGTGACTCCAGTGTTTGCAAACTTACCAGAGACGTCACGAGCATTATTGGAAAGCATTATGTTGTCACCCACAGAAGATATAAATATCAAAGTAGAGGAGTCGGTGTTGGAAACTGAGATGGAGGCAGAAGTAGCTACTCCAGAGGCCGTCGAAGTACTAGCCAACGTCCCTAAATCACCGAGGACATTGAGACCAAAGTAGACCCCAACCAAGGAGACCACCAAGGATAAAAAGGGAAAACATCCTACCATATCGGTGCGTGCACTGCCAAGGAGAAGCCCACCAAAGCCCACTGCACAGGAGAAGGGAAAAGCCATAAATTTGGAGTCGGAAGAGGAAGAAATCAAAGACATCCTGATGGATGGTGAGGATGTGGAAGTCGAAGTGGAGAAGGTTGGAGCCCAGGTTGCTAACCCTATTACTTGGTTGCCTGAGTATGTCCCTCTATGCAAAGGCAAGACCAAGGTGCCAAAAGACATCTATGAGAGCAAGACCCCCTTGCAAACCCCTCTTCTACCGAATGATATTGTTTTCGAAGGACTACGCTTGGGGTGGGTTCCTTTATTGAAACTTGAAGATTGGGACTTGGTCGATCATGAGAAGTTCCCACACTTGGCGACCGAGCAGTTGATGCGCCGCATCATTGATACAAACACTGGAATGACTGCATTAGAGTTGCGAAGGTGGCTCAGAGGAGTTGACAAGGTAGGGTTGCTCAACCTGCTTTGGGTGCTGCACTACAACCGCACCCAAGTTATAGTATTGGTCATCAAGTAGCTGCTGTGCTTGGTGCATGATGGGTGTTTGTTGCTAGAGGAGCCAATACCCATCACGAACAGGTTGATCCACCGGATCATGTGATTGCCTTACACAGGAGACAATCTGGCGATGATATTTGGCAGAAAAGATGGTGAGCAGGCCCTTGCGGAATCTATGAAAGAAAAGTTTAAGCTGGTGAAGAATCCTCATAGATATGCCATATCCAGCATATGCAATCCTACTGTAAAGATAGCTACACAGATTTTAGTAGGGAAAGTGATGAGGAATTGTCACGCCGATGAGGTGTCGGTGCCTGTTTTCGCGCTAGTAGTCCAGTGCGCTAAAGGATTCCAGTTCAACTGGTCAGGCTACCTTCACGGAGAGTTCCTAGCAAACTGCTGCGAAGCGTAGGAGCTCAACAAGACGTTCCACTACGCATGGCTCTTGCTGTCAATTGTGTTGGTAGCGTGGGAGCTTCTGGAGGATGGTCAATTCCCTTCGGTCGCACTAGACCTACCAGAAGCAGTGAAGTACGCTTCACTGTGGGCGACCAAGGATGCACAACGAATCAAGGACAACAAGATCTTTTGGATCTTGATGGAGATGAACATCTGCATGGCCATCAATCGCAAACCACGGTTGTCACCTACGGTGTACGCTAACCTGCAGGGCTATGCAGAATTTAAAGTAGACTTTCACCATGTGTCCATCAGGGCACGGAAGGACCCTGTGTAGAAATGGTATGACTTGCCTTATCTGGCAATAGATGATGCCATTGATGCAGTACTTGATCAATAGCTGACAGAGTGGTGCTCTACAACAGACTTGGCGGTGGGAGGGAGAAATCCCGCCGCGTAGAGAAAGAAGGAGGAAGCCAAGATAAAGATGACTCAGCTGGACGAAAAGAGAAAGAAGGAGGCCACTGACAAGGCCCAGTAGAGTGCAAGGTTGTGCAGCAGACAACAAAGCAGACAAGTTGGACAGAGCGAGGCTCTCACAAAGGCGCGCGGTCGCCTTCACCTAAGACAGAGGAGGAGATAAATGAGAAACACGGCACGGACCCACAGGAGACATCCGCCTGCATTAAGCGCCCAAGGGAGCAAGAGAAAGGAGGGTCCAGGAAGAAATTAAAGCCTACCAAGACATCACTGGACCCTATCACGCTAATAGATGGTGATCTGCATGATATCGGTGACATAGTGAGGGATGTCATTGCAGAGGCCCTACAACAATTTCAGCAACAACAACAAACAATATTGGGGGCTATCTAGATAGGTTTTCAGGAGCTGCAGACCCACGCATTGCAGGTTGGCATGGTGTCTATCAACCTTGCCATCAACACTTCAAAGGCTATTGAGATGCTGTGCGAGAAGGCCTCTAGTGCGATAGTGCTGCCTGATGGAGCATTGACCACAAAGAATGAAGTTGACAGGCCCACTGTTAGTGCGCTAAAGGGAGTAGGGTTGAATCTGGCAATGCTCCTAGGTGAAGCAATCCACCTCTTGTAGGATGGAGTGATTGCAGAGCTGAGGGCCTGTGAGCACCATGCCCTCTAGGTGATCAGTGAACAACAGATAAAAAATGAGAAGATGGCACTACAACGAGACTCTACCATCACCGCTGTGACGGAGGCGACCAATCAGAACAAGCGTATTATGCAGGTCATCGCTGAGGCATGCCGAATGGTCCCAGAGTTGGCCATTCCTGAGGAGGAGCCAGTCAAGGTGTGCATTCACAAGCTGGCTACAGGGGTGTGTGACACTCATACTGAGATGGCGAAGGTTTAGTTGGAGTTGAACCTGTAAATCACGGAATTATAGTTGAAGGCCCAACCTTCTATTCTGCAAGAAGTAAAGAAGCAGCGGGCGACTGCAGTCACAAAAGTAGTAGCAGTGGTGGACAGTGTAGTGGCAGACTGCACGTAGCTTTTTGAGCAGTCGTTTGAGGTCCTGATAAGCTTGCAGGAGGACCCCAATGAATAACGGCTAGAGATGGAAGCGTGTGAGCTACAACAATGCTATGATGAGGTCAAGGGCACAATGCGAACCATCGTGCTAACACAGAGACTAGCAAAGCTGCAGGAGGCCAAGCAACTAAAAGAACAGGTGGATGCAGGATTGCACAAGGAAGTAGTGCTAAAGGAAAGACTGAAGCCCTAGATGGATGAGGCTTACACGGTAACAGGCTCTATTAAAGGAAAGCTTGCAACTCTGTAGGCAACTCAGCAAAAGCTTTAGGTCAACAGTTCAGGAGCAGTGACTGGGCAGATGGCCGAAGATGTGAAGCAAGCACCCACACAATGCACGGCTAAGGTTGCGGTCATATGAGTTGAGCTAGAAGGGATTCACGCAAAGATCTCCGCACCTATCGAGTGACTCGAGAGCGAGTCATGATGTTTGTGTTGGGGGCCTATTGGGAACGGGATCCCCCAAGGATAGTTTTGGGACTAAAAGCCCATGTTTGGGTCAAATTTTTGTAAGAAAATTGTAAATTATCCGCATTTTGTGGTTGCGGAGCGCGAAGGTGTCATGAATCATAAAGGGTTGTCCACCCTTATTTTTGTAAAGTAAAGTCGGCTGTAAAAGATCTACCAATGGTCTGCGGACCATGGGATTGTATAAAAAGAGAGCTAAATAAGTAAGCTCTAAGCAGTTCAGATAAGTATTAGAGAGTCATAGCTCTCAAGTAAGAAGTATAAGTTTTGGGTCGTAGTTTAGGTAGAGGCTTTGCAGCTGAGTGCATAGAGGCCTAGGGTGGAAGTCCGTAGCTGAGTACGTGGACCCTTGCAGCTGTGTGCATAGGGTGGATAGAGTCTGTAATCACTTGAAGATATCAATAAAGAGAAGTATTCTGCAATTTCTGAGTCTTTGTTCCGATAAATGCATGTTGTCATGTTGTGTATGAATTTCATTTATAATGCTTATATGATGCGCGAATGTATGTAATTACGTTGGATAACTGAACACAAATAAGGATATCTATTTATGCGGTACCAACTATGACTATCTAATAAGATATTTAAGATTCTTAAGATAACTTGACAATCTATGCAATACGCTGCCTTAGCAACACGAATGTATTTGAACGAAGGTTACGACTGCACGAAGGCCAATCATACCCTTTCGCGGAGGTACTGAGGGCCAGAGTATAGGGCTAGTCTGGCAAGCCATAGAACTAAGTGACCTTCACGAAAGCAGGAATAGAAGGAATTATTCGACATCACAACCATCTCAGGGTGCAGAAACTTGGTTCCATCATCCCCCCATACTGCTTTGGGTGAGACTTCGGTCCACACTCCGTGGGCTGATGCCGAAAGGGATAGTAGTGTAGGGATTTGTTTGGCTAACTAACGTTGAACCTGGGTCAGGCCCCCTCAAGCCAACACTAGGGGTATTCCAAAAATTACTCCACCGAATAAACCTCTAGAAATTTCACTCATGACATTTGTAGAAGGTGAAGAATTAGAAAATATATTATTCCAATTGAAGAACCAAGTTGCTAAAATGAATCCTAGTATGTTAAAACTAGTTGGTTTCTCACATCTCAAGGATTCCTAAAAGGAGAAATGACAAATTTGATGTACCAAAAGGAAGATAAAATGGATATAATCAATGAATCAAAACATTAAAAAAAAAGAATGGAAAAATTACAAAATTCCATCTTGCATACCCTAGGTGAGATATTCCCTAAAGGAGATGTTAAGACACAAGAAAATCATGAAAATGTGGATAAAATAAAGTTTGAGTCCCTGGAATCATGATTATTCAGCAATCCAAGGTCTACATTATCAAATGTTCAACTCAACACCAAGGAACTATTTGATTTCCAAGATCGACACAAGACAGTTTGACGGTAAATATACTATAACATCAATATTATAGATGGATAAATTCTTTGATCTACACAAAGTTCCAAATTTACAAAAGATAATTCTAAATTCATCCTAGTATTTAGAAAATGATTAGTTTGTTTGGTACCCATGGCTTTGTGAATAAAAAATGATTCTATTATCTGAGTCCCTTTTTACAAATGAATTGATAGCACATTGTGGGGATATGAAGAGAAATACATTATTTAGTCAATTGATAAATATCCAACATAGAGGTTTAGTTATAGAGAACATTCAACAATTCTAGAGGATAATTTGTTAGATTTCTTTATGGGCACTTTAAAGGAGATCATTCAACATGAAGTGTGCCTCTTTCGACCTAAATCCCTAAATCATGCTTTTAATGTAGTAAGGAAAATTGAAAGTAAAAATATGTGATCCAGGTGGATATTGGTCGCTACTCGCCTATTCCACTTGGACCCCCACCATTGTTTCTTTCAGTTTTTCATTTTCCTTAATTGTAGCACAATTTACTATTTTTGGCAGTTTTTCGGGCCCTGAACTTCCGGAGCCTTTTTGAGGCCCTAAATGATTTTTTTTTTTTGGAAAATTGGGGCCAACACGAGCCATTGAACGATGTTGGACACTTGAAAGTTGTAGTCCTTTGATAGATATTTCTAACAAGGTGTTAGTGTCAGTCTTGTTTGCCTATCACCAGTGATCAAATATGCTTTTACCAAGTCTGTTAGGAGTCTCAAAATCAAATTTTACCATGTCACTAGGTTTACAAAGTAAACTTTGGTCATTGATTAGTTGGTAGGAATGATTTTATTCTTTTGGGAAAGTCACACATGCTGGTCACCTACCTCATTCAGATGAAGGTGTCTTAATAAAAATAAGGTTTTTATTATATCAGTCATCATCATCTTTCCATTCAATTTCAAGTTTTCACTAGGTCATTAGGGTTTCAAGGTCCATCATCATCATGTGTAAATCCAACATTAAATAAAGCATGACAAGCAACTCTTTGACATTAACTTGATGAATTTCCACAAGTTCTTCATGATTTCAGTTTCAAAGGCTCCAAGAGAAGAAGTTTTAGTGTTCAAAAAGTGAAAATGCAGCTCAGGTTTCAACTCTCCAAGGTGACTTAGTCTTAAAGGTGAAAAATCAGTTTTGTAAAAGGTTTGTGGGGCCCATTTCTTTTCAAAAGGAAAACTAACTTGCCTATATAAACTCAAAAAGCCCCAAACTCACTTTATTTGCCTTTTATTCCCCTTTGTGCATTGAACTCTCTTTGCCATTGGCGAGAAAAACTCGAGTTTTTAGGCAAAATTAGCAAAAATATCAAGGCATTGTGCTTCCAGAGACTGCCCTGCACTTCTAAGGCCGGCACTGCGCTTCCAGACACTGTGTTGTGCTTGTGCCATAACAACTCAAAATCGTCCAAAACTCACCCAAATTGAAATGTCAAGCTTGCAAATTGTTTTCTTGCTAACCTAGACTCCTCTATACGTAAGTACATCACCTCACTTACCTTTTTATTTAGCAAGATGGATTCAAGCTTAAGATTTATTCATTTAGGGTTTTTAGTGATTTTTTCATGAAATGAGCTAGGGTTGATGATGGCTAGTCTAGTTTTCATATGCTAAACATGTAAAACTATCATTATGCACCTATACACATGTTTAAAATACATTATGAAGCACTGAACCAACTACAATTCGCCAAATTACTTCACCAAAAATGAAACCCTAGCTCTTTCCTAAGGAATTTGGACAATTTTCCGAGAAACTTTGTTTTTCATTTTTCACAAACACTCCTTTCCTTCATTTCACCTCATTTCATTTTCATAAGTTGCTCACAGTTCATATCCACCTCTTATATTTTCCCTTGCCATTTTTTCCACTCTACGTACCCATCATTTCATTTTTCACTCATCCCTCACTATTTTTTCTCATTTTACTGCTGCTAGGGTTTCTGTCATCATGGAAGGAGATTCTTTACTAGAAAGGAAGAAACACCATAAGGGAGGACAAATTCTGAGATATGAACCAGTCAACTGCAATGAGATCAATACATCACCCTTTATCAAATAGTGCTTTGAAGATGTGAATTGTCTAGATTTTTGCAAAAGGGTGTGTGAAGTAGGTTTCCATGAACAGTTGACAGATTGGGTTGCTACTCATTTGAAAGGAGAAAGTGCCATTATTGTTGGTGTTGAGTTCACATTTTCAGTGGCTTCTATTTCACTTGCTATAGGGATACCAAGTCATGGAGAATACTGGTTCAAGGGCATGAACTTAGATATTGTGCATTACAGGTCCTTCTTGGAAACAAAATAACACATATTTCATTAAATTTGGAATTAAATGGTAGATATAGAATTTCATAATAACCAAAAAAACAATTTAGTGATATCCTTGTAATAAAAAAATTCCAAAATTAATGAAATATGTGTTACATACAGGGAAACCCATACACATATCATACCTTTTAGGTATCTGTTGGAGAAGTATGCGCCATTCATAAAAGTTATCATGAAAATTTTCACATGTGAAGGAAGGTTTTCTAGACTATATGCCTATCACATCCAGCTTCTAATGCACTTTACAACTCAAAAACCTCTCAACATGTGCAACTATCTATGTAGGAGCCTTTCCAAGATGCCAGAGAAGGTACAGGTGAAGAAAAAAGAACACTATCCTAGTCTCTTTCATCATAGTCTGATCAAGACTGTAGTGCTCCATCAACTTGCAGAGAAGAACATGACATGGGATTCTTTCTTGGAGACAACTTTGAAATGGCATGAATCCAATGTTTTAGTTCAACAGTCAAGCATGCCAACACAACAAATGGAGGTTGGGTCCTCAAGAAAATCAGGGGAGATTCCTAAAGCACCTAGACCTGAGGTGACTAGGATGTACAAAAGAGGAAAAAGGCTTGTGTTTACTTCTCATGGTGAGAAAGGGGCCAAGCCTTCTACATCAGCAAAACAGGGGTCACCAGTGCAAGATAAAGATTTGGTTGAGCATGAGTTTGAGTTAGTAGACTTAGAAGCAGAAAATGAGCCCTCAAGCATGCAACAGATTATCAAAGACAAAGACTCTCAGATCAAAGAACTCATGGACAACATGGCAAGGGCAAGGTTTGTCATCTCATTCCTAGAACAAGAAAATAGTTAACTAAAGGCAAAACAACTTATCATGGAAAAGGAGCAAGCTAAACTATTACGTCAAGCATGCAAGGGAAAAGTAGTCTTGGAGATCAATGAGCCTGAAGGAACTAAAGGACAAGGTAAGAAAAAGAGGCCAAGAACCAAAGGGCTTAAAAAGGCATTGAAAGAGGAGAAAAATACATCTTGCTGGATGAGGAACTAGAGTTAGAAGACAGAATTTCCTTAGAGGTTAATGAAGACAGGGAGTATTAGTTAGAAAAGGTAAATTATCACTTGGAGAAGCTTCTGTAAAAGGAAAATATAGACAACTAGCTACTAAGGCACATGGCACATCACTAACAGGCCAATAATATGATTTACAATGTTAAGGTCAAACAACCGCAAAACAAGCTCAAAGAAACCCTAAAGGTCCAAAATGAGAAGGGTAACTTAGAGATGCTTTCTAACACATCCATGAGGGCTTAAAATAATTCATTTTAAAATTCATGACCAACTATGAAGGAATTCTGAACATTTTTTGTTTTTTGGATATTTTGGCGCCTTATTCAGAAATTTGGCCAGTCACAAGGCGCTGCGCTTTTTCCTCAAGCACTCAAATCACAAATGGCTTGAATTTTTAGAAAGCCCTTGACATCCTATCAAAACCAATTTCTTTAGATTTTCCAGAGAAGGCCCAAAGTTTGAGAAAAAGGGGAAAAAGTGGTCAAAAATTACCTTTCTAGACCTCTTTTTGACAGGCGCCATGCTTCTGGAGCGACCTTGGGAGATTGGATTTTTGAAGGCCTTCCCATGGGTCACTTTCAAACATTCAAGGTGTTATAGAAACTAGACTTGAAAATATAGTTGACCATTCTTTCAGATATTCATTTGGACCTCAGGAAGACACCTTAAAGTGGGATCAAAGTCGGCACTGCGCTTTTGCAATTTCCTGTGTTTTTCATTTAAAATTTCACTATGTAAATTTCCTAGTTTTTAGTTTGACTTAGTCAAAGTCAAAAATCTTTATGTAATTGAACTTGGTTCGAGGTTATATGATGTAAGAATGAATAAATGGACATGATATGTTGTTTTTGATGTTTAATAGGCCTCATTAAAGAATCAAAATCCAAAACAAAGTCTATAAGAAGTGTTTGTGTTTAATCTTCTCACTCTCACCTGTTGGTTAAGAGAATCTTGGAATTAGTTCCACCACCTAGGAATTTGACTCCTGAAGGTGGGGAATTGGTCTAATTGAGTGTATATGTATCATTTCTCTTTTAGCGAGAAGGGTTGGACTTTCGTGGAGGAGTCTTGTATGTTTATGATCTTTTTAGCTAATACAGGAGCAGTTGCAGCTATTTTTCAGGAAGTCTAGTTCAGTGAGTCTATGGTGTTTTTTTACTCTTTCTATTAGTTTCTAATGGATAAATTATCTTTCTTCACATGCTTTGTATTATTTCTATGAATTGCCTTGCAATTATATAGACATGATTCTTGATTTCAAGCTCTATTTATGTGGGATTCATAGTTTTGTTTATTTCTTCTAAAGCTAATGAATTCATACTTACATATGCTCATTAGTCTCCTCAAATCTCTCTAGTCTATGCTACATTAAAAACATTTCAAGTATACCATAGCTTACCAATACTTAGCTCCTTTCTATTCTTGTCTCTGTATTCCTAAAGCCTAGACCTAATCACTTGCTCTAAACCCTAGTCCAACAAACCTTAAAATCTAAATTTCACAAATACACAAACAAAATTGCATATCTAGCCTAAACAATTTGTTCTTTAAAGATATTCATTGATAAAAACTTTGAGAGATCCCTCTCTGGCTCAGTAGGGCTAGCTACTGAGCTAAAAGTGGTTCGAGGTTACCTCTTTCGATCTCCTCCTCAGCCTAGGAAATTGTAGAGGATAACATTTTTGGTGTCATTGTCGGGGAAACAACTGATAAATCATTCCTGGGAAATATTTTAGAGATTTCAAGAGAACTGGTTTTGTAGTTGATAGTTTCCAGTATCCAAAGATAGGCTAATTTTACAAATTTCATCAATCTTAAGGTGAGACAAAATTATGGATTCTAAAAGATATACTAGGTCAAATCCTGACCCAAATCCACCTTTTATTGTTGAAGATCCTGAAAAACTGCTCAGAAAACTTAAGTTACCTATCACTAAAAGTGCAGTTCAAAAAATTAAAAGAACAACTTCTCTACCTAGAAATCTATTTGCTTTTGAGCAGCTTCCTTTTGATACTCAGTTAGAGTTGTCCCTTTCAAGGTCAAAATCTGAGTCTTGCATTTCTGAAGTAATATCTGAACCTCTTCAATTTGAATCTCATTCTCGTTCTTCAGAATCTCTATCTGCTAGAGTTGATCATGAGTTGTGGTTGAATTTTGACAAACTTCAAAGTCTTGCTAACCAGCTCCAAATCACTACTGAAAAAGCCTACATTCAGTATCAACTTGAATACTTAACTGCTGTCTCATCCTCCACTACACCTCCAAATACATCCACTACACCTCCAAGTACCTCTACTACATCTCCAAGTACCTCAGCCACCTCATCCTTTCTTCCACCACCTCCATCAGTGTCATCATCTTTACCTACACAGCCCATTGTAGTACCTCCACTACCTCCAACAGTCATGGCATGATTTGTGCCTCTCATACTACCTACTCAACTTGTTGCTTTACCTCAGAACTATGGTCAAAGACTCCCTCTATTTGATGGGAGTTCAGAAATCACAACCCAACATCATGTTGATAAATTGATAGATTTTATTGATCTGGAAGAAATTGATGAAGATGATGCTAAGATGAGAATAATAGCTCAAAGTTTCTCTGGAGATGTGAAGAAATGGTTTCGAAATTTGGCTGCTAATTCTATCAATAATTCTTAGAGACTGATAGAATTGTTCTTAGCACGTTGGCAAGAAAAGAAAAATCCACTACAGATTTTGGCTGAGTACAATTCTATGAAAAGAAATCAGAATGAGATAGTCCAAGAGTTCACAGCAAGATTCAATTTGGTATACAATTCTATTCCTGATGATATGAAGCCTCCACCTGGCCTAGCACTTCTCCATTATCCCGATGCTTTTGACCCAGACATGGCATATCAGCTCAGAGAGAGAGACCCTGCAACTCTTGAAGAAATGCAACAAAATGCAGTAAGTGTTGAAGCTAATCTACTCATCAAGAAATATAAATCAAAGCTTGAGAGGACTAAGAAGAAAGTTGTTTTTAAAGAAGAACCTTCATCATCTTTAGATGTAAAGTTTGACACTTTGATAAAAACCATGGAGAGAATGATGGAGAGAATGATGGATAGAATGTCCATAACTGATCGACAAGCAGAGCCTTCAGTGAGGAATCCGAACTTTCGTGGCTAGCAACAACATCAGTTTAGAAATAGACAGAAAGAGAAGTGAAATCAAGATCCTCAAGGACAAGTGTTAGGAACAGGTTCCCCCAAGAGCAGTTTTGGGGCTAAAAGCCCATGCTTTGGGATAATTTTGTAATAAAGTTGTAAAGTCTCTGCATTTTGTGGTCGCGGAGCATGAAGGTGTCAAGAGTCATAAAGGGTTGTCCGCCCTTATTTTGTAAAGTATCAAGTCGACTATAAAGATCCACCCATGGTCTGCGAACCATGGGATTGTATAAAAAGGGGCTAAGTAAGTAAGCTCTAAGTAGAAAAAGAAGGAAGAAAGTAGAAAAGTAGAGTGGCGAAGTCTAAGTGTTCTCGGGTCTTAGCGTAGGTAGAGGCTCTGTAGCTGAGTGCGTGGAGGCCTAGGGTGGAAGTCCACAGCTGAGTGCGTAGACCCTTGTAGCTGTGTGCATAGGGTGGATATAGTTTGTATTAAACTGAAAGATATCAATAAAGAGAAGTATTCTGCAATTACTATGTATTTAGTTCCTATTAATGCATCTGATTATATTGCATTTTGGGTTTAATTTACAATGTTTATTTGATGCACGAATATATGTGATTGTATTGGTTAATTGAACACAAGTAAGGATATCAGTTTACGCGGCGCTAACTGTGATTGATTAGTAAGATAAGTAAAACACTTAAGATAACTTGGGAACCTATACAATACATTGTCATAGCTGCGCGAAAGTACCTGGACCATGGGTTAGGGCTGCGCGAAGGTCAATCGTACACCTTCGTGGAGGTACTGAAGGGTGGAATAAAGGGTAGACTAACAGAACCCTAAGGCTTAGCGACCTACGCAAAAGTAGGGGAAGAGGGTATAAATCGACATCACGACCATCTCAGGGTGTGGAAACTTGGTTCCATCATCCCCCATACTGCTTCGGGTGAGACTTCGGTCCGCGCTCTGCGGGTTGATGCCAAAAGGGCCAGTAGTGTAGGGATTTGTTTGGCTAACTAACGCTGAACCTGGGTCAGGGCCTAGTAAGCCAACAAATGGTTTTGTTGCAGGGACCAGAATCTACATGAGAGATGTGTGATGTCGTACCATAGGAATCCAAATAAGAAAGAGATAAAAGACTGGTTGGATAAAAAGATCCACGAATTCACGGTGTAGGAGAATAGAAACCCATCGCTGACAAAGGAACAATGGCTAGACAGGTACCTCTATACAAAAATCCACGAGATCTTTTTATGTTCCTTTACAGTTGAGTTATACGAGTGGATTGCGAAGATAGCAGATAGCCAAGGAAGGTGGAGGCTTGACGGTCCTATTGTCTGGACCCCGGAGCTAGTACAGAGACTGGAAGCTTCTAAGGATAAGATCACCCGCGCTGTCAATCATTGGCTCGATCGTATCATAGGAGGATTTGTGACTGAATTCGCGGTCGATACCTCAGTCAGTTATAGCGAGGTAGAGCAATGCTTTTTCAAAGGTCCATGAGGTAAGTACTTGAAGTCTTTAAATACTTGGATTAAGATGTTATTGTGCGAAAAAACGGGTTATGCAGCTACCTTGATGTTTGGAGCTACACGAAGTGGAAAGAATTACAAGAACAAAGGAAGAAAGGGCCCTGAATATAGCCCACTGATTTCACCTCCTTTGAGTAATGAAGAGGGAGTAGCGCAGGCTTCTCCGCGAAGTGCAGTTCAGTTGATAAAACAAGGATTCCCGTGACTGCCACCTCCACCTACACCACCTCCAACTTCACCACTATCACCTGCGACTTCGCCCACACCACCACCACCTCCACCACAGTTCAACATGGAAAATTCAGTGAAGCTACCTTTGTTTAAGGGCTTGGGAAATGAGGACCTAGACTAGTTCTGGTTCATCGTAAAAGCTATATGGGAAGCTCAGGGCGTCACAGATGATCACATGAAGAAGGAAATGTTGGTTAGTGCTTTACAGGATTGCGCACTAACTTGGTACATCAAGTACTCTAATGATAACCCAAATGCTGGGTTGGCAGAGATCCAGACCACGCTGAATAAAGAGTTCAGTAGGCCTAAATTTGAGGCATAGTTGATTGTGGGGTTCAAGGAAATTGTGATGAAACTAGGTGAGACACCTTGGGAATTGGATCAGAGATTGAAGTGTAAAATCCGTGAAGCTAATATGAACTTAACAGATGGACAACACCGCGAGTGGTTCGTGGCTTTGCTCCTGCCTCACCTAAGGGTTGCATTGTCACAATAGAAGATTACGACTCAGGCAGAGGCCTTGGAGATTGCAATAAGACTACATGAAACACTGATGCAAGATCTAAATCTGGGGGTTCAACAGATCCATGTGCAGTTGCAAAATATTTGCCTCGAAATGCAAAGCTCGAAGCAAGATAGAGCAGTTCGACCGAAGGCGTGCGAAGAGATATGGTGCCTGAAATGTAAGGGTCAGGGGCATGACAAAGACCACTGCTTGGTCTTTGCGAACTATATTGCAGGAGGAGGACGAATGCCTTTCAGGCCAGAAGCTCAAGCAGGACTGAGCGCGAGGCCTGCGTTGTGGTGTGCTATATGTTAACAGGGAAACATATGACTGATAACTGCCATTTGATGCAGAAGTTTGTACAAACACCAAAACAACTATTCTGCAACTTCTACAGGTCGGTAGTGCATGATGAGTGCAACTGCCGAAGTTATGAATTGATGATGGACAGAACACCCGCCTATAGGGTTCAAGAAAAAACACGGCCTCCTGACCAGAGCGCTGGGATGGCATGAAAAGTATTTCAAGAGTGTGGACGAGGCTGAGGTGGAGGAGGACCTGGCAGAGGTCGGGGACAGCTAATTTGTTACAATTGTGGAGGACTAGGACACTATGCCTGTGAATGCACTAACCCAACGCATCTGTCGTGAAAATATTGTACTCAGTTTGATCATGAGATGGAGGATTGTCCTACACTGATAGCGAGGATACGCGACAAAGGGGTGCTACCACCACAACCGACTCAAAACCTGCAGATGATGAGGGTTGAGCCTCGCGAAGAGGATTCGAATGTGAATATAGTGCTTCGAAGTGGAATTGCAACGGGCCATGATAAGGGGAAACGGCTTGAAGAAAACGCATGGGTTTGCAAAGCTCTGGCGAAGGAGGCTGAATTTGATTTGGAGCGCGCACGCGAAACATTCATGGAAGAAAAAAAGAGCTTCGCTGAGGCCTCTACCTCAGGGAGCTAGGATAAGCCTGTTCAGGAAATGGACCCTTCTATGCTTACCGCCTTTCTAAAGACCCGCATGAAGCTGCTGTGCGATAGCAAGGCTGTGAACAGGTTACAGAAACTTATAAATAGATGCGCTGGAAACGCTCCGGGTGAACCGCACATGGTACGGAAGATTGGTAAGCATAAGGTAAGCACAGGGCGCGAGATGAGACTCACCGCGCAGATAGGAGAATATGAAATGGATCAGGTTATTTTGGATTTGGGGTCAGACGTGAACGTTTTGCCAAAGAAGACTTGGGAGTGGATGGGGAGACCTGCGCTGCAATGGTCTCTGATTTAGTTAAGGATGGAAAATCAACAGAAAATCATCCCCATGGGATGGTTGCAAGGATTAACTGTAGATATTGAAGGTGCGAGCGCATTGGCTGACTTTGAAGTGATATAAATTATGGATGAAAACAACCCCTACCCTGCACTCCTTGGCATTAATTTGGCTATTGACATGAACGGGGTAATCAACCTAAAGAAGTGAAAGATGATATTTGAAAAGAAACCACTTCGCGTAATAGTACCCCTAGATCCTGCTGAAGGATCGCGCTATAGTGAACCAGTCTATGATTATGAAAGCGATGACGATTTGGACTGCATATATAAAATAACATTGCCAGACTAAGATTGGGTGAATTCGACAGTGGATGGCTGAATTACATGGTATCGCAAGAGTTCTTGCACCTCAGACTCAGATGAAGAATTAGAGTGCTGGTAGAATCAACTACATGAAGTAACTACACTGAGCTGTAACATGATGCCCTGGTCACTACGTTGTGTGTTGTTAGAGGTACGAAATCTGCCCACTTATGATGGCTTGAATGATGTGGATGTGTTTTTGGATGCATTTGAGAGGGAAGTACTAGAGAAGTAGCGCTTCCAGGCTTTGGATTGGGCATTGCGCGCTACACCTGTGAGATGGTGGGGTAAGTAAAAGGGTAGTTTTGAGGACTGGCGCAAGTGTAGGAGGAAGATGAGAACACGCTTTAGGAAGCCAAAGGTATGAGTGACAGATAAGTATGACGGGAAGTACAATCCACGTGAACACTTGGTCAAATGGGCTAAGACCTATGGAGCGAAGCCCCAACTTGAATGGGTGCACTTATTTTGTCACACCTTGGATGTCATCCTGATGAACTAGTACTTGGAGACAGAGCTCCACCATGGCATAGGTGAATGGGATATTCTACGCGAAGGGTTCATAATGACGTTCATCTTCGAAGACAGGTTTGACTGTATTGATGAAGCACTACAAGAAGTTAAAGCAGCAATCTTTAGGATACCGCAAGATCCTTTGGATCTGATTCAACCCGATTGGACTACTCAGCTGAGCCACGCGATGGAATGCTATAACATGATAGTCAAAGAAGAAGACGAGGACTCACGAAAGATTGTTATCCCTGAAACAGAGGGTCACTGCAAGGTTGAGGGACCGCAGATCAAGAATCCCAATATAATCGCACCACTGTAAACGAAACAAGTAAATATTGGTACAGAGGTGGAGCCCAAATTTGCGAAGATTGGAGATTACTAGGATGATGCGACGGTAGATAAGATCATCGAATTGCTCCGCGAATACCAGGATTTGTTCCCTACCAAGTTTACAGAGTTAAAGGGGATAGTAGGAGAGACCTGGGCATTATGAAGATCACATTAAAACCTGATGCGAAGCCGGTTAAGAAAAGACCTTATCGTTTCAATCCAAAGTATAAGGAGATGGTTTGCTTAGAGTTAGATAAGATGCTCACAACAAGAATCATTGAGCCTGTAGAAGAATCTGATTGGGTGAGCTTGATGGTGGTATAGGAAAAGAAACAAAAGGATGAAATAAGGATATGCGTAGATCTCAGGAAGTTGAATGACGCTTGCATACATGATCCTTTCCTGACTCCATTCACTGATGAGGTATTGGATAATGTAGGTGGATAGGAAGCATACTCCTTCACTGATGGGTTTTCTGGGTACCATCATATCAAAATCGCACCTGAAGATAGAAGCAAGATGACCTTCGCAACTGAATGGGGATGTTTTTAGTACATTGTAATGCCTTTCGGATTGAAGAATGCACCTGCGATTTTTTTCACGCGTAGTCATTGCTGCATTCAAAGACTTCATTCATAAGTTTCTGGAGGTGTACTTTAATGACTAGACTGTGTTTGGGTTGGTAAAATGCCATGTGGCCAGTTTGCACTTAATGCTAGATACTTGTTGAAGGTACCAAATTGCGCTCAATTTGAAGAAATTTATGTTTTGTGTTCCTTTTGGGACTTTTCTGGGTCATGTGGTTTATAGATAGGGACTGATCATAGATCCTATGAAGATCACAGTGATACTTAACTTGGAGGTGCCGAGGAGTGTGAAACAACTACGTGAAACCTTGGGACATACTGGGTACTACAGGAAGTTTATCAAGGGCTATGCCCAGATCACCGTGCCTATGGAGAAGCTGTTGAAAAAGGATGTCACGTTCTGTTGGAACGAGGACTGTCAGAAAAGCTTGGATGTATTGAAAGGAAAAATGGTCACCGCACCGATTTTAGTCTTCCTAGATTGGAAGAAGGAGTTTCATGTACATGTAGATGTGTCATGTATAGCACTAGGAGCAGTACTGACACAAGTTGGCGGAGGAGACTTGGACCATCCTATAGCGTTCGCAAGAAGGAGGTTATCCAAGGCTGAGAAGAACTATTCCACCACTGAGCGCGAAGGATTAGCCATGGTATACGCGCTCCAGAAGTTTAGACACTATTTGCTGGGTGGACATTTTAAAATGTATACAGATCATTCTGCGTTGAAATACCTAGTCAATAAGCTTGTGTTGGGGGGAAGAATATGTAGGTGGTTATTATTATTATAGGAGTATAATTTTGAAGTTATTGTGAAGCCTAGATGACTGAACACGGATGAGACCATCTGTCGCGCATCAAAACGGGGGAAGAGCCCACTAATTTGGAGGAGGGATTCCCCGATACGCATCAAAACAGGGGAGGAGCCCACTAATTTGGAGGAGGGATTCCCTGATGTGCAGCTCTTTGCAGTGCGTGTCGCAGATGGTCACTTTAAAGACATGATACACTTCCTAACGACAAGAACTTACCTGGAAGGCTACACTGCCCAGCAAAAAAAGGAGTTAGTGGTGCGCGCGACAGACTTTTATATCATTGCCATACATTTGTACAAAATGGGGTCTGATGAAGTGTTGCGACGATATGTACCAAAGTTTGAAAGAAGCAGTATCCTCACAGATGCTCATGGGGGTGCCGCGGGAGGCCATTATGTAGGAAGAGCGACCGTGCAGAAGATTCTACGTGCAGGGTTGTGGTGGCCAACCCTCCATCAGGATTCCAAAGCCTACTGCAGGGCATGCGACATGTGTCAAAGGACTGGCAGGCCATCACAGAGAGATGAGCTGCCCCTGAACCCACAGATGATGTTACAACCTTTTGAGAAATGGGCCATAGATTTTGTGGGACCCATTCAGCCTCAAGGAAAGAAAACGGGAGCACGGTACATTATCACTGCGACTGAGTATTTGACTCAATGGCCAGAGGCACAACCTGTGAGGAACTACATAGGTGCGACCGCTGTGAAGTTTTTCTTTGAGTACGTACTTACACGATTTGGGTGTCCAAAGGTTTTGATGAGTGATCGCAATACGCACTTTCTAAATGAGATGATCCGCGGGCTGACGGAAGAATTTTAGGTGTATCACCAGAAAAGCACACCTTATCACCCACAGGCTAATGGGATGGTGGAAGCATTCAATAAGGTGCTGGAGAACGCATTGATCAAGGTTTACAATGGTTAGTGAAGTGATTGGGATCTTCGCATACCCGCAATACTATGGGCCTATCAAGCGACATGCAAAAAGTTGACTGGGAAGACACCCTTTAATCTTTTATATGGTGTTGAAGCAGTGATGCCCATGGAATACATTGTGCCTAGTCTATGCATAGTGGCACTCATGGGTATGACGGATCGCGGAGCCTTGGAAGAGAGGCTTGTGCATCTTGCTGAGCTTGAGGAATAAATATTTCTGTCCAGATTTCACCAACAGGTCCAAAAGCAACGCGAAAAAGCATGGCATGATCGGCACATTAAACTGCACACCTTTAGGGTAAATGATCTGGTTTTGTTATATGACAACAAGTTTGATAAATTTCTAGTGGAATTCAGAATGCACTGGTTAGGGCTCTATGTCATTAAGGAGATTACCGATGGTGAAGCAGTTCAGTTGGTTAAATTGAATGGAGATCCCTTCCCAGGAAAGGTGAATGGTAGTTGGTTGAAGCCATACATCGGTGATCTGGCCAGATGACTATATGAAGGTAGCATAGTCTTAGTGCTCTAGGCAGCTAAAGGAGGTGCGAGACTATAAACTACACTGCCCAGGTTAGGGAACTGCGCAATTGGGGGATTGTACGGAACGAGGCAATGTCATAGGGTTTGCGACAGCTCAAAGAGAGCTGCGCTACCCAGGGAAAAACCACGCAAGTCAGCCGAAATTGACCGTTAAAGTCACTGTTCATGATTTGATGATGAGAATGCAACCAAATGGAGTGGGCAACCGACATTTAAGACAAAATTTATGGGTAAGATCCTTGGAAATTTGTTGCCAATTCAGCATTAATGAACCGAATGTGGGGTGAATGGCCAGATTTGAATTCAAAATGGCCTATAAATTACAAGTGGAGGCCCAATGAAAAATAGTTGGCATTTTGAACATTGAGTTGGTGATCTCTCAGATGTGCATGATCTGCACATTCTTCGAAGAATTTCTTGATTGCCTAGTGTTTAATTGATTTCTAGGGTCCAAATGCAATTTCATCCATGCTTTTATCCCAGGATCCGAAGCTATGGACGCCGAAGGATTGACAACTGAGGGGTCTGTGTCGGAGGTTGTTATGGAGGCAGAAGGAGCTACTCTAGAGGTTGCAGTGGTACTAGCGGAAGTCCCCAAGTCACAACGGATGCCTAGACCGAAGCCGACCCCAACCAAAGAGAGTGTGAAGGATAAGAAGGGCAAGCAGGTTGCGATACCGGTGCATGCGTTGCCTAGAAGAAACCCACAAAAGGACAAGCCCACTGCACATGATAAGGGAAAAACCATTAACTTGGAGCCGAAGGAGGATGAAACTGAGGACATCCTGATGGATGATGAGGACTTGGGGGTGGAAGTGGGGGACATTGAAGTCGAGGGTTCTGACCCTATCACTAAGTTGCCTGAATACATCCCTCTGCACAAAGGGAAGACCAAAGTGTTGAAGGACATCGACGAAAGCAAGGTCGCCTTGCACATAACTCTGCTACCGGATGAGATTGTCTTTGAAGGATCGTGCTTAGGGAGGGTTCCTCTATTGAAACTGAAAGATTGGGACTTAAATGCCAATGATAAGTTCCCGCACTTGGTGATAGAACAACTAATGCACCGCGTTGTTCACACAACCACCAGGATGATTGCATTGGAACCGCGGAGTTGGCTCAGGGGTGTAGACAAAGCAGGTCTGCTCAACTTTCTATGGGTGCCACGCTACAATCGCACGCCCATTACAGTATTGGTCATCAAGCAGTTGCTATGTTGATGTGCGATGGGTTTCTATGGCTGGAGGAGCCGATACCCTTCACTGACAAGTTGATCCATAGGATCATGTGACTGCCCTATACAGGGGAGAATCCGGCCATGATGTTTGGCGGGAAAGGTGGAAAGCAGGCCCTCACGGAGGCCATGAAGGAGAAATTCAAGCTCATGAAGAAGCCGTGCAGCTATGCCATCTCAAGTATCTGTGACCCTGCAGTCAAGGTCGTCACACAGATCCTAGCAGGAAAAGTTATGCGGAAGTGTCGCGCAGATGAAGTGCTGACACCTGTCGTTGCTCTAGCAGCCCAATGCGCCGAAGGAGTCTAGTTTAATTGGGCGCGCTATCTCTATGGTGAGTTCCTTGCAAACTGCCGCGAGGCACAAGAGCTTAGCTAGACCTTCCATTATGCGTGGATCTTGCTATCCATTGTGCTGGTAGCTTGGGAACTTCCGAAAGACAGTCAATTCCCCTCGGTCACATCGGACATGCCAGAAGCCGTGAAGTACGCTTCGTTGTGGGAGACCAAGGATGCTCAACACATCAAGGATAGCAAGATCTTCTGGATCTTGATGGAAATGAATATACACATGGCTATCAATCACAAACTGCGATTGTCACCTACTATGTTTTCCAAACTACAGGAGTATGTGGAGTTCAAGGCAGAATTTCAGTGTGTCGCGATCAGGGCACAGAAGGACCCTGAGCAGAAGTGGCATGACTTGCCTTACTTGGCAACAAATGACGTGATTGATGCAGTTCTTGATCGTTGGCTGGCAGAGTGGTGCACTGCCTCAGACTTGGCAGTGGGGTCGAGCAAGTCCACCGCGCAGCACAAAAAGGAGGAGGCCAAGCTCAAGATGGTGCAGCTGGCTGAGAAGAGGAAGAAGGAGGCCACTGACAAGGCCTAGGTAGAGCGCGATGTTGCCCAGCAGGCGGAAAAGTAGACAGGTGGAACAGAGCGTGGCTCTGACAAAGGTGTGAGGTCGCCTTCACCCGAAACAGAGGAAGAAACGGACAAGCAAATAGAGCAACATGGAATGGACTCGCAAACAGTGGCGTACCACATCAAACGTCCAAGAGAACAAGAAAAAGTGGGGCCACGGAAGAAATCCAAGGCCAGTAAGATGTCGTTGGACCCAATCACCTTAATAGAGGGAAATTTGAATGACATTGGAGACACAATGTGGGATGTCACTGCGGTGGTATTGCAACAATTTGAGCAGCAACAACAAAAACTATTGGGGGCCGTCTAGACGGGTCTGCATGAACTGTAGATCTATGCATCACAAGTTGGCATGGTGTCCACCAGCCTCTCTATCAGTACTTCAGAAGCTGCCGAGATGTTGTGTGTGAAGGACTCCTGAGCGATAGTGTTGCCGGATGGAGCATTGACCACAGAAAATGAAGCTGACAGGCTCGCTGTCAGTGCCCTCAAGGGAGTGGGGTTGAACTTGGCAGTTATTCCTGGTGAGGCGCTCCACCTACTGTAGGATGGGGTGATCGCGGAGCTGAGAGCCTATGAACAGCACGCTGTGCAGGTGATCAATGAGCAGCAAATCAATAATGTGCAACTAGCCCTACAATGAGACTCTGCCATCACCACCGTGATTGAGTTAACCGATTGAAACAAGCACATAGTTCAGGTCATGGATGAAGCATGCCGAATGGTCCCAGAGTTGTCCATTCCCAAGGGAGAACTGGTCGAGGTGCACGTTTGCAAGTTTGCTACAAGGGTGTGCGACGCTCGCACAGAGTTGGCTAAGGTTTAGTTGGAGTTGAACCTATAGATTGCAGAATTACAGTTGAAGGCCCAGCCTTCAACTCCGTCGAAAGTAAAGGAGCAGCACGCAACTACTGTCACAAAGGCGATAGCAGTGATAGACAGTGCAGTAGCAGATTGCACGCAGCTGTTTGAACAGTTGTTTGAGGTCCTGACGAGTCTGCAGGAATATCCTAATGTACAACGACTGGAGACAGAGGTGCGAGAATTGAAGTAGCGCTATGACGAAGTAAAAGGTACAATGTGCACCATCGCTTTCACACAGAGACTGCTGAAGCTCCAGGAGGCCAAAACATTGAAGGAACGAGTAGATGCAACGCAACACAAAGAGGCAGTGTTGAAGGTGCGCTTGAAGCCCTAGTTGGACGAAGCTTATTCGGTCACAGACTCCATTGAAGGCAAGCTTGCTAATCTGCAAGCGACTAAGTAGAAGCTTCAAGCTGATAGTTCAGGACCAGTGATAGAGCAGTTGGTTCAAGAAGTGAAGTAGGCAGGCGCAGATTGCACCGCTGAAGTGGTAGTCATACAGGTCGAGTTGGGAGGTCTTCGTGCCAAGATCTCCGCACTCACAGAGTGACTTGAGGGAAAGTCACCATGTTTGTGTTGGGGGCCTATTGGGAATGGGTTCCCCCAAGAGCAGTTTTGGGGCTAAAAGCCCATGTTTTGGGATAATTTTGTAATAAATTTGTAAAGTATCCACATTTTTTGGTCATGGAGCGTGAAGGTGTCAAGAGTCATAAAGGGTTGTCTGCCCTTATTTTGTAAAGTGTCAAGTCGGCTGTAAAGATCCACCCATGGTCTGCGGACCATGGGATTGTATAAAAAGGAGCTAAGTAATTTAGCTCTAAGTAGAAAAAGAAAGAATAAAGTAGCGAAGTAGAGTGGAGAAGTCTAAGTGTTCTCGAGTCTTAGTGTAGGTAGAGGCTTTACAGCTGAGTGCACAGAGGCCTAGGGTGGAAATCTGCAGTTGAGTGCGCGGAGCCCTGTAACTATGTGCGTAGGGTGGATAGAGTCTGTATTGAACTGAAAGATATCAATAAAGAGAAGTATTATGCAATTATTGTGTATTTAATTCCTATTAATGCATCTGATTATATTGCGTTTTAGGTTTAATTTACAATGTTTATTTGATGTGCGAATATATGTGATTATATCGGGTAATTGAATGCAAGTAAGGATATCAGTTTACGCGACGCTAACTGTGATTGATTAGTAAGATAAGTAAAACACTTAAGATAACTTGGGAACTTATACAATGCATTGTCATTGCTGCGTGAAAGTACCTAGACCACGGGTTAGGGCTGCGCGAAGGTCAATCGTACACCTTCATGGAGGTTCTGAAGGGCGGGATACATGGTAGACTGACAGAACCCTAAGGCTTAGCGAACTGTGTGAAAGTAGGGGCAGAGGGTATAAATCAACATCACGACCATCTCAGGGTGTGGAAACTTGTTTCCAACATCCCCCCATACTGCTTCGGGTGAAACTTTGGTCGACGTTCCACAGGTTGATGCTGAAAGGGCCAGTAGTGTAGGTACTTGTTTGGCTAACTAACGTCGAACCTGGGTCAGGGCCCACTAAGCCAACAACAAGTAAGAGCGCCATTTCAACAAAATTATACTGAAGGTCAGGAAGAAGATGAAGAAGAGATTGTAGAAGCAAATCACTTCTTTGAAGAAGATGAGTTGCCTACCTTTCTAACAAAAGAAGATCAGTTTTCTGAAGATTCTTTCATACCAAGTGATCAACAACTTGTACTTGCAAGTGACGATCTATGGGTTGTTCAAACTGAAGAATATCAAAGAGGATATCAGAATGCTCTTAGTCATTTGCAAAAGTAGTACAACTTGAGGAACATAAATGTACCTGTTACATTGAACCAGAAGAGGCAAAATCTGCAGAAAGACACACCAAGCAAAGAAGCAGCTCCTCCAAATCAGAATAAAGAAAAAGAAGTTGTCATACTAAGCCGGGATAAAACAAATGAGGCATCTACCAGCAATGTGAGAAAAGATAAGGAGTTTCAAACTGAAAGTCATAAGAAGGAATCTCAAGCTAAAGGGCAGATTGAAAAGAAAGACATTGTTGCAAAGGAGGTAGAAAAGCAATCTAATCTTTTTAGTTTAGAAAATGAAATTTCTAAGTTGAAAGTTTCAATTCCTCTCACTGAATTAGTGAAGAATGATAAATATAAGTTTCAGATTGCAAAAATGCTTAAGGTTGACTAGATGTCAGATATAGTGAATGTGGCTAATGATGAGCCAACAATCCTTTTTGGTCCAGCCTTAGAAGGAAGTCCTGAAGATAGTGAAATTCCACCTTTTTATCTTAGTCTCAAAATTCATGAATTTATCCTCCATAACACCATGTTAGATTCCGGTGCCTCACATAATCTTATGCCTAAAGTCATCATGGAAAAACTAGGACTGAGTATCACCCGACCTTATCATGACCTCTATTCTTTTGATTCGGGTAGAGTGAAATGTCTTGGCCTCATTAAAGACTTGGTAGTGTCCTTGGACCAAATTCTGGCCAAGAATGTGCTTATGGATGTAGTGGTTGCTAATATTCCTCCTAGGTTTGGTATGTTTCTTTCAAGGTCTTGGGGAGCAAAACTAAAGGGCACTCTACAACTTGACTTTTCATATGCCACTATCCTAGTATTTGGGCAGCTCAGGAAACTCTATTGGGAAAAGAAGATGAAATTCATGATCAACAGTAAGGAAAAGCCAATCAATCATCCTATACATGTTGTCCATACTGATCTTGATTCTTTCATTTTATATAGTGATATGAATTCAGTTGATGATGAAAGTCAGCTTGTAGAAATTTCAGAAGTTCCAAGGGTTATAAGCAACATGCAAAAAGTTATCACAGCTAAAGGGAAAGAGATAGATGAAGAGTGTTTTCAGCTAGCAAACCCTCTTGAAGAGATTACTGAGATAGTGCAAAAAATAGAGGGTCTTGAGATAGCTAACCATCTTCCTAAAGATAAAACAGTCCAGCCTTTAGAAATCCTTTTTCCAAATGAAGAAAATGGTCTTTGGACCATGGAGTTTGATGGTGCATTGGGAAGAGAAGGAGCTAGGATTGGTGTTTGGATACATGGTCCATTACATCAGTCATGTAAAATTCCTTGCAATGTAAGAATGAGTTCTTACAAGTTAGCTTTTGACTGCTCAAACAATGAGGCGGAGTATGAGGCATTGATTGCTGGCCTCAAAATTCTAAAGAAGTTGGGAGCAAAGAAAGTGTCTGTTTATGGTGACTCCAATTGGTAATCAAACAAATGAAAGGGGAATACCAGGCCAAGTAATCATGAATGAGAGATTATCGCAATACTTGACATCCTCAAAACTTTTATAGAATATACTTTATCTCTTATTCCTAGAATTCAGAATGTTATAGCTGACTCTCTTGCTACTACAGTTAGTATGGTGAAGATTCCTATTCACTCTAATCATAATTATTCTATCCATGTCAAACATTGCCCAGCTATCCTTGATAATATGAGATTTTGGCAAGTGTTTTGGGATGACAAACAGATCAACAATTTTCTGCAATTGGAAGGAGAATTTTATAATTCCCGCATTGATGATACATCCAATATGAATGATCTGAGATTCAATCAGCTGAGATTGAAATATTGCAGCTGAAGGAAAACAAAATTCCAAGAGGCCTTGTACCTTTGGAAGAGTTGTTTGATCATGACGATGTTTCCAAAAATCCCACCTTGGTCCCCACAGAAAAAGGTGTTGAAGATGTAAACATTGGCACAACTGACAAGCCTAAGATGGTCAAACTGTCAAAATCCTTATCTCCTGAAATGAAAAGTAAGTACATAGCTTTAATGACATAATTTTCTGATGTATTTTCTTGGGACTATTCAGATCTGAAGGTTTATGACAAGAATATCATTCAGCACACCATTCCGATCAAGCCTGATCAAAATCAATTTCGCCAGAAACTGAGAGGGATTAATCCTAATCTTGCTGCCATCAGTTGAAAAAGAGGTAAATAGGCTTTATAAGTTTGGTATCATAGTCCCTATTCGATTTTCTAAATGGATGTCTAATCTAGTGCTCGTAAGAAAGAAGACTGGGGAGATTCGTCTTTGCATTGATTTCAGAAATTTAAACAAAGTATCCCTGAAAGATAATTATCCCTTGCCAAATATGGATCATATACTTTAAAGGGTAGTTGGGTCTTCTAGGATTTCATTGCTAGAAGGATATTCCAGGTCCAATCAGATTTTGGTGCATAAAGATGATCATCTGAAAACAACCTTCACAACACCATGGGGTACATTCATGTACGCCAAGATTGCATTTGGATTAAAGAATACAGGAGTGACTTTTCAGCGGGATATGGACATAGCTGTTGCCAATGAAAAAGATGTATTTTTGGTTATATATTTAGATGATCTCATAGTGTTTTCCAAATCTGATGAATATCATTTACATCATTTAAGAATTCTTTTTTTCAGAAATGCAGAAAATTTGGTATCTCACTCAACCCAAAGAAGAGTCTATTCACCATGGAAGAAGGTAAGATGTTGGGACACATCATCTCTAAGGATGGCATTTGCATTGATCCTGCAAGAGTGCAAGCCATTCAGCAATTAGATTTCCCAAGGAACAAGAAATAAATTCAGTCTTTTAATGGAAAAATAATTTTTTTGAGAAGATTCATCCCCAATCTAGCTGAACATTTGAAATGATAGACATGCTGAAGAATGACAATGAGGTAAAGTGGTCTTTAGAGGCTAAGAAATTATTTCATGTAGTAAAGTTTGCATTATCTACTACTCCTATTTTGATTAGTCTAGATTATACTTCAGATTTCATTATCTTTTCATTTGCCTCTGAGCATACATTAGCAGCAGTCCTAATGCAAAAGAAAGATTAGAAAAATGAGCAGCCCATAGCATTCTTTAGTCACACCATAAGAGATGCAGCACTAAGATACAACATCATTGAGAAGCAGGCCTTGGCTTTGGTGAAAGCTCTCAAGGATTTTTGAGTTTATATTCTGCATTCTCACACCATTGCTTATGTTCCTACAACAGCGGTGAAAGAAATTCTTGTGCAAACAGATCTTGAAGGCAGAAGGGGAAAATGGATTGCAACCATGCTGGAGTATGATTTGGAGATAAAGCCTACAAATCTCATCAAGGGACAAGGTTTGGCTAAGCTTATGGCTGAATCTAATCTACATGCACTAGACATTAATTTGATTGTAGCACTTTCCGAAGAAGAATAAGAAGAAGACCAATACTTACAGGTGTCCGACATGTTCCTTTCCTCTCCATGGTATTCTGACATTGTCTATTTCTTGTAGCATTTAAATCCTCCATCGGAAGTTCCTAAAGGTAAAGCTATATCCTTAAAGTTGAAAGCTTCAAATTATTGTATTATTGATGGTGTTTTATATTGGAAAGATCTTGGTGGAGTGTTACTGCATTATTTGGTAGAAAATGAAGCTAAGGATGCGATGAAATATTTTCACAAAGGGGACTGTGGTGGCCATCACTTCTAGAAGATTACAACAAATAAGATCTTAAGAGCTGGTTTCTGGCCCACTCCTTTTTTTTTTTTTTGATGTATATAAAACAATGATGAGCTGTCACGAATGTCTTATTTTCCAAGGAAAAATAAAAGTTTTTCCATTACCCTTGTATCCCATCTCAATTACAACTCCTTTTCAGCAGTGGGGTCTTGACTTCATTGGCGAGATCCATCCTTCATCATCAACACAACATAAATGGATTTTTACAGCCACATACTACTAATGGATTGAGGCAATCCCAACCAGGCAAGCTACTAATTCTTTTATCTTTCAATTTATGGAACCTAATACCTTGTCAAGGTTTGGCTGCCTGCAGAAAATAATCACTGATAATGATTCTGCCTTCAAGTAAAAAATAATGGTGGAGTTTTGTGCTAAGTACCATACTGTATTAGGACATTCCACTGCTTATCACCCACAAGGGAATGGTCTGGCCAAATCCTCAAACAAATATTTGATCAGCATTATCAAGAAAGCTTTAGAAGTGAACAAGAAGAATTGGCACAAAAAGCTCACTAATGCTTTATGGGCAGACATAGTCAGCACTAATAAATCAATAGGTATGTCTCCTTTTCAATTGGTGTATGAGATTGACCCAGTTTTTCATTCCTCTCTTGTTGTCCTAGTCATGAAAATTCTGCAGGAATTGGATAGCGAAACCAATGATATGAAAAGAAGGATAAACCAGATGATTCATCTACAACAGACTAGAGAGGAAGTTCTTCAAAACACCTCTAAACTTTAGGAGAGGATTAAAAAGATCTATGATCGCAAGACCAAGGAAGACAATTTCAATTTAGGAGATGTAGTTCTTCGGTGGGATGCTAGAAATGAAGAAAAAGGCAAACATGGAAAATTTGAAAACTTGTGGAAGGGACCCTACAAATTTCTGCTTTCAGAGGGAAGAATGCTTTCCTATTGGAGGAAATGAATGGAGAATATTATTCAGGAGGAGCGATCAATGGTAGGCTTCTCAAGCACTACCATGTTTGAAAAAAGTTCTGAAATTTCATCATCATTGTATATACCGGTGTGTTTTTATGTTCCAGTATCTAAGTGGCTATCATAGGAGTTTGAAGCCCGAAGAGAAGGCCCTAAGGCTTCTTTGGTCAACTACTGTTTTTATTTTACTTTTGCAGTCCTGTCATGTCAAAAATTCAGTCAGTTTTAAGTCAAAGTTTGGTTTTCTGCATGTTGACTCCATTGCCCAATGAATAAGGCTACTTGGTCTATGGTGTTCTTGACACCTCCAAGGAGCTTCCATCCCCAGTTGGAGCCAATGTTAGTGTCAGTCTTTTTTTCCTGTCACCAGTGATCAAATATGCTTTTACCAAGTCTGTTAGGAGTCTCAAAGTCAAATTTTACCATGTCACTAGGTTTATAGAGTAAAATTTGGTCACTGGTTAGTTGGTCTAGGAATGATTTTATTCTTTTGGGAAAGTCACACATGCTGGTCACCTACCTCATTCAGATGAAGGTGTCTTAATAAAAAGAAGGTTTTCATTATATCAGTCATCATCATCATTCCATTCAGTTTCAGGTTTTCATTAGGTCATTAGGGTTTCAAGGTCCATCATCATCATGTGTAAATCCAGCATTAAATAAAGCATGACAAGCAGCTCTTTGACATTAACTTGATGAATTTCCACAAGTTCTTGATGATTTTAGTTTCAAAGGCTCCAAGAGAAGAAGTTTCAGTGTTCAAAAAGTGAAAATGTAGCTCAAGTTTCAGCTCTCCAAGGTGACTTAGTCTTAAAGGCGTTGCGCTTCTAGGGACTGTACTGCGCTTTTGAGGCCGGTGCTATGCTTCTAGACACTGCGCTATGCTTTGGCATTGCGCTTCCAGACACTGCTCTGTGCTTGTGCCAGAGTAGCTCAAAACCGTCCAGAACTCACCCAAATTGAAATTTCAAGCTTGCAAATTGTTTTCTTGCTAACCTAGACTCCTCTACAAGTACATCACCTCACTTACCTTTTTATTTAGCAAGATGGATTCAAGCTTAAGATTTCTTCATTTAGGGTTTTTAGTGAATTTTTCATGAAATGAGCTAGGGTTGATGATGGCTAGTCTAGTTTTCATATGATAAACATGTAAAACTATCATTCTACACCTCTACACATGTTTAAAATACATTATGAACCACTGAACCAACTACAAATCACCAAATTACTTCACCAAAAATGAAACCCTAGCTCATTCCTAAGGAATTTGGACAATTTTCCTAGAAACTCTGTTTTTCATTTTTCACAAACACTCCTTTCCTTCATTTCACCTCATTTCATTTTCATAAGTTGCTCACAGTTCATATCCACCTCCTAGAATTTCCCTTGCCATTTTTTCCACTCCACCTACCCATCATTTCATTTTTCACTCATCCCTCATTGTTTTTTCTCATTTTCCTGCTACTAGGGTTTCTGTCATCATGGAAGGAGATTCTTCACCAAAAATGAAGAAAGACCACGAGGGAGGCAAAATTCTCAGATATGAACCAGCCAACTACAATGAGATCAATACATCACCCTTTATTAAACAATGCTTTGAAGATGTGAATTGTTTAGATTTTTGCAAAAGGGTGTGTGAAGTAGGTTTCCATGAACAATTGATAGCTTAGGTTGCTACTCATTTGAAAGGAGAAAGTGCCATTATTGCTGGTGTTGAGTTCACATTTTCAATGGCTTCTATTTCACTTTCTACAGGGATACTATATCATGGAGAATACTAGTTTAAGGGCATGCACATAGATCTTGTGCATTACAGGTTGTTGGGAACGGGATCCCCCAAGGACAGTTTTGGGGCTAAAAGCCCATGTCTAGGTCAATTTTGTAATAAAATTGTAAAGTCTCTGCATTTTGTGGTCACAGAGCACGAAGATGTCATGAGTCATAAAGGGTTGTCCACCCTTATTTTTGTAAAGTAAAGTCGGCTGTAAAAGATCTACCCATGGTCTGTGAACCATGGGATTCTATAAAAAGAGCTAAGTAAGCTCTAAGTAGTTGATAGTGAAGAAGATAGTCATAGCTCTAAAGTAAGAAGTCTAAGTTTCTGGTCGTAGCGTAGGTAGAGGCTCTATAGTTGAGTGCGCAGAGGCCTGGGGTGGAAGTCTGCAGCTGAGTGCGCGGACCCCTGCAGCTATGTGCGCGGGGCGGATAGAGTGTGTAATCCCTTGAAGCTATCAATAAAGATAAGTATTATGCAATTCTGTGTCTTTGTTCTAATTAATGCATCTTGTCGTGTTGAGTATGAATTTCATTTATAATGATTATGTGATGCGTGAATGCATGTAATTACATTGGATAACTAAACACAAATAAGGATATCTATTTATGCAGTGCTAACTGTGATTATATAATAAGATAAGTAAGATTATTAAGATAACTTGACAATCTGTGCAATAGGCTGCCTTAGTAGCGCGAAGGTATCTGAATTGAAGGTTAAGGCTGTGAGAAGGTCTGTCATACCCTTTCACAGAGTTATCAAAGGGAGGAATAAGGGGTTGGGCTAACAGAGCCCTAGAACTTAACGACCTGCGCGAAAGCAAGAATAAACCGACATCACAACCATCTCATGGTGCACAAACTTGGTTCCGCATCCCCCCATATTGCTTTAGGTGAGACTTCGATCCGCACTCTGCGGGCTGATGCCGAAAGAGCCAATAGTGTAGGGATTTGTTTGGCTAATTAATGCTGAACTTGGGTCAGGCCCCAACAAGCCAACCCAGATCCTTCTTGAAAAAAACATACAGGGAAACCCATACACATATCATACCTTTTAGGTACCTGTTGGAGAAGTATGCTCCATTGATGAAAGTTGTCATGAAGTTTTTCACATGTGAAGGAAGGTTTTCTAGACTATATTCCTATCACATCCGACTTCTAATGCACTTTACAGCTTAGAAAACTCTCAACATGTGCAACTATTTGTGTAGGAGCCTTTCCAAGATGTCAGAGAAGGTACAGGTGAAGAACAAAGAACACTATCCTATTCTCTTTCATCATAGTCTAATAAAAATTGTAGTGTTTCATCAACTTGCAGAGCAGAACATGACATGAGATTCTTTCCTGGAGACAACTTTGAAATTGAATGAATCCAATGTTTCAGTTCAGCAGTGAAACATGCCAACACAAAAAATGGAGCTTGGGTCCTTAAGAAAATTAGGCAAGATTCCTAAAGCACCTAGAACTGAGGTGACTAGGATGTATAAAAGAGGAAAAAGGCTTGTGTTTACTTCTCATGGTGAGAAAGGGGCTAAGCCTTCTACATCAACAAAACAGGGGTCACCAGTGCAGGATAAATATTTGGTTGAGCATGAGTTTGAGTTAGTAGAATTAGAAGAAGAAAATGATCCCTCAAGCATGCAACAGATTATCAAAGACAAAGACTTTCAGATTAGAGAACTCATGGACAACATGACAAGGGCAAGGTTTGTCATCTCATTCCTAGAACAAGAAAACAATCAACTAAAGGCAAAACAACTTATCATGGAAAAGGAGCAAGATAAAATATTGCATCAAGCAGGCAAGGGCAAAGAAGTCTTGGAGATCAATGAGCTTGAAGGAACTAAAGGAAAAGGTAAGTAATAGAAGCCAAGAACCAAAGGGCTTAAGAAGGCATTGAAAGAGGAGAAAAACACGTCTTGGTGGATGAGGAACTAGAGTTAGAAGACAGAATTTCATTAGAGGTCAATGAAGATAGGGAGTATTGGTTAGACAAGGTAAATGACCAATTGAAGAAGCTTTTGGACAAGGCCAATAGAGACAATCAGCTACTAAGGCACATGGCACATCACTACTAGGCCAAGAATATGATTTGCAATTTCAAGGTCAAACAACTGCAAAATAAGCTCAAAGAAACTCTAAAGGACCAAAATGAGAAGGGTAACTTAGAGATGCTTGTTGAAGCATCCATGAGGGCTTAACATACTTCATTTTACAGCTCATGACCAATTTTGAAGGAATTCTGAACATTTTTGGTTTTTTGAATATTTTGGTGCCTTCTTAAAAAATTTGGCCAGTCACAGAAGCACAATGCCTTGGCGATGTGCTTTTTCCTCAGGAACTCAAATCACAAATGGCTTGAATTTTTTTTAAAGCCCTTGGAATCCTCTCAAAACCTAGTTCTTTAGATTTTCCAGAGAAAGCCCAAATTTTGAGAAAAAGTGGAAAAAGTGGTCAAAAATAACCTTTTTGACCTCTTTTTGATAGGCGCTGCGCTTATGGAGCAACCTTGGGAGATTGGATTTTTGAAGGCCTTCCCATGGGTCATTTTCAAGAATTCAAGGTGTTCTGGAAACTAGACTTGAAACACTAGTTGAAAAAATTTTCAGATATTTATTTGGACCTCAGGAAGGCACCTTAAAGTTGGCTCAAAGTTGGCGTTGTGGTTATGCAATTTCCTGTGTTTTTCATTTAAAATTTCACTATGTAAATTTCCTCGTTTTCAGTTTGACTTAGTCAAAGTCAAAACTCTTTATGTAATTGAAATTGGTTTGAGGTTAGATGATGTAAGCATGAATAAATGGACATGATAGGTTGTTTTTGATGTTTAATAGGCTTCATTAAGGAAGCAAAATCCAAAACAAAGTCTACAAGAAGTGTTTGTGTTTAACCTTCTCACTCTCACTTGTTGGTTGAGAGAATCTTGGAATTAGTTCCACCACCTAGGAATTCGACTCCTGAAGGTGGGGAAGTGGTCTAATTGAGTCTATATGTATCATTTATCTTTTAGAGAGAAGGGTTGGAATTTTGTGGAGGAGGCTTGTATGTTTATGATCTTTTTAGCTAATACAGGAGCAGTTGCAGCGATTTTTCAGGAAGTCTAGTTTAGTGAGTCTATGGTGTTTGTTTACTCTTTATATCAGTTTCTAATGGATAAATTATCTTTCTTCACATGCTTTGTCTTCTTTCTATGAATTTCCTTGCAGTTATATAGACATGATTCTTGATTTCAAGCTCTGTTTATGTGGGATTCATAGTTGTGTTTATTTATTTTAAAGCTAATAAATTCATACTTACATATGCTCACTAGTCTCTTCAAAACTCTCTAATCTATGCTAAATTGACAACATTTCAAGTATACCATAGCTTAATGATACCTAGATCCTTTCTATTCTTGTCTATGCATTCCTAAAGCCTCGACCTAATCACTTGCTCTAAACCCTAGTCCAGCAAACCTTAAAATCTCAAATTCACAAAAAAAGTTGCATATCTAGCCTAAAATATTTTTTCTTTAAAGCTATTCATTGATAAAAACCTTGAGAGATCCCTCTCTATCTCAGTAGGGCTAGCTACTGAGCTGAAAGTGGTTCGAGGTTACCTCTTTTGATCTCCTCCTCAGCCTAGGAAATTGTAGAGGATAACAAGACGTATTGTGCATGCCAAACGAAGATCGTATGCGAAAATTGCAACCCCAAGATTTTGATGTACCAATTTACCCAAACGAGGCCCATAGTTTTTGCGCTTCATCTCCTAGGGTTAGGATTTTGGGTGTTTAGGGTTTTCCATTGGTTCTCAATAATAAATAGGCCTTTAAGCCTCATTGTAACACAGTTCAGAGGCATGTAGCTGCCACATCTCTTCTCAGAGATAAGATACCATCACCTGAGCTAGTCTTATTTCCATTCTGTTTGTAAGAATATTTCAGTATTTGATATTAATGAAATGAAGTCTTATTTCTGCTGTATCTCTATATTTATGGTTATATTTGTAATTTGTTTCATTCCTATTTAAATCTAGATCAGTGGTATCAGAGTGGTCTACTCTTTTTTTGTTCTTCTTTACATGTCCCCAACGAGGTCAGGATATAAGGAGTTAGGGCTTGATCTGGTTGAACCTTTGCAAGATCAGCCTTGTAAACCTTGACGACCGTCCATGGGGGAAGAAAATAAAGATGAGGGATCAGGACATCCTATCAAAATATTTCTTGAGGAGGCCCTTGAGAAAAAAAGGAACACGATGATGGATAACTTTTCCCAGATCCTTCAATGGTTGCCCATTGATGGCGCATCCACATCTAGCAGCCACTTTGGAGGCACCACTCCTTTTAAGGTACAAGTAAACTTTGACATACCCATATTTGAGGGCCAAATAGATGAAGATGCCATAGATAAATGGTTAAATTTGCTAGAAGAATATTTTTTTCTATTCATGATTTTTCCATATGGGAAAAGATTACTTTTTTCTCTTCTTAAAGCCGCCCCCCATGTCAAGGACTAGTGGGAAACCTACTGTAAGCAGAAGGAAGAAAGTATGCCCTCATTGTTTTCAGCCACACCCACTTGGAATTCATTCTGGGATGCCATCAAGGAGTAGTACTACCCTGTTAGGATCTATGAGGATAGATACATAAAGTGGACCACACTGCGGCAAGAAGGGACCAAGACCTGCTAGAGTTTACCAATGTTTTTCATACCCTTCGAATGAAGTTGGGTATCAAGGATTCTGAGAAACATTTGGTACTCAAGTACCTCGATTGCCTACACAAATACATTTAGAATGAGATGGAGTTCCTGGACATATCCTCGCTCGACACAGTGTACCGATACATTGTTAAGATCGAGCATAAGCTTAAACAGAAAAAGAGAGAATTTGGATATGCAAATCTGAAGCAGGGGAAAGTTGCCCCCAAACCACAGAAAATAGGTCAAATCCAAGGCACGATGGCCTAGGAAAACTTGTCAAAGCTACAAGAAAAGAAAAACACCGTGAAGCTAAAGAAGGACACGATAAAGTGGTGTGAGTTCCATAAGAGCTCCACTCACAACACAAGTGAGTTTCAGGCTAGGTAGTCAGTGGTGGTCGAGATGAAGGCTTCTAAATCAGATGCATGTTCCAACTTTTAGTCAAAACCTGATAAGGGGAATGAAAAAGGGAAGAATATTATCGATGTGGATCCCAACACCACCATTGCCATAATGAAGATCCAAAAGGAGGAACCCGAAGATCCGGAGGAGGAGGAGTGCCTCTTCCACTCCCAGATGTGGGTAAAGGGTTCCCCGCTACACGTCATTGTTGACAGCGGGAGGCAAAAGAACCTCATTTCAGTAGAGGTTGTGAAGCGGCTGGGCTTAGCGACCACAACACACCCACAACCTTACACCATCGGGTGGCTTCACCAAGGATAGGACCTTTGCACCAGCCAGCAGTGTCGCCTTCCATACATCATCAATCCCTTCATGGATGAGGTATTATGTGACGTTGCTGCTCTTGATGTTTGTGATGTATTATTAGGCCAACCATACTTGTGGAAGCGACATGCTGTGTATGAGGCAAAGCCTCGCGCTGTTACTATTACCTTGGGAAATAAGTTGTACAGGATACCAGAGGTAGCACCGCCTACCGCCATCTCTTTGGTTACTACAAAACAATGTAGTAAGCTCATTTCCAAAACTGGGAAATTTGTTTTCTTGATGATACGCCCTCAGGGAAAGAAGAAGATGATGGCCATGACCTCCAGACAGGGATCCTTTGAACTATAAAAACATATGGACAAGGTCGTAGAGGAGTACGAGGACATCTTCACCTCCCCTATAGGCGTGCCTCTTCACTGTGAGGTCAAGCACTCCATCGATCTGACCCTAGGTGCATCGTTTCACAATGGACCAATCTATCGATGCTCTGTTATGGAGAATAATGAAATCAAGATGTAAATTCATCAGCTGCTGCAGAAAGGTCACATCTGATGGGGTTCATTGTCTTGTGGGAGCCTGATCGTGTTGGTACAGAAGAAGGATGGGACTTGGAGACTCTATATTGATTATCAGGAGCTGAACAATATCACTGTCAGGAATAGGTACCTGATCCCATGGATTGATGACCTTATGGACCAAATCAAGTGAGAAAAATATTTCAGCAAGATCGACTTGAAGTCTAGATATCACCAGGTACCAATCAAACCTCCGAAGTGTGGAAGGATGCCTTCAAATCCAAGGAGTGCCTTTTCGAATGGCTGGTTATACCTTTCGGGTTGACGAATGCTCCTGCAACCTTCATGAGGATAATGGATGACATCTTGCGACCATTCACGAACTCATTTGTAGTGGTATACTTGGATGACATCTTGATCTTTAGTCAGAGTTGGGAAGAGCACCTCCACCACATTCGACAAGTTCTCCAAACACTGCAGCAACACAAGCTGTGTGCCAATTTGGAGAAATGCACTTTTGGCATGACCCAGTTTCAGTATTCGAGATACATTATTGATGAACGGGGGGTGCATGTGGATCCAGCCAAGATCCAAGTCATTCGGGATTGGCCAGCCCCAACCACTATGACAGAGCTCCGCAACTTTCTAGGTCTTGCCAATTTCTACCGTAGGTTCATGTTGGGGTTCTCTCATATCACTTGGCCCTTGAGTCAAGTCACCAAGGGAGGAGCGAAAGAAAAATTCTTTTGGTCTAAATCTCAACAGAAGGAGTTCGCAGAGTTGAAACATCACCTCTACTTTGCACTAGTGCTCACATTACCAGACTTGCAACAACCATTTGAGATCGAGATAGATGCCTCTGACTATGCTATTGGGGCAGTCCTTACTCAATAGGGGCATTCAATGGCATATGACAATGAGACACTTTCAGACACAATCTGGAAGTATCCCACTTATGACAAAGAGATGTATTCCATTGTGCAGATCTGTTGATAATGGAAGAATTACATTTTGGGGAAGGATTCGGTCATCCACACAGACCACCGACCCCTGCAGTTCATACAGATGCAAGGGAAGTTGTAGAATGATCTCCACCAGAATTGGTCCACATACCTACAACAGTTTGATTTGAATATCAAGTAAAAGAAGGGAACCACTAATAATGTTGCAGACTGCCTCAGCCGACCACCAATCAGGGCAGTAACCACTATGCTCAACTCTTGTGGGCACGAGACTTCTGATTGACCACTTCTCTACAAAAGTAACCTAGAATTAGGGCACACATACCAAAAGCTCTTGGAGGGTCAGCAAGTTTTAGATTTTCACCTCCAGGATGCACTGTTATGACACCCGGGACACCTTTGTGTTCCTTCAAGTGAGCGTGCCAAGATGATTTGGGAAGCACACTATAGTGAGGTCGCTGGGAATTTTGGGGTCGAGAAAATAGTGGCAGTACTACATAAGTATTTGTGTTGGCCAAATATTTGACAGGATGTCGGGAAGTACATCAGATCCTGCACTGCTTACGCCATTGCCAAATCGACCATCAAGAAGCAAGGCCTCTATACTCTGCTTCCTACCCCTAGTTGACCTTAGGAATCCATCTCCATGGATTACAAGTTGGGCCTTCCTTATACTAAGCATGGAAACAACTGTCTTTTTGTGGTCGTTGAGAGATTCTCGAAGATGGCAATTATGGCAGCCTGCA
This sequence comes from Pinus tabuliformis, assembly GCA_031772625.1. NCBI lineage: Eukaryota > Viridiplantae > Streptophyta > Pinopsida > Pinales > Pinaceae > Pinus > Pinus tabuliformis. The sequence continues at coordinate 855,498,851 of CM062817.1, read as the reverse complement.
AGAAGAATATCACAATAGAAGCCACTGCTAAACTCTTCTTTGAACGAGTGTGGGTACAGTTTGGGATCCCATAGTATATCATCTTAGATCTGGACAATAGGTTCCTCAGTAAATTCTGGTCCAGTCTCTAGTCGATGCTGGACACCAAGCTCACTAATTCCATAGCTTTCCATCCCCAAACTGATGGCTAGATAGAGGTCGTCAACAGGATGATTGTACACATTTTGCGCATGTACAACTCAAAGCATCCACACACATGGGATGAGAGCCTCCCTTATGTCCAACACAACTATAACTAGGATCTCCACAACTCGACTGACCACAACCCTTTTTAGGTGGGCTTGGGATTCCAGCCACTATGTCCCATTGATGTGGCCATACCATTTGCAGTTACTCAGGCAGATTCGACTCATGTCCAGTCCAAAGCCAACTAAGGCAAAAAAATTCATTGAGCACATCCAACTCATCTGCCAATAGGTCCACGACATTATGAATAAATCAAATGCCAAGTACAAGTGGTGACATGATCAACATCGAGTGCCACACAAGTTTCAGGTGGGTGACAAAGTCTGGTTGCATTTGCAAAAGGAATGCCTTACCGAAGCCTATCAGAAACTCATACCACTCTGATATGGTCCTTACACCATTACCAAGGCTGTGGGAGACAATGCATTTGATCTCAACATTCCCCCATTCCTTGGCCTGCACCTAGTGTTCAATGTGGATTATCTTCGACCATACTTTCCACCATTGTTGGACACATTAGAGATTGCATAACAACTCACACCTACAGAGTTAAATCCGGACTGCATGGAACAAGCCACAACTGATCGGATCATGGACACATAGATCAAGAAAACCTGACAACAAGGAATCCAACTATATCGAGTTGTCAAAGGAGACCAACTCCTTCACCAGGGCAAGTGGCTCACAGGGACCAAGTCCAGCAGAAGTTTCCTCATCTCATGGAGTAACTCAACGCAATGGGGACCATTGCTTCCTAAGGGGGAGGAATGATCCAGGTGGATATTGGTGGCCACCTGCCTATTCCACTTGGACCCCCACCATTGTTTCTTTCAGTTTTTTAGTTTCCTTAATTGTATCACAATTTACTATTTTTGGCAGTTTTTTGGGTCCTAAACTTCCGGAGCTGTTTTGAGGCCCTAAACGACGTTTTTTGGGAAAACTAGGGCCAACATTAGTTATCAATGGATGTTGGCTACTCAAAAGTTGTAGTCCATGGATAGATATTTCTAGCGAGATATTGTGCGTGTCAAATGAAGATCGTATGCCAAAGTTACAACCCCAGGAAGTTGATCTACCAATTTACCCAAACGGGGCCCATAGTTTTGGTGCTTCATCCCCTAGGGTTAGGGTTTTGGATGTTTAGGATTTTCCGTTGTTTCTCAATAATAAATAGGCCTTCAAGCCTCATCGTAACACAGTTCATAGGCATGTAGCCGCCACATATCTTCTCAGAGATAAGCTACCATCGCCTGAGTTAGTCTTATTTCCATTATGTTTGTAAGCATATTTCAGTATTTGATATTAATGAAATGAAGTGTTATTTCTGCTACATCTATGTATTTATGGTTATATATGTAATTTGTTGCATTCCAATTTAAATCCGAATCAATATGGTTATTAGAAGAGTGGCCACTAACAACTATAGAAAGAGTCATTCTCCCTCTCGTGACCTCACTAATCCATGAAGTTAACACTTCAACGAATGCATGAAATAAGAGTAAAGGGTCTACGTTTCAATAATGATAGAGAGTACAATAAGGGGCATAAATGTGATGAAAATAAATTATTCCACGTAGATTGTGAAGAGGAAGAATATCAATAATTGGAACCATCACAAGATATATAAATAAAGGAGACTAATCCAACCATATATTGTCACACATTCATCAACATTAGTACTTTTCAAACCCTTAAGATAGAGGGATATATAAAAAAAATAGATAAAAATGTCGATTGATTCTAGTGGTACCCATATGTTCATTAGTTTTAAACTAGCAAAAGTTCTCTATTGCTTTACATCTTCAACATTAGAGTATCAAATTATGTTGCACATGGACGTAATGTAAATTGTTCAAGGAGGTCTCATGGTGTTAAGCTCACCATGGGACAATATTTATTGTATATTACCATGATTACAATCCAAATAGGTGAGGTAGATGTCATATTAGGACTCTAATGATTACAATTATTAGGAACAAAGACTTTTAAATTTCAAGAAATTTTCATGATATTTTCCTTAGAAGGTAAGGAATTTCAACTTAGATGTACACAAAGGAACCCTATAAAGTGATAATCTCTAATAGAATTATATAACTACTTAGAAATGTATTCTAAATGTAATTACACAATAGTGCTCACCAAATGTTCAAACAACTAGACCCTCTACTTTAATGGATCTCCAAAAATTCATTGACAACCATTACAAGGTATTTAAAGAGATTTCTAAGGGTCTTCTACCTGGTTGAGATCAGACCACTCTATTAATTTAAAACCAAGAAATGTACCACCTAACATTAGGCCCTACAACTATCTAGATGAAGAAAACATGATACTAAGCATATGATTCAAGAAATGTTAGAGGTTGGCATCATTCAACCTTGCTATAGTGGTTTATGTGCACCAATGGTGATGGTTAAAAACAAGGAAGGTTCATGGTGTATGTGTCTAGATTATAGACAAATCAACAAAATGACCAACAAAGATTAGTTTCCTTCTTTGAACATTGATGAATTCTTATATGAATTGCAATGAACAATTCTTTATTAATTTTGGTATTTGCTCTAGATATCATCAAATCAAAATGAACCAATAAGACATTCCCAAAATAGCCTTTAAAATATGTGAATGTCATTGTGAGTTTTTGGTGATTCCATTTGACCTTACTAATGCACCTTCAAAAGTTTGATGAATCTTATTTTCAAACCCCCTGAAAATTTGTGTTAGTATTTTTTGATGGACAACAAATCTTGGGAAGAGCATGTAAAACATGTTGATAGGGTCTTAAAATAATTTCAATATAAACAATTGTATGTAAATATTTCCAAGTTATCTTTGGGGTTTAAGAAGTGAAATATTTGAGTCATGTTGTATCTCATGAAGATGCCAAAGTGGACCCTCACAAAATTTAAAACTATGACAGAATGAACGATTCTCAAAACCTTGAAATATTTTAGAGGAATCTTGGTATTATTAAGCTATTACTTCAATATTGTCAAGAATTATTATCAAATAGAAACACCTCTAACAACATTATTAAAACTTGAGGCATCTTTTTGGACTCCATAAGAACCCAAATGTTTTGAAAAACTTAAGGAGGTTATTTGTATGACTCTTGTCCTCACCAAATGTGGTTGTTAATTTGGAAACTCAAGGACAAATTCCCTCCATTAGACAGTCTCCCTCATCAAGAGATACTCCTCCGAGGAAAATTATATTTTTAATTTGGAAAACCACATGTGCACAAAAGGGCAGGTCAGCCCTAAGAAGAATATGGACACCCTTAGAAGCCTATAAATACAAGTCAAGTAACCCTCATTTGGAGATCATCATCAAGAATCTTCTTCTTCTGTCTCTTCGATTTGGATCACACAGGTCTAAAGTGTTTCACGGAGATTGGTTCATACAGGTCCAAAATTGCAGGGGCCGAAGCTTGCATGTATGATCTAGGGTTTGGATTTATAGCCTTAGGGTTTTCACAAGGAATTTTTGGTTGCAACCACAAGAACATAACCTTATCCGTGCAGTTGGAATGTTTCAACCGCATGCAGATACACTCTCTTCGTGGTGTTGGAAACTAGTATTTAATTTTTACAGTTGACCACAAGATGGAAAGTTATCACTGATCAACGCTATTTCTGGGCTTATATTTATGAACATTGTTGGGTTGTTTTGCTGGATAATTTTGTGATTGAAGATCTGAATCATTGTACTCTCTCTTGCTAAACATTTTATGACAATCTAATAAGAAGAAGAATTTGAAAGGGTTTTCCCCCTTGTGGGGTTTTTCCCTAGTCTTTGACCAAACTTGGTGTCTCTTATTTGTCTCTTATTATTTACTGCATTTACTGTTATATCTACAATTGCTATTGATCATTGGAAGATTAAATTGTTTTGAAAGATTTCTAACTAAATATAAGAATTGGGCTAAAGTGATTGTAACAACATAGAACAATGGTAAAATTAACATGGTATTAGAGCTAAGGTGAAGAGAATCCCAAAGAGACAAGGATCAAAGAGCAATCACTCTTGGAAACAATTGAAGAAGCCTATTAGGGTTTGGTCAAGATGTCTACTTCCTTCTTCAAGGAAAATGAGAAGTTGGGTGACTCATCTAACTTTGCTGCTTGGAAGATCAGGTTGGAAATCATAGTTGAAGACAATGATGCTTTGGAATACATTCAAGGAAAAGTACCTGAGCCTCCAGAGAATGCTTCCGCTGCTGCCAAGAACAAGTACAAGAAAGGTGAGTTAAAAGAAAAGAAAATTATAGTTGATGGTTTACAAGATCATTTACTTGCTTATGTTGGAAATTTGAATAAGTCTAAAGACATGTATGATAAGTTGGCTGGTATGTATGAAGTCAACAATTTGAATGAGATCATATCCTTGAAGGATCAACTCAAATATATGAAAATTAATAAAGGAGAGTCTGTGCAATATTACATTATGAAGATATCTCGTCTTAGAGATCAATTGCAGAGAGTTGGGGAAACTGTATCTGACAGGGAATTGGTGATTCTAACCCTCAAAGTTTTTCCTCCTATGTCAGAAAATTTCATTACTACTATAAGCAACAACAATAGCTTCCCATAATTTGATGATCTCATTGGAAAACTTACTAAAGAAGAATCCAGGATGATATTAAGAGGCAAAATACAAAAGCATGAAGAAGGATAACATGCTGCTTTCATTACTCAAGACAAGAAAAAGAAAGTTGAAGGAAGACCATCCAATCAAAGAAAGTATTCTCCCGAATCAAAAGACTCCAAGAGGATTTGAGGAAGGATAAAAGTCAAATTGAATGTTACAATTGGCACAAATATGGTCACTATGCCTGAGATTGTTGAAGCAATTAGGAAGCTCCTAGATCCAACTGAGGCTACAACAACAATAGGTACAATGGTGGAAGAAGAAATGATTATAGAATGAGATGTGATGATAGAAGAAGTCAAGATTAAAGGATAAGAATAGATTCACCTGATGATCGAGAAAGAAGTCATCGTCCTCAAAAGAAATCATGAAACTATAGGTATGAAAACTATGCAGTTGCTAGTCAATCTGAATATATTATTATTTCTACTCTATCTAGTTCTTTTCCCCCATATTCACATGATAGTTGGTTGGTAAATAGTGGGTCTTCTAGACACTTCTATCGATATAAGGAAGTCCTCTCCAATATGGAAGAGACAGAGACAAGTTTGAAAAACATTCTTGGGGATAATGATACATATCAAGTGAAAGGTTTTGGTTCTATTAAATTTGATTTATATTTTAGGGAATCCATTCTTCTTCATGATGTGATGTATGTTACAAAACTAAAGAAGAACTTGATATCTATTTATGGATTGGAAGACAAAGGAATGAGAGTAGCTTTCATAAAAGGAAAATTTCTCACATGGCCAATGTAATCCTGTACGAATGATGCATTCACATTAGGATCAATAGTTGAAGGACTCTATAGAGTTAATGGAAAACATCTTCTAGAAATGATCCATGACACCAATCATCAGAGTAAGTTATGGAACCGTAGGTTGGCACATCTACACTATGAAGCTCTACCAAAGTTGAAGAAGCTAGTCTTAGGGATGCCCAATGTTAAAGAAAGTCATGATGTAGTATATATGGGATGCCACAATGGAAAGAAGACAAGGGGACCTTTCCCCTCTAGCAGGAATAAGAAATATGATATTATTCAACTCATTCATTCTGACCTTTGTGGACCTATGCTAGTGAATTGTCTTGGTGGCCATCTCTATTACATCATATTTATTGATGACTTCTCCAGGAAGACATGGATATGTTATTTGAAGCACAAGGACAAGGCATTTGATATGTTCAAAAACTTCAAGGGGCTAGTAGAGAATCAAATGGGGAAGAAAATCAAGGTTTTTAGGTTTGACAATGGCGGTGAGTACATTTCAAATGAGTTCATTGAAAGAAGGAAGGCATTAAGAAGGAAACTATTGTACCCTACAATACTGAGAAAAATGGAGTGTCTAAAAGAAAGAACAGGTCTATCATGGAGGTTTCCAGAGCTATGCTGCATGATCAAAGGTTTTACCAAAGTTCCTTTGGGGAGAAGCAACAAATACATTGGTCTATGTACAAAACAAGGTTCCTCATCAAGCTTTAGACAATAAGACTCCCGAAGAAATGTTCATAGGTACAAAGCATGATATTGGTCATCTCAAAATATTTGGTTTCCTTGTATACTTTCATGTGCCAAAGGATAAGAGGAACAAGTTGGAAGCCACCAGAAAGAAAGGTACATTTTTTGGATATTGTGATAATTATAAATCATTTAGAATATATATTTCTATTCAAAGGAAGATCAAGTTTAGCAGGGCTGTGACCTTTGATGAATATTTTTCCCTTGGGAAAGTTGTAGACCTTCCTCCTCCTCCAAAGAAAGATGATGATATGGACATATTGGAAGGTCCCTCTATGCCAAAATATGAATAGGACATTGTTGATGATCCTTCGAAGCCTATGGACTCCTTGGACCCTCCTCCAAGTGATCCTCCCGCTAGGAAGAGACCACTATGGCTTCACGATACTTTGCAGGATGCTAAAATATTCATTCCTTCCAAGAGGACCTTTAGAGAAAGAAAGAAGCCTTGTAGGTACCAAGAGTACGTTGTAGCTATGAGAACTATAATCCAGGATGAGCCTTCAACACTTGAAGAAGAAATGAAAGAACAGGTTTGGAAGGATGCCATGTCTAAAGAGTATAAATCAATTATGAAGAATGATGTATGGATATTTTTTTGAGACCAAAAGGAAAACCCGTTTTCACTTCAAAATGGTTGTACAAGATCAAACACGAAGCTGATGGAAGAATTGCAAAGTATAGGGTGAATTTTGTGGCTAGAGGTTTCTCCCAAAAAGAGGGAGAAGATTATGAAAATATATTTGTGCCCATTGCCTGATACACCACTATTAGATCAATTGTTGCACTTGCTTCTAGTCAAGGATGGATCCTTCATCAGATGGATGTAAAGATGACGTTTCTTCATGGCATGTTATAGGAAGAAGTATATGTTTAGAAACTTTAGGGATTTGAAGTAAAAGACATGAAAATTCGTGTATGCAGGTTGAAGAAAGAATTTTATGGTATGAAGTAAGCTCCCCAAGCTTTGTATTCCCATATTGATAGTTATTGGGTAAAGCTTGGTTTTTCAAGAAGCAACACCGACCCCAATCTCTATTACAAGGTGGTCCGAGGTATGCCTTTAATTTTAATTTTATATGTTGACGATCTATTCTTGACAGGTAGTGAGCCTTTGATGATTGAGTGTAAGAGGGAGTTGGCCTCTGAGTTCAATATGAAAGACATTGGCATGATCCATTACTCTTTGGGATTAGAAGTTTGGTAGAGACTCGAATAAATTTTCCTTTCTCGAGGAAAATATGTCGTGAAGTTAATAGAAATATTTGGTACGACAAAATGCAATTCCTTGGACACACTGATGGAGATGAATTTCAAAAATTTATGTAGAGACGTTGTTGGACCTGATTTGGCTAACCCTTAGAGTATGATCAATTGATTGGAGCATTGATGTTTTTTTGTGAATTCTCATCTAAATATATGTTTTTCAATAAACACCTTGAGTCAATTCATGACAACCACATCATTCACGTTGGAATGCTTTTAAACACATTTTGAGATATTTGCATGGGGCAATCAATTTGGGTCTGAGGTATACTACTAGTGATGTTCGACTACATGGATACAATGATGTTGTTTGGGATGGAAACGTTATTAACAGGAAGAGCACATCTAGATGTTTTTTTAGCTTGGGATCTACCATGATATCTTGGATGAGCATGAAATGAAAGTCAATGGCTTTGAGCATAACAGAGGCAGAGTATATTGTTGCTAGCATGGCTATATGTGAGGTGGTTTGGTTGAGAAATATCTATGGAGAGTTTTTTGAGATTGCGACAATAAGAGAGTGATTCGATTGGCATAAAATCCTATGTTCCATGAAAATTCCAAGCATATTGAGATCAAATATCATTACACACATGACATGGTGCATAGAGGAGCCATGAGAATTCGTCATATATCGACTGATGAGTAGATTATAGACATACTGACCAAGGCTTTTCCAAACGGGAATTTCTTGGTGTTTAGAGAAAATATCGGACTAATGGGTGTGACCCTCCTGGTAAGGGTCCCGACTGATCAAGGAAACTAAGCTATTCTCTTCCCCCCTATCTGAGCTTCCAAGGTGTGTAATTGAGGCAGAGAGCTACTGGGGTTGAGGGAACTTTGGACAATAGGATATTTGTGATCCTGACCGCTTGATGGGTAGTATCATGCCTATTGTTTGACAATAAGATAGATGATATCCTTACCACATGATAAGTAGCATCATGCCTATTGTCGTCTTTGGGACTTGATAGAGTATACCCCAGTTGGAATTCTACCCACAAGTTGGGCTTGTTGGGTTTTCTCCTCCCCATTTTTTAGTGGGTTGAGGTGACTTGGGAGAGTTGCGATCCTTAACATTCATGGTGAGTTGTATCCTAGCTAATTTACTTGGGATAATGACGATTCTTACCTCTCGGTAAGTAGTATCCTACCCAAGTGAAAGGATGTAGGTGTTCTACCCCTTGAATCTCTAGGGCCCTGATGGGAAGATCATCAGACAATAAGAGAGTTATGATCCTTACCTCACAGTAAGTTGTATCCCACATATTGTCCTTAGATAGTGACTAAGGATTCCCTATGATGTGGGTTGAGTTGGAACTCCCCGATGATGATGATGATTCCTGGGTTGATGCATTGGGCTCCCCACCGGCAGTGATTCTAGGTGGTAGAAGTGACTCCCCAGTGGATTGAGGGTGGTAGCTTGAGATCCCCTCTAGTGTAAAATTCTTCTTCTTTTTAGATTCAAGAATGTTCAACATATGAGTAGAGATAATCAAAGATGATATTTCATATGGGACATATGTCACAGTTGGTAATTTCTCACTAGATAAGAGGGAGTGTTAATTTGGCAGCTCAGGGAAGCATTCACTCCATTGGAGTCTTCCTCGTCAAGAAAGACCCCTCCTAGCCCTTGGAAGAATTTATTTTGGTTAAGGAAAATTATATTTTTAATTTTGAAACCCACATGTGCACAAAAGGACAAGCCAGGCCTAAGAAGAATCTAGACACCCTTGTAAGCCTATAAATATAAGTCAAATAACCCTCATTTGGACATCATCATCAAGCATCTTCTTCTTCTCTCTCTTCTTTGATTTGGCTCGCACATGTTTGAAGTGGTTTGCGGAGATTGGTTTGTACAGGTTTGAAATTGCAGGGTCTGAAGCTCACATTTGTAATCTAGGGTTTTGTCATAGGAAATTTTTAGTTGCAACCACAAGCACACATGCTTATCTGTGCAGTTGGAATGTTTCAACTACACACACATACACTCTTTCCTTGCCGATGGAAACTAGGGTTTCATTTTTACAGTTGACTGTAGGCTAGAAAGTTATCTCTGATAAATGTTGTTTCTAGGCTCATATTTCTGAACATTGTTGGCTTGTTTTGTTGGATAATTTTGTGATTGAAGATCTGAATAATTGTACTATCTCTTCCTCAAAATTTTATGGTAATCTAATTATCTCTTACCAAACATGGTGTCTCTTATTTGTCTCTTGTTATTTACTACATTTATTGTTCTATATACAATTGTTATTGATCATTGGAAGATTAAATTGTTTTGAAATATTGCTAACTAAAGATAAGAATTGGGCTAAAGTGATTGTAACAAAATAGAACAGTGGTAAAATTAATAGTGACTTCATAAAAACTTTAATTGTGGAGTGTGATGCTTCAAGGCATGGAATTAGCAAAGGTCAAATTCAAGAAGGAAGGCTCATTTCACTTGAAAGAATCCAAATTGAAAGGAAGGAAATTTTTCAACACATTTATGAAAAGTATTTTGGCACCCTTCCTACATGCAGTTAAGAAATCACACCCTTTCCAAATAGAAAGACACTTCACAGTAATATCATGATCATTTGAATCACTTCTTGGAACAACAATCATCTTCAAATGAGTGACAAAAATGGTTTATAAATATGCCAAGTTATGAATTTGAAATAACTATAAAATATGAAAAGAATATCATGGCATATGTACTCTCAATGAAAGAGGAAGACACAAATGGTTTATAGTGTGACATTTCCATTCCAAAATCTAACTAGGTGCAAGAAGCAAGAATAGAATGGAGTCAAGATTAGAAGGTATGCATGATCATTCAAAAACTATAGGAGGACCAAAGTGCATTAGATACAATTATGTTTAAGAATGATTTGTTGTGGTAACAAGATTACCTATACATATGTAAAAATTCTCAACTCAAATAAAAAGTCCAGTGGAATTACACACTTATCCTATAGGAGGAAATTCACATTTCTTAAAAACTTACCATGGGATGAGTAAGTACTTTTCTAATAAGGTCTTAAAGTTGACATTAAATAGTTTGTGGATAAATGTTTGGTCTACCAACAAAATAAGGGAGAGACAATTGAGACTCTAGGTCTCCTACAACTATCAACCATACCAAGTCAACATTAGGAAGAGGTCTTAGTGGATTTCATTACAGGTCTACCCAATTCTAAAGGAAATAATGTCATCATGGTAGTGGTAGATCAACTCATAAAATTCCACAACTCTCATGTAAATATTTCAGAAGCTACATGGAATCCCTAAGATGACTTTAAGTAATAAATATTCAATTTTCAATGGAAAATTTTGAAGTAAATTATTATTTTTTATTTGGGTATTCAATTGGCTCATATATTCTCTTACCATCCTCGATTCGATGGGTAAATTGAGATTGTGAATAAGTGTCTAGCGGGGTATTTCCATTTCTTTTCATTTGATAAATAGATAATCAAGTGGTTTCCCTTAGAAGAATGGTGGTATAACAAGTCCTTCCATACTTCATAAACAATTTCAATGTTTATGGCATTTTATAGATATCCTCCTTCTTCGATTGCATCACCCTGAGAGGGAAAGAAAAGTTTCAGGTAATGGAGGACCACATAGTACACCAATAATAGGTTTTCAAACTATTGAAGGACAATTTGATTATAGCAAAAGATAGGATGAAAAAGCAAGTAGATCGACATTTGGGAATTTGAAGTGGAGAATTAGATATTTTTTAGGCTACAAACATACAAATAGATATTGCTTAGGCAACAAAATAAGGAAAATAAATTGACACATAGGTATTATGGTCCTTATAATATATTGCAGAGGATTGGAAGTATGCCTTAAAAATTTGATTTTCCTTCATATCCACATGTACATCCATTCTTTCATGTTTCTTTCTTAATGAAGGTAATCAACAACAATATCCTAGTTCAAACTATTTTAGAAGAAACTACAAAATAACAGAGAATCATGCTAGAACCAAAAACAATCCTCCAAACAAGGACTAAGTAATTATGAAATAAATCAATTATTGAGTACCTTATTGAATGGAAAATACTACCAATGGAAGATGCAATATGGAAAAATGAGTTCTTCATGTAGAAAAATCCACAACTAATCATGTTTTGAGAAAAAATACTTATTTGAATGAAAACAACATGTTAAGCCCTAGAAAAATCCCCATGTTAGGCATAAGGTCCCATGTAAATCCATATATGTTGAGTTATTATGTTTCTAATGTTATAATAGTGTTGTTTCATAGTCCCTTTCATTGTACTTGTTCCCTTTGTCTCCTATATATACACTAAGGAGACCTAATTTTAGAATTATCTAATCTTGTACATGTGTTCTATTGTAAGAGAGACCGCCCTCTCAAAGAGTAATATATTGCATTCTTATATCCATTTCTCAAGGTGTGGAGTTGCTTCTCTCTCTATTTTCAAGATATTTTGGTGTTTTTCTATTATAGCACAACACACAATTCAACATTTTCCCTCTTTTATTAACTAAATTACTATGATCCTAGAAGTGGCATCTTCTTAAGAGTATTACTGAGAAATGTTTATGAGTATTTATTTAACCTTGCATTTCTAAATTACTTAATGTTATATTGATCCCAAAGATCCTTAATATTCCATAGAATCATATTAAGCTTCCATGTCATAGTTACAATAGCTTTAGTTAAATATAATTATAATATCTCTACATTGAGCTTATACTCAAACATTGATAATGCTAAATAGTGATATTAACTTGTTTTTTGGGGCTATGTTGGTTCATCAATCTCTATGGGTAACGAAAACACTATACAAAGTCATATTATTTAAACAAATGATTCTCTTTGTCGGAAAATTCTCCTTACAATTCCCTTCACCTACCGTTTGACTAGTTTCTAATTTTGCATTTCCTATAATTTCAAATTGTATTTACTTGAGGGAATGGAATTTTATGAACCACCTAGGGAGTTTCCAACTAATTTTCATGAAATGTTCTTCTTTAAACTATGCACTTTTTCTCTTAATGCTCCCCTTCCTCTCCACAAAATTAGTTATATGAATTCTTATTCTTCTGAAAATCCTCCTTAAATGACATATTTCATGACAGTTGATACATTCAAATGAAGTGTGCTTATAAATAACCATTGTTCATTGAATGAATTGTTTGATATTGACAATAATGTGATATTTGAAAGTATTACATTAAAGCTTCATTTAAACATAGAGTTGGGGAATCCCCTTGTTCACCTATTGAGCTTGAGGATTTAACTTAAGCACTACATCAAACACCAATCCAATCCTAATTAAAATTTCTTGTAACATGCACTTTCAAGAATATAAGGCAATCCAATCCACAAATGCACTTGTGGAAGTATTCCACAATCTCATGAAATCATAGGTGTCCACCTATTAGAAAACCACAACTCCTTAATGAGGACAATCACTACGTCATTTTTATCATCAAATGTATGCTAAATAATTCTTCATCTCGGTAATTTGAAGTGGAAACTATTATGCAAAACCTTTTTTAAACCACAAGGAATCTATTTTGTTATCACCCATGTTGGTAGCATTGTTGTGTTAAATCTACTTGTTAAGATCTAGGTATAGAAGTTGTCATGATATGATACACTTCCTCTATTAAAAATTCAACTATTGTAGAGTCATTACTAGATGAGATCTCTCTTGGAATATTTCATACTTCTAAGGATGGGTTGGGGGATTTATTTGTTGCAAAGGGTTACACCTAGATGTTGTATACATAAACAAAAAAAATATGCTTGTGAGAAAATCTATCATTTTGAACTATTATATGTGTAAGTTCAAAGTTTTGTAATAATGTTTTAGTCTTTATCCATTTGGTATTGTGTACCAAGTCCAATTGTGTTAAATAAGCCGTCAAATAGATAATTATTAAGTTTACAATTAATTAAATTAAGTTATAAAGGTAACTTGTGACATAAGCTAAGGCTTTAATCCCTCCTTTGTGAAAATGTAGATACTCTCTTCTCTTATATAAACATTCTATTACTAATCAATGAAATATTGTTACATATTTGAATATCATTCCATGTTTTAGGAATCAAAATTACTTTTCATTTAGGTGTGGAGGTTTCTTTAACCTCATATTATTTTGTTTATATTTATATTTTATATTACTAGTATTTATAGTATTTAGAGCAGTGTTGGTGTCTAATTGGATTACAAGCAGGGTTCAAAATTGAACACCTCAAAGCTTGTCAAGAGGGGTCTAACACGTCATAGAAGTGCGAAGAGAAAATTAGGCATCAAAAAAACTGTTAGTTTTTATTTATAATTGTTTCCTAAAAAAATTAAATAACATAAAAAATGCCTCGTGAAGGGCTGCACGATAAATTGTTGTATGATAAATTGCTCGGATATCCCCTAATTGCCTTGTTCTCATTTCTAAAATTGTTTGAGCGATGTATAGACTCTAGATTACTCCATTACATAAATACCAAAGTTTCTCCATATTCTTTATTCAATAGGTTACAAAATGTTATGACGATTGGAGAAGAGATTTAATTGAATGAATCAATGGCACTGGCACATGCTTTGGTATAGACATGAGGACAAAAGATGACCTAGATAGTCAATTTGTGATAACTAATATTGGGAGGAGGAGGGACGACAATATTTTAATGTGTGAGGTGATGGCCTAATGGGCACAATTTGTAGGCAATTTGCGTCTGAATTTACATTTGATGATGTTGGCATACAAAGTTATTGGTGAGATGGCCCTTTTCCTCTAGCCTATGTGACAACCAAATATTTGGTCACTCTGATAGGCCGGTCTAGAAAATGATTATGGTGTGTGTCTACATGTGGGGAAAAATAATCATAGATCTCTTCGAGAGTCGATTTCGTGAAGACTCGAGACCATGTGTGTTCAAAAGAATTTTATTTGATGACACTGTGAAATTATTATTTTTTGGTACAAATGGATATGTGTCCATTCATGAAGGTTTTTGTGGGAGGTTTGGCACTGAGAATCCTTGTTACCTCTAAACCCACCAGAGTAGGAATTCATTATTCAAGATAACATTGTTATTGTGATATTAAATCTGATAAATTCCCGATCCATATAGAGGTGGTTCCTCTCATTTCTAACGACACTCCTACCCCTAATGTTTAGAACTTGGTGGTGAGATTTCATTTGGATCATTATGAATTACTGAAGATTTCTAAGAATTCTTGCCTCAGGGTTTTGAATCCACAACTAGAGATTATGGTTTATGCAGGTCATTAGGGTTTTAACTACAATATGAACTTGGGAAAGATTCTGGGGAAATTATTGGTTCCTATGGACCTAGAGGGAGCCCACGAGAGGTTGGTTGTGTTCCACAACGAGTGGGTGTCTATTGGGAAAAACTTGGCCAGATATTCGAAAGCGGGTCCTTAGTTTCACTTGAATGTCTCAATGGACCCCGACTTGAGGTTTTTTTTCCAATTTGACGGTGAGCCCGAGTGTAGTCCACAGGTCTTGTAGATTTAGGGAAATATTTTTCAACCAATTTTCAGCTGTAAGTTTAGTTGCGACTTGAATTCGAGATTACAATTGGTGCTTTGGATCTTAGCTCTCACCTCATATATTCATTCATATATATTTCATTTTTTTGGTGAGAATAAACCCTAAGAAACTATAGCCTGGGACTAATACTTAGTCTCATCCCTCCAAAACTCATGTCATCATAGTAGGATATACAATGTTGCTATGAAACCCTGGTCGATGGTTCACTCTGATTTCACTCCGTCTACTTCACTAGTGAAATCAGAAGAAACAAATGACTTGCACCATCTTTCCATTGAAACCTATTCCATACGTTGGGGTAGACCACAAATAGAATGGAACCATTATGGATGGATTAATAGAAGAAACCTCAACCTTAGCGGTGGATCACGATCCACCTCAAAAGAAAATCAAAATCGACACATTGTGATTTCCCTTTAAAACTCATGGCATCTAGGTGGGGCCTACAACATATAGGTTGAAACCTTAGTGGATGGCCTAACACTCCATAAACATAATGATGAACAAGTACCCAATTGGCATTAGTCTGTATTTCACTTTGCATCTTCTTGGAAAATATTGGTTCAATTCCACTTATAGTTTGACAAAGTTTTCCTTTATTCATATGTTTTATGTATATCTTTTCCTGTTGCTCCAAGTTATAAATCCACAAGATTGTTGCAAATTGTAATTAGGTTAGAGGTAAAATCTTAAGACAAAAATAAAAAATAGAAAAATGCAGAAATCTGATGATGGGAGTCTTCTATTTCTACTATTTGGATATTAAATACATAGAGTTTTGTATAATTTGAGTTATTAAATCTGTATAATTTGAGATACATGGAACATGATAGGAAAAAACACTCAAGTACACCTTTGTTTTGGGGACGAAATGTACTATTTCATTTTGAAAATAATTAATACAATTTATAAAGTTTGTTATTATGTGAATGTGCATTTTCAGATTTGACTATATTATCTATTTGATGTTGTCATAATGTGATATTTTCTACCTGCCATCTAGTTTTAGGAATTTAATTTATTTAATAGAAATAAATTTGATTGAAAATGAAATGTAGAGATAATATATTGTTGTCAATTGAAATGTATTTTTTTTAAAGATTTTCATTATGGAAGGGTTGCATTAATATATGTCCTTCTAATTGAAATTAAGACCAACCCTTCAAATTTGATCATCGATTACAAGCACAATACAAATATAATACATTTCTTCCATGAAAAATTCAACTGTGGTATAGCAATTCCTAAGTGTAATTCCTAAATGATGCCCAAATCTTAGTATGCTTGTTGATGAGGGGATACTTCTCTATTGTAAATCATCGCAAATTTATCTTGTTGAAATATTGAAAGTAATGAATTATTAGACAAGGTGCAAGAGGCCTACGTTGTTTTCTAACAATTATGAATAATTAAGAAAGCAGATTCTATAAATGGGTATAGAATTAGGCTCTTAGTTTTATGTCATGTAAAATATCATTAAAACTTTTAAGCATCATGCTCACAATGTCATAGGCTACCTAGCTTCCCAACATGACTCTAAATTATAGATATTATTTATCGTCACCTTATTTAAATGCCTATTAAACTATTAATAAATATTTTTATTGAAATTTTAATTATGATTAGAATTTTTTCATAACAAATTTCCAAATAATAACATTAATTTAATGTAATATCCATAATGGAAAATTCAACAGTAGATACCAAAAATGAAATTAACAACACAATAACAACAAATAGACACACAACCAGTAATTTGATACAGAAATAGATGCCAATAAAATCACTAAGACATTTGTTAATCCACTGAAAAGAGTACATCAATATTAAGAAATAGTGGAACCTGGGCTTGCCAAGCAAGCAGAGCAAAAACCAGAGATAGATCTTTGTCAAATTGATGTATGACCCCAGGTAATGATGTAGACAACCCAGTGAGAAGATTCTTGCAAACCTGCTACTGCAAACTTTCTCTCTCCAAAACTCCATTGAAGCACTGTGAAATTTATGGGTGAAATCCCCTCAAGAGTGTTGGGTTTTCATCCAACACCCAATAGCAAACCCCAGGGTTTCCATCCAGGGGCTATAGAAACTGGGAACTAGGTTCTCCAAACCTCGTCAATAGAAAATATCAGGAATCCAAGATGTCTTCAAATGGTCTCCTCCTCTTTTATAGATTTGATGGACCGCTCGAGAAACCTTATTTTATTATTGTTTTAATAACTTAACACTTTGTCCCTCCTTTTATTTTAATTTAAACACCCTTTTAATTAGGGAAAATGGTAAATTGACCACCATCCTCCCTCAGGCCACTAAAATTCACTTCCTACCATCTCATCCTGTAGATCTTCTCATTCTCGTTCCAACATGCTATTACACTAAGTTGTTCCATCAAGAATCTCTCATGGAATGTCACCTTAAGCGCAATGAATTGAGTTAGATTCCATAATAACCCTATTTTCTGAAAGTTGTCAGAATACAACGAAACAAAAGGAAAGTTGTGTGAATGATGGAATATGCCAAGTGAATGCCATTGTTCCTCATAAAAACTCCTCAAAACCCCTCCAGAAGCCCCTGGACCCATTGATGGAGGAAACCTGCTCTTGTGACCTAGTTGCCTCCAACCCTAGAAGTCCATCCTGACCATGTCGTAAGGGAAACCAAAAAAAGGAACATGATATTTAACATGCATATAAGAGATACCACATAAAAAATAAAAACATTTATCATCATTAGTAAAAATTAAAAACCTTTACCCTCGATGGGGGTTGATGGGCCCAAGAATTGTTTATTTTATTAGTCCCATTTGATTATTTATAGACACTTCAAACATCTATTTTACCCCCTTGTGTTGTAACTTATTTTGACACCCTTGAAAGTTACAAAAAATTTGAATTTTAGCTAGTCTACCTCCTGGCTAAATCCTCAGGCTTATATAAATTTTCTTTGGAAATATAAATAAATAAGACAGGGAAGTTTGAGGTCATTTTCAAGCATTGGAAGGACTTAGATCTTCATTGGACCTTCTCCATTGGAAATTACTCTAAATTATCTTTCCAACGGTATATAGAACTCCCCAAATGGACTCCTGGATCAAAAGATAGAACAAGTTGAAGTTCACTCTTCAAAATCCAGAAAACAAAGGAAAAAGGCTAAGTGTTGAGTCCTGGATCTCGGTGATCAGAGGTCCCACAGTATTGGCAATTGGCGATCAGAGGTCCAAAGGGGCATCACATATCACATTATCAGAGAAATGTTGCATTGAAGTGTTAAATCACTAGGAAATAGGCCTCCAGTGTTAAAGTCCCAGGAAACGTCGAAAGAAAATTATAAAGGAAATTCATCGCAAAACAGAGCAAGGTTGGGCCTTTTCTCTCTCCTCCCAAAGGGACGCATGGCAGTCAACGATTGGATCCGATAAGGGCCATGTGGAGGATGATATCAGCAATGACGTGGTCATACGGTGGACACATGGCAGGTGGATTCGACATTTTCAAGGGTCATAAGGGGCCAAAAATGGGTGACATGTGTCACCACTCACAGGCTGACATGTGGCAGTGATGACATCAACAATCACATATCAGTGATCAGAGGTTGAGGCTTGTTGTGCATCAAAGTGAAACCTCTGATTGAAAACCTTTGGGAGAGGGGCTCCAATAAGAGGGCTAGATGTGGGCACATGAAGAGTCACAGGACCAAGGGCCACATGCAAAAGGTGATCGATGATCGCAATCAGCATTTTGCAACTTGTGACACTTTAAAAGTTCTGATTGTGAATTGTCGGGAAAAGGAGCTCCGATATGAGGGCTTAACTGCAGTCACGTGAAGAGCCAAAGGACCAGGGCTAAACACGGAAGGTGATCGACGATCACAAGTCCTGGAGGGTGAAACCAAGTGCTATGTTATAAAATCGCCGATTGCGAAGTCCCAATATTATAAAGGCCCAAGTGCATATTATGTGGTCCCATGTAGCATAATATTTCTAAAGAATTGGCCCCCTTTTCCACTAAGTCCCGAAGTATTATTTCAAAGGACTATCATAATGCTATACTTCAAATAATTGGCCCCCTTTTCTAGCCTAAGGGATTAAGCCCCAAAAAGGTTTTGGTCCTAGGTCCCCTGGCCCTGATTATATAGTTTCTACCTAAGCCCCGGGGGCTAAGGCTCATAGATCAATGACCATCATTCATTTCGGACCCCCCGTGTTTTCCAAAGTTTAACAAAGAGGGGGGGATCTGAAAAGTGGTTTTGATAAAACCATCTTTGTATATGTGGCAATCTATGGTGAATTTCACACCCCCCTGACTTGAAACCACATACCACCAAGGCCCCCCCCGAAATCCATTAGTGGTTTTAGGGGTAAATTTTCAAGCTGATGTAGCAATTGGAAAACACTACACCTCATTTCATTCGGTGTATCAAACCAAATCGATTAAAACCTCTAGGTGTCTTTGAGAAAGGACTTGTATTGCAACAATTGCGTTGTTGTGGAGTGCTGAAAGTAGTTTGGATATCTCGATCGAGCTATCCCACTCAGATTTCTCGTCAGCAGTTTGCAAAACACCAAGGGAGAAAGAATAGGGGAGTATTCAACAGCTTCAGAGTACCAAGGCAGAAAATCAGCAGGCATAGGATTACATTCTCTATTCTTAAGACCTAAGACAAGTGGTAGAGCATTCCAAATTCAATTCCAAGGAATTTGACTCAAGCAACTCAACAATTCGAGGCAACACACAACATATTTCAAGTAATCAAAGACATGCTACAACTAAAATTCAACACATGGCATAAGATGAGTGTATTTTGGGTATCAACAAACAAAGGCAGAACATGAGCACTTCAAGGCAAGATACTTTCAAGCAGTTCAAAGTTTCCAGCAGATAAATTAGAGAGATTGTTTTATTTTTAGATTATTGTTAGGATTTGATCCCTAAAATCTTGTAACAATAGATGAAGGTTCAACTTAAGGTTTTCCTATATATTCTTTTATTTGTAATAAACAAGGGTTGGCTTTTGATGCCAAGGCTCTTGACTCTATAATAGCTTCTATTATAGGATTTCTAATGAAAGCCTTCATGCTCCAGTTTATGACAGAATTTGTGTTTCTAGTGTTTCCATAACCTATTTTTTGCACATGTTCAAAGTATTATAGAAGATCTGGGTAAGAATAGATTGAGTTTCAATCTCTCTGAAATCCCCTGCAAATTAATAATCATTTAAAGAGATTAGTATATTGGATTGTCTGTCTGAGTTAGCTCTTCTTTGAACTGATTATTTTTTGTCCTTCTATCTTCTCCTAAATATGTTTTGTTGGGTTGTAGAAATCTTCTACATGCATCCAAATTTCCCTAGTTGTTAAGTAATTAGGTTGACTGCTCAATTATTAGGAATCTCCTTACATTCTTCTATCATAATCCTTGAAAAGCTAAGTCATTCTGTCAGGCTGGAAGCTGACACTTTCAGAAGGGACCCTATGAGAGAGGCCTTTAATCATGAATAGGGATTGTCATTGATTGCCAACCACCCCCAATTAAAACCATAAATCTAGCCATTGTGCTTCAAATGTTGTTGTTCAATGACAGGTAAACATCATTAAACAAAGCCTCGTAACAACTGAGGGAGCCCCCTCTGGTTCAAGGGCCAGCTTGAACCTAAAGGCTGGTTGAGTTGGTTTCCTAGCGTAGTTTTTACAGCCAAGGACTTCCTACAGGAAACACGTACAACAACTTGCACATCATAGATTTAGTTCATAGTATTAATGGGTCCTTAGGAATTTGGTTTATCCTTTCTTATTATGTGCCTAATATTTATTTTTGTAGAAAATTGTGAGAATATTGGGCAGATTATGAAGATTTGGAGGATGAGATAATTTAGGGAATTTCTCCCTACTACAGGAGGATCAAGATTGGATAATAAATCAACAAGATATTATGAAATTATTGCAAAAATTCTGGAGCTCCAGTGATTGAGAAAATCTAGGAATGTGTTCCCTGTCATTTAATGCAGATTCCTAGTGTTGGGAACCAGATCCACTATTTGAGGGATTTTGGAGGGGAAATATTCCTCCTTTCAAAGAGAATGCTTCCTCATCATTTTGTATAAATATAAATTCTATTTTTCCTTCAGGGCGTGTATTTCTTAGTCTTCTTGTGGAAACATCTTGTATTTTTGCAGCACCACTTTCATTTCTAGCAGGGATGTACTTGGAATGATTCAAATAATGAAGTTTCGTGCCATTTTTAGCTTCTAAAGCTTGGTATCCTTCATAAATATTTGAGTATCCTTGAGCTTGGATATCTCAGGATCCTTAGAGCCCTTTTTAATAAGTTACTTTTCTTCTTTTCACTTCTTATTCACATGCATCTCTTATTCTTGTTTTTCCTGTTTCTGCATTTAGTATTGATGCTTCCTTTGCTGTAGAATTAGACAAAATGATTGAAGTGAGTTTTTTACAGTTTATTTACAAATCAAAAACATGATGCAGCCTTAGAATAGAATTTAAAAGTCATATTCATCATTGAGCTACTTGGATTGGTTTACTAGTTCACAAATCTAGAATTTTCGGAAGTCCCTCGTAGCAAAAAGTAGTAAGTTTATGCTATTTTTTAGAATATGTTAATGAGACTCAATTGAGTTTATTCCACTTGGATTAGTTAATAAAAAAATTCAAGTTAATAATTTTTTCACCCCAATGCATTTGCACTTGATTAGGTTAGGCATTTTATAGGTTAACTAGCTCACTAGCTCTTGAATTTCTAGTTTTTAGAGTAGTATTTTTCTACTATTTTTTAGCACGTGTTAACAGGGGTATTTTGGAGTGATTACACTTGGAATGGAGTCTTAAGACATCCTAATTAATAAAAAAAATTGTCCCATATCATTTTCATTTGATTTACTTGGTCATTCTGTGAATTATATCCTCCTGTAGAAATTATGTTTCGCATGTAGCAACCTCATGTAGCACTCCTTTAGCATGTGTAAACCTGACCAAATTTGCTCCAAAAGTTTGGTTTTTGTCCCTTAGGCTTGATTAGTGGCCCCTAGGCTCTAAAGCCATGATTGAGGAAGAATAAAAACTACTTAGGACTTTCCTTTTTACAAAGTAGATTATGCCTATTTATTTGAATTCACGCTCTTAGGATTTCAATTACAAATTGCCGTTCTTGCCTAGGATTAATTTATTTTCAAAGTAACATTTCCATTTCTGAAATTAGTTTAGGATTTGATTTCATGAAACTCACTCCATTACATCGGATCAACGAAAGAAGGACACATTGTATGCTTCACATATAGTGTCGACACCTCTTAAGTTTGTACGAACCCTCGGTTGATAATTTAAGTTGGTAGCCTTGGGAGTTGCAACATTCTTGTTGCAATACTGAGGCTCATCAGGGGTGTTAATACAGATTGGACAGGGTATGGGTTTATGTGCCTACCACCCTAATGTAATCATGTACTCATTTATTTTAGGAGTACGTGACGTCTTCCTCACATGCATGAACATGTTGCTTATTTGTTGGAGGTGGCTTGTTTCGATGGCGTGTAGTGTGAAGGAAGGTGTGAGTGTTGAGGTTTATTCCTTGACCCAAATTGCATATCATTGGATCTCTAGTCTAGGGGGGCTCTCCTGGAAGGTTTTATCTAATGGTTTTCTCCATGGGGGTGGGTGTTTCTCAGCCTTTCCCTTGCATGCTTTAGGAAGGCAGTTTTCTGGACATGGGCTTTTTGTTGGTTGATAGAATGACGTGTACTCCCAATGTTCTAGTGTGTGTGGACTCTAAATTTTGTTCCTTTTTTTGGCTCTTAGTCCCTGGATATTTATAGTTTGTTTCTTTCTTTTTGCCTCATTGTTTTGGGTGCACATTTTTCTGACTCAATTTGTTTCTAGCTCTTGTCCTAGATGTTTTTCTTTTGCATGGTTTGGGGTCAAGGGTTTGGTTTATCGACTCTTATAGTGTTATGATGAGGGTGTTCATGCAGCTAAATATCTTAGTGTATTGTCATGGGTGGTTGGTGTGGGTGGTCTCTTGTGGGCTATTGTGCTGGCCTCCCATGGTTTTGAGCATGAGTTTAGGGGTTGTTTTGTTTTCCTTTGGGTCTAGGTCTGTGGTTGGTCTAAAAATTGGAAGGGGTGTCTCCTAGGTCAAATGGTGAAGGAGTGTAATCCTTACGTCGAGTTTGTGTCACCTATGAATTGTGATAGCGACCTTACCTTCATTTCAAAATCTCTAATTGATAGATTTTGGTCTATTTGTCCTTTTGTAGGAAGGGGAAATCCCTATAAAGGTCTCAATCAACCCCTTCTTGACTTTGACATGCCTCCAAGGTAATGTCAGAGAAGTAGGAGGGGTGGAAGAAGTGCTACTTAGTCTGGTCAGAGGGGTGCAAGATTTTTTTCCCATGAATCAGTGGCTTCATACTTCAATGTCATCCCTCTGAATGTGAGCTTGGAAATTAGAGATTTGGAAATGAAGGTTGGAGAATAAAGGAAATCGATGTCTGACTCAAAACTCCTTGAATATTTGGGTGGATGGGTTCTAGACCCAGGTCATACAAGAGGTAGGAAGAAACAATTTCTAAATTTAGTGGCTCTTCATTGGAAAATGAAGACACTATTGGGCTTAGTTCTCAAAGACAAACAGGTGGAGAAGTACAATCTCTTTGCATCACTAAAGGATTTTAAGAGAATTCTACCGAATTTGAATTTCACAATGGATGGAATTGACACCTATTTGAGGCATGTGGAAAGTCATGTCCTGTGTGGGTTAGAAGATAGTGACCATGGCGAGCCACCTAGTTCCAGTGTTTGTGCTCCGACTATAGTATCCTCATTTGATGATGACTAAGTGTTGGGAGCGGGATTCCCCAAGGACAGTTTTGGGGCTAAAAGCCCATGTTTTGGTCAAAATTTTGTAATAAACATGTAAAGAATCTGCATTTTGTGGTCACGGAGCGCGAAGGTGTCATAAGTCATAAAGGGTTGTCCACCCTTAGTTTTGTAAAATAAAGTCGGTTGTAAGAGATCTACCCATGGTCCACAGACCATGGGATTGTATAAAAAGAGCTAAGATCTAAGTAATTTTTAAAAAAATCAATCAATGGAAATATGATGTAAGAGAGTCGTAGCTCTGAAGTAAGAAGTCTAAGTTTTGGGTCATAGCATAGGTAGAGGCTCTGCAGCTGAGTGCGCAAAGGCCTAGGGTAGAAGTCCTTAACTGAGTGTGTGGACAACTGCAGCTGGGTGCACAGGGTAGATAGAGTTTGTAATCACATGGAAGATATCAATAAAGAGAAGTATTATTCAATTTCTGTGTCTTTGTTTTGATTGATGTATCTTGTCATTTTATGTATGAAATTCCTTTATAATGCTTATGTGATGCGCAAATGTGTATAATTATGTTGGTTAATTGAACGCAAATAAGAGTATCTATTTCCGTGGTGCTAACTGTGATTATCTAATAAGATAAGTAAGTTTCTCAAGACAACTGAAAGCAACGCGAAAGTATGAGTCGTAGGATAGGGATGCGCAAAGGTCAGATGTACCCTTTCGTGGAGGTATTGAAGGGAGGAATAAGGGATTAGAAAGACATAGCCCTAGAACTAAGTGACCTACGCGAAGGCAAGAATAGAAGGAACAAACGACATCACAACCATTTTAGGGTGCGGAAACTAGGTTTCAGCATCCCCCCATACTGCTTCGGGTGAGACTTTAGTCCACGCTTCGCGAGCTGATGCCGAAAGGGCCAGTAGTGTAGGGAATGGTTTGGCTAATTAATGTTGAACCTGGGTCAGGCCCCCTCAAGCCAACAAATGGTTTCGTTGTCAGGACTGGGATCTGCATAAGCGATGTGTGATATCGTATCACTGCAATCTGACTAAGAAAGAGATTGGAGAGTGGTTGGATAGGAAGATCCACGAATTCGTGGCGCAGGAGAATAGAAACCCATGACTCATAAAGGAACAGTGGCTGGATAGGTACCTGTATACAGAGATCCATGGGATCTTTTTTTTCTCCTTTCCAGTTGAGCTATATGAGTGGATCGCGAAGCTAGCAGATAGCCAAGGAAGGTGGAAACTTGACGGTCCTATTGTGTGGACCCCAGAGCTAGTGCGAAGGTTGGAAGCATCGGAGGATAAGATCGCCTGTGCTGTCGATCATTGGCTCGATCGCGTCATAGGAGGATTTGTAATTGAATTTGTCAACACCTTAATCAACTACAGTGAGGTGGAGTGACGTTTTTTCAAAGGACCGCAAGGTAAGTTCATGAAATCTTTGAATACCTGGATTAAAATGTTATTGTGTGAAAAATGGGTTATGTAACCACCTTGAAGTTTGGGGCTATGCGAAGCAAAAAAATTTACAGAAACGAAGGAAAAAATGGTCCTGAATATAGTTCGTTGATTTCACCTCTGCGAGGTGATGAAGAGGGAATAGCGTAGGTTTCTCTACAAAGTGATATTCAGTTAATAAGGCAAGGATTCCTGCGAATACCACCTCCACCCACACCACCTCCAACTTCACCACCATCACCAACAACTTCACTTGTACCACCTCCTTCTCCATCGCAATTCAGTATGCCAAATTCAGGGAAGCTGCCTTTGTTCAAAGGCTTGGGGAATGAGGACCCGGACCAATTCTGGTTCATTGTAAAAGTTGTATGGGAAGCTCAGGGCATTACAAATGATAACATGAAGAAGGCGACATTGGTTAGCGCTCTACAGGATCGCACGCTAACCTGGTATATCAAGTACGCTAATGATAACCTGAATGATGGAGTGGCAGACATCTAGAAAACATTGAATAGAGAATTCAATAGGCCTAAATCTGAAGCACAGTCTATTGTGGGGTTCAAAGAAATCGTGATGCAACTAGGCGAGACACCTTGGGAACTCGATCAGAGGTTGAAGTGTACAATCCGCGAAGCTAATATGAATTTAACAAACGGACAACATCACGAATGGTTTGTGGCTTCGCTCATGCCACACCTGTGGGTTGCGCTATCACGAGAGAAGATAATGACTCAGGTAGAGGCGTTGGAGATTGCAATGAGGTTGCATGAAACACCGATGCAAGATCCAAATATGGGGGTTTAGTAAATCCATGCGCAGTTGAAAAATATTTTCCTTGAGATGCAAAGCTTGAAGCAGGATAGAACAATTCAGACAGAGGTGTGTGAAGAGGTATGGTGTCTGAAATGCAAAATTCAGGGGCATGACAAATACCATTGCCTAGTCTTTGTGAACCACTTGGAAAGAGGAGGGTCGATGCCCTTAAGGCCAGAAGCTCAGGAAGGACCTAGCGTGAGGCTTGCATTATGGTGTGCTATCTGTCAGGTAGTAGGAAGACATGCCATAGATAATTGTCATATGTTGCAGAAGTTTGTACAGACACCGCAAAAAATGTTCTGCAACTTCCGTAGGTTGGTAGGGCATGATGAGCGTAATTACAGGAGTTATGATTTGATGATGGATAGAACTCCTGCATATAGGGTTCAGGCTGAAATGCGGCTCCCTGACTAGAGCGTGGGGATGGTGCAGACAAGATTTCAGGGGTGCGGATGAGGTGGAGGCAGAGGAGGACTTGGGAGAGGTTAGGGACAGTTGATCTTCTACAATTGCGGAGGACCAGGACATTATGCCCGTGATTGTACTAACCCAACATGTCCGTCATGCAAGTATTGTGCTCTGTTTGATCTTGAAACAAAAGATTGTCCCACGCTGATAGCAAGGATATGTGAAAAAGGGGCGTTACCACCGTAGCCTACTCAGAACCTGCAGATGATGAGTTCTGAGCCGCACGAAGAGGATCTGAACGTGAATATAGTGCTCCAAAGTGGAATCACAATAGGAGATGACAAGGGGAAACAACCAAAAGATAGTACATGGGTTCGCAAAGCTCCAGTAAAGGAAACTGAGTTTGATTTGGAGCGTGCATGTGAAACCTTCATGGAAGCAAAGAAGAGCTTTGTTGAGGCCTCCACCTCAGGAAGCAAGGATAAGCTTAATCAGGAGATGGACCCTTCTATGCTTACAACTTTCCTAGAGACTTGTATGAAGTTACTGTGTGATAGTAAGGTTGTGAAGGGGTTACAAGAGCTTATAAATAGATGCACCGGAAACACCTCGAGTGAGCCGCACGTAGTGCAAAAGATAGGTAAGCATAAAACAAGGACGGGACGAGAGATGAGAGTGACCACATAGATAGGAGAGTATCACATGGATCAAGTTATCTTGGACCTAGGGTCAGATGCGAACATCCTACCTAAACAGACTTGGGAGCAGATGGGAATACCTACACTACAGTGGTCTCTGATTCAGCTAAGGATGGCGAATCAACAGAAGATCATCCCCATGGGGTGGCTGCAGGGGGTGACTGTAGATATTGAGGGTGCGAGCGCGTTGGCTGATTTTGAAGTAATAGAAATTGTGGATGACAACAACCCCTATCTTGTGCTCCTTGGAATTGATTAGACTACTGATATGAACAGGGTAATCAATCTAAAGAAGCGAGAAATGATATTTGAGAAGAAATTGCTACGTGTCATAGTACCCCTAGATCCTGCTGAGGGATCGCGCTATACTGAACCAGTCCACGATTATGAGAGCGATGATGATTTGGACTGTATCTATAAGATAACAACGTGAGACCAATATTGGGTGAATTCTACCATGGATGGATGAATTACATGGGATTGCGAGAGTTCCTGCAGTTCGGACTTTGATGAAGAACTAGAGCGCTGGCAAAATCAATTACATGAAGTAACCACACTGAGTTGTAACATGATGACCTGGTCACTATGCTGTGTGTCATCGGAGGTAAGAAATATGCCTACTTATGATGTAGATATCTTTCTGGATGCATTTGAGTGGGAGGTACCAGAAAAGTAGAGCTTCTAGGGATTGGACTGGGCACTACGTGCTATGCCCGCAAGGTGGTGGGGTACGCACAAGAGAATCTTTGATGATTGGCATGAATGTAGGAGGATGATGAGGACACACTTTGGGATGCCAAAGGTGCAAATGACAGACAAGTATGATGGGAAGGATGATATGCGTGTGCACTTGGCTAAATGGGCTCAGGCTTATGGAGAAAAGACCCAACCTGAATGGGTGCACTTGTTATGTCATACCCTGGATATTGTACCGATGAACTGGTATGTAGAAACAGAGATCCGCCATGGTATAGGTGAATGGGATATTCTGCGTGAAGGATTCATAATGACATTCAGTTTTGAAGACGGGTTTGACTGTATTGATGAGGCACTACAAGAGGTGAAAGCAACAATCTTTAGGATATCGCAGGATCCTTTAGACCTGATTCAGCCTGAGTGGGATACTCAGCTGAGTTGCATGCTAGAATGCTATAATGCAACCGTTGAAGAAGAAGATGAGGATCCGTGAAAGATTAACATCCCTGAAACAAAAGGTCACCGCGAGGTTGAAGGACCGCAGGTTGAGAATCTGGATATAACCGTGCCACTGAAAATGAAACAAGTGAACATTGGTACAGAGGTAGAGCCCAAATTCGTGAAGATTGGAGATTACTGGGATGACGCAACAGTGGATAAGGTCATTGAATTGCTCCGTGAATACCAGGATTTATTCCCTACCAAGTTTACGGATCTAAAAGGGATAATCGGGGACTTAGGCATTATGAAGATCACGTTGAAACCCGATGCAAATCCGGTTAAGCAAAGACCTTACCATCTCAATCCGAAGTATAAGGAGAAGGTCCGCTTAGAGCTAGACAAGATGCTCACGGCAGGCATCATTGAACCTGTGGAAGAATTTGACTGGGTAAGCCCAATGGTGGTACAGGAGAAGAAGCAGAAGGATGAAATAAGGATATGCGTGGATCTTAAAAAGTTGAATGATGCTTGCGTACATGATCCTTTCCCGACTCCATTCACTGATGAAGTGTTGGACAATGTAGGTGGCCAGGAAGCATATTCCTTCACTGATGGGTTCTCGGGGTACCACCAGATCAAAATCATGCCGGAAGATAGGAAAAAGACACCCTTCGTGACTGAGTGGGGCTACTTTCAGTACACCATAATGCCGTTTGGGTTGAAGAATGTGCCTACAATTTTCTCACACTAGTCATTGCTGCATTCAAAGAGTTTATTCAAAAGTTCTTGGAAGTATACTTTGATGATTGGACCGTGTTTAGGCTGGTGAAACGCCATGTAGCAAGATTGAGCCTGATGCTAGATACCTGTCGAAGATACCAAATCATGCTCAATCTGAAGAAGTGCTTGTTTTGTGTTCCCTTTGGGACCCTACTGGGTCATGTGGTTTGCAGACAGGGGCTGATGATAGACCCTGCGAAGATCTCGGTGATATTGAACTTGGAGGCACCAAGGAGTGTGAAACAACTACGCGCTACCCTAGGACATACGAGATATCACTGAAAGTTTATCAAAGGCTATGCCTAGCTCACCACGCATATGGAAAAATTGTTGAAGTAGGATGTCACATTATTCTGGAATGAGGATTGTAAGAACAACCTGGATGTATTGAAAGAGAAGATGGTGACCACGCTGATTTTAGTCTTCTTGGATTGGAAGAAGGAGTTCCATGTACATGTCGATGCATCATATATAGCGCTAGGAGCAGTACTGACACAGGTTGGTGGAGAAGACCTGGACCACCCTATCGTGTTTGGAAGCAAAAGGTTATCTAAAGCAGAGAATAACTATTCCACTACTGAGCATGAAGGGTTAGCCATGGTGTATGCGCTCTAGAAGTTTAGACAATACTTGTTTGGAGGCCATTTTAAGATGTACACAGATCATTCCATGCTGAAATACCTGGTTAATAAGCCTGTGTTGGGGGGGAGAATCTATAGATGGCTGTTATTGTTCCAGGAATATGATTTTGAAGTTATTATGAAGCCTAGACGATCGAATGTGGGACCAGACCATTTGTTGTGCATCGGAATAGTGGAAGATCCCACTAATTTGGAGGAAGGATTGCCTGACACGCAACTATTTGTAGTGCGCGTCGCGGATGGTGATTTTCAAGATATAATAAAATTCCTAACAATAGGGACTGCCCTAGAGGGATACACTGTCTAAAAAAATAAGGAATCAATGGTGCGCATGAAGGATTTCTCTATCATTGTTGGGAATCTATACAAAATGGGGTCTGATGAGATATTGCGATGATATCTACCCGAGTTTGAGAGGAGCAGCATCCTCGCAAACGCTCATGGGGGCACAACGGGAGGACATTATGCAAGGAGAGCGACCATACAGAAGATTCTACATGCACGGTTGTGGTGGCCAACCCTCCATCAGGACTCAAAAGTGTATTGCAAGGCATGCGATGTATGTCAAAGGACTAGTAGGCCATTGAGGAGGGATGTGATGCCTTTGAATCCATAGATGACGTTGCAACCTTTTGAGAAGTGGGAAATAGACTTTGTGGGGCCCATTCAGCCCCAAGGAAAGATGGGAGCAAGGTACATTATCACCGCGACAGAGTATTTAACTCGTTGGGTGAAGGCATAGCCTGTGAAGGATTGCACAGGCGTGACTGCTACGAAGTTCCGCTTTTGAAAATGTACTGATGCAATTTGGCTGTCCAAAGATTTTGATGAGTGATTGTGGTACGCACTTTTTGAATGAGACGATTAGCATGCTAATGGAGGAATTTCAGGTATATCACCAGAAGAGCACACCTTATCACCCGCAGGTTGACGGGACAATGGAAGCATTCAATAAAGTGCTAGAGAATGCATTGACCAAGGTTTGCAACGCTCAATGAAGTGATTGGGACCTACACATACCTGTAGTACTATGGGCTTATCGAATGACATGAAAGAAGTTGATTGGACAAACTCCCTTTAGGCTTGTCTATGGTGTT
Source organism: Pinus tabuliformis (assembly GCA_031772625.1). Taxonomy (NCBI): domain Eukaryota; kingdom Viridiplantae; phylum Streptophyta; class Pinopsida; order Pinales; family Pinaceae; genus Pinus; species Pinus tabuliformis. The sequence continues at coordinate 855,467,755 of CM062817.1, read as the reverse complement.
GAAGCGATAATGCCTATGGAATATGTTGTGCCTAGTTTGCGCATAGCGACACTCACAGGTATGATGGATCGTGGAGCCCTGGAGGAAAGGCTCACACAACTAGATGAGCTTGAGGAAGAGAGATTTTTGGTTGGATTTCACCAACAGGTCCAAAAGCAATGTGAAAAAGCATGGCATGATTACATATTAAGCTGCACACCTTTAAGGTAAATGACCTGGTTTTGTTATATGACAGCAAGTTTGATAAATTTCTAGGGAAATTCTGAATGCACTAGTTAGGATCTTATGTCATTAAAGAGATTACCGATGGAGGAGTGGTACAGCTGGTCAAATTGAATGGAGATCCCTTCCCAGGAAAGGTGAATGGCAGTCGGTTGAAGCCATAAATTGGTGGTCTGACCATGTGACTAGATGAAGGTATCACAGTCTTAGCGCTCCAGGTAGCTGAAAGGAGGCGCGGGACTATAAACTACATTGCCCAGGTGGGGAAGCTGTGCAATTCGAGGTTTGAGCGAAGCAAGGAAGTGTCACAGGGTTCATGGTAGCATGAAGGGAGTTGCGCTACCCAGGGAGAAATCATGCAGGTCGGCCGAAAAGTGACCGTTAAAGTCACTGTTCATGATTTTATGGTTGAAATGCGGCCAAATGGAGCAGACGACCGACATTTAAGATGAAATTTATGGATCAGATCCTTGAAAATCTGCTGCCAATCTAGCATTAATGGACCGAATTTGGGGGGAATGGTCAGATTTGAATTCAAAATGCCCTATAAATTACAAGTGGCTGTCCAACGAAAAACACTTGGCATTTTGAGAATTGAGTTGTTGAGCTTTCAGGCACTCATGAACCAAGAATTATTCAAAGCTTTGAAAGAGACTCCAGCATTTGCAAACTTACCCGAGACGTCGCGAGTACTGTTGGAGAGCATTATGTCGGCACCCGTAGAAACTATAAATATCGAAGAAATAGTAGAGGATCTAGTGCCAAAAGTTAAGATGGAGGTAGAAGCAGCTGCTCCAAAGGTTGTCGAGGTGCTCTCTCAGGTCCCTAAATCACTGAGAATGCCGAGACCAAAGCCGACCCCCACCAAGCAAACCACAAAGGATAAAAAGGGAAAGTAGCCTGCCATACTGGTGCACGCATTGCCAAGGAGAAACCCACCAAAACCCACCGCACAGGAGAAAGGCAAGGCCATAAATTTGGAGCCATAGGAGGAAGACATTGAAGACATCCCGATGGATGATGAGGATGTGGGAGTTGAAGTGGAGGAAGTTGAAGCCCAAGGTGTGAACCCTATTACTTGGTTTCCGGAGTATGTCACTCTGCACAAGCCTAAGTCCAAGCTGTCGAAGGACATCGATGAGAGTAAGACTCCATTGTAAACCCTTCTACTGTCGGACGAAATTGTTTTTGATGGACTGCGCTTGGCATGAGTGCCGCTGCTGAAACTTGAAGACTGGGACTTGGTTGATCACGAGAAGTTCCCACACCTAGTGACCGAGCAGCTGATGTGCCTCATCATTGATATGAATATGGGAATGATTGCATTAGAGCCGCGGAGGTGGCTCAAGGGACTAGAGAAGGTAGGGTTTCTCAACCTGCTCTGGGTGTTGCACTACAACCGCACCCCAGTGACGGTTTTGGTCATCAAGTAGCTGCTGTGATTGGTGCATGATGGGTGTCTGTGGCTAGAGGAGCTAATTCCCATCACAGATAGGTTGATTCACTAGATAACACAATTTCCATATACATGAGAGAATCTGACCATGATATTTGGTAGAAAAGGTGGCGAACAAGCTCTTGCAGAGTCTATGAAGGAAAAATTTAAGCTGGTGAAGAAGCCGCGTGGATACGCTATATCCAACATATGCGACCCTCCTGTGAAGGTAGCCATGTAGATCGTTGCAGGGAAAGTAATGAGGAAGTGTCGTGCTGATGAGGTGTTGGCACTTGTTGTCGCATTAGCAGCATAGTGCGCTGAAGGAGTCCAGTTCAATTGGTCGGACTACCTTCGCGGAGAGTTCCTGGTGAACTGTCGCGAAGCGCAAGAGCTCAAAAATAGGTTCCACTACATGTGGATCTTGCTGTCAATTGTGCTAGTAGCATGGGAGATGCCAGAGGATAGTCAGTTCCCTTCGGTCGCTCCAGAGCTCCCAGAAGCAGCAAAGTACACTTTGTTGTGGGTGACCAAGGATGCGTAGCAAGTCAGGGGCAACAAGATCTTTTGGATCTTGATGGAGATGAATATCTGGATGGCTATTAATCACAAACCGCGATTGTCATATATGATGTATGCCAACCTACGGGGCTACACCGAATTTAAAGCAGACTTCCATCAAGTATCCATCAGGGCGCGGAAGGAACCTGTGTAGAAATGGTACGACTTGTCGTATCTAGAAACAGATGATGCCATTGATGTGGTGCTTGATCAATGGTCGGCAGAGTGGCGCTCTACAATAGTTTTGGCGGTCGGTAGAAGCAAGTCCACCGTGCGGAAAAAAAGGAGGAGGCCAAGCTTAAGATGACACAGATGGCCGAAAAGAGGAAAAAGGAGGCTACTGACAAGGCCCAGGTAGAGCGTGAGGCTGTGTAGTAGACAGGGAAGAAGACAGGTGGGATAGAGCGAGGCTTTGATAAAGGTGTGAGGTTGCCTTCACCTGAGACTGAGGAAGAAACATATGATCAACATAGCACGGAGCCTCAGGAGACGTCTGCTCGCATCAAGCGCCCAAGGGAGCTGGAGAAGGGAGGGCCTAGGAAGAAATCAAAGGCAACCAAGACCTCATTGGACCCCATCAATTTGAGCAGCAACAACAGATCATCTTGGGGGCTATCTAGAAAGGGTTGCAAGAGTTGCAGACCCGCGCATCACAGGCTGGCATGGTATCTACCAGCCTGGCCATTAGCACGTCAGAGGCTACCGATATGCTGTGTGCGAGGGCCTCCAGTGCAATAGTGCTGCCTGATGGAGCACTGACCACAGATAATGAGGCTGACATGCCCACTGTCAGCACCTTAAAGGGAGTCAGGTTGAACCTGGCAGTGCTCCCGCATGAAGCACTCCACCTCTTGCAGGATGGAGTAATTGTAGAGTTGAGGGCCTAAGAGCACCGTGCCCTCCAGGTGATCAGTGAGCAATGGATCAACAACGAGCAGATGGACTTACATAGAAATGTTTCCATTGCCGTTGAGACTGAGGTGACTAATCAGAGTAAGTGCATTATGCAGGTCGTCGAGGAAGCATGCCAAATGGTCCCAGAGTTGGCCATTCCGGAGGAGGATCCAGTCAAGGTATGCATCCATAAGCTTGCCACAGGGGTGCGCGACACTCATACTGAGATGACACAGGTTCAGTTGGAGTTGAACCTGCAAATTACGGAGTTGCAATTGAAGGCACAACCTTCAACCCCGCTAGAAGTCAAGGAGAAGAGGGCAACTGCTATCACAGAAGCAGTAGCGGCGGTGGATAGTGCAGTAGCAGACTACACGCAAATGTTTGAGCAGTCATTTTAGGTCCTGACAAGCTTGTAGGAGGACCCCAATGTACATAGGCTAGAGATAGAAGCGCGCGAGCTACAACAACGCTATGATGAGGTCAAGGGCACAGTGTGAACTGTCGCGCTGACACAAAGACTAGCCAAGCTGCAGGAGGCCAAACCACTGAAGGAACAGGTGGATACAGCGCTGCACAAGGAAGCAGTGCTGAAGGAAAGAATGAAGCCTTGGCTGGATGAGGCTTACGCAGTGACAAGATATATCGAAGGCAAGATTGCGATTCTGCAAGCGACACAGCAAAAGCTTCAGGACGACAGTGCAAGAGCAGTGACCGAGCAGATAGTGGAAGACACGAAGCAGGCAACCGTACAGTGCACGACTAAGGTTGCTGTCATACGACTCGAGATGGAAGGACTTCGTGCAAAGATCTCCACACCTACTGAGTGACTTGAGCGTGAGTCACGATATTTGTGTATAGGGCCTGTTGGGAGCGGGATTCCCCAAGGATAGTTTTGGGGCTAAAAGCCCATGTTTTGGTCAAAATTTTGTAATAAACTTGTAAAGACTCCACATTTTGTGGTCGCGGAGCGCGAAGGTGTCATATGTCATAAAGGGTTGTCTGCCCTTAGTTTTTTAAAGTAAAGTCGGCTGTAAGAGATCTACATATGGTCCGCGGACCATGGGATCGTATAAAAAGAGCTAAGCTCTAAGTAGTTTTAAAAAAAATCAATCAATGGAAATATGATGTAAGAGAGTCGTAGCTCTGAAGTAAGAAGTCAAGTTCTGCAGCTGAGTGCGTAGAGGCCTAGGGTAGAAGTCCGCAACTAAGTGCATGGACCCCTGCAACTGTGTGCATAGGTAGATAGAGTCTGTAATCACCTGGAAGATATCAATAAAGAGAAGTATTCTGCAATTTCTGTGTCTTTGTTCCAATTGATGTATCTTGTCATTTTATGTATGAAATTCCTTTATAATGCTTATGTGATGCGTGAATGTGTATAATTATGTTGGATAAATGAACACAAATAAGAGTATCTGTTTCCGCGGTGCTAACTGTGAGTATATAATAAGATAAGTAAGATTCTCAAGACAACTGGACAATCTGTGCAATACACTGCTTTAGCAGTGCAAAAGTATCTAAGTCGTAGGATATGGCTGCGCGAGGTCAGCTGTACCCTTTCGCAGAGGTATCGAAGGGAGGAATAAGGGATTAGAAAGACAGAGCCCTAGAACTAAGTGACCTGCGTGAAGGCAGGAATAGAGGGAATAAAATGAAATCACAACCATCTTAGTGTTCGGAAACTGGTTCCAGCATCCCCTCATACTGCTTCAGGTGAGACTTTGGTTCGCGCTCCGCGGGCTGATGCCGAAAGGGCCAGTGTAGGGATTTGTTTGGCTAATTAACATTGAACCTGGGTCAGGCCCCCTCAAGCCAACACTAAGGGTGAAAGGTTTCAGTTGGATTATGGAGGTTGACTTCTTAAGTGGAGATTTTAGTATTCGTTTTTAACTTACCATAGGCATCTCTCTAGTAGGATTACGACGACATGGGGTGTCATGGCCCAGATGTTTGGCATGATATTTTTTGTTGGCTCAATAAGGTAATGTGCTTCCTACTTTGGAAATAATGAGAACTAGCTTGGGGTATCTGGCTGTCGATGTGGGTATGCCATGTCTTATGGTTTGTCTATGTTGATCTAGTGGTTATCTTGTAAGCGCAACTGGGAATTTTCAATGTCAAAGTGAGTTTATTTTTAGCTATTTAGATCTCTACGGAAGAGGTGAAGTTTCCTCAATTAAAACTCCCTTTGTCCACATCAATTTATCCATGTATCTATGTTATGAATGATTAATACAAAGCTCTATAATTTATAAAAAAAAATTTAAAACATTTATTAATTATGGCCTTCCCTATATGTCTCACTTTTCATTCATAAGTTGTTGTGTCTAAAGACGCTTGTTTTTATGGTCCATTATAATATAATTGTTTTTATACATTATCACACTAATATAATATAACTAATATAATGAATGATAACTAAATGTGAGCCCAATAAAAGTATATAAGAAAATAAAAATATTTCTTTCTATATATATATATATATATATATATATATATATATACAAGGTAAGGAATTACTTGAAATTCTATAGAGTTTTATTTTTGTGTTAGAAAAGTATTATGAGAAATGTTCCAAAATTAACATAGTTTTTTCATTTTCAACTTTTTTAGTGTCCCAAAGGTGATCAAGTCTTTCATCCCACAGTCTTTTTGGAATTGACCAATGCCTAATTTCACTATAGAGTTTATAAGAATTTGTTCTTATTTTAACAATGCTTCTACTTGTTTATGCTAGTTAAGATAGAAATATTTTTAATCTTCTAGATTAGGGTTAATCATATCTTTATAATTTGCTATGTTATGTTAATTTTGAGGTCTAACATGGAGATCCCAAAAATAATAATAAAATAATGGTTAAAATAATCAAATAAGAATTATGATTTTTTAAAGGAAAATAAAGAAAACTACTTTTTTTATTATATTTTTGACATATCTCCTTACAAGTTTACTCACATGTCAAGTGTAAGCACTCATTTGATGTGAAATTAAAGTTTGCATCCAACGAATACCCACTTTCCATGCTTTTGAATAGACCTACATCATAAAAAATTGAAAAAAAAAAATGAAAAATAAAATGTGCTTATGCAAAGTGGGTACTCGTTGGATGTGGAATTTAATTCCACAACCCAACAAGGGCCTACACTTGATATTCAAAGTAAACATGTAAGGAGATAACCCGAAACTACAATTAATAAAAGTAGTTTTCTTCTTTTCCCTCCAAAATATTTACCCATGGGAATGACATCATCATTTTCAATCTCATTTGTTCTTTTAAAGTTGATTTTGTTTGTACATTTTTTGTTTTGTGGCCCATTTTTTACCTCAAAATTCCCCTAATCATTTCCTTTTTTCATCTAACTCTTTATGACATAAAAAATTCTCCTTTAATTTTGATGTAATAATATTTTTAATAATATAATTATTATGCAATATGATGTCTTTCTTCATTCCTCAATGGTTTAGCTAAGTTTATAGATTGTTATGCCATCCCAAATTTAGTAGAAGGTGGTTTTGGCTAAACTTTGATGCAATTTTAAGAAGCCCCTTGTCATTGATGTTGTTTAACTTTTTCTTATACATTAGATACCTAGTTATAGACATGCTATCAATGGGTGATGTAAGACGCCTTTTTGATCCCCAAATTGTATAATATGTAATTAAGACCAATAATGTTGGATGGCCACCATGGATACTTTGACATACTTATTTTGATGTAAGTATTCATTTTAATTCAATATATTACTAAAATTGAAGAAGAGAGTAGTCAACACGGATCCCAGGTTCTAAGGGAAACGTTGTAAGGGGGATTTGGGAAATTTCCTATCTACCTAAATTTAATTATCTAGATATTTGATTTGGCAATTGAAATACCCAATTTCTAGCAATTGTGAGATGAACAAGGGAAGCAGTATTAAATTCCCCTAGGAGTATGGGCTACATAGCCATTTTTAAGGATTCTTGTTGACTATATGAACTAAGGATGGACCTTGAATTCTCATGCTCAGGCAATGTGCTCAAGAGGATAATGAAGAAAACATAAAAAAAACAATAGAAGAGAGAAACTAAGTGGGAAAGAACCAGAGAAGTGTGTAACATGAATCAACGATATCCATGAGAAGAAACTCAACCTATGGATTGGTGCAAAAAAAAAGAATGACTTTGAACAATAGGCAATAGAGAGCCCTTTAAGTCATAAAAACCAACGTGGGATTGTGTTCTAATTAATTGTGATAAGGAATTTAGTGTGGAAGTCTCCATGCTGAGCTAGGTTAAAAATATTGTATGGATAGTTTTTCTTAAATCAACATGTAAATCACCAAGAAAAGGGAAAGATCAGGAGACCGTGAGCCCAGTGAAGGTCTTCCTTTGTGTTTCATAGGCCCATAGTGGCTATACTATGAATGATAGTGGCCCCAAACTCAACAATTGAAAGGTTGAGCATTGATTTTTTGTATATGAGGGAAGGCAACCTTCATGTACTCTACCATGAGTTGAATCATGTTGAACCTTGAGAGAATCATTTATTTAAGGCATTAGATCTAGATCAAGTGATCCAAGAGGCTCTAGAAAGCCACAAAAATAAAAGTGATCAAAATTTTATGTAAATAGTGTCATGTCAAAGATCTTGACGAGACGATTCTGACACAACTTGAGTCGCATCAAACAAAGATCATAAGTAAAAGTTATGATAGTCTGAATTTCGAGCCAAATAATAAAGAAAAGCATTGCAGGGCTACCATGTGTCAAAACTAGGAGGTGTCATGTGGCTTGTATGGATTGATGATGTCACAAAACAAGTGGCACACTAACATGGAAAAATGCGGAATTGACACATCACAAAACATGAACATGACATATGGTAAACTGCAGGAATGACACATCACAACATCAGATTGAGCATCAGTGGACCAATATGGTGGTGACATGTGGCCTAATCCAGTGGTACCATGTGGCACCCTGAATTTGGCTGATATGGATAATGTCAAAAGTTCATTGATGGTTGGAGGCCACAAGGATTGAACCCTGACCTTGGCAGTACTGGCCAATGGTCCAACCATTGGGCGATAACAAGTGGAACAACATAAATAGCAGAGGAAATCCATTTAAAATAAAAATCCATGTCATCATATACAAAAGGGGAAGATCCACGAGTTTGACCCCGCGACCTCTCCCCCAACAAACCACCTTAACATAGCCTTCACCAATTGGTCTGCTAAAATACCACTTTGAAATGTTTGACTAATTTTTTTTATATAAGCCATGTTCATTCTTTAGACAAGAGGGGGGACAAACCAAGTCCAATCATGGGCATGAGTTCAAAGACAAGCCTGCAATGGTTGTAGACAAGTTCCTTTATGTGGCATGAAGCCCGAGGTAGTGGAACCTAGAGAGGTCCAAAAGTGACAGTGACAAAAACCTATGGTGTTTATAGTCATTCTTCATGATTTTTAGAGATGAGCCCAATAGTGCAATAAGGGCTCACGGTTAAATCCCACATGTGTCATGAATGTTTGACATAATTTTTGAGACAAAGATGCACTTTTCAGAAGCCAGTCATATTTACAGTCAAAATTTGTAAAATGATGAGATGGATCTACTAGTGTTGTGTTTGTTGAGTTTTGAGCAACGTATCTGAGGGCTCATGGTTAAATCCCACATGTGCCATTATTGCTTGACATGATTCAAAAGTTGGTCGTGTTTATAGTCAAAAGTTGCAGAATGATGAAACGAACCTAATGGTACTATGTTTACTAAGTTTTTAACATTCGATTCAGATTTTGGCATGGACACTAATGTAGGTATCTTTTATTATTGATTTGCCCTTTTTCAAGATTTGTAAGAGGGAGAATATGTAATTGCAGATTATGTATGATCTTTGTATGATGCAGCAAGGAAAAAAGATCTAAATTATTGTAGAGAATTATTTGTTTGAGCCTATGCAAGTAAAATGAGATGGTGTAGTACTAAAAAGGTTATTTTTCCACTTGAAGTGAGATTTTATTCGTTTTGTATTTTCAAAGGAGAACATATCTTTGAAGGAGAGACATTTCCACTTGAAGTGAAAGTTAAGTTATTTTGTATTGTTAAAGGAGAACGTCTCTTTGAAGGAATGCCACTTGAAGTGAGAATATAGTCCTTTTGTATTATCAAAGAAAAATGTCTCTTTGAAGGGGAGACATTGCACTTAAAGTGAGAGTTCAGTCCTTTTGTATTGTTAAAGGAGAACGTCTCTTTGAAGGAGAGACAATGCCACTTGAAGTGAGAGTTTAAATCTTTTATATTGACAAATAAGAGCATCTATTTGAAGGAGATATAATGAAGCAACTATGCAATTGATTAGAGCCCGAAGATGTAGCCCACACTAGGTGAAATCCATTACCAAATCAATGATCTCTTCTCTTATGTGATTGATATCTTGTCTCATGTTTTTTCATGCATGTTATTTATGCAATTATGATAATTAAATGCGTTAAGTAATGAATTTGGAGAATATCAACATATTCACAATTTTAACATTCAAATTGGATTCAAGTTTGTAAATGCAATCAAGTCAAAAGATCATTATCAAGAACCAAGTCCTATTCAAGGGGCTTTCAACTAGACCAAGTTTTGGATTAGTTACGCCCTCACATTCAGATCAAGTTTGGTACTTGAACAGTTCTTACATGGATTGTAGGTATTGAATCAGAGATGGGAAAATCATTGAAGAATGCATGGCTCAAAGAACTTGAGGAAATCAAGCAGATCATTCAAGTAGAGAATGCTAAGTTGAGAATATTTCTACAAGAAGTAGAAGAGGAGAAGCAAAGATTGAACTTTCAGCTACAAGCCATACAAGAGGCTTTGGTAAAATTGCAGTGTGATTAAGGCTTAGCGAAGCCATCCTCACCTGACCCAGAATCAACAACTAAGGTAAATAGTGTAAGTAACTCTTCCATTTGAAAATAACACTACAGAAAGGCTTGAAGCTAATGAAAAAAATGGGATATGAAGGAAAATGCCTGGGAGTTAATGGCCAAGGCATTGTGAATCCCATCTAAGTGGTATAACTAATTCGATATGTAGGACTAGGATATGACAGATAGAAAGATGGAGCATTCTCCAAGACCATTGATGAAAGAAACTCCAACACCGCAAAAGAAAGAGAGTATTCAAGTAACAGTTCTAAATTAATGTAGCCTGAGAGCACATCACACCATTCCAACGATTGTGATTGCAAGTCATCTCCGAATGGAGGTGAACATTTTAGAGGATGAGCTAAGTCAAGTTCCCCTCACCAAATATGCAACAAAGACAACCATTCAAGGCATAACTATTATAATGTTCCTTTTGATTATAAGAAAATTGACAAGGTAAAGAAAAGCTTATGGCATAGAAAACCATGTACATTTTGTGGTTTGAATAACCATGCTTCTACCAAGTGTTGGAAAATAATGGTTTTGTAAAATAAATCTATGTTGACTAGGAATGTTACATGACATAAATACCCATTTCCACATTAGGAGAAAAAGGAGGGAAAGAAAGTCTGGATATTAACAAACCAATGCACCTATTGTAACACAACTGGGGACTAGAGAGCTACTTGTTCAAAGCTCCATCTAGAGCTACATCCAAACAAGGAATGAAAGGTTATAAAAGAACTTGTGAAGAAAGAAACCCTTGTGCAGGAACCAACAAATAAGAAAGTAGAGCACATTGTAACCATCCATGAGGTCACTCAGGAAGAAAGACAACTCCAGGAAGAGAGCCCATTAACCCGGTTGGGTAAGAGACGGGTAGCATTTTTAAGTAGCTGAGTGTGGCCACCATTGTAAATCACATGTTTCTATTGAAGACCCCATAGATGGGAGATTGTTTTTGTAAACATGATTAAATGTTTAACATCACTTAAGTATAAAACATAGTGATATTTTAGTCCTTCTGTTGTGTAGCAAAGGGTATGGGTTTTATTTTAAATCAAAGAAAATGTATTTTAAATCTGTATATAAACTTTTGGGGTCCAAAAGTCCTTCAGTTGGGAGGAATGATCCAGGAGGCTCTAAGAAATATAAAAAATCAAATTGTTCAAAATTTTATGGAAATAGCACCATGTTGAAGAGATTGATGAGATAATTCCAACACAACTTGAATTTCATCAAATGAAGCTCATATGAAAAAGTTATGACAATTTGAAGTTTGATCCAAACAATAAAGAAAATAGTTGCAGGGTTACCATGTGGTAGAACCAAGAGGTTCCATACAAACTGATAACGTAGTAGAACATGTGGCAAAATTCGAAACTAACACAATGTAGACCATGAGATTAACATATGGTAAACTACAAGCATCACACATGGTAGCATCAGATTGAGCATAAATGGACCAATTCAGTGGTGACATGTGGCCCATTCCAGTGGTGCCACATGGCAGCCCAAATTTGGCCAATATGGATAAGTTCAAAAGATCATTGACTATTGGAGGCCACAGAAATTGAACCCTGACCTTAGTGGTATTGACCAATGGCTTAACCATTGGGCCATAACAAGTGGCGCATCATAAATAGCAAAGTAAATCCATTTTAAATTAAAATCCATGACATAGTATACAAAAGGGGAAGGCCCATGGGTTTGACCCTGTGAACTCTCCCCTAATGAACCACCTTAACATAACCTCTACCAACCGATCTACCAATAGCCTACTTTGAAATGTCGTCCCATGATTTTTATATTAGCCATGTTCATTCATTGGACAATATGAGAGATGGATCCACATGCCCAACCATGAGCACGAGTTCTGAGACAAGTCTGAAATGATTATAGATAACATTTGATTGAGAGTTTTGCATGTAATTTGATGTAAGTCTCTTTTAATTTTGATTTTCTCCATTTAGATATTTGTAAGAGGGATTATATGTATTTATATAATTTATATTATGTAGCAAGGCAAAAAGACATGGATTATTACAGAGAATTCTTTGTTTGAGCCTATGCATGCAAACTGAGATGGTGTGGGAAAAAGGCTATTTTTCCAATTGAAGTGAGAGTTCAGTCCTTTAGTATTCTCAAATGAGAATGTATCTTTGAAGAAGAGATGTTTCCACTTGAAGTGAGAGTTTAGTCCTTTTGCATTGTCAAAGGAGAACATCTCTTTGAAGGAGAAACATTTCCACTTGAAGTGAGGGTTTAGTCCTTTTGTATTGTCAAAGGAGAACATCTCTTTGAAGGAGAGACATTGCCACTTGAAGTGAGAGTTCAATTCTTTTGTATTGACAAAGAAGAGCATCTCTTTGAAGGAGAGATAATGAAGTGGCTACATAGTTGAGCGGAGCCAGGAAACGTAGGCCACACTAGGTGAACTTCGTTACCAACTTGGTGGTATCTTCTCTTATGTGATTGATTTGTTTTCTCATGTTTCCTCATGCATGTTATTTCTACAAGTATGATCATTAAATGAATTAAGTAATGAAGTTGGAGACTATCAACACATTGGAAAGTTTAACATTCAAATTGGATTCAATCTTGTTAATGAAATAAAGTCAGAAAATCATTATTAAGAATCGGGTCCTATTCAAGGGGATTTCAACCAGGGCAAGTTTGTGATCGGTTTCACCCTCGGATCCAGATCATCAGGGGTGGAAAATTACAAGAAATATTACAGTATAGTGGCTCCTATAGTTGAGTGGAGAGTGGCTCTACTTTCTTCGGTTTTAGCAAACTATTGTGAATTAGATAAGTGTTATATTCCTTTGTTAATAAAATGATAATTTTGTCCATTGCTTCATGAATTTTTTTATTTTTATGTTGGATCATAGAGTATGATGTGGTGATGAGATGAATCAACATATAATTTTGTTTGGTTATCAATTGTTATTCCTATTATGAATGAACACTAAATGTAGAATTAACCTAAAGTATATTCTTGTGATGATTTTGATACATATATTGTGTTGTGGAAAGAAATATAAATATTTATTTGAGCCTAAGGCTCTTATTTCTTTCTGATAATGTGCCTTGCCTTACCAGGCTAGCTGTGAAATGGAATAATTGTGTCATATCATTGTTTGACTAAGAATACTTGAAAGTTATTTTGTGAGGAGACTTTGTTTCCTCTATTGATAAGCCAAAATTTTGGCTCCTTTATTTGTAGAAATTTGGAGATGAAAGTGTGATATTTTTAGTTTGCATCCCAAAGAAATGAGGGTATTTTTCATCTCAGTTGGGTGAAGTTGAGGAGAATTGGCCATCAACCATTATGTTTTTTTCTATCATGGAGATGTCTTGTTGAAGAAAATGTTTGGGATAAGATTTAATCTAAAGCAATGCACATTAAATAAAATGTTAATAAATTTAAAGAGTAGAAATAATCTGAATTTAAATTAATCAATGAGTGTTAATACTTATTTTAATTACAAAAATAAATGAGTATTCTAACATTCATGAGACATGAAACAATTCATCAAATCAAGATCTTTTATTCAATTGAAATCAAATAAGAATATAGTAATATACAATATACAATATTGTTGAAGAAAAACAAATGTTTTTGAAAATATCCTTGGGTATTCCAAATTGATCCAATAGCTGATAAATAATACTAGTCTTAATTCAATGCAAATTCATTTGACTGGCCCTTTATTCATCGAAGAGGGTTACATGTATAGAGTAAACCTTAGTAAAAAAACTAAATTGTTCATTGTTATAATAAAACAATACATCTTTGCCAATAGTAATTTTTTTTAACAAATGTAATCAAATTCTTCATCCAACGGAATTGAATCGACTTCCAATTTTTAGGGGATCTATCTTGATCCTTCTCTACTTTCTCATTCCCCCTACATAGATAGGATTAAAACATATGAAAACTCAAAATATTAAGAGAATCGTGAAGTAAATTAACTATCATAAAAATTGGTAAAACTTATTTAAAAATGAATCACAATTTAACTATGTATAATTACCTCGTTTCACATTTTTCCTGTGTTTCAGTGACTAGGGTCTATTGAATGAAACAATTAATTCTTTTCAAAGGAGGCCAGATACTAGATTTATTTTAGTCATAATATAATTTTTTTAATTAGTTTAAACTTTGTTTAAAACAAACTTATCATGGGATTTGGTCATCCAAGGTGTGCATAGTGTCTGCGTAAAGTAGTATCACTTGAATGAATAGGGTGGATGTTGAGTGGGGTGGACCTGCCATTATTAGCCCTAAACTTAAACACAAAAATTTATAATATAAAAGAAAAATGAGTAATTTTAGACAAAAATGAAAAGAAACCAAACTTCTAATGCGTTACATAAGACAATAGGCAAATGAAAATAAAAAATTTAAATAGGGTGCCCATTTATTTTCAAATGGGGGGTTGTTGTCTACATGACAACATGACCTTATATCTCTTCTTGATTTGATTTGTGTATATATGAACTCATATGCCTTTTATTTATAGTGTTTGTACGTTCACTTATGGGGTTGACTTGTAAAACTAGATCACCACACTTGTACTATAGTTGGGTCATCCTTATGAAATATTTCATAGCTTGTCAGGGAGTGCCATATACCATTGGAAATGTCTCAAAATAATATTTCCAACCATATATCCTATGCTCCCATTTGAGTTAGGTAATTGGAGTAAAAATTATTTCAAAGATAAGGTATCTAAATGGGGCATCAAAAGTCCAAAAACAATATTTCCAACAATCTTCATTTTCCAATATTTGTCTTGGACATAAGTAGTATCCCTTATCTTTGACACCAATGAAAAAAATATTTTCAACACTTAGGCCATGTGGTGAACCAGAAACCTCTAGAATGAACATGCATCCCATACTCATGGGGAAATTCAATATCACTTTCCCCATTTCTCTCATAATGATTGGAAGTTGGGTAGTTCAAATATACACTAAGAGATATGGATAACTAAATTTAGGTAGATAGAAAATTTTCGAAATCCCCTTTACAACTTTTCCCTTAGGGATCAAGATTTGTGTTGGCCACTCTCTATGTAGGCTTAGAAATACATTTAATTAAAACGAATATTTACATCAAAATAAATTCATCAAAGTATTCATGTTGGTCATGAAACATTGTTTATTTTAATTACATATTACAAATTTTGGTGATGAAAAAGTGGTGTTACAATCTGCTCCCCCTTTTTTCTAATCTCTCTTGTAAACATTGCTATGAATTATAATTCATGTAAATAATTTGGAAATGTAACACATTGACTAGTTGAGGAAGTGGACATGGATTCAGAGGAATGGGGAGGATGAATTGCTTGTAAACCCAATCCATTGAATTTATTTAATCACTTATCTCCTTGATGGTTTAATAACATGTGCATGCATCGAATTGATGTTATGGGCCTCCTACATGGAGGATACTACTGAAGTCCTGATCTTGCAGTTCATGATGACATGGTCAACACACAAGAGAAATATGAGGAAATAAGTCCCAACAAGGGGAGATTTTGATAGAGACATACAAAATGTGGGGAGAGGAAGAGAAAACATTTGAGCAAGAGACATAATGAGCACATGAAGTAGGAGAATGGAGAAATTGAATATGGCAATGGTCGTGGATCTACCTGGAGGATTTAATTTTCCCTAAGCCTATGTTTTACGCTAGTGGGATTGATTCCCTATGTTTGTTGAGGCCCGTGCTTGTGCCTGCGAATTGATTTCTAGAGAGAGTTAAACACATTTGTGACACTTAGGTTCTAGTTGGGTGTATAAACCTGTAAGGGATAGCTCATTCATAAACACCTAAGCAGTGAATAGCCTTGGGGCCGATAAACAACTAGGAAACTTGTTGGGTTGACAAACTAATGGGTATGCTGAGACACTCAGGTACTAGCTAGGACTGGTAAACCACTTAGTGTGGCCTTTAGGACGATAATACTGGTGTTATCTCCCCACTAATAGAATAAATGGCTAAGTGGACTCTTTACCCTTGTAGTAGCTAATCCAACTTATAAACCTCTATATTTATGCTCATATGATCCTTCTCTTACAACTGAGATGAAACTCTTTGTTCCTTGGATGAACTTTAGTGGTTGAACTAAACATAGAATCTTTATGGTGCTATAGCTAGGGGATATTGATAAATCACCTGGGAAATGGACTTTATTATTACTAATTTTTGACTAGTTTTTGGTGAGATAACTCCCGAGCAATTACCTCCTCATACTCTAATTTTGGCTTGTGGGGGGTCAACTGAAAGAAATATTGTAGTGTATGGTGGGCTCCAGTATTGTAGCAATAATGCTACAACTCCTGGAGCTTCCTTCTCTAATTTTATCAACCCGGTAGTTCGTAACAAACTTGGAAGCGACGGTGTTGTATGCACAAGTACTAGCTCTTGCCGCAGCTGTCACTTGGTCAGCTGGCACAAGTTCGCTAGGGCTCAAGCCAACTTCTATGAGCTCTTAGAAGAAGCTTTTTAACTGATGGACGAAGGCTAACTCAAAGGAAGCTAATCTACTTGCGGAAAGAAACTGAAAGCCAACAAGAAATACAAACCCTAGCAAACCCTAATTCTACCAGCTAGTCCTACTGATGCAAAGGAGAGCATGCAAACTACTGAAAGAGATGCCATTACTTCTAAGAAGGTAAAATGCATGTGTCTAAGTTATTACTATCTGAAGAAAACATCTTTTTGTATTTTTGTTTAAGTTATTAGAATTATCATGCATGTGCTTTTAACTAGCTTTTCACTGTGCAGGGATGGATCAAGGGATGAAATGCTTTGGGAAAGGTTGGGATGGTACAGAGAGGGTCTAAGGGATACCTGACACTCTCTCTGAGAGTTTCACAAAGTCTGGATGACATGCAACTGTGTTTATGAACTTCTACAGGAAGTCTGCAGGGGTTTCTACAGGATGTTCTGCAATTCTTCTACAGGATGTTTCGAAATGGGATGTTTGAGGATGGATGGTTGATGGAAGATGCATGGATGGTTATGGAGGTAGGATGGGGGTATGAAGTGACCCAGGAACTGATGGATGGAGTGGTGAGATGATGTGGAAGGCTGACTTGCATCAACGAAGGTGTAGGCAATGGAAAAGCAAGAAGGTAGGGTTACGTGGCAAAAGAGCAGATGGGAGATGAGGAAACAGACTTGGTGATGGAGGAGCTGATCTGGACGAGGCTCAGATGAATGAGGAGGTGATGAAGGTGATAGAGATGCCCTATACAATTCTCATTCAAACGAATCAATGAATCCTTGCAAACAAACCAAGTCCTAGCTAACTTAATCCAACTGTCAATGAAATGAATAAACAACAGCTTTGTTTGGAAAGAGAACCATGTACATCACGTGAGTAAGAACATTCAAAAAGATCTAAATGCATGACAAACTCCTACCAATCGATTCTAACCATAAAAAGCTACTTTAACCATCAAAAACAACCAAAATAACAAAGCAAGATCTAAAGAGCAGATTTCATTTTAAGAACGCAGCAAACACATAAAGATAAACAAGGGAGGTATTGAGCGCTTGAGATGGGCCCAAACCCAAGAGCTACAGCCTCCCAAGAGAGATTTAGAGCTGGTGCAAAGCTGGATTCATCTTTATTAATCAAGAATGAAGAGTTACATCAAAACTGTCCACAAGGAGAACTTGAAAATGAGCTGACAGCAAAACTAATCTATTGCCTAAAAATCGAATTACAAAATGACTACAACAAGACTATGAAATGACTAACTACCAGCTACAGAATGACTAACCACTAGCTCCCCAAAATGACTAACTGAAATGAGGCCCTCAGCCCTCTTATTTATACAATTTGAGGACCCAACAGTCCTCCTACAATTTAGGGACTCGGCTGCCCAAGACTTGGAGTTAATAGCAGTCCTACTTGACTTGCTTGGCTGCCCGTGTGCTGATTGATTCGGTGGCCCTTGAACTCCGAGCTGATGGTGGATAATTCGAGGTAAGGGCCCATAAATGAAGGGGACACCTTCCTACAAATCCTCTAGCTTGTTCTCCCACGAATTTGGCTGCCAAGTGCTCATTAAGACCTTCAATTTTGTCTCCAAGTTGACCAAAAAGGCTACACAAAGCACCCATTAGACTTGTTGGCATAATGACTAACCAAATTCACTCTATTAACATAAAAATAATAAAAAACATGCAATAAACCAATGAGAATGGTGGATTAAGTCAAATTAGGAGGTTGAATGAGCCCAAATAATTGTACATTTTTGGGGCTCATCAGTGTAGTTGGCCTATAGTTGGATGGAGTGTTGAAGTCCCTCCCTTAGTTTCCATTCATTCAAAGACAATAAGATAAGTGTTTACTTGTATACTTGTTTCACTTGAATATTGAATGTTACTATTGTATAACATGGTTGTATCAACATTGTTTATGAGGAACGTGTATTATGTAAATGTGTTTTCAACGGGATATGTTGTTTGAATGTTCTAATAACATGAGGGCTTTGTAGCTCTTGTAAATATTGATTCCCTGATTTACAGAGTTATTTACATGATTAGAATTGATTTCTAAGACTCTAGTTAAACTACTATGGTGCTTAAAAGTCCATGGTTAATATTATATTTTTTAGAGGATATTTGTGCTTGAGCATTACGAAGTGTCATTTTTTGATGGACTATATGTGGCTTATTATGAGCTAGAATGGATGCTTGTTGTATATGTATGATAGTTGTTTCCTTGTTTTGGAGCACTGTTTGGAATATTGTTTTTATGCATGAATTTTTCAAACGACATGAAAATGTTTAGGACTTGTATTGGACAATTTTGGTGCTATTGTAGTGGAGATACAAAGTGTTGTAACCATGGGTTTGGCTTCATTATGATGCTTGTGTAGGAGGTGGTTTTACTTTGTCTTGAATGTGTTATAGTTATGGTCAATGCATGTAGTTTAATTCTGGTAATTATGCAAGTTTTGGGTAGAACTAGGTTTCTATTGAATTCCTAGTTAATTCTATAAATTAATTCAAGAAACACCAAAATATTAATTTTAACTATTAAGGAAAAATACAGCTAAATCTACAGGTTGGACTTGGCTCAGTCTGGAAAGGTCTGAGAGTTTAGACATTCAGGACATGTAGAGATAGACTTATCACCATGGAGCCATATCCCGAAGGGGGCCATACGTAGCTTAACCTGTTGGAAGTGGACTAGACTAAGTGGAGGTCTAGGATGGATCCCTCACAATGAATAGTGTTGCGGAGCTAAACTTAATCAGATTAATTTGAGGGCCTAGATGTGGGTTAAGATTTTAGGTGTGCATCATTAAATGTTAGTCCAGAGCTCCATATGTGGACCATTCCAAAATTGCACATTGATAGGCATTAGTGCAAAGGTCTGAGGGTGCACATCATTAACTTTCAGTCTGGAGGTCCGGATGTGGGCCAGTCTAGAGGTGTGCGTTGATAGGCATTAGTGCAAAGGTTTGGGGGTTAGGAATTTTGTACAAGCACTAATTCTTAATAAAGTATATATTCCTAAAAATTTGTTATAACAGAAGAACATTACATAACATGCTAAGGGGTCGGTCATGTGGGCTTGTGTGGTTAGGTGACATGGTGGGTGCCACGAAGGTGTAGCGAAGGACACACTTGCGCCTAGAGGTGATGTGGATCCACTTGGGTGAGGTGGGGTTCCATGTGGGTGCCACTTGGAAGGTATTTGCCTATGTGGTAGGGTTATATTGTAGGTTTTAACCCCATACAAAAATTACTTGCATACGAATTCTAGAACACAGAAAATAAAAAATGCGAGAGTATAACACATAAAACACATATACACAGATATTTTCCCCTGGATCCCAAAACCAGGACTACCAGCTTGATTTTTCATTATGTTCCTTTCAATGTTATAATACATATTTATACATGCCGAAGCATCCAATACCATGGACTGAAAAACATCGCGTCTAATACCATGGACCGAAAACCATTGCGTCCAAAAAACATGTGCGAAAATCATGCACAAAACCATAGCTGGGTCTGCCCAACCTAACATAGGTTCCAAAACCAAAATTTTCTGAAGCGCTGCCCCGGACCCCATAGAGTGGGGTTACGGGTACCCCTCAAACCCCCTATGACCTCCCCCCCTCTAACCCCCAGTTAACTATGTGGGCTAGTCATGGAAAGAATATAACACAACCCAACATTCTCCAACTTTTTGTTTTCTTTCCACCGCGGGCCACAAGAGAGCTTAGTCATTTATCCAGCCCTGCAACACCCATTGTTTATCTACACCAAGAGAACTTCTCAGAGCTCACAGATTTTTTCAATGCATCTGCAGTATTCTTCAAAGTGTCCACCTTTACCAACAACACCTTTTTGTCTTCTATCATATCCCTCACAAAGTGATACTGAAAATCAGTGTGCTTTGTATTTGAATGATATGTGTGGTTCTTTGCCAAGAAAATTGTACTTTGGCTATCACAGTGTATCCTTATAGCTCCCTGTACTAACCCCATACTTGAACACAATCTCTGCAACCAAATTGCTTCCTTGCTTGCATGAGTGGCTGCCATGTATTCTGCCTCTGTAGTTGATAGTGCCACTACAGATTGTTTCTTACTCATCCAATTGACTGCACCTCCAAATAGGCTAAACACATACCCACTTGTAGATCTTCTCTGATCCAGATCTCCAGCCCAGTCTGCATCAGCAAAGCCTTCAGGTTGCTTCATGTAGATTTCCTCTTCCAGATCCCCATGAAGAAACGCTGTCTTCACATCCATCTGTTCTACCTCAAAATCAAAAGCAGTAGCAACAGATAAAAGTAATCTAATAGAAGTTACCTTGTAAACAGGATAAAAAATATCACCAAAATCAATTCCCAGCACCTGGGAATAACCTTTTTCTACCAAACGAACTTTGTATTTCTCCACCTTTTGAACACCCATTTGCTGCCAATGGGTTTCCTTCTAGCTGGCAACTCCACTAGATCCCAAGCCTCATTTTTGTGCAAAGATGCCATTTCATCAACCATGGCCTCTTTCCAGAGTTTTCCATCCTCTAAATCCACTGCTTCCTTCACAGTTCTAGGTTCATCATTAGCAACAGACAAAGCAAAATTTGAACAAAAAGTAGAAGGACTATACCTTTCTGGCTGCCTTTTTTCTAGAACTAATCTTCTCACAGCTGGAGTTTGTGGCTCTTCATCTTCTGATTCCTCCTCTACTGTAGAGTCTGATTCTTCCTCCTTTAGCTCAAACTCTATCTTCTCAGGTTCCTTTGGTTGGACTTCATGTTTAATAACATCTTTCATCTCTCTGAACACCACATCTCGGCTGTACACAACCTTCCCTGTTACTGGGTTCCAAAGCTTATAACCCTTTAAACCATCCTTATACCCAATAAAGATACACTTTTTAGATTTACTATCCAACTTGGTTCGTTTCTCCTTTGGAACATGTACATATGCATCACATCCAAATACCCTCAGATGTGAAAGAGAGGGTTTCTTACTAGTCCATACCTCTTGTGGAGTCTTATCCTCCAACACTGATGAAGGTGACCTGTTAACTAGGTAACATGCAGTATCCACCGCCTCTGCCCAGAATTCCTATCCTAACCTGGCACCACTGAGCATGCTTCTTGCCCTTTCCATCAACGTCTTATTCATTCTTTCTGAAACTCCATTTTGCTGAGGTGTATATGGAGTAGTCTTCTGTCATGCTATACCACAATTCTTACAGAATTCTTCAAATTCCTTGCTGCAAAACTCTCCACCATTATCTATCCTTAGGACCTTTATCTTCTTCTCTGTCTGGTTTTCCACTAGAGCCTTAAATTCTTTAAGCCTGTAAAAGGTTTCAGATTTCCTCTTAATGAAATATATCCATGTATTCCTTGAGAAGTCATCTATAAATGATACATAGTACACAGACTTACCCAGTGATGGAACCTTCACAGGTCCAAACACATCACTGTGCACAAGTTCTAATATCTGTTTCGCCCTCTTACTACCGGAGGGGAAACTTACCCGATTTTGCTTCCCATATACACAATTTTCACAGAAATAAAAATCCAGAGAGCTATTACTCATACCTTCTACCATACCTTTACCATGAAGTATTCGAAGGCCCTTGTCTCCAATATGTCCAAGCCTTTGATGCCACAACATGGTATTCTCTCCAGAGACCACTAGATTTTTTGCTCCACTTTCAAGAACCACGAAACTATTGCACCCATCAACAACAGTGCTAATTCAAATTCCCCGCATCAATACCAGTGCTCCCCAAACAATTTTGCAGGTATCCTTCTCGAACACTGTTTTTACACCTACATCATCCAGCTTGCTTACAGAAATCAGATTTCTGGCCAATCAGGAATATGAAGAACTCCCAGAAGTGTTCTAACCCTTCCACCTTGCAGCTTCAACTTTACTTTTCCGCGACCAATGATTCTAGCCTTCCTATCATCCCCTAAGAAGACATCGCCACCATCATATTTCTCATACTCACAAAACCACTCTCTATGGGGAGTGAAGTGAAAGGATGCACCTAAGTCAATCAACCATGCCTCATGATCTACATGTGTACTTGAAGAAGCCAAGTACACATCCCCACCTTCATCTGAGGTGGTTTTCGCCTCTACAGAAGGAGAATCATCAGATCCATTTCATTTATCAGGAGCTTTAGATTTACAGTTCCTTTTGAAGTGACCTTCCTTTCCTCATTTCCAGCACACCACCTTTATAGGTTTTCTTGAAGATTTAGATCTCCCTCTAGATTTAGATCTCCCACTCAATGAATTATTTTTGTTTCTATTCTGGGACTGTCCTCATACAGACAAGGCATCACCATTCTGGCTCTCCATATTTTTCCGTCTCATCTCCTCCGTCAGCAAGGATGAGACTATTTCATCAAACTGCAAGGTGGTTGCATTGCTACCTATCAATAACCAAACTATCCCACGAATCTGGTAGAGAACACAACAAACTGATGCACTTATCTTCATCTGAAATTTTAATATCAATAGATAATAACTGACTTACCACAGTATTGAATGCGTTCAGATGCTCTGTCACCGAGTCTCCATCTTTTATCCTAAGCTTATATAGCTTTTTCCACAGGAACAGTTTATTCATCAGAGACTTATATTGGTACAAAGTCCCTAACTTGTCCCCAAAGCCTTCACTGTAGCTTCCCCTAATACATTCATCAATACTAAATCTGAGACACACAATCGTATTGTGCTCTTTTCCTTCCGATCCAACTTCTTCCATTCTTCATTGAACACTCTCGTTGGTTTAGTACCCGGATCTACCGCGATCCACTGATCTTTATCCACCAACAGATCCTCCATCTTGAGTTTCCACAACTCAAAACTCTGACCATTAAATTTCTCGATCTCTATCTTTCCACTGCTCGCCATCTTCTTTCACCACCATAATCGATCTCGTAGATCTCCCACTGAACAGGGTCTACCACAGGCCTGAGCGAAACCCCTCAGCAACAAAGGCATCCCCTTGAAGCAAAAACTGCTTTGATACCAAATGTAGGTTTTAACCCCGTACAAAAATTACCTGCATACGAATTCTAAAACACAGAAAATAAACAATGTGAGAGTATAACACATAAAACACATATACACAGATATTTTCCCCTGGATCCCAAAACCAGGACTACCAGCTTGATTTTTCATTATGTTCCTTTCAATGTTATAATACATATTTATACATGCCGAAGCATCCAATACCATGGACCGAAAACCATCACGTCCAAAAAACTTGTGCGAAAATCATGCACAAAACCATAGGTGGGTCTGCCCAACCTAACATAGGTTCCAAAACCAAAATTTTCTGGGGCGCTACCCCGGACCCCATAGAGTGGGGTTATGGGTACCCCTCAATCCCCCTGTGACTTCCCCCCCTCTAACCCCTGGTTAACTACATGGGCTAGTCGTGGAAAGAATATAACACAACCCAACATATATGGTAAAACTTTAAATGGCCATAACTTTTGATCCAAGTGTCAGATTTTGATAAATTTTATATCGATGGAAAGCTCTCGACGAGATTAAAAAAAAATGGTTCTATCGAAATTTAATTATGATAACTTTGGGAAAGGAGCTATTATGTAACCCCATTTCCATAATGAGACCATGGAGGTCGATTTAGAGAAACATAATACTTTCCATTCGACCTAGAGGGAGATAAGGGGTGGGAGGGGGATGATTACAAAGTGGTATCAAAGCTTAGGCTCAAATATTGGACCTTTGGGAAGTAAGATTTGATTTCAGTTATAGTGTGGCAATATAACACATAAATTCATCACTTAGGTTGATTGGGCGTAGAGCAAGATGTTCCTTGAAGCTCTGTTACATAGTGTAGTAATTGATTGTGAATTGGATGTTGTATTCAAGTATTGATGTTTACATGATTATTATTTTCTAACAAGCATGATAACTTGAGGTGTGATGTTCAAATTGATATACCCCAACAGGATTATTGTAATGGAGCTAAGGTGATGGGTAAGAACATGTATTTATGCTTTGGATTGTTTAATAGTTGTATGCGTATGAAAACATATAAAAATACACCAAAGAAGACAACAAAGAGAAAAATGAATGAGTAACAAATTGGTGTAGTATATCACTAATAGATCTTAGCATGGACATGAAGAGGATCCAATGGAGAATGGGAGAGAGAAAGGCTCCTTGACTTAGTGGAAAATATCATAAGTTTAAGGGATGAGCTAAGAAGTTGCAATGACAATGAGAAGATTGTCATAGTTAAGGAAAAACAAGTAGAAGTGAATGAAATTATATTTTAAAGCCTATCATATATGGATAAAAAAATGCAATATTAACTAGGTGCTAGCTACAAGTTTAAGCAGAGTTCATCAAGTCTAGAAGACAAAAATTGATATTGATGGTGTAGAAGGAAACAAATCCAAGAAAATACACAAGAAGGGAAGTGAAGACATGGTGAGTGGTGGTTCCCCATACAATATTCCAAGAGGAGGGTGGAAAGTCATGAGTAGATTGATAGCGTTGTAACTAAAAGGAGCTATCAGTAGAAAAATAAAGAAAAGGACTTCATGGCGAAATGATTTAAGAAGGAAAAACCTCCTACCTTGGATTGAGAAGTGAAGAAGGTTGAGGATGTAGAGGCATGGCTACTTGTAATGAAGAAAATTTTCAAGGTCCATAATTACTTTGAAAATATGAAGGCAAGAGTAGCTACCTTCAGCCTGAGAGGCAAGTCTAATATCTAGTGGGAAGACCTGAAAAATGTCAAGGAAATTCAAGAGGAGGAGATGTCCTGGAGGAGATTTGAAAGATATTTTTGGGAGAAGTACCTGTCTAAGAGGTACTATGACAGAAAGGCCAAATAATTTTATGAGCACAAGTTTGAGTAGTTGACAATTGATGAATATACAACCAAATTCTTGGAGTTGTTGAGGTATGTACCATATTGCAAGGATGAGAAACCAAAGATTCAAAGGTATCTCAGTGGGTTTCGATAAGTATTTAGGGATAGTATAGTTTTATAAGCCACAACATCTAGAGGATGCTATCAGGAAACTAAAGTACTATTACAAGAAATTCAAGTCCAAGTATAAGTACAAGGTTGATTAGAAAGAAAAGGGGAAACCTAGATTTAAAGGAAAGGGGAAGAAAGCTACAAGATGTCAGCAAAATGGAAGTGTGAAGTTCAAAACTTCTGCAAGAAGTGAGTTTCAGTAGAAACCTACTAATCCTAATAAGGACCAACTCTCTAAGCCTAAAGAAAGGAAATGGATGGTCCATGAGAAAACCCATATGTTGGGAATGTGGGTAGGGCCACTTATGGAGGTATTTTCCTCAACTATAAAGGAATCATCCAAGATTGTACAATGTATAGGAAGCCAAGACAGTAAATGATGTGGCTTGAAGCATACGACACATATATGTAGCATTAGACAATAGGCTTGCTGATCACAAAGACTCTGTGATAAAAAATGGAAGGTGTAGGTTTTAACCATGTATAGAAACTACCTGTAAACGAATTCTTAAAAATAAAAAAGTATATAATGACGAGAATATAAAACAAATAAAAAAATATTTCCCCTAGATCCCAAAAGTAGGACTACCATATTGATTTTCATTATATTCCTTTCAATGTTACAATACATATATATACATGTCGAAGCATTCATCAACCCTAATCCGTTAACCCTAGATTAGAACATAATTGTAGCTTCCTTGACCATATCTAAACAATATCATGGGAAGAAAACCATCATGCCCAAAACGATGTGCGAAGTCCATGCACAAAACCATAGGTAGGTCCTCCCAGCTAATATAGGGTCCAAAAAAAAAATTCCCACGGTGATGACTCGGACCCCATACAGGGGGGGCTACCACCAACCTAAAATCCCCTGTCAGGGGGGCTGCCCCCCCCCCTTGTGACTCCCTTGCTGTGCTCAGCGCAACGAACAAGGGGGTTTGTTGCGCCCCCCCCCGTGACCTCCCTGCACGTGCGAATAGTCGTGGAAAGAATATAACACTCGCTCAACATTCTCCCACTTGTTGTTTTCTTTTCCACATAGGGGGTCACAAGAGAGCTTAGTCCAATAAAATTTCACTTTAGCTATCAGAGTCTATAATTATAGCTCGTTGTACCAACCCCATACTTGAACACAATATCTGCAACCAAACTTCTTCCTTTCTTGCATGAATGGCTGCCATGTATTCTGCCTTTGTAGTTGAAAGTGCCACTACAAACTCTCTTGCTCATCTAACAGACTGCTTCTCCAAATAGGTTAAACACATGCCAACTTGTAGATCTTCTTCGATCCATATCTCTAGCCTAGTCTACAACAACAAAGCCACTAATGTCCAAAACTCTGTCCAATCCTGGTCTTCCTTGGTAGCACAAACCATAATCACTAGTGCCATGCAAATGACCTGAAAACCCGCTTCACTACTGTCCAATGCTTCTTCCCTGGTTTTTACATAAGCTTGCTCAATACCCCCACTGCATGTGCATTGTTTGGTCTAGTACATACCATTGCATACATTAGGCTACCAACTCTACTTGCATATGGAACATGAGACATGTACTCTTCCTCTTCTTGTATCTTGGGACACTATTCAACAGATAACGTTACACCTACAAGAATAGGAACCTTCATCGGTTTACTATCATGCATATTAAATCTCTGCAGTATTGTCTCAACATACTTCCACTGGTTTAACCTGAGCTTTCTCTTTGCCCGATTTCATTTAATTTCCATGCCCAAAATATAGTTTGCAGCACCAAGATCCTTCATGTCGAATTTGGAGGACAATTGGGTCTTCAAATCCTAGATAATTTTTTTGTCATTTCCAATCAACAACATATTATCCACATAAAAGACCATATAAATAACGCGGTCACCAATTAATTTAAATACACATAGTGATCCAGTTTACTTCTGGTGAAGCCAAGTCCCCATATAAATGTGTCAAATTTATGATACCACATCCTTGGTCACTGTTTTAACCGATATAACAACTTTTTTAACCTGCATACCAGTTCTTCCATACCCTTCACCGCAAAGCCTTCAGGTTGCTTCATGTAGATCTCTTCTTCTAGATCCCCATGAAGAAATGTTGTCTTCACATCCATATGTTCTACCTCAAAATCAAAAGCAACAACAATAGATAAAAGTAATCTAATAGAAGCTACCTTGGCAATAGAAGAAAAAATATCACCAAAACCAATTCTCGGCACTTGGGAATGACCTTTTTCTACCAACCGAGTCTTGTATTTCCCCACCTTGCCTTATGAATTCATCTTCTTCCTAAACATCCATGTGTTTCTAATGGGTTTCCTTCCAGCTGGAATTCCACCAGATCCCAAACCTCAATTTTGTCCAAAGATGCCATTTCATCAACCATGGCCTCTTTCCAAAGTTTTCCATCCTCTGAATCCACTACCTCCTTGATAGTTTTGGGATCATCATTAGTAATAGATAAATAAAATTTTGAACAAAAAGCACATGGACTATACCTTTTGTAGCTTACTTCTTTCTAGAACTGATCTTCTCACAACTTGATTTTGTGGCACTTCATCTTTGTATTCATGTTCTGCTGTCGAATCTGATTCTTCCTCCTTTAGCTCAAACTCTATCTTCTCAGGTTTATTTCGTAGGACTTCATGTTTAATAACATCTTTCACCTCTCTAAACACCATATCTCGGTTGTACACAACCTTCCTTGTTTCTGGGTTCCAAAACCTATAATCTTTAAAACCATCCTTATACCCAATAAAGATGCACCTTTCAGATTTACTATCCAACTTGGTTCTTTTCTCCTTTGGAACACGTACATATGCATCACAACCAAATACCCTCATATGTGAAAGAAAGGTTTTCTTAACAGTCCATACCTCATGTGGAGAATTATCTTCCAACGATGATGAAGGTGATCTATTAACTGGGTAACATGCAATCTCCATTGCCCCTGCGCAAAATTCTTGTCCTAACCTGACACCACTTAGCATGCTTCTTTCCTTTTCCATCAACTTCCTGTTCATTCTTTATGCAACTCCATTTTGCTGAGGAGTGCATGGAGTATTTTTATGTTGTGTTGTATCACACTTCTTACAAAGCTCATCAAATTCTTGCTTGCATAACTCTCCACCATTATATTTACTCAGCACCTTTATCTTCTTCTCTGTCTAGTTTTCCACCAGAGCCTTAAATTATTTAAACCTGTCAAAGACTTCAGATTTCTTCCTGGGGAAATATATCCATGTATTCCTCGAGAATTCATCTATAAATGATACATAGTACATAGAATTACCTAGTGATGGAACCGACACAGGTCTAAACACATCACTATGCAAAAGCTCTAATATCCCTTTTTCCCTCTTATCATGAGAGGGGAAACTCACCCGATTATGATTCCCATATACACAATGTTCACATAAATCAAAATCCAGAGAGAAATTAGACATACATTCTACCATACCATTACCATGAAGTATTCAAAGGCCCTTCTCTCCAATATGTCTAAGCCTTTGATGCCATAACATGGTCTTTTCCCTAGAGACCATTAGATTTTCTGCTCAACTTTCAAGAACCATAGAACTGTTGCACCCATCAATAACAATACTACACAGACTCTTTTATAGAGTTCCAATCTGAACTCCCCACATCAATACCATTTCTCCCTGAAACATCTTGCAGGTACCTTTCTCGAACACTGTTTTTACACCTGCATCATCCATCTTGCTTACAAAAATCATATTTCTGGCCAATGCAGGAATATGCAGGACACCCGGAAGTGTTCTAATCCATCCACCTTACAATTTCAGCTTGACTTTTCCGTGTCCAATGATTCTAGCCTTCCTGTCATCCCCTAAGAA
This sequence comes from Pinus tabuliformis, assembly GCA_031772625.1. NCBI lineage: Eukaryota > Viridiplantae > Streptophyta > Pinopsida > Pinales > Pinaceae > Pinus > Pinus tabuliformis. The sequence goes on along the minus strand of CM062817.1, from coordinate 855,438,335 downwards.
GACATCACCACCATCATATTTCTCATACTCGCAGAACCACTCCCTATGGGTAGTGAAGTGAAAGGATGAACCTGAGTCAATCAACCATGCTTCATGATCTACATGTGTACTTGAATAAGAAGCCAAGGACACATCCCCACCTTCATCTGAGGTGTTTTTTGCCTCTACAGAAGGAAAATCATCAAATCTCTTTCCTTTCTCAAGAGCTTTATATCTACAATCCTTTCTGTAGTGCCCTTCCTTTCGGCATTTCCAACATACCTTTATAGGTTTTCCTAGAGATTTAGATCTCCCTTTAGATATAAATCTCCCACTTGAGGAATTATTTTTGTTTTTGTTCTAGGACCATCATCGTACAAACAATGCATCACCATTATAGCTCTCCATATTTTTCCATATCATCTCCTTCGACAGTAAGGATGAGACTATTTCATCAAACTTCAAGGTAATTGTATTGCTACCTATTGCAACAAGACTATCCCACAAATTTGGTAGAGAACACAACAAACTGATGCACTTATGTTCATATGAAATTTTTATATAAACAGATAAAAATTGGCTTACCATAGTATTAAAGGCATTTAGATGCTCTGTCACCGAGTCTCCATCCTACATCCTTTAGTTATACAACTTTTTCTGCGGGAAGAATTTGTTCACTAGAGACTTAGATTGGTACAAAGTCCATAACTTGACCCACAAATCCTTCATCGTAGCTTTCTCTGATACATTCAACAATACTGAATCAGAGATACACAATTGTATTGTGCTCTTTTCCTTTCAATCCAACTTCGCCCAGTCTTCTGCTAAAATTATCGTTGGTTTAGTACTCAGATCTACCACGATCCACTGATCTTTATCCACTAGCAGATCCTCCATCTTGAGCTTCCAGAACTCAAAACTCTAACCATTAAATTTCTTGATCTCTATCTTTCCATTGCTTGCCATCTTCTTTCACTGCAAGAATTGATCCCATAGATCTCCCTCTGAACAGGGTCTACCACAGGCCCAAGCAAAACCCCTGAGTAATGAAGGCGTCCCCTTGAAGTTGAACCTGGCTCTGATACCAAATGTATGTTTTAAACCTATACAAAAATTACCTGCAAATTAATTCTTAGAAAACAAGAAATATACAATGACGAGAATATAAAACAAATACATAGAGATTTCCCTTGGATCCCAAAATTGGGACTACCAGATTGATTTTTCATTATATTATTTTCAATGTTACAATACATATATATACATGTCAAAGCATTCATAAACCCTAATCCATTAACCATGGATTAGAATATAACCATAGCTCCCTTGACCGGATCTACAAAATACCATGGGTAGAAAACCATCATGCCCAAAACCATGCATGAAACCCATGCACAAAACCGTAGGTAGGCCCACCCACCTAATATAGGGTCCAAAAAAATAATTCATGGGGCGTTTCCCTGGACCCCGTGTAGGGGTTCTACCACCCCCCTGAAACCCCTTGATATGGGGGGTTACACCCCCTTTTGACCCCCCGACGCAACAAACAGGGGGGCTTACACCCGCCCCGTGACCCCCTTGCATGTGTGACTAGTCATGGAAAGAATATCAACACACCCAACAGAAGATACAATCAATAACCAACTTGTTTCAATTTTAACTGACCCTTGTTCTAATTTCAGTTATGTAACTCCATCAGTGGTAGAGAGGTGTGTGTTTTAGAACATAACACATGAAAGGTATTGGTTGGTTCAATTGGCCACTAGGACTAAGAAAAAACTACGATTGGGTTCATATGACATATTAATTGGTATGGATTGTTTAGAAATGATAGGGGTGAAGAGCACCCAATAATAAAAATTTTTAGTGATGTATTCCCTAAAGAAATCCTAAGACTAGCACCAAAAAGTGAAATTGACATTTCAATTGAATTACTTCTAGTATCAGCTACAATATCTAAAGCTCCATACCAAATGATTACACCAAAATTAGTGGAGTTGAAACTACAATTTAAAGAGATGTTGGATGAAGGATAAATTAGATCCAACATATCACCTTGGGGAGCACCCATATTATTTGGGAAAAATAAGGATGGCACATTGAGTTTGTGTATTGATTACAAGCAACTCAATAAAGAAACAATCAAGAACATATACCTTTTTTTTGCGGATTGATGATCTATCTGATTAGTTAAGAGGAGCATCGGTCTTCAAAAAGATCAATTTCAGGTCTGGGTACCACCAAGTGCATATTAAATAATAAGACATCCATAATACAACCTTAAAGACCAGATATGAGCATTATAATTTCGTGGTGGTGCTATTTGGTCTCACCAATGCCCCAACAACCTTTATATGTTTAATGAAAAACATTATTAGTCCATACATTGACAAGTTTGTGTTGGTCTTCATGGATGATATATTAATCTATTCCACGACCAAGGAGGAGCACAAAGATCATTTGACATCGGTGTTGCAATTGTTGAGAGAGAAAACTTTATATGCCAAACTTAGCAAGTGCGAATTTTTCCAATCTCAAGTGAAATACTTGGGGCACATAGCTTCTAAAGGAGTGGTTGTAGACCCTAATAAGATTAAAGCCATCATGAAATTGCCTAATCCTCATAATGTGATAGAAGTCAAATCCTTTATGGGATTGGCTGGTTATTACCAAAGGTTCATCTAAAACTTCTCAAAGATTCGACACCCAATCACTGGATTGTAGAGGAAAGAAACAAAATTCCAGTGGACACAGGAATGTGAAGCCATCTTTGAGAAACTGAAATAATTTATCACTCATGCACTAATATTAAGGACATCAGATTGAAATAAGTATTTTTGGGTAGGAACAAAAGCCTACAAGGAAGGGCTTGATGGTGTCATAATGGAAGAAGGACAGGTTGTCAGCTATGATTCAAGGAATTTGAATGAGCACTAGCAAAAATATGTCATTCATGACTTGGAATTAGCAGCGATGCTGCATGCTTTGAATATGTGGAGGCATTAGCTCCAAGGAAGAAAGTTCATCCTGATGTTAGATCATGGAGAGTTGTTAACCAAGAAAATCCCTTCTATGGATAGAAGTGATCCCTCTAGCCCAATGTGTGGGTCTAGTAACAACTGTGACAAAACAAGAAAACTTCCCTAACCTAGATTAGAATGACAAATGAGAAAGGGATATGGCCTACCTCTCTCCTATGCACTCAACCTTTGATGATGATCCCGATCCCTTAGCTCCCAAGATTTCTCCTTGCTATTCCTTGCGTCTGAATACCTACAAGAGAGATCAAAAGACAACAACAAGAGAGATCATAGCATATGAATTCCAATGTAAGTTATACAATAGATCAAGGAGTATTGTACTAAGAAAAATATCATAGACAAGCTTATGGGAAGTAAAACATGCTTTGTATTAATGATTAAATAAAATATGGAAGCATACAACTAGTGCCTTGATGTTGAAGGCCTCCTTCAGGGTGGTTCCAAGTTCAAGCCAAACTTAACAAGCTCTCCTTTCCTCTCTCACCAAAATGGCAGCATCTAAGAAAAATTGAGTAGAAGAATGGAAACCAGTAATGAACAACCTATTGAGGAAAGTGAAGAATGAATTTATAGTGATGGAGAGGAGGTTAGAGATCCACCAAAGGGGGAAGAATGTCGCTATCCCAAAGGTAATATACCTAAAGGTAGGATAAAAGGCTCTAAATGGGAATGTCCAACCATATCTTCATCCAACGACTACCACCTCACCATTCTCGAGGCTTCTAGTAAGAGAAACTTCTGCTCCATTTTTGGAGAAATTTCCTGAAGAGGATCAACGTGGATTTTCCTATCAAAAGTCGAGCTGTCAAATCTAGTCACTAGTTAGACAAAAGGTTACCAGCATAGATTTTCCTACTAGAAGTAGTGTTGGTCTTGCAAATTGGGGTTTTTCAAAATTTTTTCCATAATTGCTTCAAGACATTAGTTCTCAATCTCTTCAAGGATGTATTGAGCATATAATTCATGGTGAATGAGTTTACACAACTTTTGTCACTTTATGGAATTTGTGATGACAGTGGCACAAAGGGTGACACTTCAACTATAGAGTTGGGAATGTGACAAAATACTGTGTAACGAATTCCCCCTAAAGGATGAAAGCAGAACAAGAAGTGATTGTTCAAGTGATTTATTAGTTAAGGCAAGGAAATTGGAAGACCACTGTCAAGAGCCTTGCAAATAAAACATGATACAATATATGACATCTCTGATATATAAATATGCCTGATGATACATATGAATAGGCATGAAAATATAATACACGAATCCACGGTATGGACAAAACCATCCCTTTGAAAAGGATCATGTCTATGGATCCACGACATGGAAGCAACAATTTGTATGAAAAGGATCATACCTAAGGATCCACGGCATGGACGCAACCATCCGTATGAAAAAGGATCATGTATACAATCATGAATACTCAATAACTCCTCACAACGTGGATTTTAACAGATGAGATCGAGGGTCTTCATATCTATCCTAACCAAAGAACGAATCTAACCATATGAATAGGTGTGTTGACATCGAACATGGTAGAAACCACCTGATTACCAGTCAATAATGTAAACCATTAACATGCACGAGAGAAACCACCAATAATGATGATGGCCCTCAAGGTACACCAATACAATCTTCAAGTGTGAATAGGTGAGCTGAAGTCAAACACTTGTAGAATAATTCAATCGAAGGCCAATGATGTAAGCATGTCATCGAACACGAAGAACTTGCCATTGAGGCATGCAAGATCCAAGGTACTGAAAGGGTGTTTCTAAATCAACTTCTTGGATAATGAGCTGAAGTCGACAGGAAGTGATCCATCGAAGGAGGGCCATAATGTTTCCCACATCATCGACATGAAACATAGGATATCTCAAAATGATAGGAGTGATTTAGGATTGTTGCAGAGAGGGTCACATAGGTATAAGAGGTTTGAATTTTGCAGATAGGACTTCTCTTGAACATATCGGTGACATGACTCGAGAGTTCGATAGCACTTGACTCAAAATGGAATCATAGGTCATGATGACAACAAGGGTGATTGAATCATATGCATTCCAATGTAAGTTATACAACAGATCAAGGAGTATTGTACTAAGAAAACTAACATAGAGAAGCTTATGGGAAGTAAAACATGCTTTATATTAATGATTAAATCAAAGAGGGAAGCATACAATCGGTGCCTTGATGTTGAAGTCCTCCTTTAGGATGGTTCCAAGTCCAAGCCAAATTTAACAAGCTCTCCTTTCCTCTTTCACCAAAATGGCAGCATCTAATCACAATTGAGCAGAAGAATGGAAACCACCAATGACCAACCCATTGAGGAAAGTGAAGAACGATTTTATAGTGATGGAGAGGAGGTTATATATCCACCAAAGGGGAAAGAAGGTCCTTATCCCAAAGGTAAGATCCCTAAAGGTAGGATCAAAGGCTCTAAATAGGAGTATTGAACCATATTTTCATCCAACAACTACTAGTTCACCGTTCTCGAAGCTTCTAGTAAGAGAAGCTTCTGCTCCATTTTTTGAGAAACTGCCCAAAGAGGATCAATGCGATTTTCCTATAAAAAGTCATGCTCCTAGCACTAGTCACTAGTTAGACAAAAGGTTACCAACATGGATTTGCCTACTAAAAGTAGCATTGGTCTTGAAAATTAGGTTTTTTCACAAGTTTTTCCATAATTTCTTCAAGACATTAGTTCTCCATTTCTCACAAAAGTATTGAGCATATAATTCATGGTGAATGAGTTTACACAGATTTTGTCGCTTTACGGCATTTGCGATGACAGTGGCACAAAGGAGGACACTTCAAGTATAGAGTTGGGAATGTGACAAAATATTATGTAACAAGGGCTGGGGGACATGTTTGATCAAACCAAGTTGAATGCCAAGAAGGCAAGATGTTTGACCTTGATTAGTGAGTTTGATTTTGAAATTAAATACATCAAGGGTGGGGAAAGAAATGTAGTTGATGCACTCAACAAAAGGATAGAGATAACTCATGTAGAAACTGTAAGTTCTTGTGAAATTAGTATTTAAGAAAAGATTGAGGAAAAACAACAAGATGATCTCTATTATCAAGTCAAAGCACACTTGTACAGAAGGGAAATTGAGCAAGAATTGCTCACTCATGACAGATGAACTATTGATGTTCAAAGTAAAGTGATATATACCTTGTATGGGTGACTTGAATAAGATAATATTGGATGAATTTCATATAAGACCATATTCTAGTCATGTTGATTATTAGAAAATGATAACATCCATGAATAAGATGTATTATTGGCTAGGCATGAAAAGGATGTGGCTAAGTAAATCACCAAATGCTTGGAGTTCTAGCAAGTAAAGGTGGAATGTAAACACCCAGTGAGATTGCTACAAACAATCTTCATTCCTAAATGGAAGGGGGTAGTCATATAAATGGACTTCATTACTGGGATGCCAAGGATAATTAGGCAACATGATGCTATAATGGTGGTGGTAGATAAGTTGAGCAAGGTAGCTTGCTTTATAGTTGTTAAATCCATTCATAAGGAAAGTGACATTGCACATATTTTTGTAAAGGAAATAGTGAAATTTCATGGTGTACCAAAGAAGACCATTTCAGATAGGGATTCTAAGTTTACATCCAAGTTTTAGAAGGTGTTTTTTTGCTACTTTAGGGACAAAGTTAGCCTTTATCACAACACACCATCCATAGATATATGGGAAAACTAAAAGAGTTAACGAAGTGCTAGAAGACATGCTAAGAATGTATGTCATGCTACAACGAAGGAGCTGGGAAGAGTTTCTTCCTTTGGTAGAATTTTCTTATAGAAATGAGTACCAAGAGTCATTAAAGATGAGTCCATTTGAGGCTATTTAGGGTAGGAAATGCAAAAATCCTATCAGTTGGAATGATCCAATGAATAGGGTGCATATCAGACCTGATATGCTGAAAGAGTTGGAATGGGAAGTTATTGCTATTAAATAAAAACTGAAGATAGCTCAAGATAGGTATAAGTGTTATGCAGACCAAAATAGAATGCACAAGGAATTCAAAGTGGGATATCATGTGTATCTCTACATCAAACCAAGGAGAAGTTCTTTAAGGATTGGGTCCTATGCCAAGTTGGAACCACGGTTTTGTTGGCCATTTCATATTCTAGAAAGTGGGGTCGGTGGCCTACAGATTGGCCTTACCTTCCACAGTGAAGGCTCATAATGTTTTCCATATATCCTTGCTAAAAAAGTATGTACATGATTCTAATCATGTTGTTGATTGGTTTGTGATATAGGTGGAATTCGGGGGATAATTCTAGTTAGAGTCAATGTGCATTCAAGATCAGAGGCAGATCACACTCTGGAATTGAGTAATAAAATAGTCAAGGTTTAGTGGAGGAAATTTGGACTAAATGAGGCCACATGAGATATGGATTAACCAATAAGGGTATCATACCCATTTTTTTTTGTTGAATAAGGAACTGTGAATGTAAAATTAAATGTAAAAGAACTATGTACATAAACCTCTTGTAAATTATATGTTCAGGTGTAGAATATCGAGGATAATGTTCCTCTAAGGGGGTGGGGTTTGTGACAACCCTTTTTTCTAATCCATCTTGTAAAAATTTCTATGAATTGTAATTAATATAAATAATGTGGGAATGTAACACATTAACTGGCTGATGAAGTGGACATGGATTCAAAGGACCGAGGAGGAAATGTTGCTTATAAACCCAAGCCATTGCATTTATTCATCACCTATATCCCTATTAGTTTAATGAAACTATTGTGAATGCATTTAATTGAGGGAATGGGTCTCCTACATAGAGGACAAGCCTATAGTCATGTTCTTGTAGATCATTGTGACATGGTTAAAACTCAAGCGAAGGATGGGGAAAGATACTCGACAGAGGGAGATTTTGATAGAAACACAAATGGAATGTGGGGACAGGAAGAAGAGGAGGAGAAAGTAATCAAGAAAGAGAAATAATTAGTGCACGAAGCAAGAGAATCCAAAGCTTAAATCTAGCAATGGTCGTGGATCTTCCTAGAGGATTTAAATTTTCCCTAAGTTTGTGCATGTGAACTAATTTCCAGAGAGACTTCAGTGGAGTTGTGACACTTAGGTGCTATCTAGGATGATAAAAATATAAGGGCTTGCTCGCTGATAAATAACTAAGTAGTGGCTAGCCTTAGGGATGATAAGACACTGGAAAACTTGTTGGTTTGACAAACTACTGATCAGGCTGAAACGCTCAGGTACTAGCTAGGATTGAGAAACTAGTAAGTGTAGCCTTGGGGCTGATAACACCTATGTTATCTCCCCACTAATAAACTACCTGGATAAGTGGACTCTTTTCCCTTACAGTAGCTAATACAACTAATAAACCTTCCAATTTATTCTTAGAGGGTCCTTCTCCTAGAATGGATCTAAAACTTTTTGTGCCTCAGATTACCTCTAGTGGTTGATGTTTTACTAAACAAAGAATCATTGTGGTGTAGAGAAATCACCTGGGAAATGGACTTTGTTCTTACCATTTGGTGATTGGTTTTTGGTGAGTGGACTCTTGAGAAATTACCTCTTCATATTCTAAATCCGTCTTGAGGGCAGTCAACTATAAGAAATATTGTACTACAGTTGGCCTATGTTTGGGTGGAGAGTTGAAGTCCCTCCCTTAGTTGCAAGTGATTCAAAGAAGACAATGCGATAAGTGTTTACTTGTATGCTTGTTTCACTTGAATATTAAATGTTATTGTTATATAACATGGGTGTGTCAACATTTTTAATGAGGAATGTGTATTCCTGTACATGTTTTTGCAATATGTTGCTTGAGTTTTCTCAAAGAATGAGGGGTTTGTAACTCTTGAAAATGTTGATTTACTTCTTGATTTGCATAGATATTTACATGACTATTATTGATTATTAAGAGTCTAGTTAGAATTATATGGTGCTTAAAAGTCCATGGTTAAATATTATATTTTCTAGAGAATCTCTATGCTTGAGCATTACAAAGTGTTGTTGTTTTTGGTTTATTATGAGCTAGCATGGATACTTCTTTTGTATGCATGATGATTGTTTCTTGTTTTGGAGTACTATTTGGAATAACGCATTTATGCATGAATATGTCAAAAGATATGATGGACCTATTTAGGATCTGTGTTGGATAGCTTTGATGCTAATATAGTGGAGCTACAAAGCAGAATAGCCATGGGTTTTCCTTGATTACGATGCCTAAGTAGGAGGTGGGTTTACATTGTCTTGAATGTGTAATAATTATGATCAACACTTGTAATTTATCATATTGATTCATGGAGGAAAATTCTAGTAATTATGCAAATTTTGGGAAGAACTGATTTGCTCTGGAATGCCTAGTTAATTCCTTGAATTAACTTGAGAAACACCCAAAAAGTAGTTATGGTTGTTAAGGCATATATGCATGAGTCTGGAGGTTGGATTTGGCTTAGTCTGGGAAGGTCTGGGAGTTTTGACATTTGAGACAAGTACCAAGATACTTCTCATTGTGGAGCCGGATCCAATAGGGGGCCGAACTTAGCTTGATCCAGTGGAAGTGGATTTGACAAAGTGGATGTTAGATTTGTAGCTCGGACATGTGTTCTAGCCATGAGAGTTGTCATTGAGACTAAGAACATAGAGGAATTAATTATATTCAAGCCCATGTAAATTTTCATAAGGGAAATATCTTAATTATGTGAATTAGTGATTTTTTAATTATTTCCTAAGTCTAACTTAGGGAAAGTGGATAATTAATTGGCATTAGTTGGGATAAGACCAATTTATCTCTAGAATCATGTAGAAAGTTTCTAAGATTATCTTAGCCATTGATTGGATCTAGTGAACTTCTAATCATAGCCATTCATTTGTGAATGAGATATTGTAAAGGGATATCAATGGGAAACATTGGAGATAGATCAGATCGTACAGACACATCGAGTTGGTGATTTTCAAAAGACACCAGAAGGTTTCAACAACAATGATTGAGAGAGATATTTCTGGGGTTATTCTTCATCAGATAAATTTACAGTTTCTAAATTCTAGAGGGAATCTATCAGGGTTGAATTATTTCCATAGGAGGTTGAGTTTGGTAGTGCGAGTTTCTATAAGTCCATATTGAGTTTCCGATTGCTAATACAAATTGTTGGAGGTAGTGCAAGTGACCTGTGCGAGTTGTTGGAGGTAGTATAACTTTCTAGTTCGATTTCCCATAGATAGTGCAAATTTTTGGGAAGAGCAGTTCAAATTCCCAATTAGCTAGTGCGATTGGATTAAGGGAGAGTGAATTGCAGGAAAGGGTTGAGTTGATTTGTAGAGGTAGAAAATGAAGTTTTCCATTTTGATTTGTTCAAAATTGAAGATAAAAACATTTCTAGAGCTTTGTCATAGTCAGTAAAGTAGTTGTAATTTGGAAACTTTTGCTGAAGATATTAATAAAATCCCTCATATATGAAAACTAGTTTCCCCACATTGGGGTTTTTCCAGGGATGTTTTGTCCAAAAATACTAGTGTAAATTGTGTGATTGGTTTCTCGTATATTTCCTATAATTTTATTTTTGTGATTGGTGTTGTTTAAATTATTATTTGTTAATTCCCACAAAAGAATTAATTTGTCATGAATAAGTAACAAGAAATAATTAATTGGGCTAATAACACCTTTTGGGTACCCAAAAATTTCACATGGTATGAGAGAAATGTGTTGTTTTTCCAAGTGCAATGGATACTAGCACAATATTTCTGAAAACTAATATTACATCTAATTATGTTGATCTCCTTTTATCTTTTCCAATATATCATTAAGCAATTATACTCCAGAAAGTAAACCATACAAGAATGGTAAACAATAGAGATCACAATGCACAAAGAGAGCACACTATTTACCCTAAGAAAACCCACTAAGGGGAAAAACCTAACAATCTTTTCAATAGATAAATTCTTATGTTCAAAAGGAGACATACCTAGACCTTATATTCATCAAATAGGTCAAAATGAACTTCAATAAATCTATGGTCAAACTTGGTCAAAACCTCCAAGTCAATCCTTCCAATCTGATCCAACACTTTGATCTGTTGGTATACCCCATAATTTCATCCCGCTTGCAACTGCCAAAATCCCAGAATTTCAGCCTCCTACAATAGCCTAGAAATTTTTCTTGCTACGACAGAAACTGCCCAAAAAAAGTGTGAGTTGGAGAGAGAGAGAGTCCTTTCACAAATGACATATAGAAAGAGAGAGAGAAGAGATGAATTCATCCTTCTTTTTGTCCTCCTTGTCTTTCTTGTCCTTTATTAGGATGACTAGAAATTGTTGTGTTTGAGAGAGTGGGAATTGATGTCTTGAGGAGGAGGTTGAGCTTCCTTTATATAGTGAAATAGTTGGGTCCAACATGTGTGACTCTTCCTGGGCTACCTTGACTTGGAGGGAGGTTGACTTGACAAAATTGGAGCCAAAATTTTCAAATTTTCAAATTCAAATTTTCTTCTTTTAAAAATATGAAAGGGCATTGTTGAGAAATATAAGGCATAGGAATTTAGGTGATTTCTCTTTTAACGATAAATGTTTGCGAATAATTTTACTTATTTATATCAGGTTCTTATTTGAATTAGATTATTATAATGTTTTTCTTCATCAAACAACTTTCAAACCATAAAAAATAATGGGACAAGAGACACAAGATGTAGGCAATCAACCATGGCCAAAATCTCTCCAACTTGAGAGGAAAACCCAAAGGAATTCTTCTTCTTATAGAAACTTCAAATGAAGAAATACCAAGACCAATAGCAAAGACCCTTGACTTACAAACCACTCCAAGAATAAGCCACAAGTATTCTAAGATAAACTTCTTCTCTCTTGAGTCAACACTAGTCAAACTATTTGCTTTCCTTTGGATCTCGGCTACCATTCAGATTTTCGGCCTCTTGAATCAGACCTGCAACCCTCAGCTTCTTAAGTAACCCTAGTTGCAACACGTGTGATGGATCTTGACCAATTTTGTACCTTTATTCCCTTCACTTGGATATAAATACTTTCTTCTTCAATTTAGTTTGATGAATATCTTATTCTCTTCCTTGATTTGGTCCCTTGAATGACTGTACTAGACTCAACTTATTTTGCGGTAGATAACCCTTGACTTCCTCGCATGTGTGAAATGTATTTTCCCAAAACTAATATGAATTATCTTGGCTTAGTATCCTCCTTTATTCACTTGATGGGAGACTTCCTCTCTTAGGCTTCTCGTACTTTTATCCTATTTAAGATCTTTTTTCGAATGGTGTCTTATGTGAGGCCAAGTCCTCTCTATATATAGGGATCTGCTCCTTGAAATAAGCTGACTTGTGTAAGGGAGAAGGTCGACATGCTCTTCTAGAATGGTCTCTAGTTCCTTTGGAAGGCCAACTTGAACAAATGCTTGTGACAAGGTCTTGGAGGGTTTATGACACAAATAAATTCTCTTTTTACAATATGTAACATGCCCAAATGGGCCTTCAATACATGACATTGACTTACTAGAATTTATGACTTGATGACCAAACCTAATAGCTCACAATGGGAGCTTCATCTATAAAAATAAAATTCCTTGAGCATGAAACCCATGACTCAAGCATTACAAAATAATTTTATTTTTCTTCTTTACATCAATTACATAAAATCATGATTACACATGTCATTATGAAGAGCAGACCTAGTTACATATTTCAACACTCCCTCTTAACTAGGGAGGTATTCATAATCCATACAAGGTACTTGGACATTCTTAATTTGAATAATTCTCATAATAAGAGTCAGATTTTTAACCCATCTATTTTGCATCATGTCATCCAGAATTGTCACATAGCAAGGACTTAACTAACAACTCTATCTCTCCACAAGATTAGAGAAAATGTAGGCGAGACCAATGATATATAGACACCCTCATGATTGTCTCTCTTGAAACAAAGCCTACCCGGGTTTTCTCAGAGTATGTTCCCCCAGGACTATTCTTATCTTGGATTCCTAGTCCTCAAAGAATATCGGTCCTCTATGACTACTCTTATCTTGGATGCCCTACCACATCCTCAAAGAGTATCAGATGCTAGATGCTTACCCAATCCTCTATTTTATATTCCCAAGTGAAGACAAGGATGACATGTCTATATATCCCTCTCAACTTTGGGAGGACATACCCATTCGAATGAAGGAATGTACCCAAGATCTCTCTTAATCAGGGACTTGACCAAGCTCCATTTTGGCTAGGGACTTGTTTCTAGCATCTCTCTCAGTGGAGATGATGGGATAAAAAATTGCTTGTAGAACTCCTTTCTTTTATTTCATGAATTACTTCCTTGTCATAGATTCAACATCTTGTGGGACTTTTTCGTAGGGCATAGACCATCCATCACTTTCATCCATGAGTCATGTTAGTCATGTCATCATTCCTTTCATTGGAAAGTGATTCATTAGTCCATATTTGGCCTTCCTTCATGCCTTGTTGCCATCTTCATGTCATGTTTCCTTAAGGACCTTTCATCCTGCCACATGAGCATTAGTTGTAGAATAATTCCATAGATCTTCCCTTAGAAGCCCTACATAAGCCCATCCAGATATTGTTAAAAAATAAGAGATGATCATTAAGTCAAAAATTACCTTTGTGATGGTCTTTCATCATGACATATTCCTGTTTGCATCAACATCCTGCATACATATTGACACATCTCCAAAATATATATATTTTCAAGGGTCTCTTTCTTTTTCAGACTTCATCAGGGTCTTCATATATTTCATGGAGATATCATAGTCAAACCTTTCAGTCCTTGGATGTTGATTTCCTTTTCCATAGTTTCATATTTCATGATCTCTTCCTTTATTTCTGCACACATTTACTTTCCAGGAACTTACAATCATAGTTCCTTCAATTTTTTTCAACCACCTCATATTTCATATGGGGACATATTATGTTGATTTCATCTAGTCAATATGTGAACCATACCTTTCGGCTCCCTTCCTAAAGAGGAGATCCTCGCTTTTGAACGTTCTCTCGAGGTATAGCTTTCTTTCATAATATATGCAACCATATGACATGACTTAATTTGATCAAATAAAAGCATACATACCTCATTTTAGGTCATCTAGACTTCCTTCAACAACTTACTTGATTGAAGGAACTTCGATCCCTTGTCCCTCTTTTCTTCTTTTGACATCATACCATCATCCCATGAATTCCTACAAGTTGGAATTCTTGATGAAACACTTGGTTCCTTTTAATCGATGAATCTTTCAATGAAGACTCCAACAGAGGATCTTGAGTATCCTCATCCAACAAATGTTTCTTTTTTACTGATGTATGATGAGCTTTGTACTATATTACTTTTTATTCTTCTCATAAGTACCACTTATGCTTCTAATGAGGTTACCAAGAGCTATATCCTTCTATAGGTCATGCCATATACTTTTGTTTTAACTACCTTTCATTCTTCTCTACGATGATGTCATGAGCTCTTTCTTTCAATTCTTCTATGATTCCATTATGGATCCTATCATGCTCCTTAGTGACTCATGCAAGCCATATCTTACAACAGAAAACTTGAAAACCAAAACTTGAAAAGAACTAGGTGAGGAAGAATATCTCTTCTTTTCAACTTCCTCTACTTCTTTGATGATATGGGATTCTTATCTTCCCCTTTTGTTATTTTCCTTCTTAAGCTTAGGGCAATATCTATTGTAATGCCCATATTATTGACATCCATAGCATTGAACTTTAACCATATTCTTCTTCTTTTTATGAGGACCAAATTTTCCTTTGCTTTTCGTCATTGTAGCATGTTGGGTGCAAGATCCCCCAAGGCACGCTTTGGGGCTTAAAGCCCATATTTTGACCAAATCTGATGTAAAGACTCTGTGTTTTGTGGGCACGAAGCGCGAAGATTGTAAATGAGTCATAGGGTTGTCTGCCCTCAATTTTGTAATGTAATGTCGGCTTTAGAAATCTACCCATGGTTCACGGACCATGGGATTGTATAAATAAAGCGAGGCTCTAAGTTGTAAATCAGTTAATCAAAGTAAGTAAGATCTAATGATGAATAATTGAGTCTTATCTAAGTGTAGAGTCAAGTCTTTGGGTTTTAGAATATGTGAAGGCTCTGCAGCTGAGTGCGCAGAGGCCTAGTAGTCTGCAACTAAGTGCGCGGACTCCTACAGCTGAGTGCGTAGGGCAAGACGAGTCTGTAACCTTTAGAGAAGTAATAAAGAGAAGTTTTACATCATTTACACGTAACTTTTTCCTGTTTTGTGCATTTAATGTATCAGATATAAATTGAATTTCTATTGTTTATATGATGCGTGAACTTATATGAATGTGTTAATAAAGTGAATATAAGATAAAGTATCTGTTTACGTGAAGATAACTAACTATTATAAGAAGATAAGTAAGCTACGCAGTGTAACTTGGGGAAGTAGCGTAGATCGCTGCTAGCGTAGTGCGAAGTTACCTGGTGAGGGCTATGCGAAGGTGATTATAATAGATCGTGAAGGCCTCGTAGGTTAGGATAGTGCGTTAAGTGACCTGCGTGAAGGTATTCGCAGTTGGACTAAATTGACCCCTCAGACATCTCAAGGGTGTGAAAACTTGGTTCCAGCATCCCCCCATACTGCTTTGGGTGAGACCTCAGTTCGTGCTCTGCGGGCTATTGCCGAAAGGGCTAGTAGTACAGGGATTTGTTTGGATAATTAACTCTGAACCTGGGTCAGGCCCCCTCAAGCCAACAAATGGTTCTGTTGTCGGGACCAGAATCTGCATAGAGATGTCTAATGTCATATCATTGGAATCCAACTAAGAAGGAAATTGAAGCTTGGCTGGACAGAAGAATTCATGAGTTCATGGCGTAGGAGAACATGAATCTGCGACTGACAAAAGAAGAGTGGTTAGACTGCTACCTATAGACATAGATCCACGAAATATTTTTCGCATCTTTCCCTACTCAGCTATACGAGTGGATCTCGAAGCTAGCAGATAGCTTACGAAGGTGGAAACTCGACAATCCTATTGTGTGGACCCCAAGGTTGGTGCACAGATTGGAAGCACCGGAGGATAAGATCATGTGCGTTGGTGATCACTGGCTCGATCAGATTATAGGAGAATTCATTACTGATTTCATGGTAGATACTTCAGTCAGCTATAGCAAGGCAGAGCGATGCTTTCTCAAAGGACCATGAGGTAAGTACGTAAAGTCTCTGAATACTTCTATTAAAATGCTATTATGTGAAAAGAGGGTTATGCAATTACCTTTATGTCTGGAGCTACGCGAAGTGGAAAAACCTACAGAAATGAAGGAAGTAAGGGACCAGAGAATATCCCTTTGATTTCACCTCTGCGAGGGGACAAGGAAGAGCTCGCAAATGTCTCACTGCGAAGTGTGATCAGTTTGATAAGACAGAGGATTTCGTGCATACGACCCCCACCCACACCACCACCAGTTTCACCACCTTCACCTCCATCTTCACCCGTACCATCTCCGCCACCACTGCGAGTCAATATGGAAAATGTGATAAAGTTGCCTGTGTTCAAGGGAGTAGGAAATGAAGATCCGAACTAGTTTTGGTTTGTGATAAGAGCTGTATGGGAAGCGCAGGGAGTTACAGATGATAATATAAAGAAAGTGATGCTAGTCAGCACTCTGTAGGATCGTGCGATGACCTGGTATATTAAGCATTCTAATGACAATCTGAATGCGGGAATCGCGGATATCCAAATTGCACTAAACAAAGAATTAAGCGGGCCGAAATTAGAAGCGTAGTCGATCATTGGATTCAAAGATATCATAATGCTACCAGGCGAGACTCCTTGGGAGCTGGATTAGAGACTAAAGTGTACGATTCACGAAGCTAATATGACTTTGACAGATGGACAACACCGCATTTGAGGAATGCGTTATCACAACAGAGGTTAACGACTCAGGCAGAGGCCTTAGAGATCATGATGAGGCTGCATGAGACCCCAATATAGGATCCTAACTTGGGAGTTTAGCAGATCCACGCATAGTTGAAAAACTTGTGCCTTGAGATGCAGAGTCTGAAATAGGACAGGACAACCCGACCAAAAGTGTGCGAAGAGGTGTGGTGCGTAAAATGCAAGGGTCAGGGTCATGATAAGGACCACTGCCCTGTGTTCGCAAATTACCTCGCGGGAGGAGGACTGATGCTGTTAAGGCCGGAAGCACAAGCAAGACCTAGCGCGACACTTGCTTTGTGGTGCGCAATTTGTCAAATAGGAGGAAAGCATGCTACGAAAAACTGCCATTTGTTATAGAAGTACACACAGAATTTGCAACAGTTGTTCTGTAATATTTATAGATCGGTTGGACATGATGAGTGCACTTGTAGAAGCTATGAGCTGATGATGGATAAAACTCCCACCTATAGAGTTCGGGTTGAAATGCGGCCCCTAGACCAGAATTTAGGAGTGGCGCGAACCAGATTTCAGGGGCGCGGACGAGTTTGAAGTGGAGGAGGACCTGGGAGAGGTCGTGGACAGCTGATATGCTACAATTGCGGAGGGCCACGACATTATGCCTGTGATTGCATGAATCCAACATGCCCATCATGTCTGTATTGTACCTTGTTTGATCATGAAACGAAGGATTTTCCTACGCTGATAGCTAAGATACGTGACAAGGGAGCACTACCACCTCCCCCAATTCAGAACCTACAGATGATGAGGTCTGAGCCGCGCGAGGAAGATCCAAATGTGAACATTTTGGTCTGAAGTGGGATCGCGACGAGAGATGATAAAGGAAAACAACCTGAAGATAGTACTTGGGTTCGCAAGGCACTGACAAAAGAAGTAGAGTTTGATTTGGAGCATGCTAAGGAAACCTTCATGGAAGCTAAGAAGAGCTTCATTGATGCCTCCACTTCAGGAAGCAAAGATAGATCAGAGTCAGAAATGGATCCATCTATGCTTACAATGTTCCTGGAGACATGCATGAAGCTACTGCGCGACAATAAGGTTGTAAAGGGACTACAGGAACTCATTAATAGATGCGCTGGGACTGCACCAAGAGAACCATGCGTAGTCAGAAAGATTGCAATGCATGCAACGAGGACATGAAGAGAAATGAGGCTAACCATACAAATTGGAGAATATGAGATGGACCAAGTAATTCTGGACTTAGGATCTGATGCGAACGTTCTACCGAAGCAGACATGGGAATGCATGAGGAGGCCTACGCTACAATGGTCTCCTATTCAACTGTGAATAGCGAACCAACAGAAGATAATACCCATGGGGTGATTGCAGGGAATCACAGTGGATATTGAGGGAGTGAGCACGCTAGCATACTTTGAAGTAATAGAGATTGTTGATGACAACAATCCCTACCCTGCGGTCTTAGGAATTGATTGGGCCACTGACATGAACGGGGTGATTAATTTGAAGAAGCACAAAATGATTTTTGAGAAGAAGTATTTGTGCATAGTTATACCCTTGGACCCTGCAGAAGGGTCACACTATATAGAACTGGTGCACGACTATTAAAGTGACGATGATTTGGACTGCATCTACAAGATAACCGCACGAGAGCAAGACTGGGTAAATCCCACCACGGATGGAGGAATGTCATGGGAGTGCAAAATCTCCTATACTTCAGATTTTGATGAGGAGATAGAGCGAAGGCAGAATCGGTTACACGAGGTAACCACGTTGAACTGTAATATGATGACAAGATCACTACGGTGCATATCGATAGAAGCAAGGGATCTGCCTACTGATGATGGGTTAAGTGAGGTAGATACTTTCCTAGATAAGTTTGAAAGGGAGGTTCCAGAAAAGAAACGTTTTGAGGCCTTGAATTGGGTATTGTGCACTACACCCACGAGGTGGTGGGGTACGCACAAAGGGAGCTCTGAGGACTGGCGTGAATGCAGGGGAATGATGCACACACGGTTTGGGAAGTCTAGAGTGAGATTGACAAATAAATGCAATGGGCAGGATAAACTACATGCACATCCAACCAGGTGGGTACAGGCATATGGTAAACAACTTACATGGATGCACATGAGCTTTGCGTTGGGAAATATGGGCAATAAGCATGTTTTGGGAGGGCAAATGCGTGAATGGTTCCTCAAGTTGGAATGACAGGGTGTAGAAAGAATGAGTGCACAAAAGGTTATCCATGTGGAAGCATTTAACAAGGTGTGTAGAGTGCTGAACAAGGTAAATAATGTGTAGTGAAGTGATTGGGACCTGTGCGTACCAACAATTTTATGGGCTTATAGGGCAGTGTGCAAGAAACTGACAGAACAAATGCCTTCTAGGCTGACCTATGGAGTGAACATTGTAATACTGATGGAGTCTATCATGCCTAGTTCGCGCATAGCAGTGCCCACAGATATGACAGATCGCGGAGCCTTGGAAGAAGGGATCGCGCAGTTGAACGAAGAAGAATGCTTGGGACCTAATGAAGAGATCCAACAGGGTAATCTTAGGCTCCAAGAACTCATGAATGAAAGAGTTCAGTTAAGGGAGAAAAGTGCCATGATGGAAGCAGAAGTCAAGAAGCTTGAGGAAGGAATACAAAAGGACTTTCTTGAGAAGAAAACCTTAGTGATAAAATAGGATGCGCACGATTATGTTGATGAATTTGGGGACTGCTGCCGAGAGTTGATCAGTGTGATGCCTTGGATCAGGCTATATATTACTAAAGGGATCACTGATGGTGGCGCGATGCAGATGGTAAAGTGCGCGATGTAGATAGTAAAGTTAAAAGGTGGACTTTTCCCAGGAAAAGTGATTGATGGTCAGTTGAAGCCGTATACTAGTGGCCCGGCCACCTGACTAGCTATGGGAAGCACAGTATTAGCACTCTAGGCAATTGAAAGGAGGTGCGGGACTATAAACTACTCTACCCAAAAACTGCGCGATGACCAGACTGCACGTAGGAGCGAAGTGTCACAAGGTCCGCGACAACACAAGGGTAGCTGCGCTGCCGCGTGGGTTGGCTGGAAAGTGACCGTTATAGTCACTATTCATGATGTGATGCTTGGTTTGAGACCAAATGGAGTGGGCGACAGGCATTTAAGGTAGGCTTTATGGGCTAGATTTGGGAAAATCTGCCACCAAGGGAGCATTAATGAACCAGATTTGGGGGGAACGGTCGAATTTGAATTCAAAAGGCGTTATAAATTGCAAAGGGCTACCCAGAAAACAACACTTGGCCATTTGAGAATTGAGCTATTACGTGCCCAGAGATCTATGAACCTAGATCCATTTGATGTTTTGAAGTCGAAGGTGTTGTTTGAGCACTTACCTGAGCCGTTAAGAGATTTGTGGAACAACAGTATGACCACACTAGAGGAAGCCATGGATATTGGCGAAATGATCGCTAAAGAGGCCGTTCAGGCCATGACAATAGGAGATTCCCTTGAGAGTGCCAGGATAGTTGCAGAAATCCCTAAATCACCACGCATGCCGAGACCTAAGAAAGATAAGAAACCCATGGTCCTAGTGCATGTGTCCTCTAGAAACCCGCTATGAACTAAACTGACAATGGAAGAAAAGGGGAAAGCGGTTAATCTGGAAACTAATGAAGAGGAGGAAGAACTTGAGGAAATCCTTGTCGAAGAGGAGGAGGACGAAGACATGGAGGTGGAAACCGAGAACGCGAACCCTCTAACTAGGTTTCCTGCGTACGTTCCTCCATGGAAGGGAAAGGCAAGGGTACCCAAGGACCTAGATGAGAGCAAGAGCTCTCCAAAGACTCCACTGCTACCTGACGATCTTGTTTGAAGGAGCGCACTTGGGACAGGTGCCAAGTCTAAAGTTTGAAGATTGGGATCTCGCAAGCCACGAAAAGTTCCCACACTTGGCAACCACATAGCTCATGAAGCCGAATAAAAACACTGCAGTGAGAGTCATAGAATTGGACCCACACAAGTGGTTGCGTGGGGTAGAGAAAGCAGGGTTGTTGAACCTGCTTTGGGTGTCGCATTACCATTGTGCCCCAGTAACTATCTTTGTCATCAGGTAGCTACTCTTCCTGGTGCATGATGGGTGTTTATGGCTAGAGGAGCCCATCCCCATCACGGACCACCTGATTCATAGAATTACCTGACTCCCTTGCAAGGGGGAGGACCCAGTAGATATTTCAAAGGGTAAGAGCACCGAATTGGCCATTGCGAAGGCCATGAAGGAAAAAATCAAGCTGGAGAAGAAGAAGAGAGGGTACGTGATCTCTAGTATCAATAATAAGGTAGTCAAAGTTGCAACCCAGATATTGGCTAGCAAGGTTATGTAGAAGTGTCGCGCGATGAGGTGCTTGCGCCGGTGGTAGCACTTACCGTGCAGTGTGCATAGGGTGTCTAGTTTAACTGGTCAGAATACCTGTGCAAGGAGTTCCTGGAGAATTGCCATGAGGCACAGGAACAGGGGAAGACTTTCCACTATGCATGGATTCTACTATCCATAGTGTTGGTAGATTGGGAGTTGCCTGAGGACAGCCAGTTCCCCATAATTGCACAGGATCTTCCGGAGGCAGCGAAGTACGCTTCGCTATGGGCAACTAAATATGCACAGAGTATCAGAGATAGCAAGATATTCTGGGTGTTCATGGAGATGAACATCAGAATGGGGATTAACCGCGGGCCACGGTTATCACCCACTGTCTACAATAGCCTACAAAGCTTCATGGAGTTCAAGACAAACTTCCATCACGTGTACATCAGGGCGCATAAGGACCCCACAAAGAAGTGGAATGAACTACCATAATTGACCACGAACGATGTTATATTCGTCGTACTTGACTCATGGCTGCCGAAGTGGTGCGCTCTAGCCATCTCTGCGATAGAAATAGAAAAGTCTGTTGCACAACGGAAGAAGGAGGAGGCAAAACTATGGATGGCGTAGCTGGCAGAGAAGAGAAGAAAAGAGGCAGCAGTAGCTAAGCAACAACATGAAGCAGAGAAGGAGCGTGAGGGCTGTAGGTCACCCTCGCCTGTGGAAGAGCCTGAGATAGAGGAAGGAGGCGCAGACCTAGAAACAACATCTACACAATTGAAGCGCTAGTGCCTGAGAGAGCAGGTGGGGCTGCGAAAGAAGTCGAAAGCTTCTAAGACTTCTTTGGACCCAATCACCCTCACTGAAGGAGATCTCCATGATATATGAGAGACGGTGCGCAATGTCACCGCGGAGGCCCTCCAACAGCTCATGGAGGAGAATCAGATTGTGTTGGGGGCTCTCTGGGCACACATATAGGAGTTGAAGGTGTGCACTCCTCAGGCTAGTACTCTCTCAACCAGCCTTGCAATAGGAACGGCTGCGGCTGAGGAAATTATGCGTGCCCGCATGACCAACACCATAGTGATGCCAGAGGGGGAATTGGTTACAAGGAATGAGGCCGACAGGCCTATTGTCAGTTTGTTGAAAGGAGTAGGGATCAACATGGTTGCGCTCCCTCAGGAGACACTTTATGTCCTACAGGACAGAGTGAGTGTAGAACTGCAGGCTAGGGAGTGCCACGCACTACAAGTGTTGAGTGAGCAGAAAATTAAAATGGAACAATTGAGCCTACAGCGTGACAAGGTAGTGGCGCAGAACTGGCAGATGGTGCAGGTGGTTGAGGAGGCCTACCAAATGGTCCTTGAGTTGGCCATCCCAGCAGAGGCACCAATAGAGGTGCGCATCCGAAGGTTAGATAGCAAAGCTACAGTTGAAGGCACAGCCTTCAACTCCTCCTTAGGTAAGGGAACAATGCACCAACGCCATTACATCGGGGATGGAGGAGATCAGTAGTGCAGTGAGGGACTGCACCAAAATGTTAGAAGAGTCGTTCGAGGTCCTCACCACTCTGCAGGAGGATTCGAACATACAGCACTTAGAAACAGAGGCACGTGAGCTGCAACAACATTATGATGATATAAAAGGGACCGCACAGATGGTGGCCCTTACACAGAGGCTCACGCGGTTGCAACAGGACAAAATGCTTAAGGAGCAGGTAGACACAACGTGACATAAAGAAGCGGTTTTGAAGGTGTGCTTCCAGCCTTGGATCAAGGAGGCATTCATCATTATAGCCTCGATCGAAGCCAAGCTCACGCAGATGCAGGGAACGCAAGAGCAGATGCAGGGAAGCAGTACAACAGTCTCTAAACAGTGTGTGCAAGAGATATAGTAGGTAGTTGCTCAGTGCACTGTCAATCTTGCAGCTGTTCAGACAGAGTTGGGAGGTCTCCGTGCGAAGATCTCTGCACCGACAAAGTGACTCAAGGGCAAGTCATGATGTTTGTGTTGGGGGCCTATTGGGCATAGGATCCCCCAAGGCAAGTTTTGGGGCTTAAAGCCCAGATTTTGACCAAATTCGATGTAAAGACTCCGTGTTTTGTGGCCGCAGAGCGTGAAGATTATAAATGAGTCATAGGGTTGTCCCCCTCAATTTTGTAATGTAATGTCAGATTTATAAATATACCCATGGTCCGTGGACCATGGGATTGTATAAATAGAGCGAGGCTCTAAGTTTTAAATCAGTTAACCGAAGTAAGTAAGATCTAATGATGAATAATTGAGTCTTATCTAAGTGTAGAGTTGAGTCTTTGGGACGTAGAATAGGAGAAGGCTCTATAGTTGAGTGTGTAGAGGCCTAGTTGTCCGTAGCTGAGTGCGCGGACCCCTACAGCTGAGTGCGCAGGGCAAGATGAGTCTGTAACCTTTGGAGAAGTAATAAAGAGAAGTTTTACATCATTTATGTGTATCGTTTTCCTATTTTTTGCATTGAATGTATCAAATATAAGTTGCATTTCTATTGTTTATATGATGTGTGAACTTATATGAATGTGTTGATAAAGTGAATATAAGATAAAGTATCTGTTTACGCAAAGATAACTACCTATTATAAGAAGATAAGTAAGCTACGCAGTGTAACTTGGGGAAGTAGAGCAGATCACTACTAGGGCAGCACAAAGTTACCTGGTGAGGGCTACACGAAGGCAATTATAACAGATCACGAAGGCCTCGCAGGTCAGGATAGTGCGCGAAGTGACCTGCGCAAAGGTATTCGCAGTTGGACTAAACCGACCCCTTAGACATCTCAAGGGTGCAGAAACTTGGTTGCAGCATCCCCCCATACTGCTTTGGGTGAGACCTCAGTCCACGCTCTGCGGGTTGTTGCTGAAAGGGCCAGTAGTACAGGGATTTGTTTCGCCAATTAACTCCGAATTTGGGTCAGGCCCCCTCAAGCCAACATGGCATATGCTTGATTTTTCTCATTTGATCCTACATTAGTTTTTTCCTTCAGCCTGGTTTCTTCAATATTGCATAGTCACCATAGATCCTTGAATGGAGTGGCTTCCTTTTTCCCATAAATGCTTAATGTAAAGTTACCCCATTCCTATGGTAGTTAATTTAGTACTATGTCGTAGTCATCTCCTTGTCAAAAATTATTTCTCCCATATCTTGAAGTTGGTCCCTTATTTCAAATATCCTCATAAAGCATAAGGCTGTTCCTTATTCTTTTTATACACTTAGCTTATAGAGTTCTTATCTTAACGATATTGCTTCACATGCAGTGCTTACAGAAGACAACTCTACCAGTTTGTCATATATTTCTTTTGAAGTTTCAAGTTTAGATACATAACGAATGAGGGGATCCTTAATGGATTCGATGTGAATCCTTTGAGCCCTTACTTCCCCTTTCATATATATTGCAAGTTCTTGAGCGTCTTATTTTGGAGGTTTGGTGATATGTTCCATGAACTCATTTTGTATGAGATTTGAATCTATCCTTTTCTTCCATGCAACAAAATTCTAAGCCCCAACCAATTTCTTTCTTTCCTTACAAAAAGACATTTTGACAGGTTCATATGTTGACATAAATATGATTACTTGTGAATATGCCTCTTCAAATTTCTTCCTCCTTGAATTTGATGATGATAGAGATAATAGAAAACTTCTCCTTGATGAAGATAGTTTTGTTCAAGAGTGATCCTTGGCTCCAACAAGAGGTAGATCACCATAGAAATTTTGATGATGATGAAAACATCCTTGTTGATGATGATTAAAACGTCCTTGATCTTGCTTCTCTTGGATGAGTATACTTAAAGTTACTTTGATTTGTAGATCTCTTCAACTTGAGTAGAGGTAGGGTCTTTGTGGTCTCTTTCCTTGATAATGACTTGAGCGAGGATCCCAAGACTTCTTCTTAGATCGATCTAGGGTTTTGACACTTCCTTTAAGAAGGTAATGTATATATTGACTTCAAAATTCTTGAGTGTCCCTTGTTGAAAAACCCTTCCTTGATTTTGTCACCTTAGCTCTAATACCATGTTGAGAAATCTAGGGCATAGGAATTTAGGTGATTTCTCTTTTAATGATAATTGTTTGTGAATACCTTTTACTTATTTATATTAGGTTATTCTTTGAATTAGATTATTTTAGTTTTATTCTTCATTAAACAACTACCAAACCATATAAAATAATGAGAAAATAGACACAAGATGTAGGTGATCAAGCGGGGCCAAAACCTCTCCAACTTGAGAGGAAAACCCAAGTGAATTCTTATTCTTATAGAAGCCTAAAATGAAGAATGCCAAGACTAAGAGAAAATACCCTTGACTTACAAACCACTCAAAGACTAAGTCACAAGGCTTTTAAGATAAATTTATTCTTTCTTGAGTCAACACTAGTCAAACTACTCACTTTCCTTTGGATCTCGGTTACCCTTCATATTTTCAGCCTCTTGAATCAAACCTGCAACTCTCGGCTTCTTCAGTAACCCTATTTGCAACATGTGTGAGGGATCTTTACCAAATTTTGTACATGTATACCCTTCGCTTGGATAGAAATACTTGCTTCTACAATTTAGTTTGATGAGTATCTTATTCTCTTCCTCGATTCGGTCTCTTGAATGAATGTACTAGCTTCGACTTATTTTGTGGTAGATAACCCTTGACTTCCTTGCATGTGTGAAAGGTATTTTCCCAAAACTAATTTGAATTATCTCAGCTTCTTCTCCTCCTTTCTTCACTTGATGGGATACTTCTTCTCCTAGGCTTCTCACACTTTTCTCCTATTTTAGATGCTTGATCGAATGGTGTCTTATGTGAGGCCAAGTCTTTTCTATATATAGGGATCTGCTCGTTGAGATAAGCCGACTTGTGAAAGGGAGAAGGTCGACATGCTCTTCTAGAATGGTCTATAGTTCCTTTGGAAGGCCAAATCAAACAAGTTCTTGTATGAAGGTCTTGGAGGGTTTATGACACAAATACATTCTCCTTTTACAATATTTAACATGCCCAAATGGGCCTTCAATACATGAAATTGACTTACTAGAATTTATGACTTGATGACCAAACCTAATAGCTGACAATGCGAGCTTCATCTATAAAAATAAAATTCCTTGATCATGAAACCCATGATTCAAACATTACAAAATAATTTTATTTTTCTTCTTTACATCAATTACATAAAATCATGATTACACATGTCATTGTGAAGACCGAATCTAGTTACATATTTCAATAGACATGACTCAAAAATATAAATTTGTTTTAACTCTAGCATGAATAAAATGCTTTATAATAATCAATATAAATACATTAAGGGCCAAAATATACATTATGAAGACTGACCATAGTTACAAAGTTCAACATAGTGAAGCGCTAAGGTTATTGGTGATATGAGCGCAAGGGTTTCCAATGAGAAATAAAAAGTTTTCACACATATTTTCTCTTAATATATATTCATATTAATTGGGGTTTAATGTTTAAGGGTTTTATAAATGGCTTCGGATGGACTGAGGGATCAAGACAAAGTTTATGGTGCATCAAAATTTGGTATAAGGGAGTCCAAAATTTTAGAATTGTTGGAGGAGCATGGACTGAAGGAGTATGTTACGATGATTGTTGTCTTACTGATAGATCTGATGAAGTTAGTGAACTACTACGAAGAGGATTACAAGGCTAGACATATTTCATAATTGGATACAACTAAGAAGATGCGGGATGCCATCTTAAAGTTTTTCCAGAATGCTACTATCAAGAGGAAGTTGATCCTTAGAGAGAAGCTAAGAAACACCATATAGAACAAGGGATAAGGCATAAAAAATTATCTCACCATGCTCAGACTTGTCGAGGATGAGTTAGAAACTATTGGAGAGAAGATAGATGATGATGAGCACATGAGAACTTCTCTAACTGGGTTCTCAAAGCAGTGGGACGTGTTTTTCAAAGTGATCAATGGATGATAAGACCTACCTGATTGAGATAATTTGTAGAATGATTTCACTTAGAAAGATATTAGTTTGAGCCTTATAAGTGGCAGTAATAGTAAAATTCAAAAGTGTGAGGATGATGAGAATTTTTCTCTTGTCGGTAAAGGAAAAGCCAAGAAGGGCTTAAGCAAAGGGATTAACTCCAATGGAGAGAATAAAAATAAGGACATGAGTAAAATAAATTTTTTCAGATACTGTCAACATGGTCACTATGTTAGTCAATGTATAAACATGAATAAGGGTGAGAAGAAGAAGAATCATCAAACAATAGCTTCAGCAGATATTGACGAGTTACCTTCAAGACAATAAGATGAGTTTGCTCTCATAGCTTTCTTATCTCGCTCAACCACCATAGGAGTCTTGTATATTGACAGTGGGTGTCATGTCATATAACAGAAGTTAGAGAGTATTTCTCCAACTAAAAAGTAGAGTAGATAGTCTTCCAGATTCATATGCGAAAGAATTCCAAATGTACTCTATTTGGGAGAGGAAGTGTTACATTTCAGAGGGAGTCAGACAAGAGTACTCACGTTACAGTTTTTTTGCATGAGCTATGTTTGGGAATGAAATTAATTTAAGCTTTTGCTCTTTAGGATAAGGTGTATGACATATAATTGAATGACATGTTGGCAGTGTTGGATAACTCCAACATATAGGAGGTCTCCCCAATGTGAAGCCACAATTAGACCTCACACTGTTTGGAGTAAGATCTCCATCCAGAGTATCAACTCATCCACCATAACATAAAGGTTCGTCTTGGTTTCAACGGATAACATAAGATATTATATACATAAACCTTGAACAAGCAAGTTGACATTGTGAAACACCAATTGCAATGTGTAAAAGGATACCTTCATGAGTGGGAGACAAAAAGTGAGTCTCTAGAAGGAAGTAATAGTACTAACCTAAGAGAGACACACAAGAGCATGAATATTCATTAGCAAAATAGTTCACATAATGATTATTAAAGTGAATACAACACACATTCAACAAGATAAGTACTAAAGCCACTGAAATAGTTCAATTTATCCAGTACATATGAACACAACATATATCGTAAACATCCCAAGAATAGTCCTAAAACATTTGTGATACATGCATGAAAATGTGTTGGCTCATTGAATTTCAATTAGGTGAAAGATCCAAGTACACAGTTACAATGATGAGGCACTAGTTCTAGTAGTGGAACATTAAGTCACTTCTTGCTTCTCCAAAGAATAGTTTTTTCTCCTATGCCAAGTAGAGAAACCAAGACTAGCTCTCCAAATCTTAAGCCTCCAAAAGCCCCTTTTCCTTGAGTTATGAGGTTTCTTTTATAACAAGGGTAATGACCTTTCATATCCCCATGACTCTTGAGTTACCCTCATGACTCTTGGACTTCTAATGTGTCCTTTGGACTTCTAAACAACTCTTGAACTTCTAATGACTTTTGGACTTCTCCTAAAGACATTTTGTCCATATATGACTAAGTGACTTTTCATATTCCACATATGACTCTTAGACTTCCACACATTAATTTTTTTCCTTTTCTTTGAATTTACATCATTACAATATACATGATGATGTGGCATGACACATGGAAATACAATGGCCACTATGATTGTAGGTTTTAACCCTGTAAATAAATAACCTGCAAACGAATTCTTAAAAACACAAAATATACAATGGAGAGAAACAAAAAACAAATACACAAAGATTTTCCTGTGGATCCCAAAACCGAGACGACCAGATTGATTTTTCATTGTGTTCCTTTCAATGTTACAATACATATCTATACATGTCGAAGCATTCATAAACCCCAATCCATTAACCTTGGATTAGAACATAATCGTAGTTTCCTTGACCAGATCTACAAAATACCATGGGTATAAAATCATCATGCCCTAAACCATGTGCGAAAACCATGCACAAACCATAGGTAGGTCTGCCCACCTAATATAAGGTCCAATTTGTTTTTCTCGAGGCACTGCCCCAAACCCTGTACAGGGGCGAATACCCCCCTTGGAACCCCATGATAGTGGGGGATGCACTGCCCCCTGTGACCCCCCTTCTGTGCCTGACGCAATGAACAGGGGGGGTTGTCACCCCCCCGCGTATGTGACTAGTTGTGGAAAGAATATAAAACACACCCAACATTATCACACTTGTTGTTTTCTTTTCCACACAAGGGGTCACATGAGAGATTAGTCATTGGTCCAGCCCCACAATGCCCATTGTTTCTCTACACCAAGGAAACTTCTCAATGCTCACAGACTTCATCAATGCATCTGTATCATTCTTCAAAGTCTCCACCTTTACTAGCAACACCTTTTTGTCCTCAACCATATCCATCACAAAGTGATACTGAACATCAATGTGCTTTGTCTTTGAATGATAAACAGGGTTCTTTGCTAAGAAAAGTACACTTTGGCTGTCAAAATCTATCCTTATAGCTCGTTGTATGATCTGAAATGAGGGTTTAACATCTTGTTATACTTACAAGAACGTCCCATTCCAAAGCTTAACAAATATATGATCTAGCTTATGTTGACAATTGCGGAATTAAGTACTTGAAACAGGTGTATGTATTTGTTTGTTTTTAACTATTTTAGTGCTTTAATTCGATTTGTTTATGCTAATATTAAACACACATTACAACCATATAATGCAGCAAATAAAAATCAACACATAAAAACAAATTTAATCTGGAAGTTCACTCGAATATCATGGGCTATGTCTCCTTAAGCTTTCGTCATCTTGACTTGGCTCTTTGGGATTATGGAAAATTTTCTTTTACAAGTTCCAAACTTAACTCCAAAGGTTACTAAACTGAACCAATGGGTTTAGAAAACCAGCTATATCCCTGTCATGGCTGTCATCACTTTGCAAACAGATCTAAGGTCCCTTAGACTTGATTCCTTCAATCAGTGCACTAAGCTTCCCTAAGCTTCCTGATGGCACTAACTCTTTCAAAATTCTTCAACTGTCACTGAAACCTCTTCTACTATCTCCATCACATATCATACAACAATAATTGATTGATCATTTGCTCAAAATGAGCACTGCATCCCCAAACTAGGCCTTCCTCCATGGTTGGCACTGGGCTGCCTCAAACTTCCCTGTAGCATCTTGGCCATTAGAAGTCTCCCAATTCTTTTGCAAACCCCTGCAATGGATTCATAAGGCTCATTACAGTCAAGAATGACTGTTGGTTCGCTGAGAACAGGTACTAGTATCTACTGCAACTGCCTCCAACCCTTGGTGGCCTTGAGCTCCACAATCTCCCTGGATGAAAATATCCTTGAAGATAACTTCTTCAGCTTCTCTGGACTATTCCATTGGCTTCATAAGGCTCCAATTAGCCTATCTAGCCTCTTGTTTCACTCTCTTAGTTCAAAAACTGCTCCTGGAGTGCCTTTAGGCAGTTTCCCCTAGAGATCCTCCACTAATTTTGGTTAACTGCACTTAACTGTAGTTAATTTTGGCATAATCGCCCTTTTTTAGCGCTCCTCCAAACTAACCGTCAGAACTAACCATAACCTTTGGCACACATGTGATGGGTTTCAACTAGCGGTTAGGGGATAAGATTGTTAAGGCTGGTGGTTTGTTGGCAAACGACAGTTATATTGCGACATGTGAACAACTTTCGGGGACCGCTGGCAATCCTAACTGTTACACAAAAATATCGTCACCATGATTATTTGCAGTCAGTATGGGTCTATCATCACTTGTACTGTCCTCCTAAGAAAGTCTTAGAGCTCAGCTCTTCAAGTCAAGCTTTGAAATTGAGGGAAAGACATTGAAAATCAATAAAACTCTAGTTCCGCACTTTCTCTCACTATTGCCTGCGGTCCCGCACCTTCTGTTTACAAAAAATGCGGACCTGCCCGCTCTGTCCGTAAAGGTGTGGGTGCGGACCCCTGTGAAAGTCAAAAAGGCGCAAGTTTATTCTAAAAACTCACTTTGGGTTAATTCTAGATGATTCTAGAAGGAATTTTGACGTGGATTTGCCGCTCTTAGGTGGTTCATGCATCCCAAAAGAGAAGGAGCTAATCCCTTGATGAGAGGAGCTATCCCTTTGAAGGAGGGCTTTATCCCTTTGAAGGAGGACCTAGTAACTTCCCTCCATTGCACTATAAATTCAGGCATTGGGCTGGTTGCTAGAGAGGTTAGAAGCTGAACATTTTTGAGGGTAAATGCTGGTGAAATTAAGACTTCCTAGTTGAGCTTAAGAGGAGAGATCACATACCTTTTTGGCTTCATTGGGAAGTGAGTGAAACTTGTCAAAGTAGAGGAGACTTCTTGTTGGACCCTGGGAGGAGCTTGTACAGCGTTAAGGCACAGATTGTAAAGTTCTTCTTCTTTTGAATTAATACAATCAAACTCATTTTTCTCAACAAGTATCTCATGTTATTTGTTTCATGAACTCCTTGACTTTCATGTTAAATATGTTTTATGATATTGGCTTTTCAAGTGCTATTTAATTTGTTTGCTTGTTTGTGTTTGCAGATTCGCGACAAAGGAGCTCATTTGGATCGAAGGAGCGAGGGCATCCACAAACTTGCGTTGGACCTAAGGTAGTCCCTAAAAACACTTGTTTACCTTTGTTTATTAAAGCATATTTAGAGAAAGATAGTGTCTGGTTGGTTTGCTTGTCATTAGGTCTTCTTTAGATTCTAGGAAGGTCTATCTTGTCCGCAAGATCGACTTATTCCGTGTGACAAAATGGTGACTCCGCTAGGGACTTGATTTTTTCCTTGTTTTTACTTTGACCTGAGAAACTGTGTTTTTGTTTCTGTTTTTGGCTTGTTGTGTGTGGAATTGGGTAGATTTAGTAGATCCAGGGTTTTTTTTTTTTTCATAACTTTGGGAGAGGACCGCACCCTAGGCTTTTGACACAATGCGGACCTATCCGCAATTTTGCTTTTAGCACAGAGCGGTACCGCACCTGTGTTAAATGTGGGCCTGCGGACCCTGCTAAAATTTTGAAAAACTTAAGATTTTCTCTTTCAGTCAGTTTAGTTTTTGTTTAGATGTTTTTAGCCTCTGCCCAGATCTGCACGTGAGTGTTTTTATTTTTTGATCTTTGGAACTCTCACCCAATTTTCTCGACTTGCACTTGATTGGTTCTTAGATTACATTAGAATCATCTTGTGTTTGAGAATTCTCTTGCATAGATCACATTTGCATAATTAGAATTCTCATTTTCAGAATATGAATGAAAAATGTGCATAGATTACATTTGCATACTTTTCAAGTGAATTGTGCATAGATTACAATTGCATAGTTTACATTCTGAAAAATCAATCATAGATTTAGATCAGTTTTCTTTGATTTGAATTTACACAAAAATAAAAATAAAAAACTATTTTGGAATTGATTTGCATTAGTTTTTCTTGATGAAATTAGTGCATTAGAGAATTTGTTATATTTTCTCTTAGTGATCAATTTTTTGCATTATTGGAAGTGAATGGAAACTCTCCCCTTACTTTAGTTAGGATTCATCGAATTGAAAGGATTACATTATCATATTCGATTGCATTCAGTTTTGGGTCGGGTCATAACACCATTGGTTTCATATCCATTTACCCTTTTGAGTAATAACAGCCTAAATAACACAGTGCTTAATTAAAATTCATCTAGTAATTTTTACATTTTTAGGGCTCTTTCCACCAATCTAGGTTAGGCTAGTGTCTTGGAATAGGTTTTAGTTAACTCTCCAAGACAGTAAAACAAACAAGTAGTCAATCTTGTGGTAGGAAAGAAATTCCAATTGTTACATCTATGCTCTGGGAAAGCTCCTCTTAAAGGAGAAGCACGAGATCATATCGAGGAGCCTGGGGTCACTTGTTGGTAAACCTTGGATTATGTCAAGGAGCCTTCAAGGGGATTGAGCTTGTTACTCTGCCTTTGTGTGCGTATCGGATCGTAGACTGTTCCCCCAGGTATATTTGTTTCCGTTGGTAACCTTAGTGACCATAATCCATAGGATTCTTTCCTAAGGTGACGGTGGAGGGAAGATCCCACTGTACCTGGAGCAGACGTCGGCTAAACTCACTTGGATTTTTTGGGGGGTTCTCTTCACTCGAGACAGTTTAGTGGAGAAACTTGTGCTAGTCTATTCATTAAGCAGTTTGTCGGGGTAACTGTTCCAACCGCCATTTCTGTATTGGATTCTGCGACGTTGGATTTCATCACCAACTAGTGTTTTCGGTACAGAAAGTTATTGTTTGTGTGTGGTTTGACTCCTAGATTTGATAGTGCATGTTAATTTGTTTGTTTTTACTTTTAGAGACCATACGTGTGAATTGTGAATTGTTAATTGTTAATAAAATTCACTGAAGTTGAATATAATGGCAAATGTTCCGGAATTTACCGACCAAGGAACCCCTCTTAACGAGAATCCTAGTACCTTTCCTTATTTTGGAAATGTTGGTCCTCCTTATATGGCTACTTTGTCATTACCTGGATTTACAATAGGTTTACCGATATGGTTATTTTCAACTTCGTTGGCCCCAAATACTCCAATTGTTCCACCTCAACCGAATGCTTCACCTCAACAGAGTTCACCATCTCAACATCACCAACCTTCTGTTGACCCTTTACCTTCTTCGCCTAATTTTTCTTCCTCCATTTCTTCCTCTTCGCTTGGTAAAAGCCTTGATGCTAGTAACCAGGTGGCTAAGAAGAAGAAGAAAGGGAAGAAGAAGAAAAAGAAGAAAAAGCAAGATAAGAAAGAAGTCAACCAACCAACCACGACTGTAAGTGTTAGTTGTGTTGAGGAAAACTCCAACATGCATCGTAAACCCAAATACCCTTGCAGGCTTTGTAAGGGTGACCACTTCCTTATCAATTGTCCTGGTATTCCAAAAGTCTTGGAAGTATGGTCAGAAAAATCTCATCAACTTTCCATTGATCCATCAACCAGTGATAGTCAGGTTCCTGGGAAAAAGGGTAAAGTTAGGTTTCCTTGTAAGTTATGCAAAGGGAGTCATCAAACTCACATTTTCCCTCACATGGATGAAGCCTCAAAATTGTTGAAAAACCTTACTGTTCCACAGCAAGAATTTCCAACTGGTTACCGTAAACTTTCTCCCAATCTACCGTCAACTGACGGAGTGATTGATCTAGTTTCAAGTACAGTCGATCACACTCTTCCATTGGAGAGTGAAACTCATGTCACTCAGGTTGATGATCCATTAGTTGATCAAGTGGTCGATTCAATTTCACATTCGATCGATCACACTTTCCCTTTAGAGAGTGAACTTCATACTGCTCAGGTTCTTTTTATTACATCAGATTCCTCTACGCCGGGGGGCATTTCACCTGTTTCTATGGAACCCCCTCCAAGTACCGAGGTATTTTCCTTTGATTGGAATAGATTGACAGAACCTCGTCTTCCTTCCTCCATCCCTTTCCAAATCATTGTCAAGGTTGGTGGTAGGGACATGCATCGCACACAGGTAGATGAAGGTGCTTCTGTTAGTATTTTATCCTCAATTGCTTGGAAAGATTTGGGTTCCCCTCAGCTTGCGCCTATTACGCAAAATCTGAAAGCTTTTAACAGAACCATTAGTGAACCTTTAGGGATCCTTCCTAATTTTTCCATTACCTTGGAAGGTAAAACTGTCTGTATTGATCTTATGGTAGTTCGAGGTCCCTTGGATTTCAATTTACTCCTTGGGCGAGACTATGTTTATGCAATGAAAGCTGTCGTATCGACACTCTTTCGCGTGATGTCTTTCCCTCACAATGGAAATATTGTGACTATAGACTAGCTTTCGTTCCCTATTCTTGTTTCAACTACAAATAATATGACACCCCTAAATTTTCCTGATTCTAAAGTGGTATCTACCCTGCCACGGGTTAATTATGTGGCAACTGGTCCTATGTTTTCAGTTACCGATGTAAGTGAGCCTCTCACTGTTTGCTCATCTTCCTTTGATTTAGATCCGGTAATTGACATGGAAAACTCTATGGGATTACTTGAACATGATGTTCTTATCCCTTTTGAGTCCCTTGACATGTGTTCCTTCCAGAGAACTATTCTTCCTTCTGATGAGGACCTCTTGGAAGCCATGATCAAGGTGTGTCCATTGACATGTTTTTCTTCCAGTTGGAAGCCATGATCAGTGAGCGCGAGGATAGTTCTTTTCCTGTGTCAACCTCGTTAAAAAATGAATCAGTGAGTTTGAGGACAGTTCTTTTCCTGTGTCAACCTCGTTAAAAAATGAATCAGTTGGTTAGAGGATAGTTCCTATTACTGAGTCAACCTCGTTAAAAAATGAATCAGGTATGAGGATAGTTCTTTTCCTGTGTCAACCTCATTAAAAAATGAATCAGTTGGTTCGAGGAAAGTTCCTTTTACTGTGTCAACCTCGTCAAAAAATGAATCAGTGAGTTCGAGGAAAGTTCCTTTTACTGAGTCAACCTCGTTAAAAAATGAATCAGGTAGATTTTAGGTTATATAGGTATATTGTAGAGAGTAGTCAATGAGGATAGTTCTTTTCTTGTGTCAACCTCATTAAAAAATGAAACAACTCCCTTTTCGAGTTGAGTCTTGAAAGTAAACCTTCATTTCATCCACCTGGTTGAATGCAATGAAGCTTGGGGGGCATGTACCTCGCTTTGCATCGTTATGCTGGGGGCATGCGAATTTCTTGAGCATAGTTCCTTGCCTTGTGTCAAGCTCGTTAAAAAATGAAACAAGGAATCATAGGTTATATAGGTAGATTGTAGAGAGTAGTTATGAGCATAGTTCCTTGTCTTGTGTCAAGCTCGTTAAAAAATGAATCAAGGTTTTTAGAGCATAGTTCCTTGTCTTGTGTCAAGCTCGTTAAAAAATGAATCAAGGATTTTTTAGCATAGTTCCTTGTCTTGTGTCAAGCTCATTAAAAAGTGAATCAAGGTTTTTAGAGTATAGTTCCTTGTTAGGTAGATTGTAGAGAGTAGTTATGAGCATAATTCCTTATCTTGTGTCAAGCTCGTTTAAAAAATGAAACAAGGGTTTTGAGGATAGTTCTTTTCCTGTGTCAACCTCACTAAAAAATGAACCAAATCCCATAAGTCTTTCCAAGATTTCGAAAGTAAACCTTCATTTCATCCACCTAGTTGAATGCAATGAAGCTTGGGGGGCATGTACCTCGATTTGCATCATTATGTTGGGGGCATGCGAACTTATAACAAGCATAGTTTTTCGTTTCAAGCTTGCGTAAACATGAAACTGAATCCGAGCATAGTTCTTTTCCTGTGTCAAGCTCGTTAAAAAATGAAACAAATCCTCCTCTAATTGAGTCGAGAGTTTGACTAGATCTCATAAATGTTAAGTTGTATATTTAGGTTAGTTATTTCAGTTTTTTGCATAATTTTCTTACAGTTGTAGGTCGAGTCTTTCAAATGATCTCGTAACATGAACCTTCATTCCATCCAGCTTGTACTTAGTTGAATGAAATGAAGCTGGGGGGCATGCGCTCTAGCAGTTATGCTTAGGGGGCATCAAGCACAATTTTCTCTCTGTTTCAAGCTTGTGTAAAAATGAAACTACTTTGAAGCATAGTTTTTCTCTGTTTCAAGCTTTTGTAAAAATGAAACCTATCTCAAGTCAATTTCAGTTATTTTCAAGGCTTGTTAAACTCATGAAAATCTCGAGATTATTTTGCTATCTTTCATTCTCGTAAAACAAATGAAAATGCCAAGTTCTTTCCGTCTTTTCCTGCTCGTAAATTAAATTGAAAGTCGGCCATATGAGTACATTTTTATCATTTTTTCGAACTCATTAAAACTTACGAAAAAGTGAAAACCATGAGTACATTTTATCATTTTTTTTCGAACTCGTTAAAACTTACGAAAAAGTGAAACCTTGGAGTTCTCTTTTAAGCTCTTTTCTGACTCCTAAAATATGAAAAGATTGCCAAGTTTTTCTTTTTAAACTTGTTAAAACGGAACTAAAAAGACAGTCCACTTACAGCTCTTTTCTGACCGTAAAAACATGAAAAGATTGCCGGATTTTTGTCGTTTCAAATTCGATATTGGTTATAAAATGACGTGTCGTTGATCGCTTTTTTACTTTTTCATATCAGGGACACTAATTACGAAAAGTACTCCTTGGTCGTAAAGATCAAGTGGTTCTCTCAAGTATTATTTTATACTTTTTCGGGCTTGGAAGACACAAATTTACGAAAAAGGTCAACCTTGGAGTCTTCTTAAGTTTTTTCAGAATCTCTAAAATTGAAAAACGCCGAGTTTCTCCTATACTGGACTCGTTAAAATTTCACAGTAAAGGACCTGTTCAATTACAAACAGGAACGAACCACTCCTTCTTAGGGTTCGAATTTAAACTAAGTTGGACTCATCTGAAGGATGAGCTTATAATCAAGCAAATGTTATCCTCCTCAAGCTTGTCAAAAATAAAGAGGTACTTGCCAGAAATGGTGGGGGAAAAGAGAGAAAAATGAGCCTGTTTGTCATACTTTGTAACCACTCTTGAACACAACACTTTTATTCACCTGGGTTGGGAAATCCTTTGCCTAACAGGTTATCAAACCACATTGAAAGTCTTCAGCTGGTTTCTGGGTATTAACTTTGGGTCAATTGTCACCAAGCCATCTGTCGTGTCGTTATGTGTTCAAGAGGTCATTGCCAATAAGCCATTCATCTGCAAAATGTCTGTCATCCATCTTGACCATCCCTGAGTCAGTCCTTGCAACTAAATTTCTTCAACTTGATCTATGATTACGTGTTGTGGGATCGCCTGCGACGGATCACTTTCTATCGACTTCAGCTCATTATCTAGAAAGATGATCTAGAAATCGTCAGTACCTTGGGATCTGCATGCCTTAATGGCAGGTTTCTCGCCTTTGACGACAGGTTGCATCATTGACCTTCGATCAAAGGATTCCGTGACATGTTCGACATCAACACATTTATTCACATCTCATGGATTGTACTGGGTACTTTGAGAGCCATTGACATCACTGGTGGTTTCTCTCACACTTGTTAACAGTTTACATCATTGACTGGTAATCAAGTGGTTTCTACCATGTTCGACTTCAACACATTTATTCGCATGGATAGAATCGTACTATGTCGAGAAGTAGAAATGAAGACCCTGGATCTAGTTTCCACAATCCAGGCTGCGAGGAATTTTGTATTCATTATATAATGGACTATTCATAAACAGATGGTTGCGTCCATACTGTGTCCACATGAGTCTATACTTGTGGTGTTTTACAAGATCATTCATGTATCAGAGCAGTAGTTAGTTTTCTAGTCAGTTTTGATCTGAGTATGGGAATGCCTACCTAAGTGATGATATGATCTCATATATATATCTTGCATTGAATGTTTTTACAGGTTCCAACCGGGCTCTCCACAAGATGATCCTCGAAATGATAAAGTACTTCACTCTTCCTAAATGATAAATGAAATCCTCATCTACTACAGACTTCGCACTTTAGGGGGCAATCTGTTACACAAAAATATCGTCACGATGATTATTTGCAGTCAGTATGGGTCTATCATCACTTGTACTGTCCTCCTAAGCAAGTCTCAGAGCTCAGCTCTTCAAGTCAAGCTTTGAAATTGAGGGAAAGACATTGAAAATCAATAAAACTCTGGTTTCGCACTTTCTCTCACTATTGCCTGCGGTCCCACACCTTCTGTTTACAAAAATTGTGGACCTGCCTGCTCTGTCCCTAAAGGTGTGGGTGCGGACCCCTGTGAAAGTAAAAAAGGTGCAAGTTTATTCTAAAAAACTCACTTTGGGTTAATTCTAGATGATTCTAGAAGGAATTTTGACGTGGATTTGCCGCTCTTAGGTGGTTCATGCATCCCAAAAGAGAAGGAGCTAATCCCTTGATGAGAGGAGCTATCCCTTTGAAGGAGGGCTTTATCCCTTTGAAGGAGGACCTAGTAACTTCCCTCCATTGCACTATAAATTCAGGCATTGGGCTGGTTGCTAGAGAGGTTAGAAGATGAACATTTTTGAGGGTAAATGCTGGTGAAATTAAGACTTCCTAGTTGAGCTTAAGAGGAGAGATCACATACCTTTTTGGCTTCATTGGGAAGTGAGTGAAACTTGTCAAAGTAGAGGAGACTTCTTGTTGGACCCTGGGAGGAGCTTGTATAGCGTCAAGGCACAGGTTGTAAAGTTCTTCTTCTTTTGAATTAATACAATCAAACTCATTTTTCTCAACAAGTATCTCATGTTATTTGTTTCATGAACTCCTTGAATTTCATGTTAAATATGTTTTATGATATTGGCTTTTCAGGTGCTATTTAATTTGTTTGCTTGTTTGTGTTTGCAGATTTGCGACAAAGGAGCTCATTTGGATCGAAGGAGTGAGGGCATCCACAAAATTGCATTGGAACTAAGGTAGGCCCTAAAAACACTTGTTTACCTTTGTTTATTAAAGCATATTTAGAGAAAGATAGTGTCTGGTTGGTTTGCTTGTCATTAGGTCTTCTTTAGATTCTAGGAAGATCTATCTTGTCCGCAAGATTGACTTATTCCATGTGACACTAGCCCCCAAATCCGTAACGGTTAAAACATAAATAAAACATTTTCCCCTTACCTATTAAGAAACAACGTAGAGTAGAGTTGGTAGTGTGCTGGTTTGTCTTGCCGGAGGTCATGGGTTCGATTCCGTCGGACCCCAACAAAATTTTACCATACCATTCTAGGGCCACGTGACGGCCTTTGGGCTTGCCACGTGTCAGCACCTGATTGGTCAGCCAAAAGGAATATTTTGGGGAATATTCCTTGGAATATATATTTTTTAAATATTTCCCAAAAATCAATTTATTCTTGGAAATTGCAGTGTACTGGATTTTTTCAAATTGCGATAAATCCTTCATATGGTGTCGTTTTGTTATGAAACCAGCTCACAAAAAAGATAGAAAAGATAGATCAATGCCTTATAATTCAGCCTCTTCGATGGGGCAACCTCCTTTACATTACTCAAATGAACAATTCTTGGATGATACAAATGACAAGGCCTCCTTTCTATATATAGGAGTCTAAGGGGTCATAATATAATCAAAGTCGACCTAACAATAATAATGTAAGGGCACAATAATAACAATAGTGGGCTTCTATGGGGCACAATAATAACAATATGGGAGCTACATGGGCACAACGATATAATAAGGGGGTTGTACTAATAACAATAAGGGGTTACACTAGTAGTATAGGGATCTAACATGTTTTTTCGAACTGTTCGCGGCACCAGAATCAAGAAGACGAGATCTATCCGGTCGCTCAGGTTCAACACTCTTTCAAACACTTTGAAATTTGAGCTATCATTAAAGTATTGGATCAATATCTGATCACTCCTCCCCATTGGGAATCTTTTGGAACCCAAAAGACTGATATACTGATTTGAACAGTAGATGAGAGTACAACACCCTCTTCTTTCAGCCTCCATACACTTTCCTTGCATGGCTAGTTCCTTTGAATCAAAACTCAAAGGTATTCGACACTTCCCTTCTTGTATGCGCTTGTCCTCCTGTTAAGAACTGTCTTCCCTGAACTCATTTATAATTTACAGAAGGTAGCTGACAATCGCTTCCAAGCCACTTCCATGGCGACCTTTGCTGTTGCAAATATTCTTCAACAGACGATGTCAGAAGAAGAAAATAACTTGATGACATAAAATCTTTCTCCATTAAAAGAAAAAAATTTCACATCATGTGAATCATCATCATGTCTTTACATCTTGTGTACAAATTATCGACTAAGTCACAAGCCGAAAAAAATCATGCCTTTTCAACAATTGACCCTTCAAGTCAAGCATGTACAAAAAGAATTTTAACGATTCTTTTACAAAGATGAAACACTTCATCATTATCTTCCTTTTACAATTTTGGAGACCAAATCAACTCTTCGAAGTCGACATGACATTACATGCATGTTTAAACAAAGAAATATGATGGTCGATTGCTTTCCATCAAGTCAATTACATACATGTTCAAATACAAGGAAATCATTAACATCCTTGTGTTCATACATTCCATTCTCATGCATGTATTTGATTCTTCAACTTTCTCTTAAGCACAATCATAAGTACAAGATCCTTGATCACATGTACATGTACTTTCAAAGTTGAAATGAATATAATTTTGCTGCAATAAAGTGAGTCTACATACTCAACTTTTCCATCCTGCAACTTGCATTCCATTAGCAAAGAAATGTGTCAAATCAAAAGACATGCAACTTTAATTGGATAAGAACTCTAGCCATTTCTTACCAATCCACACCAAAGGTGCTTCCTTTAACTGCACATCAATATCAACATGTGGATCATCCTGAAACACATCAATTATGGAAAATTCCTTTCCATTCTTACCATACTCTTTTTCCACTTTCTTCAAATTTCGTGGAAGCATTGTTGGATTTAAAGTCCAACACCTTTCAGCAATATGTCCTTGCTTATGGAAATAAGTACAACACATGTTCATCCTCTTTACAACATAATTTGCCTTTTCCAATGGACCTTTGGCTTCTTGCCTTCTTTCCTTCAAAATTTTCCTGTATGTGGCCATTCTCTTCCAACATCTAGAAACACTATGGTTAACCAAACCACAAAAGGAACATGCAATTCTTTTCCAATGCTTATGTGGAGATTTATCATGCTGAACATAATAAAAAGAAGTGTGATTGAAATCAGATTTACACCTTTCTCTTTCACCTTTATTACCTTCATGAGGAGTTGAATCAAATGAAGAAGTAGCACCCTTTGGAACACCATCAATCTCTTCAATGCTTTTAGAGCTTTCACA
Source organism: Pinus tabuliformis (assembly GCA_031772625.1). Taxonomy (NCBI): domain Eukaryota; kingdom Viridiplantae; phylum Streptophyta; class Pinopsida; order Pinales; family Pinaceae; genus Pinus; species Pinus tabuliformis. Next base: position 855,396,337 of record CM062817.1, on the reverse strand, counting down.
ACTCTCTATTTCAAGTGCATGCTTATGTACACCTTCTTCCTGCAAATGATGTTTCAAACAATTGCATTCCCCAAGAATACAATATTTACAAACTTGAGGTAGGGAACCTGAAATGAAACTCCTTCTAGGAACTGTTTCAATTTCCTTCATGACTGCTTTGGAACTTTCTCCATAAGATTGTCCATAGCCAAGACCCAAATAATTAGGCCTTTCCTCAACCATTATTGGCTCAACAATGCCCTATGCATGTTTTCCCAATTCTTTTCCTTCATAGCCCATTTTTGACATCAACTTGGACCCTGTGCCTCTTGTATGTTTTTCAAAAGAACTAACATAAACATTCTTAGAGGAAATTGAAGACAAACTAGGATTGTTTACCTCTTCTTTAAGCCGCTACTTGAATAAGGCTTCTTTGGCAACAAGGAGTTGTGTCTCCATCTCATGCATCTTTTCCAGGTTCATATTTGCAATATGAAGTTGGCTCTCCATTTCTTGCAATTTGTCAGAAAGCAACTGCTTCTCTTCCTTCATGGAATTCAACTGCTCTCGAAGTCTAGTGCTCTTCCTTTCATCCTCATACATTTCTCTCACCATATCCATCATGATGAAAAAATCTCGCTTCATGTCTTCATAAAAGAACCTTGTGAAAGAGGAGGATTTGGAAAAATCACTTGTAGAAGTTATCATCATAAAAATGAACAAAAGCACTTCAACAAAATTCACAAAGCTTTCAAAGAACTAATGACAAATTTCTGAAATAAATGGCAGTAGAATCAAATTCTTATTCAAGCAACCTTTTGTAAACAAACCATCTTGTGCTTCAAGGGTTGCCTTGAGGTCCTTTGGGTAAGGAGAATGCCTTCATCCCTTCTTCCTTCTTGTCCTCTCCTGGACTTAGCTTTTTAGTAGCTTTCCCTTCGCATTTTCAAGCTCAAACAATAGTCAATTTACAAACAATCAAAGAGTAGAATTTTACTATTTGAACACCTTTCAAACAAGCAATATTTTTCTTTGTCAATCAAGCATCCTGCTCTAATACCACCTGATCTAAAATGAGGGTTTAACATCTTGTTATACTTACAAGAACCTCCCACTCCAAAGCTTAACAAATATATGATCTAGATTATGTTAACAATTGCATAATTAAGTACTTGAAACAGGTGTATGTCTTTGTTTGTTTTTAACTGTTTAAGTGCTTTAAGTTGATTTTTTATGCTAATATTAAACACACATAACAACCATATAATGCAACAAATAATCATCAACACATAACAACAAATTTAATCTAGGAGTTCACCCGAATATCGTGGGCTACGTCTCCTTGAGCTTTTGTCATCTTGACTTGGCTCTGTGGGATTATGGAAAAGTTTCTCTTACAAGTTCCACACTTAAATCCAAAGGTTACTGAACTGAACCAATGGGCTTAGAAAACCATCTATATCCCTGTCATGGCTTTCATCACTCTACAAACAAATCTAAGGTCCCTTAGACTTGATTCCTTCAATCAGTGCACTGAGCTTCCTTGAGCTTCCTGATGGCACTAACTCCTTAATAATTCTTCAACTGTCAGTGAAACCTCTTCTTCTATCTCCATCACATATCATACAACAACAATAGACTGATCATTTTCTCAAAATGGGCACTACATCCCCAAACTAGGCCTTCCTCCACGGTTGCCACTAGGCTGCCTCAAACTTCCCTGTAGCATATAGGCCTTTATAAGTCTCCCAATGCTTCTACAAACCCTTTCAATGGATTAATAAGGCTCATTACAGTTAGGAATGACTGTTTTTTCGCTGAGAACGGGTACTGGTAGCTCCTGCAACTGCCTCCAACCCCTAGTGGCCCTGAGCTCCAAAATCTCCCTGGATGAAAATCTCCTTGAAGATGGCTTCCTTTGTTTCTCTGGACTATTCCATTGGCTTTAGAAGGCTCCAATTAGCCTAGGTAGCCTCTTGTTTCACTCTTTTAGGTCGAAAATTGCTCCTGGAGTGCCTTTAGGCAATTTCCCCTAGAGATCCTCCACTAATTTTGGTTAACTGCACTTAACTGTAGTTAATTTTGGCATAACCGCCTTTTTTTAGCATTCTGGAAAACTAACTATCGGAACTAACCATTAGCCTCGGTGCACATGTGATGGGTTTCAACTGGTAGTTATGGGATAAGACTATTAAGGCTAGCAGTTTGTTGGCAAACGACAGTTATATTGCGGCATGTGAACAACTTTCGAGACCGCTGGTGGTTCTAACCCCCAAATTTGTAATGGTTAAAAAATAAATACAACATTTTCCCCTTATCTATTAAGAAACAACGTAGAGTGGAGTTGGTAGCGCACTGGTTTGTCTTGCCAAAGGTCACGGGTTCGATTTCGTCAGACCCCAACAAAATTTTACCATACCATTCCAGGGCCACATGGCGACCTCTGGGCTTGCCACGTGTCAGCACCTGATTGGTCAGCCAAAAGGAATATTTTTTTTTAATATTTCCCAAAAATCAATTTATTCTTGGAAATTGCAGTTTACTGGACTTTTTCAAATTGCGATAACTCCTTCATACGGTGTCGATTTTTCGAACCGTTCACGGTGCCAGAATCAGGAAGACGAGATCTATCCAGTCACTCAGGTTTGACACTCTTTCGAACACTTTGAAATTTGAGCTATCATTAAAGTCCTAGATCAATATCTGATCATTGTACTAACCCCATACTTGAACACAATCTATGCAACCAAACTGCTTCCTTGCTTACATTAGTGGCTGCCATGTATTCTGCCTCTGTAGTTGAAAGTTCCACTACAGAATCTCTCTTTCTGATCCAACTAACTGCACCTCTAAATAGGTTAAACACATACCCTTTTTGTAGATCTTCTATGATCCAGATCTCCAGCCTAGATTGCATCAACAAAGCCTTGGATGTCCAAAATACTATCCAATCATGGTCTTCCTTGGTAGCACAGATCATAATCACTAGTGCCATGCAAATACATGAAAACCTGCTTCACTGCTATCCAATGCTCCTTTCTTGGTTTTGACATAAACTTGCTCAATACTCCCACTGCATGCACAATTTCTGTTCTAGTACAGAACATTTCATACATTGGGATACCTATTGCACTTGCATATGGAACATGGGACATGTCCTCTTCCTCTTCTTTAGCCTTGGGACACTGTTCAACATATAAATTTACACCTACAAGAATAGGAACCTTCACTGGTTTATTATCCTGCTTATTAAATCTCTGTAGTATTGTCTTAACATACTTCCTCTGGTTTAAACAGAGCTTCTTATTTGCTCGATATTGTTTAATTTCCATGCCCAAAATATAGTTTGCAGCACCAAGATCCTTCATGTCGAATTTGGAGGACAATTGGGTCTTCAAATTATGGATATATTTTTTTTTCATTTCAAATCAACAACATATCATTCACATACAAGACCAGATAAATAACAAGGTCACCAATTAATTTAAAATACACACAATGATCCACTTTTCTTCTGGTGAAGCCAAGTCCCCATAGAAATGTATCAAATTTGTGATACCACATCCTTGGTGATTGTTTTAACCCATATAGAGAATTTTTTAACTTGCATACCAGTTATTTCTTTCCTTTCATCGCAAAGAATTTGGAATGCCTCATGTAGATCACTTCTTCCAGATCCCCATGAAGAAATGGTGTCTTCACATCCATCTTTTCTACCTCAAAATCAAAACTGGCAACAAGATATAAAAGTAATCTGATAGAAGCTACTTTCACAACAAGAGAAAAAATATCACCAAAATCAATTCCCAACACCTGGGAATAACCTTTTTTCTACCAACCAAGATTTGTATTTCTCTACTTTACCTTCTACATTCATCTACTTCTTAAACACCCATTTGCTTCCAATGGGTTTCCTTCTAGCCTACAACTCTGTAGGTTTTAACCCCATACATAAATTACCTACATACGAATTCTAAAACACAAAAAATAAATAATGCGAGAGCATAACACATAAAACACATATACATAGAGATTTTCCTCTGGATCCCAAAACCGGGACTACCAACTTGATTTTTCATTATGTTCCTTTCAATGTTACAATACATATTATACATGCCGAAGCATCCAATACCATGGACCGAAAACCATCGCGTCCAAAACCATGTGCGAAAATAATGCACAAAACCATAGGTAGGTCCACCCAATCTAATATAGGGTCCAAAAAAAAATTTCCTGGGGTGCTGCCTTGGACCCCATAGAGGGGGGCTACCCTCCCCCCTCAAACCCCTTGTGACCCCCCCACTACACAATCGGTGCAACGAAGACTAGTCGTGGAAAGAATTTAACACAACCCAACATTCTCCCACTTGTTGTTTTCTTTCCATAGGAACGCTTAGTCATTTATCCAGCCCTACAATGCCCATTGTTTCTCTACACCAAGAGAACTTCTCAAATCTCAAATATTTTGTCAATGCATCTGCAGTATTCTTCAAAGTGTCCACCTTTACCAACAAAACCTTTTTGTCTTCTATCATATCCCTCACAAGGTGATACTGAACATCAATGTGTTTTGTCTTTGAATGATAAGAAGGGTTCTTTGCTAAGAAAATTGCACTTTGGCTGTCACAGTATATCCTTATAGCTCCCTGTACTAACCCCATACTTGAACACAATCTCTGCAACCAAACTGCTTCCTTGCTTGCATGAGTGGCTGCCATGTATTGTGCCTCTGTAGTTGATAGTGCCACTATAGATTGTTTCTTACTCATCCAACTAACTGCACCTCCAAATAGGTTAAACACATACCCACTTGTAGATGTTCTCTGATCCAGATCTCCAGCCCAGTCTGCATCAACAAAGCCATGAATATCCAACACTCTGTCCAATCCTGGTCTTCCTTGGTAGCACAAACCATAATCACTAGTGCCATGCAAATACTTGAAAACCCGCTTAACTGTTGTCCCATGCTCCTTCCCTGGTTTTGATATAAACCTGCTCAATACTCCCATTGTGTGTGCAATGTCTGGTCTCGTACAGACCATCCCATACATCGGTCTACTGACTGCACTTGCATATGGAACACAGGACATGTCCTCTTCCTCTTCTTGTGTCTTGGGACATTGTTCAGCAGATAACTTTACACCTACAGGAATAGGAACCTTCACTGGTTTACTATCCTGCATATTAAACCTCTACAATATTGTCTCGACATACTTCCTCTGGTTTAACCAGAGCTTCCTCTTTGCCCGATCTCTTTTAATTTCCATGCCCAAAATATAGTTTGCAGCACCAAGATCTTTCATGTCGAATTTGGAGGACAATTGGTATTCAAATCCTGGATAATTTCTTTGTCATTTCCAACCAGCAACTTGTCATCCACATACAAGACCAGATAAATAACACGATCACCAATTAATTTAAAATACAAATAGTGATCTGCTTTGCTTCTGGTGAAGTCAAGTCCTCATATAAATGTATCAAATTTCTAATACCACATCCTTGGTGATTGTTTTAACCCATACAAAGACTTCTTTAACTTGCATACCAGTTCTTTCTTACCCTTCACCGCAAAGCCTTCAGGTTGCCTCATGTAGATCTCCTCTTCCAGATCCCCATGAAGAAATGTTGTCTTCACATCCATCTATTCTACCTTAAAATCAAAAGCAGCGGCAACAGATAAAAGTAATCTAATAGAAGCTACCTTGGCAACAGGAGAAAAAATATCACCAAAATCAATTCCTGGCACCTGGGAATAACCTTTTGCTACCAACCAAGCTTTTTATTTCTCCACCTTTCCTTCTACATTTGTCTTTTTCTTGAACACCCATTTGCTGCCAATGGGTTTCCTTCCAGCCAGCAACTCCACCAAATCCCAAGCTTCATTTTTGTGCAAAGATGCCATTTCATCAACCATGGCCTCTTTCTAGAGTTTTCCATCCTCTGAATCTACTGCTTCCTTCACAGTTATGGGATCATCATCAATAACAGATAAAGAAAAATTTGAATAGAAAGCAGATAGAATATACCTTTCTGGTTGCCTTCTTTCTCGAACTGATCTTCTCACACCGGAGTTTGTGGCTCTTCATCTTTTGATTCCTCCTCTTCTACAGAGTCTGATTCTTCCTCCTTAACCTCAAACTCTATCTTCTCAGGTTCCTTTGGTTGGACTTCATGTTTAATAACATCTTTCACCTCTCTGAACACCACATATCGGCTGTACACAACCGTCCTTGTTACTAGGTTCCAAAGCTTATAACCCTTTAAACCATCCTTATACCCAATAAAGATGCACTTTTCAGATTTACTATCCAACTTGGTTCTTTTCTCATTTGGAACATGTACAAATGGGTCACATCCAAATACCCTCAGATGTGAAAGAGAGGGTTTCTTACTAGTCCATACCTCTTGTGGAGTTTTATCCTCCAATGCCGATGAAGGTGATCTGTTGACTAGGTAACATGTTGTCTCCACTGCCTCTGCCCAGAATTCTTGTCCTAACCCGGCACCACTGAGCATACTTCTTTCTCTTTCCATCAAAGTCTTGTTCATTCTTTCTGCAACTCCATTTTTCTCAGGTGTATATGGAGTAGTCTTCTGACATGCTATACCACACTTCTTACAGAATTCTACAAATTCCTTACTGCAAAACTCTCCACTGTTATCTGTCCTCAACACCGTTATCTTCTTCTCTATCTGGTTTTCCACCAGAGCCTTAAATTCTTTAAACCTGTCAAAGACTTCAGATTTCTTCTTAAGGAAATATAGCCATGTATTCCCTGAGAAGTCATCTATAAATGATACATAGTACACAGAATTACCCAGTGATGGAACCTTCATAGGTCCAAACACATCACTGTGTACAAGCTCTAATATATGTTTCGCCCTCTTACCACTAGAGGGGAAACTCACCCGATTCAGCTTCCCATATACACAATTTTCACAGAAATCAAAATCCAGAGAGCTATTACTCATACCTTATACCATACCTTTACCATGAAGTATTCGAAGGCCCTTCTCTCCAATATGTCCAAGCCTTTGATGCCACAGCATGGTCTTCTCTCCAGAGACCACTAGATTTTCTGCTCCACTTTCAGGAACCATAGAACTATTGCACCCATCAACAACAATGCTACCTTGCAGCTTGTACAAAGTTCCAATCTGAACTCCCCGCATCAATACCAGTTCTCCCCGAACCATCTTGCAGGTATTCTTCTCGAACACTATTTTTACACCTGTATCATCCAACTTGCTTACATAACTTAGATTTTTTGCCAATGTAGGAATATGCAGAACACTCGGAAGTGTTCTAACCCTTCCACCTTGCAACTTCAACTTTACTTTTCCATGACCAACAATTCTAGCCTTCCTGTCATCTCCCAAGAAGACATCACCACCATCATATTTCTCATACTCGCAGAACCACTCTCTATGGAGAGTGAAGTGAAAGGATGCACCTGAGTCAATCAACCATGCCTCATGATCTACATGTGTACTTGAAGAAGCCAAGTACACATCCCCACCTTCATCTGAGGTGGTTTTCACCTTTGCAGAAGGAGCATCATCAGATCCCTTTCCTTTATTAGAAGCTTTAGATTTATAGTCCCTTTTGTAGTGCCCTTCCTTTCTGCATTTCCATCAAACTACCTTTACAGGTTTTCCTGGAGATTTAGATCTCCCTCTAGATTTAGATCTCCCACTCGATGACTTATTTTTGTTTCTGTTCTGGGACCGTTCTTGTACAGACAAGGCATCACCATTCTGGCTCTCCATATTTTTCGGTCTCATCTCCTCTGTTAGCAAGGATGAGACTATTTCATCAAACTACAAGGTAGTTGCATTGCTATCTATTGTAATAACCAGACTATCCCACGAATCTAGTAGAGAACACAACAAACTGATGCACTTATCTTCATCTGAAATTTTGATATCAATAGATAATAACTAACTTACCGCAGTATTAAATGTGTTTAGATGCTCTGTCACCGAGTCTCCATCTTTCATCCTCAGGTTATATAAATTTTTCCGTAGGAACTGTTTATTCACCATAAACTTAGATTGGTACAAAGTCCCTAACTTGTCCCACAAAGCCTTAGTTGTAGCTTCCCCTGATACATTCAACAATACTGAATCTAAGACACACAATTGTATTGTGCTCTTTGCCTTCCGATCCAACTTCTTCCATTTTTCATCGTACCCTCCTGTTGGTTTAGTACTTAGATCTAATGTGATCCACTAATCTTTGTCCACCAATAGATCCTCCATCTTGAGTTTCCACAACTCAAAACTCTGACCATTAAATTTCTCGATCTCTATCTTTCCATTGCTCGCCATCTTCTTTCACCACTAGAATTGATCTCGTAGATCTCCCACTAAACAGGGTCTACCACGGGCCCGAGTGAAACCCCTCAGTAACAAAGGCGTCCCCTTGAAGCCAAAACAACTATGATACCAAATGTAGGTTTTAACCCCGTACAAAAATTACCTACATACAAATTCTAAAACACAGATAATAAGCAATGTGAGAGCATCACACATAAAACACATATACACAGATATTTTCCCCTATATCCCCAAACTGAGACTTCCAGCTTGATTTTTTATTATGTTCCTTTCAATGTTACAATACATATTTATACATGCCGAAGCATCCAATACCATGGACCGAAAACCATCGTGTCCAAAACCATGGTCTGAAAACCATCGCATCCAAAACATGGACCGAAAACCATCGCATCCAAAACCATGTGTGAAAACCATGCACAAAACCATAGGTAGGTCTGCCCAACCTAATATAGTGTTCAAAAAAAAATTTCCCAGGGCGCTACCCTTGACCCCGTAGAGGGGGGCTACCCACCCCCCTCAAATGCCCCTGTGACCTCCCCGCTGCATAATCAGGGCAATGATGGCTAGTCGTGGAAAGAATATAACACAAACCAACAAACTCCACCAGATCCCAAGCCTCATTTTTGTTTAAAGATGCCATTTCATCATCCGTGGCCTCTTTCTAGAGTTTTCCATCCTCTAAATCTACTGCCTCCCTAACAGTTCTAGGACCATCATTAGTAATAGACAAAGAAAAATTTGAATAGAAAGCAATTGGATTATACCTTTCTGGTTGCCTTCTTTTTTGAATTGATCTTCTAATAGCTGGAGTTTGTGGCTCTTCATTTTCTAATTCATGTTCTGCTGTAGAGTCTGATTCTTCCTCCTTTATCTCAAACTCTATCTTCTCAGGTTCTTTCGATAGCACTTCATGTTTAATAACATCCTTCACCTCTCTAAACACCACATATCAGTTGTACACAACCTTCCTTGTTTCTGGGTTCCAAAGCTTATAACCTTTTAAACCATCCTTATACCCAATAAAGATGCACCTTTCAAATTTACTATCCAACTTGGTTCTTCTCTCCTTTGGAACATGTACGTATGCATCACAATCAAATTGTTAACATTTCTAAATCTAACACGTTAGAAATTCTTCCTGCATTATCTGGTTTATTTCACCTACTTTTTTATTCCTTAACAAGTTATTTAACTCTATAAATACTGAAAATAAATGCAAATGCAGTCTCAACTCATATATAGATCATCAATTGAAATAATAGACAAACACACAAGGGACACATTTATTTTTGGACAATATTCCTTGGAAAAACGCAATGCGAGAAAACGGTGAAGCAGTTCTTAGGGTTTTATTATTAAGCAGCTTTGTTGAGTACAACTAGGGTGCCAAACTGGTTGACCCAACAGAGATTTCTTTCTGGTAGTGATACCTCTCTTTGGAAGTAGATATTCAGCAATTCTTCCCCATGAAAATCCTTGCAGCACTTATCCAAGGCTTTGTGTTAGTCCTGCTAGCCTTTGCATAGCTCTGGAACCCCCTGCATTAGCCCTTTGCCTCTCTACGTCAGCTCTCTGGCCCTCTGCGTCACCCACACAGGCCCTACTAGCATATGTGCAGTCTCTCTAGCCTTCTGCGTGGATCCTGATGGCTCTGCGTAGCCTCCTCAATCATTGTGCTGGCCTTATAGCACTATCTCTACCCCTCTTCTATGCACTTACTACCCCTCGTTGCAACTTAGATCACTTGTTCAATTTCTCTCAGCAAACCCTGCTCCAAAAAATCAAACTGACTGATCAATCTTGGTGTGTCTCCAACTGACCCTCAAGCATCCTCTTATACTTTTCATGTTGAGTCTTCAATAGTTAAGATTAAGTCCCTAATCAATGGCTAAGATTAAATTTGGCTTGACCCATGTCATTTAGAACATTCTCACCCAGTTTTATATTAATACCCATTAGTATTTTAATTTTCCTAAGTTTAGACTTCGTAACTCCATTAAAAATATTAATTATTGTAATATCTCTCTAACCAAGTGGAATTTCCCCAAACCATTTCTAGGTCTTGGATATCTCATGTTCTTTAGCATCTCCACCAATTTTCATGGCTAGATCACATCCGATGCTACCCCAAATAGACATTCACTCTTAGCGAGGAATGTGCTCTAGTAATGCTCCACCACTGAACATCACACTGATCCTCCAGCATAGGTACCAGTGATGATGCTTGAACTACTGCCCAACATCCACTGCATTGTTTCCTTCTGTACTGTTGCACATGGCTCTACCATTGCCACTACTACATTTGTACTGCAGCTCCCTCTGCATCCATGCTGTTGCTGGTCCTTCCTCTCAACACTGCATCTGCACTACAACTCTCTCTCAAATGTTACATCATGCTTCCCATAGCACTACCACTACCACTGCTGCACTGAAACTCAATTACCAAGAAGTCAGTAACTGATCTACCCAATTACTGACACCTTTGTCAGCCTAGAATCCTCCTGATGCTGAAGCTACCTCTGTTGCTATCTGGTGCTTTCTTAGCTACCTCTGCGCTGCTGCAAACGCCTTTGTGCCTCTCACACTGTCGCAACCTCCTCTGTGCCTTTATCCACTGCTACAACCACCTTTATGCCTATCACACTGCTACAACCTCCACTGCACTGCTACAGACCTCTACACTCTAGCACTACCTTGTCGCTCCATCTGCATCTTGCTTCTATCGACATCTGACATCCTCCTACTTTCATTCAGGGCTCCCGTGGTTGGATATGATCCAAGAGTTTGGGTACCTCAAGGATCCTTCCCCTCATCTTCTATAGTCCTCTTGGCTCTAGCTCTATGTCTCCCCACCTCTTCTCTAGAGTTGCATGAGCACTCATGGCATAGTCGTCATCCATCTTGACTTCTTCTCCACCTTAGCTGAAGCTTCCTTGGAGTCAGAAGCTTTCCCTTATTCTTGTTCTTGGGACACTAGGTTGCGTAATGACCCAGCTCCCCACAATGGAAGCAATTTCCCTTGGAGATGTACTTCTTCTTCCTCTTCCCCTATTGTCTCGCAGATGCTAGAGCCGCATCCTCCTCCTCCTATTTCTTGATTCGACCTCCTTTGTTGCTACTTCCCACCTTGGTCAACCATGTGATCTCTTCTTGGTGAAGAGCTTCCCACATCTCTTCCCATCCTGGAAGATCAGCTCTGCCCAAAATGATTTGGAAAAATGTCTCCCAATCCTCGGAGACTGCATTCAGGGTGGTCCTCACCATGAACTCCTGATCTGGTGTGGTCCCTATGGAAGTAAGTTGGTCCCAAATCTCTTGCAACCTGCTGAGGTATAGATCTATCTTCTCCCTCTTCTGCATTTGATATGACTGCAACTGATTATCCAGTAGCATCTTCCTCTGCACGGAAGTGCTCTGATACAATGTCCTCAAAATATCCCACTTCACGTTTGTTGTGTTCTTCTCGGCCATATGTTGTACTACATGATCCTTGAACCCATCAAGGATTATGCACTTTGCCTTTGCCATTGCATCCTCATACCTTTCATTACCAACTGGGTTGACTCGGATAGCCAGGTTCTCAAGGCGAAGCCCTTGATGCGATGTCTATCCATAACAGATAGGATCTTAGCCTTCTAGATTGCAAAATTAGAGGCCCCATCTAACTTGTCCTAATCCCTCAGTCCGTTCATTGCCATCTCTGCTCTACTATTGGACTCCCTCTGAGTCTCGACTTCCCTCATGGAATTTCTCTCCTAGACTTCCTTTGAGTCTTGATTTCCCTGCTAGAAATATTCCCACCAACTATCGATTTGCTCCTCTCCGATCCTCTTTGCAACTACAACTCGGATATGGATTTCTTGGCTAGAAATCCCTCAATTTAGTGGCTCCCTCTACCTTGGTTCTATCTTGTTAGGTACTATTCTGCTTCGATAGCAACAACAACTCACCAGCTTCCTAATCCACAATCTTCCAACAACTCCCTAGGCCCCAACAGTTGAAGAAACTGAGCCTCTTAGCTCTACGCAATATTGACAAGAATGAATCACTCTTCTGGCCAACTGCGTTAAGCCCACACGACTAAGTAGAATGACGTGGCTCTTTGTGAACCTCTTCTTCATCTCTCTGCCTTTGCTTTGGACCTCTCTTTGGCTTGAAATGATGACGTAGGCCCTCTATGTCACTCCTTCTCTGTTGCTTTCTACTTAGGATCAACTTTGTCTCTCGAGACAACTACTACTATTGCAAATGCCTCTGATTAAGCCGGTGCCTTCAGTTCTTCCATGATCTGCAATCCTTTGATACCATGTTAGTATTTCTAAGTCTAACACATTAGAAATTCTTCCTTCATTATTTGGTTTATTCCACCTACTTGTTTATTCCTTAACAAGTTATTTAATCATATAAATACTGAAAATAAACACAAATGTAGTCTCAACTCATATACAGATCATCAACTGAAATAATAGACAAACACGCAAGGGACACAATTAGTTTTGGACAATCGACCCTGAAAAAATCCAATGTGGGAAAACCGATGCAGTAGTTCTGAGGATTTTATTATTAAGCAGCTTTCTTGAGTACAACTAGGGTGCCAAACTGGTTCACCCAACAAAGATTTCTATTTGGCAGTAATACCTCTCTTCGGAAGCAGATATTCAGCAAGTCTACCCCACGAAAATCCTTCCAACACTTCTCCAAGGCTCTGCATCAGCCCTGCTAGCCTCTATGTAGCTCTAGAACCCCCTGCGTCAACCCTCTACCTCTCTACGTCAACTCTCTGGCCCTCTGCGTCACCCACGCAGGCCCTGCTAGCCTCTGTGCAGTCTCTCTGGCCTTCTGCATGGCTCCTGTTGTCTCTGTGTAGCCTCCTCAATCATTGCACTAGCCTTCTGCATGGCTCTTGTTGGCTCTGCGTAGCCTCCTCAATCACTGCACTGGCCTTCTGGCACTATCTCTGCCTCTTTGCTATGCACTCACTGCCCCTCGCTGCAACTCAGATCACTTTTTCGATTTCTCTTAGCAAACCCCGCTGCAGAAAATCGAACTGACTGATCAATCTTGGTGTGTCTCCAACTAACCCTCAAGCCTCCTCTTATAGTTTTCCTATTGAGTCTTCAACAGACGAGATTAAGTCCCTAATCAATGGCTAAGATTATATTTGGCTTGATCCATGTCATGTAGAACATTCTCACCCAGTTTTACATTAATACCCATTAATATTTTAATTTTCCTAAGTTTAGACTTAGGAACTCTAATAAAAATATTAATTATTTTAATATCTCTTTAACCAGGTGGAATTCCCCCAAACCATTTCTGGGTCTTGGAGATCTCATGGGCTTTAGCCTCTCCACCAATTTTCATGGCCAGAGTACATCCGATGCTACCCCAAATCAACACAAATATCCTGAGATGTGAAAGAGAGCATTTCTTACCTATCCATACCTCATGTGGAGTATTATTCTCCAACGTTGATGAAGGTGATCTATTAACCAGGTAACATGCAATCTCCACCGCCTCTGCCCAGAAATATTGTCCAAACCTGACACCATTGAGCATGCTTCTTTCCTTTTCCATCAACATCCTGTTCCTTATTTTTGCAATTTCGTTTTGATGAGGTGTGTATGGAGTAGTCTTATGCCATGCTATGCCACACTTCTTACATAACTCTTCAAATTAATTCTTGCAGAACTCTCCACCATTATCTATCCTCAACACCTTTATCTTCTTATCTGTTTGATTTTCCACCAAAGCCTTAAATTCTTTAAGGCTATCAAAGACTTCAAATTTCTTCCTGAGGAAATATATCCATGCATTCCTTGAGAAGTCATCTATAAATGATACATAGTACACAAACTTGCCAAGTTATGGAACTGACACAGTTCCAAACACATCACTGTGCACAAGCTCAAATATCCCTTTCGCCCTCTTAGCACCAGAGGGGAAACTCACCTGATTTTGCTTCCCATATACACAATGTTCACAAAAATCTAAATCTAGAGATAAATTAGACATACCTTCTACCATACCATTACCCTAAAGTATTCAAAGGCCCTTCTCTCTGTTGGCTTGTATGGGCTTGACCCAGGTTCAGAGGTGATTTAGCCAAACAAATCCCGGTACTACTAGCCCTTTTAGCAACAGTCCGTGAACTGAGGTCTCACCCGAAGTAGTATGGGAGGGTGATAGAACCAAGTTTCCACACCCTAGGGATGTCTGATGAGCTTCTGGCGGTTCACTGTTTGACCCTTCGCACACGTTGCTACGCACATCTATTAGTCCCTCGCAACCTGTGATGCTACTTTCGCATAGCCCTACTCGAGGAGCGATTCGTATTATACCTAAGTTCCTTACTATTTAACATGTTATTACCCGATTACTTAACTTATCTATGTAAGACTAGTGATAATTAATAGTATATCCAGCAATCATATAAGTGTGTGCAATAAACAAAACAATATAAATGAATAGAATGCAATACACAAGCAGATGCACAGAATTTGGAATCAACTTCTCTTATTATCCTTCATTCAAGGTTACAGACTCGACACCGCCCTGCGCACTCAACTGCAGGGGTCCGCACACTCAGTTGCAGACTCTACTAGGCGTCTGCACACTCAGCTGTAGAGCCTCTTCCTACTACTACAACCTAATACACTTAGAATCTTACTTTATGCTTTATCTCTTGCTTCGCTCCTTCACTAATTAGCTATCTTTAAAACTTAGAGCCTCACTCTATTTATACAATCCCATGGTCCACGGACCATGGGTAGGCTGACATTACATTACAAAACTTAGAGCGGACAACCCTATGACTCAACCTATACTTCGAGATCCACGCCCACAATTCACGGAGTCTTATAATACATTTGACCAAAATCTGGGCTTTGAGCCCCAAAACATGTTGTGGGGGGATGCGATGCCCAACAGGCCCCCAACACAAACATCGTGACTCGCCCCCCAAGTCACTCAGTTGGCATAGCAATATTGGTGCAGAGCCCCTCCAACCGGTCCCGCACTGCTTGGAGGTCCGCAACGCAATGTTCTGCGGTTTGCTGGACCTGCTGCATTCGCTCTTCCAATGCTTCTTTGTGAGGATCAAATCCTTGCCTTAGCGCGTAGAGCCCCTGCATCTGTGCGATATTGCCCTCGATATCTGCCATAATGGTGAAGGCCTCATCAATCCATGGTTGGACGTGTGCTTTCAAAAGTGCCTCTTTCTATCTTACAACATCCACCTGCTCTTTTAGTGCCCTTGTTTGCTGCATCTTTATGAACCATTGAGTGAGGACGACTGTGTGCGCAGTTCCCCTTACATTGTCATACTGCTCCTGAATCTCGCACACCCTCATTTCTAGGCACTGTATGTTGGGGTCCTCCTGCAAGGATGTGAGGATGCCAAAGTCTTGGTCCAACATACCGGTACAGTCCTACACCCCCTGTCCAATTTCTTCCAACCCTATTTGGATAGTGCTAATGCACTGCTCTCTAACTTCTGGGGGAGTGGAAGGCTGCGCCTTCAGCTGCAGCTCGGAAATCTGGATATTCAGCTCCAGCTGCACTCACGTTGTTTCCTCATGCGCGTTTCAGACTCCACTTGCCAAACAATGGATCTGCATTTTTGTTGGTAGGTCCACAACGATGGAAAACTCTGGGAAACGTCGGCACACTTCATCCACAGTCTATATTAACAGCTAGTTTTGTGACACCAGTTCATCATGCTGCAGGCTGAGCTGTTTGATGTTGATCTTCTGCTCACTCATCACCTGAATCGCGTGACCCTCCCTGGCGTAGAGCTCTGCTATTATTTGGTATACTATGTCTCACGGAAGGGCAGCCAAATTAAGGCCAAGTCCCTTGATCCTACCAATCGTAGCTCTGTTGATCTCATTCTCTGCTGTTAACGCCCCTTCTGGTAGCACTATGGTATTGGCCATCCTTGCGCGAAGCATCTACTCTATTGCTGATGTGCCTACTGTGACGTAGGTGGCTACGGTTCCTTCCTGTGGGGGCCACACCTGTAGTTCCTACAACTGCGCCCTTAGGGCCCCCAACACAGTCTGCTGCTCCGACATGGCTTCTTGGAGTGCTTCCTTGGTGACCTCGTGAACTGTGTCGCCAATGTTGTAGAGGTCGCCTTCTGTTAACGTGATCAGGTCGATGGCCAATTTGGAGGCCTTGACCTTTTTCCGTGGACCCGATCTCTTTGTGATGCGCGACCTTTTGAGTTGGGTGGAAGTTGTGCCCGAGTCCACACCTTCTTTTGCAAGGTCTATGTCCTCTGCCTCCTATCCTGTAGACAATTCCTGGCCCTCCTCTTCCTGCGTTGTTGTGGCCCTTGTTATCTGCGCTGTTGTTGCTACTTTGGCGGCCTTTGCTTGCTCCACGGCTACCTTTGCTGCCTCGCGGACTGCCCTTACCTCTGCTGCCGCTTTTTCATTGCGCCTCTTCTTGGCCAACTGCGTGACACGCAACTTGGCCTCATCCTTTCTTTTATGTGCTGCTGTCCTATCCAGCTCCGCCAAATCTGGGGCGCACCACTCGGGAGGCCATGATTCTAACACTGTAAAAATTGCATCATTAGTGGCGATGAAGGGGAGCTTGGTCCACTGCTACACCAGATCCTTTCACGCCTTGATGTAAATATTATGCATGTCCGCCTTGAAGTCTGCAAAGCTCCGCAGACTGTTGTGCACTGTGGGGGACAGGCATGGCCTTCTATTAATCCACATCTGGATGCTCGCCTCCATGAGCACCCAAAAGATCTTCGTATCGCGAATCTGCTTCGCGTCCTTGGTAGCCCAGAGCGACGCGTACTTTGTGGCCTCTAGTAAGTCGTGCTCAATGCTTGGGAACTAACTGTCCTCTAGTAGTTCTCCCGCTACCAGAAAAATGGACAAGAGAAACCACGCGTAGTGGAAGGTCTTACCCTGCTCCTGGGCTTCCTTGTAGTTGATTAAGAATTCCTCACAGAGGAACTTGGCCCAGTTGAATTGGACCCCCTCTGCACATTGTTTGGCCAACGCAACTATCGGTGCTGGTACTTCATTGCCTTGACATTTTCTCATTACCTTCCCATCCAGGAGTTGGGTAGCTACGTGCACCCATTTATCTTTGATGCTGCTGATTGTGTAACCCCTCTTTTTCTTCTCAAGCTTATATTTTTTCTTCATGTCTTCAGTGAGATCCAAATCGCCGCTTTTTCTTGCTATCGTTGCGGGGTCCTTTCCCTTACAGGGAAGTCGAGAAATTCTGTGGATGAGATCCGTTGTGATGGGAATAGGCTCCTCTAGCCATAAGTACCCATCATGCACCAGGAAAAGCAGCTGCCTGATGACAAAAATAGTGATGGGTGCATGGTGAAAGTGTGGTATCCACAACAGATGAAGCAATCTAGCCTTCTCCACACCACGCAACCATTTTCATGGCTCTAATGTTGTGACTGGCCCCTTCGTGCTCTGCTTCATGAGGCTCTCCGTCTCTAAGTGTGGGAACTTCTCACTGTCTGTGAGGTCCCAATCTTCAAACTTCATTGTGGGCACATGGCCCAGGTGTGAGCCCTCAAACACAATTCCATCAGGGAGGAGCGAGGTCTGGAGTGTGCTCTTTATGGCATCCAGATCCTTTGGTATCTTGGTTTTCCCTTTTCGTGGGCTGGATATCCTCTTCCATGTCCTCTGCTTCCTCTATATCATCGATGAGAGCATGTACATCCTCCTCCTCATCATCTATCTCAATGGTGACAGCCTTACCCTTTTCTTCCATTGAGAGCTTACCGAACTGCGGATTCCTCGGGGACATATGGACTGGTCCCATTGCCTACTTATCTTTTTTCAATCTTGACGTCTGAGGTAATTTTGGGATTTTCGGCATGACCCCAGTATCTTCGAGAACATTATGTACCATGGGGTTCTGTGCAGCCTCGTCGGCGGTTCCTTCTGCAAAGCCCAAACCTCTCCTGGTAGCCGCCATCTTGTTTGAACTGTATGTGGTCTTTTGTGAACTTAGGGGCTCAAATATCGCTCGGCACTCAACACTCTATGCTCTGATCAACTGCTCAAATCTCAAGTGAACAAGTGTTGTCCCGTGGCTAGCCCCTGGAGTTTTATAGTGCCTTTCGAATTCAAATTCAACCATTCCCCCCAATTTCGGGCCATCAATGGTTTCTCGGTGGCAGATTTTCCCAAATCTTGCCCATAATTCGCTTCCTAAATACCCGTCACCCGCTCCATTTGGCCTTAAATCAGACATCTCGTCATGAACAGTGACACCAACAGTCACTTCCCAGCCTATCTGCGCGGCAGCGCAACCCCCTATGCGCGGGTACGAACCTTGTGACATGTTGATTCTGTGCGCACCTCCCTTATCGCGCAACTCTCAAAGAGAGTCTTTTATAATCCTGCGCTCTCTTTCAACTGCCTGGAGCATTGAGAATATGCTTCCTATGGCTAGTCAGGTGGTCGCACCACCTGTGCGAGGCTTCAACTCGCCTTCCAGTATAGTCTACGGAAAATCTTGAATTGCCCTCGCGACAGCCAGCACCGCGCATTCTATTGTATGTAGTGCACTCCCCTAGTTACTGTGTTTGGTGAGATGCAGTCGTAGCCATGGCAGCAGAGTCATAAATTCTCGGTGACAGTCTTCTAATTCAGTGGTATGATCATCCGCACCTTGCCTTGTCATCCTTGGTTTATCGACGAGACATGCTTGCTTGGTCTCGTTTTCCAACCTCTTAACTTTGGCATCCATCAAAATTCTTTTCATCCTCAATCATACCCAGTCTTTTTCGAGTTCGTGAAGTCTAAGGTTCCCTCGCCAAATGGCTTCCTGAATCCTTATGTATTCGACCTCGTGTAGCTGTGTGATTTCTTCGTCCTGGTCTTCGCGCACTGTCACAACTGCGGGAGCTCTTACGGGTGGACTCCTCTTTGCATTCTCTTCAGAAATTATGATCTCTACTCTGTTCCACACCTTTGGAATCATTTCCGCGGTCAGGGTTTTGCACATGGTCCTATAGGCCCATCGAACCGCTGGTACGCGCAGGTCCCAATCAGTGTGTCTCACCTGGTGAACCCTATTTAGTACTTCGCACGCCCTATCGAATGCTTCTCTATGGATAATTGGTAGCACGTGCCGCATTTCATGCTGCTGCAATTTGTTCCAATTCTCTATTTTGGGGGTGGTGTGCACTTGTGCGGGCTGTACAACATATGTTTGTACCCATCGAGAAAGGTGGGCGCACAAATTGTCCCACCCTTGCTGACTGGCTCTCATTCTGAGTTGGGGTTTTCAAAAGCATAGGCGCATCATCCTTCTACATCCACACTAGTCCTTAAAACTTCCTTGATGCATACCCCACCATCGTGTGGGTGTTGCGCGCAGTGCCCACTTCAGAGCATCAAACCACTACTATTCTGGTACTGCGTTTTCAAATTTGTTCAAGAATTCATCCACCGCTCTCAACCCATCATATGCAGGTAGATCCCTTGCTTCTATTGTCATGCAGCGTAGTGATATAACCATCAGGTTGCAATTAAGTGTTGTTACTTCGTCAAGCTGATTCTGCCATTGCTCTATTTCTTTGTCTGAATCCGAAGTGCAGGAGCTTTCACGCTACCACGAAATTCTTCCATCTGCAGTGGGATTTACCCAATCCTCTTCTCGCGTGGTTATCTTGTAAATACAATCGAGATCATCATCACTATCATCGTCACACACCGGTTCAGTGTATCATGCTCCTTCGGCTAGATCTAGCGGTACTACTACACGTAGTGACTTTTTTTCAAAGATCATTTTGCGTTTCTTCAGATTTATGACTCCATTCATATCGATGGCCCAGTCTATTCCTAGTAGCACAAGATAGGGAATACTGTCATCGAAAATATATATCACTTCAAAATCCTCTTGTGCTCGCACCTTCAATACCTACTGCTACCCCTTGCAATCTTCCCATGGGCAAGATATTCTGTTGGTTCGCCATTCGTAACTGAATAGGAGACCACTATAGCATGGGTCTGTCTATGTGTTCCCATGTTTGTTTTGGAAGTACATTCATGTATGATCCGAGATCCAGGATTACGTAATCCATTTCATACTCGCTAATTTGAAAGTCAACCTCATTTCCCTTCCTGTGCGTAATTCATGCTTCCCAGGTTTTCGGACCACGCATGATTCTCCTGACCCCGCGCACCTAGTGGTAAGTTCCTCTAGTCCTTTTACTACCTTGTTATCACATAGCAGTTTCATGCATGTCTACAGAAGGGTAGTAAGCATTGAAGGATTCACCCCTGGTTCTAGTTGATCCTTGCTACTTCAAGTGGAGGCCTCCGTGAAGCTCTTCTTAGCTTCCATGAATGTCTCCTTCGCGCATTTTAAATCAAATTCGGGTTCCTTTGTAGGAGCCTTGCGAACCCACACACTTTCTTCTAACTATTTCCTTTTATCATCGCCAGTGGTCATGCTGCTCCTGAGTATCATGTTTACATTCAAGTCTTCTTCGCGTGGCTCAGACCTCATCATCTGCAAATTCTGAGTCAGAGGGGGCTGAAGTACCCCTTTTTCGCGCAGTCTCGCTATCAATGTAGGGCATTCTTCTACCTCATGATCAAAATGAGTACAGTACAAAATGATGTCCTTGTCGGGTTTTTACAATCGCGGGCATAGTTCCCTAGCCCTTCGCAATTGTAACAAATTAATTGTCCGCGACCCCTTCCTGGTCCCACTCCACCTCGACCTTTACCGCGCCCTTGAAATCCAACATGCGCCATTCCTCCATTTGGGTCAACGGCTCATGTTTCGGTCTACACCCTGTAGGCAGGATTCCAATCCATCATTAGTTCGTAGCTTCTGCAGGTGCGTTCATCGTGGCCTCCCGACCTGCAGAAATTACAAAAAAATTGTTGGGACGTCTGCGTATACTTCTGCAATATATGACAATTATCTGTAGTGTGCTTTACTCCTATCTGACAGATCGCACACCATAATGCAAACACCATGCTTGGTCCTACTTGTGTCTCAGGTCTTAACGGCATCGACCCTCCTCCTGCCAAGTAATTCGCAAACACTAGACAGTGGTCCTTGTCATGCCCTTGGCCTTTGCATTTTATGCACCATACCTCCTTGCGCACCTCTGGCTCAGGTGTCCTGTCCTGTTTCAAACTTTGCATCTCCGGACATAGATTTTGCAGTTGCGTGTGGATTTGCTGGACTTCTAGACTAGGGTCTTGTATAGGGGTCTCATGCAATCTCATTGCCATCTTCAAAGCTTCGGCCTAGGTGCAAAGTTTTTTCTGTGACAGTGCCATCCTTAAGTGTGGTGTTGGTGATGCTACAAACCATGCACAGTGTTGTCCATTTGTCAACATCATGTTGGCATCGCGAATCATACCCTTCAGTCTTTGGTCTAAATCCCAGGGGGTCTCACCCAAGAGCATCGCGATCTCCTTAAACCCGATGATTGATCGTGTTTAAAACTTTGGCCTGCTAAATTCCCTATTCAGCGCGGTCTGGATTTCTGTGATTCTTGCATTTGGATGGTCATTAGAATGCTAGATGTACCATGTCAATGATATTTTCATCCACGACTCCTTGCGCTTCCCATACTGCTCTTACCACAAACCAAAATTGGTTCGGGTCTTCATTCCCTACTCTTTTGAATATCGGTAGTTTGATCACACTTGCCATACTGAACTATGTTTGTGGCAGAGGTGGGGTGGGTGGAGATGGAGGTGAGGAGGGTGAGATGGGTGACAGTGTAGGTGGAGGTGTTAAGCGCGGAATGCGCTAGCTTATCAGACTAACTACGCTTCTCGGAGAAACTTTCGTGAGCTCTTCCTCACTTTCCTATGAGGGGGAAATTAAGGGACTGGTTTCCAATTCTTCACTACTTCCGCATCTGTAGATCTTCCCACTTCACATAGCCCTAAACATTAATTTATTCGCATAACCTACTTTTCACACAATAGCATATTAATCCAAGTGTTCAAAGATTTGATATACTTACCTCGCGGTCCCTTGAGGAAATTTCGCTCTGCCTCACTGTAGCTGACGGTCGTATCTACCGCGAACTCAGTGATAAATCCTCCTATAATTTGGTCAAGCCAATGGTCCACAAATAGTTTGATCTTATCTCCTGACGCTTCTAGTCTGCGCACTAATTCTAGAGTCCACACGATTGGTTTGTCGAGCCTACACCTTCCCTGACTGTCTGCTAGCTTCGTGATCCACTCATACAGCTCAGAAGGAAAGGATGCAAAGAAAATTTCATGGATTTTCGTATATAAGTAGTGCTCCAACCACTATTCCTTAGATACTCACAGATTTCTGTTTTCCTGTGCTACAAACTCGTGCATCTTCTTGTCCAGCCACCCTTCAATTTTTTTCTTTGTTGGATTCTAGTGGTGCGACATCAGATATCCCAGTCCTGGCAATAGAACCATTTGTTGGCTTGTATGGGCCTGGCCCAAGTTCAGAGGTGATTTAGCCAAACAAATTCTGGTACTACTAGCCCTTTTGGCTCCATGGAGCGCGGACTAAGGTCTCACCTGAAGTAGCATGGGAGGGTGATAGACCCAGGTTTCCACACCTTGGGGATGTCTGATGAGCTTCTGGCAGGCTGCGGTTTGAACCTTCGTGCATGTTGCTACGCACATCTATTAGTCCCTTGCAACTTGTGATGCTGCCTTCGGACAACCCTACTAGGGGTGCGATCCGTATTATACCCAAGTTCCTTACTATTTAACCTATTATTACCTGATTACTTAACTTATCTGTGTAAGACTAGTGATAATTAACAGTATATCCAACAATCATATAAGTGCGCGCGATAAAAAAAATAGTATAAATGAATAGAATGCAATACACAAGCAAATGCACAGAATTTGGAATCAACTTCTCTTTATTATTCTTCGTTCAAGGTTACAGACTCGACACCGCCCTGCGCACTCAGTTACAGGGGTCCGCGCACTCAGCTGCGGACTCTACTAGGCCTCTACGCACTCAGCTGCAGAGCCTCTTCCTACTACTACGACCCAATACACTTAGACTCTTACTCTATGCTCTATCTCTTTCTTTGCTCCTTCGCTAATTAGCTATCTTTACAACTTAGAGCCTCACTCTATTTATACAATCCCATGGTTCGCGGACCATGGGTAGGCTGACATGACATTACATTACATTACAAAACTTAGGGCAGACAACCCTATGACTCAACCTATACTTCATGCTCCGCGCCCACAATTCGTGGAGTCTTACAATACATTTGACCAAAACCTAGGCTTTGAGCCCCAAAACATGTTGTGGGGGGATCTGGTGCCCAACGCTTTCCAATATGTCCAAGCCTTTGATGCCATAGCATGGTCTTTTCTCCAGAGACCACTAGATTTTTTGCTCCACTTTCAGGAACCATAGAACTATTTCTCCCATCAATAACAGTACCACCCAAAAGCTTGCACAGAGTTTCAATCCAAAATCCCCACATCAATACCATTTCTCCCCAAACCATCTTGCAGGTATCTTTCTCGAACACTATTTTTATACCTGTATCATCCATCTTTCTTATAGAAATAAGATTTTTAGCCAATGCAGGAATATGCAGAACACTCGGAAGTGTTCTAATCCTTCCACCTTGAAACTTCAGTGTGAATTTTCTATGTCCTACAACTCTAGCCTTCGTATCATCCCCTAAGAATACATCACCACCATCATATTTCTCACACTTGCAGAAACACTCCCTATGGGGAGTGAAGTGAAAGGATGCACCTGAATCAATCAACCATGCCTTATGATTTAAATGTGCACTTGAAGAAGAAGCCAAGTACACATCCCCACCTTCATCTGAGGTGGTTTTTGCCTCTACAGAAGGAGCATCATCATATCCATTTCCTTTCTCAGGAGCTTTAGATCTACATTCCTTTTTGTAGTGCCCTTCCTTTCTGCGTTTCTAGCATACTTTACAGGTTTTCCTAGAGATTTAGATCTCCCTCTAGATTTATATCTCCCACTCATGGACTTATTTTTGTTTATGTTCTAGGACCATCCTTGTACACACAAGGCATATCCATTCTGGTTCTCCATATTTTTCCGCCTCATCTCCTTCGACAACAAGGATGAGAATATTTCATCAAACTTCAAGGTAGTTGTATTTCTACCTATTGCAACAACCATATTATCCCACGAATCTGGTAGAGAATACAATAAAATGATGCACTTATCTTCATACGAAATTTTTATATCAATAGATAATAACATGCTTACCACAGTATTAAAGGCGTTTAGATGCTATGACACCGAGTCTCCATCCTTCATTCTTAGGTTATAAATTTTTTTTCGCTGGAACAATTTGTTCACCAAAGACTTAGATTGGTACAAAGTCCCTAACTTGGCCCACAAATCCTTCGTTATAGCTTCCCCTAATACATTCAAAAACACTGAATATGAGATACACAACCATATTGTTCTCTTTTCCTTCCGATCCAGTTTCACCTAGTCTTCTACTGACATTGTTGTTGGTTTAGTGCCCAGATCTACTATGATCCACTGATCTTTATCCACGAGCAGATCATCCAACTTGATTTTCCACAACTCAAGACTCTGACCATTAAATTTCTTGATCTCTATCTTTCCACTGCTCGCCATCTTCTTTCACCGCAAGAATCAATCCCGTATATCTCCCACTGAACAGGGTCTACCACAAGCCCGAGAAAAAACCCTCAGCAGCAAACGCATCCTGTTGAAGCTGAAACAACTCTAATACCAAATGTAGGTTTTAACCCTATACATAAATTACTTGCAAACGAATTCTTAAAAAGAGAAAATATAGAATGGTGAGGAACACAAAATATATACACATAGATTTTCCCCTAGATCCCAAAATTGGGATTACCAGATTGATTTATCAGTATGTTCCTTTCAATGTTACAATACTTATAGATACATGCCGAAGAATTCATAAACCATAATCCATTAACCCTGGATTAAAACATAACCATAGTTCCCTTGACTGGATCTACAAGACACCATGGGCAAAAAACCATCATGCCCAAAACCGTTTGCAAAACCCATCACAAAACCATAGATAGGTCCGCCCACCTAATATAGGGTCCAAAAAAAATTCCCGGGCACTACCCCGAACCCCGTACAGGGGGTCTACCGCCCCCTGAAAACCCCCAACAAGGCGGGGTTGCGCTCCCCAAGTGACCCGCCCCCCCCTGCGTGTGCGACTAGTTGTGGAAATAATATGACACACACCCAACAATGATGCCACTTGTACAAGTTATAGCTTCACAATGATGACATGGGCTTCATGATGAGGTGGAAATTCCAAGTTGTCTTCCTTATTACTTCATCTTGCATTCTTGATGATAGATCTGATGCTTCATCTTCATGAAGGATCCAATTTGTTGCTTATCTTCACCCTCCAAAGGGTCTTGGGTCAATATTGGAATCTTTTGAGTCATCATGCAACATCTTCTTTTTGTTTCGGTCCATGATCCGCTTCATGTCTCCATGATAACTCTCTTTTGTTCTTCTTCTTCATTGGTTTGTCTTTATGCTTCCTCCTTTCTATATTCTTTGAGCATTACCTGTTCATGCTAAGAAGGTACTCTTGCCAGTGAAAATCATCCACGACAAGGAAAAAACAGTCTTAAACATCTATTCTATCATTACCTAGCTCATGGAATGATCATCTCATGCTATGCTTGTGAGAGGGTTAAAAGAAGAAGGCTTGATTAGGAAGGCACAATCAAACTCATCAAGGCTAATAAGAGGAATTCAAGGTGCACTTGTGCACTCAAGAAATATAGAAAGAACTCAGAGGCACAAGGAGCAGGTTAGAAGAATGAAGGAGACTCATTCATTGGCTCAATATGTGCTCATGTGCACAAGGAAGCTAAGGAGGGCACAAGGGTGCACACAAAAGGGATGAAGGGGCCAGGTTTCAAGCATTCCAAGTCCACTCATGCACTCAAGAGGAACTAGGAGGGTGCAGGGTGCACAATTGAAGCATGAAGGATAAAACATTCACTAGTTTAGAGTGTGCTCAAGGAACAAAGGAGGGTTCAAGGGTGCACACCGAAGGAATGAAGGGGTCAGGATTCAAGCCTTCACAGTGCGCTCAAGAGGAACTAGGAGGGTGAATTTCTTCGAGTTAAAGGAGTGTGCTCAATTGAAGGCTTTAGGCTTCGTGATTATTCCATGTTCTTTTTAAGAGAAGGATGAAGGCTTCATGCTTAAAGAATGTGCCATGTACTTTAAGGATTCATGCTTTGTGAGTGCGCCATGCACTTTTTAAGAGATAGAGGATCCTTTGTTGTTTCGAAGTGCACTCAAAGTGTCCTTGTTGTTCTGAGATTTGTTTTTTCACTGAGTGTTTGAAGTGTGATTTGTTGATTTGAGGTGAACTTCATTGTTTCGAAGTGAAATTCATTTTTTCAAAGTGCGCTCAAGCTTGGAAGGGCATAATTCTCTCCAACAGTGGCTACTTGTTCATCTGGAATGCACTTTTCACTAAGGGAGGCAACACAAGGCTAGGTGACTTATCCTTAGGAAGTACTAATGCACTGTGAGAGGGAGGAGACCTTAGAAAAGACTTAGTGCACAAGTATGGGAGGAAATATATGTCAATGAGGCTCATGAATAAGTTGCACTCATCACCTAGTAAGAGGGTTAATGCCTTTAGAACTTGCATTGGGCTGAAGGACGAAGAAGAGCTCTCAAAATGGCTAAGTGTGGGACCAACAGAGTAGGAGAAAGAAATGCATTATAAAATGACTCAAACATGTACCACACACATAAATGGAATCAATAAAGGCCAACAGAATGCACAGGACTCATTAACAACAATCACAACTTAAAACAACAACAAAGCAATACCTATTTCTAAGTGCGACAATTGAAACGACATGTTACAACACCTAGAATTCAAGTTACGATAGATGTGACGATTGTGGCCAAAAGGTGCGCTAATTTATAGGAATGTATCTACCACATATTCCAATTATATGTAAGAACATATAATGTAGAAGAGTGTTCCAGAATTAACTTTGGTGATACACAAAGGTGTGATACATGCAAGAGTGAAAACACAAAAGCGACACCTGGGATAGGATGAAATCATGAAGACGAAACTTGAAAAATTTAAACGGCCTTAAAAGTGACACATACTAGAGCAAACATAACATGAAAATGATACTTATTAAAGAAAAATCAAGTCAAAAGAAACAACCGCAAATGTGAAAGTGAAAGTGCCTAAAAGCGACAATTGAGAAAACTCACAGTAATAAAAGTACAAACACAATCAAAGTGAGGAAAACTATCAACATAAGTGTGACTTTAATATAAACATGATTTGATCATTGAAAAATCATTGTCTAGATGAGCGATGTTATGCTTGTTTAAGCTTGCATAAAGGAAGTGCACTCATAAACTCATCAGAGACTGAGCATGTGCATGCAAGTGACTTGACAGTTTAAAAATAGGAAGAATGCTTAAACGCTTTACAAAATATAAAAAAACCATGGAGTAACCATAGGGAAACATAACTTAAGATCCTCAGTAGGATCCAAAATTCAAGAGTGTGCAAAATTTTGGAGGGTGTTTATTGCAGCGACAGCACTTGGCGACACACTGGTAGAATTCTAGCTTCTTTGTTTAGGTTTAATTCTATATGTGCAAGGTCTCAGTCTTTCAAGAAGTATCGATTCATCTTGCAGATTACCTTGGCTTCCATACTTAACCCGATTAGAGATATAGTCCCATCCATTCCCTTACTCATATATTTAAACACACAAAAGATATGCCATCTCAAAATTGTTTCAATCTAGGAAAGGGTAATATGTGTGACGAGTTTAAGATATTAAGAGTACGAGTTTAATATTTTGTGTTTCTCTGCTACCAACAGAACTATAAAGTACACTAGCAGAGTCGCTACAGGATCAAAAGCATTGCTTCACTCCCAACAATCCTAGACAATACCCCGGTGAAGTCACTTGCTTCACCTCCTTGTGTAGGAAGCCTTTATCTTCTTTCACCTTTTATTTATTTCTTTAATAGGACTATGCTTCAACATTATTTTCAATAGGTGGAAGAGGTATCCCAACTTATGGAAAGTAGAGGTGGTTTCCATTTCAAATAAGTATATATATAAGTTTTGATATTGGTTTGCTCACTTTATATTTTCCCCTTGTACTTTCTCTACTTGAGTGGATCGGCAAGAAAAACACTATTTACTTACAATATCGAGTTGAGGAATGAGGATCCTAGAATAGATACGGGTTTTATAGTTTGACCAAAAGCTTTATGTTCGAGTGGATCATATTTTCCATTTAGATATCATTGAATTTAGAGATATGTAAACCTAAGATAGAGAAGATGTAACATATTAGCAAGGAATTGTTTGTCATCACAATTTCTCTTTTCAAGTTTTTCCACATTGCCCTTTGAGCCAAAGGAACATATTTCATCCAAAGTATTATTAAAAAAATAAAAATAAAATACATGACAAAACAACAAAACAAAACCAAAAGATAAAAACGAATGGAGGTGAAACATAAAATGACATGCAGAATATACAATAAGAAAACAAACAAATGTAGATAAGGATATAGGGTGGATGCAATGAAAGGGAAACTAAATGCAACTAATCCTACTCCTAACCTACTCATCTAGAAGGTCAAGGTGAAGTGTAATTATAATTTCAATGAATCCATCATCTTTCCTGACCTGCAAACACAAAGATGAGAGAAATTAAAACCTATATATAGTAATGTGCAACAAATAAGATAGAAGGTTGCAAATCTTGCACAAAATGTTGAAGGTATTTCTTAAAAGAATAAAGATGCATAATATCACCTAACTTTACCCAACATTCCACCTTACCTTCATGATGAAAACCATATTAAAAAAAACCTCGATGGCTCCTTGTGAATGTACATGTACCTATATTGTCTAGCTTAGCAAACATCAGGAAAGATCAAAACTTTATTTTAGCAATTGGGCTAGCTAAGTAAGATACTTCTAATTGATGAGAGATTTGATCATGAAATTCAAAAAAATCCTTTTAGAAATCCTGAAATCCTTGGGAGAAAGAATTTTGAATTAATGATGTGGAATCATAATGAGAATCTTATGATGGAAAATAAATCTAATCATATTAAGAATGTCTATCAAGATAGTGAGATCCTGACATAACCATCAACGAAGGATGAAGTGCCTAAACTTCTTGACAAGTATCTAGATATTGAGACGATACGCCATAAAGATCAACTGATGTGAAACAACCATCATTAGGTACACTAGTGGGAAAATATTCAATGGAATGATAGTTGTTGGAACAAGAACCGTGATCAGATGGGTTGATTAAGGCTTAAGACTCTTGATCAGTAAAAGTCAAAGATAAATCAATTTGAACTAATTTTTGAATGCTTCGAACAAAAGAATCATCGTCCTCATATGTTCAATGTTACAAATGATCTACTTGTGACTGGATACAACTAGGACTGACATCATAATCATTAAAAAAAAATGCCAATATTGAAAGCACATGAAACCAATCGATATGTAGTGGATGAAAAAGAGGAACTTGATTCAACAAATAGTACAAGTATTCATTGACACTGAAGAGGAGATATGGTATCATGAATAAAATGATTAGTATCAGAATGTTCACAAGAAGAATTAGGAGATGATTACTTTCAAAAGAATGTGACAGGTATGAATCCTTTGGCCAAAGATAACCTTTAGAATTGTCTGCTTCACAACTTCGCTTATCCATGAAGGGTATACGCTACAAAACCAAGTTTAATACAAGATATTTACATGAGGGATGATCAATTGAAACAAAATCTCTAGTCCAATCAGAAACCCAATCTTGAAAGTTGAAAGAGTTATATTTTGAACAAAAAAACATATTTCAAGGGGGAATTTGCATTCAGTGAAACCATGCAAAGAAAATAATTTTGTGAGAAAATCCATAAATGACTTATTTCATAGATCTTACTAGAGTCACGAGAAACTGACATAACCATCAATAGAAATTTAAGTGCCTCAACTCCCTGATGAGTCTCAAAACTTTCAGAAATTATACAATTGTATTATGACTATTGAATCAGATCATGCATGGTGCATGGATGACTACCATTAATAATTTCAACTAGATCACTACTATCCAAATGGAAGCCATCTACATCACTGATTTGGTTATAATTTACAGCTACACCACTGATTTTTAATTGAGTATCCAAGGATGGATAGATTGGAAAAATCTCATGAGTAACTTGAACTAAGAAATCCTCCTTATACAAGGTAGGAAATGATAAGGAATGGAATGGATAATTGATAAGTTGCTTACCTTCTTCTTCATGATGGATGACCTCACTTCCTTGTTTAAATTCAAAATCCAACTCATTAGATGATGAAATTTAAGAGCATGGAGTATCTTCTTCACATATTGATGCATTACAAACAATAAAACACAAGGGGTAGTGAGGTGGATATAAAGTTTCCAAAACAAAATATCCTTGATAAACTGAAAGATCAATAGGATCACTTGGGAATTCATCATCATGTACATCAATAGAATATCACCATCAGAATGATGGTTTCCCAAGACTTTAGATTGATTAGGAAAATCAATTTAATTTGATCCATCACCATTATTCTTGGATTGAAAATCAACCAAGGATTGAAGAATGTTATCTTGACATGGAGGATTATGTAAAAGAGAAGAAAGGTATAAAAAATCCTCACTTTTCTGCTCCTCTACCTATGAAATGTGACTACCTTTCTCCTAGTCACTTTTTAGATTGGAAAATAGAGAATATGCAGAAGGAGGATGATCAAGTGGATCAAGGGATAAGGGCTTATGAGAAAAAAGATGATAGACGATGAAGAGAATCCAAATCATATTCAAGAATAGATTTATGACTGCCAATACCATCTTGAGGAATGGAAATATTAACCTTTACATGATGCTTCATGAACCATTCCAAGGTTTCCTCCATTGGATCTAAATGATGAGAAATGGATGAAGATCATTTTGAGAAGTGCAACAAGAAAGTATCAATTTGACTTTTCCTTAGTCAAGTTGATAAAATTCAAATTTCAACATTAGTAGACAACTTGGATGTAGTTAACTTGTGTGACATGGCTCTTGTCACTCAGTTAGCTCAGTAAATTTGAGTTAGAGGGCTTGGAGTTCAGTTAAGCATGTGTGATTACTAAATTTTAGTAATCTAGTTCAGTTATATCTAGTTGAGTTCAGTTAAACTAGTTCTAACAGTTGGAGGAACTAGTGGAAGGTCAATTGTGCAGTGGGACAACAGTCTAACTCAATGATCATCTAGTTAACTGATCAATCAACCTAAAATAACTAGTGCATGTAGAGAATTCGAGTTCCCAACTGTGGTGGAGATTCCAAGGCAGTGTAACAAGCAGTTGTAAACTAGTTTGAGTGTACAGGTGTTGCATGCAGTCAGATGATCAAACCTTGGGAATTGCATAATCAATTGGAGGAAAATTCCTAAAAAATAGGGGCTAATTCTCTAGGATTTGCACAAGGAAATAAGGGCTCAAGTAGAGGCATAAATTGACTAAGTCTGGGTCAGAGCTTCTCATTGAGCAGAGAGATAGGTTATTCACTTGTAGGTTGAGCTCATATTGAGCTAGAAATTGTAATACATCTCTATTCATCTTATTAATGCAAATAGGCTTGAGGGGTTTTTCTCAAATATTGTGCACGTTTTTTATTTCTTATTACATGTCTGAGATTGTTGTTCTAAATTGTGAATTGAATTTCACAAACCAATAGAGTAGAATTATGTCTCTTGATTTAGATTAGAATTTCTTGAGTAGTTGCAATTCCACCACCATATTTCTACATGGTATCCATTAGGGGAAATTTCAGCCTAAAAGTGCCCATGAAATTTTCACGTAATTTTTGTGTCATAATATATAAACCAATCAAAATCCTTTTAATTTAAAAAGAGGCACATGCAAATATTTTGGAGAGAAAATAATAAAGATTGCATATTTAATTGTATTTTTGGCTTATCTCCTTATAGGTATACTCAAATTTCAATTGTATACACTTGTTGGATGCATAATTAAATTCCACATCTGACGAGTGCCCATTATTCATACTTTTGAGAAGACCCACATTGATAAAAAAAAATGAAGATACATTAAAAATGTGTGTTGAACACACATTTTTTAATGTATCTTCATTTTTTATCGATGTGGGTCCTGTTAAAAGTATTCATAATAGGTAATCGTTGGATGTGGAATTTAATTCCGCATCCAACGAGTGTCTACACTTGAAATTTGAGTAAACCTATAAGGAGATAAACCAAAAATACAATTAAAAAAATAGTTTTTTCTTTTCCCTCCAAAATTCATAACTCTTATTTTATTATTTTAACTATTATTTTATTATTTTTTCATAGGAGGCCACTTTTAGGCTAAAATTTCCTCTAATGAGAGAAGGATTCACATTAGAACAAGATTTCTGAATTTGTTTCTCAAGAGGTTCGAATTTGCAGCTTCAGTGTTGCGGGATTTCTTCAGAGTTGGGAAAATGACCTTCAACAAATTGAGATTAGATAATGCCTTGGAAGGCATCTCAAGTTTCATTTCATGGAGGAAGTGCTTGATGACAATGGATTTCTGTAATATTTTAAGACAAACATTACAATACCAGGATCAACTGGTGCCCAAAACCTACCTCAATGGAAGAAAGATGTAGCCAAGGTGAGGAGAATAATATTGGAGGGAGTGCGAGACCACATTGTCTCAAATCTCTATGGGAAAGAAACTCCTTTCACAATGTGGAATGAACTGATAGATTTGTTCGATAATAACATTGATCATAGAAAGTTGGGCCTCGAAAACAAACTTCGAAACATCAAGATGCAGAAGAATGATATTATTCCACAATATCTCGGCAGATTTATCCAAGTTCGTGATGAGCTTGGAGGGGTTGGTGTGAATGTTGTAGAAGATGACCCGGAAAGCCTAGCTCTTATACGCCTTCCCAAAAGCTGGCATAACTACCAGGACTCAGTGAATGAGAGGGTGAAATTACCGAATAGGAAACACTTGTGGTCCGATTTGGTACAAGAAGAGATTAGGCGGAATACCAGAGATGGAGCTTCATCCAAGGGAAAGGATGAAGAAAATTTTTCATTGGTTGGAAAGGGAAAGAAGAGAAAAGGGAATAAATATCAAACCAAATGAGAATCTAGCCAAATGGGAAAGAATAAAGACTTTTCCAAAATAAAATGCTTCAAATTTCATGAATTCAAGCACTATGCTACAAAGTGTCAACACAAAAAGTTTGGCAAGAAGAACTCAGGAGGAGCAACAGGTGAGGCATTGGCTTCATAGTTTGAGATAGACTTCACCCTCATTGCATGCATGGCCAACACTGTGATGGGAATTTTGTGGTACTTGGATTTTGGTTCCTCATTCCACATGATAGGGTGTAGAGAGTTTTTCAGTGACCCAGAGGAGAAAGATATCCATATGCATATTGAGCTTGGAGATAATGGAAGGTACGGTGCTACTCGGATTGGTACAATAACCTTTCAGAGGGATTCAAGATCTCCTCTTCCCCTCAAATATGTCATTTTTTTTCTAGGCCTAACGAAGAATCTCATCTCTGTAGCAATTTTGGAAGACTGTGGTTATGATGTGATCTTTAGCAAAGGGAAAAAATTCCTAAGACACATAGCCATTGGACAGGTGAAGCGGATCAGGGTTCGGGTGATGTGGAAGATTGTGTTGCATTAAGTAGTAAGGTAAATAAAGTGTAGAGTCACGATGTCGATGAACTTTGTCATAGGATATTAGGCCATTTAAATCATGGCACCCTAAAAATTATGCAACAAATAACCACTGGCCTCCCTAAAGGAGCACTTGAGCAATATGTGGTATGCAAAGGTTGTACCTTGGGAAAGTCTGTGAAATCCACATTCCATGAGCGAGACAGAAAATCACATGATGTCTTAGAAAGAGTCCAATCTGATGTTTATGGAACTTTCTCAAAAATCTCCACTGCCAAACACAAATATTTTTTTTTATTGGTGATTTATCAAGGAAGTGTTCAATCTTCTTCATGAAGAAGAAGGATGAGACATTCTCAAAGTTTGTATAATTCAAGGCAATAGTTGAGAAAGAGACTAAAAAAGAAGGTGAAGGCT
This sequence comes from Pinus tabuliformis, assembly GCA_031772625.1. Lineage (NCBI taxonomy): Eukaryota > Viridiplantae > Streptophyta > Pinopsida > Pinales > Pinaceae > Pinus > Pinus tabuliformis. Next base: position 855,361,820 of record CM062817.1, on the reverse strand, counting down.
CTTAGGAGTGAAAATGGGGAGGTGATTATGTTTCGAATGAATTCAAGGAGTTATGCAGGATAGGGGTGGTTGATAATCCCTTTCTTGCTAAGAAGGAGTGTTGAGAAGTGAAACAAGAAAGTCTCAATTTGACTTTACCTTATTCAAATTGAGAAAATTTGAATTTCCACATCAACAAAAAACTTGGACGTAGTTAATGTTGGGCATGGAATCCACCCACAACATGTTTTTGGGCTCAAAGCCCAAGTTTTGGTCAAATAATGTTGTAAGACTCCACGAATTGTGGGCGCGGAGCGCGAAATGTATGTTGAGTCATAGGGTTGTATGCCCAAGTTTTGTAATGTAGTGTAATGTTATGACGGCCTACCCATGGTCCACGGACCATGGGATTGTATAAATAGAGAGAGGCTCCAAGTTGTAAAGGGAATGGGAGATAGAAAAACAAGGAATGGAGTCTAGAAGATAGCGAGACTAGAAAATAAGTCTAAGTGTCCTGGGTCGTAGTAGTAGGAAGACGCTCTATAGCTGAGTGTGCAGAGGCCTAGTAGAGTCCGCAGTTGAGTGCACAGACCACTGCAGCTAAGTGCGCAGGGCAAAGTCGAGTCTCTAACCCAAGAAGAAGAATAATAAAGGGAAGTTTGATTCCAAATACTGTGTATCTTCTTTTGTATTACTTTCCATGCATTTATATTGTTTTGTTTATTGCGCACACTTATATGAATACTGAACACTATTAAGTATAATTGGGCTTATACAGATAAGTTAAGTAATTGGATAATATTATGTTAGTATTAAGGAGTTGGGTCATAACATAGATCACACCTCAAGTAGGGCTGTGTGAAGGCAGCATCGTAGGCTACAAGGTACTGATAGGTGCACGTAGCAACATGCGTAGGGTAAATCTGTGGACCACTGAAAAACCATGAGATGTATCTAGGGTATAGAAACCTGGTTCTAGCACCCTCCCATACTACTTTGGGTGAGACCTTAGTCTGTGCTCCGCGGACTGTTTCCGAAAGGGCTAGTAGTACCGGGATTTGTTTGGCTAAATCATCTCTGAACCTAGGTCAGGACCAAGATCTACATAAGGGATGTTTGATGTCGTGTCACTGGAATCCAACAAAGAAAGAAATTGAAGGGTGGTTGGACAAGAAGATTCACGAGTTTGCAGCACAGGAAAATAGGAATCCGTGAGTATCTAAGGAATAGTGGTTAGAGCGCTACTTATATATGGAAATCCACGAAATTTTCTTTGCATCCTTTCCTTCTGAGTTGTATGAGTGGATCGTGAAGCTAGCATATAGTCAAGGAAGGTGTAAGCTCGAAAAACCAATCGTGTGGACTCCTGAATTAGTGCGCGGACTAGAAGTGTCAGGAGATAAGATTGCGCGAGCTGTGGACCATTGGCTCGATCAAATTATAAGGGGATTTATCACCGAGTTCGCGGTAGATACGACCATCAGCTACAGTGAGGCGGAACAATTCTTCCTCAAAGGACCACGAGGTAAGTATATTAAATTTTTGAACATTTGGATTAAGATGTTATTGTGTGAAAAGTGGGTTATGCGAATAAATTAATGTTTGGGACTACGTGAAGTGGGAAGATCTACAGAAGCGGAGGTAGTGAAGAATTAGAAACTAGTCCCTTTATTTCACCATCGTGGGAAAGTGAGGAAGAGCTCGCGAGATTTTCTCCAAGAAGCACAGTTAGTCTGATAAGGTAGAAAATTCCGCACTTACCACCTCCACCTACACTGCCACCCGTCTCACCTTCCTCACCTCCATCTCCACCCGCCCCACCTCCGCCACCACTACAGTTCAGTATGGCGAGTGTGATCAAACTACCGGTATTCAGAGGAGTAGGGAATGAAGATCCGGACCAATTCTGGTTCATGGTAAGGGCGGTATGGGAAGCACAAGGCATCATGGATGACAATATCAAAAAGGCTATGCTGGTAAGCACGTTGCAGGATTGCGCATTAAGATGGTAAATAAAGCATTCTAATGACCATCCAAACGTAGGAATCGTAGAAATCCAGACCGCAGTGAACAGGGAATTTAGCAGGCCAATGTTGGAGACACAATCAATTATCGGGTTTAAGGAGATCGCGATGCTCCTGGGTGAGACACCCTAGGATCTGGACCAAAGACTGAAGAGTATGATTCGTGAAGCCAATATGACGTTGACAGATAGACAACACCACGCATGGTTTGTAGCGTCATTAACACCACATTTAAGGATGACACTGTCACAACAAAAGCTTTCAACCCAGGCCGAAGCTTTGGAGATGGAAATGAGATTGCATGAGACCCCTATACAAGATCCCAGTCTGGGAGTCCAACAAATCCATGCGCAACTGCAAAATCTGTGTCTAGAGATGCAAACTTTGAAACAAGATAGGACACCTTGGCCAGAGGCACACAAGGAGGTATGGTGCATAAAATGAAAAGACCAGGGGCATGACAAGGACCACTGTCTAGTGTTCACGAATTACTTGGTGGGAGGAGGGATGATGCCGTTAATACCTGAGGCACAAGCAGGACCAAGCACGACGCCTACCCTATGGTGCGTGATCTGTCAGATAGGAGGAAAACACACTACGAATAATTGTCATCTATTGCAAAAGTATACGTAGACATCCCAACAATTGTTTTGTAATTTCTGCAGGTCGGTAGGCCATGATGAACGCACCTGTAGAAGCTACGAACTAATGATGGATTGTACTCCTGCCTATAGGGTGAAGATCGAAACGCGAGCCCTCGACCCAAATACAGGTATGGCCCATGCTAGATTTCAGGAGTGCGGACAAGGTCGAGGTGGAATGGGACCAGGAAGGGGTCGCAGACAACTAATTTGCTACAATTGCGGAGGGCCAGGGCACTATGCCCGCAATTGTACAAACCCGACAAGGACATCATGTTTGTACTGTACTCAGTTTGATCATGAGGTAGAAGACTGCCCTACATTGATAGCGAGGCTATGCGAAAAAGGGGTAATCTAGCCTCCTCCGACTCAGAATTTGCAGATGATGGGGTCTGAGCCGCGCGAAGAAGACCTGAATGTAAACATAGTGCTCAGTAGAGGTATAACCACTGGCGATGACAAAGGTAAGCAGTCAGAAGAAAGTGTGTGGGTTCACAATGCTCCTACAAAGGAACCCAAATTTGATTTAGAACACGTGAAGGAGACATTCATGGAAGCTAAGAAGAGATTCACGGAGGCCTCCACTTTAGGTAGTAAGGATCAACTAGAACCAGGGATGGATCCTTCAATGCTCACTACCTTTCTGGAGACATGCATGAAACTGCTACGTGATAACAAAGAAGTAAAAGGAATATAGGAACTTATAACTAGGTGCGCGGGGTCAGGAGAACCGCGCGTGGTCCAGAAACTTGGAAAGCATGCATTGCGCACAGGAAGGGAAATGAGGTTGACTGTGCAAATTGCTGAGTATGAAATGGATCAGGTAATCCTGGATCTCAGATCGGACATGAATGTACTACCAAAACAAACATGGGAACACATGGGTAGACCCATGCTACAATGGTCTCCTATTCAGTTGCAAATGGCGAACCAACAGAAGATCTTTCCCATGGGAAGATTGCAAGGGGTAATGGTGGATATTGAAGGTGCGAGTGCGCAGGCGGATTTTGAAGTGATAGAGATTGTCGATGACAACAATCCCTATCCCACGCTACTAGGAATAGATTGGGCCACCGATATGAACAGAGTCATAAATCTAAAGAAGCACAAAATGATTTTTGAGAAAAAGTCACTACGCGTAGTAGTACTGCTAGATCCAGCCGAAGGAGCGCGATACACTAAACCGGTGTGCGACGATGATAGTGATGACAATCTCGATTGCATCTACAAGATAACTGCGCAAGAATAGGATTGGGTGAACCTGACTGCAGATGGTAGGATTTCGTGGGAGCGTGAAAGCTCCTGCACTTCGGATTCAGACAAAGAGATAGAGCGATGGCATAATCGGCTGCATGAAGTAACAATGCTTAATTGAAACATGATTGTTAGATCACTGCACTACATGACAACAGAGGTCAGGGATCTGCCTATGTATGATGGGTTGACAATGGTGGATGAATTCTTAGACAAATTTGAAAGCACAGTACCAAAACATTAGTGGTTCAATGCTCTGAAATGGGCACTGCGTGCAACGCCCGCAAGGTGGTTGGGTACGCATCAGGGAAGTTTTGAGGACTGGCGCGGATGCAGAAGAATGATGCACCTATGATTTGGGAAACCACAAATATGGCTAGTAGACAAATATGACGGACAGGATGATCCATGTACACACCTCGTGAAATGGACCAAGGCCAAGAGGGTTTCAGTCATATTCTCCGAATCACTCGCGCTCATCAGGAGGACGGACTGGGGACTGATGAGACATTCCTTGCGTGAAAATACCATTCAGGGTTGGTATATTACTATTTTCTATGTGTGAACCGGGGAATGAAAGCTGGTCTACGAGCTTGACCACTCTTCCTTCGTGCAGAAAACACATTACTCTAAAGAGTGAGGAGACAATGGCTCCCATGCAATAAATATAGTCGCATCCAGGGAATAGATTATAATCCAGGGGTCCTTGGACTACCATTACGTTCATGTGAACGGTTTTCCTTCTCAATGTTATCGGCACATTGGGAAGGATCCCTAACGGTCGACTGGTTCCTTTGTCAAAGACTGTTAGATTTCTCATCTCAGGCAAAAGCGATGGTAAACCAAGCGCTTTCCAAGCAGTTGAGGAAAGGATACTCACAGAAGCCCCTTCATCTATGATGGTACCGGCCATGACCATTCTATATATTTGAGCAATGATTCGAAATGGTACACGAGCCGGTAAACGGGGTCTGCCTAGTAGATTCCAATCGAAGGAAACAACTAGGCTGCTTGGAGGTGGGACCGAATAGACGGCCGGATACGACTCTGACGAACTTCCTTCCTACGGTAAAGGAATGGGTAGACTGCCCCCACGTTCATCGGAGTCTGTGCTCATGAAGAGAATTTGAACGGTGTCGTTCTTGTTCTCTTCGGTGACTGTATCATCTGAAGATTGATCCTCTGAAGGCAAGATCGGGTCAACTACCGTCTCGACCTTTTGACTTTTGTATGGTGTGGATTCAGATGGTTTATCTTCAATGGTAGACGCTGCGGCCGACCACAAGGGCATGTTAGCCGGATTTTCAACTAGTGATGGACTCGGTAAGAGCTTCTTATATCCAGGAGGAAGTTGTAACGGTGAAACCGGATGGTTGTCCAAAACTCTTTTAGCCTCATCTAATAAGGGACAACGGTGGACGGCGTGATTGCCTTCACACAATTTACAAGGAAATTTACATCTTCCTTTTTGTCCAGGGGCTTCACTTTCACTAGTTGACGGTGTATTTTCAACATGATCATCAAAGGTTGACGACACCCGATTGTGCAAACGAGGAGACCAGTCCCTTAAGATCTGAGGGATGCAAGGACAATCTCGGTGATAGTGGTCTCCTTTTCAAATGACACATGGCAATTTAGGCCTGGTCGGTGCAGTGTGTGGATTTTCGCTAGACGATGCTTGGTTGCCCCTTTTTGTCTTTGGCTCCTTCTTCTTCTTCTCTTTCTTCTTCTTCTCCTTCTTCTTCTAAGTTACTAGAATTTTGGCTTTACCAGCTTCATCAAGCAAAGAGGAAGGAGGAGAGGAAGAATTGGATGAAGTAGAGGGTTGGGGGGTAACTCTGGTATCGTTTAGTTGCTGACTAGATTGTTAAGGAATCGTGGTGTTCTGAACGACAGAGGTTGAGAAGAGCCATATGGGCAAGCCGATTGTCAATCCTAGAAGCGACAATGTGGCCATATGGGGTGCACCAACATCTTCCCAAGAGGAGAAAGGACTAGGATTTTCTCCAAGGGGAACTCCTTCGTTGGCGGACTCCATTTTTCTCAACCTAAGACCAACGTAGGAAAGGTGATAATTATTCCGTTTAAAATAAATTTTAGACACTTTGACACGACTTGGTTTTTCAATTTTTAAGAGTCGAGAAAAAACAAAAGATGACTCTATTCGCCTTCGATTTTTTAATGAGCCTGAAGTGATAAGTGCTCAGATGGACCTTTTCCTTTAAGGAGTCTGAAAAGGAATGAAAGAGACTGCTTTGGAAATCTAGATAGAGGGATTACCAAACCAATCGCAAAACTGCAGAATACTTTTTATGGTACGGTAGTCAATCTTCCCGAATGCTGTGTTCAGTGCATTGCGATCGATAGGGCGACAGACATGGCTTCCTATGGATAAAGGATAAAGCCTATTGTGGTCTCCCAATATATACTCGACGGTACGTGGGAGCACAAGTCCGTACTAGCACTTATCGTCTCAAAGTGTAGGAATCACCCAACCAACAATGAAAACAACAGTTACCAGGCTTTACGTCGTCGGAGTACGTCTCTAGCCTAGACTTCTAAATGTTGTGCGTTAGGTTCCAAATAATTTTTAGAGTCATTAAATTTATTTTATAGTTGATCTTGCTTAAGAAATTTTCCTTTCAGGTTCATCGTGTGATGTAGATGTACAATTCCTAAAATGCAATCTAAGATTATAAACAGTCGTTTAATATTCTTTTTGCAATGAAAATCCTAGCTACTAAGGAAAGAGAGATGGCGTTCTTTCAACATAGAGCAGAGAGCACACACTATATGCACTGTCCTAAATCAAACCAACAAACAGTCTAAATGCAAATGCACATGCATGTATTTGTTTTCAGCCTTCTTAATGTGTGAATGATAAAAAGAAAGCTAAGCGCAAATCTGAATTATTTTTCAGAGCGACGTTACTAGCAATTTTCTTTTCAAAACAAAATGAGGATAACGATGACACTTTGCGATTTGGAAATGAAAACTTGCTTTCGACACTTGAAAAACTACTAATTCAAATCAAATACAAGAGTAATAGTGTAATCGACTATCAAGAACAATCAGATTCTCTTCTATGACTGAAAACGACACTTACGACACTTTCAAACCAAGAAACGACAGTACGATTACGCTACTTCTTTGTAAAAGAGAATTGAAAATGACCCAAAATACATAAAAACGTTTACAGTCCTTTGCACAATGGAGGTGGAATAATGGCAAGGAAGGGGGTTTCAACAGAGGTGTACTGACTACAGGCAACAAAACTCTTGAATAGAGCTTAAAAGAGTGAACACAGAAACCAAATCTAGGAGCAGGAAAGGCCTTGTCTGATCAGCGCACCTACTACACTCGGGACGTGCGATGCATCTAGAATTCACAGAAGAGACAATGCGTTGGACCAAAGACGAGACTTTAACTAGGTTCCGGGTCACAGTTTGCAGCTCAGTTCAGGGATTTAGGCCGAGCAAGTGGTAATCAGTAAATCAATCACAGGGGTAGATCTAAAGAGGTTACTAGAGCCACCACAAGGGCAATTAGAGAGCTTGTAAATCAATTTTTCAGTTCATAAACAAAACCTGGAGATAGATTGAAGCAGCATTGATCTACTTTTCACTTGCATAGCAAATGCAGTTCGAAGGCTAGCTGGCTTAACTTCAGGCTCCGTCTGTAAGTTTATAAAGCAAACAAATGTAGATAAACAAACAATCTATTCGCTCCCCAGTGGAGTTGCCATTTTGTTATCGGGAAAACTAGTGTCTATGCAGAGCTGCTAGTCCCACTAAGGCTGGTAGCTACCTTAGAAACAAACAAACTAAAAATACTTTCGTTTTCCTTTATGAGAAATAGATAAGAGGGGAATAAGGAGACCAACCTCTGTCTTGCGCTTGGTTCCTTGCTCGATTCCTCTCCTTTCTGGTAGATCTTTGCCACATGCTTCCTCGTCTACCCAGCTTCAAAGAGCACCTGTAGAATCAAAGCAGCATAACACTATCCAAGAACATAGATCTATTATCATAAACAATATAGGACCAGATATATATTGACCACACAAATTCATATAACATCGATCATACAAGAATGTGGAGGAAAACTTGAATAGCTTTATTGATAATCAAGAAAGAGCAAAGAGGATTACAACCAATTGTTCTGACCCAGCATCATCCTCTCAGTAAGAAAGCCCTTCTTCACTTCGTGAAAAGCTTAGATCACCCAACACTATGATATTGCACCAAGAAACCAGGAGCACTTCCTTACAAGATACAAAATTCCAACCTCTGGATCTCTGGGATGAGGGATCCATATATAGATGTTTGCAAGGGGGGTGAGTCAGCTTTTGAGAGTTGATTAGTGTCCTCTCTCTGGTATTTTTTTATTCCACTTGGAGATTGATGATCTCTTACTCATCCCTGGGCAAATGCAGAGAGGCAAGTGTCACAGGCGAAGTTTCTAGAAGATTCCATGATCCTCCACCTTGCAGATTGACCCTACCATTTGTCCACTCTCACCCATCACACCCCATAGAATCGCTTTTCAAGATGCATCGCACCTACTGTGTGTACTTAGGTGGGATGCAGCGCACTTTGACCATGGAGTAGGTGAGATGGTCCAGTTTTGACCAGTTCTGAGCAGTTTGTGGAGAACTTCTGGGAGAAGATGTAATCAATTGACCTTGTTCTTTTAGAGGTTGGAACAACACTTTTAGGGACTTAAGAGCCCTTGGTTTATGGACATTTATGATTGGGTTTGCAGTGCCCAAAAATGTCTATAACAGTTGCCCCTAAAGCATGAGGTCGTTAATCTGTGGATGTCGGGTGAAATGCTTTATCATGAGGATCTGAAGTTCTTTGATCACCCAACACTATGATATTGCACCAAGAAACCAGCAGCACTTCCTTACAAGATACAAAATTCTAGCCTTTGGATCTCCGGGATGAGGGATCCATATATATATGTTTGCAAGGGGGGTGAGTTAGATTTTGAGAGTTGATTAGTGTCCTCTCTCTGATAGTTCTTGATTCCACTTGGAGATTGATGATCTCTTACTCATCCATGGGCGAATGCAGAGAGGCAAGTGTCACAGGCGAAGCTTTTAGAAGATTCCATGATCCTCCACCTTGCAGATTGACCCTGCCATTTGTCCACTCTTGCCCATCGCACCCCATAGAAGGGCTTTTCAAGATGCATCACACCTACTGTGTGTACTTAGGTGGGATGCAGCGCACTTTGACCATGGAGCAGGTGAGATGGTCCAGTTTTGACCAGTTCTGAGCAGTTTTTCATGGAGAACTTCTGGGAGAAGATGTAATCAGTTGACCTTGTTCTTTTAGAGGTTGTAACAACACTTTTAGGGACTTAAGAGCCCTTGGTTTATGGACATTTATGATTGGGGTTGCAGTGCCCAAAAATGTCTATAACAGTTGCCCCTAAAGCATGAGGTCGTTAATCTGTGGATGTCGGGTGAAATGCTTTATCATGAGGATCTGAAGTTCTTTCAAGCTGGAAGGCGACCTGTAATAAGATACAATACAATACATTATCTTCATAATATTTTCATGATCTAGCTAAGGTGGGCATTCCCATGCTCAACTTCATAATTTCATTCTCATGTACATAAGACAGACAATCGTCTGAGTGTAGACTGATGATTCTGGTAGAGCCATCATCCCTTAGGTTGGATGATTATCTGTGCAGTAATGATGTACATTTGATGTCTTTATTTTCCTGAATATATATCGCAGCCTGGATGGATGAAACTAGATCCGGGGTCTTCAATCTTGTTCGATCTTCACTCAAAGTACAAGTTGATCCATGTGAGAGATGTCCTGGAGTCGAACATGGAAAGACATCGCCTGATTACCAGCCAATGATGTAAGCTGTTAACAGGTGCGAAAGGAATCACTGATAATGATGATGACCCTCAAGGTACTACAGTACAATTCATGTGGTGTGAATAAGGGACTTGGCGTCGAACACCATGCAAAATCTTTCGATCGAAGGCCATTGATGTAAACCTGTCACCGGAAGTGAGAAACTTGCCATTGAGACATGCAAGCTTCAAAGTACTGAAAGGGTTGTTCCTAGATCGACTTCTTGGATAATGAGCTGAGGTCAACAAGAAGCAATCCGTCATAGGAGGGCCTTAATGAATCCCACAGCAATGACATCAAACAGAGAAAATCATTTTAATGGAGGTGAAAACGATCTTGTGATATAAGGTTCAGGGTGGCGGTCATGAAAGAATGGAGTGTAAATGTATTGCAGTGGGTGAGACACAGGTGAATTCTCTGAGCGACTTCTCTTGAACATATCGGCGACACTGACATGATGGATCGGTAGCATTAACCCCAAATATGGATGGTGTGACGGAACCATGGTGATGTGACCAGTGAATGGAACAACCCAACCCGACTCGGATGCGGAGAGAAAGTGTCATGTTCAAGAGCGACTTGCTACCGATAAATTTTCTTCAAGTTTTATTCCCAATTTTCCCCAGTCATTGCTGACTAGTACCTCTTTATTTTTGTCAAGCTTGAGGAGGATAACATATGCTTGTTCTATAATTTTCCCTTCAGGAAAACCCATCGCTATGTTTTAACGAGCCTAGCGATAGTGAAACTCGTTCTTGTCTGTATGGACAAGTTTGTCGCTATTCGGTTTTAACGAGTTTAACGACAAGGATAACTCGGTCCTTTTCAATTTTAGAGAGTTTGAAAAAGGGATGGAAAGAAAACTCCAATAATCCTTTCTCGTCATATAATCCCTTGAGTCCGAAAAAGTATAAAACAATACAAAAGGGATGAATTTTTGGTACTTTTAACGAGCCGAACAAAACAAGCGCTCGATCTTTTTGTGTAATAATCCCTCAAGTCCAAAAAGATTAAAATCTAAAGGAGGGATAGCACTTCCGATCCCTTTAATGAGCTGGAGAGGCCAATGGCTCGACAATCTTTTCATATTTTACGAGTCAGTTGAAAAGAGCTTAAAGGAGACTCATTTTTTGAGGAACGAGTGATAAATATGGGTAGCAGCTGATTCCAGGTAAGGTTTGGAATTTTCCAATCATGGCAGTGTCACAAGGATGGCTAACAGGATCACTCTTCACAGCTGTTCCTCAAAAGGGTAAACAATCAAATGGAGGTAAATGATCGGCCAAAACAAAGTGGAGGTGATGATGAGAACACAACCAAGGCTTGAAAGGTTGATGGTAATACATTCACAATGGTTATTTACCCGAGAATGGTTCATTTTTTAATGAGCTTAAACTCTGGGGGAACATTTGCTCATTGCTTATGTTTATTTTTTAATGAGCTTGAATTCCGCGTTAAAACTTCTCGATCCAGTCATATAATAAGGATGTCTCATATAAAAATGACATTATTTCAAACCTTTGCCCCACATCCTTTCTTTATGCAGGTTAGGAAACGACCAATCCTACGAGTTTAAAGGGTTCGAGGACCTATAAATTTAAAAAATAAATGGTCGCTCTTCGCTTGCACGCCAAAAGGTTTGCATGCCCCCAGGTATAGCGAAGTAGAGTTTCCAGGTTACCCCTCAATTTGAAGATAAAACATTTGTTTTATCGGGAAGGGCCTACCTTTTCAGGTTACCCCTCAATTTGCAGACAAAACATTTGTTTTATCAGGAAAGGCCTACCTTAACAGAGGTATCTTATTCCGGTCTAATCCCATTTTCCAAAATGGACGGGTGTGTCAGACCGGTCATATACTCTCTCCAGAAACCCACCCTATACCCAAGGTTTTCCTGTCGAAACAGGCCAGGGTGCATGCCCCCTGGGTTTCAGTCATATCCTCCGAATCACTCGCACTCATCAGGAGGACGAACTGGGGACTGATGAGACATTCCTTGCGTGAAAATACCATTCAGGGCTGGTATATTACTATTTTCTATGTGTGAACAGGGGAATGAAAGCTGGTCTATGAGCTTGACCACTCTTCCTTCGTACAGAAAACACATTACTCTAAAGAGTGAGGAGACAATGGCTCCCATGCAATAAATATAGTCGCATCAAAGGAGTAGATTATAATCCAGGGGTCCTTGGACTACCATTACGTTCATGTGAACAGTTTTCCTTCTCAATGTTATCGGCACATTGGGAAGGATCCCTAACGGTCGACTGGTTCCTTTGTCAAAGCCTGTTAGATTTCTCATCTCAGGCAAAAGCGATGGCAAACCAAGCGGTTTCCAAGTAGTTGAGGAAAGGATACTCACAGAAGCCCCTTCATCTATGATGGTATCGGCCATGACCATTCTATATATTTGAGCAATGATTCGAAATGGTACACTAGCCGGTAAACGGGGTCTGCCTAGTAGATTCCAATCGAAGGAAACAACTAGGTTTCTTGGAGGTGGGACTGAATAGACAGCCGGATACGACTCTGACGAACTTCCTTCCTGCGATAAAGGAACGGGTAGACTGCCCCGATGTTCATTGGAGTCTGTGCTCACGAAGAGAATTTGAACGGTGTCGTTGTTGTTCTCTTCGGTGACTGTATCATCTGAAGATTGATCCTTTGAAGGAAAAACCGGGTCCCGTCTCGACCTTTTGACTTTTTTCTGGTGTGGATTCAGATGGTTTATCTTCAATGGTAGACGCTTCGGCCGACCACAAGGGCGTGTCAACCGGATTTTCAACTAGTGACGGACTCGGTAAGAGCTTCTTATATCCAGGAGGAAGTCGTAACGGTGAAACCGGATGGTCGTCCAAAACTCTTTTAGCCTCATCTAAGAAGGGATAACGGTGGACGGCGTGATTGCCTTCACACAATTTACAAGGAAATTTACATCTTCCTTTTTGTCCAGGGGCTTCACTTTCACTAGTTGACGGTGTATTTTCAACATGATCATCAAAGGTTGACGACACCTGATTGTGCAAACGAGGAGACCAGTCCCTTAATATCCGAGGGATGCAAGGACAATCTCGGTGATAGTGGTCTCCTTTTCAAATGACACATGGAAATTTAGGCCTGGTCGGTGCAGTGTGTGGATTTTTGCTAGACGATGCTTGGTTGCCCCTTTTTGTCTTTGGCTCCTTCTTCTTCTTCTCTTTCTTCTTCTTCTCCTTCTTCTTCTCAGTTACTAGATTTTTGGCTTTACCAGCTTCATCAAGCAAAGAGGAAGGAGGAGAGGAAGAATTGGACGAAGTAGAGGGTTGGGGGGTAACTCTGGTATCGTTTAGTTGCTGACTAGATTGTTAAGGAATCGCGGTGTTATGAACGACAGAGGTTGAGAAGAGCTATACGGGCAAGCCGATTGTCAATCCTGGAAGCGACAATGTGGCCATATGGGGTGCACCAACATCTCCCCAAGAGGAGAAAGGACTAGGATTTCCTCCAAGGGGAACTCCTTGGTTTGCGAACTCCATTTTTCTCAACCTAAGACCAACGTAGGAAAGGTGATAATTATTCCATTTAAAATAAATTTTAGACGCTTTGACACGACTTGGTTTTTCAATTTTTAAGAGTCGAGAAAAAACAAAAGATGACTCTAGTCGCCTTCGATTTTTTAATGAGCCTAAAGTGATAAGTGCTCAGATGGACCTTTTCCTTTAAGGAGTCTGAAAAGGAATGAAAGAGACTGCTTTGGAAATCTAGACAGAGGGATTACCAAACCAATCGCAAAACTGTAGAATACTTTTTATGGTACGGTAGTCAATCTTCCCGAATGCTGTGTTCAGTGCATTACGATCGATAGGGCGGCAAACATGGCTTCCTATGGATAAATGATAAAGCCTATTGTGGTCTCCCAATATATACTCGACGGTACGTGGGAGCACAAGTCCATACTGGCACTTATCGTCTCAAAGTGGAGGAATCACGCAACCAACAATGAAAACAACAGTTACCAAGCTTTACGACCCCGAACTATGTCTCTAGCCTAGACTTCTAAATGTTGTGCGTTAGGTTCCAAAGCATTTTTAGATTCATTAAATTTATTTTAGAGTTGATCTTGCTTAAGAAATTTTCCTTTCAGGTTCACCGCGTGATGTAGATGTACAATTCCTAAAATGCAATCTAAGATGATAAACAGTCATTTAATATTCTTTTTGCAATGAAAATCCTAGCTACTAAGGAAAGAGAGATGGCGTTCTTTCAACATAGAGCAGAGAGCACACACTATATGCACTGTCCTAAATCAAACCAACAAACAGTCTAAATGCAAATGCACATGCATGTATTTGTTTTCAGCCTTCTTAATGTGTGAATGATAAAAAGAAAGCTAAGCGCAAATCTGAATTATTTTTCAAAGCGACGTTACTAGCAATTTTCTTTTCAAAACAAAATGAGGATAACGACGACACTTTGCGATTTGGAGATGAAAACTTGCTTTCGACACTTGAAAAACTACTAATTCAAATCAAATACAAGAGTAATAGTGTAATCAACTATCAAGAACAATCAGATTTTCTTCTATGACTGAAAACGATACTTGCGACACTTTCAAATCAAGAAACGATAGTACGATTACGCTACTTCTTTGTAAAAGAGAACTGAGAATGACCCAAAATACATAAAATCATTTATATTCCTTTGCACAATGGAGGTGGAATAATGGCAAGGAAGGGGGTTTCAACAGAGGTGTACTAACTACAGGCAGCAAAACTCTTGAATAGAGCTGAAAAGAGTGAACACAGAAACCAAATCTAGGAGCAAGAAAGGCTTTGTCTAATCAGCGCACCTACTACACTCGGGAAGTGCGATGCATCTAGAATTCACAGAAGAGACAGTGCGCTCGACCAAAGACGAGAATTTAACTGGGTTCCGGGTCACAGTTTGCAGCTCAGTTCAGGGATTTAGGCCGAGCAAGTGGTAATCAGTAAATCAATCACAGGGGTAGATATAAAGAGGTTACTAGAGCCACCACAAAGGCAATTAGAGAGCTTGTAAATCAATTTTTCAGTTCATAAACAAAACCTGGAGATAGACTGAAGCAGCATTGATCTACTTTTCACTTGCATAGCAAATGCAGTTTGAAGGCTAGCTGGCTTAACTTCAGGCTCCGTCTGTAAGTTTATAAAGCAAACAAATGTAGATAAACAAGCAATCTATTCGCTCCCCATTGGAGTTGCCATTTTGTTATTGGGAAAACTAGTGTGTATGCAGAGCTGCTAGTCCCACTAAGGCTGGTAGCTACCTTAGAAACAAACAAACTAAAACTACTTTCGTTTTCCTTTATGAGAAATAGATAAGAGGGGAATAAGGAGACCAACCTCTGTCTTGCGCTTGGTTCCTTGCTCGATTCCTCTCCTTTCTGGTAGATCTTTGCCACATGCTTCCTCGTCTACCCAGCTTCAAAGAGCAACTGTAGAATCAAAGCAGCATAACACTATCCAAGAACATAGATCTATTATCATAAACAATATAGGACCAGATATATATTGAGCACACAAATGCATATAACATCGAACATACAAGAATGTGGAGGAAAACTTGAATAGCTTTATTGATAATCAAGAAAGAGCAAAGAGGATTACAACCAATTGTTCTGACCCAGCATCATCCTCTCAGCAAGAAAGCCCTTCTTCACCTCATGAAAAGCTTAGATCACCCAACACTATGATATTTCACCAAGAAACCAGCAGCACTTCCTTACAAGATACAAAATTCCAGCCTCTGGATCTCTGGGATGAGGGATCCATATATATATGTTTACAATGGGGGAGAGTCAGCTTTTGGGAGTTGATTAGTGTCCTCTCTCTGATAGTTCTTGATTACACTTGGAGATTGATGATCTCTTACTCATCCCTGGGCGAATGCAGAGAGGCAAGTGTCACAGGCGAAGTTTTTAGAACATTCCATGATCCTCCACCTTGCAGATTGACCCTGCCATTTGTCCACTCTTGCCCATCGCACCCCATAGAAGGGATTTTCAAGATGCATCGCACCTACTGTGTGTACTTAGGTGGGATGCAGCGCACTTTGACCATGGAGTAGGTGAGATGGTCCAGTTTTGACCAGTTCTAAGTAGTTTTTCATGGAGAACTTCTGGGAGAAGATGTAATCAGTTGACCTTGTTCTTTTAGAGGTTGGAACAACACTTTTAGGGACTTAAGAGCCCTTGGTTTATGGACATTTATGATTGGGGTTGCAGTGCCCAAAAATGTCTATAACAGTTGCCCCCTAAAGCATGAGGTCGTTAATCTGTGGATGTCAGATGAAATGCTTTATCATGAGGATCTGAAGTTCTTTCAAGCAGGAAGGCGACCTGTAATAAGATACAATACAATACATTATCTTCATAATATTTTCATGATCTAGCTAAGGTGGGCATTCCCATGCTCAGCTTTATAATTTCATTCTCATGTACATAAGACAGACAATCGTCTGAGTGTAGACTGATGATTCTGGTAGAGCCATCATCCCTTAGGTTGGATGATTATCTGTGCAGTAATTATGTACATTTGATGTCTTTATTTTCCTGAATATATATCGTAGCCTGGATGGATGAAACTAGATCCGGGGTCTTCAATCTTGTTCAATCTTCACTCAAAGTACAAGTCAATCCATGTGAGAGATGTCCTGGAGTCGAACATGGAAAGACATCGCCTGATTACCAGCGAATGATGTAAGTTGTTAACAGGCGCGAGAGGAATCACTGATAATGATGATGACCCTCAAGGTACTACAGTACAATTCACGTGGTGTGAATAAGGGACTTGGCGTCGAACACCACGCAAAATCTTTCGGTCGAAGGCCATTGATGTAAACCTGTCGCCGGAAGTGAGAAACTTGCCATTGAGGCATGCAAGATGCAAAGTACTGAAAGGGTTGTTCCTAGATCGACTTCTTGGATAATGAGCTGAGGCCGACAAGAAGCGATCTGTCATAGGAGGGCCTTAATGAATCCCACAACAATGACATGGAATGGAGCAAATGATTTTAATGGAGGTGAAAATGATCTGGTGATATAAGGTTCAGGGTGGCGGTCATGAAAGAATGGAGCGTAAATGTATTGCAGTGGGTGAGACACAGGTGAATTCTCTGAGCGACTTCTCTTGAACATATCGGAGACACTGACATGATGGATCGGTAGCATTAACCCCAAATATGGATGGTGTGACGGAACCATGGTGATGTGACCAGTGAATGGAACAACCCAACCCGACTCAGATGCGGAGAGAAAGTGTCATGTTCAAGAGCGACTTGCTACCGATAAATTTTCTTCAAGTTTTATTCCCAATTTTTCCCAGTCATTGCTGACCAGTACCTCTTTATTTTTGTCAAGCTTGAGGAGGATAACATATGCTTGTTCTATAATTTTCCCTTCGGGCAAACCCATCGCTATGTTTTAACGAGCCTAGCGATAGTGAAACTCGTTCTTGTCTGTATGGACAAGTTTGTCGCTATTCGGTTTTAACAAGTTTAACGACAAGGATAACTCGGTCCTTTTCAATTTTAGAGAGTCTGAAAAAGGGACGTAAAGAAAACTCCAATAATCCTTTTTCATCATATAATCCCTTGAGTCCGAAAAAGTATAAAACAATACAAAAGGGATGAATTTTTGGTACTTTTAACGAGCCGAACAAAACAAGCGCTCGATCTTTTTGTGTAATAATCCCTCAAGTCCAAAAAGATTAAAATCTAAAGGAGGGATAGCACTTCCGGTCCCTTTAACGAGCTGGAGAGGCCAATGGCTCGACAATCTTTTCATATTTTACGAGTCAGTTGAAAAGAGCTTAAAGGAGACTCGTTTTTTGAGGAACGAGTGATAAATATGGGTAGCAGCTGATTCCAGGTAAGGTTTGGAATTTTCCAATCACGGTAGTGTCACAAGGATGGCTAACAGGATCACTCTTCGCAGTTGTTCCTCAAAAGGGTAAACAATCAAATAGAGGTAAATGATCGGCCAAAACAAAGTGGAGGTGATGATGAGAACACGACCAAGGCTTCAAAGGTTGATGGTAATACATTCACAATGGTTATTTACCGAAGAATGGTTCATTTTTTAATGAGCTTAAACTCTGGGGGAACATTTGCTCATTGCTTAAGTTTATTTTTTAATGAGCTTGAATTCCGCGTTAAAACTTCTCGATCCAGTCATATAATAAGGATGTCTCATATAAAAACGACATTATTTCAAACCTTTGCCCCACATCCTTTCTTTATGCAGGTTAGGAAACGACCAATCCTATGAGTTTAAAGGGTTCGAGGACCTATAAATTTAAAAAATAAATGGTCGCTCTTCGCTTGCACGCCAAAAGGTTTGCATGCCCCCAGGTATAGCGAAGTAGAGTTTCCAGGTTACCCCTCAATTTGCAGACAAAACATTTGTTTTATCAGGAAGGGCCTACCTTTTCAGGTTACCCCTCAATTTGCAGACAAAACATTTGTTTTATCGGGAAAGGCCTACCTTAACAGAGGTATCTTATTCCGGTCTAATCCCATTTTCCAAAATGGACGGGTGTGTCAGACCGGTCATATACTCTCCGCGGAAACCCACCCTATACCCAAGGTTTTCCTGTCGAAACAGGCCAGGGTGCATGCCCCCTGGGTTTCAGTCATATCCTCCGAATCACACGCGCTCATCAGGAGGACGAACTGGGGACTGATGAGACATTCCTTGCATGAAAATACCATTCAGGGTTGGTATATTACTATTTTTTATGTGTGAACCGGGGAATGAAGGCTGGTCTATGAGCTTGACCCCTCTTCCTTCGTGCAGAAAACACATTACTCTAAAGAGTGAGGAGACAATGGCTCCCATGCAATAAATATAGTCGCGTCCAAGGAGTAGATTATAATCCAGGGGTCCTTGGACTACCATTACATTCATGTGAACGGTTTTCCTTCTCAATGTTATCGGCACATTAGGAAGGATCCCTAACGGTCAACTGGTTCCTTTGTCAAAGCCTGTTAGATTTCTCATCTCAGGCAAAAGTGATGGCAAACCAAGCGCTTTCGAAGAAGTTGAGGAAAGGATACTCACATAAGCCCCTTCATCTATGATGGTACCGGCCATGACCATTCTATATATTTGAGCAATGATTCGAAATGGTAAACTAGCCGGTAAACGGGGTCTGCCTAGTAGATTCCAATCGAAGGAAACAACTAGGTTGCTTGGAGGTGGGACCAAATAGACGGCCGGATATGACTCTAACGAACTTCCTTCCTGTGGTAAAGGAACGGGTAGACTGCCCCCATGTTCATCGGAGTCTGTGCTCACGTAGAGAATTTGAACGGTGTCGTTCTTGTTCTCTTCGGTGGCTGTATCATCTGAAGATTGATCCTCTGAAGGCAAGACCGGGTCAACTACCGTCTCGACCTTTTGAATTTTGTCTGGTGTGGATTCAGATGCTTTATCTTCAATGGTAGACGCTTCGGCCTACCACAAGGGCGTGTCAGCCGTAAGTCGTAATGGTGAAACTGGACGGTCGTCCAAAACTCTTTTAGCCTCATCTAATAAGGGACAACGGTGGACGGCGTGATTGCCTTCACACAATTTACAAGGAAATTTACATCTTCCTTTTTGTCCAGGGGCTTCACTTTCACTAGTTGACGGTGTATTTTTAACATGATCATCAAAGGTTGACGACACCCGATTGTGCAAACGAGGAGACCAGTCCCTTAAGATCTGAGGGATGCAAGGACAATCTCAGTGATAGTGGTCTCCTTTTCAAATGACACATGGCAATTTAGGCCTGGTCGGTGCAGTGTGTGGATTTTCGCTAGACGATGCTTGGTTGTCCCTTTTTGTCTTTGGCTCCTTCTTCTTCTTCTCTTTCTTCTTCTTCTCCTTCTTCTTCTCAGTTACTAGATTTTTGGCTTTACCAGCTTCATCAAGCAAAGAGGAAGGAGGAGAGGAAGAATTGGACGAAGTAGAGGGTTGGGGGGTAACTCTGGTATCGTTTAGTTACTGACTAGATTGTTAAGGAATCGCGGTGTTCTGAACGACAGAGGTTGAGAAGAGCCATACGGGCAAGCCGATTGTTAATCCTAGAAGCGACAATGTGGCCATATGGGGTGCACCAACATCTCCCCAAGAGGAGAAAGGACTAGGATTTCCTCCAAGGGGAACTCCTTGGTTGGCGGACTCCATTTTTCTCAACCTAAGACCAACGTAGGAAAGGTGATAATTATTCCGTTTAAAATAAATTTTAGACACTTTGACACGACTTGGTTTTTCAATTTTTAAGAGTCGAGAAAAAACAAAAGATGACTCTAGTTGCCTTCGATTTTTTAATGAGCATGAAGTGATAAGTGCTCAGATGGACCTTTTCCTTTAAGGAGTTTGAAAAGGAACGAAAGAGACTGCTTTGGAAATCTAGATAGAGGGATTACCAAACCAATCGCAAAACTGCAGAATACTTTTTATGGTACGGTAGTCAATCTTCCCGAATGCTGTGTTCAGTGCATTGCGATCGATAGGGCGACAGACATGGCTTCCTATGGATAAAGGATAAAGCCTATTGTGGTCTCCCAATATATACTTGACGGTACGTGGGAGCACAAGTCTGTACTGGCACTTATCGTCTCAAAGTGTAGGAATCACCCAACCAACAATGAAAACAACAGTTACCAGGCTTTACGATGCCGGAATACGTCTCTAGCCTAGACTTCTAAATGTTGTGCATTAGGTTCCAAAGCATTTTTAGATTCATTAAATTTATTTTACAGTTGATCTTGCTTAAGAAATTTGCCTTTCAGGTTCACCGCGTGATGTAGATGTACAATTCCTAAAATGCAATCTAAGATGATAAACAGTCGTTTAATATTCTTTTTGCAATGAAAATCCTAGCTACTGAGGAAGGAGAGATGGCGTTCTTTCAACATAGAGCAGAGAGCACACACTATATGCACTGTTCTAAATCAAACCAACAAACAGTCTAAATGCAAATGCACATGCATGTATTTGTTTTTAGCCTTCTTAATGTGTGAATGATAAAAAGAAAGCTAAGTGAAAATCTGAATTATTTTTCAGAGCGACGTTACTAGCAATTTTCTTTTCAAAACAAAATGAGGATAACGACGACACTTTGCGATTTGGAAATGAAAACTTGCTTTTGACACTTGAAAAACTACTAATTCAAATCAAAGACAAAAGTAATAGTGTAATCGACTATCAAGAACAATCAGATTCTCTTCTATGACTGAAAATGACACTTGCGACACTTTCAAATCAAGAAATGACAATACGATTACGCTACTTCTTTGTAAAAGAGAACTAAAAATGACCCAAAATACATAAAAACATTTACAGTCCTTTGCGCAATGGAGGTGGAATAATGGCAAGGAAGGGGGTTTCAACAGAGGTGTACTAACTACAGGCAGCAAAACTCTTGAATAGAGCTGAAAAGAGTGAACATAGAAACCAAATCTAGGAGCAGGAAAGGCCTTGTCTGATCAGCGCACCTAATACACTCGGGAAGTGTGATGCATCTAGAATTCACAGAAGAGACAGTGCGCTGGACCAAAGACGAGACTTTAAATAGGTTCCAGGTCACAGTTTGCAGCTCAGTTCAGGGATTTAGGCCGAGCAAGTGGTAATCAGTAAATCAATCACAGGGGTAGATCTAAAGAGGTTACTAGAGCCACCACAAGGGCAATTAGAGAGCTTGTAAATCAATTTTTCAGTTCATAAACAAAACCTGGAGATAGATTGAAGCAACATTGATCTACTTTTCACTTGCATAGCAAATGCTGTTCGAAGGCTAGCTGGCTTAAGTTCAGGCTCCATCTGTAAGTTTATAAAGAAAACAAATGTAGATAAACAAACAATCTATTCGCTCCCTAGTGGAGTTGCCATTTTTTTATCGGGAAAACTAGTGTCTATGCAGAGCTACTAGTCCCACTAAGGCTGGTAGCTACCTTAGAAACAAACAAGCTAAAACTACTTTCATTTTCCTTTATGAGAAATAGATAAGAGGGGAATAAGGAGACCAACCTCTGTCTTGCGCTTGGTTCCTTGCTCGATTCCTCTCCTTTCTGGTAGATCTTTGCCACATGATCCCTCGTCTACCCAGCTTCAAAGAGCACCTGTAGAATCAAAGCAGCATAACACTATCCAAGAACATAGATCTATTATCATAAACAATATAGGACCAGATATATATTGACCACACAAATGCATATAACATTGATCATACAAGAATGTGGAGGAAAAGTTGAATATCTTTATTGATAATCAAGAAAGAGCAAAGAGGATTACAACCAATTTTTCTGACCCAGCATCATCCTCTCAGCAAGAAAGCCCTTCTTCACCTCATGAAAATCTTAGATCACCCAACACTATGATATTGCACCAAGAAACTAGCAGCACTTCCTTACAAGATACAAAATTGCAGCCTCTGGATCTCTGGGATGAGGGATCCATATATATATGTTTGCAAGGGGGGTGAGTCAGCTTTTGAGAGTTGATTAGTGTCCTCTCTGTGATAGTTCTTGATTCCACTTGGAGATTGATGTTCTCTTACTCATCCCTGGACGAATGCAGAGAGGCAAGTGTCACAGACGATGTTTTTAGAAGATTCCGTGATCCTCCACCTTGCAGATTGACCCTGCCATTTGTCCACTCTTGCCCATCGCACCCCATAGAAGGGATTTTCAAGATGCATCACACCTACTATGTGTACTTAGGTGGGATGCAGCGCACTTTGACCATGGAGCAGGTGAGATGGTCCAGTTTTGACCAGTTCTGAGCAGTTTTTCATGGAGAACTTCTGGGAGAAGATGTAATCAGTTGACCTTGTTCTTTTAGAGGTTGGAACAACACTTTTAGGGACTTAAGAGCCCTTGGTTTATGGACATTTATGATTGGGGTTGCAGTGCCCAAAAATGTCTATAACAATTGCCCCCTAAAGCATGAGGTCATTAATCTGTGGATGTTGGGTGAAATGCTTTATCATGAGGATCTGAAGTTCTTTCAAGCTGGAAGGCGACCTGTAATAAGATACAATACAATACATTATCTTCATAATATTTTCATGATCTAGCTGAGGTGGGCATTCCCATGCTCAGCTTCATAATTTCATTCTCATGTACATAAGACAGACAATTGTCTGAGTGTAGAATGATGATTCTGGTAGAGCCATCATCCCTTAGGTTGGATGATTATCTGTGCAGTAATGATGTACATTTGATGTATTTATTTTCCTGAATATATATCGCAGCCTGGATGGATGAAACTAGATCCGGGGTCTTCAATCTTGTTTGATCTTCACTCAAAGTACAAGTTGATACATGTGAGAGATGTCCTGGAGTCGAACATGGAAAGACATTGCCTGATTACCAGCCAATGATGTAAGCTGTTAACAGGTGCGAGAGGAATCACCAATAATGATGATGACCCTCAAGGTACTACAATACAATTCACGTGGTGTGAATAAGGGACTTGGCGTCGAACACCACGCAAAATCTTTCGGTCGAAGGCCATTGATGTAAACCTGTCGCCAGAACTAAGAAACTTGCCATTGAGGCATGCAAGCTTCAAAGTACTGAAAGGGTTGTTCCTAGATCGACTTCTTGGATAATGAGCTGCGGTCGAAAAGAAGCAATCTGTCATAGGAGGGCCTTAATGAATCCCACAGCAATGACACGGAACAGAGAAAATGATTTTAATTGAGGTGAAAATGATCTGGTGATATAAGGTTCAGGGTGGCAGTCATGAAAGAATGGAGCGTAAATGTATTGCAGTGGGTGAGACACAGGTGAATTCTCTGAGCGACTTCTCTTGAACATATCGGTGACAATGACATGATGGATCGGTAGCATTAACCCCAAATATGGATGGTGTGACGGAACCATGGTGATGTGACCAGTGAATGGAACAACCCAACACGACTCGGATGCAGAGAGAAAGTGTCATGTTCAAGAGCGACTTGCTACCGATAAAGTTTCTTCAAGTTTTCTTCCCAATTTTCCCCAGTCATTGCTGACCAGTACCTCTTTATTTTTGTCAAGCTTGAGGAGGATAACATATGCTTGTTCTATAATTTGCCCTTCGGGAAAACCCATCGCTATGTTTTAACGAGCCTAGCGATAGTGAAACTCGTTCTTGTCTGTATGGACAAGTTTGTCGCTATTCGGTTTTAACGAGTTTAACGACAAGGATAACTCGGTCCTTTTCAATTTTAGAGAGTCTGAAAAAGGGACGTAAAGAAAACTCCAATAATCCTTTTTCGTCATATAATCCCTTGAGTCTGAAAAAGTATAAAACAATACAAAAGGGATGAATTTTTGGTACTTTTAACGAGCCGAACAAAAAAAGCGCTCGATCTTTTTGTGTAATAATCCCTCAAGTCCAAAAAGATTAAAATCTAAAGGAGGGATAGCACTTCCGGTCCCTTTAATGAGCTAGAGAGGCCAATGGCTCGGCAATCTTTTCATATTTTACGAGTCAGTTGAAAAGAGATTAAAGGAGACTCATTTTTTGAGGAACGAGTGATAAATACGGGTAGCAGTTGATTCCAGGTAAGGTTTGGAATTTTCCAATCACGGTAGTGTCACAAGGATGGCTAACAGGATCACTCTTTGCAGTTGTTCCTCAAAACGGTAAACAGTCAAATGGAGGTAAATGATCGGCCAAAACAAAGTGGAGGTGATGATGAGAACACGACCAAGGCTTCAAAGGTTGATGGTAATACATTCACAATGGTTATTTACCAGAGAATGGTTCATTTTTTAATGAGCTTAAACTCTGGGGGATCATTTGCTCATTGCTTATGTTTATTTTTTAATGAGCTTGAATTCCGTGTTAAAACTTCTCGATCCAGTCATATAATAAGGATGTCTAATATAAAAACGACATTATTTCAAAGCTTTGCCCCACATCCTTTCTTTATGCAGGTTAGGAAACGACCAATCCTACGAGTTTAAAGGGTTCGAGGACCTATACATTTAAAAAATAAATTTGCGCTCTTCGCTTGCACGCCAAAAGGTTTGCATGCCCCCAGGTATAGCGAAGTAGAGTTTCCAGGTTACCCCTCAATTTGCAGATAAAACATTTGTTTTATTGGGAAGGGCCTACCTTTTCAGGTTACCCCTCAATTTGCAGACAAAACATTTGTTTTATCGGGAAAGGCCTACCTTAATAGAGGTATCTTATTCCGATCTAATCCCATTTTCCAAAATGGACGGGTGTGTTAGACCGGTCATATACTCTCCGCGGAAACCCGCCCTATACCCAAGGTTTTCCTGTCGAAACAGGCCAGGGTGCATGCCCCCTGGGTTTCAGTCATATCCTCCGATTCACTCGCGCTCATTAGGAGGACGGACTGGGGACTGATGAAACATTCCTTGCGTGAAAATACCATTCAGGGTTGGTATATTACTATTTTCTATGTGTGAACCGGGGAATGAAAGCTGGTCTACGAGCTTGACCACTATTCCTTCGTGCAGAAAACACATTACTCTAAAGAGTGAGGAGACAATGGCTCCCATGCAATAAATATAGTCGCGTCCAAGGAGTAGATTATAATCCAGGGGTCCTTGGACTACCATTACGTTCATGTGAACGGTTTTCCTTCTCAATGTTATCTGCACATTGGGAAGGATCCCGAACGGTCGACTGGTTCCTTTGTCAAAGCCTGTTAGATTTCTCATCTCAGGCAAAAGCGATGGCAAACCAAGCGCTTTCCAAGCAGTTGAGGAAAGGATACTCACATAAGCCCCTTCATCTATGATGGTACCGGCCATGACCATTCTATATATTTGAGCAATGATTCGAAATGGTACACTAGCCGGTAAACGGGGTCTGCCTAGTAGATTCCAATCGAAGGAAACAACTAGGTTGCTTGGAGGTGGGACTGAATAGACGACCGCATACGACTCTGTCGAACTTCCTTCCTGCGGTAAAGGAACGGGTAGACTGCCCCCATGTTCATCGGAGTGTGTGCTCACGAAGGGAATTTGAATGGTGTCGTTCTTGTTCTCTTCGGTGACTGTATCATCTGAAGATTGATCCTCTGAAGGCAAGACCGGGTCAACTACCGTCTCAACCTTTTGACTTTTGTCTGGTGTGGATTCAGATGGTTTATCTTCAATGGTAGACGCTTCGGCCGACCACAAGGGCGTGTCAGTCGGATTTTCAACTAGTGACGGACTTGGTAAGAGTTTCTTATATCCAGGAGGAAGTCGTAACGGTGAAACCGGACGGTCGTCCAAAACTCTTTTAGCCTCATCTAAGAAGGGACAACGGTGGATGGCGTGATTGCCTTCACACAATTTACAAGGAAATTTACATCTTCCTTTTTGTCCAGGGGCTTCACTTTCACTAGTTGACGGTGTATTTTCAACATCATCATCAAAGGTTGACAACACCTGATTGTGCAAACGAGGAGACAAGTCCCTTAAGATCCGAGGGATGCAAGGACAATCTCGGTGATAGTGGTCTCCTTTTCAAATGACACATGGCAATTTAGGCCTGGTCGGTGCAGTGTGTGGATTTTCGCTAGACGATGCTTGGTTGCCCCTTTTTGTCTTTGGATCCTTCTTCTTCTTCTCTTTCTTCTTCTTCTCCTTCTTCTTCTCAGTTACTAGATTTTTGGCTTTACCAGCTTCATCAAGCAAAGAGGAAGGAGGAGAGGAAGAATTGGACGAAGTAGAGGGTTGGGGGGTAACTCTGGTATCGTTTAGTTACTGACTAGATTGTTAAAGAATCGCGGTGTTCTGAACGACAGAGGTTGAGAAGAGCTATAAGGGCAAGCTGATTGTCAATCCTGGAAGCGACAATGTGGCCATATGGGGTGCACCAACATCTCCCCAAGAGGAGAAAGGACTAGGATTTCCTCCAAGGGGAACTCCTTGGTTGGCGAACTCCATTTTTCTCAACCTAAGACCAACATAGGAAAGGTGATAATTATTCCGTTTAAAATAAATTTTAGACGCTTTGACACGACTTAATTTTTCAATTTTTAAGAGTCGAGAAAAAACAAAAGATGACTCTAGTCGCCTTCAATTTTTTAATGAGCCTAAAGTGATAAGTGCTCAGATGGACCTTTTCCTTTAAGGAGTCTGAAAAGGAATGAAAGAGACTGCTTTGGAAATCTAGACAGAGGGATTACCAAACCAATCGCAAAACTGCAGAATACTTTTTATGGTACGATAGTCAATCTTCCCGAATGCTGTGTTCAGTGCATTACGATCGATAGGGCGGCAGACATGGCTTCCTATGGATAAAGGATAAAGCCTATTCTTGTCTCCCAATATATACTCGACGGTACGTGGGAGCACAAGTCCATACTGGCACTTATCGTCTCAAAGTGGAGGAATCACCCAACCAACAATGAAAACAACAGTTACCAGGCTTTACGACACTGGAATACGTCTCTAGCCTAGACTTCTAAATGTTGTGCGTTAGGTTCCAAAGCATTTTTAGATTCATTAAATTTATTTTACAGTTGATCTTGCTTAAGAAATTTTCCTTTCAGGTTCACCGCATGATGTAGATGTACAATTCCTAAAATGCAATCTAAGATGATAAACAGTCGTTTAATATTCTTTTTGCAATGAAAATCCTAGCTACTAAGGAAAGAGAGATGGCGTTCTTTCAACATAGAGCAGAGAGCACACACTATATGCACTGTCCTAAATCAAACCAACAAACAGTCTAAATGCAAATGCACATGCATGTATTTGTTTTCAGCCTTCTTAATGTGTGAATGATAAAAAGAAAGCTAAGCGCAAATCTGAATTATTTTTCAGAGCGACGTTACTAGCAATTTTCTTTTCAAAACAAAATGAGGATAACGACGACACTTTGCGATTTGGAGATGAAAACTTGCTTTCGACACTTGAAAAACTACTAATTCAAATCAAATACAAGAGTAATAGTGTAATCGACTATCAAGAACAATCATATTCTCTTCTATGACTGAAAACGACACTTGCGACACTTTCAAATCAAGAAACGACAGTACGATTACGCTACTTCTTTGTAAAAGAGAACTGAAAATGACCCAAAATACATAAAAACATTTACAGTCCTTTGCACAATGGAGGTGGAATAATGGCAAGGAAGGGGGTTTCAATAGAGGTGTACTGACTACAAGCAGCAAAACTCTTGAATAGAGCTGAAAAGAGTGAACACAAAAACCAAATCTAGGAGCAGGAAAGGCCTTGTCTGATAAGCGCACCTACTACACGCAGGAAGTGCGATGCATCTAGAATTCACAGAAGAGACAGTGCGCTGGACCAAAGACGAGACTTTAACTGGGTTCCGGGTCACAGTTTGCAGCTCAGTTCAGGGATTTAGGCCGAGCAAGTGGTAATCAGTAAATCAATCACAGGGGTAGATCTAAAGAGGTTACTAGAGCCACCACAAGGGCAATTAGAGTGCTTGTAAATCAATTTTTCAGTTCATAAACAAAACCTGGAGATAGACTGAAGCAGCATTGATCTACTTTTCACTTGCATAGAAAATGCAGTTCGAAGGCTAGCTGGCTTAACTTCAGGCTCCGTCTGTAAGTTTATAAAGCAAACAAATGTAGATAAACAAACAATCTATTCGCTCCCCAGTGGAGTTTCCATTTTGTTATCGGGAAAACTAGTGTCTATGCAGAGCTGCTAGTCCCACTAAGGCTGGTAGCTACCTTAGAAACAAACAAACTAAAACTACTTTCATTTTCCTTTATGAGAAATAGATAAGAGGGGAATAAGAAGACCAACCTCTGTCTTGCGCTTGGTTCCTTGCTTGATTCCTCTCCTTTCTGGTAGATCTTTGCCACATGCTTCCTCGTCTACCCAGCTTCAAAGAGCACCTATAGAATCAAAGCAGCATAACACTATCCAAGAACATAGATCTATTATCATAAACAATATAGGACCAGATATATATTGACCACACAAATGCATATAACATCGATCATACAAGAATGTGGAGGAAAACTTGAATAGCTTTTTTGATAATGAAGAAAGAGCAAAGAGGATTACAACCAATTGTTCTGACCCAGCATCATCCTCTCAGCAAGAAAGCCCTTCTTCACCTCGTGAAAATATTAGATCACCCAACACTATGATATTGCACCAAGAAACCAGCAGCACTTCCTTACAAGATACAAAATTCCAGCCTCTGGATCTCTGGGATGAGGGATCCATATATATATGTTTGCAAGGGGGGTGAGTCAGCTTTTGAGAGTTGATTAGTGTCCTCTCTGATAGTTCTTGATTCCACTTGGAGATTGATGATATCTTACTCATCCCTGCGCAAATGCAGAGAGGCAAGTGTCACAGGTGAAGTTTTTAGAAGATTCCATGATCCTCCACCTTGCAGATTGACCCTGCCATTTGTCCACTCTTGCCCATCGCACCCCATAGAAGGGCTTTTCAAGATGCATCACACCTACTGTGTGTACTTAGGTGGGATGCAGAGCACTTTGACCATGGAGCAGGTGAGATGGTCCAGTTCTGAGCAGTTTTTCATGGAGATCTTCTGGGAGAAGATGTAATCAGTTGACCTTGTTCTTTTAGAGGTTGGAACAACACTTTTAGGGACTTAAGAGCCCTTGGTTTATGGACATTTATGATTGGGGTTGCAGTGCCCAAAAATGTCTATAACAGTTGCCCCCTAAAGCATGAGGTCGTTAATCTGTGGATGTCGGGTGAAATGCTTTATCATGAGGATCTGAAGTGCTTTCAAGCTGGAAGGTGACCTGTAATAAGATACAATACAATACATTATCTTCATAGTATTTTCATGATCTAGCTGAGGTGGGCATTCCCATGCTTAGCTTTATAATTTCATTCTCATGTACATAAGACAGACAATCGTCTGAGTGTAGACTGATGATTTTGGTAGAGCCATCATCCCTTAGGTTGGATGATTATCTGTGCAGTAATTATGTACATTTGATGTCTTTATTTTCTTGAATATATATCGCAGCCTGGATGAATGAAACTACATCCGGGGTCTTCAATCTTGTTCAATCTTCACTCAAAGTACTAGTCGATCCATGTGAGAGATGTCCTGGAGTCGAACATGGAAAGACATCGCCTGATTACCAGCCAATGATGTAAGCTATTAACAAGCACGAGAGGAATCACCGATAATGATGATGACCCTCAAGGTACTACAGTACAATTCACGTGGTGTGAATAAGGGACTTGGCGTCGAAAACCACGCAAAATATTTCAGTCGAAGGCCATTGATGTAAACCTGTCACCGGAAGTGAGAAACTTGCCATTGAGGCATGCAAGCTTCAAAGTACTCAAAGGGTTGTTCCTAGATCGACTTCTTGGATAATGAGCTGAGGTCGATAAGAAGCGATCCGTCATAGGAGGACCTTAATGAATCCCACAGCAATGACACGGAACGGAGCAAATGATTTTAATGGAGGTGAAAATGATCTGGTGATATAAGGTTCAGGGTGGCGGTCATGAAAGAATGGAGCGTAAATGTATTGCAGTGGGTGAGACACAGGTGAATTCTCTTAGCGACTTCTCTTGAACATATCGGCGACACTGACATGATGGATCGGTAGCATTAACCCCAAATATGGATGGTGTGACGGAACCATGGTGATGTGACCAGTGAATGGAACAACCCAACCCGACTCGGATGCAGAGAGAAAGTGTCATGTTCAAGAGCGACTTGCTACCGATAAAGTTTCTTCAAGTTTTATTCCCAATTTTCCCCAGTCATTGCTGACCAGTACCTCTTTATTTTTGTCAAGCTTGAGGAGGATAACATATGCTTGTTCTATAATTTTCCCTTCGGGCAAACCCATCGCTATGTTTTAACGAGCCTAGCGATAGTGAAATTCGTTCTTGTCTGTATGGACAAGTTTGTCGCTATTCGGTTTTAACGACAAGGACAACTCGGTCCTTTTCAATTTTAGAGAGTTTGAAAAAGGGACGTAAAGAAAACTCCAATAATCCTTTTTCGTCATATAATCCCTTGAGTCCGAAAAAGTATAAAACAATACAAAAGGGATGAATTTTTGGTACTTTTAACGAGCCGAACAAAACAAGCGCTCGATCTTTTTGTGTAATAATCCCTCAAGTCCAAAAAGATTAAAATATAAAGGAGGGATAGCACTTCCGGTCCCTTTAACGAGCTGGAGAGGCCAATGGCTCGGCAATCTTTTCATATTTTACGAGTTAGTTGAAAAGAGCTTAAAGGAGACTCATTTTTTGAGGAACGAGTGATAAATACAGGTAGTAGCTGATTCCAGGTAAGGTTTGGAATTTTCCAATCACGGTAGTGTCACAAGGATGGCTAACAGGATCACTCTTCGCAGCTGTTCCTCAAAAGGGTAAACAATCAAATGGAGGTAAATGATCGGCCAAAACAAAGTGGAGGTGATGATGAGAACACGACCAAGGCTTCAAAGGTTGATGATAATACATTCACAATGGTTATTTACCGGAGAATGGTTCATTTTTTAATGAGCTTAAACTCTGGGGGAACATTTGCTCATTGATTAAGTTTATTTTTTAATGAGCTTGAATTCCGCGTTAAAACTTCTCGATCCAGTCATATAATAAGGATGTCTCATATAAAAACGGCATTATTTCAAAGCTTTGCCCTACATCCTTTCTTTATGCAGGTTAGGAAATGATCAATCCTACGAGTTTAAAGGGTTCGAGGACCTATAAATTTAAAAAATAAATGGTCACTCTTCGCTTGCATGCCAAAAGGTTTGCATGCCCCCAGGTATAGCGAAGTAGAATTTCCAGGCTAGCCCTCAATTTGCAGACAAAACATTTGTTTTATCGGGAAGGGCCTACCTTTTCAGGTTACCCCTCAATTTGCAGACAAAATATTTGTTTTATTGGGAAAGGCCTACCTTAATAGAGGTATCTTATTCCGGTCTAATCCCATTTTCCAAAATGTACGGGTGTGTCAAACCGGTCATATACTCTCCGCGGAAACCCACCCTATACCCAAGGTTTTCCTGTAGAAACAGGCTAGGGTGCATGCCCCCTGGGTTTCAGTCATATCCTCCGAATCACTCGCGCTCATCAGGAGGACGGACTGGGGACTGATGAGACATTCCTTGCGTGAAAATACCATTCAGTGTTGGTATATTACTATTTTCTATGTGTGAACCGGGGAATGAAAGCTGGTCTACGAGCTTGACCACTATTCCTTCGTGCAGAAAACACATTACTCTAAAGAGTGAGGAGACAATGGCTCCCATGCAATAAATATAGTCGCATCCAAGGAGTAGATTATAATCCAGGGGTCCTTGGACTACCATTACGTTCATGTGAATGATTTTCCTTCTCAATGTTATCAGCACATTGGGAAGGATCCCCAACGGTCGACTGGTTCCTTTGTCAAAGCCTGTTAGATTTCTCATCTCAGGCAAAAGCGATGGCAAACCAAGCGCTTTCCAAGCAGTTGAGGAAAGGATACTCACAGAAGCCCCTTCATCTATGATGGTACCGGCCATGACCATTCTATATATTTGAGCAATGATTCAAAATGGTACACTAGCCGGTAAACGGGGTCTACCTAGTAGATTCCAATCGAAGGAAACAACTAGGTTTCTTGGAGGTGGGACTGAATAGACGGCCGGATACGACTCTGACGAACTTCCTTCCTGCGGTAAAGGAACGGGTAGACTTCCCCCATGTGCATCAGAGTCTGTGCTCACGAAGAGAATTTGAACGGTGTCGTTCTTGTTCTCTTCGGTGACTGTATCATCTGAAGATTGATCCTCTGAAGGCAAGACCGGGTCAACTACCGTCTCGACCTTTTGACTTTTGTCTCGTGTGGATTCAAATGGTTTATCTTCAATGGTAGACGCTTCGGCCGACCACAAGGGCATGTCAGCTGGATTTTCAACTAGTGACAGACTCGGTAAGAGCTTCTTATATCCAGGAGGAAGTCGTAGCGGTGAAACCGGACGGTCGTCCAAAACTCTTTTAGCCTCATCTAAGAAGGGACAACGGTGGACGGCGTGATTGCCTTCACACAATTTACAAGGAAATTTACATCTTCCTTTTTGTCCAGGGGCTTCACTTTCACTAGTTGACGGTGTATTTTCAACATGATCATCAAAGGTTGACGACACCTGATTGTGCAAATGAGGAGACCAGTCCCTTAAGATCCGAGGGATGCAAGGACAATCTCAGTGATAGTGGTCTCCTTTTCAAATGACACATGGCAATTTAGGCCTGGTGGGTGCAGTGTGTGGATTTTCGCTAGACGATGCTTGGTTGCCCCTTTTTGTCTTTGGCTCCTTCTTCTTCTTCTCCTTCTTCTTCTCAGTTAATAGATTTTTGGCTTTACCAGCTTCATCAAGCAAAGAGGAAGGAGGAGAGGAAGAATTGGACGAAGTAGAGGGTTGGGGGGTAACTCTGGTATTGTTTAGTTGCTGACTAGATTGTTAAGGAATCGCGGTGTTCTGAACGACAGAGGTTGAGAAGAGCCATACGGGCAAGCTGATTGTCAATCCTGGAAGCGACAATGTGGCCATATGGGGTGCACCAACATCTCCCCAAGAGGAGAAAGGACTAGGATTTCCTCCAAGGGGAACTCCTTGGTTGGCGGACTCCATTTTTCTCAACCTAAGACCAACGTAGGAAAGGTGATAATTATTCCGTTTAAAATAAATTTTAGACGCTTTGACACAACTTGGTTTTTCAATTTTTAAGAGTCGAGAAAAAACAAAAGATGACTCTAGTCGCCTTCGATTTTTTAATGAGCCTAAAGTGATAAGTGCTCAGATGGACCTTTTCCTTTAAGGAGTCTGAAAAGGAACGAAAGAGACTGCTTTGGAAATCTAGATAGAGGGATTACCAAACCAATCGCAAAACTGCAGAATACTTTTTATGGTACGGTAGTCAATCTTCCCGAATGCTATGTTCAGTGCATTGCGATCGATAGGGCGGCAAACATGGCTTCCTATGGATAAAGGATAAAGCCTATTGTGGTCTCCCAATATATACTCAACGGTACGTGGGAGCACAAGTCTGTACTGGCACTTATCGTCTCAAAGTGGAGGAATCACCCAACCAACAATGAAAACAACAGTTACCAGGCTTTACGACACCGAAATACATCTCTAGCCTAGACTTCTAAATGTTGTGCGTTAGGTTCCAAAGCATTTTTAGATTCATTAAATTTATTTTACAGTTGATCTTGCTTAAGAAATTTGCCTTTCAGGTTCACCACGTGATGTAGATGTACAATTCCTAAAATGCAATCTAAGATGATAAACAGTCATTTAATATTCTTTTTGCAATGAAAATCCTAGCTACTAAGGAAAGAGAGATGGCGTTCTTTCAACATAGAGCAGAGAGCACACACTATATGCACTGTCCTAAATCAAACCAACAAACAGTCTAAATGCAAATGAACATGCATGTATTTGTTTTCAGCCTTCTTAATGTGTGAATGATAAAAATAAAGCTAAGCGCAAATCTGAATTATTTTTCAGAGCGACGTTACTAGCAATTTTCTTTTCAAAACAAAATGAGGATAACGACGACACTTTGCGATTTGGAGATGAAAACTTGCTTTCGACACTTGAAAAACTACTAATTCAAATCAAATACAAGAGTAATAGTGTAATCGACTATCAAGAACAATCATATTCTCTTCTATGACTGAAAACGACACTTGCGACACTTTCAAATCAAGAAAGGATAGTACGATTACGCTACTTCTTTGTAAAAGAGAACTGAGAATGACCCAAAATACATAAAATCATTTATAGTCCTTTGCACAATGGAGGTGGAATAATGGCAAGGAAGGGGGTTTCAACAGAGTTGTACTGACTACAGGCAGCAAAACTCTTGAATAGAGCTGAAAAGAGTGAACACAGAAACCAAATCTAGGAGCAAGAAAGGCTTTGTCTGATCAGCGCACCTACTACACTCGGGAAGTGCGATGCATCTAGAATTCACAGAAGAGACAGTGCGCTAGACCAAAGACGAGAATTTAACTGGGTTCCGGGTCACAGTTTGTAGCTCAGTTCAGGGATTTAGGCCGAGCAAGTGGTAATCAGTAAATCAATCACAGGGGTAGATCTAAAGAGGTTACTAGAGCCACCACAAAGGCAATTAGAGAGCTTGTAAATCAATTTTTCAGTTCATAAACAAAACCTGGAGATAGACTGAAGCAGCATTGATCTACTTTTCACTTGCATAGCAAATGCAGTTCGAAGGCTAGCTGGCTTAACTTCAGGCTCCGTCTGTAAGTTTATAAAGCAAACAAATGTAGATAAACAAGCAATCTATTCGCTCCCCATTGGAGTTGCCATTTTGTTATTGGGAAAACTAGTGTGTATGCAGAGCTGCTAGTCCCACTAAGGCTGGTAGCTACCTTAGAAACAAACAAACTAAAACTACTTTCGTTTTCCTTTATGAGAAATAGATAAGAGGGGAATAAGGAGACCAACCTCTGTCTTGCGCTTGGTTCCTTGCTCGATTCCTCTCCTTTCTGGTAGATCTTTGCCACATGCTTCCTCGTCTACCCAGCTTCAAAGAGCACCTGTAGAATCAAAGCAGCATAACACTATCCAAGAACATAGATCTATTATCATAAACAATATAGGACCAGATATATATTGACCACACAAATTCATATAACATCGATCATACAAGAATGTGGAGGAAAACTTGAATAGCTTTATTGATAATCAAGAAAGAGCAAAGAGGATTACAACCAATTGTTCTGACCCAGCATCATCCTCTCAGTAAGAAAGCCCTTCTTCACTTCGTGAAAAGCTTAGATCACCCAACACTATGATATTGCACCAAGAAACCAGTAGCACTTCCTTACAAGATACAAAATTCCAACCTCTGGATCTCTGGGATGAGGGATCCATATATAGATGTTTGCAAGGGGGGTGAGTCAGCTTTTGAGAGTTGATTAGTGTCCTCTCTCTGGTATTTTTTTATTCCACTTGGAGATTGATGATCTCTTACTCATCCCTGGGCAAATGCAGAGAGGCAAGTGTCACAGGCGAAGTTTCTAGAAGATTCCATGATCCTCCACCTTGCAGATTGACCCTACCATTTGTCCACTCTCACCCATCACACCCCATAGAATCGCTTTTCAAGATGCATCGCACCTACTGTGTGTACTTAGGTGGGATGCAGCGCACTTTGACCATGGAGTAGGTGAGATGGTCCAGTTTTGACCAGTTCTGAGCAGTTTGTGGAGAACTTCTGGGAGAAGATGTAATCAATTGACCTTGTTCTTTTAGAGGTTGGAACAACACTTTTAGGGACTTAAGAGCCCTTGGTTTATGGACATTTATGATTGGGTTTGCAGTGCCCAAAAATGTCTATAACATGGTAGTAAAGGAGAAAAAGTAGAAGGGTGAAATAAGAATATGCGTGGACCTTAGGAAGCTGAAAGACGCCTGTGTACACGATCCATTCCCAACATCATTCACAGATGAAGTACTGGAGAATGTTGGTGGTTAGGAAGCATACTCATTCACGGATGGGTTCTCAGGGTACCATCAGATCAAGATCGCACCGGAAGACAGGAGCAAAACAACCTTCACAACAGAATGGGGCTACTTTCAATACACGTTATGCCATTTGGACTGAAGAATGCGCTAGCCATATTTTCGCGCATCATTGTGGCTACGTTCAAAGAATACATCCACAAGTTCTTGGAGGTCTATCTGGATGATTGGACTATCTTTGGATTAGTTAAGCACCATGTAGCAAGCTTACGCTTGATGCTAGATACTTGCCGCCGACACCAGATTGCGCTGAACCTTAAGAAGTGCACATTCCTTGTCCCCTTTGGAAACCTATTGGGACATGTGGTCTGCAAACAAGGACTAATGGTGGACCCTGGGAAGATTGTCGTTATTCTAAATTTGGAAGCATTGCGAAGTGTTAAACAACTGTGTGCTACTTTAGGACACACTGGATACTATAGGAAGTTCATCAAAAGTTATGCCCATATAACAGCGCCGATGGAAAAGTTATTGAAAACGGATGTTACATATTGCTAGAATGATGATTGCATGAAGAGTTTGGATGTCCTAAAGGGGAAATTGGCCTTCGCTCCAATCCCGGTCTTCCCAAAATCGGATGTGGAATTTCATGTACATGTTAATGCGTCGTGTATTGCAGTGGGAGCAGTACTCACACAGGAGGGTGCGAAGGGCGTGGATCACCTGATCGTGTTTGCAAGTCGAAGATTGTCCAAAGAAGACAAGAACTATTCCACCACTGAGCGTGAGGGGTTAGCGATGGTGTACGCGCTCCAAAAATACGACACTATTTACTCGGAGGACATTTCAAGATGTATACCGATCATTCTGCGTTGAAATACCTTGTGAATAAGCTTGTGTTGGGGGGGCGCATATGCGATGACTCTTACTATTCCAAGAATATTATTTTGAGGGCATAGTCAAGTTGGGATGCCTGAACGCAGGACCAGATCATTTGTCATGAATTGATACGGGTGAGGAACCAACGAATTTGGAGCAGGGACTACCTGATGCACAACTCTTTGCAGTGCGTGTCTCAGATGGAAACTTCGAAGATATAATCCATTTTTTGACAACAAGGACTGTGCCGAAGGAATACTTAGTCCAACAGAAAAAGGAATTGGTGGTGCACGCGACGGATTTTTCTATCATCGTGGGGCACCTATACAAAATGGGAAATGATATATTGCGAAGATAAGTACCTAAATTTGAACGAGGTCAGATCCTCGCGGAAGCACATGGGGGCGCTACAAGAGGACACTATGCAGGACGTGCGATCACACAAAAGATTCTTCACACAAGGCTATGGTGGCCAACCCTACACCAGGATTCGAAAGTGCATTGTAAGGCCTGCGATATATGTCACAGGTCTAGAAAACCATCACGACGGGACAAGATGCCATTAAATACACAAATGACACTGCAACTGTTTGAAAAATGGGCAATCGAATTTGTGGGACCGATCAAACCTCAAGGAAATATGGGCGCACGCTACGTCATCACCATGACGAAGTACTTGACACGATGGGCGGAAGCGCAGCCAGTCAAAGATTGCACAGCCGCTATGGTTGCAAATTTTTTGTTCGAAAACGTGTTGACACGATTTGGTTGTCCGAAAATCTTAATGAGTGATCGCGGAACACATTTCTTGAATGAAACCATCAATGTGCTCACAGAAGAGTTCCAGGTGTATCATCAGAAAAGTACAATGTACCACCCACAAGCTAATGCGACAGTAGAAGCATTCAAAAAAAATTGGAGAATGCGCTGACCAAAGTGTGCAACGCATAGTGAAACGACTGGGACCTGTGCGTACCTACCGTACTATGGGCTTACAAAACAACGTGCAAGAAATTGATGGGACATACACCTTTCCGGTTATTCTATGGCACGGAAGCTGCCATGCCAATGGAATATATCATACCTAGTCTGCGAATAGTAACACTCATAGGCATGACAAACCACAAAGCTCTGGAAGAAAGGCTCGCGCAATTAGAATAACTCGAGTAATAATGGTTTCTAGCTGGATTTCATCAGCAGGTACAAAAGTAGCGTGAAAAGGCCTAGCATGACCGCCATATCAAGTTGTGCACCTTCAAGGTAAACGACTTAGTGCTGCTATATGACAGTAAGTTTGAAAAATTTCTGGGAAAATTCAGAATGCACTAGCTGGGACCATACATGGTTAAGGAGGTCACAGATGGAGGCGCGATCTAGCAAGTCAAACTAAATGGAGAACCCTTCCCAGGCAAAGTAAACAAAAGTCACTTGAAGCCCTACACGGGTGGGCCGGTTATCTGACTAACTGGCCAAAGCACAGTCTTCGCAACCCGAGGAGTCGAACAAGGGCGCGGGACTATAAATATACGCAACATATGTCAATATAGAGGTAAGGACACAATTCAGATATAGAGGGGTTGGAAGCAAGAATGCAGCAGGTCCAGGAAACCACAGAGCAGTGCATAGTAGACCTCCGAGCAGTTCAGGAACAGTTGGAGGGACTCCACACCAAGATCGCTGCACCAATAGAGTGACTCGAGGGTGAGTCATGATGTTTGTTTTGGGCGCCTGTTGGGCATGGAATCTCCCACAGCATGTTTTGGGGGTCAAAGCCCAAGTTTTGGTCAAATAATGTTGTAAGACTCCACGAATTGCGGGCGCGGAGCACGAAATGTATGTTGAGTCATAGGGTTGTCCGCCCTAAGTTTTGTAATGTAGTGTAATGTCATGTTGGCCTACCCATGGTCCGTGGACCATGGGATTGTATAAATAGAGCAAGGCTCTAAGTTGTAAAGGGAATGGGAGATAGAAAAACAAGGAATGGATTCTAGAAGATAGCGAGGATAGAAAAGAAGTCTAAGTGTCTTGGGTCGTAGTAGTAGGAAGAGGCTTTGTAGCTGAGTACGTAGAGGCCTAGTAGAGTCCACAACTGAGTGCGCAGACCCCTGCAGCTAAGTGCATAGGGCGGAGTCGAGTCTATAACCCAAGAAGAAGAATAATAAAGAGAAGTTTGATTCCAAATACTGTGTATCTGCTTTTGTATTACTTTCCATGCATTTATATTGTTTTGTTTATTGCATGCACTTATATGAATACTGAACATTGTTAAGTATAATTGGGCTTATATAGATAAGTTAAGTAATGATATAATAGTGGGTTAGTAGTCTAGAGTTGGGTCATAACATGGATTGAGCCTCGAGCAGGGCTGCGCGAAGGTAGCATCACAGGCTGCGAGGTACTGATAGGTGCACGTAGTGACGTGCACAGGGCGAATCTGTGGACCACTGAAAAACTTTCAGACATCTCTAGGGTGCAGAAACCTGGTTCTAGCACCCTCCCATACTACTTCAGGTGAGACCTCAGTCCACGCTCCGTGGACTGTTGCCGAAAAGGCCAGTAGTATCGGGATTTGTTTAGCTAAATCATCTCTGAACCTGGGTCAGGCCCATACAAGCCAACAGTTAACTTGTAGGTTAGGAGGATGATATACTCCTGCTGTTGGTTCTCATCACTAAGGTGGCACAAAACTTCATCACTACAATGGCACTGAATTGCAACAACATCTACACTCTGAAGGCACCGAATTGTAATGAACCTTGTGATAGCACCAAATGTGATTTGCACTGATATGAAATAATTTTATGATATCCACACTTGTATCTCAGACAAATATGCCCAGAACCTCTCTACAATATCACCGACCTCCTTCTCTGAGATTATACCCAAACTTGTCTCTGCAGTTACATGAAATCTTCTATGCAATAGGACTGAACTTATCTCTAATATTTCTGATCCTTCTTACTACAACAAAACTAAAACTTAGCTACTGAGATTATACCGAAACTATTCCCGAGATATCCCCACTTGATTAAGAGGTTTGATGAAATTATTTCTAAAATCCATCTGAGTTTATTCACTGTGTTTATGTGAAGTCCTCATACTTGTATATATAGTTGTTTCCATATGAAAATAGGCTGACATGTGATCATAAAGCAATATGTATTTATTTAGGCTGACTTGAGTTCATTTGATGATAATTCCTTTGAGGCCGACTTGAATACTTTGGTGAGGAGACTGACTCAATGAAGGAGTCTTTGACCAAACAATAATTGATTTTGGCAACACCCTAAAGCCTACAATGGAGGCTTGACTTATAACAATTGACCCAAGCTTGAAACCCGTGCTTTAATAAGTCAATTAAATTAATAATAAAATTTATTTTTCTTTCTTTTGACAAATATTAAATTTTGACTCAAGTACAATTTATGAAGGCCTAACCTAGTTACATTCTTCAACATAAGCTCCTTAAGAAATCGATGAAAATAATGAATGGACACAGATGGTAAGGTATGACACCATAGATTAACATGACCTTCAATATTGAGGGTTAATAGAATACACATAACATCTTCATCGTCGATTTCATGAGATTTACAAAACCCAGGAAAATCATTTATGTGTTTGGATAAAAATATAGCACCCTCACCATCAAACCTAAATTGAGACAAGGCATGAACAATTTCTACGGAGATTGTACGTTTGCCAGGAGATAGGCTAGAAAAAAACTTGAGGATTATGATTTGGGAAAGATACATTTAAGATAAGAGATTCAAAAAAATACTCAGCAAGCACAACTTTTCATCTAGACCTCCTTCTAGTGCTATAATGTTGATGGTGTTGGATACCGCTAACATACAAGTGGTCTCCCCCAATGTGAAGTCCCAATTAGACCTCACACTATTTGGAGTAGGATCCCTATCTCGAGTATCATCCGACCACCATAACACAAAGGTTCATCTTGGTTTCAATGGATAACATAGAGATTATATACTTAAACCTTGAACAAGCAAGTAAGCTAACATTGTGAGACACTGATGGCAATGTGCAAAAGGACATCTTCATGAGCAGGAGACAAAAAATGAGTCTTTGGAATGAAGTAATAGTACTAAACTAAGAGGGACACATGAGAGCATAAAAATATCCGTTAGCAAAATAGTTCACATAACAATTATTGAAGTGAATACAACACACATTCAACAAGATAAGTACTAAAGCCACCAAAATAGTTCAATTTCTCTAGTACATATGAACACAACATATATCATAAACATCCCAAGAATAGTCCTAAAACATTTGTAATACATGCATGAAAATTTGTTGGCTCATTGAATTTAAATTAGGTGAAAGATCCAAGTACACAGTTACAATGATGAGGCACTAGTTCCAGTAGTGGAACATTAATTCACTTCCTTCTTCTTCAAAGAATAGTTTCTCTCCTATGCCAATTAGAGAAGCCAATTATAGATCTCCAAAGCTTAAGACCCCAAAAGCTATTTTTCCTTGAGTTATGAGGTTGCTTTTAGAACAAGGGGAATGTCCTTTCATATCCCCATGAATCTTGAGTTACCCTCATTACTCTTGGACTTCTAATGTGCCATTTGGACTTCTAAACCACTCTTGAGCTTCTAATGACTTTTGGAATTCTCCTAAATACATTTTGTCCATATATGACTAAGTGACTTTTCATATTCAACATATGAACCTTAGAATTCCACACATTACATTTTGTCCTTTTATTTGAATATACATCATTACACTCCACATGATGATGTGGCATGAAAAATGGACATACATTGACCATTATGATGACAATTGTACAAGTTACAACTTGACAATGATGACATGGACTTAATTTTGAGGTGGTAATGCCAAACTATCTTCATTGTTGCTTCATCTTGCATTCTTGATGATATATCTGATCTATGCTTCATCTTCATGAAGGATCCACTTTGTTTCTTATCTTCACCCTCCAAAGGGTCTTGGATCAACATTGGAATCCTTTAAGTCATCATGCAATATCTTCTTTTTGTTTTGGTCCATGATTTTCTTCATGTATCCATGATAGCTCTCTTTTATTCTTCTTCTTTGTGGGTGTTTCTTTATGCTTCCTCCTTGCTATCTTCTTTGAGAATTACCTTGTCATGCTAGGAAGGTACTCCTGCCAATGAAAATCATCCATGACAAAGAAAAATTAGTCTTAAAAACATCTATTCTATCATTACCTAGCTCATGGAATGATCAACTCATGATAGGCCTATGAGAGGGTTAAAAGAAGAAGGCTTGATTGCGAAGGCGTATTCAAACTCATTAAGGATCATAAGAGGGATTCAAGGTATGCTTGTTCCCTCAATCAAGAAAGAGAGAACTCAAGGGCATAGGGCATAGGTCTAAAGCATGAAGGAGAATCATTCGTTGGTTCAAGATGCACTCATGCACTCAAGGAAGCTAAGGAGGGCGCAAGGGCACACACCGAAGGGATGAAGGGGTCAAGCTTCAAGCCTTCCAAGTGTGCTCATGTGCTCAAGAGGAACTAGGAGGGTGCAGGGAACACAATTTAAGCATGAAGGATAAAACATTTGTTGGATTAGTGTTCTCTCATGTGATCAAGGAATAAAGGAGGTTGCAAGGGTGCACACTAGAGGGATGGAGGGGTCAGGATTCAAGCCTTTGC
Organism: Pinus tabuliformis; assembly: GCA_031772625.1. Classification (NCBI taxonomy): domain Eukaryota; kingdom Viridiplantae; phylum Streptophyta; class Pinopsida; order Pinales; family Pinaceae; genus Pinus; species Pinus tabuliformis. The sequence continues at coordinate 855,319,040 of CM062817.1, read as the reverse complement.
AGTGTGCTTGTGCACTCAAGAGGGACTAGGAGGGCGCAGTTATTCAAGTCAAAGGAGTGAGCTCAAATGAAGGATTCAAGCTTCATGATTGTGAAATTCACTCTTAAAGAGAAGGATGAAGGCTTCGTGCTTCAATAATGTGCAATGTGATTTAAGGCTTCATGCTTTTTAAGTGTGCCATATGCTTTTTAAGAGATAGAGGATCCTTCATTGTTTCGAAGTGCACCCAAAGGGTCCTTGTTGTTCTAAAGTGTGATTTTTCATTGAGTGTTTGAAGTGTGATTTGTTGCTTCAAAGTGCGCTTCATTGTTTCAAAGTTCACTCAAGCTTGGGAGAGCGCAATTCTCTCCAGAAATGGCTACTCGTTCATCTGGAATGTGCTTTTCACTAAGGGAGGCAACATATGGCTAGGTGACTTATCCTTAGGAATTACTAATGCACTATGAGAGGGAGGAGACCTTATAAAATACTTATTGCACAAGTATGGGAGGAAAGAGACGTCGATGATGCTTATGAATGAGTTGCACTCATCACCTAGTAAGAGGGTTAATGCCTTTAGAACTTGCACTAGGCTGAAGGATGAAGGAGATCTCTCAAAATGGATAAGTGTGGGACCAACAAAGTAGGAGAAAGAAATGCATTCTAACATGACTCAAACATGGAACACACACATAAATTCCATCAATACAATCCAACAGAATGCACAGGACTCATGAACAATAGTCACACCTTTAAACAGTAGCAAAGCACCACCTATTTCTAAGTGCGATAGTTGAAACGACACATTAAAACACTTAGAACGTAAGTTATGATAGAAGTGACGACATTGGTCAAAAAGTATGCTAAGTTATAGTAATATGTCTAATGCATATTCGAATGATATGCAAGACCATCTAATGCAGAAGAGTGCACCAGAAATAATTTCGGTGATATACAAAGGTGTGACACATGTAAGAGTGAAAACACAAAAGCGATACATGTGATAGGAGGAAATCATAAATACTACACTTTAAAAATGTGAACGACCTTAAAAGAGACACATGTCAGAGAAAATAAAACATGAAAATGAAACTTATTAAAGTATAAACATGTCAAAAGCAATAGTCGTGAATGAGAAAGCGACACTTGTGAAAGCGAAAGTTCACAAAAGTGATAGTTGAGAAAACTCACCATAATAAAAGTAAAAACACAATTAAAGTGAGGGAGAATGTCAATGAAAGTGTGCACTGGCTGTCGACATGAGTTGATCATTGAAAATAATTATCTAGATGAGTGATGCTATCCCTATTAAAGCTTGCATAAAGGAAGTGCACTTATAAACTCATCGAAGATGAAACATGTGCATGCAACTGACTTGACAATTTAAAACTAGGAAGAAGACTTAAATTCTTTACAAAACATCAAATGACCATGGAGTAACCATAGGAAAACAAATCATAATATCCTTAGTAGGCTAAAAGATTCTAGTGTGTGAAAAATTTTGGAGGGTGTTGATCGCAATGACAACATGATAGAAGGTGTAGATCAAACACCAGGATTGGAAGTTAGTAAAGGAAATTGGAGTAAGAAGAAACAAGTTGTACAGGTTGCAGTTGGATGCTCCAGAGGCACTAGTGAGCAACAACAGTAATAAATATATGGGAGGATTATGGAATAGGAATATGGGTCATATCCATCATGGAGCACTTAAGTTGCTCAGAGAGACTTTGACAAGTATCCCATAAATAATCACAGAACACAATGACATGGGCAGAAGGTGCATACTTGGGAAGTTCACAAAGGAAATATTTCCAAGGAGTGACAATAGATCCAAGGGTGTGCTAGACTTGATACATTATGATATTTTTGGTCCATTGTTGGGTGTGGAGCCTGATTATCTTCTTGATTGTTTAGAGGTTTTTTTGTTAAAGCTATGTTAGATCCTTGTTCCTAACAGGGTGGAAACATCGTTTGTTCAATCACCGTCAGGGGGCTCCAGGGGGGCGATGGCGACTTTTATGAGCCCCCACCTAGTAGGGGTTTGGTGTCAGTGCCCCCAAAGCTAAAAATAGATGAAAATTTTCCTTTTAAAATATTGTAATTTCATAGTAAATCTAGGTCATTCATTAGGTGGACAATCTGACGGTATAAGTTATGTTAATTTAGGGTTTTTTTCCCTAGAAGGCAACCCTTGGTTTATATGAGGGAATTGTATTGAAACTATGTATTATTATTCTGAGTGAGAAAAAGAGAGGAGACCGTGTGATAGCGAAGAGGAAATTAGAGCAGATCTTCTGTAGGTTGTATCACTTCATTTTGTTGGATAATATAAAAGGAAGAACTGGCTATTTCTATGTGTACGTAGCCCAAATTGGGTGAACCATGTATATTTGTGTCTCTCTTTTTTTATGTGTTTCCATATTTGTTTTTATTCAATAATTTTTGTATTTCATTGCTTTGTAAATTAATTTCTAACAAATGGTATAAGAACCGAAGATTTATTTCGCTGATAAACTTGTAGGAGAGAAGGGTTCCTGGTTCGAGTGGGAGAAATGGCAAAATATGGCAGGTTTAGGGTTGAAAAATTTAATGGTAAAAATTACCAGTTGTGGAAGATGAAGATGGAATATTATGTGTATCAAAAAAATTTGTACCTATCATTGAGAAAAAATACAAAGAAGTCGACGAGTATGACAAATGCACTAGGAACAATAAGGTTGTGTCTGGCAGCAGCAGTGGAATTCAACATTTCAAAGGAAACAAAAACAAAAGGTTTAATGTTGGCATTGGATAAAGAATGTAAAAAACCCTTGACCTCAAATAAGGTATTTCTTATGAAGCATCTATTTAATATTAAGATGTCAGAAGGTGGATTTGTTGCTGATTATTTAAATGAATTTAACATAGTTACCAGTCAATTAAGTTTTGTAGGGGTAAATTTTGATGATGAAGTTAGGGATCTATTATTTTTGTGCTCATTGCTAGAAAGTTAGAATGACCTAGTTATGGCGATTAGTAACTCTGTCTCTGGATCTAGGACTTTAAATTTTGATGATGTTGTTGGTGCCATCCTTAGCGAGGAAATGTGACGGAAAATCTATAATGAGACATTAGGTAATTCTTTGACTACAAAGACTATGGGAAGAAAAATGGAGAGAGGAAGGAGCCCAGGAAATAAAAATAAGTAAAGGAAAGGCAGGTCCAAATCCAGATCAGGGATAGTGTGCTGGAAATGTGGGAAGAAAGGAAAACTGTAAATCTCATAAGGGAAAAGAAGGAGATGGATAACAAGATAACAATAATGAAGTGAATGTGATAGGTGATGTATTTCAATATGATTTTATTCTTTCATTAGAGAATATTATTGATGCCTAGATGGTAAATTTAGGGGCCTCATTCGATGCCACACCTAATAGGAAACATTTAAATGACTATGTTCAAGGAGATTTTGGACAGGTTTGTCTGGGTGATGATAAACCCTGTAAAATCGTTGGAATGGGTAATGTTTTTTTAAAGAAACAAAATGGAAACCAATGGCTATTGAAGGATGTAAGACATGTTCCATATCTAAAGAAAAATATAATTTCAACAAGGCAGCTGGAAGGTGAAGGCTATGTAACTACTTTTACATACAAAACCTGGAAGGTCACTAACAAAGTCGTGGTAATAGAAAAATGAGAAAATGTTGGTACATTGTATTTATGAAATAGTATTTCTAATTATGTTAATGCTTTAACCTCCACAGGATCAGATATGACACTCTGGAATCATAGGCTCACGCACATGAGTAAGAAGGAGATATAAATTCTTCACTCAAGAAATTTGTTGCTAGGTTTGAAGCATGTTGATTTAGATATCTGTGAAAATTGTGTTTTTGGAAAACATAAGAGTGAAATATTTATCAAAGTTTTGAAGGGAAAGAAGAGTGAAAAATTAGAGCTTTTGCATACAAATGTGTGGGGACCTACTCAGGTATCATCTCTCAGTGGCTCTCGCTATTATGTTACTTTTATTTATGATGTAACTAGGAGAACCTGGATTTATTGTATTCAAAATGAATCTGATGTATTTGATACTTTCAAGAAATGGAAAGATTTGGTTGAGAATGAGATAGGAAATAACTTGAAGTGTATCAGATAAGACAATGGAAGTGAATACTGCAACAAAGAGTTTGATAACCACTGTTTAGAGCATGGAATTCACTGAGAGAACACAGTTCCAAGAACAGAATAGGAAAATGGTGTATCAGAAAGGATGAACCTAACAATCATGGAGCGTACAAGGTGCATGAGATTGCATGCAGGATTGAACTTACAATTTTGGGCAGATGTTGTAGTTACTGTTGGTTATATATAAAATAGAGGGCCTTCAAGTTCCTTAGATGGTGGTATTCTATAGGAGGCATGGAAAAGTAAAAAGATAAACCACTCATTTTTAAAGACTTTCGGTTGTGAAGCCTTTTCCCACATCAATAAAGAAAATAGAGCAAAGCTTGAGGAAAAATTAAATAAATGTACCTTTATTGGATATGGTGTAAATGATTTTGGTTATCGCTTATATGATTATGAAAATCACAAAATCATTAGGAGCAGAGATTTCATATTCAATGAAAAGGTCTTGTATAAGGATCAAATGCAAGGAAAGAAACATGAAAAAGAAAATAAAGAATACACAGTGCTTGATGAGATCACAAAAAAAGTAAAGGTGCCTGAAAATCATAATGATGAACAACCACAACAATGACAAAAAACACAACAACAACAGGCACCTCAAACACCTAAAAGTGGTGTTAGAAGACCTACCAGGATAAGTAGAGCCCTTGAACGATACTCTCCTTCATTATATTATGTATTTTTGACTGATTCTAGTGAACTAGAAAGATATGAAGAAATAATGAAGGTAGAAACTAGGAATAAGTGGGAGCAAGCCATGAAAGAAGAGATGGACTCCTTGATGCATAACCAGACTTGGGACTTACTCGAGTTTCCTGTAGGTAAAACAACATTGCAAAATAAAAGGGTTTAAAATTTGAAGGAATAAGATGGAGGTAAACAAAGGTATAAGGCTAGACTTGTGTTGAAGGGGGGTTTGCACAAAATAAAGGTATAGACTTTGATTATTTTTTTTCTTGTATTGTTAAAATGACTTCAATCAAAACTATTTTAAGTCTACTGGCAGCAGAAGATTTGCATCTTGAGTAGTTATATGTAAAGACAACCTTTCTCCATGGGTATTTGGAGGAAGAAATATATATGCAACAACCACAAGGGTTTTAGGTCAAAGGGAAGGATAAATTAGTGTGCAAATTGAAGAAGCACTTGTATGGCTTGAAATAGGCTCTAAGGTAGTGGTATCTAAAATTTGACAGGTTTATGTCTGAACAAGGTTATACTAGATGTCACTGACCATTGTGTTTATTTTAAAAGGAAAAATGATGTAAGCTATATTATATTGTTGTTGTATGTAGATGGCATGCTTGTTGCAGGGTCTACATGCAGGAAATAAATATGCTCAAAGGAAGATTGGAAAATTCATTTGCAATGAATGATTTGGGTGATGCAAAACAAATCCTTAGTATGAGAATAACTAGAGATGGGAAATATCACACATGAACATTGTCTCAGAGTGAGTACATAGATAAGGTGTTGGAAAGATTTAATATGCAGAGTGCAAAACCACTTAGTACCCCTTTGGCTATCCTTTTCAAACTAAGTAGATGTGTCCAAAGGTTCAAGAAGAAATGGATTATATGTGTAAAGTTCCATATGCATCAAGGGTTGGAAGCTTAATGTATGCAATGGTATGCACAAGGTCTGATATTGCACATGTAGTGCGAGTTGTAAGCAGGTATATGAAGAATCCAAGAAAAGAGCATTGGATGGAAGTGAAGTGGATTCTCAAGTATTTGAGAGGTACCATAAAACAAGCATTATGTTTTGGAGGTTTAAACATTGCTTTACAAGGATATGTTGATGTAGATATGGTGGGTGATAGAGATAATAGGAGGAGCACTAGAGGGTATGTTTTTAATGTAGGTGGAACAACTGTCGGTTTGGTTTCAAAATTGCAAAACATTGTTGCACTTTCAACAATGGAAGTAGAGTATTTTACTGCTAGAAAGGCTAGTAAAGAAATGATTTGGTTATGAAGGTTTATGGATGAGTTCGACAAGAAGCAAGACATGACCAAGTTATATAGTTTCAACCAGAGTGAAATTCATCTTGTAAAGAACTCAACATTTCATTCCAATACTAAACATATAAATCTCAAGTACCATTTCATACGGTTAGTGTTGGAAGATGGACAATTGAAGCTGGAAAAGATACACACAAGCTAGAATTCTACAGATATGTTAACAAAAGTTGTAACCAGGGAGAAACTGAGATTCTTCTCAGTTTCAATTGGTCTTCAAGTATGATGGTGAAGATGAGAAACAACCAGGTCTAAGTGGAGTCATTGTCCAACAAGTGAAGCGGTGATGGAGTTTATATAATCAATCTCCTAGTGGGAGATTATTGGTGTGGAGCCTGATTGTCTTCCTGATTGTTTAGGGGTTTTTTGTTTCAGCCGTGTTGGATTCATATTCCTAACGGGTTGGCAACACCACCCATTTAATCAGTGTTAGGGGGGTTCAGGGGGTCAATGACGACTTTTATGACCCCCCCCGGAGCCCCCCCCCGGGGGTAGCTCCCCTAAAGCTAAAAGTAGATGAAAAATTGCCTTGTAAAATATTGTAATTTCATAGTCAATCTGGGCCTTTCATTAGGCGGATGATATGAGGATAGAAGTTATGTTAATTTAGGGTTTTTTTTTTTCCCTAGAAGGAAACCCTCAATTTATATGCGAGAATTGTATTTCGATTGTGTATCATTAAAAGAGAGAGGATATTGTGTGAGAGCGAGGAGGAAATTACAATGGATATGTTGTAGGTTGTATCTCTTCATGTTGCTACATAATATAAAAAGAAGGACTGCCTATCTCTCCGTGGACGTAGCCCAAATTGGGTGAACCATGTATATTTGTGCCTTTCTTGTTTTATGCATTTTTTTATTTGTGTTTCAACAATATTTTGTGTATTTCATTGCTCCATAAATCAATTTATAACATCCATTGTCCACTAATTCTCTAAAGAGTCATGAGTACTTTATGACCTTAATTTATGACTTCTCCAAGAAGACCTAGATTTAATTCTTGAAGACAAGGGATGAAGACTTCAATCACTTCCAAGAGTTTAAGGATCTTGTGGAAAACTCAACGAGCCAGAAGATAAAGGTTCTTCGGATAGATAATGGAGGAAATTATATTGAAGGCTTTCTATGTAAAGGAAGGAATCAAGATGGAATGGACAAATTCATATAACCCAAAGCATAATGGGGTTGCTGAAAGAAAGAAAAAGACAAGAGATGGAGAAACAAGGGCCATGCTATATGATCAGGGCATGCCTAGATATCTCTAGGCATAGGCATGTAGCACATTAGTGTACATTTAGAATAGGGTCACACACAAGGTGTTGGGAAATATGACACCCGAGGATGAATTTATAGGAAAGAAGCAAAAAGTCAAATATTTTAGTATTTTTGGAAATATCACATATTGTAACATTCTAGGTGAAAAGCACACCAAGATATATTTGACTATATAGAAGGGTTATTTCATTGGTTATACTGAACCTCCAAGGCATATAGATCATTCTAGATAGTAGGAAGATCATTTTGAGATGAGACGTAAAGTTCTAGGAGGAGAAAGCTTTTAGGAGATCTTGCGAGTTTCCAATAGTTGATAAGAGTCAACCAATAAAAGCTTCAAGGGTGGAACATGAATCTCAGGATTAGGGAAATATTACAAGCATAGGTACATGTGAAAAGGATAGTTTTCATAATGTGGAGCAACAATAATAGGGAGAGGATCCCAAAGGTCCACCTACCACAAGTGGGAGAAGCAACTAAGAGGTGCTTCATACATTGAGAGATGTGAAAGAGTTTGTGGGAGATCCTATATCAAGCACCAGGGATAAGACACCACTAGAGATATATTTAGGGTACAAGGAATTAGTGAGTGAGCTCATTTATAGTGGACCTTCCAACTACTAAGAGGTTTCACAACACCAGGTGTGGCAGAATGTGATAGTGGAGGAGTATAATTCCATCATGTAGAATGTTGTTTGGGAGATGGTGCTTAGACCATTGGATAGAGTAGTGGTTGGTTCTTGATAGATCTATAAGATCAAGCATGTTGTAAATGGAAATTCAGAAAGTTCAAGGCAAGGTTTGTGGCCAATCAATTCTCTCAAAAGGAGGGAATAGATTATGAGGAAGCATTTGCTCCAGTGGCTAGGTATACTTCCATTGGGGTTGTGATCTCACTTGCATCATAGATAGGATGGAAAATCCATCAGATGGATGTTAAGACAATGTTCCTAAATGGAGTTATAGAGGAGGAGGTGTACATCTAATAGCCATATGTTTTTGAGATGCATGGGAGCAATACCCATGTATTCAAGTTGAATAGAATGTTTTACAGACTCAAGAAATCTCCCAAATCATGGTATGGTGAGATTGGAAACTACTTGTAGGAAATGGTCTCTGTGAAGAGTGAGGCAAGTTCAAACCTCTACTATTTCATGGTTGGATGTGAGTCACTCATTCTCGCATCATATGTGGATGATCAAGTTTTGACTGGGTCACTAGGGCTCATATAGGACTGCAAGAATGACTTAGAAACAAAGTTTGAGTTGAAGGAATTGGGGTTGATGCATTATTTTGTAGGTCTAGAGGTTTGGAAGATAGACGGGTAGATCTTCTTTGGTGAAGGGATATATTCTATGGAGATATTGAAGAAATTCAGGATGTTAGATTGTAGACCTATGTATACACCTATGTTAGCCAAATGGAAGAAGATTGATGCATCTAAGTAGGAGGCAATAGACCCCACCTTGTATAGACAACTTATTGGCTCTCTCATGTATCTGGTCAACACTAGGCCATATATTTTCTTTGTGGTCAACATTCTTAGTCAATTCATGGCAGAACCAAAGATGGTGCATTGGAAAAAAATGAAGCATGTGTTACAGATCTATGAGGTACAAGTGAGTATGGGTTGAGGTATACTTAGGGTGATGATGTTAGGTTGATGGGATATATTGATGCAGACTGGGGAGGTAATTCAGTTGATAGGAAAATCACTTTAGGGTGTTGCTTCAACATTGGATCTAGGGTTGTATCTTAGTACAATAGGAAGTAGAAGTTAGTTGCATTATTTTTTTCATAGGTGGAATACATGGCAGCGAGCATGGCTACATGTGAGGCCATATGGCTTCAGAAGCTGCTAGTGACATTGTTTGGTTAGAGTACAGAGTCAACCAGTTGCTATTATGATAAACATAGTTGTATAAATCTATCTAAGAATATAATGTTTAATGATAGGTCGAATCACATTGAAATTAGATACCATTTCATCAGGGACTGGGTATAGCGTGGATCAATTTGACATAATAGGTTTCCACATATTAGCAAGTTGTAGACATTTTGATGAAGGCCTTGTGTAAAGGAAAGTTTGTTTTCTTTAGGGACAAGTTGAGTGTTGTGGAGAACACCTTCTTTGCTAAGAGGGAGTGTTATATTTTGTAGCTTGGACAATTGTTCTATCCTTAAGATGTGTCATTGAGGATAAGAATGTGGAGGAATTAATTATCTCCAAGCTCATGTATTTTTTTCTAAGGAAAATATCTTTATTATGTCAATTAGTGGTTTTTAATTATTTCTTATGGATAATTAATTGACATTGGTTGGGATAAGATCGATTTACCTCTAGAATCTTGTAAAAAAATTCTAAGATGATCTTAGCCATCGATTGGATCTAGTGAACTTCTAATTGTAGCCATTCATTTGTGAATGAGAGATTATACAAGAAGACCAATGGGTAGCATTAGAGATAAGTAAAATCATACAAACAGATTGAGTGGGTGATTTTCATAACACACCAGAGGGTTTCAAGAATAGTGATTGGGGAGAGACATTTCTAGGATTTATATTTATCAAATAGATTTCTAGTTTGGAATTCCAAAGGGAATTCATCAGGGCCAAATTATTTATATAGAAGGAAGTCAAGTTTGGCAGTGCGAGTTTTCCAGTTTACCAGTAAAAATTATTGGAGGTAGTGTGAGTAGCATGTGTGAGTTGATAGAGGAATTATAACTTGCTAGATTGATTTCCCAGAGGCAGTGCAAATTTACAGGAAGAGTGGTATGAATTCCTAGTTAGCCGGTTCGATTATTTGGAAGGGAGCGTGAATTGCAGGAAAGAGTTAAGTTGATATGTAGAGGGAGATAATGAATTTTTCGAGATCGATTTTTTTAGAAGTGAAGATAAAAATATTTATTAAGAAGAGTTTTGGTGTAAATCACATAAAAATATTGTCGAAACTTTTCTAGTTTCAGAAAATCATTTTTAATTTTTCAATAACATTTTTCGCTGAAGATATTAATAAAATCCCTCATATTTCAAAATTGGTTTTCTCCACATTAGGGATTTTCCAGGGACGTTTCTTCCAAAAACAATGGTGTAAATTGTGTGATTGATTTCTTGTATATTTCCTGTAATTTTATTTTTGTGATTGGTTTTATTTATGTTATTAATCATTACTTCCCCAAAAGAATTAATTTGTTGTGAATAAGTAACAGGAAATAATTCACTGGGTTAATAGCACCTTCTGGGTAGCCAAAAATTTCATTATGGAGCCCCCATAGTGAATGGTGGTGTAGCGACAAAATCAATCAGATTAGTCAGAGGGCTCAAAGGTGAAAATTGTTAAATGCTACTCTAGAGGTCCAAATGTGGGCCAATTTGGAAGTGAGCATAGGTTTGGAGGTGCACACAATTAAATGTTAGACTAGAGGTCTAGATGTGGGCCAATATGAAGGTGTGTGTTGATAGGTATTAGTGTAGAGGTTCAGGGGTCAGGACCTTGGTACAAGCACTAATTATTAGAAAATGTTTGATTCTTGAAAATTCATTATAATGGGAGAACATCATATAACACACTAAGGGGTCAGATCTATGGATCTGTTTGGTTAGGTGACATGGAAAGTGACATGTAGGTGTATCAAAGGACACACTAGCGCCTAGAGGTGACATGGAACCACCTTAGAGAGGTGGGGTGCCATGTGGCAGTTCTTTGCCTATGTGGTAGGGTCATATGGTAAAACTTTAAATAACCATAACTTTTTATCCGAGTGTCATATATTGATAAATTTCACATTGCACGAAATCTCTCAACAAGTTGAATGTGATGTTGCTATCCAAATTTAATTCTGCTAACATTGGTAAAGGAGGAATTTTGTAACCCCATTTCCATAATGAGACTATGGAGGCTAGGATAGAGTAAAGTAACACCACCAATTTGTCCTAGAGGGAGCTATGGGATGGGAGGGTATAGTTACAATACTCCTCCCTTTTAATAGATGTATGCATCATATGCATGCAATGCATATCTTCTAGAACTTGATTTATTCTCTTTGTTTTCCTTTTTTTTATATTTTTTTTTAGGAAGTACTGAATGCTAACCACATTCTAATTCATTCAAGAATTTTTTTCCAAAATATTTATGTGAATTTAGCATCTTGACTAGACACTATTACCTTTGGCATACCATGCTATCTAAAAATTTCTTTAATGAAAATTTCAACAATAGAAAGTTCATTGTGAGCGGATTTCAATGGGATAAAATGAATAGATTTTCTTAGCTTGTCCACCACTACCATTATTGTGTCATTCCATCTCCCATTTTATTCCATAAACATGGATATTCCACTGGATAGTCATTACACCATATCTAATAAAAATATGCTTAAAATCTGAAATCAACACTATGAGGATTAATTTCTCCTTAGTTTTCTAGATATTTTATGTACTATTTTATGCTTATGCATGAAATAGATAAAATATGTAGAAAATAAAGAACATGAAAATAAAAATCACAAACCACAAATTAACACAAGATATAACTTGGGAAACCCTTTTGGGAGAAAACCCAACTAGAAGGTGAGGTCGCTCATATCTCTTTCTTTGAATGGAAAGTGGACGCAAGTACAAAGAAGTGAGGCTTGTGTCTCTATGGTTGCTACAATGCAAAAATTCTCTCTATTTTTTTTCCCTATCCAATCCCATTTACTCTTCTCATCTATGGAACAAAATGCACTCAAATATAATGGAACCACTTTTCCACCTAGTAGCCTAATTATAGCATAGACTGATAACCTTCTAGTGGTTAGGTTTTACTCCAACTCTCAACTAAACTTACAATATGGACTATTCTAGAGTCTTCTTCATCATGATCACATGGTTAGCCCATTTTCCATGAATAATGAGGGCTAATGTGGCATCCTCTCAAATCATGGTGGTCAATACAGGAAGGTAAAATTCCAAGTGGCATATTTTTTGCATATAGACTTTTATTGAGGAAATTCTTGTGTTTTAATAACAGTATTTGTGTGTATAATAACACCAAAAGGTGCACTCTTAATTGAAAAAAAAAAAAATTAACCCTAAAAAATTCCATTTGATGTCTCAAACTACTCCTGAAAGGTTTTAGACTCCAATTTGTCAAACTAGGTTCTGTAAGTAAAAATGGTCCTTTGAGCTACTTCCTCCTCTTTTTTCACTCTAAAAGCATCAAGTGGGTTGGAAAAATATATATTGATCCAAACTAGATCACATACCCCCATTTTGGGAGAATTTGGTTCCCCAAAAGGTTCTACTGAATGAGGTGAGGAAATTTTTCCTCCACCTTTACTTGGATATACCATTGATCCTTGTCTGGAAGTTGTCCTTTCAGTCCAATTTTCTGAAGGCCATGCTACCCCTATATTTTAGTTATGTACATATTCTACAAAGTTGTATAATTTTCCAACTCGTACTGATCATCTGGTGCCAAATCCTCTACAAAAGGTAGGACTTATTCCTCTTCCTCATCTAGCATGTAAGGCTCATAGAGTTTCAGAATATCTACATTAACAACCAAGTAAATGTGCATGTATGGGGGTAGATTGAATCCATAGGAATTATCTCCCACCTTTTCTAGTATCTCAAAGCGGCCATAATGCAGAGCCTTGATTTATTACCGGAATCATGTAGCCTCTCCTTTGTCAATTATAACCATATTTTGTCTCCCACCTTAAATGATCTCTTTTTTCTATGTTGATCATGCGTGGCCTTGTATTTTTCTTATGACTTATATAGTGTCTCATATACCTATAGATGGATCTACCAGATCTTATCAACAATTTTTTTTATCCCTAAGACATCCCCTATAAGATCCTACATCACTCTTCCTTGGTTCCCATATACAATATCCAATGGTGAATATAGAAAATATGCAAAACAAGTTTCAAATGGGGACTTACGCTATTAGAAGTGTGGATTACTTTGTTATAAGAGTGTTTTATATATACTAGATTTTCATCCCTAGTCTTCGACCACTTTTGATTGTAACCCTTCAAAAGATGCACCAAATTCCTATTGACTACTTATATCTACCCATTTTGCTACGGATGGAATGTTGTAGGCATTTTCAACTTCATTTCCATCTTGTCCCACAATGTAGTCCAAAATGCACTAAGAAATCTTGTGTCTCTATCTGAAATTATGCTCCTTGTTATCCCAAAGTGCACCCAAACCTTTCCAAAGAACATATTTGTTTCTTCATTCCTATTGAAGGTATTTTTACAGGGCATCAGAACACACACCACGAACAATTAATCATGTCCCTTCCAAGTTGTTGGTAACCCTCCCAAAAAGTAAATGGGAATAATTTTCCAAGGGTGAGTGGGTACATGCAAGGGATGATATAGACCATGTTTCCCGTTACTAAGGTTGTTGGTACAACAAAGCACACATTAAATTATGAACCTAGCTACTTGTTCTTGCATCTTGGGCCAAGAGACATACCTATGCAAGTTGGCCATTATCTTCCCTACACAAAAGTGTCTTACAACCTTGGAGGTGTGACCCTCCCTAATCAGTTACAGTCACTCACCTTTAGCAAAACATAACTTATCCAACTTGTAGAGTAAAACATCTTGGAGATGGTAGTCAATTGTTCTATCACCATCGTGCACATGACTCTATCTCTATAATTATTGAAACACCTCCTTAAATTCCTCATCCTTTGAATATTCTTCTTTGTGTGCATTATGGGTGAATGATTCCATGTGCATTAGAGTTCCCAAATCTATGATATTTTATGTGTGGAATTGAAAGCATGTCAAAAAACTTGTTTGTGTTTCCCTTCGTATACTTGATCACTAAATGAAATTGTTGTAAAAACCCAATCCTCTTAAAATAATTGTTCTATTGTAGGTTACTCTTGGCTTGCAGGTACTGTAGGGGTTTATGATCTATGTGAATTATTTCCTCCTTGCCCATTAGGTAGTGTTTCCACTTCTTCATAGCTTGCACCAGGGCATAAATCTCCTTTTTGTAGGTAGGGTAGTTGATAATTTCCCCATGAGATACTTCATAATGGTAGCATATAAGCCTTCCTCCCTGCATTAAAACTTCTCCCATAACATACCCACTTATATTTTAGTATACCTAGGGGGGATAGTATGGGGCATAGAGGGAGGTACCCAAGGGAATAATGCAATAGGATATATATATATATATATATATATATATATATATATATATATGTGAAATTTATGGTGCAAAATTTGCAGAAAAAAATTTCATATCTGAATTCTTTGCAAAAAAATACCCAAATTCAAAAAAAACATTGGCCGAATCGGAGTCTAGATGAGAGACATATCGCTGATTTAAAAATCAGTTGTGTTGCAGAAATGTTTTGACGAAAATTCATGGATGGCGGATCTCCAGTTAATTTTTGTCATTTTTGTGGGGAATTTTGAGAAACTAATTGTAGATATGATATCCTCTTGAAAAATTACCCAATTTCAAAGAACCAATCGGTCGAATTGGAGTTTGGATGAGGGAGATATCGTTGATTTAAAATCAGCCCTTTTTTCAAAAATGTTTGTGACAGCGGGACAGTTGTAGCACAAATCTGAAATTCCATAGTGTCTAGATTGGGATTTCTATCACATGGAAAATGCAGAATGGTCATTCCATTTTCGAAAAGGATTCTGAGAAATATTGACCAAACTTTGGCCATTTTAAATTTTCGCCAAGTAAGTGTTTTTTTCAAAACCCTCTTCGAGGCTTCTAGCAAGATGTTTTTTATAGGAAAATATGATGGCCCTATTATTGAAGAATACATAAGAAGGGAAAAGTCAGCATATGGGATAAATTGGAAAAGTTTCGTATTGCTTGGTTTGAAAGATGAGGTAGCCATATGGTGGATATCACTTGACAGCAAGAAGTTGTACAAACTTTCAGATGAAAAATTTGAAAAATTCCTTTTAGAAAAATGGTCTCATGCTAGAAAACTAGATAATGAGAAACATTTGGGGTTATTTTCTACTGGTACATCCTTATTACAGGTTGATGGATGTATTTAGAAGGAGAAGATCATTGTCCTATATAAATCATAGTTGTAGGCAAAATCTTATAAATGTTAATTTGGCAAAAAAATTGTAAGTTCCAGCAAAACACAGGGAAAAAACACAGGTTGATAATGAGGATGTTCAAGTTTATAATGATTTGAAGTTTTCTATGGATAAGTATGTATTTCATTCTGATTTTTCTACTTCAGATATGGATAATGTGGATATTGTTTTGGGATACTTTTGGATGGAATCTATTGGTACTATCAATATTAATGTGCAAAAGAAATTCTTGAAGCTCTGGTATAAAAAGAAGAAAATCACATTATAAGATATTTCCATCAATAAACAAGTAGAGTCCAAGGAGGATGAAGCAGAAAATGTTACAGGTATTGATACATCAGATGAAGAATCTATGGTTGAAGTAATATTGGAAGATAAGCAACAACTGCAGGTACCACAACATGTACTAGATACCAATCAGGCTCCATTAGGTGGTGAATTAAAGAAAGATACACCGTTGGTTAAAACTTCAGCATATCACCACCCACATCACCCCGCAAGAAAACAACCAACACGATGGCAATAAATTAGCCACAAGGACAACAACCCCCGCATGGAAAATAGAGAGGGGCAACTATCCACCCACAACACATCAACATAGAAGAGCCACTAGGGTCAACTTCCATCTCAAGCGAGCGAGGCACCAGCTAGATCGAGGGTTCACCTTTCTCTTAGATGGATAGATGCACGTGCGTGGTACCAGTGGACTACTCTTTTGAGTAGATCTTATTATTTATGTTCTTCTTATCTTTCTAGGATGAAACATGTTTAAGGGGGGTGGAATGTAGTATATCTAGGGGGGAATAGTATGGGGTACAGAGGGAGGTACCCAAGGGAATAATGTAATAATGTGATGGGCCATAGTTAAGAAATAAAGTGGTTAACCCGAATCATGTAAGTGACCACAACTAGTTAGAAATAATGTGATAAGCCCATGGTATTAGATGTATGGTATTGAGAGACCCATGGTATTCTATGTATGAAGCCTATATAGAGGCTAGAGACTCCCCATGGAGAGATGTCAAGGATTATTGTATTGGCAAGAATATGACTTGTGGAGTGTTCTCCTTAAGGAGTGATTGTATGGTGTTACCCTACCTCAAGGGTTTTATCAATAAAGAGAAGCATTTCTATATTTTGTGTTTGTAATTCTCTTGAGATTATTTACCATTATTGGGTATACTGGCATCATTTCATATATTGGCAGGTCAGATCTATTACATATCTATCTCCACTTCGAAGGGTTCCTACAAGTTAAGTAATGCTAGAACCAGTGCTTGACTAATATTTTTCTTTAACTCCTCAAAGGCCTTATACTAACCCTTTCTCCACTGGAATCTCTTTCCATTCATTGTTATGGCATGGAGTGGTTGCTTATAGTACTGAAAATGTGCTCATAAATTTCCTCAAGTATTTTTCTACCCCAAAAAAACTCCTAACCTTAGAAATATTAGTAGGCATTGAACACTTCATGATGGCCTCCATCTTGGAAGGATATATCTTTAGCTCTCCTTCGCCTATCACATATCCCAAATACACCAAATAATATTGTGCAAATTCACACTTCTTAAGATTTTCTAGCACTTGGTGCTTCTTTGATGTCTCTAGCACATGCATCAAATGTGAGGTGTGCTCCTCCAAAGTAGTATTGTATACCAATATATCATCCAAATAGGAAATAACAAATGAATTTTTAAAAGGGTGCAATATATCATTCATTAAACTCATAAACATAGTTGTTGCAATCGTATAGTTCAAATGGAATAACTAACCACTCATACAAACTCTGTCTGGCTTTGAAAGCAATCTTCCAAGTATCTTCTTCTTTGATTCAAACCTGGTGATATATACACTTTAAGTCCATCTTGGTGAAGTATTTGGCTTGTTGAAATTTATCTGGTAGATCATCTATCCTAGAAGAGGGGTACCTATTCTTGAGTGTAATTTTATTTAAATCCATGTAATATATACACATCTAACAAGTCTCATCCTTATTTGGCACAATGATGATGTGTGATCCATGTGGTTATGTATTTGATCTAATGACATCCTATTCCTGTAGTTTTTGCAATTGTTTCTCCACCTCACTTGTTTCTATAATGGATTGGATATACAACATAATGTTTGGCAATGGTGAGTCCAGCAATAGTTGGATCTCCTGCTCCACTTCCCTCTTTGGCAGTAGCCCTTTAGGATCCTAGAACACATCCCTATATGTCTGTAACAAATATTCTAGTCCTTGTTTCTAATTCTCAATACACCCCTCCAGGGATGAATTTTCTCTTACTCACTATTCTACAAACTGATTTTCTCTTAAAAATAGTAAAACATATTTATTCCTATAACTGATCAATTTATTACCTTGTTAGGCATTTACTAGTGAAATTTTGGACTTTCCCTAGTGCGTGTTGATGACGAAGGATTTTCCATCCTTGATGAGATGGTATTGGTTGGCTCTCTGCATGAAGATTGAATATCACATGTACATACAGGGACTTCCAAACACCACTCCACATACATCAAGGGGGAATAAATTTAGTTCTACTCCATCAATAAAATTAGCATTGATAGAAAATTTATTTTTTCATTGTTTGGTTACCTTAATTTATGCACTCTTATTTACCCATACCAATGGATATGGGCTTGCCAAATCTACTTAAATGATATTCACCTATGATCTTGAGTCAAACAAAGCATCAAAATTTATCTCATTGACCTATATCTTTATGTGGAAGAGTATGATCCTTCCATTCTCTCCCTATTGTTGAAGGTTACTCACATTCACCTTTTTCTGCACTAATGCATAGACATTCTTCTTATCCAATTTTGAGTTGCGTTCAACTTGGTTGCTCAAATCAACAACCATGAGTTTCTTCTTCTTGTGACTTTCTTTATGTTAAGCTATGGATTTAACTTCCAATGCTTCTCCTTGATAAGATCGTCAATATTCCAGTGGTTGCATTGGTTGCTAAGATATTTAAAATGGCGTGTTGTGGCTACAATCATTCTATCTATCCCCATTTTACACTTCTTCCTACCTTACTTAGAAGCATCTTGGTGCTCCTTCTACTTTGACCCACTATATTTCCCTTTCTTCTGGCCTATATTCTCTAGGAATTATGCCTGTACATAATCCTCGTCCACTGATCTAGTTTTGAACCACATCACTTGCTTATATAGATGATTGTGTAGACCCCCTATATAATTGAGTAGATTTGGTTTATTTGGGGTGATACCCAACTGTATGGACATATTTCTAAACTTTGCCGTTTACTCTTGTATACTTTTCCCTTACCTTTACCTAAAGTAATTCCACTAGATCTACTCGTCCTCTACATACCTGATAGGATAAAATTGTGACTTTATGAGGATTTTGAAATACTCCCACCTAGTCACTAGAGTATTCCCTACAACCACAAGGTCTCCATCTGGATTTACCATCAGGCCAAGGTATCACCCTCTAATTTCAATTAAGAAAACAAAATCTCCAATTCTTCCTCTATGTGATGAAAAATGAAATAAACTTCTCATTACTGCAACCAATGATTTAGTTTTAGAGAATCAATATCACCTTGAGATGACTTGAATTAAGCCTTCACTTCAATTTTGAATAAGGGTTGTGAATGGTTCAAAACACTCAAACTGGGTTGACATTTTTTGGGTTTTTTCTTTTTCTTTTTCTACTTCTCCATGATCTCTTGATCTCCACTCTCAGTAAACCTCTACATTCGAACCCCCATTTTATCTTAATAGCCCAATATTATTGGTTAGGGCCACCATGAGGGGACTCAAATTACAGTTTATATCTGTAATTTGTGCTTCCAACTATGTAAACATCTCCTCTACAAGATCATGAGGGTTATTCACAAGATTCATTAGCCATGACTAGGGTTTCTATAGATTTAGGCTTAATTGATCTAGATCCTCTAAAAATCCCCATAATATACTCAAATAATCCTGATATGATACCACTATGATCTATAAATTATCATGGATATTCCACTAGATAATTTGTCACAACAAATTTGATAAAATTATACTTTAAATTTGAAATCTACAGTATGAGGGTTAATTTGTCCTTATATTTTTGGATTAGTTATTTAACATGTCATGCTTATGCATGAAATATATAAAATATACATAAAAGAGAGAACAATGAAATAAAACATAGAAACCACAAATTAACACAAGATATAACCTAGGAAACCCTTTCGAGAGAAAACCCAATTGGGAGGGGAGGCCACTATGTTCTCTTTCTTTGAATGGAAAGTGGATGAAAGAACAAAGAAGTCAGGCTTGTAGCCCATGGGATACTACAATGCACAAATATTGTCTATTTTCTCTCTCCCTATTCACTCTAGTATACCCTACTTATCTATGGAAAAAAATTCCCTTGAATAGAATGGAACCCATTTTCCTCTTGGTGGCCCAATTATAACATAGTTTGATAGCCTACTAATGGTTAGTTTTTGACTTCAAATCTTAAATAAAGTTATAATATGGAATATTATAGATTTTTATTCATCATTATCACGTGGATAGACTATTTTCCATGAATAAATAGGGCTGATGTGGCATTCTCTTTATGGTGGTTAAAACAGGAAGGCAAACTCCCAAGTGGCATAAATTTTGCATACAGACTTTAATTGAGGTGATTCTTACACAATTGGAAAGGTATCTAAATTTATAGTAGAAAAAAATGGTATGATTCTTAATAGACAAAGACCCTTCCCCCCCGCCCCTCCCCCCCCCAAGAAATTACATTTGATGCCTCAAACTGCTCTTGGAAGGTTTCAGACCCCAATTTTCCAAACTAGGTCCCATTAGTAAAGATGGTCATGTGAGCTTATTACCCACAAAAAGTGTGTGACCCCTAGAAGAAACCTTTCTTCTATTCATCATCCAACAAAAAGATATTATCCCCTAAGAGACACCTTGTAGCTAATGTGACATGCCATTCATACATTCTCCACCTACATCAGTCATATGTACCCTCGCCCATTTGTTAGGATCACATCTTGCAAGGTGGGATTATGGTCAAAAGGTGATTTATTCATTTTGAATTTGGGCTTTTATGCTTGCTTTTATTTTGGGAATTTTGGCATGAATTATGGGGTGGATTAGAAGAAAGAAGGGTTTTGGATATAGTCTTTTTCCCTCACCTTAAGAGGGGGGGTTAATTTTCTATCCTAGTTGAATGGGACTACCTCTAATGACTTATTGCTTTAGGAAGGGGAACTACTTATGAATACATGATTGAGATAATATGTACCATTTATCCCAAACATACTTATCACTCCCTTTCGTACATTATGAGCCCTTATTTCAATTTTTTTCTCTAGGTCCACTTGACCATGGGTCCACTTCTATCTAACATAATCCCTCTCCTTTTTTACATATTTGGTTCGAGCTTGGAAATGTTGCACCAGGAGGTTGATGCAACTAAAAGAAAAAGAAAGAGCATAAAATGGCCACAAGCAAGAAACAAAATAAAGAAAACTATAAAAATGAAAAATATGGTTGGAACATTAATATTAACACGTGGGAAAAATCCAAGCATGAGCTCTACCCCTTATCATTATGGCCATCACCCAGTTCCTAGGGCCAATGTTGCCCTATTACATCATCAAAAAAGAACCCTTTCATGTCCCAACCCCTGTTGGGAAATGAAATACCCCACCAATAAGGGGGTAACCATTGTTATACATCTCCCATAGTTTCGAATAGTAATATAAAGAAAAACCAATAAAAATAAGAAGGTGCTAATAGGGTGGGAAAACAAAGGGTCGGGTAACTCATGCATCCAAGATTTCTCCCTTCTCACATTTGTATGCCAAATAGGTGGAAATCCTCATTATTTCTATCCATTTAACCATGGAATTTAGCCTTGAGACCCCTTCTCCCTTTCTATTCCATCATATTCACATGACACCTATGGATTGAAGGGAAGACTAAGGACATGTCACCACCCTTTTCGGGTTGGAAACACCTAATAAGGTCATATTTTAGCCACTCCTAACTAGGGAGGTGATATTTTTATGTGACTAGGGCCCCAATTTTAGAAGAGGAACCTTGTATTAAGTGTCACATTTCCCATTACTTGCAAGCTTAATTCACTTAGATGCAAAAATTATTAAATGTAATTGATTCCATAAGTTTCAACACTAGATATTGTGTGTGATTGGCAGGTGGTTTCATTATATGTTGGGAAAATTAACTAGGGCCCAAGTCCACCAAAGGATCATATTGACACCCATAGGTGATGCGTTGAGATACATGGGTCCCTGGAAATTCATAGAGCATCACTTGCATTCATGGGCATCTTCAGCACCCACAACTTTTGCATTTTTCTCTACATTATTCATGGGATGATGCATTTGGATCACTTTTCCACCAATTGGCTTAGCATATATATATCATGTGGTAAGTTGATCCAAGGCCTAGATGAGGTTTGTTTCATTAATTGAGGCATGAGTGGGTTAGAACCATGTTCAATACCCTCAATGTTTGCAAATACAAATATTTAGCCACATGGAGACCCATGAGACCCAATTTGTGCCCCAAACCATATTTGGAGGCCCACAAGATTATTTGTACTGAGGAAGAGGGTCCAACCCCTCCATCATGATTTTAGATGCCAACTACACTTCATTAAGCAAAAGAAGGCCCTCAACGCATGCCCACTGGAGGCCTACACATGCATTATGTCAACATTTCATCCCTCTTTTAGACATTTCTGCATTGGTTACTAGGTTGGCCTGTGACCTAGAAGCTTTTCTTGCCGTTATTTTATGACTTTAGGGGCTTGTAGGCTAAATACAATTGTTAGGATACATATATATTGGAGATCACTCATTTTATCTTTCCTCATCACTCACTTGGGATTTTAGACTTCTTAGAGAGACCCACACTTGTTCTTTTCTTGGATTCTTGGTTGATTGGATGCATTTTGATATTTGGAGCTGAATTTTGGACATCTTTGGAGTTATTCTTGGCATAATGGATTGAATTTATTGCTAAATTTTCTTGTAAGTGTATATTGTTCAAGTTATTTCTTTTTCATTTCTAATGTATGGAATGAGTGGTTCTAATCTATGTTAAAATTATGGATTAATTGTTTATAAGTATCTATTGAATGCTACTTAGAAGAAAATTGAATTCATGATTCATACATGACATTGTAAGAATTATCCTAGTGCTGAAAATCTTTGAAGCTCTTCTCATAAAATTCCATTATTCCTTGAGTGGTTAAATGCTTGGAAATTGAGCCAGGACATCAATTTTAAACCTCATTAAGAGCAATATTGGTCAATATTTAACATCCATGAACCCATCCACCCAAGGGACAAGGAACTGGTATAAGTCATTGGTGATATTCTAAAATTTTATCCATTTTACTCTCTCTTTAAAATTCATCCCTTTCAAGTATAGAGGATAAACTAGGGCTTGGTGCGAATTTCTAAGGGAGAAGATATTTTGATATTTGAGAGCCTAAACATCAAGTCCAATTTATTTTCCACAAAATATCTCAATTTGTTTGGCATCCACTCAAATTTCATACTTAAATTCTCT
Source organism: Pinus tabuliformis (assembly GCA_031772625.1). Taxonomy (NCBI): domain Eukaryota; kingdom Viridiplantae; phylum Streptophyta; class Pinopsida; order Pinales; family Pinaceae; genus Pinus; species Pinus tabuliformis. The sequence continues at coordinate 855,295,930 of CM062817.1, read as the reverse complement.
TGCCCTTTCCCTAAGAGGAAAACCCTAACTTTCATTCTCTCAACTTAAGGAATTACTTAAGGGTTTCATGAGCCTCAGAATAATTGATTTTCATTTTAAGAAACCCTTTCCCTTTGGCCTTGACCTTGAGAACACTTATTTTCACCAAGAATCTCAAAACACTAATTCTTGAAGGGCTTCCCTTTGAGAGTGTTTTTCTTCCTCGAAGCCTTGAACCATTATTAAGACTCTCCCTTGAATGAGATCTAGCTTGATCACTTTGTGCATGATACCTAGCATATCTATTTTGTGTGATCTCCTCCCATAGTTGAAAATCCATAAAGAGCACGAGGTTTTGGCTGAGGTGAAACTGGGCCTCTACCTCATTGTTGTCCCATTGTCTACTGTATTCCTTGTAGGGTTTCCCTCTCCAAGGCCCACTAGGTTTTTCCAAAACATTTTTGGCATTGTTGTCAGGGATAGGATATGTGTGTCTTGTTCCCATAAAACAATATAAATCCTTATTTGGCGACTCCATTGGAAGAACAAAGCCCTTGTTCTTCATTGAACTTCAAAGTTTCAAATGCTTGTAGGGTGAAGCAAGCATTCTTCAAGGAATTTTGAATTCACCCTAGTGACACCTCTTATGGTTGATATGAAAGAGTTATAGAAATGTGGGATTAGAAAGAATCATACCCATATTTTGATATTGTAGGGATTCTATGATATCCAATTAAACTTGAGTTTGATTGTGTGGAAGTTTACCAAAGTTTAATGGTGATCCATATACAACAACTGATTATGTGGCTAAATTCATCAAGTATACTTCAAGCACCAATGTGGTGCATCAATATGTTCTCATTTATTTTTTTATCATCTCAATTGGATCTAGGCATAGTGATTGGCTTGAGAATTCATGTGAGATGAAAATCATTCCCTCTTTTTCTACATTAATTAGATACTTGCACTCAAGGGGCCATGTTTTCAAGCTACTGAGGAAGCCTATCAAAAATTTGACCTAACCCTCGAAAAGGAAGGTCTAATTAAGTGTGCTATAGTAGTTGAAGAAGAATACAATGGTCAAGAGAAAGAAACTTTTGCATATCACCAAGATGAAAGAATTAATGAATATATTAAGATGATGTTAAAGTGGAGCATGGTAAGGATCATGATGAAGATGTTCCTTTGGAAAATTGAGCTAAGAATAGCTCCTTCCCTTTCAAGTATTTTGTATATGATAATGTGTTTCTTAAGGACCTTTAAAGGGTTGATCCCATTGACCCCTTGAAAGTTGACATTTTCAAGTTCTTACAGATAGAAGAAAGGAAATGGGATGCCTATGACTACTCCTTTTGATGAGGATCTTATTTACAATGTTGATAATGATGCTAATAGAAGCCTCAGCTTGCCTTATATTCCATATCAATAAGGTGAGATGATCATTTATATTTTCAATCCATTTGTTGAGTATCGAGGGTGATAAGCCTATGTTGATTTCCCCTTTTCAATATGATCCTTGTAATGAATGACCTAGTAGTTTTGATCCTTCATGTTGGCCATCTCTTTTGCCTTACCCCTCCAAGAATATCCCTGAGAACACCAAGGAGTGTTGCATTACTAAGAAGGATTTTGAGAAGGAGTGCTTGAGCTTGATTGTTCATTTCTCTATATTCAAACATAAAGGAATTACTCCATGGTGTGAACATGACTCCCCTATTTCCTTGTATCAATTAATCCTTTCCATAAAGAGTGGTCATATTATTTTCTCACCTCCCACCCTTATGATCTTATATATATTTATATTTCATTGATGATTATGATGTTTTACTTTCCCATTTCATTACTAACCATAAGGAAAAAACATGTTATATCGATATATTAATATGTCAGTTACATCGGTTGTATGGCTATACTTAACTCATGCATAATATTGCATGCAAGTTAGTGTAGGTGCATTGCATATTATGTTTGCATAGATAAAATCATTATATCATGTTATCATGTTAGAATTGTTGCATTTATATTAGAATTGCATCTTAATATAGATTTACTTTTCTATATGGATTTTTATTTCGATGAAAAACATGGGCGATAAAAGTGCGCCTGATCTGAACTTAAACAAGAACAAAACAAATTACAGATATAACCATAATACAAAGAAGCAGTAGAAATAGCACTTCATTTCATTAATATCAAATACTAAAATATTCTTACAAACAGAAAGGAAATAAAACTAGCTCGGGTGATGGTAGCTTATCTCTGAGGAGATATGTGGCAGCTACATGCCTATGAACTATGTTATAATAAGGATCGAAGGCCTATTTATTATTGAGAAAAAATGGAAAACCCTAAACATCCAAAACCTAACCCTAGGAGATGAAACGACAAAACTATGGGCCCCATTTGGGCAAATTGGCACATCAACTTCCTAGGGTTGTAACTTTGGCATGCGATCTCTATTTTACATGCACAATACCTCATTAGAAAGATCTATCTAAGAAATAAGAATTTTGAATGAAAACATTGGACACAACTTTATGTTTTCCAGTTTTTCCAAAAAAATGTTGTTTAGGGCCTCAAAACGGCTCCAGAAGTTCAAGACCCGAAAAACTGCCAAAAATAGTAAACTATGCTACAATCAAGAAAAATGAAAAAAAATGAAAGAGACAATGGTGGGGGTCCAAGTGGAATAGGCGGGTGGTCACCAATATCCACCTATATCGGTCTTGCCCCCTTAGGAGGCAATGGTTCCCATTGCGTTGAGTTCCTCCATGAGATGGAGAAACTTTTGTTGAACTTGGTCCCTGGTGAGCCACTTGCCTTGGTGCAGGAGTTGGCCAGCTTTGACAACCTGATATAGTTGGATTTTTCACTGATGGGTGTTCTTGAACCGTATGTCCATGATCTGATCAATTATTTCCTGTTCCATGATGTCTGGGTTTAGCTCTGTTGGTGTGAGTTGTCTTGTAATGTCGGATGTGTCCAACAATGGTGTAAAGTATGGTCGAAGACGCTCTACATTGAACACTAGGTGCAGACCAAGGAAAGGTGGAATGCTAAGCTCAAAGGAAATGTCCCTTAAAGCCTTGGTGATTGTGTATGGCCTATATCAGAGTGGGCGAAGCTTGCGGTGGGGTCCAGCGAGATGCCTCTTCTGTAAATGTAGCCAAACTTTATCTCCCATCTAGAACTTGTGCGTCACCCAATGCTGATCATGGCATTGTTTGTACTTAGCATTGAATTTGTCCAATATATCATAGACCTACTAGCGAATGTATTGAATGCACTCAAAGTTGTTAGCCCTATCGACTTCGGACAAGAAGTGAGTTGAATCTACTTGAGCGGTTGCAAATGGTATGGACACATCAATGGGACATAATGGTTGAAATCCCAACCCTACCTGAAAGGAGTTATGTCCTGTTGAGCTATGGAGAGCTCTATTGTAGGTGTCTTGGACATATGGGAGGATTTCCTTCCATGTGCATGAATGCTTTGAGTTGTATGCACAGAATGTGTACAATCATCTTGTTGATGACCTTTGTTTGGCCATCAGTTTGGGGGTGGAAAGTCATGGACTTAGTAAGTTTGGTATCCAACATTGACCAAAGACTTAACCAAAATGAACTTACGAATATACTGTCCCGATTGGAGACAATGGACTGTGGGATCCCAAAGTGTACCCACACTCACTCAAAGAAGATATTAGCAGTGGCCTTTGTTGTGATACTCTTCTTGCGGGCCGCCATAATGGCCATCTTAGAGAATCTGTCAATGACCACAAAAAATAGTCATTTTCATGCTTAGTAGAAGGATGACCCAATGTATAATCCATGGATATGGATTCCCAAGGTCGACTAGGAGTAGGAAGAGAAGTATATAGTCCTTAATTCTTGATGGTTTCTTTAGCAATAGCGTAGGCAGTATAGGATCGAATGTACTTTCCAACATCTTGATGAAGGTTCAGCCAATAAAAATACCTTCACAGTATTGTCGTTGTTTTCTCTACTTCGAAATGTCCAATGAACCGACTATAGTGTGCCTCCCAAATAATCTTGGCACGCTCTCTTGAAAGCACACAAATGTGTACCAGGTGGCATAACAATGCATCCTAGAGGTGAAAATTTGGAACTTTCTTACCTTCCAAGAGTGTTTGGTATGTGCTACCGAATTCTAGATCGCTCTTGTAAAGATGCAGCCACCCCAAAGTCTTGTGCCCACAGGAGTCGAGCACAGTGATCAGTGCCATGACTAGTGGTCGGCTTAGGCAGTCTGCAACATTATTGGTGCTTCCCTTCTTGTACTTAATATTCAGATGGAATTGTTGCAGGTATGTGGACCATTTATGATGGATATCATTCTGCAACTTCCCTTGTGTCTGTATGAACTGCAGGGGTCGATGGTCTATGTGGATAACCGTTTCCTTCCCCATAATGTAATGATTACATTGACGGTAGGCTTGCAAAATGGAATACATTTCTTTATCATAGGTGTGATACTTTCAGTCTATTTCTGAAAGTGTCTCACTATGGAAAGCCACTGGATACCCATGCTGAGTAGGAACTGCACCAATAGCATAGTCGGAGTCATTTGTCTCAATCTCAAATGGTTGTTGTAGGTCTAGTAATGTGAGAACTGGTGCAAAGCAGAGGTGATATTTCATCTTGGAAAATGCCTTTTGTTGGGTTTCAGACCAAAATAAATTTGCTTTTGCTCTGCCCTTGTTGACTTGACTTAAAGACAAAGTGATATGAGAGAACCTTAACATGAATTTGTGGTAGAAATTGGCAAGACCCAGAAAGCTGCGAAGCTCTGTTAGAGTGGTTGGGTCTGGCCAATTCTGAATGACTTGTATCTTGGATGGCTCCACATGCACACCCTTCTCATCAATGATGTACCCCAAATATTCAACCTAGGTCATGCCAAAATTTAATTTCTCTGATTTGGCACACAACTTTTGTTGTCGCTGTAGGTTTTAAGCCCATACAGAAATTACCTGCATACGAATTCTAAAACATAGAAAATAAACAATGCGAGAGAATAACACATAAAACACACATACACAGAGATTTTCCCCTGGATCCCAAAACCAGGACTACCAGCTTGATTTTTCATTATTTTCCTTTCAATGTTACAATACATATTTATACATGCCGAAGCATCCAATGCCATGGACCAAAAACCATTGCATCCAAAACCATGGACCGAAAAACCATCGCGTCCAAAAGCGTGTGCAAAAATCATGCACAAAACCATAGGTAGGTCTGCCCAACCTAACATAGGGTCGAAAACCAAAATTTTCTGGGGCGATGACCCGGACCCCATAGAGTGGGGTTACCTACACCCCTCAAACCCCTTGTGACTCCCCCTACTATGCAATCGGTGCAACGAAGGGGAGGCTCCGCCCCCCTTATAACCCCCCAGTTAACTACATGGGCTAGTCATGGAAAGAATATAACACAACCCAACATTCTCCCACTTGTTGTTTTCTTTCCACAAGGGGCCACAAGAGAGCTTAGTCATTTATCCAGCCCTGCAACGCCGATTGTTTCTCTACACCAAGAGAACTTCTCAGAGCTCACAGATTTTGTCAATGCCTCTACAGTATTCTTCAGAGTGTCCACCTTTACCAGCAACACCTTTTTGTCTTCTATCACATCACTCACAAAGTGATACTAAACATCAATGTGCTTTGTCTTTGAATGGTAAGCAGGGTTCTTTGCCAAGAAATTACACTTTGGCTGTCACAGTCTATCCTTATAGCTCCCTGTACTAACCCCATACTTGAACACAATCTCTGCAACCAAACTACTTCCTTGCTTGCATGAGTGGCTTACATGTATTCTGCCTCCGTAGTTGATAGTGCCACTACAGATTTTTTCTTACTCATCCAACTGACCGCACCTCCAAATAGGTTAAACACATACCCACTTGTAGATCTTCTCTGATCTAGATCTCCAACCCAATCCGCATCAACAAAGCCATGGATATCCAAAACTATGTCCAATCTTGGTTTTCCTTGGTAGCACAAACCATAATCACTAGTGCCATGCAAATACTTGAAAACCCACTTCACTGTTGTCCAATGCTCCTTCCCTAGTTTTGACATAAACCTACTCAATACTCCCACTACATGTGCAACGTATGGTCTAGTACAGACCATTGCATACATCAGGCTACCGACTGCACTTGCATATGGAACATGGGACATATCCTCTTCCTCTTCTTGTGTCTTGGGAAACTGTTCAATAGATAATTTTACCCCTACAGGAATAGGAACCTTCACCAGTTTACTATCCTGCATATTAAACCTCTGCAATATTGTCTCGACATACTTCCTCTAGTTTAACCAGAGCTTCCTCTTCCCCGATCTCTTTTAATTTCCATGCCCAAAATATAGTTTGCAGCACCAAGATCTTTCATGTTGAATTTGGAGGACAATTGGGTCTTCAAATCCCGGATAATTTCTTTGTCATTTCCAACCAGCAACATATCATCCACATGCAAGACCAGATAAATAACACGGTCACCAATTAATTTAAAATACACACAGTGATCTTCTTTGCTTCCGGTAAAGCCAAGTCCCCTTATAAATGTATCAAATTTCTGATACCACATCGTTGGTGACTATTTTAATCCATACAGAGACTTATTTAACCTGCATACTAGTTCTTTCTTACCCTTCACCGCAAAGCCTTCAAGTTGCTTCATGTAGATCTCCTCTTCTAGATCCCCGTGAAGAAATGTTGTCTTCACATCCATCTGTTCTACCTCAAAATCAAAAGCAGCAACAACAGATAAAAGTAATCTAATAGAAGCTACCTTGGCAACAGGAGAAAAAATATCACCAAAATCAATTCCCGACACCTGGGAATAACCTTTTGCAACCAACCGAGCTTTGTATTTCTCCACCTTTCCTTCTTCATTTGTCTTCTTCTTGAACACCCATTTGCTTCCAATGGGTTTCCTTCCAGCCGACAACTCCACCAGATCCCAAGCCTCATTTTTGTGCAAAGATGCCATTACATCAACCATGGCCTCTTTTCAAAGTTTTCCATCCTCTTAATCTACTGCTTCCTTCACAGTTCTGGGATCATCATCAGTAATAGATAAAGTAAAATTTGAACAGAAAGCAGATGGACTATACCTTTCTGGCTGCCTTCTTTCTCTAACTGATCTTCTTACACCCGGAGTTTGTGGCTCTTCATCTTTTGATTCCTCCTCTGTTGTAGAGTCTAAACTCTATCTTCTCAGGTTCCTTTGGTTGGACTTCATGTTTAATAACATCTTTCACCTCTCTGAACACCACACCTCAGCTGTACATAACCTTCCTTGTTGCTGGGTTCCAAAGCTTATAACCCTTTAAACCATCCTTATACCCAATAAAGATGCACTTTTCAGATTTACTATCCAACTTGGTTCATTTCTCCTTTGGAACATGTACATATGCATCACATCCAAATACCCTCAGATGTGAAAGAGAGGGTTTCTTACTAGTCCATACCTCTTGTGGAGTCTTATCCTCCAACGCTGATGAAGGTGATCTGTTGACCAGGTAACATGTTGTCTCCACCGTCTCTACCCAGAATTCCTGTCCTAACCCGACACCACTGAGCATGCTTCTTGCCCTTTCCATCAACGTCTTTTTCATTCTTTCTGCAACTCCATTTTGTTGAGGTGTATATGAAGTAGTCTTCTGTTGTTCTATACCACACTTCTTACAGAATTCTTCAAATTACTTACTGCAAAACTCTCCACCGTTATCTATCCTCAACACCTTTATCTTCTTCTCTGTCTGGTTTTCTACTAGAGCCTTAAATTCTTTAAACCTGTTAAAGACTTCAGATTTCTTCTTAAGGAAATATATCCATGTATTCCTTGAGAAGTCATCTATAAATGATAAATAATACATAGATTTACCCAGTGACGGAACCTTCACAGGTCCAAACACATCACTATGCACAAGCTCTAATATCTATTTCGCCCTCTTACCACTAGAGGGGAAATTCACCTTATTCTGCTTCCCATATACACAATTTTCACAGAAATCAAAATCCAAAGAGATATTACTCATACCTTCTACCATACCTTTACCGTGAAGTATTCGAAGGCCCTTCTCTCCAATATGTCCAAACCTTTAATGCCACAACATGGTCTTCTCTCCAGGGACCACTAGATTTTCTACTCCACTTTCAGGAACCACAGAGCTATTGCACCCATCAACAACAGTGCTACCTTGCAGCTTGTACAGAGTTCTAGTCTAAACTCCTCGCATCAATACCAGTCCTCCCCGAACCATCTTACAGGTATCTTTCTCGAACACTATTTTTACACCTGCATCATCCATCTTTCTTACATAAATCAAATTTTTGGCCAATGCAAAAATATGTAGAACACCCGGAAGTGTTCTAACCCTTCCACCTTGCAACTTCAACTTTACTTTTGCGCAACCAATGATTCTAGCCTTCCTATCATCCCCTAAGAATACATCACCACCATCATATTCCTCATACTCGCAAAACCACTCTCTATGGGGAGTGAAGTGAAAGGATGCACCTGAGTCAATCAACCGTGCCTCATGATCTACATGTGTACTTGAAAAAGCCAAGTACACATCCCACCTTCAGCTGAGGTGGTTTTCGCCTCTGCAGAAGGAGAATCATTAGATCTTTTTCCTTTGTCAGGTGCTTTAGATTTACAGTCCCTTTTGTAGTGCCCTTCCTTTCCGCATTTCTAGCACACCACCTTTACAGGTTTTCCTGGAGATTTAGATCTCCCACTCGATGACTTATTTTTGTTTCTGTTCTGCGACTATCCTCGTAAATGTTATAGACATTTTGTGCCTTACAGCATTGAGCACGAAATGTCAATAATCTAAGGGATCCAAAGTCCCTAAACATGTTGTTCCTACCCCTAGAGGAACAAGGCGAACAAACCACAGCAATTCACAGAAGTTCTCCACCAGAAACTGCTCAAAAACAAGTCAATTCAGGATCATGTCAATGGCTCCACTGGCTATCTGCGCTGAATGTCAAGTCCAACACTGGCTACCTGCGCTGAATGTCAAAGCCAACACTGGCTACCTGCGCTGAGCGAGAGTGGACATGTGGCAAGCTCATTTCTCAAGGTGTCAAAACCCAGGAAGCTTCCAAAATGACACTTGCCTTAGGGAACTCGACTGGTGATGAGTAAGAGGTTCCAAATCTCCAAGTGGAAGCAAGAACCTCCAAGTGGAATCAAGAACTGACAGAGGGAGAGGACACTAGTCAGATCTTAAGCTGACTCATCCTCTCTCCAAAAATCTATATATGGATCTCTCCTCCATGAGATCTAGGAGGCTGGAATTTTGTTATTGCAAAGAATTGCTGTTGGTTTGAGACTAGAACTATTGGGTGATTTGCTTTGAAGTAGGTGAAGAGGAGATTCCTTTCTTCTGGGAAGGTGATGCTGGATTGGGCCTTATTTGGTTGTATCACTTCCTGAACTTTACTTCTTCATCAATAAAGCCATTTGAGTTTCTTCTATATGCATGTATATCAATGATGTTTTGTTGTATTTGCATATTTAGTTTATTCTAATCCTAAACTAGTTATGAATGTATGCTTCTTGTAGTTTCTCTCTCTTGCCATTTTGCAGGAACTTGGTGTAGCTGGGCCAGTGAAGGAGCAAGCAGCGGGAAGCAAGCAGAAGAGAGTGAGATTGGATCTACAAACTAGCGGAAGACATCGGTTAGTTACATCCTTCTCCTCTATTTACATTTCGTAAAGAAGAATACTCAGATAGTTTTGTCTTGTTTGTTGTTGAGGTACTATCACTCCTTAGAGTGGGATAGGGGCATTCCGTATTGGATACTTTTCCCAACAACAAATTGGCGACTCTACTGGGGAAAAATTGGGAGAAACTCAAAGAAACTTTGATGGTAGCAAGTCGCTCTTGAACATGACACTTTTCCTCCGTACCACAATCGGGTTGGGTTGTTTTATTCACTGGTCCCATCACCATGGTCTCGCCATACCATCCATATTTGGGGTAATGCTACCGATCCATCGCATTAGTGTCGCCATATGTTCAAGAGAAGTTGTTCAGAGAAGTCAACCGTGTCCCATCCACTGCCATACATTATCCTTCATCCTTTCATGACCGCCACCCTGAATCATATGTCACAGATCGTTTTCACCTCCATCAAAATCATTAACTCCATTCTGTGTCACTGATGTGGGATTCATTAAGGCCCTCCTTTGACAGGATCGCTTCTTGTCGACATCAACTCATTATCCAAGAAGTTGATCTAGGAACACCCCCTTCGGTACTTTGAAGCTTGCATGCCTCAATGGCAAGTTTCTCACTTCCGGCGACAGGTATACATCAATGACCTTCGACCGAAAGATTTTGCAAGGTGTTCGACGCCAAGTCCTTTATTCACACCACGTGAATTGTACTGCAGTACCTTGAGGGTCATTATCATTATCGGTGATTCCTCTCGCGCTTGTTAACGGTTTACCTCATTGACCGGTAATCAAGAGATGTCTTTCCATGTTCGACTTCAGAACATTTCTCACATGGATTGACTTGTACTTAGAGTGAAGATCGAACGAGTTTGAAGACCCCGGATCTAGTTTCATCCATCCGGGCTGCGATATATATTCAGGAAAAATAAAGACATTGACATGTACATCATTGCAGTAGATAATCATCCTATCAAAAGGATGATAATTTCATCAAAAATTATCAGTCTACCATCAGATGATTGTCTGTTCTATGTACAGGAAAATGAATTTATAAAGTTGAGCATGGGAATGCCCACCTCAGCTAGATCATGAAAGAAGTATGAAAAATAATGTATTGTATTGTATCTTATTACAGGTCTCCTCCCAGCATTGGATGAACTTCGGATCCTTCTGATAAAGCACTTCACCCGATAAACGGCCTCATACTTTAGGGGGCAACTGTTATAGACATTTTTGTGCCTTACAGCATTGAGCACGAAATGTCAATAATCTAAGGGATCCAAAGTCCCTAAACATGTTGTTCCTACCCCTAGAGGAACAAGGCTAACAAACCACAGCAATTCACAGAAGTTCTCCACCAGAAACTGCTCAAAAACAAGTCAATTCAGGATCATGTCAATGGCTCCACTGGCTATCTGCGCTGAATTTCAAGTCCAACACTGGCTACCTGCGCTGAATGTTAAAGCCAACACTGGCTACCTACGTTGAGCGAGAGTGGACATGTGGCAAGCTCATTTCTCAAGGTGTCAAAACCCAGGAAGCTTCCAAATGACACTTGCCTCAGGGAATTCGACTGGTGATGAGTAAGAGGTTCCAAATCTCCAAGTGGAAGTAAGAACCTCCAAGTGGAATCAAGAACTGACAGAGGGAGAGGACACTAGTCAGATCTCAAGCTGACTCATCCTCTCTCCAAACATCTATATATGGATCTCTCCTCCATGAGATCCAGGAGGATGGAATTTTGTTATTGCAAAGAATTGCTGTTGGTTTGAGACTAGAACTATTGGGTGATTTGCTTTGAAGGAGGTGAAGAGGAGATTCCTTTCTGCTGGGAAGGTGATGCTGGATTGGGCCTTATTTGGTTGTATCACTTCCTGAACTTTACTTCTTCATCAATAAATCCATTTGAGTTTCTTCTATATGCATGTATATCAATGATGTTTTGTTGTATTTGCATATTTAGTTTATTCTAATCCTAAACTAGTTATGAATGTATGCTTCTTGTAGTTTCTCTCTCTTGCCATTTTGCAGGAACTTGGTGTAGCTGGGCCAGTGAAGGAGCAAGCAGCGAGAAGCAAGCAGAAGAGAGTGAGATTGGATCTACAAACTAGCGGAAGACATCGGTTAGTTACATCCTTCTCCTCTATTTACATTTCATAAAGAAGAATACTCAGATAGTTTTGTCTTGTTTGTTGTTGAGGTACTATCACTCCTTAGAGTGGGATAGGGGCATTCCGTATTGGATACTTTTCCAAACAACAGTAAAGACAAGGCATCACCACTCTGGCTCTCCATATTTTTCCGTCTCATCTCCTTTGTCAATAAGGATGAGACTATTTCATCAAACTGCAAGGTAGTTGCATTGCTACCTATTGCAATAATAAGACTATCCCACGAAACTGGTAGAGAACACATCAAACTGATGCACTTATCTTCATCTGAAATTTTAATATCAATATATGATAACTGACTTACCACAATATTAAACGCATTCAGATGCTCTGTCACTGAGTCTCCATCATTCATCCTCAGGTTATACAGCTCCATAGGAACAATTTATTCACCAGAGACTTAGATTGGTACAAAGTCCCTAACTTGTCCCACAAATCCTTCGTCGTAGCTTCCCCTGATACATTCAGCAATACTGAATCTGAGACACACAATCGTATTATGCTCTTTGCCTTCTGATCCAACTTCTTCCATTCTTCGTCGGACACTCTCATTGGTTTAGTACCCAGATCTAATGCAATGCACTGATCTTTATCCACCAACAAATCCTCCATCTTGAGTTTCCACAACTCAAAATTCTAACCATTAAATTTCTCGATCTCTATCTTTCCACTACTCGCCATCTTCTTTCACCACTAGGATCAATCTCGTAGATCTCCCACTGAACAGGGTCTACCACAGGCCTGAGAAAAACCCCTCAGCAAAAAAGGCATCCCCTTGAATCCAAAACAAATCTGATACCAAATGTAGGTTTTAACCCCGTACAGAAATTACCTGCATACGAATTCTAAAACAAAAAAATAAACAATGTGAGAGCATAACACATAAAATAAATATACACGGAGCTTTTCCCCTGGATCCCAAAACCAGGACTACCAGCTTGATTTTTCATTATCTTCCTTTCAATGTTACAATACATATTTATACATGCCGAAGCATCCAATACCATGGACCGAAAACCATCGGTTCCAAAACCATGGACTGAAAAACCATCGCGTCAAAAACCATGTGTGAAAATCATGCACAAAGCCATAGGTAGGTCTGCCCAACCTAACATAGGATCCAAAACCAAAATTTTCCAGGACGCTGCCCCAGACCCCATAGAGTGGGGTTACCTGCACCCCTCAAACCCCCTGTGACTCCCCCCGCTATGCAATCGGTGCAACGAAGTGGGGACTCTACCCCCCTTCTAACCCCCCGGTTAACTACGTGGGCTAGTCGTGGAAAGAATATAACACAACCCAACAGTCGCAGGGTTTGGAGGACCTGTCGAATATGGTGGAGTTGATCTTCCCAAGTCTAGATGAAGATCAATATGTCATCTAGATACACCACCATGAATTCATTTGTGAAGGGTTGCAATATGTCATCCACCAATCTCATGAAGGTTATGGGGGCATTTGTCAACCCGAAAGGCATGACCAACCATTCGAAAAGGCCCTCCTTGGATTTGAAGGTAGTCTTCCACACATCAGATGGTTCGATAGGCACCTAGTTATAACCAAACTTTAAATCGATCTTGATGAAATATTTGGCCCCTTGAGCTGGTCCAGAAGGTCATCAATCCATGGGATTAGGTACCTATTCCGTATAATGATCTTTTTCAACACTCGATAGTCAATACAAAGTCTCCAGGTCCCATCCTTCTTCTGTACCAATACAATCGGGCTTCCATAAAGTGATGAGCTTGGCCTGATGTGTCATTTCTACAACAACTCCTAAATCTGCCTCTTAATCTCATCATTCTCTAGAAAAAATCGTCGATAGATCGACCCATTAGGTAGTGGCGCACCCGGGGTCAAATCGATGGAGTGCTTGACCTAACAGTGCAGAGGCACCCCTGTAGGTGAGGTGAAAATGTCCTTGTACTCCTCCACAACCTTTTCCATATGTTGATGTTGTGCGAAGGATCCCTATCTTGAAGTCATGGCCACAATCGTCTTCTTTCCCTAAGGGTGAATCATAAGGAAAATAAATTTCTTGCACTGTAAAATGATCTTACTACATTTCTTTGCAGCGATCAAAGAGATGGTGGTAGGCGGGGCTACCTCTGGTATCGTGTACAACTTATTTCCCAAAGTAATAGTCACAGAGCAAGGTGGAGACTCATATACAACATGTCGCTTCCACAAGTATGATTGTCCTAATAATACATCACAAACTTCAAGAGGGGCAACGTCACACAGTACCCCATCTGTGAAGGGCTTGATGTTGTAGGGAAGGCGACACTGTTGTCCGATGCAGAGATCTCATCCTTGGTGAAGCCACCTAATGGTGTATGGATGTAGATGTGTTGTAGTCAATAGGCCCAATCACTTCATAACCTCTGCTGAAATGAGGTTATTTTGGCTCCCGCTGGCAACAATGAACTACAATGGAGAACCCTTCACCCACATATGTGAGTGGAAGAGTTTTTCCCCCTCCTCTAGATCTTCATGCTCATTCTTTTGGATCTTCATGGTGGCCATGGTGGCACTGGGCTCTGCATCATTGATTTCCATCCCTTTGTCATTCCCCTTGTCAGGTTCTCACTCAGATTCAGAACATGCGTCTGATTCAGAAGCCTTCAAATCAGCCACCAGTGACTGCTTGGCCCAACACTCACTCGTGTTGTGAGTGGAAGTCTTATGTAACCCACACCATTTTCCTATGTCCTTGTTTGTATTTGTGGTGTTTTTGTTTGCTTGTGGCTTCGGCGTGTTGTCCTGGGTTGCCCTGCCTTGGCTTTGTCCTTTTCTCTGTGGTTTGGGGGCACCTTTTCCTTGCATTCAAATTCACAAATCCAAGGTCTCGAATCTTCTATTTAAACTTATGCTCAATCTTGACAGTGTATCGGTACTCCATCTCATCCTCGATGTACCTATGTACGCAGTCATGGTACTTGAGTACTAAATTTCACTTAGAATACTTGATACCCAACTTCATGTGAAGGGTATGATGAATATTCGTAAATTTTGGCATGTCTCGGTCCCTTCCCTGTTGCAGCGTGGTCCACTTTATGCATTTATCCTCATTTCTTCTGAGAGGGTAGTACTACTCCTTGATGGCATCTCAGAATGAATTCCAAGTGGGTGTGACTAAAAATAGTGAGGGTGTACTTTTCTCCTTCTTCTCATTATAGGTTTCCCACCAGTCCTTGATGTGGGGGGGCGGATTTGAGAAGTGAAAAAGTAATTATTTCCCAGCTAGAAAAATCATGAAGAGAAAAATATCCTTCTAGAAGATTTAACCATTTATCTATGGCATCCACATCTATCTAACATTCAAATATGGGGAAGTCAAATTTAAATTGTACCTTAAAGGGTGTGGTGCTTCCAGAGTAGCTGTTGGAAGGAGATGTGTCACCTTTGGGGAGCCACTGAAGATTCTGGTTAATTTTGTCCATCATCATGTTCCTCCTTCACTCAAGGGATTCTTCAAGCAAGATTTTGAAAGGATCTCTTGCCCCCTCGTCTTTCTTCTCTCCGCCATGGGAGGTCGTTGGGATTTGTGAGGCCAGTCTTACAAAGGTTAGACCAATTCGAGCCCTAACTCCTTATATCTCGACCTCGTTGGGGACATGCAAAGAAAAATAGAGAAAGAACACACTGCTTTCATACCACTGATCCGAACTTAAACAGGAATGCAAAAAATTATATATATAACCATAAATAAAGAGAACCAACAAAAATAACACTTCATTTCATTAATATCAAATACTGAAATATGCTTACAAACAGAAAGGAAATAAAACTAGCTTAGGTGATGGTAGCTTATCTCCGAGGAGAGATGTGGCGGCTACATGCCTTTGAACTATATTAGAATGAGACTAAAAGGCCTATTTATTATTGAGAAACAATGGAAAACCCTAAACATCTAAAAACCTAACCATAGGAGATGAAGCACCAAAACTATGGGCCCCATTTGGGTAAATTGGTACATCAACTTCCCGTGGTCGTAACTTTGGCATACGATCTCCGTTTGACGCGCATAATACCTCGTTATAAATATCTATTGAGGAATACAACTTTTGAATGGAAACATCATTCAAGCTTGAATTTTTTCCAAATTTCCCAAAAAACGTCGTTTAGGACCTCAAAACAGCTCCGGATGTTCAGGACCCGAAAAACTACCAAAAATAGTAAATTGTGCTACAATTAAGGAAACTAACAAAATTGAAAGAGACGCTGGTGGGGGTCCAACTAGAATAGGCAGGTGGCCACCAATATCCACCTGGATCAGCACCTAATGCACATGCTCCCAATATTTGTATTGTGATGTGTGGGTTAGATGTCTATGGTCATAGAATATTGCCAGATTTCTCATGACCTTCCCATTCAAGTACATGGTTAAGGTGAGTTCATGTCCCAGTTAGAGCCAAGTGTTACCCACCAAACGTGGGTGACTCCTAGGGGAATATTTTCTCCTATTCATCTCATCTAGACAATGACCAACAACCATTAAGATCCACCTTGTAGTTGATGTGACATGTCATTCATATCTCTTCCAACTACATCAATCATATGTCCCCTCACCCATCTGTTAGGATCACATGTTGGAAGGTCGACTTCTGGTCAAAAGGTACTTTATTCATTTTGTATTCATGTGCTTATGCTTGCTTGTATTTTGGGCATTTTGGCATGAATTATGGGATGACTTGGAAGAAAGAACGGTCTTGGTCATAGTCTTGTTTACTCACCTTAAATGGGGGCTTAATTTTCTATCCTAGTCTAACAGGACCACCCCTGATGCCTTATTGCTTTAGGAAGGGGAATTTCTTAGGAATCCATGATTGAGATAATGTTTCCCATCTATTTGAACCATACTTATCACTCCCCTCCATACATTACAAGCCCTTATTCCACCTTCCTTCTTCGAGTCCACTTGGATCTAGAACACCACCTCTCCTTTTCCACATATTTGGGTCAGGCCTCGAAATGCCACCTTTGGAGGTTGATGCAACTAAAAGAAAAAGAAAGAGCATATAATGGCCACAAGCAAGAAACAAAAAAAAAATGAAAATTATAAAAATGAAAAATATGGTTGGGACATTAATACTAGCACATGGGCAAAAGGCAAGCATGAGCTCTACCCTTGATCATTATGGTAATCACCCTATTCTTGGGGCCAATGTTGCCCTATCACATAACCAAAAATTAACCCTTGCATGTCCCAACCCCTAGTGAGTGATGAACTACCCCACCAATAAGGGGGTAACCACTGTTATAAACCATTCAAAACATGCTCTCATTTCCTAGAGCTTCAAGTAGTAATATAAAGAAAAATCAAGGAAAAGAAGAAGGGAATAAGAGGGGTGGAAAAAAAAGGCTAGGGTAACTCATGCATCCATGATTTCTCCCTCCTCATATATGTATGAAAAATATGTGGAATTCCTTATTATTTATACCCCTTTGACCATGGAATTTGGACAAGAGACCCCTTCTCCCCTTACATTCTGTCATTATTCACATGACACATTGAGGACAAGTCACATCCCTTTTAGGGTTGGAAACACCTAATAAGGTCATATTTTTGCCACTCCTACCTAGGGAGGTGTTGATGCCCTGAAAATCGGGTCGACAACAAGGGGGATACCCGCCCGGTCCGGACCTTGGTTGGCAGATCCTTATCCGTTTGGTATAGCGGGTCCGACTGGGGATAATGGGACCAGTTTCCCAATCTATGAGTGTGTGTGTGTGTAGAATTCGATGTTGCTAATCTAAAAATTCCTATTTAAGATATTCTAATTCTAACTTTAATCTAATTCTATGCTATTGTATTCTAATAAACAGCACATCTAAGTCTATACTAACCCAGGATGTAATTCTTCTATTATGCGATCTAAAGATATTTCAAATAACAACTGGTAATAAAGATCATTCAACGATTATAAGAAAGGAAATCAATAAAGATGAACCACTTCACATAAAAAGTTAGACAAAACAGTTGTGAAAAACATATTGCATAATGAGCTATTCATACATTAAGCATAAATAAATAGCTATCACCGTACAAAAGTGCCAAATGATAACTCAGGCATTCATGCAATAATACATAAACAACTAAAAACTGTATATCACTTTAACATATAAGCATAAATGGTCAAGAGATAAAAGTACCATTTATGACTGGTCCTACTCATAAGCTTCAAGCGACAATGATTTATCTCTCCTTGCTCTAACATCCACTAAGAGTACAGAAGTGCAACATCAGTAGTAGATATCAAATGCAAACATCAACAAATCTTGATCCATTCATTCACCAAAACCTCCTCTGAGGGTGCAAAAGTGCATGTTCTGAGGACAAGTTTTTGATAAATTTCTGGACCCTTCTCTAAATGTATGAGAAGGGTTTAAATACTACTAACTAAATAACTTAATTACACAGATTCAGGATACGGTTTAAATGATCGCCCTTTTTCTAAGCAAAAATAAAACAAAACTAGTTCTAAAAATTAAATCTAATATCTAACTATTTCTGGATTTGCTCCTTAATGTTGCAAGCATTCAGTATTTTCCTGGGTAGAGTTGGCTGACTGTCTTTCGCTTTTGGTTGAGCTAAGCAAACAGAAATGGTAAGAGCTGGCACCATCTTTTCAGCAAAGTCAATGAATACTCGAGAGTCATCCTCTGACTATGTGGATTTACTGCGTATGCCCAGTAATAATCCAAGTTTAACTTGTTTAACCCTTGAATCACTTTTTCCTTTTCTTTAGCTTTATGTTTCCAGTTTGTTCTTTACCATTGCTTTCTTGCATGTTTCGGGCTTACGAGTGACTAAGCAGTTAGAGGCTTTGCTTTTTGAGCAATTTTCTCAGCGATGCGCGATTAGCGCTAGGCGCTAATCGCGCATCGGAAACTGCCTTCGTTCTTTGATCCGGGCTTCTCTGATGCGTTTTTCGCCTTTGGCGCCTTTTTCTTCATCGGGTATAAAGCTTCAAAATTTGTAAAAATAATGCTTTCGTGAGCTCTTGACCTTGAGCATTAAACTACCTATTGATATCAGCATCGTTCAATACTCATTCAACCATGGCTATAAATGAAAGATCTGTAATGGATGGCTCAGCAGCGTTCTGTGAATCTGCGGCTCTGTTGCATGTGGGCGTCTTTTCTCTGTCTTTGAACATTGGAGTTTTACCCTTTTTCCTCATAGCTTCTTGCACATTGCTTTGTATAACTTTTGTTTTTCGTTCCTGCAGTTCACAAGTGAGGAGAGAGTAATGATAGTAAAAATCGACAGGAAAGATTTAAATGCTACGGATATGAAAAAACATGCCACCTGACGTAAACTGGCTCTTCGAACAACACAAAAAAATATTTTATTAACAACTGGCATATAATTCATTAATTATCATTAAAGCGCGTATCCAGTTCTTGGTTTATGGAAAACGTTTCTTAAATATTGAGCCAGGAAAATTTGCGATGGAATGTTTCTGCGATCTGCATCGCAATATCACATTTCGTTGTATCGCATTACCGCAATTTCATCGTGATCTGCTATCGCAAGGTTGCTTGATCGCGCAATTGCAAGATTGCGGATCGTAGTATCGTGGAACGCAGTATCGCAAAATCGCAGATCGTTGTAATCGTTAAATCGTATGTGTTTTTCATGCAATTTTATGATATGCGATTTGCAATATCGCATATCGGCGATTTTTTAAGGTTTTCCAATGTGAGTTTTTATTAATGCATGCGATGCGATGGAATTCGCGTCGCAATCTCGCAGTTTATCATTTTTACTGATAAGGAAATGTCCTATCATTCTTCGCGCGATGTGATGTTTCTTAAGGAGTAAAATACATGAGCCTTAATTGATTTTTTGAATTTTTTACTAAGGGTCCCCACTTACCTAGTGTTATTGCTAATACTAAATAAAGAGGGGGGTTGTTGGTGGCCACAACAATTGGCTATTCACTTGGAAGAACCAGTTATCTCTGTTTTTCTATTGAATTTTCTAAACTTCCAAAACAGAAAATTTTTCAGAAAATTAAACTTTATTATGGAAACATAAAGTACGTTATGCTCTAACTGTCAATGATATTTTGTTTCAACCATTTTCCACTTTGATTATTTGATTCCTCAGGCTAGTCCTTGTATTTACATCAACCATTACTTGGTCTTGTAAAGATAAAACAAAGTCTCCTCTGTAAACCAGTTTTAAATATGCTCATTTGTCGTAGGTAGAGCCTCTGCTGCCAGCAGGAGTTTATAGCCTCGACAGGGTTACCTGTTACCCAGCAATGCTCCTATATCCTACTTAAGGCAGCCTACAACTTTCAAAGGAAAATCCATATCCACACTTATTACTTTGATTTTATTTTTTATTCTTAAAGAACAATGTCTTGGTTTGGTAGCCAAATTATGACACAGTCATTCACTTGATTTATAACTTTGCTGAACAAGCTGGCTCGTGATGAGACCCCTTGTCTTTTGATTGCGACAATCTTGAGTCATTGCCCTGTTGTGGTGTACAGTATTGGCAAATTCAGTAAGTTATAATATCTGTGATTATGATAAGCCGGCTCGTGATGAGACCTCTTATTCTTCAAGATAAAGTGTATCCTTGGGTTGTTCCTCTGAAAGTTGTGATTTCCTTAGCAGGGAGGAAGTCATTGTTTCCTTAAGATAGCTCTGGACGACAATAATAGAGTTTTTGGAAACATTTGTTCTACAGAGAATCTTTATTTTGTTATTGATACCTTTCATTGTACCGAGATAAAACAATTTCTTCACTAAAGGTTGTTTTCATCAAACTTTTTGAAGTTGAAACTAGTATCATATCTAGGCTAGAGTTTTTAACTGTATCTATCAATAATAAAGATCAGTTTTCCAAAAGATTTGCTATTTATACAAGGGAAAAGTTCAAAATATGAAAGAGAATTGGTGTCTTTTCGTAAATACCTAATGTAACCACTCACAACTGGTTTTATTATGAAAAGAAAAATAACTACTCTACAAAAATAGAAGGATAATCTTCTATGGAAAATATTTCTTGAGAATTTGTCCATTAACAGGCAAAGGATCTCTCTTACCAATATTTCTTGAGAATTTGTCCATTAACAGGCAAAGGATCTCTCTTACCTGCTAAATCCTGTAACACAAACGTTGATGGACCTATGACTTCTACAATTTGAAAAGGACCAAGCCACATTCTTTGAAATTTTGTATGTTTTCCTTTCTCTTCATGAGCCTTGTCCCACTTTAAAACTAAGTCTCCCATTTGAAAATATTTTCTGGTCATTATGTTTGAATCAAAAGAGGATTTTACTAGTGCTTGGTGATGAGCATGCGTTTTCCTAGCATGTTCTTGTTGTTCTTCTAATTTGATTATTTCCATTTGTCTCAGCTGTAAGGAGGAAGTGGGTACTTCATCAATGTATTGAACTAAAGATAAAGAGGGAATTTCTAAGTGAGTCGGAAGAACCACTTCTTTCCCATAAACTAAATTAAAGGGAGAAGTGCCGATAGAATCTTTTTGCGTTATTCGGTCTGCCCATAAAGCATATATCAAAGCCTTATGCCAATTTTTATGATTTTGGTCAACTGTTCTTTTAATAATCCTGATTAGGTTTTTATTTGTGGACTCAGCTAACCCATTGCCTTTTGGGTAGTAATTGGCCGAATATTTAAGTTTGAATCCTCTTTTAAGTGCAAATTCAGTCATTGCATTTCCAGAAAAGTATGATGCATTATCAAACATTAAATTGGATGGCAATCCAAACCTGGTGATTATAAATTGATCTATGAACTCAATGATATTTTCAGAATTAGCCGTCTTGAGTGGAACTGCTTCTACCCACTTAGTAAAATAATCTGTTGCTGTGGGTATGTATCTATGCTGCTTAGAAGAGTGAGGAACGATCTCACCTACTGTCCAATCCCCACTGACTGAAAGGTTGCTCGATGTTTACCGGCTGTGGTGGCAAGGATGGCTACTTTTGTCTTCCAGTAGTAGTTTGGCAGACTTGACATCTCCTCACGTAACTGTGCGAGTCTTTAAATAATGTGGGCCAGTAATATCCTGCGCACAAGATTTTATGTGCAGTAGCATCTCCAGCATAGTGTCCGCCTGCCGGCCCATCGTGGAGTTCCTGCAAAACTTTTTCAGCTTCAGATTTCTCAAGACACCTAAGAAGAACAGAATCATAATTTATTCTAAAAAGAATATCATTTATGAGCTGATTTTATTTGGCTTTCAACCTTAGAGCTCTTTTCTTAGTATGATCGAGGTGTGAAGGAGCATACCCGTTCTTAAGATAATAAATGATATCAGCATATAATGACTCTGCATTGTTTAGGCTTACCTCACACATTTGTACCTCTTCAGATGGAATTTCATAAATTTGCGATGCTCCAACCAGCATTTTGCAGAAGCCTTGACCTCTTACAATGTTTGTTGGTTTAATCTCAATGTCATATTCCTGTAAGGCGGTAACCCAATTGGCCCTTTTTTCACCCACATCCTTCTGTACTAGAAGATTCCTTACCGCTGGAAACGGTACTATAATCTTAGTATGGGTTTTGAGTAAGAAAGGTCTGAAGTATTTGACCGCTTTGAAAACGGCATAAGCCTGTTTCTCCACGTCTGAATAATTTAATTCAGCACCCTGTAAATTTGAACTAAAAAACGCAATTGGGGCTTCCGCTTTTTCTTGATTTGCTTGAGTGAGAATCGCAGCATATGACTTATCTGAGGCAAATGTGTATAAAATAAAAGGCTCTGAAAAATTCGGAGTTGCTAAAGATGGAGCATTAATAATAGCTTGTTTGATCAGGTTGAATGCTTCATGTTCATCTTGGCCCCATTTAAAATTTGAGTTATTTTTAATCATGGTTTGCAAAGGAGACATGATTCATGAAAAATCTGGAATGAATCTCTTTACAAAGTTGATCTGACCAAGGAAGGATTGCATGGATTTTTTGTTATGAGGTAAGGATATTTCAGAAATTTCTTTGATTCTGTCGGAATCGATGTGAATACCAGATTTTGACACTATGAATCCTAGAAGTTTCCCTTCACTTAGTGTGAAAAAAGATTTCTTTGGGTTAAGTGAAATTCCATACCTTAAACACCGTTGAAAGATTTGTTTCAAGTCTTTAAGATGGTCGCTTCGTTTCTTCGAATACACTGTTATATCATCCAAATAAATTACTACAGATTTATTGACTAAACCTTTGAATGCGATGTCCATGGCTCTCTGAAATGTGGCACCAGCATTAATCAAACCAAATGGCATTTTTCGATATGCGTATGTGCCCCATTTAGTTCTGAATGTGGTTTTCAATTGATCATCAGGATGTACCAACACTTGATTGTATCCTGAAAATTCATCCAAGAAAGACATTAATTCTGAGCCCGCCACTGCCTGCAGTATCTGTTCCATAGGTGGTAAAGGAAAATTATATTTTTGGCAGGCCTTGTTAAGGTTTCGAAAATCAATGCAAATCCTAATATCTCCTTTTTTCTTTCTAACAGGTACCATATTGGAGACCCATTTAGAATGTCTGACGGGAAAGATTATTCTGGCTTTCAATAACTTATTGAGTTCAGTTTTTATCTGATTTTCTAAATTGGGATGGATCTTTCTCAGCTTTTGTTGGACAGGTTTTTCATTATCGATCATGGGAATAGTATGTTGGATGATGGAAGTGTCGTATGTTTTGAGCTCATCATAATTCCAGGCAAAAACATTTTTATATTGTCTCAAAAGACGAATATACGCTAGTTTTTCTTCAGGGGTTAGGCCAAGGCCTAGATTAATGTTTTGTGGTTTAGCATCGGTTCCTAGGTTTACTAATTCGTAGTTCAAGGTTGAACTTTGGAGTTTTGAATTGGTAGACCTCTTAAACCGATCTTTCAAATCGTACAAGTCTTCTAACTTGACTACCGACTTAGGTATAGCATTATTAGTGCTATCTTGTTGCAATTGTCGATCATGTTGGTCTTCGTCAATTATTTGATTGGAGTAGGATCCTTCAGATGTGAGGAAATTTACAATATCAGGATCATCATTGAATACTCTCCAATTTGTGATGTTATCAGGAATGGATGGTCTAAAGATTAATTCTATTGAGAATCTATCTGGACTAAAATCTTCTGAAGGAATAAGCTTAGAAGCTACGTTAGCCAAAAGGTCTGCACTTGCATTTTGGAGTCTAGGGATTGAAGAGATATTAAATGCTATGAAATGCTCAGTCAGATCTTGAACTAAGGATTGATAATGTTTTAAATGACCTGATAAGCAATGTATAGTGTTACGTACCTGTTTAACCACAATCTCAGAGTCTCCAAAAACTTGAAGATACTTGACGTCTAACCCGATTGCTTTGTACAACCCTTGGACCAAAGCCTCATATTCTGCTGTATTGTTGGTGCAATCGAATTCGAGTCTACATGTGAGCATGATTTTATCTCCTTCTGGACTAATCAGAACGCATCCTGCTCCTACTCCTTCGTTAGATCTAGAACCATCAAAAAATAATTTCCAAAACAAAGATTTATTTACAGGTTTATCTAAAAAATTGATACATTTCGAACTATCAGTTCGAGAAAAATTTTCGACTTGGGACAAAACAGAGTGTTCTAAATAGGGTGACGCATGAGCATTGAAATTGTCGAGGAAAGAATCTACCGAGTAATTGCCAATAATGTTGTTGTTATACGCTACTGGTTCATTTTCCCCCTCTAGCTCCGTTACTATGTACTTCTGATGTAGCTCTCGTTCAACTTTTATTTGATTCGGTTTACCATTGTAGGGAAGCCACATGTGCGACCAATCAGTTGCGAAGTACCCATGAAGCTTTTTTGACCAATCCCTGCTAAGAATTAAGCCATAGAATTCAGGAATATCAGCAACTAAAATGTCAATAACTTGACATACCTTTGGGTTGGATGACAACCTTATGGTTACTTTATTTAGTTCACCAATCACTTTGACTTGAGATCGATCTAGCTGAAATATGTGCACAGTGGATTTCTGTGGTTGAACGTTTATCTTGGCACATATGGATTTGGGTAAAATATTCGATGAAGCACTAGAATCTACTAAACAATTGTGCACATTTTTATTGAAGATTTCATAAGTAAGGAGAAACGGGGGAGTGTGAGATCTTGATCTTCCTCCAATTAGAGCGATGTCATTTGGATGAATCTTATTGATCGTGCTAGTTGGAGGTCTTCCCATGTTATGAGAAGCTTGAGAAAGTACAGCGGCAGGCAAAGGTGCAACTGGAATGGCATGTAATTCTTTCATCATTATCTTCTGTTGATGCTTTAACTTGCTCATTTCGTAAAGGGTGATGTTGGCCCTAGTATTTTTCATGTCTTCTATAATATTGTACTCCATTTCATCCGACACGATCAGTGTTTTAGATGGATTTGTTTCATCTGTTTGGACTGGGCTGGTTTGAGTCGCTTTAGATGTCGTTTTCTTTGTTGCGACTTTATCCTTTATTACAGAGCTTGTGCTCTTTGGCTTAGGGATAGTCTGGGGAGGATCAAGCTGATTTTTGCTTCGTGTGCTAACTGGAAATACTTCTTGATATTCTTCTTGTGGGAGGATGAAATCCCACATTCCTTGTAATTCCACAACTTCTTCTTCATCAATCTGCCCTTCAGTGGCAATTTCCTCTTCCTCTTCCTCGGATTCAGCATTTGAAATAGCATTGGGTGGCTTTGAATCCGTTGAAGGACCTCTTTTAAAAGCTCTGTAGGGCTTTTTTGAATAATTTTCTGCTACTTGCTTTTTTATGTTGACCATTTCATTGGACATGGTCTTTAGAACTTTCTGCAATCCTTCCAAATCGAATGGATATTTTGCTTGTTTCTTCTTGGAGTCTTCCTTGAAGGTGAATTTTTTGGAGTTACGTTCCTCTATCATGGATTTCTTTTCCAGGGCTATTATACATTTCTCTACTGCTATTGCTTCTTTCATGTTATCGGCTAAGGTTGTTTTATTGGCCCTGTCCACGCAGATTGCTATGTTTGATGGTAGAGCGGTGATATACCATTCACATCGTACTTCTTTGCTGGGCTGGGAAGCAGTAGGAATTTTGTTGAAGATTTTATTGAAACGTAAATTGAAATCTTTGATAGGCTCTCTAGATTCAGTCCTAAGGTTGGATAGGTCATTGATTAAGGTTTCCGTAGACCTGTCATCACCAAACTTGGTTAGGAATTGCTCCTGGAAGATGTCCCAACTAGTGATGGATCCAGAGGGTAATGAAAAATACCATGACTCGGCTGTTCCTTTCAGAGTATAAGGAAAAAGCCGAACAACAGCATCTTCATTAGTAACCCCATTGAGATTAATGGATAGCATGAAGTTGTTTATGTGCTGTTATGCTAGCATGCCTGCCTCAGGATTAAATTTAGGCAGCCATTTCTCAGGATGGGCCGGTATTTGGCTCAAGGGTGCAGGCATTAAGACTTCCCTAGGGTTATTCCATGGAGACTGGGCCATTGTTGAATTGCTAATAGAGGAAAGTGCAGAAGATGATCCCTGTGGCTGGGAGGATGAGGATACGATGATTGTATATGATTGAAGAGGCGTTGTGGGGGTTCCAGTGGACGGATGGACGATGATCTGGAGTGGTGGCGTGGATGGTTGACTTCACGGTGAAGAAGTTGAGATGGATGATGTTGACAAAAGAGTCTCGCTGTCGGACTCTTTAGGTGATTTCCTCGCTCTTTTCCTGGTGGGAAGAGGTAATTTGGTTGGCTGAACACCAAACTTCTCACTCTTTAGCCTGGTCAAGGGATGAGCAGGGTTATACTGCGAAGTCACACTGCCTTGAGATTTATCAGACCTTTGAGGAGAAATGGAAAATCGTTGAAGTTTTTGAATGAGAGATTCGACTTCAGGAAGTTCAACGGTAGATTGTTTTGAAATGTCAGGGTGTGTAGCAGCGGTTGATACTCAAGCGACTTCTAACTCTGGATTTAAGTGTAATGGAGAAGTTGGGGGAGATGGTGAGGGCAATTTACTCTCAGGATGGTATTTAGATTTAGATTTACTTTCCATTCATAGTTCAGGCCCTCCTTCTAGCACCAAATAAGTTGAAGCCCCGAAAATCGGGTCGACAACAAGGGGGATACCCGCCCGGTCCAGACCTTGGTTGGCAGCTCCTTATCCGTTTGGTATAGTGGGTCCGACTGGGGATAATGGGACCAGTTTCCCAATCTATGAGTGTGTGTGTGTAGAATTCGATGTTGCTGATCTAAGAGTTCGTATTTAAGATATTCTAATTATAACTTTAATCTAATTCTATGCTATTGTATTCTAATAAACAACACATCTAAGTCTATACTAACCCGGGATGTAATTCTTCTATTATGCAATCTAAAGAGATTTCAAATAACAACTGGTAATAAAGATCATTCAGCGATTATAAGAAAGGAAATCAATAAAGATGAACCACTTCGCATAAAAAGTTAGACGAAACAGTTGTGAAAAACATATCGCATAATGGGCTATTCATACATTAAGCATAAATAAATAGCTATCGTCGTACAAAAGTGCCAAACGATAACTTAGGCATTCATGCAATAATACATAAACAACTAAAAATTGTATATCACTTTAACATATAAGTAGAAATGGTCAAGAGATAAAAGTACCATTTATGACTAGTCCTACTCATAAGCTTCAAGCGACAATGATTTATCTCTCCTTGCTCTAACATCCACTAAGAGTACAGAAGTGCAACATCAGTAGCAGATATCAAATGCAAACATCAATAAATATTGATCCATTCATTCACGAAAACCTCCTCTGAGGGTGAAAAAGTGCATGTTCTGAGGACAATTTTTTGATAAATTTCTGGACCCTTCTCTAAATGCATGAGAAGGGTTTAAATACTACTAACTAAATAACTTAATTACACAGATTCAGGATATGGTTTAAATGACCGCCCTTTTTATAAGCAAAAATAAAACAAAAATATTTCTAAAAATTAAATCTAATATCTAACTATTTCTGCATTTGCTCCTTAATGTTGCAAGCATTCAGTATTTGCCTGGGTATAGTCGGCTGACTGTCTTCCGCTTTTGGTTGAGCTAAGCAAACAGAAATGGTAAGAGCTGGCACCATCTTTTCAGCAAAGTCGATGAATACTCGAGAGTCATCCTCTGACTATGTGGATTTACTGCGTATGCCCAGTAATAATCCAAGTTTAACTTGGTTAACCCTTGAATCGCTTTTGCCTTTTCTTT
This sequence comes from Pinus tabuliformis, assembly GCA_031772625.1. Lineage (NCBI taxonomy): Eukaryota > Viridiplantae > Streptophyta > Pinopsida > Pinales > Pinaceae > Pinus > Pinus tabuliformis. The sequence goes on along the minus strand of CM062817.1, from coordinate 855,267,806 downwards.
AGCTTTATGTTTCCAGTTTGTTTTTTACCATTGCTTTCTTGCATTTTTCGGGCTTACAAGTGACTGAGTAGTTAGAGGTTTGCTTTTTGAGCAATTTTCTCAGCGATTCTCATCAAAAACTGCCTTCGTTCTTTGATCCGGGTTTCTCTGATGCATTTTTCGCCTTTGGCACCTTTCTATTCATCAGGTATAAAGCTTCAAAATTTGTAAAAATAATGCTTTTGTGAGCTCTTGACCTTGAGCATTAAACTGCCTGTTGATATCAGCATCGTTCAAGACTCATTCAACCATGGCTGTTAATGAAAGATCTGTAATGGATGGCTCGGAAGCATTCTGTGAAACTACGGCTCTGTTGCATGCGGGCGTCTTTTCTCTGTCTTTGAACATTGGAGTTTTACCCTTTTTCCTCATAGCTTCCTGCACATTTCTTTGTGTAACTTTTGTTTTTCGTTCATGCAGTTCACAAGTGAGGAGAGAGTAATGATAATAAAAATCGACAGGAAAGCTTTAAATGCTACGGATATGCAAAAACATGCCACTTGACGTAAACTAGCTCTTCAAGCAACACAAAACCATATTTTATTAACAACTGGTATATAATTCATTAATTATCATTAAAGCGCGTATCCAGTTCTTGGTTTATGGAAAACTTTTCTTGAATATTGAGCCAGGAAAATTTGCGATGGAATGTTTCTGCGATCTGCATCGCAGTATCGCATTTCGCTGTATCGCATTACCGCAATTTCATCATGTTGTGCTATCGCAAGGTTTCTTGATCACACTATCGCAAGATCGCAGATCGCAGTATCGCGGAATGCAGTATCGTAGTATCGCAAAATCGCAGATCGTTGTAATCGTTAAATCGTTATGTGTTTTTCATGCAATTTTGCGATATGCGATATCGCATATCGACGATTTTTTAAGGTTTTCCAATGTGAGTTTTTATTAATGCATGCGATGTGATGGAGTTCGCGTCGCAATCTCGCAGTTTATCATTTTTACTCATAAGGAAATGTCCTATCATTCTTCGCGCGATGCGATGTTTCTTAAGGAGTAAAATAAATGAGCCTTAATTGACTTTTTGAATTTTTTACTAAGGGTCCCCACTTACATAGTGTTATTGCTAATACTAAATAAAGAGGAGGGTTGTTGGTGGCCACGACAGGAGGTAACATTTTTATGTGACGAAGGCCCCAAATTTGGAAGAGGAACCTTGTATTAAGTGTCACATTTCCCATTACATGAAACCTTTGTTCACTAAGATACAAAAATGATTAAATCTACCTCATGCCATAAGTTGCAACACTGGATATTGTGTGTGACTAGAAAATGGTTTCATTATGGGTTGGGAAACTTAAATAGGGCCCAAGTCCACTAGCGGATCATATTGACACCCACAGGTGATGCGTTGAGACACATGGATCCATGAGCATTCATAGAGAATCAATTAAATTCATGGGAATCTTTAGCACCTACAAAGTATTCACTTTGCCCTATATTATTCATGGGGTGTAGAACTTGGACCACTTTTCCCCCAACTGACTTAGCATATATATATATATATATATATATATATATATATATATATATATATATATATATATAGATATATATATGGTGTGGCAAGTTGATCTAAGGCCCATATAAGGTTTTTTTCATTCATTGAGACATGGGAGGGATAGCTCCATCTTTAGTGCCCTCAACATTTAGGAAGAGACAAAGATTCAGCCACATGGAGATCCATGAGACCTAGTTTGTGCCCCAAACCATGTTTGGGGGCCCACCTGATGATTTGAACTGAGACAGAGGGGTTAACCCCTCCTTCATGATTTTAGAGGCCCTCTACACTTCATTTGACACAAGAAGGCCTCAACGCATTCCCTTTAGAGGCCTACAGATGCATGGTGTCAAAATTTAAACCCCCTTTTGGAGATATATTTTCATTTGTACATTAGTACTAGGTCGACCCATGACCTAGAAGCTTTTCTTGCCCATCATTTTATGGATTTAGGGGCTTTATGGAAAAAAATACAATTGTTAGGACACATATATATTAGAGTTCACTCATTTTATCTCTCATCATCACTCACTTGGAATTTTTGCCTCCTTAGAGATACTCTCACTTGTTCTTTTCTTGGATATTTGTATATCAATTTTGGACATCATTTGGAGCTATTCTTGGCATAATGTATTAAATTTCTTGCTAAATTTTCTTGAAAGTCCTATATTTTTTAAGATATTTCTTTCTAATGTATAATGTATGGAATTAGTAGTTCTAACCTGTGCTAAAATTGTGCCCTAATTGTTGATAAGTATCTACTGAATGATACTTAGAAGAAAATTTCATGCATTATTCATACATGACATTGTAAGAAATTGTTATTCATACATGACATTGTGGTGAAATAGTTTGAAGCTCTTCCCATAAAATTCCATTATTCCTTGAGTGGGTAAATGATTGAAAATTGAGCTAATAAATCGATTTTTAGTCTCCTTAAGAGAAATATTGGTCAATATTTGACATCCATGACTCCATACACCCAAAGGAAAAGGCACTAGTCCAAGTCTTTGGTGATCATTCTAAGATTTTGTCCACTTTTCTCTCTTTAAAATTCAGTCCTTTCAAGAATATAGGAGAAACTAGGGCTTGGAGCCTAAAGGAGAATGATTTTCGATATTTGAGAGCCTAAACATAAAGTCAACTTTATTTTCCAAAAATATTTTAATTTAGTAGGCACCCACCGAAATTTCATCCATAAATAACTTTCCCTAGGTGTTTTCCCTAAGAGGAAAACCCTATCTTTCATTCTCTCAACTTAAGGACTCTCTTGAGGGTTTCATGAGCCTTGTAATAGTTGATTTTAATTTTAAGAAACCCTTTCCCTCTAGTCTTGACCTTGAGAACACTTATTTTCATAGATAATCTCAAAACCCTAGGTCTTGAACCTTGCTTTCTAGGGATTTTATTTAAGATCATTTTGTTTCCTTGAAGCCTTGAACCGTTAGTGAGACTCTCTCTTGAATGAGATATAGCTTAATAACTTTATGACTTATACTTAGCATATTTATTCTAGGTGATCTCCCTTCTACTAGGACTCCTCCCATTGGTGAAAATCTATAAAGTGCATGGGGTTTTTGTTGAGGTAACATTGGGCCTCTACCCCATTATTGTCACATTGTCTAGTGTATACCTTGTAGGGTTTCCCTCTCTAAGGCCTACAATATTTCATAAGAACATTTTTGGCATTATTGTTTGGGACATGAGACGTGTGTCTTGTTCCCATATGACAATACAAATCCTTATTTGGTGACTCCATTTGAAGAATTAAGCCCTTGTTCTTCACTGAAATTCAAAGTTCAAATGCTTGTGGGGTGAAGAAAGAATTCTTCACGACATTTTGAATTCACCTTAGTGACTCCTCTTGTGGTTGATATGAAATACTCGAAGCAATTTTGGATTGCAAAGAATCATACTTAGCTTTGAATAGTGCTTGGATTCCAAGAAATCTGAATAAACTTGAGTTGGATTATGTGGTAATTTTACCAAAGTTTTATGGTGATCCATCTGCAACAGTTGATCATGTGGATAAATTCCTCAAGTATACTTCAAGCACCAATGTTTTCCATTAATATGTCTCATTTATTTTTTTATCATGTCAATTGGATCTAGGCATAGTGATTGGCTTGAGAATTCAAGCGAGCATAAAAAATTCCCTCTTTCTGTTAGGCCCCTATACTACTAGTGTAACCCCTTATTGTTATTAGTAAAACCCACTTATTATATTGATGTACCCATGTAGTGCCCATATTGTTACTATTGTGCCCCATAGAAGCGGGCCACTATTGTTATTATTGTGCCCTTACATTATTATTGTTATGTCGGCTTTGATTATGTTATGACCCCTTAGACTCCTATATATAGAAAGGAGGTCTTTTCATTTGTATCATCCAAGAATTTTTCATTTATGTAATGTAAAGGAGGTTTCCCCCTCGAAGAGGCTGAATTATAAGGCATTGATCTATCTTTTCTATCTTTTTGTGAGCTGGTTTCATAACATTTGGTATCAGAGCTTTGGATTCTAGGGTTTCGCTGCTCCAAATAGCTCGTAGTGGAATTTTTGCTATAACTTTTTTTCTATGATGTTTCAGAAGCTAAAAAAACAACCCATTTGAGAAGACATCGCGCTTAACCTTGAGTCCAAATTTCAGAGCTTTTCACGCTATATTTACGGAGATATGATCTGAGGAAGTTGGTCTTTTTGCAGAATCCTGAATTACATTCCAAACAGGTGACTTGGGGAAAATCATCATAACTTTATCTCTGAGAATCGGATTGAAATTTCGTCAGAAGGTACAGAAAGAGGATGGACTGTAGTTTCTTGTATATATTTTTTAGAGCCAAAGGTCGAAACAGTGACTCGTGGCACGTTGTACAAGTTCGCTCTACTGAACTAGTCTATAATCAAGTCACTGTGGGAGATTTCGCATAACTCTTCCTTGGAGAATACAATTTGGGTCAGACTGGTGGCATTGGAAAGAGGACATAGAGGGCTACTACAGGTCACAATTTTAGAACTTAAAGATTCGAAAGTTCAGAGTTACATTCGTTTCAAGATCGAGCTCCTAAAATCAAGAAAAAGCAAGACGAGGAAGTTTGATGGCAAGGATCCGGTAAATTGGATACTTCAAATGGAGCAATATTTTGATCTACATGGTGTACCACTGTTACAAAAGGTATCTATTGCATCTTCATATTTAGAACTGGATCAATTTTTATGGTATGAAGGGCTTTGTTCTCGTAAACAACTTGTTACGTGGTCAATTTTCATGGAGGCAATGATAGCACATTATGAGGATACAAATAGCAACACCTTCTTTAGAGCAACACCACAACAATTGGAAAGAGTAAAAGGGCTTTGTGACGTAGTGGGAAGCAAAATTATGGAAACCAGGAAGCATACCCATCACAACTATAAAGATGGAAGTGTTGTTTCTCCTAGCCTTCCACAACCTACAAGGGTTACACCACAACAATTGGAAGAAAAAAGAGAAAAAGGGCTTTGTTACAATTGTGATAGCAAATGCACTAAAGGTCATAAGTGTGCTGAGAAGAAATTATTTTACATAGAATATGAAGAGGAGGAAGAAAAGGATCAAGAAACATCAAAAGAAGAAGATATACACCAGGACCCCACCCTAGAGGAAGAAGAAATGAATCAGACCATATCTTGTAAAGCATTGGCAAGAATTACCACTCCTCAAACTCTCAAGATAGAAGGACATATCAAGAAGAAAAAGGTGCAAGAAGTGAAAGATCACATCGAGAATGAAGAAATGAATCCAACCATGTCTTGTAATTCATTGATCTAAATTACCACTCCTCAAACTATCAAGATAGAAGGACATATCAATAAGAAAAAGGTTCAAGTAGTGAAAGATCACATCGAGCATCAAAAACAAGTTCTCAAACTTTTAAAGAATAATGCTACTTCGGTGCAGAATCAAACGAAACAATAGGTAGATCAACATCGTAGTGAAAAATGTTTTGATGTAGGTGATTGGGTATTTTTACTACTACATCTCAAGCAAGCTATTTATGAGAAGGAAATGTTGGCAATACTACATGCACTTAAAAAATGGCGACCTTACCGAATGGGAAGACTCTTCAAGGATGAGGATGTGGAAGCATTGTTTTGTGCTATTTCTATTATCCAAACGGATTGGATAAACGAAGCAAGGGATGAATGGAAGAAGGACGAAGAAGTTATATGGCCACTTATTCAAAAGTCGCAAAAGATCCCAATTCAAACAATATTGCCATGATCTGGATTTAAGCAGGAACGCAATAGATTACAGAGATAACCATAAATACAGAGATGCGATAATCATAAAAACAGAGATGCAGCGGAAATAATACTTCATTTCATTAATGGAGAATACTGAAATATGCTTACAAATAGAAATAACCCAGTTAGGGCGATGGTAGCTTACCTCTGACAAGAGATGTGTCGGCTACATGCCTCTGAACTGTTTCAAATTATGTTTACAATGAGGCTCGAAGGCCTATTTATTATTGAGAAACAATGGAAAACCCTTAACATTCCAAAACCTAACCCTAGAAGATGAAACGCCAAACTATGGGCCCCATTTGGGTAAATTGGTACATCAACTTCCCGGGGTCGTAACTTTGGCATACGATCTCCGTTTGACGCGCATGATAGCCCGTTGGAAAGATCTCTTTGAGGACTACGACGGAAAAGATGATTTTTTAACTAAAAAATCATGAAGGTAGATTTCCTTTAGGGCCTCAAAACGGCTCCGAAAGTTTAGGACCCGAAAAACTGCTAAAAATAGTAAAGTGCGCTATAATTAAGGAAACTAAAAAACTGAAAGAGACAGTTGTGGGGGTCCAAATGGGATAGGTGGGTGGCAAACAACATCCACCTGGATCATGCCAAAAATTGAAGAGGAAGGAAAAATAATATTTGAACCTAGAGCAGTCACAGAAACAAGAACCCGACAGCTACGAAATCGATCAATTTCAGAGTATCACATCAAGTGGAAGAACTTACCCACTGAAGAATCCACATGGGAGGACAAGAATTTTATACAGAAGCATCAAGAACTACTCAAGCGTTGAGGACAACGCTTTTTGAAGGAGAGGGGTATGTTAGGCCCCTATACTACTAGTGTAACCCCTTATTGTTATTAGTACAACCCACTTATTATATTGATGTACCCATGTAGTGCCCATATTGTTACTATTGTGCCCCATAGAAGCCCACTATTGTTATTATTGTGCCCTTACATTATTATTGTTATGTCGGCTCTGATTATGTTATGATCCCTTAGACTCCTATATATAGAAGGGAGGTATTTTCATTTGTATCATCCAAGAATTGTTCATTTATGTAATGTAAAGGAGGTTTCCCCCTCGAAGAGGCTGAATTCTAAGGCATTGATCTATCTTTTCTATCTTTTTGTGAGTTGGTTTTATAACACTTTCTCTATATTAATTGGATACTTCCTTGCACTCAAGGGGCCAAGTTTTCAAGCTTCTAAGGAATCCTGTCAAAAATTTGACATAGCTATCCAAAGGAAGAGCTCATTGAGTGTGCTAAAGAAGTAGAAGAAGAATATGATGGGAAAGAGAAAGAATATGTTTCAGATCACCAAGATGAAAGCATTAATGAAGATATTAAGGATGATGTTGAAGTGAAGCATGCTAAGGATCATGATGTAGATGGCCCTTTGAAAAATGGAGCTGAGAATAGCTTCTTCCCCTTTAAGGATTTTGTCTATGATAATGTGTTTCTTAAGGACCTTGAAAGGGTTGATCCCATTGACCCCATGAAAATTGGCATTTATGAATTCTTGTAGATAAAATAAAGGAAATGGGATGCCTGCAGTTATCCTTCAATAAAGATCATATTTATGATGATCATAATGATGTTAATAGAAGACTCATATTTCCTTATATTCCATATCATGAAGGTAAGATGATATTTGATATTTTCAAGCCATTTTCAAAGCCTAGTCTTAAGGACAATAGGCCTGTGTTGATTGCCTCTTTTCAATATGATTCTTGTAATGAACAAATTAGTAGTTTTGATCCTTCATGCTGGCCATATATTTTTCATTACCCCTCTAGAAATGTCTCTGAGGATGTCAAGAAGTGTTGCATTACTAAGAGGGCCTTTCAGAAGGAGTGTTTGATCTTGATCGTCCATTTCTCTATATTCAAACTTGAAGGAATCACTCGATGGTGTGAGCATGACTCCCCTTTTTCCCTTGTATCCATGGATCCTTTCCATAAAGAGTGGTCATCTTATTTTCCCACCTCCTACCCTTATGATCTTGTATATATATTTCCTAGATTATTATAATGTTTTCTTGTCCCATGTCTTTACTAATCATATGAAAAAAGAGTGTTATATCGATATATTAATATGCCAGTTGCATTGGTTGTACGACTGTAATTAACTCACACATAATATTTCATGCATGTTAGCATAGGTGTATTACATATTATGTTTGCATAGCCAAACATCATCATATCATGTTCTCATGTTAGAATAGTTTCATTTGGATTAGAATTACATCTTAATATAGATTTAATTTTTTGTATTGATTTTTATTCCGATGAAAAGCACAGGAGATAAAATTATGCCTAGTGCACATGCTCTAAATTGTTGTGTTATGATGTGTGGGTTACAGGTTTTCACTCTTAGGATATTTTTAGAGTTCTCATGACCTCCTCTTTTGAGTACATGCATAAGGTGAACCCATGTCCTAGTTAGAACCAAATGTTACCCACCAACTGTGGGTGACCCATAGGAGAAACTTTTATCCTATTCATCTAATCTAGCTGGTAGCCAACAACCCCTTAGAGCCACCTTGTAGCCAATGTGATGTGACATTAATATCTTCTCCACCTGTACCAGTCATATGTCCCCTCGCCCATTTGACAGGATCACGTGTTAGAAGGTGGCTTCTAGTCAAAAGGTACTTTATTAATTCTTCATTTGAGTGCTAATGCTTGCTGGTATTTTGGGAATTTTGGCATGAATTATGGGGTGACTTAGAAGAAATAAGGGTCTTGAATATATTATTGTTCCCTCATGTTACACTAAAAAATGTCACCATGACTATCTTGCAGTTAGTATGGCTCCATCCACTGTCATACTATCCTCCTGGGCAAGTCTCATGCCTCTGCTCTGCTTGTCAAACTCCAGAAAGAAGAGAAAAGTCATTTAAAGTCAATTATCTCTGGTACGCAGTTTCTCTTAGCCTTACCTGCGGGTACGCAGTCCAAGTTCACAATGCCTGCGTCCAAGTACGCTCTGTATGTAAAGGGTGGGGTGCGTACTCCTGTAAAGGTCAAAAGTCGCAAGTTTCATCTTAAAAAAGTTACTTGTGGTCATTTCTAGAGCATTCTAGAAGCTTGTTTGACGTGTATGAAGCGCCTCCAGATGGTTCATGTACCCAAAGAAAGAGGGACTTATCCCATGAAGAGGGGAGCCTATCCCATTGAAAGAGGGGCTTATCCCATCCATGGTGGAGCTAATTAACTTCCTCTAGAACACTATAAATACAGGCATTGGGCCAGAGGGAGGGAGGCTGAAAGCTAAACATTCCTAAGGGTAGATGCTGCTGGAATTAGGACTTCCTTGTGAGAGCTTGTGAGGAGAGATTACCATCTTTACTTGTTTCCATTGGGAGGTGGGTGAGCTGATCAGAGTAAAGGAGGACTCTTGTGGACCCTGGAAGGAGCTTGCACAACACCAAGGCTCAGGTTGTAATGGTTCCTTTTGTTACCTTTAATACAAATTAGTCCATTCTTCTCAATAACTTGTTATTTATGAGTTGTTTCATATACTCCTTGGTCTATATGTTGAATATGCTTTGTTTTATGTTATAATCAGGTGCTATTTAATGGTTTGACTGTTGGTGAATGCAGGTTTTGAAGAGAAGGAGGAGCTCATCCGGATCAACGAAGCTGGGCTACGACAACAACGTTTGGTTAAAGGTAAGAGCTAAAAACTTGATTTCTCATATTGTAATGCATATTTAGAGAAGGATTGTTCTCTTTTGTCTTGTTTGTCATTAGAAAGTCTTAGACTTCTAGGAAGGTCGGTTATGTCCGCACTATTGACTGTTTCCGCGTGACAAATTGGCGACTCCACTGGGGACACCATTGATTTGTTTGAGTTCTTTTTGTTTTCATCCTTTGATCTGAGAAACACTGCTTGTTGTCTGGTTTTTAGCTGTTGAACTGTGTGTTTGGGTAGGTTAGCTTAGGGTTCATTTAGTTTTTTCTTTTTCTTAGTTTTGGTCGAAGTACGCAGGCTCTGAGTTCAGCACAGTGCGTACTTGTACGCACTGTTACTGTGTGCACAGAGCGTACCTGCACCTGTCTTAACAGGTTGCCTGCGTACCCTGTTAAAATTAAGAAAAATTTCAAATTTTTGCTTTTTGCTCTTTAGATTTCGCTTTTTCTTGGTTTTTCCTGCCCAGATCCATTGGTTTGCTGTTAAAAATCTTCACCTGGACTTGTTCCGTTTGTATCGAGAGTTTTTGGTGGAATTCATAGAGTTTTTGCCTTAGGGTTTTGATTTTAACTGGTCCTGTAGTGACTTTGGCGTTAGAGGTTGTCAAACTTTGGATCTCCTTGGTTTTGTTCATCCCTCTTAGAAGTCGGACCCGTCATAAAGATCACCCTTGTGAGAGATCTACCTTTGTATCTCCTCTTTGCAAATCTCGAAAAGTTTGTCGATTTAAAGCTTTGAATTTCATTTTTGTGAAAAAGAACAAAAAGATTTCGATTTTGTTTTTCGATTAGTTTATGATTCTTCATAGACTGATCCTTAGTTGCTTTTGACTAAGTAAAACATCCGGGAATCATCCTTGTAGGCTTTTGTCCTCTTTATTTTTGCTTTCAGATAAATTTCCCTTTAGTTTTCTTTTGAGTGATTTTGATTTGATTGCCTTAGAGTTGTTAAAATTGATTTTTGGTAAATAGTTTTATATGCTTGATTAATATAGGAAAAATACAAAATTCTTTTGGAATCAAATTTGCTTTAGTAGCATTTGTAGTCTTTTGAAGAAAAGGAATTTTCGTGAGTAATTAGTGGTCATGAGTGCATGTTTTGAAAAGATAAAAGAGAATTGTTTCTTTGATTGTCTTTGTTAAGAAAGTTGTTTTTTATAAAATTGCATTCTCTCAACTCTCTTAGCTAAGAAATTCATTGAAAAGGAAAGTAGTGTAAATCATCTTAGGTGCATCTTTGTAGTGGTTGCGAGTCGAGTCTACACACCACCAGTTTCATCTCCACTACCTTTTGTCTTAAGGAAGCCATAAAATTAACGCTTAAAGTAAAATCAACGTAGTAATTTTTATTTACTAGGGCTCTGAAACACCAATATAGATCAGGCTAGTGTCTTGGAGTAGGAGAGTAATAAACTCTCCAAGACAACAAAACCAAACAAGTAGCTTATCTTGTGATAGAATAAATCCAGCTGTTTCATTTACACTCTGGGAAAGCTCCTCTTAAAGGAGAAGCACGAGCTCGTGTCCGAACCAGTGAGGGGATCAATCCTCCCTCGTTGGGAATGATGCCAGACACGCACGTATTACAAACGGTAAACCTCGGATTAACCATTGTCGAGGAGCCAGGGGTCACTTGTCGGTAAACCTTGGATTATTGTCAAGGAGCCGGCAAGGGGATTGAGCTTGATACTCTGCCCTTGCGTGCTGTCAGAGTTTAGACTGTTCCCCCAGGTGTACTTGTTGCTTTTGGTAACCTTAGTGACCATAATCTTTAGGATTCTACCGAGGTGACGGTGGAGGGAAGATCCCACTGTACCTCGAGCAGACGTTGGCTAGACTCACTTGGATTTTCCGGGGGGTTCACTTCACTCGAGACGGTTAAAGTGGAGGAACTTGTGCCGGTCTATTCATTAAGCAGGTTGCCGGGGTAACTGTTCCACCCGCCACTTCTGTACTGAATCCGGCGATGTTGGGTTTCATCTCCAACTAGCATTTTGGTCTGGAAGGCTACTGTTTGTGCTTGGTTTGATGCTCTAGATTCTTTAGGCATGTGCTTCAAATTTGTTTGGTTCTTTAGAGACTTTAGGCGGTTTGCTTTGAGATTTTACTTTGTTTGCGTGTGTAGTAGTTAAAAGTTTTTAACTGTGGCGGAATTACCGAGACAGTCCCGTAGACTTCGGGGCAAGTCACCTGAGATTGTTACCGGAACTGATTTGTTGAGGAAACTCCGTAGAACGCGGGGTGGACCTCCTGAAGACGATCCGGGTCATTACGAAGGTTTGAAAGTCCTTGTAACCCCTCCTAGTGGTAGTAGAGTAGGTTCACCTGAGGAAGGAGAGTCTTCCTTGGTAGTCCACCCAGATTACCAAAGACTAGAGACAGGTTATAATCCTGACGCTGTTACAGTTTCTGAGCTTGCTGGTAGTTTTTCATCTGCTAGTGACATAGGCAAAGAACCTGAAATATCTGAACCTGTTACTCCAACTTCTAGTGTTCCTGATTCACCTAGGGTTGAAAGAGTCATAACCGAGAATCTTCCTTCTGGATTGATTGCTATTGAAGAACTTGCTCCAGAAGAAGAAGTAGGCCCTGTTCGTGAAGATCAACCTATCATTGATCTAAGAGAGCGTGAATCTATTTTTTACAACCCTCCTAGAAGTACTACTTGGTATCTTTCGTTAACTAATCTTCTAGACAACTCAGGTACCGGTTTTTCTCCACCTCGTACTCCTTTTCAACCTAGAGGTATATATAGTCCTGTAAATATGTCTGGTGAGTCGTCCATGTTTTCTCAATCATCTGAATCATTTTTACATGGCGGTCCTTCTGTTCCTACTGGGTATCAGTCACTTTCTGGTATTTTTCAGGAGCGTCTCCTCAACCCATTGAACATGGGTTATTAGCTGGAAATAGTGGTAATAAGCCGTTGGGTGTAGGGGATATCTATATGATGTCAGGTTCAACTCCTAGTTCTCAACCTCAAGGTGGGTAGTTACCGCCTGGGGGGCAACCTCAAGTAATGCCTAGGGGGCAACCTCAGGGTACACAAATTGTGTCTGGGGGGTAACCTCAAGGACAGTATATACCTCTGGTACAATACTTACCTCAAGGTCAACCCCAGTATCAGTATTTACCTCAAGGGTATCAACCCCAGGGTCAGTACTCGACTCAAGGTTATCTACCACCCCAAGGTCAAACTTATGTTCAAAATATAGGAAATGTACCTGTCAATTATCAATCCTACCCTCAACCTGGTTACGGATCTCAGTATCCTCAACCTGTTACGGGTCAATACCCCGGAATGATAGTGTGGGATCCATCGCAAGGTCAGCAGGTGATGCAGCCAAGTATACAGTTGTTAACTCAAATTGGGCAACCTGTAGTTTCTGGTACACCCCAGCAACCACAACCTTTCCAGTCAACTATTCAAACTCCTGTAACTTCGGTAGTTACTCAGTCGCCAATTGCACCTAGTACTCCATCTCAAACGACTGCTGCAACTACCGCACCATCTGTCCAGTCTACCGCACTTACTTCTGGAGTATCGACAGCTCCGGTTTCTACTGTCTCTGCAACCACCCCTCAGACATCTTTACCGTTGTCTGGATCGACGATCCAAACCACAGTTCAGATGCTTGTAGGGCAGCCTGGTTTAAGTACTGTTGTAACAATTCAACCTCAATTTACGTACCAACAGTACCAGGGGCAGTATCAACTTGGTCCTGTTGTCCAACAACCGGTTTACCAGTATCAACCGTATCCTGGGTATACTTATCAACAACCTCAACAGCCCCAGTACGGTCCGGTTAATCCTGGTTTTCCAGGAGGATATAATATCCCCAATGCGATTCCCATTCCTAGTTATCCTGGATATCCTCCTCCTGGAACTGGTATTGTGGCCCAGAGTTTTAGAGATCCTAACCGGCAATTGCCATTTATTGCAACTTTGGATTTACCCGACTTGACACGCCTAATGAACGATCCAATCAATTATCTTCCGTTCTGGCCGCCAATGCCAAATAAGTTGCCCAGTGATATACCTAAGTTCGAAGGTAAGTCTGGAGAGGATCCGTCAAATCATGTGATGACTTACCACCTCTGGTGTGCTTCGAATTCTATCTTGGATGATTCGATCCGTTTACGTCTTTTCCAGCGTACGCTCATTGGTCTCGCGGCCAAGTGGTACATTGAGTTACCACGGGCCTCTTTTTACAATTTTAGCCAGTTAGCTACCTCGTTCCTTACTCATTTTCAGTTGCCGGTCAGATACGATAACGGTACTGAGTTATTAACTTCATTAAAACAATCGACGTCAACTTATATTTCTGACCATATTCATGAATGGAGGCGTCGAAGACGTTTGGTGAAAGTTTATATCCCGGACCAAATCTTAGCTGAATGGTTTGTCAAATCATTATTACCGAAGATTACTGAAGATGTAGCTAAGGTCAGAGTAGTTACTGAGGAGCAAGTCATTGCTCAAGCCGAGTACCTTGACTTAGTTTACACTCAGTCGGGTACGTTGCACGAGAAGATCCCTGATCTTCCTAAGTCGAATCAAATCGCTGCTGCTCCTTCGGGGTCTCATGCTGCTGATGGCATGATTGGTACGGTAAATACGAAAAGTAAGAAGAAATCCTCAAAGAATTCTTCTCCAATTATAACCTTACCAGACTCCCCGACAGGAGAGTCTTCTCCCGAAATTACTGCCGATGTCCACGCTGTAGAGTCATCTACAGCTAAATCTAAAAACGGTAGTAAAAAGAAAGGTAAGAAGAAAGAGAAAGCAGATAAGGCTCCAAAGGAGAAAAAAGAGAAGTCGGAATCTAATGACGAGAAGCGCAAACCTCGATATCCTTGTTTAATTTGTGAAGAAGATCATTTCACAAGAGATTGCCCTCATCGGGCGGAGGTTGTGAAAATCGTTAAGGGTTCCCCAACTCCTGCTGTTTTGAAAGATCCATTTCCAAAGCAGGAGAGTAAGATGATAGGTTCTTCCTCGAGTGCTAGTGAAGAACCCATATTGATGATGTCTCACGTACGGATTGCGACTCGGTCGCAAGATTATGGTAGTAAGATTCCTGTTGATGGTAAAGAAGCAGAATCTTCTCATTCTAATCCATCAACCTCAGCTCCTGGTTCTGATCCACTACAGATCGAGAAACCTAACCCAGACTTAGTAATCAAACCGCCCGCCAAGGGTATACTTCGAAAGTCTGCTTTCAATCCACATGCGAGAGCAGCTCAGAATTATAACATTGTTGAGGATTTAGCTGTTTCACCCTCAGCAATGTCGGCTTTAGAAGTGCTGCAATCATGTCCAGCACAACGCAAATTACTATTGTCGGCTATAGGCGCTGTTGATATTTAGGACCCGAACCTGATAATCTTCGATCTAGAAAATAGTACACCGCGTCTCCCTCATCAAATGGCTTTCCAGATCCCAGTGATAGTCAAAAACAGGCCCATTCATCGGACTGTGATTGATGAAGGAGATTCTACGTGTATTATGTCAATTCAGTGTTGGAGATCGCTTGGCTCTCCTGCATTGAACCAATCCCCGACGATTCTTAAGGCCTTCGATGGCCGTGGGTTCCATCCATTTGGAATTCTACAGGATTTGCCTATAGGGGTTGAAGGAAAAACCGTTAGTCTGGATGTGGAAGTGGTTGATGCCCCTCTAGACTACAACCTTCTTTTGGGTCGCAGTTGGTCTTACGCTATGACAGCGGTCGTGTCATCGGTCTTCAGAGTTATAAAATTTCCACACAATGGTAAGATCGTGACCATAGACCAGCTGGCTTACTTTTCATCCGACCCAGCCTCTTCTGAGAGTATCCAGCATGTCGGTAAAACGACTATCCCTTACAAGGATATTGGTGTAGGTTTAGTTAAAGATTCCGGTTTACTGGGAACTTTTCCTTTCCCTCCACTCAATGCAGACCCTTCATTTGCTTTTATTCATATGATTACTTCAGACACTATTATTTACGATGATCCTTGGATTATCCCATCTGAATCTGAGATAGACTCATTCGGTGATGCTATGCCTTTGAGTCCATATGAGATTGCTTATGAAGCAGTGCAGTCTTTTTCCGACACGAGTTCAACCCAAATTGACCAAATGAATGTGGTCGGTGAAGAGTCACTTTTCACATCAACCTCGGAACGGATAACGTTTCCTGAAGTTGTGTCATCTGACGAACAACTTCGCGAAATCCTAAGTGTAGACGATCTACCATGGGAAGATCTCCATCACAGATCTTCGTTTTTACCTGAGGATGATGTCTTTGAAAATGATTTTTCATCCATCTTTACTGCTGAATATGTCAAGGGTGCTTAGAATCCAATGAAACATCCTGATTCAGAGTTGAATTTGGCAAATATTTCTCAAACTATTGCCATTGACATTTCAGTCAAAACTGGAACTATTGAGAACATTCATATAGGTGCCTCGTGTACAGACGATGAAATTCAAAGCTACAAGGCCCTATTCCAAGAGTTCCACGACGTGTTTGCCTGGTATTATGAGGAGATGCCAGGAATTGATCCCTCCATTGTTGTTCATGAGATTAAGACTTACCCGGACGCTAAACCCATTCGGCAACGTCTGCGTCAGATACACCCTAGGAAAGCGGCTGCGATTAAAGCAGAAGTTGAGAAGCTGTTGAAAGCAGGTTTCATTTATCCGATCCCGTTAACGAATTGGGTTTCGAATATTGTTCCGGTTAACAAGAAACAAGGAACAATAAGAATATGTATCGACTATAGGGATATAAATCGTGCTTGTCCAAAAGACAACTATCCCACGCCCTATATCGATCAAATAATTGATGATTTTGCCGGCAGTGAAATATTTTCCTTCATGGACGGCTTTTCCGGCTACAACCAAATCAATATTCTACCTGCCAATCAACCAAAAACGGCTTTCATTTGTCCTTGGGGGACGTTTGCTTACTGCAAATTACCTTTTGGGCTTAAGAACGTCGGAGCCACTTTCCAACGGGCAATGTCTTACGCATTTCACGACATCAAACACATTGTGCAACCGTATCTCAATGATTTGCCTGCTCACTCTTTACGTCGAGCTGAACACCCTGTTCACTTACGAGCTATTTTCATGAGGTGTCGGCATTATCGAATTCGTTTGAACCCACACAAATGTGTCTTCTGCATAGAAGTGGGACGATTGCTAGGTTTTGTTGTTTCAGAAGCCGGTATCCGCGTCGACCCCTCGAAGGTAGAAGCTATCGTCAAATTGCCTCCTCCTTCGAGTTTGTGCCAACTCCAAAGTTTGCAGGGGAAAGAAAAATTTTTACGTCGATTCATTCCTAACTACGCCGAAGTTACAAAGGTTTTCACCCGGTTGTTGAAACAAAATGCTCAATTCTCTTGGGATGAGATAGCTCAGAAATATTTTGATGCACTTAAGCACGCGTTGACCCATGCACCGTTGCTGCATCCTCCCAACTACAACCAGGATTACTTTTTGTATCTCGCCGCCTCCCACTCCACCATTGGAATGGTTTTAGTTCAGGAAGATGAATTCGGAACAGAACATGTGATATATTATCTTAGTCGGACCTTAAATCCAACCGAGTTAAAGTACTCACATGTGGAAAAGTTGGCCCTGGCAGCCGTTCAAGCTGTCCAGCGTTTTCGTCACTACATTCGTCTCCGCAAAACTACAGTGATCTCGGATTGCAACCCTATGATCTATATTTTGACTAAACAATTGCTAGGGGGCAAGTACTCCAAATGGATCGTTATCCTGCAGGAGTTCGATTTGGAGTTCAAGAAGTCCAAGTCTAAGAAATCCTTAGTTTTTGCCGAGTTGATGTGTGATTTCCCGCATACTGATACAGAGACTGTGGCAGAGGAGCCCATTGCGGACGAATCTTTGTTTCTTATCAGTACTTTAGATCCGTGGTATGGGGATATAATCGTCTATCTCCAGACCCAATCCTTTCGGTCCGAAATCTCAAAATCGGAGCGTCGGAAAATTCGATTCCAGTCCCAACAATACAAAATTATTGGAGACACTCTTTATTGTCGTGGGGCGGACTTGATTTTTCGACGTTGCTTAACTCATGAGGAAGCTGAGAGGGTTTTGAATGACTGTCACTCTGGAGCGTGTGGCGGTCATATGTCGGGGTATGCCACTGCCCAAAAGATACTGCGCGCTGGTTATTTTAGGCCGTCCTTATTTAAAGACTGTATTACCGCGGTCCGAAAATGCCACAACTGTCAGGTGTTTGATCGAAAGATGCGCACGCCACCTGCTCCTCTCCACCTTATAATTGCCGTTGGTCCTTTCACCAAATGGGGTATCGACTTTATTACTTGTAACCCTCACTCGGCCGGGGGGCATGCGTATATCATCCTTGCGGTTGATTATTTTACTAAGTGGGCCGAGGCGATGCCTACATTTGAGGCAAGCGGCAAGACAGCAGCAATTTTCGTATTCAATCACATTATTGCTAGGTTTGGTGTCCCACAAGCGATAATCACTGACCATGGGCACCATTTTCGAAACGTTATGATGACAAAACTTACAAGCCAGCTTGGTTTACGTCATGATAGTTCTACTCCTTATTATCCCCAAGCAAACGGTTTGGTTGAGTCTATCAACAAAGTTCTAGTCATCATGATCCGACGGATCATTGGTATCCATCGGTCAAATTGGCACAACATGTTATTTTCGGCGCTATGGGCATACCGAACCTCAGTAAAAACATCAACAGGGTTCACTCCTTTCCAACTAGTTTATGGTTTGGAAGCCGTGTTACCCATTGAATGCGAAATCTCGTCACTGCAAATGGCCATCGAATTACTCCCAGCTACTTCCGAAGAGGAGAAGCGTCTGTTATACTTAGCTAAATTAGATGAGACTCGACGTGAAGCTGCTTTAGCAATCGAGACTCACGCAAAGCGAATGAAAGCTCAGTATGACCGGAATGTGACCCCTCGAAGTTTTTCAGAAGGAGACCTAGTGTTGTTATATGATTAAGCTAATGATAAACTAGGCGCTAGAAAATTCGTTCCTATGTGGCATGGGCCCTACATTGTTAAGCGAAAGCTAGCAAAAGGGGCCTATGAGCTGGTAGACTTTGATGGGGACTCTTTGGGTAAACCCAGGAATGGACTTTACCTAAAGAGGTATTATGCTTAAATGATGGGTTTGGAGATTTTAGTTAGTTTAGTTTACTTTTCTAGCTAGTATGTGTGCTTAGTTTAGACTGTGTGCTTAGTTTAGACAGTGTGCTTTAATCTAGAAGAGTGTGTTTTCGTCGTTATTCTGGCTTATCTTGGTTTTGCTCTTGATATTGCAGATGTCGACGCCTCTCCAAACGTACATTGGATTTGCTGATGGTGCTTGTCGTAGTACACGGAATATCTCTTCCGCAGCTTGGGTTATCTATTCGCCCTCTGGCGAGTTAGTTTCTATGCATGGGGTGAGCCTCGGTCAAACAACAAACAACATTGCAGAATACAGTGCAGTGATTGAATTATTATCTGAGTCTATTTCATTTGGGATTCAGAGTTTGATAGTGAGGTTAGATTCTAAACTTGTTGTATTACAGCTTAACAGAGTTTATGCCATTAGAAATCCAGTGTTGTTGAGATTGTTTTTGAGGGTGCGTCTCTTGGAACGTGAATTTGATTACATTGAATATCAACATATTCCAAGGTCTTTAAACACATTAGCAGATGCAATGGCATCTCGAATGTTAAATAGACATTTGTAAACAATCATAAATGCAAATTTATAAACATTTCATCATACATGTTTAAAAAAATAAGCCGGTAATAATGATATTATATAGATAGGAGTGTGTCAAAAAATATACATCGTCTTCGATCACAGGTTTAAAACACCTTATGATCGGCAAAATGATAAGTACAAAAAGTCAAAATGTCACATATGACTACAAAAGGTGACCATCCAGTCACTGGTGATGATCTTTGTAAGACACCACTGCACGGGCTACCCTACATAGAAATCTCCTAAAAGGCCCCGGAACTGCGACTACATAGCGCTGCAGTCTGATAGGAATATCATCTATGGTCGTCTCCAGTATGTCCACCGTCAGACGCTCTAGATCCTGCTCCAACTCAGCTAGCATCTCTGCGGCCGCATCTTGTGGGGCCGGTGCCGGTACAGGTGGATGTCTCCTCTCGAAAGCCCGGAGATTGGCTGGACGCCGTGGGCCTACATCTGCATTTTGAACATTTTTACTGTCAGTTTGAGGCGATATATATAAAAAACAAAAAAAATAGATAATTTAAAAACTTGTGAAAAATGAAGTACCTCTGTCATCCCATTGTTCTCCCTATGGAAGAACCATGTCCGGATCATTCCGAAAATCCATTCCGGCGTATGGAAAGTCCTGAATAGCAAAGACCTGGCCCTCTAGCCAGTGAAAGTAACCATCAGGAAATTGAACCACTGTCGTGCCCTCATCAGGATGCCGGGCCATCACTGTAACCCATCTCGTCAACTTAGGCTCCCGAGGAGCCCCAACTGGAACAGTAAGCTGCTGAGGGATCAACATAGGAACTCTCTCTAGGGCAAAGCTCACAACCAAAGGCCCATACCCAAAGGTCTTTAGTTTCCCAGTCTTTACCCTAGTTAGTTGGGCCTTCATGTTGGCCAAAACAGCTTCGCACCAGTTGAAAATGGTGCCTTGGTAGCAATCTATCGCGATCCGCATTTAGGACCCGGTGGCAATGTGCAAGGTGGCTGCGCCGCAGAGTCTGGTAACTGTAAAGGCAATTACCATAAGTTCAGGCAGGGATATATACTTGATTTCTATCCCTTTCTCCTGGTTCTGGTTGTTACACCACTCTAGCCGGAGGCTAGCAAGGGATTGGCCACCCGGCCTAGTCCCGGAGAGAGTCAGTTGTTCGCCCCTGTTGGGCAAACCAGTGAGAAAATATATATCGGAGGGCTCTATCTCGAGCTGGTGCTCTCCGATGTAGAAGCATTGTTCCTGGACGTTCCACCTTTCAACCAGCCACTCCAAGAATGGCACCTGTGCCATCATGCCAGCTATGGCCCAGTATTTGTATAGCCCGCATGCTCTCAAAGCATCAATGGAGGGTTGATGATTTATTGTGGCTAAATCAACATCCTTGTGCTCTCTTTCGCGCCAATCAAGCATGGTGTGCTCCCTACACATCATTAAACATCATTTAGAATTCACAAAATATAAAAATTTTGGTTGGTTTTGGAGTTATGGGGTTTGTAATTTGCGTTTTGCGGGGTACGCACCCCGACCCTTAGGAACAGAGCGCCTGGACGTGGGTTCCCTTAAGGCCGGGTGTGTACACCCCATAATTTTCTCATTGAGAAAATATCGGGGGACGCAGGTCAGCAGTGCATGACCTGCGTACCCTGAAGTGCGCATATTGAAACCCCAAGACCCCCAAAAAATGAAATAAAAGCCTAAAAACGAATTTTAAACGGATGGAAAGCAAGAGAGGGGTGTTGTAGAATACCTGGTGAAACGGCGTTCGATTCTGACGGTCGGATTCTCCACAATCTCCACAGGAAGTTTCTTGCCAAAAGCCCTTTTCTCAACCTCAACAGTAAAATGGTAAAAATGACATGGTAAGAAGTCTTTTTATAGGTTTTTTGGATAAATGAGTGTTAAATTTGTTTATTTTTCACCATAAAAGGATATTTTTCAATGTATTTTTGCCAATCTTAAACAGGTATGAGTAATGTGTTGTTTTTGTGCAGGACAATGGGACTTTAGGGTAAATTATCATTTTTCACGCCAGATTCATCTTTTAAGCCCTTTTCTGACTCCTAAAACATGAAAAGATCGCCGAGCACTTCTTTCACACTCGTTAAAATGGAATTGAAAGACAGTCTTCTTATAGCTCTTTTCCGACCGAAAAAACGCGAAAAGATTGCCGGGTTTTTGTCGTTTCAAACTCGATATTGGAAATAAAACGACGTGTTTTGATCGCCTTTTACTTTTCAGGTCAACAACACTAAAATATGAAAGTACTCCTTGGTCGCAAGATCAAGCGGTTCTCTCAGGTATGATTTTATACTTTTTCGGGCTTGAGAGACACAAACTTACGAAAAAGTTCACCTTGGAGTCTCCTTTAGTTTTTTCAGACTCTCTAAAATTGAAAAACACCGAGTTTCTCCTATACTGGACTCATTAAAATTTCACAGTAAAGGGCCTGTTCGATTACAAACAGGAACGGACCACTCCTTCTTAGGGTCCGAATCTAAACTAAGTTGGACTCATCCGAAGGATGAGCTTATAATCAAGCATATGTTATCCTCCTCAAGCTTGTAAAAAAATAAAGAGGTACTTGCCAGAAATGGTGGGGGAAAAGAGAGAAGAATGAACCTATTTGTTACCCTTTATTACAGAAGAACCTTATCACCGCTCTTGAGCACGACGCTTTTCATTCACCTGGGTTGGGAAATCCTTTGCCTTAAAGTTGATTAAACCTCTTTGAAAGTCTTCAACCGTTTTGGGTATTAACTTTGGGTCAATCGTCACCAAGCCATCTGTCGTGTCGTTATGTGTTCAAGAAGCCTTTGCAAATAAACCATTCATACGCAAAATACATGTCATCCATTTGACCATCCCTGAGTCAGTCCTTACAGCAACATTTCTTCCACTTGAACTATGATTTTGTGTTGTGGGCTTGCCTACAACGGGTCGCTTTCTATCGACATTAGCACATTATCTAGAAAGATGACTTAGAAATCGTCAGTACCTTGAAATCTGCATGCATCAATGGCAGGATTCTCGCCTTTGACGACAGTTTACATCATTGACTTTCGATCAAGGGATTCCGTGACATGTTCGACATCAACTCATTCATTCACATTTCATGGATTGTACTGGGTACTTTGAGAACCATTGACATCACTGGTGGTCTCTCTCACACTTGTTAACGGTTTACATCATCGACCGGTAATCAAGTGGTTTCTACCATGCTCGACATCAACTCATTTATTCGCATGGATAGGATCGTACCAAGTCAAGAAGTAGAAATGAAGACCCTGGATCTAGTTTCCACCATCCAGGTTGCGAGGAGTTTTGTATTCATTATATAGTAGACTTATTATAAACAGATGGTTGCGTCCATACTGTGTCTACAGAAGTCTATGATTGTGATGTACTGCAAAATCATTCTTGTATCAGAGCAGTAGTTAGATTGTTAGTTAAAGTTTTCAATCTGAGTATGGGAATGCCTACCTCAGCGATGGTATCATTTTATATATGTCTTTTGTGTTGAATAATTGAAGGTTCTGACCAGGCTCTCCGCAAGATACTCCTTGAAATGATAAAGTACTTCACCCTTCCTAGATCATATGAAACCCTAATCTACTACAGGCTTCGCACTTTAGGGGGCAATCTGTTACACTAAAAAATATCACCATGACTATCTTGCAGTTAGTATGGCTCCATCCACTGTCATACTATCCTCCTGGGCAAGTCTCATGCCTCTGCTCTGCTTGTCAAACTCCAGAAAGAAGAGAAAAGTCATTTAAAGTCAATTATCTCTGGTACGCAGTTTCTCTTAGCCTTACCTGCGAGTACGCAGTCCAAGTTCACAATGCCTGTGTCCAAGTACGCTCTGTATGTAAAGGGTGGGGTGCGTACTCCTGTAAAGGTCAAAAGGCGCAAGTTTCATCTTAAAAAAGTTACTTGTGGTCATTTCTAGAGCATTCTAGAAGCTTGTTTGACGTGTATGAAGCGCCTCCAGATGGTTCATGTACCCAAAGAAAGAGGGACTTATCCCATGAAGAGGGGAGCCTATCCCATTGAAAGAGGGGCTTATCCCATCCATGGTGGAGCTAATTAACTTCCTCTAGAACACTATAAATACAGGCATTGGGCCAGAGGGAGGGAGGCTGAAAGCTAAACATTCCTAAGGGTAGATGCTGCTGGAATTAGGACTTCCTTGTGAGAGCTTGTAAGGAGAGATTACCATCTTTACTTGTTTCCATTGGGAGGTGGGTGAGCTGATCAGAGTAAAGGAGGACTCTTGTGGACCCTGGAAGGAGCATGCACAACACCAAGGCTCAGGTTGTAATGGTTCCTTTTGTTACCTTTAATAAAAATTAGTCCATTCTTCTCAATAACTTGTTATTTATGAGTTGTTTCATATACTCCTTGGTCTATATGTTGAATATGCTTTGTTTT
The DNA here is from genome assembly GCA_031772625.1 of Pinus tabuliformis. Lineage (NCBI taxonomy): Eukaryota > Viridiplantae > Streptophyta > Pinopsida > Pinales > Pinaceae > Pinus > Pinus tabuliformis. The sequence goes on along the minus strand of CM062817.1, from coordinate 855,244,070 downwards.
ATGTTATAATCAGGTGCTATTTAATGGTTTAACTGTTGGTGAATGCAGGTTTTGGAGAGAAGGAGGAGCTCATCCGGATCAACGAAGCTGGGCTACGACAACAACGTTTGGTTAAAGGTAAGAGCTAAACACTTGATTTCTCATATTGTAATGCATATTTAGAGAAGGATTGTTCTCTTTTGTCTTGTTTGTCATTAGAAAGTCTTAGACTTCTAGGAAGGTCGGTTGTGTCCGCACTATTGACTGTTTCCACGTGACACCTCACCTTAAATGGGGGGTTAATTTTATGTCCTAATCTAGCAAGACCAACTCTAATGCCTTATTACTTTAGGAGGAGGCACTACTTTGGAATCCATGATTGAGATAGCATGTCCCATCTATCCCGGCCATACATATCACTCCCCAAAATACATTATGAGCCCTTATTCCACTTTCCTTCTATGGTTCCACTGGGATCTAGCACACCCCCTCCCCTTTTCCACATATTTTGGTTGGCGATGGGCCCCAAAATTGGATATTTTATAAGGTCCATTTGGTCATTCCTAGGAACCTAAAACATTATTTTAACCCCCTTACTTGCACATTATAGAGTTAATTCATATTATTAATGTGTTGTTAGGAATTTGATTTATCCATTATTATTATGTGCCTATTATTATTTATTTTGCATAATATTGTGAGAATATTAGACAGATTCTGAAGATCTGCAAAATGAGAGAATTTAGGGACTTGCTCGTTGCTACATGATAGAACAATATCAGATAATAAATAAATAGGAAATTATGAAATTATTGATCAAATATGAAGATCCACTAATTGAGAAAATATAGAGATGTGTTCCCTGCTGCAAGAGAAGCTAGAACTCATGAAGATTCCTGTTGTTGGGGACTAGATAGAATTTTTGAGGGAGTTTCGATTGGAAAATAACCCTTCTTTAGAGGAGGTTGCTTCCCCCATCAAATTGTATAAGAACTAATTCTAATTAGCCTCTAGGGAGAGGAGTGTATTGGTATTTTTTAGAAGAACATTGGTTATTCAACAATTCTACTTTCATTTCCAGTAGTGATGTACTTTAGTTGTTTTGAATAATGAAAGATAGTTTCATTTTTAGCGTCTAAACCTTGGTTTACTTCATAGGATTATGAGTATCCTTGGGCTTGCTCATCCCAGGATCCTAAGATCCTTATTACACCATTTATTTTATATTATTTTCAACATTTTCTTATTTATCTGCATTTCCCATTTCTGTACTTATTGTTCATGCTTCATTTGTTGTAGGTTAGATATAATAAATGATTGAAATGAGTTTGTTTTTAGGTTATCTAGATAATAAATAATGTGATTTATCATTAGCATATCTTATTAAAATCATTTTAATGATTGGATTACTTAGTTAGCTTACTAGTTCATTGTTATGAAATTTCTAGTTTTAGTAGTAAATTTCTGCGAATTTTTAGCACATGTTAATGAAGCTCTTTTGAGTTTATTCCACTTCGATTGAAGTCTAAAAAAATTTACATTAATTAAAAAATTGACCCCACAACACTTTCACTTGATTAGCTTACGCATTTGGCAAGTTAACTCGACAGACATGTTTGCTGGAAGTTTCCTATAGAAAAACAAAGTTTCCTTTAGCAATGTATTTTGAAGCTTCTCCCTTACCAATATTCACTCCAAATTCATGTTAGAAGTAGATTTAGGTCTTAGAATAGCTTGTGAATTATCTTAAACCACTTTGGCTAAGCTGAGGCTTGGTTAGGTTGCAATTTTAGCTTCTACATTGCTTGCTTCTTGAATGTTGATTTCTGCAACTAGATTAGATTCCCTTTCTTGCAATTTAATTTCAACAAGGTGTGATTTATTTCTTGAAAAAGTATATTATAGCAGTGTTTCCCCTCTGAAAAAGTAATATCAGATGTGTTCTTTACATTTCTACAAGTAGAATATATTTTATTTCTTTCATTTACTTTTCTACAAAGTAGAATAGATTTCCTTTATTTCTGTTTCCTTTACAAGAAGATAAATTATACTTTCTTTGTTGTTATTTACTTTTTTCAATATTAGGATTAGTGGCTTGAATAATTCACTACTCACTCAAGTTTTTCATTTCCTTCTTTCACCTACATCAAAGGGAGTCATAATAGGAAGAGGAAGGTTTCTACTGCACATACAGTGTCGACCCCTCTTAAGTTTGTATGAACCTCAGGTTGAGAATTAAAGGAGGCTCTTGGGGTTGCAACAATCTTGCTGCAATACTAAGATCCATCACCTTTTTGGCACCATTTTCGGTGAGGGGTCAAGTACTCTCATTTTCTCTGATTAATTCCTTTCTTTTCCGCATTCATATTTTCTACATAAAAGAAAAAACAAAGCAACACTAGTACTTTATTCCTATTTTTTTAGAAAAATACAAAAAAAAAAGAAATTAATTTAATACCACAAACCCCCCACTTGATCATGTTGTGCAATAAGAACCACATCACCATCTACTTTTATATGTAGAAGAAGAATATGTGGCAGATAATTTAGAAGGAGGCATGAAGTAGCTCTACTTTTTAAACCCATATCAATAAGGTACAGACTACTCCTCCTCTTTCAATACAAGTTATAATGCACAACTTCAACCTTGGTATCCACCTAGCACCTCACCTTTGTCTATCCCCACTCCATGGTCTTATCCTCCCCAACCTGCCATTTTTCCCTTTCAGCTATATCAACACCAACCTCCTCAATGGGGTGATCCATATTTCCCTCAACATTCTTAGTATCCTCAATTCCAATATCAGTACCATCCACCTCCACCATAGCCATATCAAATACCTACTCTCACTCAACTACCTGCACAATCACTTCCATACCCAAACAATAAATTAATGCAACCCACTTACAATGTCGAGGTACAAAATTTCCAAACAACTCCTCTTGATCTAAGTAATATTCATCTTAAATCAGAAAGAATATTGCAAAAAATAGGTTCTCTTGCTATCATTGAAGAAAACCATCTAAAATAGGAAGATCTAGAGGAGATTAAAGAATCATTATTCACATTTGGTGGAGAGCATCCATTGGAGCCTAATATTGAAGAATTTCTACTATGCCTATAATCATATCATTTATGTGTTCAAGGGACTCGTCGATAAATAGTAGAAGATTGAATGGCATGGAAGAAGAGGAAATAGAGAGCGATCTAGATGAGCAAGTGAACCAAATACATCACATATATATTGAACATTGGTTCTAGATAATCATTAATATGGAGCACCACACTCCTCTTCAATCATTCTTGATGTCATCATAATCAACATGGTTGAACTCTCATATTATGGCATATATTTCAAACTTGCATATGAGTTTATTTGCCATCCTATGACATCCATGACTCCATTGGAAGTATTCCTATACTTGAAAGAGATTTTCTTTTTTCAAGTAGAGTAGGATAGAATAAAGAAACAAAAGGGGGGAAAAGATAGAAAAAAAAAGAAGAGGAAAAAATAAAATCTCGGGTGAAAACCTCCTTTAAGGCACTTGATATTTTCAAATTGATTGAAAACCTCTATGAGGCTATCATTGGGTTTGAAAAAAGAGAGTAAAAAATAGAAAAACAAAACAAAAAAATAAAAAAGGAGAAATAAGATCCTAGGTTAAAACATCCTTTGAGGTGCATAGGCAAACCTGCTAGTTTAAAACCTCATTGAGGTAGCTAGTAGGCCTAAAAAAAGAGAAAAAATAAAAAAATAAAAAATAAAGGAATTTTTTTCACATCTGCACAAGAAAAAGAACAAAGTCAGCACCTGTTGTAGCGGCTACAACCACCCTCTAGAATTTTTCCTTAGCTTCATTTGGAACCTCGCTACCAACCTTCCTCAGCAGCATGTCTTGCACTGTCAAGCACATCAGCTTCAGTTGTTTCATAGAGTCTTGCTAGCCTGTGCATGCAGGTTTGTTCCACCCCCTTCACAGACAAATTTTCGGACTTAGTGTTAGTTGCTGGTTGAGTAGCTCCCTCTGGGAATTGCGCAATTCTGGAGGGGAACCAGCCTTCCCTCCAGAAATTGCGCAAACCTAGCTGGACACCTACTGGGCTCCAGAATTGCGCAATTATTCCTTACATTCTTCCTCCCAAAAATTGCACAATTCATCCCAGGTCAGCTGTTAAGCCCAAAAATTGCATAATTGTAGGTAACAATCACCTATTGCTCCCAGAAATTTCACAATCCCTCTAGGACATCTAGCCCAGTAGCCAGCAGAAATTGCATAAATCCAGCCAAGCAGCCTCCCGGGCTCAGAAATTGCGCAATACTGCCAGACATGCTTCCTTGAGAAAATTGTTAGGTTTGACCCAGGATAGTTGCCCAGCCCAAAAAGTGTGCAATCCTGGGAGACAGCCACCTATTCCTCTCAGAAATTGTGCAATCCTTTTGGGACAGCCATCTCTGCTCAGCCTAGAAACTACATAGGTTTTCATCCCAAACTCGTAGACCGATACATGTGCCTTCAGGTTGACCGGTTCCCTCAGGGACTGAGAAAAACTAATTTGCATGCATGGACTGCTTCTCCCAAGGCAACATGCAAAGGCATCCCTTGATTCAGGGATCTATTTTTAGTAGCTGGAGGTTACATACAATGATCATTTCAGAAACCTCCCGCCAAGTGTTGCCTTCCTAGAGTTGAGGCATGGTCGTCACAGCCTCGATTTTATCAAAACTCATCAACCAGATGCTGCAAAGCTCATTCCTCACATTGACCTTGCAGCTCTGACATCCCACATTGCATTTAGGAGTCATCAGCACATTCAGCTCAACCGTTTTGGGGTTCGCCAGTTTTTCATGTCTTGCATTGCATTTCTGTTGCTTTTTGTGTTTCTCTTTGTGTGAGTGTTGTTTGCTTAATTTCAGTGAGCGCTTATTGTTGTTTTGATGTATGTTAGCTTGTAGAAGCATCATTTCATTTTTTTTCGCATCTCACTACTATCACATGCATGACACTGTTTTTGCATGAATGGTTGTTGTTGCGGCGACTCGCTTCACACACATGCATGCTTTCTCGTTTCTTGAATTATGCACTTGATGTTTGCATATATGCTCATTCACTCTTCTTTGCACTCATCTCACCATGCATTCATACTTCTCATGTTTTCAGTCGCTCATCGGTCGATCTGTTCTGCCTTGGCATAGATCGTGCCTTGCCCAGCTAGCACTGCGCATTTCTGGAAGCAAAGCAAATCTGCAAGTTCAAAGCAGATCCATTCATGACGAAAGTAGCTTTAGAGATTGAGACTATGAGATGACGGCACGGAACGAGCATTGCATGAAGGAAAAGAAAGGAACAAAGAATGAGTTGCATGTGCTGAAGAAAAAAATCAAGGAATAACAGGAGCTGCATATATGAGAGAATGAGTTGCAGTCGGAACAGGTACAACAAGGGGCGCAGCATGTGCAAACGGATGAAATTGCGCCCATACAAGTTATAGATCCATCCCAACAGCTAACATGGAGTAGAAAAGGTGAGCAGTTTTATTGATCTCATGTAAGGGAATTTAGAAACATGCATGTCATTGTGCGCATGCATGCGATCCACCCATTTGGCACACTCACCGAGGTGAAGACAAGAAGCAAGTCCGACTAGAGCTAAACGTGTACTTTAACAAGTTGATTTGCATGGTCACCAGCACGCACTTGGAGATTAGCACATACACTATGCCTCAATATGTTGCTAGTCTAGCTGCACTCAAGACAACCATGTGCATGTTATCAGACGAGTTGGATATAGGAGCCATATCAGTGTACCCAGATGCAACGAAGGCAAGAGTTCGCTTCAGCAAGATGTCACCATTGAGCACACGAACACCATCACGGACGTCCAAGCTTGGCCTCATTTCACCACCTTTGACCATCACAAGGATGTCAAAGACTAGGTCTCACCACAATGGTCTGAGTGCCAGCGATTTCTTGCATGGCTTTCTCAAGCCATTTTGTCTCACATGGGCACATGTGCATTGTAATGTAACATCTTGTCAAGTGGAAGTTCAAGTGTCGATAGTTGAATTTAACAGTCATAGAGTAGTTGAAGGGTCATGAGGATATATGAACGATCACAAAGGGGAATGTCAAGGGTCACCCCACCCTTTGCTATAAATCGTCCCTCATAACTCATTGTAGAGGATTTTTGTCAACCAAGCTTCCAATAGGAGTATCTTAGAGAAAGATTGGACAATATTGTAATGAGCCTTGGCTTCTCCACTATGCATAGCTAGTATATCTCTTTGGAGGGGCAGGCGGTTGTGACTATCACATTCCGCTGTCGGAACTAGTATTTGGACATGGATGTATTGTATGACTAGAACTTACACTTCTTAATATAACAGAGCCAACATGTTTCATGCATATATTGTATTGTATTCCAGCTATCTTGTTTACTCTAAATGATATATGTATATGTTTGCTTACGCATGCATGTACGGACTATTTTGTATAAGTATGTATGAATCTTACTGAAATATGATGATTGGTTTAACCATCACTTTGGGTTGTTAGCTAACTTGATTTCCAGTTTTTGATGCATCTTCACTCGTGTGTTCCCTTCCAAGTCGCGTGCTATCACAGGTTTCCAACGGGTGCACTCACCCCACTCTCCATGTGTTAGAACTGTTCATGCACCTTCCTTGTCTTTTTGGAGCTATCACACCCTTGCTACTAAGAGGATGTGAAACCACAGTCAAGGCGATACCATATGACCCATTGCTAGGACTCCTACACAAAATGGTCTGAGGTCTAATTGGGGCTTCTTACCGGGGAGATCCCCTAACATGTTGGCAGGTCCAGCACTGTCAACATTTCTGGCACTAGAAGGATGGTCAGATGAAAAGTTGTGTCCTCTCATCCTGTTTTAAACCTTTGTACATATATCATGGAGTCTTGCACTCTCAACCCTCCACGATGTTTTTCGCATGTTGAACCTGTCCACATCACGAGGGAGTTTTTTGATATCTTGTCTACATACACGTATGATGGTGAAGGCGAAGTGGCCTGGCTTGTGTTCTTACATGACTTCCTTGCCATGCTTGACGAGGAATATGGATGTTATAATGAACAAGCCATTCTGTTGCTTGCATACACATTTTGTGAATCCCCACATCGGTGGCTGTGCAGCCTTCTGGCTGATAACATGCACTCACTTGAGCACTTATGTGATCTCATTGAAGATACTTTCTATCATTTTGATCCAGAACATCTTGATCACAAATTGTTAGAACAATGGAAGGATCCGCATGAATCGCCTGATGATTTTTGGCAGTGCTTTCGTGTTTTGCAGTTTCAAGCTCCGAAAAGCCAGATGAAGTTTCAATATCTCATTGACAGATTTGAGTATTTCCTTATCAAATCTGTCAATCCCAAGAAGAAATATGAGCCCAAGCCTCGCCCAGCATACTTCAGTGATGTAGTTTCACAATCACAGATGGATCTGGTCATTGTCACAAGTGACTATCTACCATCCCCTCATTAAACAGCTCCACCACTATAGAATGATGTGGGAGATCAGGCACACACATTAGTTCAACTATCACATCTTCCCAACATCACTTTGCTTAATTTTCATGCAGATTTAGTTGTAAGTCCGTTGAGTTGTCATATGCATTATGTACCACAACCTCCATCTTCATACTCGGATGATCCTCTGGATGATATTGTCTTGTGTTCTTCCATTCCAGACTCCACTTGTTGTGAACGAGGATCAGGCCATCGACAGAGTTGGTATTGCACAACCAACATGTGTTGTCATTCATGAAGAGTATGACTGGGAGCTTGAGTATCAACACTCGGCGAAGGATAACTCCCTTATGTCCGAGCCCCCTCCGTTATTTCTTGACATCTTCAGTGAACCTGCCATCCATGATTTTGCATGTGTACCTTCGTCTATGGATGCACCCATTGTTGATCACTCGCGAGACACACCAGATGTCAGTCCATCATCCAATAGTAGAGAGGATAAATTATTCATTGAAAATCCACTTGAATTTTCATCTGCTTTTCCAGAAACATAGAGGATAAATTTGTTCGCTTCTCATCTACCCCTCTATTTGATTTATTAGATCATGAGGATGCAGATGAAATTGTTGATTTTTGTGATCATAGATGTCATGATCCATTTACTCCCGTATTCGATCACGATGATGATTTTATTGCAACTGATTTTTCGAAGCCACCTGTTTATGATGATCTATCTGACGATGAAGTCGAAACACCTCAGATTGTTGAGGCACTTCAGACTAAGCTAATGGTTATGTTAGGCCTTTGTTGTCCTAAGGTTGGTTTCACTTCCGATCAGGAAATTGTTCAATCACTCGAGGCTCCTCATCACTCATCTGCATGCATTGAAGATCAATCTCACACACAGATCATACTTCCTCCACTCAAATTGCATAATCCCATGACTCATGCATTGGAGGAATCTTACATTGCAAGCACACGTGCACGATGTAAGTTGTCTTTGTTTCTTTCGTTTGCTTGCATGTCACAGTGAAGAGTATGCGTATGCTTTATAGAAACACACAGTGTCTCACAGCACCAAGATAAGTCCACGAACTGCGTTTCATGTACTTGCACTCACTTATGTTCTGTGGACACATTTAAGCTTGAAGTGTGTGTGTCTTCATTGTTATATATTTATTGTTTGCTGTTTCACACAACTGGGTTGCTCGCAGACCAAGCCTTCACCAACCTGGGTCAACTAATGCACTGGTGGCTACATTGGAAGTATCACTTCACGTGATCAAGGCCATGCACCGTTATCGTAGGAGCAGGAGTAGTGTTTGATTTCAGTTGGTTTTCTTGTTTGCTTTCTTTCTTTGAATGTTTGTTTGCTTACTCACTTTGCTTTCGCATTTACTTCTGCTTTCACTTTGTTTTTGTTTGTTTGCTTTTTTTGGTTCGTAGGTTAGTTTCACATGAAACCATGCATGACTCTTGAAACAAGCTGGGTAAAGTACAAGAGGCCTTGTGCAACTATCACTACTTGGTTATATGTCATCCTGCCTCTGTATGAAGAACTTGTTACTTTTAGTCCATGATACGTTGATGGAAAATACGTACTGTTTGAAGTGAACCTTGGTGAAAACACAACGCTTGTGCACTAACTAGTGTCACCTACTCTAGTCGGTTGTTTTTGGGTTAACCCTTGGCAGCTCAATCAAAGTAGAGTAGGTGAGGGGGAAACCCTTAACAAGCACGTCAGAGGTATATAATAAACTACTTCTCTAAAGGAAAAACCTCTTCTACTCTCAATAAGTCGGGATCCCTCTTCTGCCTCTGAAATGAATAAGTGCTATGCACAATTATGAAAATGAAAAATGGAAAAATGAAAATTGAAAAAAATTCAAAAATAAAAAATGAATAAGGTGAAAGAAGACAAAGGCTTCCTACGTAGAGAGGTGATGCAAGTAACTCTGTTGGGGTACTAACCAGGCTCGCTCGCAGTGCATCGATGCTTGTGTTCCTATGTGACTTCGTCGGGGTACTGTCCGGGCCTGCTGGCAACGGAGCAACACCAAATATGAAACTAAGACTCTGACAACTATGCTTCTTGTGCACCATATACCCCTCAACCCCAATAAAAACAACTTTGTTGACTTGGCTTGGAATGTGTGTCGACTGACAAAGATCTTGGTAGATGCTACATCTTACAATCAAGTAAGTGCAGAAACTAAGACAAACTGAAAACTAAAAAATACTTCCGGAGGTGTTAGAATTGCTTTTCACGAACAAGTTCCATTCAAAGAGCTGGAGTTCTACCAGTGTGTCACCAATTGTTGTAGCGGCTACAACCACCCTCCAAAATTTTTCCTTAGCTTCGTTTTGGAGCCTCCATACCAACCTTCCTCAGCAGCATGTCTTGCACTGTCAAGCACATCAGCTTCAGTTGTTTCATAGAGTCTTGTCAGCCTGTGCATGTAGGTTTGTTCCACCCCCTTCACAGACCACTTTTCAGACTTAGTTTCAGTTGTTGGTTGAGCAAATCCCTCTGGGAATTGTGCAATTCTCGAGGGGAACCATCCTTCCCTCCAGAAATTGTGCAAACCTAGCTGGACACCCAGCTGGGCTCCAGACTTCTGCAATTCTTCCTCACATTCTTCCTCCAAAAAATTGTGTAATTCATCCCAGGCTAGCTACTCAGCCCAGAAATTGTGCAATTCTAGGTAGTAGTCACCTGCTACTCCCAGAAATTGTGCAATCCCTCCGGGATAGCCAGCCCAATAACTAGCAAAAATTGCGCAAATCCAGCTAGGCAGCCTGTTGGGCTCATAAATTGGGCAATACTGTCAAACATTCTTCCTTGAGAAAATTGCGAGGTCTAACCAAGGACAGCTACTCAGCCTAGAAATTGCGCAATGCTGGGAGACAATCACCTGTTCCTCTCATAAATTGTGTAATCCCTCTAGGACAACCATCTCTACTCAGCCTAGAAACTGCGCAGATTTTCATCCTAGGCTTGTAGACCGATGCATGTGCCTTCAGGTTGACCGGTTCCCTCTGGGACTGAGCAAAATTGATTTGCATGCATGGACTCCTTCTCCCAAGGCATCATGCAAAGGCATCCCTTGATTTAGGCATCTATTTTTAGTAGCTGGAGGTTACATGCAAAGATCATTTCAGAAACCTCCCTCCAAGTGTCACCTTCCTAGATTTGTGGCATGCGCGTCACAACCTTGATTTTATCAAAACTCACCAAATAGATGCTGCAAAGCTCATCCCTCACATCGACCTTGCAACTCTGACATCCCACATGGCATCTAGGAGTCGTTGACACATTCAACTTAGCTGTTTTGGGGTAAGAGTGCTTTTCATGTCTTGCGTTGTGTTTCTGCCACTTTTTGTGTTTCGCTTTGTGTGAGTGTTGTCTACTTGATTTCAGTGAGTTCTTGCTGTCATTTTGATGTATGTTATCTTTATAAGCATCGTTTCAGTTTTCGTTCGCATATCACTATTGCCGCATGCATGACATTGTTTTTGCACGGACAGTCGCCGTTGCGGCGACTCGCTTCACACACATGCATTCTTTCTCATTTCCTGAATTCTGCACTTGATGTTTGCGTGTATGTTCATTTACTCTTGTTTGCACTCATCTCACCATGCATTCAGACTTCTCATGTTTTCAGTCGCCCGTCAGTCAATCTGGGTTGCCTTGGCCCAGACTGTGCCTTGCCCGGCTAGCACTGCACATTTCCGAAAGTGAATGCTCTGCCTTCCCTCTAGAAATTGCACAAGTTTGGCCCAACACTGAACTCCAGGATTGAATTTCACAATTCTTGGAGCCAGTGCCTGCTGGCCCTAGAAACTGTGCAATGCAGTTTGCTGGTTTCATGTCACTGCTAACTGAAATTGCACATTGTGCAATTTTAGCCCTTAGCAAGCTAGGCTCGACTCTGCATTGCATAGTTCCAGTAGTCAGTGAGCCTCCTCATAGCCTGGACTATGCTTTGCATGGTTTTGGTAGTCAGTCTCCTAACCTCCTAGTGGAATTTGCACAACCTTCATGATCAGACACACAGGTATGTTGCAAGTCAGTCCTCAAGTTTGTTTTGGTTTTCGTCTGACATATTTCTTTCCATGAGTGTTTCTATGTCTCCAGAAATCACATGTGTTTGTCTATCTCTCAGTAGCACAAGTAAAATGGCCTTGAGGAGAGCAAAGTCAAAGGAAACCGTTGAGAGCACAATGGGGTTGCAGCCAAGCAAGTGTCTATGATCTTGCCTACCTATGAAGACACCAAGTTGTTTGTAGACAAGGACATCAAGATAATATGGAAGCAACACCACATTGAGCAGGACCACCACCACCACCAGAAGGCAACACACCCACATGCAGCGAGTGTAAGAAGAAGGTTGTTGATAGCATAGAGGCGAAGCAAAGCTGCAATTTCAAAGCAGATCCACTCATGACGAAAGAAGCTTTGGAGATTGAGGTGACAGAGCAGCACGAGCATCGCACAAAGGCAGAGAAAGGAATAGAGAAGGATTTGCATGTGTTGGAATAGCAACTCAAGGAAGAACAAGAGTTGCATAGATGAGAGAATGAGTTGCAACAGGAACAAGTACAACAGGGGGCGCAACATGCATAGACGGATGAAACTGCGCTCGTACAAGTTATAGATCCATCCAAGCAGCTGGCACGGAGCAGACAAGGTGAGCCGTGTTATTGATTTCATGCAAGGGAATTCAGCAACATGCATTTCATTGTGCACATGCATGTGATCCACCCATTTGGCACACTCATTTAGGTGAAGGCAAGAACCAAGTCCGACTGGAGCTGAACATGTATTTTGATAAGTTGATGCGCATGGTCACCAGCACACACTTGGAGATCAGTGCAGACACATTACATCAGTATGTTTCTAGTCCAGCTACACTCAAGACAACCATTCACATGCTATCAGATGAGTTGGACAGAGGACCCATATCAGTGTACCCAGACGCAACAGATGCAAGAGTTCGCTTCAGCAAGATGTCATCATTGAGTGCACAGAGACCATCACGAACGACCAAGCTTGGCATCAACTCACCACCTTCGACCATCACAATGATGTTAAAGAGTTGGTCTCACCACAATGGTCCGAGTGTCAGTGATGTCTTGCATGTCTTGCTCAAGCCATTTTGTCTCACATGGGCACATGTGCATTGTAATGTAATGTCTTGTCAAGTGGATAGATGAACGGTCACAAAGGGGAATGTCAAGGGTCACCCCACCCTTTGCTATAAATAGTCCCTCATAACTCATTATAGAGGCTTTGGGTTAGCCAAGATTCTAATAGGAGTATCATAGAGAAAGCTTGGACAATATTGTAACGAGCCTTGGCTTCTCCACTGCGCAGAGCTAGTATATCTCTTTGGAGGAGTAGGCAGTTGTGATTGTAATGTTCCGCTGTCGGAACTAGTGGTTGGACATGGATGTATTGTATGATTAGAACTTATACTTCTTAATATAAGAAAGCCAACATGTTTCATGGATATATCATATTTTATTCCAACTATCTTGTTTACTCTAAATGATATATGTATATGTTTTCTTACGCATGCATGTATGGACTATTCTGTATAAGTATGTATGAATCTTACTGAAATGTGTTGATTGGTTTAACTATCACTTTGGATTGTTAGCTAACTTGCTTTCTAATTTGTGATGCATCTTCGCTCGTGTGTTCCCTTCCAAGACGCATGCTATCACAGGTTTCCAAGGGGCGCATGCACCCAACTCTCCATGTGTTAGAACCATTCGTGCACCTTCCTTGTCTTACCGCAACTGTCACACCCTTGCTACCAACAAGGACATCTTACTTGCCTCTATGTGAAACCGCGGTCAAGGCGATACCGTACGACCCACTACCGGGACTTCTACACCAAACGGTCTGAGGTCTAATTGGGATTTCTTACTCGGGAGATCCCCTGACATGTTGGTGGGTCCAGCACCGTCAACAACACCATAAGGAGAAACTAAATAGTAAGGCAAATATCTAGTCAAAGTAGTCAAACCTGAGTTCTTCATCTCCTATGCAGAGGTTCTCTAACATGGCTAAGATAGGTCCATGCATATCTCGTCTTCCTCATAATGCATTTCCCACTCATTCCCTGTTGTCTTAGGGGGTCTTGACCTAGGTTCAGAGTTAGTTGAGCCAAACAAATCCCTACACTACTGGCCCTTTCGACATCAATCCACAGTGCGTAGACTGAATTCTCACCCGAAGCAGTATGGGGGGATGTTGGAACCAAGTTTCCACACCCTAAGATCAGTGTTATGTCCCTTTGGTTTCCTAGATATTCCCTCACGCAGACCTCTATGATCCTATAGCCTATTGTTGTAACTTCCTTTAATCGGCCTCTAGACCTCTGTGAAGGTCTACAATTGGCTTTTCTGGACCTTGAACAAGTGAATTATATAATTACGTGCATCATAGATTACACTTGGACCATTATTTGCTCATATCTACTTAAGTGTTCAATAATTCTAATAGAATATGTTATAGTCTTCGCATAATCGCTTAACATTAATTGCGTTCAGATAAAAATTTGAAATAAGTCGCGTGTTAGTACATCATTATTTCATAAACCCATTATTCATCACAACATAAAGCGCATTCATACATAACAAAATTTAATAGATAAAACACAAGAATTTCTACAACAATCTTCTTTATTGATATTCAGTTAAGCTTACATACTCAAGACTTCCCTGCGCACTCAGCTGCAGGGGTCCACACACTCAACTGCGGACACTACTCTAGGCCTCTGCGCACTCAACTGCAGAGCCTTCTCCTCCTCTAAGACTTCTACTTCTACACTAGACTTCTTCGCTCGTACCCATAGACAACTTCTTACTTTCCTTAGACATCCCTAAGACACACTTATTTATACAATTCCATGGTCTGTGGACCATGGGTAGGTCTTCAAAATCTGACTCAAGTTACATAAAAGAAGGGAAAAAAACCCTTTTTACCTCTTTAACTGACTACACACTCCGCGACCACAATTTGAGGAGACTTTACATCTTTATACATCAAAACTTGGGCTTCTGCCCCAAAACTTGGGCTTTTGCTGCAAAACTGACCTCAAGGGACCCCATCCCAATAGGTCCCCAACACAAAGATCATGACTCGCCCTCAAGTCACTCAGATGGCATGGAGATCCTGCTGCAAAGATCCCCTAGCTCCACTTGAACCACTACTACTTTAGCCGCACTCTTCGTGGCTACCTTCTTCACCTGTTCGACCAGCTATTTTTTGGTTGGTCCTGCGCCGTCCGGCTTGATCTTCTGTTGAGTAAGCTATAGGTTTGCCAACTTGTCCTAATTTTGGCAAAAACTTGGTAGGCTTCTTCCAACCAAGGGTCCAACTGCGCCTTAAGGACTGCCTATTTTTCTGTGTGGTTTCCACTTGTGCAAGGAGTTGCTTCCCCTCTTGCAACTTGGTGAGGCACTACGCAGTAGCCACTGTGCATGTCATCGCCCACACTTCGTCGTACTGCTACTAAAGCTCGCGGATATCTGTCTTAATCTCTATAGGTTCTGACTTTCCTGTAGGGTCATTAGTACTTCGATGGCCTGCTCAAACAATGTTGTGCAATCCACAATTGTGGCACCCACCGTTGTGACGCCATCCTTAACAGTTGCTTCGCATTGTTCCCTAACTTCTGGCAGGGTCGAAGGTTGTGACTTGAGCTCGAGTTCTGTGATTTTCAAGTTGATCTCAAACTGAACTCGAGCCACTTCTATCTTGGCATCATAGACACCCGCTGCGAGCTTCTTGATCTTGGCCTCAAGTGGTGCTTCCTCTAGTATGTGCAATTTCAGCAGTGTACTGCAAGCTTCTGCCACCGCGGGTGCCAACAGGGCACTATGCACCTAGATTGTCTCCTTTTCTTTCAATGCCTCCATATTTTCGATGAAAATTTTCTCGTTGTTCACCCGATATTGACTTTTGAGGCTGAGCACACGTTGCTCTTGTGCTCGTAACTCCACTGTCACACCTTCCTGTAGCGTATGAAGATACTTGTCGGGAAGCATTGCGAGGTTGATGCCGATGTTCTTCAGAGAACTCATGATGACCTTATCATCAGCCACTTCCGTGCTCAATGATCCTTCGAGTAGTGCGACTGCCCGAAGATCCACTAATCTAACCATTTCTGCTACCTGAATGGTCCTCAATGCCAAGCTTGTCTGTGCGGTGCTTACTTGCCCTGAAGTCACTTGGATCCTATTGGTCTAGATCTGCAACTCACATAGATCCTTCTAAATAGTACT
Source organism: Pinus tabuliformis (assembly GCA_031772625.1). NCBI lineage: Eukaryota > Viridiplantae > Streptophyta > Pinopsida > Pinales > Pinaceae > Pinus > Pinus tabuliformis. The sequence goes on along the minus strand of CM062817.1, from coordinate 855,228,285 downwards.
TAGCGACTACTAGTGTTGTTGTTCGAACTGCTGTAACAGTTCTGTCGTGGTATCATGCACCTTATCTCTGATCTCGTTGAGATCACCTTCTCTTAGTATGATCGGATCCAGCAATGGCTTTGTCGCTTTCAAATTTTTCTGGGGCCCCTACCTCTCTTGTTCCCTGTACCTCTTCACCTGGAATGGAGTGATCTATCCCTCCTTTCTGCCACCACCCTGTTCTGATTATTCCTCTTCCTCTATCTGGGGAAAATAGGATTTACTACTCTGCTCAGAGTCACATTGTTCTTGCTTAGCCTGCTGCTTTATAATGTGCTCCGTTTCTAGTCGGGCCTTCTCCTCAGCCTCCCTTCTTCACTTCTTGGCCAACTATTGGACTACCTACTTCATTGCCTCCTTCTTTTTCTTCTCCACGGAACTCCCTGCGCCTTTGCTAGTACCCGTGGGCATATTAGATGGAGAGTTCCAATCTACCAGCCAACGCTTGATAGTCTCCTAAATGGAATCATCTGTGGCAAGGTAAGGCAGATCAAATGATTTGTGCTACTGATCCTTCCATGCCCTAATGTACACGTGGTGGAAGTCTACTTTAAACTCTACGTACTCTGATAACTATTCAAACACAGTCGGATACAACTGTGGCTTTTGGTTGATGGCCATGCGAAGGATCGCTTCCATCAACACCTACAAAACTTTGGTCTATGTGACCTGCGCGACGTCCTTTGTGGCCCAAAGGGAGGTAAACCGTGCAGCCTTCGGCAATCATTTCTCCAAGGGAGGAAACTGAATTTCTTCCGGTAAGTCCCACACCACTAGCACTATGGAGAGAAACAACCACGTGTTATGGAATGTTTTTCTCTCGTCCTGAGCCTCGCGACAATTCACAAGGAACTCACTATAGAGGTAGCGCGACCAATTGAACTGCACGCCCTCCGCGCACTATGCAGTTAACGAAATTACTGGTTCTGGAACCTCGTCCGCGCGACATTTCCTCATGACTTTCCAGCTAAGATCTATGTATAAATTTTTACAGCGGGGTCAGTTATATTATTTCCATGACTAGCCCATGTAGTTAACCAGGGGTTTAGAAGGGGGGCAGATCCCCCCCTTTGTTGCACCGATTATGTAGTGGGGGTAGTCACAAGGGGTTTGAGGGGTGCAGATAACCCCACTCTATGGGGTCCAGGTCAGCACCCCGGAATTTTTTTTTTGGACCCTATATTAGGTTAGGCAGACCTACCTATGGTTTTGTGCATGTTTTTCGCACATGGTTTTGGACGCGATGTTTTTTGTTCCATGGTTTTGGACATGATGGTTTTTGCTCCATTTTATTGGATGCTTCAGCATGTATAAATATGTATTGTAACATTGAATGGAAAATAATGAAAAATCAAGCTGGTAGTCCCGGTTTTGGGATCCAGGGGAAAATCTCTGTGTATATGTGTTATGCTCTCACATCGTTTATTTTATGTGTTTTAGAATTCGTATGCAGGTAATTTCTATACAGGGTTAAAACCTACATTTGGTATCGGAGTTGTTTTGGCTTCAAGGATACGCCTTTGTTGTTGAGTGGTTTCGCTCGGGCCTGTGGTAGACCCAGTTCAGTGGGAGATCTGCAGGATCGATTCTAGTGGTGAAAAAAGATGGCGAACAATGGAAATATAGAGATCAAGAAATTTAATGGTCAGAGTTTTGAGTTATGGAAACTCAAGATGGAGGATCTGTTGGTGGATAAAGATTAGTGGGTTGCGGTAGATGCAGGTACTAAACCAACAGGAGTGTTAGATGAAGAATGGAAGAAGTTGGATCGGAAGGCTAAGAGAACAATATGATTGTGTGTCTCAGATTCAGTATTGCTGAATGTATCAGGGGAAGCTACGGCAAAGGCTTTGTGGGACAAGTTAGGTACTTTGTACCAATCCAAGTCTCTGGTGAATAAACTATTCCTACGGAAAATGTTGTATAACCTGAGGATGAAAGATGGAGACTCAGTGACAGAGCATCTGAACGCATTTAATACTGTGTTAAGTTAGTTATTATCTGTTGATATTAAAATTTCAGATGAAGATAAGTGCATTAGTTTGTTGTGTTCTCTACCAGATTCATGGGATAGTTTGGTTATTGCAATAGGTAGCAATACAACTGCCTTGCAGTTTGATGAAATAGTCTCATCCTTGCTGACGAAGGAAATGAGAAGGAAAAATATGGAGAGACAAAATGGTGATGCCTTGTCTATACGAGGATGGTCCCAGAACAGAAACAAAAATAAGTCATCAAGTGGGAGGTCTAAATCTAGAGGGAGATCTAAATCTCTGGGAAAACCTGTAAAGGTGGTGTGCTGGAAATGCGGAAGGGAAGGGCACTACAAAAGGGACTGTAAATCTAAAGCTCCTGCTAAAGGAAAGGGATTTGATGATGCTCCTTCTGCAGAGGCGAAAACCACCTCAGATGAAGGTGGGGATGTGTACTTGGCTTCTTCAAGTACACATGTAGATCATGAGGCATGGTTGATTGACTCAGGTGCATCCTTTCACTTCACCCCCCATAGAGAGTGGTTCTGCGAGTATGAGAAATATGATGGTGGTGATGGCTTATTGGGGCATGACAGGAAGGCTAGAATTGTTGGTCGCGGAAAAGTAAAGTTGAAGTTTCAAGGTGGTGTTGTGGCCACAACCACCACCCTATTAAAACCTGCCCTGGTAGCAATTTTGAATGGGTCCCCTAGAAGTTTGATCTTTCACCTCTCCGAATGATCTGTTTTATCCCAGGGATTTTAACTCTTGGCCGAGTCAAATCTTCAATTCCTAATGGTTAAGCCCCTTTTAATAAATCTTTGCCGCATGATTCATCTATAACCCTTTCTAGCCCTTCATTCATATCCTTCATCGGGACTTTTTCCAACCCTCAAAACCTCCCATCGCATCCTTATTTCTATATCAATGCTTTGATAATAGAAATACTCTACAACATGCATAACTTGCCCTCTTCACTTATCGCAATCAACACTGATACACAACCCGCCCCATGATACACCGAACCCGATGACATTATTAACCGTAATACATATTTATTTTGGGTCTGGAGCCCATCGCATATCGCAATCGGCGGATTCCGAGTCTTGTATATGGGGCACACCACAATCTGTCGGACTTTCCAGGATCATTAACCATAATATACATATTTTCGGGTCTGCTTTCCCCAATCGTAAGTCGCAATCAGTAGAGCCCGGGGCTTATACACAATGTGCACCATGATACACCGGACCCGCTGGCCTTATTAAATCGTAACACATCTCTATTTCAGGTCTGGATCCCAATCGTAAATCACAATCGGCAGTTGGCAATAGTAAAGTGATATGCGATATGCGAAGGGGCGTTGGGTGGACCCGGTGATAACTCTAGTCCCGGGTGCATAATGTTTGAACTCTGGCCTTATGGCCGGCTACGGGTTTATCCCGTGTTTCCCTGTGTATTACAATAAAAGGTTGTGGTCTGGGTTTTCAAAGGAAAATCCCATATGGTGGACCCGCCAAACTATTAACCTCAGCAAATATATATTTCTGGTCGCCCCCCCCCCCCCAATCGCTTATCGCAATCGGCAAAGTTCAGTGTTCAAACATAAGGCGCGATGCGATTAAGTGGACCCGACGATAATTGTACGCCCGAATATATATTATTTGAAGTCCAGCCTTATGATTCGGCCGCGGTTTTCCCATGTATTCCTATGTATTTCGATAAAATGATGTGGTCGGGGTTTTTAAAGGAAAATCCCGTAAAGTGAATGGTCTACTTGTGAAGCATGGTTAAAGAAATCCTTGAGTAAAAATGAATATTATGGGAAACGCAAATACATGTCACAGTAGGTTCAGTGGTTTGATAATCATAGTTGCTCTACATTGCAAGATTAAATAGAAATTATGGCTGAATGCAAGGTTTGTTTGTGAGCATGTTTGTCAGATTTCTCATAATCATAGCTAATATGAATTATTTCTGTAGGCAAGTTCGAGTGGACTCGGTAGCAGATAAAGGCGATTTATATCAAGATGATACCTCTGCACCACTGGTGTCGATATTGCAAAGGCATATTCTGCAGAAAGGGAGATGAACCACCATAGTGCATCATGAAGGCACGCTCCATGTTAAGAGGAAGCACAGCGCTAATACATCAAGATGTTATTACCTCCAAACACACTTTCAATCATGCCAGATGTGGGATGATAAGCGCGGTGTCTTCAGTTTCCTTCAGGAAATGATAGGGAGTAATGTCTACTCAATACAAGTGCGAAGGGATACATGCAATCATCCTCTTTTAATCGACATCTATTCACTTCCCTAGGAAATGAAGCACTGCAGTAGATATGCCTCTACATGTTGGTCGTTTCACCAATCGACTCTTCGTCTACATATTCTAATGTGTATCGAAAATAGCAAGAGGAGGAAAAGTCAGGGAAGGGAAGACCAACGGTCATTTTCCTTTGGCATAAGTATTACCTCCAGAGAGGACCAAAGGACCTTTTTTTATGGCAGAACAATTTTTTGATTTATTGTGAATAAAGAAGACTATTTGGTCGAGAAAGAGCCTTTTTCAGATTCATTTGCCTCTCCTTTCATGTGTTTAGAATCAGGATGTTGTTGCTAGCATAAATATAAATGTGATTTGTTTTGTGCATATTGATAACAGACAACTCGTGATTAATCTTGGATATTCAACTATGATTTGTTACCATGGTTAATTCATGAGCGATTGATGATTCGATACCTTGTTAAACATCAGTTGCAAGTTTTATTTATATGGAAAGGAATGTGTATTCCTGTATAAGTAATTAGATTGCAATTAAGATTTAATACAACTTTGTTCATCTGTGAACCAGTAATTGATTCATTAGAACTTGGAATTTATATATGATGTTTAAATTCCTTTTGTTATGCTCCTGCAAGATAGATTAGAATAGTTAGGACTAGCATAAGTAGTTAGAATTAGTGTAGATAGGATCTGATACATATAGGTTAGCTATTTCATTTGTTGATTTAATTGAAGTCTTCCTCCAATAAGCAATCTTTCAACACATATAACAGTTTACGGGATCCTCTAAAACCCGTCGGAACTATCCATTCCAAATGAAAGAATATCTAATTGGGGTTTGTAATCGGGTTAGTTCCCCTTGTTAGCATAGCAAACATTCACCGCGTCAACAAATTGGCACTAGAAGGAGGGCCTAAACTGTCATCCACATATTTTTATGATTTCATCTATAAATGTCGCACATGGAATAGAAAAATATTAATGCATAGATCATAAAGGTTGAAAATATCCTTCCTCCCTTTTGGAAAAGCCTCATTTTGAAGAAGAGACACTGTGGGAGTATCCTGTCACTCAGGAACAACCAGTCAAAGTACTTACTCGGGCTTACGCTCGTTCCCTCTCTCAGCTCCCCATCTTTCACTCTTTACCTCCGACAACTAAAAGAAATCCAAGGATCTGTTCCATAAACGAAGAGACATCTGCAGCCCCATCTCTTGAAGATATTATGCTAGAGTCCTTGCAAAGTATCGACACTCCTTGGGAAGAAATTCCTAATGATCCACTCTCTGAAGGTAATCTCTAGCCTGATTTGGGAAATCCTAATAAAGAACGCCTCGAAGAAACCTTCAACTAGAACCTCCCCATCCATAATATGGCTAACATTCCTCTTCCAGGTGGGAATCAGCTTCAACCGAGTGGGAACCAACTCCCACCCCCTCCGGGAGCACTCCCTCCCTGGCTCGCTCAAGATGCCATAGCGGTACCTAGGCAGCAGCATCCCTTACCCAAGAATGCAGAAAGATTACTGCCTAAATTCGACCCTGACCAGGGAGACACCGCTGATAACCATATTCACTCTTTCTTCCTAGCCATGCGCATGTTGGGGGTAGCTGATGAAGATATAGTATGTCACCTATTCCCTTTTACTCTGATTGGTGCGGCCTCCACATGGTACTTTAGCTTGAGAATAGGATCGATCACCTCGTGGGCTGCCTTTCAACAGGCCTTTTTAGACAAGTATGGCGATGACAAAACACCTACGACCTTAGTTTTAGAACTATCCTGTTTGAAAATGGAAACCAAAGAAAAGGTCAAGGATTTTAACATTCGGTTCAACACTTTATTCAACAGAATCCCGGCTAATGCTAGACCTACTGAGGAGGTACTCATGGAATTCTACATCACTGCTCTCCTTGTCCCTACTGTGATGTGGGTCAAAAGGAGTAACGCACAAACCTTACAGGGTGCTATCGATGAAGCAGTAAAAGTCGAGAATGAAATGATCAGTCTCACAGCATGTCATCATACAACCAGAGAAAAGAAAGCCTCTCAAGCATCCAAGAAGAATAATGGGAGTGATAACAAAGGGGCTGAAATCAAAGAAAAGGATACCACAGATGTGGAAGGTTTGTATCGGATCATTAAGAAGTTGACAAACACAGTCATCGATATGAAAAGGAATTGTGGAGAGCGTAAAAGCGAGAATGGAGGAGATTATAAAAACAGAAAATCTTTTAAACCTTTCTATCGTAAGAAGAAAAAAGGCGGTCATGGTCAACTTGCACTGCCTGCTCCACCCAATGAAGGGAATTTAAATATGGAAGAGCTGGCTCTTATCAGATCTCTCGTTAACAACGAAGAACCTATAGTGGAGTTGGAGCCAGAACAAGAAAATGAGGAAGAATACCAAGTAGAAGAGCCCTTGGACAAAGAATTTCAAATCAATGTACTGTGGGATTTCTATACAAAGGAGAATGATGACGACGAAGGAGATAGTACGGCGGAAATCCACACTAATGAAATCCACACACGAAGTAAGGGGGCACTTGCGAGTGTGATGAAGCCTGTAGACCAAACAAAGAAATATGTTCACCCTTTGAAGGCATCTGCTCCCAAAGTTCCTGTTGAGAAGGGTAGACCTAGTGGTGATTCCAAGAGTACTCCAGTTGTGAACCGTCCGCAGAAAGATAATACATCTCTAACTGCAATGAAGGTGACTCAAAATGGTAAACTCCCACCTAAGAATGGAAAAATAGGTATATTTACTCTGCCCTACCCTGTTTATAACATTGATTACAATATTGTGGATGATCTTAAGAAATCTCGAGCTAATATCACATACTTCAATTTGTTAAAATTAACACAGCAAAGAGATCTTCTCTTGAAAGCTATGAATGAACGGAATTGCAAATATCCCACCAATCCAAGTAGTCAAACCAAAACTTCGGTGTCTAGACCTTTTAGTACCCCCCGTACAACCCAAATGCCATTAGCCATGGAAGCCAATCTATCAAAAATTAATCGAACTCCCCAAGATGTCAGTGCAGCCATGATAGGAAGGAAATCAGAATCTATGACTCCACCTTTCCTTATCACATTTGAAATATTTAACATGAACGTATACAATTTCTTGGTAGATTATGGTGCCTCGTCCACTGTTATGCCTTACGATGTTGCTAAAAGACCATGCAATACCTGAGAAAACTGGAACTCGAATTATGCAACTCGAAAGAATGAATGTGAAAGTAATTGGAGAATTGAAAGATGTGTTGATTCAGATGGCTGCCAAACCACAGTACAAACAAGTCATTGACACAGTGGTAGTCGACATACCCAAGGCATATGGAATGCTACTTAGTAGGGACTGGTCAACAAATTTGAATGGGTATTTCTCAACTGATTGGTCCCATCTCTTGTTGCCTCACAAGGGAAAAGGTGACATGCTGAGAGTTGATCAAGAAAGATACATGAAGTATGTAGTGACAGAACTAAATGACTCCAATGAACCTGTAATGTTTACCAACTCTATCCTTGGGAATTATAGTTTCGATGTTTGTGCCATCAAAACCTGTTTCGGAGAACTCCATGCAGAGACAGTTGAAGAAACTGCAATAAACACATGGTTGGAAGCTCTTCCCCATAGTCTCACTGATGAGCTACCCTGTAATATGGTAGATGATAGGGTCAATTTTGTAGAAGGCAGTTCATTTGATATAACATCATATTCTATGTTTTGGAAACTCTATTTTGATAACTCTAGCTGCCTAGAAGGTGAAGGTGTTGGGAGTGTTAGTGTCGGTCTTGAGCCCTCCATCAGTGATCAAAAGCTCTTTGCATATGCATAGGTAGGTGTCTCATTAGTGTCAGTTTTGCATCTCGCTAGGCATGCCATAAAACTGAATGGAGGGCTGGTCTTTGTTCCCTTCTTGGCTTTGCTGGATCAGGTCATACCACAATGAAATTGAGTCCTGTTTGTTTTTATTGTTGTCTTGAGGTCCCAGGTCTTAGGTCTAGGGTTTTGAGTCAAAATCACTGCCAGGTCATGAGTTCAAATTCAGTGAGTGCCCAGCAAGCCAGAAGGAGGTATGTACATATGTTTCATTGTTATTTTCATCAGCTACAGGTCATTTAATGCCTTGGATTTAAAAACCCTGTTTTTAAGTTCAAGGCCATGAGAAATTTGTAAAAATAAAGAAATTTTCAAAACTTTTCAAAAGTGCCGGCAACAACCCTGGTTCCTTCGCCACAGCCCATCAGATGGTCAACCTGCAAAAAGAACGAAGTCAAACGCCTCAAAGAGCTAATTTCAGGACAAAAGACTCCAAAACAGTGTTAAAAGAGAATGCAAAATGAAAACATTATAAAGTGGGTTTCTAAAGTCAAATTTTTTTTTAAATGACCCTATAAAGGTAAATTCCCTCCTTGCAAAGTTTCATTGTGCATTTGGAGCAAAAATTTACGAGCTAGAGCGATTAGAGGGCGAATCTGGGCAAATTGCAGAAATTCCAGTCTCTTGGAGGGTGCGCGACCACTCCACAGGGGTGCGCGACCACCTGGGTGGTGCGCGACCACTCCAGCGCTCATTTCCTTTGCAAAAATACACGTGCGCGACCACTCCAAGGGTGAGCGACCACTCGTCCTGTGGTAACCAAAACTCACCCAAACTTCGCCAATTCTTCGAATTTGCTCGTGGATCTTTCAAGGTATGCCTCCCTCACATATTTATGATTGTGTCATGGATGAATAAGGAGGGTTATGGTCATAAATATCATGCAAGAAATTAATGAAAAATAGGTTAAGTGATTGATGTTTTTGCAAGCTTATGCTTTGATGGTTTGTTTGTTTTTCAAGGTAATTTTTCCTTATTTCCCTCCATTTATTTTCCCAATATAAAATCACATGTGTTAGAGTGTCATTTTCATTAATCTCATTTGCAAAGAAAATACTCAAACCCTACCCCAAATTCCATGAAACCCTAACCCCTCCTAAACCCTATTTCAAACCCTAGTTTTCTACCATGCATCATGCTCAAACCCTACACTATTACACACAGCAAATTATATATGTAAATTGCACAGCAAAAGAATGAAAACAAATATAGTAAAAAGAAAAGAAAATGATGACAAGGCATGCTTATAATCACACAAAAACAGAGTAAAAAATATAACTTGCATAGCCTTATAAAAAAAAAACAAAAGAAAAATGTCATCTTGCTGTAAATATCAAAGGTTAGAAGCTGTGTGAAAATCATGACAAAGTTTATCAAATGTACCAGCTGCTAGCTATAAAAAAGGAGCAGTTTTGCTGTGCTAGGGTTTGTGCATTAACATGGTATCATCTCCCTTTCCCTAGACTCTGTTTTCCTACCTATTCAACCTAATTCAATTGCCTATCCCTTCTTCAAAACTCCCTATGCAATTGAATTTCCTTCACTATTGTCAAAACATGCAATGAAACCCTAATTCACTCATGACAAATGCAATTATGAAGCTGCCAGCACTATTGAAAGACTGCTGTTGTGAAAATTGGTTGGCAGACTTTGTTAGTAGGTTTCATTACTCCCTAACCCTAATTCCCTATATCCCCTCATTCTCCTAATTCCCTTGATACAATCCCTCTCCCTTCCATTGCAAAATAATCACAGCAACCCTTCCCTTCCCCTTGTAATCAAATACCCAAAACCCCTGTTTTCCATTAGCATCAAATGGCCATTTTTACATGTGAAAAAACAGGGTATGCTTATGAAAGGCATTAAAAGACAAAATAAGCAAAGGAGCAGCCTGTTACTTGTACATCATTGATGCTACCCTATTCCCCTATGCCCATGCCATTATTTCCTCCATGATGAAGATTTTTATTTTCCTTTCCCTTGGTGCTCAAAATACAAATTTTCCCTAATAAAGTATTAATTTGCAAATGATGAGAGATAGAATGACATGTTTAACATTGTGTGATTGTTTCCTTCAAAATTCCCTATTGTTTATATATATTTTTTCCCTTTCCTTATGTAAATTCCCTCCCCTAACATGTCCCTCATGATTTTTCCCCTTGAAAACAGCATACTTCACAGCATTTTGCAGGCAGGGCAGCAGTCATCTTGACTTATTTATTCCACCTTGCTCAATAACACCATGTCAACCACTGAGACTAATGAGCAAGGTGATGACCGGTCTTCTTCTACGGAGGTTGAGACACAGCAGAGGCCTCGTAAGGGAGGCAAAGGTGGTCATCATAAAAGAGAGGAAGGATGCATGTTTGTAAGGCTAAAATGAAAATTCTCCGAAGGAAGCTGTCAGATGCCTAGAAGAAGAAGAAAAGGACAAACCCACTCCGTATCTTGGCTGAGGCATCCCTCACTCACCATGGTACTCATTAGCCTTCATCCAGCAGCAAAATCAAAAAAATTTGAGAATTTTGGAGCATTTTGGAAATTTTTTGTAAAATTACAGGTTTTTGCCTGTGGAGTGGTCTCACCCCCCGCGCGACCACTCGGGAGGACTGCTCAGAATCACAAAAAGTTGACATTTTTGGAAAGGGCATGCAAAAACTAGAATTACCTATACTTGGGGTCAACTTGATTTTGAGATTTGGGCCTCCAAAAGCTCAAAATACATAAAAAAAAAATGACTTTCTGCCCACTTTTTGAGTTGCAGAATGTGACCTTGGGAGAATTGACTTTTGAGGGGTCAAATCAACTCCAAATCCAGAAATTCCACTTGGGATGGAAAGTAGACACATAGAGCTTTCCAATGAGCCATCTTGCACTTGATTTGGACAACTGGAACCCACTCAAAAGTTGCTGCAAAGGGGCGCGACCACTCGAGCAGGGGGCGCGACCACTCGAGCTGAATTTGGCAGTTTTGACTTTTCAGGCCAGAAAACACTGTTTTCACCTTGGTTGATGATTTTTACTTGTAGATGATGGATGAATGTATAATTTTCATGGCACATTGATAGATTTTATCTCTCTTTACCCTTCTAGAAGCTTCCTTGATGTAAAAAGTGAATAATTAATGCATGGATGAGTTAGCTAAGTAATAGAGGCAAGTTGTTGGACTGCCTATTATCTAGTGCTTAGTTTAGAATTAGTTCAAACTGCTCCTAGGAAGCTGAGCTCGACCCCTAGAGGTGGGGAAAGGAGTTAGATGGTCTATATTATGCTCTCTCTTTCTCATTTTCATGGTTGGACTCTTGTGGGAGAAAGCTTTATTGTATATTGTACATCTATCTCTGCAATTTAAGGAAAAGGAAGGCCAGGGTTTTGCAGACATCATTGTGGATTCTTGTGGATTGTTGTGTTGATGGTGTGTTCTCTACATGTTCTTGTAAGTTTGTTTATGTATTCCACATCTCTCTTTTGCTTCTAATTGGACAGATGAAGTGGTAAAGTTTGAATTCATGCTTTGACATGCTCAGCTTTTTAGTTTGTTCAATATTTATGTTTTCTACTGTCTAGAGAGGATTCAAAATGGTTGTTTGCCCTCTTTAGCTCCTCCTCTATCATTCCTGATCATCCATCTCAGATTAAGGCATCAGCGCTCACTCCTACCTTGCCCCAAAGATCCCCCTGCAAAAACTGTGCTCAATCCCCGCACCCTGAATTGCACTCCCTCCAATTGCCACCAAAAACCCCAAAAATCATTAAATCAACCCCCCTATCAATTTACTAGCCTAAAATCTTTATTCTTAATTGGTCAGCCTAATCATATTGAAAGATTTATAAAATCTGACCCGAGAGAGCCTTCTCATACCTCGTAGGGCTAGCTACGAGGTGAAATGGTTTGATGTAGCCTTGAGAGTTTGTCTATCTCAGCCTAGGTGAATTCCAAGCGCTAACATATTGGCGACCATACTGGGGAGAACAAACTTGTCTGTTGATTGATGTGTTTGTTTCATAAGTCTTAGACGGAGCCTGAAGATACGCCAGAAGCCTTCGAAAACGCTCTTGTTTTACATCAGCGTTAGTAGATAAACGCTGCTTCAGTCAATCTCCGTGAGCTTGTGAATACAACACTTCATTTTCATTTCACCCCAGTACATGTATCAAGTTCAGATCTGATTGTTGATAGTGGACAACGATCAGACACTTGAAAGGCTGAGATCATTCACTGGCGACTCCTTCACTGAAAAATCCAGAGATCAGTGCTTCATGGTGACTTCACTGCAGATAGATCAGTGGCTTTGAGATTTTCAAGATGGATCAGATTGCAAGAAGATATGCTCCATTGAGCCGAGATCACATTCCAGGTTTTCCGAATAAGATACCCAAGGTAGATTGGTCAAGGAATTTGCCTACATTTAATGATGATGGTAAGAAGGATGCTGCTCTACATTTGGTTAGATTTCATATGCATATTCGCAAGTTGAAGGTGGATTTTCCTGAAGATTGCTTAATGAAGATATTCTTGGCCACTCTGGAAGGTAAAGCTCAATCATGGTATGAAAGTTTGCCGCCTGCTTGTATTTACTGTTTGAAGGATTTTCATGTCTTGTTCATTGAAAGATATCAAGCATCTTATCCATCATTAAATTTGGTTCATGACTGTTGCAAGCATGCTTATAGTTTTATTGAAAGCCTTGAGAAGTTTTATGAGGATGATAATTTTATGGATGTTGAGATCATGGAGGCTTTGTATGAGAATCCATTTCAGCAACATGAAGAGAACCTAGAGGATTCCCATAGAGACGATCATGAAAATTTGCAGCAGGACCAAGATCTTAGTATGGTGGAAAATGAAAAAATTTCGCCTCTTGACAATCAACAGAAATTGCATGAAATGGATCAGCAGTATGAGGAAAATCTGTATACTCCTTCAATTGAAATCAATGAAGACAATCATTGTTTGAGCGGAAGAAAACAAAAGGCATTATCTCCTTTGTCCGAAGAGGAGATAGATCAGCTCTTGAGAGGTCTTGCTCCAGCTCAAGTTAACGCAGATTTGCAGTGCTCACATGGTCAAGAAGATGATGGTGGACCTTCTTCCTCTTCTGAAAAGGATGACAGTCTTGTAAGCAGCTTTATAGATCCGCAGGTTGACATTTGTTATATGGCTGAAGATGGTGAAAGAGAAGAGCTCATTTCAGACCTGCCCACAGAAGAAGACAGCATGCAAAGCCTGCATGAGGAGGTAATTCAGTCAGTTCATGAAAATCAAGATGAGATTTCCATTCAAGTAAGTGAAACAGTTCCTTTGGATGAATTTATGGTAGATGATAGAACTGTCATTTTTGCACCTCAAGAATCAGCTGAAGTTTCTTTCCTTATGATTGAAGAATGTAATGAGAATCTGGCTGTCATATCATATGAAGATCACCTACCATATTGTCTGACCACCGAAGATCATAGCATACAGGATTACCTTTCAGATTCTTCATATGTTTCATGTGCTGAAATGTTTTTCCAAGAAGAGATCTGCTCATCTACTTGTTCAGAATTTTTTGAAGCCCATGAGCATACTTTTATCGAAGCACATGATGAAGGCAGATCAGAGTTTGAAGCAAAGGACACCTTGATCTTTCAGCAGGAGGTGGCAGTGGCAAATCTTCATGTGTTTCAAGATCCTCTAGCAAGTTTGTTGCAGCCAGCAGTGATAGTGTTTATTGCAGTGTTCAATGATAAAGGAGATCACGGTCAGCTATGTTTTTGGATGCCCAGGGATAGGTTTGTAATGTTGACCAGAAGATCTGATAAGAAGAATCAATCACGAAGGCATCTGCTTGATTGCTTGCATTGGCATTTTGTTATAGTTTGATGGTATTTTGTCTTGTAAGAAACACAGGTGGTTGTCATCATGATTTCAAATCTTGATGGACTGCTGCCCTTCATAATCTTTGTAAGTTTTGTTTTAAGTCAAGTCATGAGTCATTTGTGTTTGGTCTGTTGAGTGAGTTTTTTCAAGTTATTTCAGTTTGCCATCGAGTCGGTTTGAGTCAAGTTCCAGTTAAGTTTCAGTCAGTTTTCAGTCAAGTTTTCATTCAATAAATGAGCCAAAGTCTTGTGTCGTTTGCCGAAATAATGACTCCATTGCCCAATGGCTGAAGGCACTGGTCTGCTCTCCCAGAGGTCTGAGGTTCTTGGCACCTCCAAGGAGCTGCCATCCCCATTGGAGCCAATGTTAGTGTCGGTCTTGAGCCCTCCATCAGTGATCAAAACTTCTTTGCATATGCATAGGTAGGTGTCTCATTAGTGTCAGTTTTGCATCCCGCTAGGCATGCCATAAAACTGAATGGAGGGCTGGTCTTTGTTCCCTTCTTGGCTTTGCTGGATCAGGTCATACCACAATGAAATTGAGTCCTGTTTGTTTTTATTGTTGTCTTGAGGTCCCAGGTGTTAGGTATAGGGTTTTGAGTCAAAATCACTGCCAGGTCATGAGTTCAAATTCAGTGAGTGCCTAGCAAGCCAGAAGGAGGTATGTACATATGTTTCATTGTTATTTTCATCAACTACAGGTCATTTAATGCCTTGGATTTAAAAACCCTGTTTTTAAGTTCAAGGCCATGAGAAATTTGTAAAAATAAAGAAATTTTCAAAACTTTTCAAAAGTGCCGGAAACAACCCTAGTTCCTTCGCCACAGCCCATCAGATGGTCAACCTGCAAAAAGAACGAAGTCAAACGCCTCAAAGAGCTAATTTCAGGACAAAAGACTCCAAAACAGTGTTAAAAGAGAATGCAAAATGAAAACATTATAAAGTGGGTTTCTAAAGTCAATTTTTTTTTTAAATGACCCTATAAAGGTAAATTCCCTCCTTGCAAAGTTTCATTGTGCATTTGGAGCAAAAATTTACGAGCTAGAGCGATTAGAGGGCGAATCTGGGCAAATTGCAGAAATTCCAGTCTCTTGGAGGGTGCGCGACCACTCCACAGGGGTGCGCGACCACCTGGGTGCTGCGCGACCACTCCAGCGCTCATTTCCTTTGCAAAAATACACGTGCGCGACCACTCCAAGGGTGCGCGACCGCTCCATCGAGGGGCGCGACCACTCGTCCTGTGGTAACCAAAACTCACCCAAACTTCGCCAATTCTTCGAATTTGCTCGTGGATCTTTCAAGGTATGCCTCCCTCACATATTTATGATTGTGTCATGGATGAATAAGGAGGGTTATGGTCATAAATATCATGCAAGAAATTAATGAAAAATAGGTTAAGTGATTGATGTTTTTGCAAGCTTATGCTTTGATGGTTTGTTTGTTTTTCAAGGTAATTTTTCCTTATTTCCCTCCATTTATTTTCCCAATATAAAATCACATGTGTTAGAGTGTCATTTTCATTAATCTCATTTGCAAAGAAAATACTCAAACCCTACCCCAAATTCCATGAAACCCTAACCCCTCCTAAACCCTATTTCAAACCCTAGTTTTCTACCATGCATCATGCTCAAACCCTACACTATTACACACAACAAATTATATATGTAAATGGCACAGCAAAAGAATGAAAACAAATATAGTAAAAAGAAAAGAAAATGATGACAAGGCATGCTTATAATCACACAAAAACAGAGTAAAAAATATAACTTGCATAGCCTTATAAAAAAAAAACAAAAGAAAAATGTCATCTTGCTGTAAATATCAAAGGTTAGAAGCTGTGTGAAAATCATGACAAAGTTTATCAAATGTACCAGCTGCTAGCTATAAAAAAGGAGCAGTTTTGCTGTGCTAGGGTTTGTGCATTAACATGGTATCATCTCCCTTTCCCTAGACTCTGTTTTCCTACCTATTCAACCTAATTCAATTGCCTATCCCTTCTTCAAAACTCCCTATGCAATTGAATTTCCTTCCCTATTGTCAAAACATGCAATGAAACCCTAATTCACTCATGACAAATGCAATTATGAAGCTGCCAGCACTATTGAAAGACTGCTGTTGTGAAAATTGGTTGGCAGACTTTGTTAGTAGGTTTCATTACTCCCTAACCCTAATTCCCTATATCCCCTCATTCTCCTAATTCCCTTGATACAATCCCTCTCCCTTCCATTGCAAAATAATCACAGCAACCCTTCCCTTCCCCTTGTAATCAAATACCCAAAACCCCTGTTTTCCATTAGCATCAAATGGCCATTTTTACATGTGAAAAAATAGGGTATGCTTATGAAAGGCATTAAAAGACAAAATAAGCAAAGGAGCAGCCTGTTACTTGTACATCATTGATGCTACCCTATTCCCCTATGCCCATGCCATTATTTTCTCCATGATGAAGATTTTTATTTTCCTTTCCCTTGGTGCTCAAAATACAAATTTTCCCTAATAAAGTATTAATTTGCAAATGATGAGAGATAGAATGACATGTTTAACATTGTGTGATTGTTTCCTTCAAAATTCCCTGTTGTTTATATATATTTTTTCCCTTTCCTTATGTAAATTCCCTCCCCTAACATGTCCCTCATCATTTTTCGCCTTGAAAACAGCATACTTCACAGCATTTTGCAGGCAGGGCAGCAGTCATCTTGACTTATTTATTCCACCTTGCTCAATAACACCATGTCAACCACTGAGACTAATGAGCAAGGTGATGACCGGTCTTCTTCTACGGAGGTTGAGACATAGCAGAGGCCTCGTAAGGGAGGCAAAGGTGGTCATCATAAAAGAGAGGAAGGATGCATGTTTGTAAGGCTAAAATGAAAATTCTCCGAAGGAAGCTGTCAGATGCCCAGAAGAAGAAGAAAAGGACAAACCCACTCCGTATCTTGGCTGAGGCATCCCTCACTCACCATGGTACTCATTAGCCTTCATCCAGCAGCAAAATCAAAAAAATTTGAGAATTTTGGAGCATTTTGGAAATTTTTTGTAAAATTACAGGTTTTTGCCTGTGGAGTGGTCTCACCCCCCGCGCGACCACTCGGGAGGACTGCTCAGAATCACAAAAAGTTGACATTTTTGGAAAGGGCATGCAAAAACTAGAATTACCTATACTTGGGGTCAACTTGATTTTGAGATTTGGGCCTCCAAAAGCTCAAAATACATCAAAAAAATGACTTTCTGCCCACTTTTTGAGTTGCAGAAAGTGACCTTGGGAGAATTGACTTTTGAGGGGTCAAATCAACTCCAAATCCAGAAATTTCACTTGGGATGGAAAGTAGACACATAGAGCTTTCCAATGAGCCATCTTGCACTTGATTTGGACAACTGGAACCCACTCAAAATTTGCTGCAAAGGGGCGCGACCACTCGAGCTGAATTTGGCAGTTTTGACTTTTCAGGCCAGAAAACACTGTTTTCACCTTGGTTGATGATTTTTACTTGTAGATGATGGGTGAATGTATAATTTTCATGGCACATTGATAGATTTTATCTCTCTTTACCCTTCTAGAAGTTTCCTTGATGTAAAAAGTGAATAATTAATGCATGGATGAGTTAGCTAAGTAATAGAGGCAAGTTGTTGGACTGCCTATTATCTAGTGCTTAGTTTAGAATTAGTTCAAACTGCTCCTAGGAAGCTGAGCTCGACCCCTAGAGGTGGGGAAAGGAGTTAGATGGTCTATATTATGCTCTCTCTTTCTCATTTTCATGGTTGGACTCTTGTGGGAGAAAGCTTTATTGTATATTGTACATCTATCTCTGCAATTTAAGGAAAAGGAAGGCCAGGGTTTTGCAGACATCATTGTGGATTCTTGTGGATTGTTGTGTTGATGGTGTGTTCTCTACATGTTCTTGTAAGTTTTTTATGTATTCCACATCTCTCTTTTGCTTCTAATTGGACAGATGAAGTGGTAAAGTTTGAATTCATGCTTTGACATGCTCAGCTTTTTAGTTTGTTCAATATTTATGTTTTCTATTGTCTAGAGAGGATTCAAAATGGTTGTTTGCCCTCTTTAGCTCCTCCTCTATCATTCCTGATCATCCATCTCAGATTAAGGCATCAGCGCTCACTCCTACCTTGCCCCAAAGATCCCCCTGCAAAAACTGTGCTCAATCCCCGCACCCTGAATTGCACTCCCTCCAATTGCCACCAAAAACCCCAAAAATCATTAAATCAACCCCCCTATCAATTTACTAGCCTAAAATCTTTATTCTTAATTGGTCAGCCTAATCATATTGAAAGATTTATCAAATATGACCCGAGAGAGCCTTCTCATACCTCGTAGGGCTAGCTACGAGGTGAAATGGTTTGATGTAGCCTTGAGAGTTTGTCTATCTCAGCCTAGGTGAATTCCAAGCGCTAACAGGGAGCATTCTCGTTAACCCGCAAGGGGACCAACATTTGATGGCTAGCCGGTTGGAGTTTGCGTGCACCAACAACACGGCAGAATACAAAGGCTTGCTACAGGGCTTGAAAAAATCCATTGATATGAAGGTGAGAAATCTTAAAGCTTTTGGTGACTCATAGATAATTGTGGACCAGGTAAGGAAAAGGATACATTGCAATTCACCACACCTGGTAAGATACCAACATGAGGTATGGAGCTTAATTGACAGTTTTGATTCTTTTAATATCATACACATACCTCGATGGCAAAACCAAGATGCCAATCTGATGACTGGTATGGCTGCAAAACTTTTGCCTGATCTTAGATTAAACAAGAATAAATATTATGTTGAATTGATTTTCAGACCATCCGTACCTGATAACATCTCAAATTGGCAGGCATTCGAAGGTGACGAGCAGATCCTTGAGCTCCTGCATTGCGAGAAGACATTCAAAAATGCACTCATTGATGAAAAGGAGCATGACAGGCTTATGAATGAGAGTAAAGATGAGGTAATATATTTCATTGAGAAATTTATTGTCAACAGGTTTGGCATCCCTGACGCTCTCATGTTTGATAAAGCGTATTATTTTTCATCACTGAAGTTGACTTAATTCACTATCGATAAATCCATTCACATAAGATATGCATCAAGCTATTACCCCCAAGGAAATGGAGTTGCAGAGTCCCAAAATAAAAAGCTCATCCGCGTAATATGTGCATCTGTCGCCGAAAACTAGAGGAATTGGCACAACACTCTAACAAATGTTCTCTAGGCTGATACGTTCACCCCAAAGGGTAAGCACACGAAACTCCAACACTTATGGTTGGGCCCATTCCAAGTTGAGGAAAAAATTGGTCAGGGAACTTACAGATTGAAAACTTTACAGGGAGACACTGAGAAACTCCCTGTTAATGGCCAACATCTTAAGAGATACTTCCAGTAGCCACCACACGGTGGTTACCACCTGAGTAGGTTAGGATTCATTTTATTTTGTTGTTAGCTTAGTTACATTTTCGTCCTGTCCTTTCCTATTTTACACAAAATTTATTTTCCTTTTGAATTTCAGTCCTTTTCAGCCAATTGATTTTGGTCCTTCAGTCTCGTCTTCACCTTTATAACTCTCTTCAGATTTCCCTCATTCGCCACCTTCAGCTTTTTGCCTCCCTCATTAACCTGTTGATGAGTCTTCCAATCCTAAATTCATCATTACCTTGCAAATAAAGAAAACTTTCAATGAGCCTATGAGAACTGGAAAATCAGCGGAGGAATTCAAATTAGAGCCACTAATTGGCATCTGTTGGGAAGTAGGTAGGATTAGTTGATAACCTGGATACTGGAGCATGTAGGGGCATCTTTACAAAATGAAAAAATGTGTAACCACAGTTGGACTGGCATGGCGGAACGCTGCATTTAAAAAAAAAAATCCCACTCAGACCTAGCCTATACTTGCTTGTAAGGTTTACAGTTATTGTCCATTGTTCCTATCCACCACACTAAGTTTTCCAATACCTGTCATCTACAAGTAAACCTCCTTTCATGGGCTAAGCTTACTGTCATATACCTTGTGGCAAATCCAATTGTTCTCTAGTCCTTGTGCCTGAAACCAGAAGGAATTATGGAAAAGAGAATGAAATGTTGAGTCCTTATGCCAATCTGGAAGGATAGGTTGTTTGGGAATCTAGTTGGAGTAGGGACTGTTGCTGGGCTCAGAGTACCGGTTGGCACAGCAATCCCACCCTACTTAAGCGGTTTAAAAATATGGCATGACCCATGACTGTGCCCCATTCAATCATACAAAAATATAGAACTGAAATTCTTACATAAAGTGTAGATAAACATATCTACATCAAGTTTGATGAGCGATAAAGAGCTGAGGTACACACCTAAGCAGGTATTGATAGACCAGTGATGGCCCCAAAAGGACTTTTGAAAGTAGAAAACGGGTAAAGGAAGGTCAATAAATCCCATAATACTACCATTGGAGAATGCCTGTCAAAACCCTATCAATAATTTGAAGCTATTTGTCTTTATCCCACTTGAAGCAATTAATGTTGAAGTGGAACCCATGCCTATCCATCTATATAGTTTGCATTTCAAGTTTATCTTAACACCTTGATGTTCTATTGATCCAAGGTTTATTTGGAAAGAGAGATAACTGGTTCACCCAATGATTCGCCATTTGTTGTGGCCACAACCACCACCCTATTAAAACCTACCCTGGTAGCAATTTTGAATGCGTACCCTAGAAGTTTGATCTTTCACCTCTTCGAATGATTTGTTTTATCCCAGGGATTTCGACTCTTGGCTGAGTCAAATCTTCAATTCCTAATGGTTAATCCCCTTTTAATAAATCTTTTCTGCATGATTCATCTATAACCCTTTCTAGTCCTTCATTCATATCCTTCATCGAGACTTTTTCCAACCCTCAAAATAGCCCATCGCATCCTTATTTCTATATCAATGCTTTGATAATAGAAATACTCTACAACATGCATAACTTGCCCTCTTCGCTTATCGCAATCAACACTGATACACAACCCACCCCACGATACACCGGACCCGACGACATTATTAACCATAATACATATCTATTTCGGGTCTGGAACCCATCGCATATCGCAATCGACAGAGTTCGAGGCTTGTATATGAGGCACACCACAATCTATCGGTCCCGCCAGGATCATTAACCATAATATACATATTTTCGAGTCTGCTTCCCCCAATCGCAAGTCATAATCGGCGGAGCCTAGGGCTTATACACAATGTGCACCACAATACACCAGACCCGCTGACCTTATTAAATCGTAATACATATCTATTTCGGGTCCGGAGACCAATCACAAATCGCAATCAGCAGTCGGCAATAGTAAAGCGATATGCGATATGCGAAGGAGTGATGGGTGGACCCGACGATAACTCTAGTCCTGGGTGCATAGTGTTTGAAGTCTGGCCTTATGTTCGGCCGTGGGTTTATCCCTTGTTTCCCTGTGTATTGCGATAAAAGGCTGTGGTCCGTGTTGTCAAAGGAAAATCCCATATGGCGGACCCGCCGAAACTATTAACCTCAGCACATATATATTTCGAGTCCAGCCCCCCAATCGCTTATTGCAATCGGCAAAGTTCAGCGTTTAAACATAAGGCGTGATGTGATTAAGTGGACCTGACGATAATTATACGCCCGGATATATATTATTTGAAGTCCGGCCTTATGGGTCGGCGATGGGTTTTCCTGTGTATTCCTGTGTATTTCGATAAAATGTTGTGGTCGGAGTTTTCAAAGGAAAATCCCGTAAAGTGAATGGTCTGCTTATGAAGCATGGTTAAAGCAATCCTTGAGTAAAAATGAATATTATGGGAAACGCAAATACGTGTCACAGCAGGTTCGGTGGTTTGATAATCATAGTTGCTCTGCGTTGCAAGATTAAATAGAAATTATGGCTGAATGCAAGGTTTGTTTGTGAGCATGTTTGTCAGATTTCTCATAATCATAGCTAATATGAATTATTTATGCAGGTGAGTTCGAGTGGACCCGGTAGCAGATAAAGGCGATTTATATCAAGATGATACCTCTACACCACTGGTGTCGATATTGCAAAGGCATATTCTGCATAAAGGGAAATGAATTTCCATAGTGCATCATGAAAGCATGCACCATGACAAGAGGAAGAACAGTGCTGATACATCAAGATGTTATTACCTCCAAACACACTTTCAATCATGCCAGATGTGGGATGATAAGCGTAGTGTCTTCAGTTTCCTTCAGGAAATTATAGGGAGTAACGTCTGCTCAATACAGGTGCGAAGGGATGACATGCAGTCATCCTCTTTTAATCAACATCTATTCACTTCCCTAGGAAATGAAGCACTGCAGCAGATATGCCCTCTAAGTGTCAGTCATTTCACCGATCGACTCTACATCTGCATAGTCTAATTTGTATGGAAAAGAGCGAGAGGAGGAAAAGTCGGGGAAGGGAAGACCAAGGGTTATTTTCCTTCGGCATAAGTATTACCTCCAGAGAGGACCAGAGGACTTTTTTTTGGGCAGAACAATTTTTTTATTTATTGTGAATAAAGAAGACTATTTGGTCGAGAAAGAGCCCTTTTCAGATTCATTTGCCTCTCCTTTCATGTGTTTAGAATCAGGATGTTGTTGCTGGCATAAATATAAGTGTGATTTGTTTTGTGCATATTGATAATAGACAACTCGTGACTGGTCTTGGATATTCAAATATGATTTGTTACCATGGTTAATTCATGAGTGATCACTGATTCGAGACCTTGTTAAACATTAGTTGCAAGTTTTATTTGTATGGAAAGGAATGTGTATTCCTGTATAAGTAATTATATTGCAATTAAGATTTAATACAGCCTTGTTCATCTATGAACCAGTAACTGATTCATTAGAACTTGGAATTTACATATGATGTTTAACTTCCTTTTGTTATGCTCCTGCAAGATAGATTAGAATAGTTAGGACTAGCATAAGTAGTTAGAATTAATGTATATAGGATCTGATACATATAGGTGAGTTGTTTCATTTGTTGATTTAATTGAAGTCTTCCTCCAAGAAGCAATCTTTCAACACATATAACAGTTTTAGAGATCCTCTAAAACCCGTCGGAACTAGCCATTCCAAACGAAAGCAAATCTGATTGGGGCCTGCAATCCGGTTATTTCCCCTTGTTGGCATAGTGAACATTCATCGCATCAATAGGTGGAAGGGTTGGAACACTTCCAGGTGTTCTGCATATTCCTGCATTAGCCAGAAATCTGATTTTTGTAAGCAAGCTGGATGATGCAGGTGTAAAAACAGTGTTCGAGAAGGATACCTACAAGATGGTTCGAGGAGCATTAGTATTGATGTGGGGAGTTCAGCTTGGAACTCTGTACAAGCTAAAAGGTAGCATTATTGTTGATGGGTGCAACAGCTCTGTGGTTCCTGAAAGTGGAGTAGAAAATTTAGTGGTCTATTGAGAGAAGACCATGCTATGGCATCAAAGGCTTGGACATATTGGAGGGAAGGGCCTTTGAATACTTCATGGTAAAGGTATGGTAGAAGGTATGAGTAATAGCTATCTGGATTTTGATTTCTGTGAAAATTGTGTATATGGGAAGCAAAATCGAGTGAGTTTCCCCTCTGGTGGTAAGAGGGTGAAACAGATATTAGAACTTGTGCAAAGTGATGTGTTTGGAACTGTGAAGGTTCCATCACTGGGTAAGCCTGTGTACTATGTATCATTTATATATGACTTCTCAAGGAATACATGGATATATTTCCTTAAGAATAAACCTAAAGTCTTTGACAGGTTTAAAGAATTTAAGGCTCTAGTGGAAAACTAGACAGAGAAGAAGATAAAGGTGTTGAGGACAGATAACAGTGGAGAGTTTTGCAGTAAGGAATTTGAAGAATTTTGTAAGAAGTGTGGTATAGCACGACAAAAGACTACTCCATATACATCTCAACAAAATGGCGTTGCAAAAAGAATAAAAAAGACGTTGATGGAAAGGGCAAGAAGCATGCTCAGTGGTGCCGAGTTAGGATAGGAATTTTGGGCAGAGGCAATGGAGACAGCATGTTACCTGGTCAACAGATCACCTTCATCAGTGTTGGAGGATAAGACTCCACAAGATGTATGGACTTGTGAGAAACCCTCTCTTTCACATCTAAGGGTATTTGTATGTGATGCATATGTAAATGTTCCAAAGGAGAAACAAACCAAGTCAGATAGTAAATCTGAAAAGTGCATCTTTATTGGGTATAAGGATGGTTTATAGGGTTATAAACTTTGGAACCCAGTAACAAGGAAGGTTGTGTACAGCTAAGATGTGGTGTTCAGAGAGGTGAAAGATGTTATTAAACATGAATTCCAACCAAAGGAACCTAAGAAGATAGAGTTTGAGCTAAAGGAGGAAGAATCAAACTCTACAGCAGAGGAGGAATCAGAAGATGAAGAGCCACAAACTCCAGGTGTGAGAAGATCAATTCAAGAAAGAAGGCAGCCAGAAAGGTATAGTCCATCTGCTTTCTATTCAAATTTTGCTTTATATTTTACTGATGATGATCCCAGAACTTTGAAGGAAGCAATAGATTCAGAGGATGGAAAATTCTAGAAAGAGGCCATGGTTGATGAAATGGCATCTTTGCACAAAAATGAGGCTTGGGATCTGGTGGAGTTGCCGGCTAGAAGGAAACCCATTGGCAACAAATGGGTGTTCAAGAAGAAGACAAATGTAGAAGGAAAGGTGGAGACATACAAAGCTTGGTTGGTAGCAAAAGGTTATTCCAGGTGCCAGGAATTGATTTTGGTGATATTTTTTCTCCTGTTTCCAAGGTACCTTCTATTAGATTACTTTTATCTGTTGCTGCTGCTTTTGATTTTGAGTTAGAATAGATGGATGTGAAGACATCATTTCTTCATGGGGATCTGGAAGAGGAGATCTACATGAAGCAACCTGAAGGCTTTGCGGTGAAGGGTAAGAAATAACTGGTATGCAAGTTAAAGAAGTCTCTGTACGGGTTAAAACAGTCACCAAGGATGTGGTATCAGAAATTTGATACATTTATATGGGGACTTGGCTTCAACAGAAGCAAAGTAGATCACTGTGTGTATTTTAAATTAATTGGTGACCGTGTTATTTATTTGGTCTTGTATGTGGATGATATGTTTCTGGTTGGAAATGACAGAAATTATCCAGGATTTGAAGACCCATTTGCCCTCCAAATTCGACATGAAAGATCTTGGTGCTGCAAACTATATTTTGGGGATGGAAATTAAAAGAGGTCACACAAAGAGGAAGCTCTAGTTAAACTAGAGGAAGTATGTCGAGACAATATTGCAGAGATTTAATATGCAGGATAGTAAACCGGTGAAGGTTCCTATTCTTGTAGGTGTAAAGTTATCTACTGAACAGTGTCCCAAGACACAAGAAGAGGAAGAGGAGATGTCCCATGTTCCATATGCAAGTGCAGTCAGTAGCCTGATGTATGTGATGGTCTGTACTAGACTAGACCTTGCACAAGCAGTGGGAGTATTGAGCAAGTTTATGTCAAATCCAGGGAAGGAGCAGTGGACAACAGTGAAGCGGGTTTTCAGGTATTTGTGTGGCACTAGTGCTCATGGTTTGTGCTACCAAGGAAGACCAAGATTGGATAGGGTGTTGGATATTCGTGGCTTTGTTGATGCAGACTTGGCTGGAGATCTGGATCAGAGAAGATCTACAAGTGGGTATGTGTTTAACCTATTTGGAGGTGCAGTCAGTTGGATGAGTAAGAAACAATCTGTAGTGGCACTATCAACTATAGAGGCAGAATACATGGTAGCCACTCATGCAAGCAAGGAAGCAGTTTAGTTGCAGAGATTGTGTTCAAGTATGGGGTTAGTACAGAGAGCTATAAGGATAGATTGTGATAGCCAAAGTGAAATTTTCTTGGCAAAGAGCCCTGCATATCATTCAAAGACAAAGCACATTAATGTTTATTATCACTTTGTGAGGGATGTGGTAGAAGACAAAAAGGTGTTTCTGGTAAAGGTGGACACTTTGAAGAATACTGCAGATGCATTGACAAAATTTGTGAGCTCTGAGAAGTTCTCTTGGTGTAGAGAAACAATGAGCGTTGCAGGGCTGAATAAATGACTAAGCTCTCTTGTGGCCCCCTGTGGAAAGAAAACAACAAGTGGGAGAATGTTGGGTTGTGTTATATTATTTCCATGACTAGCCCACGTGGTTAACTGAGGGGTTAGAAGGGGGGCGGATCCCCCCCTTCGTTGCGTTGATTGCATAGCGGGGGAGTCACAGGGGGTTTGAGGGGTGCAGGTAACCCTGAAAAACTTTGTTTTTGGACCCTATATTAGGTTGGGCAGACCTACCTATGGTTTTGTGCATGTTTTTCGCACATGGTTTTGGACGCGATGTTTTTTGGTCCATGGTTTTGGACGTGATGGTTTTCGGTCCATGGTATTGGATGCTTCGGCATGTATAAATATGTATTGTAACATTGAAAGGAACATAATGAAAAATCAAGCTGGTAGTCCTGGTTTTAGGATTCAAGGGAAAATCTCTGTGTATATGTGTTTTATGTGTTATTCTCTTGCATTGTTTATTTTCTACGTTTTAGAATTTGTATGCAGGTAATTTCTATACAGGGTTAAAACCTACATCCCTTTATCCTTCGCTGATTGTTTTTCTTTCTTTTGAGCCTGGGTAGATGATTGTTTCCTTGGTGACTAGTGCACCGGCATTGGCTTCTTCTGCTTGTCCTTCTTGGGTTTCGGTACCTCCCGCACCAATGTAGGCTTCGGCCTAGGTGACCTCAGCGCCACAGGCACAGGAGCTGGAGCCTCCACACTCACGAATTCTGGGGCTACTCATTCAGAGGCAACAGTCCCTCCAGTGATTGTTGTTTCACCTGGTCCCAACATCATACTGAGAATAATCCGCTTGGTATCCTTGGGTAATTTATCAAACACAGAGCTAGCAACAAAATCTGCGAAAACCTGAGGATTCATAAACGATGGACAACACAACACAAAAATTCTAAAGATGCAAAGTGTTCTCTGTTGGACAGTCACACATAATTTATAGGCGAATTTGAATTCAAATTCAACCATTCCCCCCAAAATCTGTCCATAAATGTTTATTTGGCAATAGATATTCAAAGATTTCAGTCTTAAATTCAGCCTTAAATGTTGCCCCCCCCACTTCTTTTAACTGTTTCCTACCTATTAAATCATGAACAGTGATTATAACAGTCACTTTTTGGTTGTGTTGCGCGGTCTCCTCCTCTGTAGCAAAGCTCCCTTCGCGGCTCTTCTGGTACTGTGATATCACCGTTTTTCACACAACCCCACTATCACGTAGCTCTACAAGCCAGGCAGTGTAGTTTATAGTCCTGCGCTCCCTTACAGCTGCCTGGAGTGCTAAGACTATGTTGTCATCATGTAGTCATTGAGCTAGATCCCATGTGTATGGCTTCAATCCACTTCCATTTACCCTTCCCGGAAATGTATCCCAATTCAACTTCGTAAGCTTAACTACACCACCATCTGTAATTTCTTTCATGACATATGGTCCTACCGAGTGCATTTGGAACTTCCCTGGAAAATTAGCAAACTTACTATCATATAATAAAACCAAGTCGTTTACCTTGAAGGTGTGCAGTTTGATGTGTCGATCATGCCAAGATTTTTCACTCTCCTTCTGAACCTGCTGATGGAATCTAGCCAAAAACCTATCTTCCACAAGCTCCAATAGTTGCGCGATCCATTCTTCAAAGGCTCCACGGTCCGCCATTCCTATGAAAGCTGCTATGTGTAGACTAGGCACGATATACTCCATGGGCATCACAGCTTCTATGCCATAAACTAGGGACATCCCAATCGTTCCGCTGCGTGTTGAAAATCTTCATTAGTGCATTCTCCAATATCTTATTAAAAGCCTCAACCGTTCCATTGGCCTGAGGATGATATGGCGTACTCTTCTGGTGGTAAACCTAGAACTCTTTTGTTAGTGCGCTGATCATTTCATTGAGAAAACGTGTACTGCGATCACTCATCAATACCTTCAGGAAACCGAACCTGGTCAACACATATTCAAACAAAAAAATTTCTATTGTTGCCCATGTACAGTCCTTCATAGGCTGTGCCTCTGTACATCTAGTAAAATACTCCATCATGGTGATGACATAGCATGCGCCAGTTTTCTTTCCTGGGGGTTGAATCAGTCCTACCAAATCAATTTCCCATTTCTCCAATGGCTACAATGACACATGCAGATTTAGCGGCAGCTCATCCCTTCACGATGGCATGCTCATTCTCTAACATGCATCACATGCCCTACAATATGTTTTATAATCATTTTTTAGCATCGGCCACCATAACCCAACGCACAAAACCTTCTGCGTTGTTGCTTTCCCTCCATAATGCCTTCCCACAACTCCTCCATGAGCTTCAGTGAGGATACTATTTCGCTCAAAATCAAGCACATAAAGTCGAAGTATCTCATCCAATCCTATTTTATAAAAATTCCCAGAAATTACTAAGAAATATGTCGTGCGCACCACCAATTCTTTATTTTGCTGACCGGTGTATCCTTCTAGAGCCATCCCTTTAGTTAAGAAGTCAATGATATCTGTGAAGTTGTTATCCACTACGCACACTCCGAAGAGCTGCACATCGGGAAACCCTTTCTCCAAATTAGTAGGCTCCTCTCCTATTTCAATGTGTGACAGATGGTCCGATCCTGAATTCAACCTTCCTGGCTTCAAAATTACCTCAAAATCATATTCTTGAAATAGCAGCAGCCATCTACATATTTCCCCCCAACACAGGCTTATTGACTAAATACTTCAATGCATAATGGTCTGTGTACATCTTGAAATGTCCGCCCAACAGATAGTGCCTGAATTTTTGGAGCACGTACACCATAGCCAATCCTTCACACTATGTGGTGGAGTAATTCTTCTTAGCCTTTGACAATTTTCTACTTGCAAACGCTATAGGGTGATCTATTTCTCCTTCGCCAGCCTGTGTCAATACTGCTCCCAACACAATACATGAGGCATCAACGTGCACATGGAATTCTTTCTTCCAGTCTGGGAAGACCAAGATCGGTGTGGTAACCATTTTCTCCTTCAAGACATCCAGACTATGTTGACATTCTTCATTCCAACAGAATGTAGCATCCTTCTTTAGCAAATTTTCCATGGGCACGTAATCTAAGCATAAGCCTTGATGAACTTTCGATAATACCTAGTATGGCCCAGCGTTGCGTGCAACTGTTTAACACTCCTTGGGGCTTCCAAATTGATTATTACCATGATATTAGTAGGGTCCACCATGAGTCCTTTCCTGTATACCACGTGACCCAACAAAATCCCAAAGGGGACACAAAACAAGCACTTGTTCAAGTTTAGCGTAATATGATACCTTCGGCACATATCCAACATTAAGCGCAGACTGTCTACATGGTGCTTAACTAGCCCAAACACTATGCAGTCATTGAAAAAAGACTTCTAAAAATTTGTGAATAAACTCTTTTAATGCCACGATAACTAGGCGCGAGAATATCGCCGGCGCATCTTTAAGTCCAAAGGGCATTACCGTATACTGAAGACAACCCCACTCCATCGTGAAGGTTGCTTTACTTCTGTCTTCTAGCCATCATGATCTGATGGTATCCAAAGAACCAATTAGTAAACGAATAGGCCTCCTTTCTGCCCACATTTTCCAGGACCTCGCCAGTAAATGGTGTCGAGAAAGGATCATGGACACATGCATCGTTAAGCTTTCTTAGATCTACGCAAATCCTTATTTCATCCTTCTGCTTCTTTTCTTGAACTACCATTGGGCTTGTTAGCCTCCTATTGCAACAGGTGTTCATCTTTCATGATTGACATTTTTACATGCCAAATATGTCATACTTTGCATGCTGCAATGCTCCATATTTCCTGAAAAGAGGCCAAAGAAGAGGCCATGAAAGTGTGCCAGTCTAAATGCCACTATTGTATCCCAATTTTGATGAGTTATCCATTTTTGAAGAAGTTTCTGTTAAGGGAAGTCCAAACAGCCTAATCTTGGCTTCCCTAGGTTTCAATTTCTTGTTTTAGAATATAGAGAGTCATTATCTGTCCAAACAGTTCAATCTTGGCAGATTTATAGATAGGTAGAGAAACAAAGGAGCCCAACTGCTTAATCTGGGCCCTTGGAAGAAATAAGTGTAGACTTAGATAGAGGGACAGCAAAAAGAGAAAAGGATAATCTGGGTCTGCAAGTCCAAGTGCACCTATGCAAAGGAAGAAAAAATGCTAGGTAAGTAGGCTGGGTAAGTAGTTTTGTGGCTGCAGAATCATGTTCTGTAATCCATTTCATGTTTTCAGGTGTTATATCTTCACAGATCACAGTTATGATGCAGTTTTCCATTCGGAGGAGCTCAAGTGAGGCATGTCTAACTCCCCCTTCTTCTCATTTCCCAAATCACTCACTAACTTCCCTAAAGGGGTCAAGATCTGCTTGATACCTCTTACTTTCATCATTTTCCATATCATTTGCCTTGGTAAAGATCTGCTTTGCTCAAGGCATGTTCATACTTCCTCTATGAATCATTTTCCCCATAAATAGCCTAATATTCACATACTTAGCGCTTTCTGATCACTTGTCATATTAACTACTAATTTTACTATGTAGCTCCCTATCTATCTCCCCTTCCCCTACTAAAAATATGTTAATAACTCCCCTACGTACATATTCCCACCCCTTGGAATTTTTTAGCCACATTTATCAAGTCTGGGGAAATATTAAGTCCATCTGGGACCTATATTTAACCCATCCGCGTTCATATTTTGTGATAAAGTTGGTTCGAATCACACCCATGCTGCATTAACCCATAAAAACCCACATTATTAAAGTTCCCCCCCTGCCATATGAAAACACACAAAAATTGCGCGCGGGCCCCGTCCCTAACCGTCCGCCGCCTTACTCGTGTCGCCGACCATCAGATCTGGCGCACCCAAGATCTACGGTGGGCGGGCCTTTTTGTGCCCCGATGTGTCGAGGGTTAACGCCCGGGAGATGGGCGGTTTTCCCGTCGTACTCCCGCCACGCGTCACCCTCTCGGCTGTGGCGGAGCCCCCTCCTCCGATACCGCCTGCGCACAAAAGCGGTGCGCCCGAAACCGGATACCGCCTTTCCTCCTCCTGCGTCAGCGCCACATCATGCTGACGTCATCATCCTGCGTTGGCCTCCTGCCGCCATGTCCTTGCCATGTCACTGCCACGTAACCTCCTCCACCGTACCGCCACGTAACCTCCTCCATCGTATCGCCACGTCACCCGCCGTACTGGGTCCCACCGCATGACGTCATGCTGACGTCACCATCAAAAAGCGTGAGAGGCACAAATCGCAACCTAGGAAGCCCGGAATCAAAATCTGAGGCAGTTTTTGATGCGCGATTAGCGCTAGATCGCTACGGGAAATAGGCCAAAATGGAAATCCCTTTCGTGGCTCGGCCTCCAGCAGGCCCGAAAGGCGCAGAATGACATGAATTTCTTCGCGCAGCATTCAGAAAGGGGAAAACACAGTTTTAAAAGCAAACAGAGGGCCGAACAGTAGCCATGAAAGGTCGATGCAACAGTTTAAAGAGTATCAGAAGTGAGAAAGGCGCACATTCAGTGCCAAAGCATATCAAGGAAGCGGCAAAGAGTATCAGTCGAATGTTTTAAATGAAAACCTTTATTCCCAATGCAGGTGGACATTGAATGACCTCCAACAAAGTCAAAGAAAGCAGTAAAGGCCAATCAAGGCTCTCCCATCACAGTTAATGCTCCTCAGAACCACTCAAGAGCATGGATCAAAACCCAAAGCACAGTTATGGCTAAGTGATCAGCACAGAGCCATAAAGACAACACATTAAACTCCTTTTGGTACAGCTGCACCCAGCGCAGCTCGAGGATATTTTCCCGCATTTATTTCAGACATGTGTTAGGTTAAAGACACTTATTACAGCAGATCTGTCTGAGATCTGATATTTATAGATATTTTACTTATAAAAACCACCCTAATTCACTGTTTAAAGGGTTGGTTGGTTGTATAGCTCCAAGAGAGACTCGCTCTGTATACTTGATGTTTTACTTAATCAAAGACTGCTGAAAAGCTTGGAGGAATGACTATGTGCTGTGTATGAATGTTTTGAAGAATTGAATGTGGAATTCTTGTGCTGCAACATGACTCAATAAGTGTTTCTTACCTTTGTTTTCCATTGATGTACCATCCAAAATAGCAGAAAGAATGAATAGTTTAGAATTGGTTTAATTGCCCTCTATGCTCAATTTATGTTGTTTCTATATGTTTTCATCTGAATTAGAAATGAATATGAATTCCCTGTGGCTCATATTTCCCCTAATTCACTCATGTTTGACAGTTATCTAGGGATTCTTCACTGCTCCTAGATAGAGCTCATTCACCTTCCCTCTGCTAAGCTGAACGAGAGATTCTTAACTGCCTCTCATTCCTAGCCTTCACTCCATCCTTTAGCTTGAATGATTGTTTCATGTGCAGCTAGCTTGCTCCATATTCCCTCTTGTGACCAAGAAAACGCACCAACAATCCTACTCCTTGACTCCACGCCCAATGGTTCTAAAACTTTCATGCTATCCCTGCCTCTTTACTTGAAAGCATCATCCATCCCACCAAAACTAAAACAAAACCCCTTGTACCCAATAACTAGCCTAAAATCATCATCAACAAAGCTAAATCCTAAATAGAGAGCCCTCTCTGACTGCTGGTGGGCTAGCACCTGCAGTCCAAAGATTGGTTTGTGGTTACCTCAGCCGTATCCCTCAAGGAGCTAAGGGACAACCTGAGTGATAACATAATGGCGACTCCACTGGGGACATCCTCGGTTAAATCTCACAAATCAAGTTGGAAAGCTCCACTGGGGAAAAACAATGAATTTTCCAATTGTTGCATATTCCTTAAAACTACAGATGAAGCCTGAATGTCAGCCAGGAAGCCTTTGAAACTGTTCTTTCTTTGCATTTACAGGAGTAAGCAAATGCTGCTTCAGTCAAACTTCGTGCTAGTTTTAAGTTATAGATAGCTATTCCAAAATTTGATTAGTTCCTTGCTAATTCTAAAAAAAAAAGCATTCACAGAAAATACCAAAACCAGTTCAGAATCTGGCTCCCAAAAGAAATTCACGGTATACAAGGTCAAATCCAGACCCAAACCCCCCAGCTATTTTTGAAAATCCCAATTTAATCCCAAGGAACCTTAGGAAGCTAGAGCAAAGAGAAGATTTTGTTGACTTTAGCCCTGAAATAGTTCAGCCAAGCTGTGTTCCAACCCCTGTCAAGGTTTTATTTCGTTCAACCCCCACTTCCCCTTGTTCATCATCCACCTCTCAAAGCACTCCTTCCACACCTCCATTTACTGCACATACTCCCCTGACCACTGTTGTTACAGCTGTTCCAGTTGTTCCTATTGTTCCACTTATCCCCGTAAACATGGCTAATAGATATGCACCCCTGCAGTTACCTGCTAATCCAGGGGCTATGCCTCAGGATTATCAAACTAAAATCACATACTTTGATGGAACTAGTTCTTGCACAACCCTTCAGCATACAAAGAAGATGCAAGACTATTTTGAGAACTACGAGATAGATGACGATAGCGTCAGAATGAAGATTTTCATCCAAAGTTTGACAGGTGATGTTAGAACTTGGTTTAGAGCACTCACAGCCAATTCCATAGCAGACCCAGAAGCCTTATACCAGTCATTTATCAACAGATGGGAGAAAAAGAAAGACCCCTTGCACATATTATCTGAATATGACACCATCAAAAGAGGCCCTCAAGAATTTGTCTTAGACTATTTTGCAAGATTTAATAATATTTATAATGCAATACCACAGAACTTAAGACCTCCACCTGATCTTGCTTTGTATAAATTCTCTGATGGTTTCGACACTGACATGGCTTATCAGTTAAGGGAAAGAGCCCCTCAAACCCTTGCAGACATGCAAAATGTTGCTGTTAGCGCAGAGGCAAATCTAATTGCCAAAAGAAACAGAGCTAGAACTGAGAGAAGAACCACCTTTAAAGAGGAACCCTCAGCCTTAGACCAAAAGATGGATGTTATTATCACTGGCATGCACAGGCTGGGAGACAGAGTAGAGAGCGTTGAGAGGAAATCATCATGGGAAGGACAACAACCCAATACCATAAGGAACCCAAATTTCCGGAAAACTCAGAATACAAATGCTGGTAGGTCTAGCCCAGACCATGATGTAAGGCCTCCTTTTCACGAAAATTACGCTGAAGCATCTACATCTAGTGAACAGATGAAATATACTCACATGAACTTGGTGGATTTGAAGGCTGAGCAACAAATTTTCCTAACTCAACAAGACCAAGATGAACATGACCTTAATCAATTTCAGACTAAGTCTGGTGAGTCTTTTGATTTTAAACAAGGCTATGATACTGCTGTGTATGAGGTCCACAAACAATATAAGCTGAGGACAAGAACCATAGATGTTCCTGAAAAGGTTAAGGCAAATGATACCAAGCAGCCAAAGAAGATTAAAGAAAAGGTTGCCTTCATGGAAACTGCTGGTAAAATAGTCCCTAATCCAAAGGATGTCACCATAGAGGACATAACAAAAATGAAATCTTCTAATGATCAGCCTCTGCCACCTTCTTCCTCCAAAGAGAATTTGAACATCGTTCCAAAAAGCCCTCCTAAAATGGAAAAACCGCAAGCAATTACTTCCCTTAATGCTGACAAACAAGACCAAACTGCTGATACTCCAATAGAAAAAGGGAAGCCTGCCTCCCAAAATACTAAAACCCAATCTGAAAAATTGTTTGACTTAGAGGCAGAAATAGGTAAACTGAAGATTTCCATCCCCTTATCTGAACTTGCCAAACATGAAGTGTATAGGCAACAAATTCAAAGATCACTTCAAATGCCAGAGGTTAAGGATGATGTGAATGTTCTTGATGATCAGCCTGAACTACTGTTCGGTCCTGAAGTTAATGGAAAATCAACATATGGATATGTTCTACCTTTTTATGTCAGTTTACACATACATGACAAAGTCTTGCACAATGCTATGTTTGACTCAGGTGCCTCACACAACCTTATGCCCAAAGCTGTAATGGAAAAACTCAACCTTGATGTCACAAGACCCTACAAAGATCTATTCTCCTTTGACTCAAGTCAAGTCAAGTGTTTAGGCCTTATCAAAGACTTGTGTGTCTCCTTAGTCCAATATCCCGACAAGACTATCCTCATGGATGTGGTGGTTGATGACATTCCACCAAAGTATGGCATGCTATTATCAAGATCTTGGGGAGAAAAGCTCCAAGGATCCCTCCAATTAGACCTCTCTTATGCCACTATATCTGTCTTTGGGCAACCTAAGAGACTATATAGAGAAACACTGATGAAGTATGTGGTAACTAGTGAGGATAAGCCCCAAAATTTTCCTATTCACTCAATCCATTCTGATATGGATTCTTTTATTCTATTTAATGATGAAACAAATACTCTCACTGATGACAAGCCCTTGACTTTAGAACTGAACACACACACCGATGAAGAATTGGTTTCCCATAATGATGAAACTGTCAAAACAATCAAGGCAACCAGCATACAAGAAAAGCCTCCCCAAACAGAACTTTCAAATCTGCCCAATCCTAAAGTGACTGAAACTCTTGATACTAACCACAAGCAAGAAATCACATGGTGTTTAGAGTTTGATGGCTCTGTTAACAAGTTAGGAGCAGGGGCAGGTGTCTGGATTCATAATACACATAACAATCATGCAGAAGGTCATGCCTACAGACTAAATTTCAAATGCACCAATAACATGGTAGAGTATGAGGCTCTCCTTTTAGGCCTTAAACTGCTCAAAGCTCTAGGAGCTGCAAAAGTGTCTATTCTAGGTGACTCTGATTTAATCATACAACAAATGAAAGGCAACTTTGTCACCAATGACAATAGAATGAGGGCCTATAGGACTGCTGCTACTAATATACTCAATGCATTCATTGAATCCAAGCTTGCCAAGATTTCAAGAGATCATAACATTCATGCACACAGCCTAGCCACTTTTGCTAGTACATGCAAGCTTCCCTTTGAGCCAAATCACCATTTTACTGCTGAGATAAAACATAGGCCTGCTATCCCAAATAATGTTAAAGATTGGCAAGTGTTTGAAAGTGATGCCCAGATTAACAACTTCCTCACTCTTGAGCATGAGTTTTCAAATATTAACATTGACATGGATGCTATGACGGATGAACAACAGCAAACAAATGAAAATCAGCAGGTTGTAACCGCTGTAACAGCCAAGCAAATCCTAAACCCAACTATTTTTGACAATGCAAACATAGAAGAGCTGAAACAGATGCATTTGGAGGATATAGTAGAAACAGAGGCCGAGATCGTTGATCTGAAAGATAACTTTCTCCCTGCTGGCCTCACTCCATTAGAAGATATGTTTGATGCAAATGATGTTCCCAAAAAGCCAAAAATACAGCCCCTAAACACTGCTATAGAAGAACACAACATTGGGATAGCAGACAAGCCCAAAATGATCAAAATATCTCAAACTTTACCACCCAATCAAAAACCAAATATATTGATTTGTTCAAAGAATTCCAAGATGTATTTGCTTAGAGTTATGAGGACTTGAAGTCCTATGACACTTCAGTGATCCAACACACCATTCCCTTAAAACCAAACCAAAAGCCCTTCAAACAGAATCTTAGAAGAATCAATCCCGTACTCCTTCCCTTAATTGAAAAGGAAGTGAAAAGGATGTTTGAAGCAGGTATCATAGCACCCATCAGATTCTGTGAATGGGTATCCAATCTTGTTCCCACAAGAAAAAAGACAGGTGATATTAGGCTATGTGTAGACCTAAGAAATTTAAACCAAGTCTCCCTAAAAGACCACTACCCCTTGCCAAAAATGGACCACATCCTACAAACAGTAGTGGGGTCATCTAGAATCTCTTTGCTAGATGGCTTTTCAGGTTTTAATCAAATACTGGTTCACCCAGATGACCAAGACAAGACAGCCTTTACCACACCGTGAGGAACATTTAAGTATGTGAAGATGCCTTTCGGACTTAAAAACGCTGGTGCTACCTTTCAAATGGCAATGGATATTGCATTTGCCAAGGAAATACATGATTTCCTAGTTGTCTACCTTGATGACTTAACCCCTTTCTCCAAATCCGATCAAGAGCACCTAAAAAATTTGAGGCAAATATTCATGACATGTAGGAAATATGGCATTTCCTTGAACCCCAAGAAATCCCTCTTTGGACTTGAAGAAGGCAAACTCCTTGGCCATATCATCTCAAAAGACGGTATTGGAATAGATCTGGAAAGGATCCAAGCCATCCTCCAAATCCCATATCCAAGAAGCATAAAAGAATTGCAAGCATTCCTTGGAAAAATCAACTTCTTAAGAAGATTTATTCCAAACCAAGAAAGCCTTTGAGAGTATAAGCAACATGTTAAAAAATGATCTAAGGTAAAATGGTCTCTTGAGACCAAGCAAGCCTTTGAGAGTATCAAAACTGCCTTAACCCAAGCCCCTGTCCTCACCAGTCCGCAATTTGACAAAGATTTCATCATATTTTCATTTGCATCTGAGCACACCATAGCTGTTGTCCTTTTGCAAAAGGATGACCAGGGAGCTGAAAAGCCAATTGCATTTTTCAGCCGAGCCTTAAGAGATGCCCCTTTGAAATACCAAATCATGGAGAAGCAGGCCTATGCCCTTTTTAAAGCAATCAAAGATTTCCGAGTTTACATTTTGTATTCACATGTGATTGCCTATGTCCCAAATGCTGTTGTAAAAGACATATTAATCCAAGAGGGGTTAGAAGGCAAAAGAGGCAAGTGGATTGCTAACATCCTTGAGTATGACATATAAATTAAACCAACCAAGCTCATAAAGGGACAAGGTTTAGCCAAACTGATGTCCAAAACAAACTTTCAAGCCTTAGACATCAACCAACTAGACAATGAACAGGAGCTGGCGACTCCACAGATCAGTGAAACCTTTTCGCAATCCCCATGGTATGCTGATATATGCTTTGTATTGTTAAACCTGTTTGCTCCCCCAAGATTGTCCAGAACCAAGAAAATATTTTTAAAAATGAAGGCTTCAAAGTTTTGTGTCATAGATGGTGCATTATTTTCGAAAAATCATGAAGGTATATTGCTTAATTGTTTAACCATGAATGAAACTAACAATGTCATGAAAGAATTCCATGCAGGGGACTGTGGAGGACATCTATATTGGAAGTCCACTACTGATAAAATTTTAAGGGCTGGTTTCTATTGGCCCTCTCTATTTGCAGATATAAAGAAGTTTGCTATCTCATGTCATAAATGCCAAATCTTTGAGGGCAAAAGAAAGTTATTACCCTTGCCCCTTAAGCCCATCTCAACCGAGAAACCTTTTCAACAATGGGGTCTTGATTTCATTGGAGAGATCCACCCCTCTTCCTCAGGCCAGCACAAGTGGATTTTAGTAGCCACCGATTATTTCACTAAATGGATTGAAGCCATCCCATGCAGACAGGCCAATGACTCCATCATTATCCAGTTCCTTGAGTGCAATATCCTTTCTAGATTTGGCTGCCCTGAGAAGATCATCACTGACAACGCCGTTGCTTTCAAATCCAAAAAGATGATCAGTTTTTGCCATAAATTTCACATTACCTTGGGCCACTCCACAACCTATTACCCCCAAGGTAATGGCTTGGCCGAGTCATCTAACAAGAGCCTGATTAATATTATCAAGAAGGTCTTAGAAGAAAACAAGAAGAACTGGCATAAAAAGCTCACAAATGCCCTATGGGCAGACAGACTTTCAACAAAAAAATCCATTGGGATGAGCCCTTATGAGCTGGTGTATGGCATGGAGGCCACGTTTCCATCCTCCTTGGGCACTCCTATCATGAAAATGTTGCAAGAGATCCAAGCAGAACCAAATGATATTCAAAGAAGAATCAATCAGACCATTCATCTTCAGCAAACCAGAGAGCAAGTTTATAACAGAGCTCAAATATTGCAAGAGAAACTCAAAAAGATGTTTGATAAAAGAGCTAAGGCTGAGGATTTCTACATTGGCAACAAAGTTCTAAGGTGGGACTCACGAAGAGAAGACAAGGGCAAATATTTTTTATGGAAAGGGCCATTTGTTATTTCTGTTGTTCAGGGAAATAACACATATTTCCTCAAGTCTGTAGAGGGCAGCACTGTTGAAGAAGGCCCTGTTAACGGCCGAATGCTAAAACATTACCATGATCCCTATTAAGGGGTACAATGTAGCTCTGTACATATCTCTTTGTACATTAATATTTGTATATATTAGCACTTTGTTTTATTTTTTTAGCAGTCTGAGTGTTAGAGGAGCAGCAGCAAAGTTTGCTAAGACACAGCCAGTGCAAGTACTCCATTTTTAAGGCTCTATCTCTGCATTAGTCTCAGCAAAACAGCAGGAGTAGCGCTGTCATATCACAGCAATTCATGATAAAAGGAAACTGGTTGTAGTTTGCAGTATCCAATCACAAAGTATCAATAAGAGAGGAGCATTGTTTAGTTTCACATCAACAGCTATTTCTAGACCAGAAGCTAAGGGAAATACATCAATTTTGATCCATGTTTGGTTCTATTTCAAAGGAAATGCTCAAGAAATATGGTATATAATAGCAAGCACGCAGAAGAAAGCAGGCAGTGCTATGTATTTCACAATATTTCAATGAAGGAGATGGCTACTCCTATTTCAGAGTTTCACATTTTTAGCAGCCAGCACAAGGAAATTCTTCAGTCCACAGCAACAATAGAAGATCAAGGCAGTCTGACCTGTTGTTCTTGGCTTTTCACAAGGAGAAGCCATCCCCAAGTGGAGCCACTGTTAGCCTCATGTTGCAACAGGTGTTCATCTTTCATGATTGACATTTGTACATGCCAAATATATTATACTTTGCATGCTGCAATGCTCCATATTTCCTGAAAAGAGGCCAAAGAAGAGGCCATGAAAGTGTGCCAGTTTAAATACCACTACTGTATCCCAATTTTGATGAGTTATCCATTTTTGAAGAAGTTTCTGTTAAGGGAAATCCAAACAGCCTAATCTTAGCTTCCCTAGGTTTCAATTTCTTGTTTTAGAATATAGAGAGTCATTATTTGTCCAAACAGTTCAATCTTGGCAGATTTATAGATAGGTAGAGAAACAAAGGAGCCCAACTGCTTAATCTGGGCCCTTGGAAGAAATAAGTGTAGACTTAGATAGAGGGACAGCAAAAAGAGAAAAGGATAATCTGGGTCTGCAAGTCCAAGTGCACGTATGCAAAGGAAGAAAAAATGCTAGGTAAGTAGGCTGGGTAAGTAGTTTTGTGGTTGCAGAATCATGCTCTGTAATCCATTTCATGTTTTCAGGTGTTATATCTTCACAGATCACAGTTATGATGCAGTTTTCCATTCAGAGGAGCTCAAGTGAGGCATGTCTAACTCCCCCTTCTTCTCATTTCCCAAATCACTCACTAACTTCCCTGAAGGGGTCAAGATCTGCTTGATACCTCTTACTTTCATCATTTTCCATATCATTTGCCTTGGTAAAGATCTGCTTTGCTCAAGGCATGTTCATACTTCATCTATGAATCCTTTTCCCCATAAATAGCCTAATATTCGCATACTTAGCGCTTTCTGATCACTTGTCATATTAACTACTAATTTTACTATGTAGCTCCCTATCTATCTCCCCTTCCCCTACTAAAAATATGTTAATAACTCCCCTACGTACATATTCCCACCCCTTGGCATTTTTTAGCCACATTTATCAAGTCTGGGGAAATATTAAGTCCATCTGGGACCTATATTTAACCCATCCGCGTTCATATTTTGTGATAAAGTTGGTTCGAATCACACCCATGCCGCATTAACCCATAAAAACCCACATTATTAAAGTCCCCCCCCCCCACCATATGAAAACACACAAAAATTGCGCGCGGGCCCCGTCCCTAACCGTCCGCCACCTTACTCGTGCCGCCGACCGTCAAATCTGGCGCGCCCAAGATCTACGGTGGGCGGGCCTTTTTGTGCCCCGATGTGCCGAGGGTTAACGCCCGGGAGATGGGCGGTTTTCCCGTCGTACTCCCGCCACGCATCACCCTCTCAGCTGTGGCAGAGCCCCCTCCTCCGATACCGCCTGCGCACAAAAGCGGTGCGCCCGAAACCGGATACCGCCTTTCCTCCTCCTGCGTCAGCACCACGTCATGCTGACGTCATCATCCTGCGTCGGCCTCCTGCCGCCGTGTCCTTGCCATGTCACCACCACGTAACCTCCTCCACCGTACCGCCACGTCACCCGCCGTACTGCTGACATCACCCTGCCACGTCACCCGCCGTACTGGGTCCCACCGCATGACGTCATGCTGACGTCACCGTCAAAAAGCGCGAGAGGCGCAAATCGCAGCCTAGGAAGCCCGGAATCAAAATCTGAGGCAGTTTTTGATGCGCGATTAGCGCCTAGCGCTAATCGCGCATCGCTACGGGAAATAGGCCAAAATGGAAATCCCTTTCGTGGCTCAGCCTCCAGCAGGCCCGAAAGGCGCAGAATGACATGAATTTCTTCGCGCAGCATTCAGAAAGGGGCAAACACAGTTTTAAAAGCAAACAGAGGGCCGAACAGTAGCCATGAAAGGTCGATGCAACAGTTTAAAGAGTATCAGAAGTGAGAAAGGCGCACATTCAATGCCAAAGCATATCAAGGAAGCAGCAAGTAGTATCAGTCGTATGTTTTAAATGAAAACCTTTATTCCCAATGCAGTTGGACATTGAATGACCTCCAACAAAGTCAAAGAAAGCAGTAAAGGCCAATCAAGGCTCTCCCATCACAGTTAATGCTCCTCAGAACCACTCAAGAGCATGGATCAAAACCCAAAGCACAGTTATGGCTAAGTGATCAGCACAAAGCCATAAAGACAACACATTAAACTCCTTTTGGTACAGCTGCACCCAGCGCAGCTCGAGGATATTTTCCCGCATTTATTTCAGACATGTGTTAGGTTAAAGACACTTATTACAGTAGATCTGTCTGAGATTTGATCTTTATAGATATTTTACTTATAAAAACCACCCTAATTCACTGTTTAAAGGGTTGGTTGGTTGTATAGCTCCAAGAGAGACTCGCTCTGTATACCTGATGTTTTACTTAATCAAAGACTGCTGAAAAGCTTGGAGGAATGACTGTGTGCTGTGTATGAATGTTTTGAAGAATTGAATGTGGAATTCTTGTGCTGCAACATGACTCAATAAGTGTTTCTTACCTTTGTTTTCCATTGATGTACCATCCAAAATAGCAGAAATAATGAATAGTTTAGAATTGGTTTAAATGCCCTCTATGCTCAATTTATGTTGTTTCTATATGTTTTCATCTGAATTAGAAATGAATATGAATTCCCTGTGGCTCATATTTCCCCTAATTCACTCATGTTTGACAGTTATCTAGGGATTCTTCACTGCTCCTAGATAGAGCTCATTCACCTCCCCTCTGCTAAGCTGAACAAGAGATTCTTAACTGCCTCTCATTCCTAGCCTTCACTCCATCCTTTAGCTTGAATGATTGTTTCATGTGCAGCTATCTTGCTCCATATTCCCTCTTGTGACCAAGAAAATGCACCAGCAGTCCTACTCCTTGACTCCACGCCCAATGGTTCTAAAACTTTCATGCTATCCCTGCCTCTTTACTTGAAAGCATCATCCATCCCACCAAAAATAAAACAAAACCCCTTGTACCCAATAACTAGCCTAAAATCATCATCAACAAAGCTAAATCCTAAAGAGAGATCCCTCTCTGACTGCTGGTGGGCTAGCACCTGCAGTCCAAAGATTGGTTTGTGGTTACCTCGGCCGTATCCCTCAAGGAGCTAAGGGACAACCTGAGTGTTAACAGGGCTTACCCAATTAGATTCCTCCATTATTTCAATAATGCCTTCTTCAAGCATCTTATCCAATTCCAAGCGAACCTTTTCCTTGTATTTGGGATTAAGGCGATATGGCCTCTGCTTAATGGGCTTCGCATCTAGTTTCAGGGTTATTCTCGTCACCTATGATGCCTTTGAAGCCTGAAAATTTTGTAGGAAAAAGGTCCTAGTACTCGCGGAGTAACTCAACAACTTTATCCACTGTGGCATCATCCCAATAATCCCCGATCTTCGCAAACTTCGGCTCTGCCTCTATGCCAATGTTTACTTTCCTAGTTTTCAATAGCACGGTGATCTTTGGATTCTCTATCTACAGTCCCTCAATCTCACGGTGGCCTTCTACTTCTGGGATATTGATATTCCTTGAATCTTGATCCTCCACTTCAGCAGTCATATTATAGCATTCCAGCGCTTTCGAACCCATCTTCAAAGTTGAATGTCCTCACGAACCCTTCTCTTAAGATATCCCACTCCATGGTTCTATGGCAAAGCTTTGTTTCCAGGTACCAATTCATTGGTATTATATCCAAAGTGTGACAGAATAAATGCACCCACTCTAGCTGTGGCTCCATTCCATAAACCTTAGTCCACTTTGCCAAATGATGGTGTGGATCATTCCTGCCATCATATTTCTCAATTAATCGTACTTTAGGACGATCAAATCGCTTCCTCATCATCCTTCTGTAATCATGCCACTCACCCAATTTGTCTTTGTGCGTACCCCACCACCTAGCAGGCGTAGCGTGGAGTGCCCAGTCCAACGCCTGAAAGTGGTAATACTCTAGAACTTCTCTTTCAAAAGCATCCAAAAATTTGTCTATGTCATTTAAACCATCATAATAAGGTAAATTTCTTACCTCTAACGACACACAACGCAGTGATTTGGTCATCATGTTGCAACACAGTGTGGATACTTCATGCAGCCCGTTCTACCAACGTTCCAATTCTTTGTCTGAATCTGAAGTACAGGAACTTTCACGATCCCATGCAATTCGTACTTTAGCTGTTGGATTAAACCAGTATTGGTCTCGCACTGTTATTTTATAGATATGATCCGGTCCTTCCGCTGGGTCCAATGGTACTACAATGCGGAGAGATTTCCTTTCAAACGACATTGTCCGCTTCTTCAAATTCATGTCGATAGCCCAATCAATTCCCAGGAGTGTGGGGTATGGGTTGTTGTCATCAACAATCTCTATGACTTCAAAATCGACCAGGGTGCTTGAACCTTCTATATTGACGGTAACTCCCTGCAACCTTCCCATACAGATAATATTTTGCTGGTTCGCCAT
Source organism: Pinus tabuliformis (assembly GCA_031772625.1). Lineage (NCBI taxonomy): Eukaryota > Viridiplantae > Streptophyta > Pinopsida > Pinales > Pinaceae > Pinus > Pinus tabuliformis. The sequence goes on along the minus strand of CM062817.1, from coordinate 855,183,993 downwards.
GCTCAGTTGAATCGGAGACCACTGCAGCGCAGGTCTCCCCATTCTCTCTCAGTTTTGTTTAGGAAATATGTTCCTGTCAGATCCCAAATCCAGAATAACCAAATCCATCTCATAGTCTCCTATTTGTGCGGTAAGCTTCATCTCATGCCTTGTTCTTGTTTGATGCTTACCGAGCTTTTTGACTACGCGTGGTCCATCAAGAGCATTATCCTTTCCGGCACACTTGTTTATCAACTCTTGTAGCCCTTTCGCATCGTTGCTGTCGCGTATTAATTTCATACTAGTTTCCAAGAATGTGGTAAGCACGGAGGGGTCAACGTCTATAGGCACGTTGGTATTTGGCAGTTTTTTCTAATCTCCTGAGGTAGAGGCTTCAACGAATCTTTTCTTCGCTTCCATGAACATTTCCTTCTCATGCTCTAGATAAAACCCAACCTCCTTTTCTAGAGCCTTGTGGACCCATCCACCTTCCTCAGGCTGCTTTCCCTTATCATCACTAGTCGCGATCCCACTTTGCAAAACGATATTCACATTCAGGTCCTCTTCACGAGGCTCAACCCTCATCATCTGTAAGTTCTTGGTAGGATGCTAAGGTTGCACCTTATTCTCCTGCATCTTAGCCATCAACACAGGCCATTCTTCAATTGTGTGGTCAAACTAAGTGCATTATTAACATGACAGATGTGTCTGATTCGTACACTCTCACGCGTAGTGTCCTGGCATTCTGTAATTTTAAAAAATGACATGCCCACGACCTCTACCAGGTCCTCCTCCTCCTCGGCCGCATCCACATCTGTGATACCCTCCGTGCATTCCCCCAGCGTTCTGATCCGGAGGCTGAGTTTCTGCCTACATTCGGTATTTAGGTGTCCTTTCCATCATCAATTCATAGCTATAGTAGTTACACTCATCGTGGTCCACCGATTTATAGAAATTGCAAAATAACTATTGCGGCATCTGTACAAACTTCTGCAGCAAATGAAAATTATCTATGACATGTTTTCCGGCTACTTGACAAATAACACACCACAGCGCAGGCACCACACTTGATCCTGCTAGAGCCTCCTGCCTTAGGGGCATATGCCCTCCTCCTATGATGTGATTCACAAAGACATGGCAGTGATCTTTATCATGTCCCTGGTTTTTACACTTGAGACACCAAACTTCTTTGTGTACCTCTGGCCGAGCCGCTTTTTCCTTTTTCAAGCTCTGCAACTCCAAGCAAAGGTTCTGCAACTCCGCGTGAATCTATTGAACTCCTAAAGAAGTGTCCTGAATAGGTGTTTCATGCAATCTCATCGCAATTTCTAGGGCTTCCACCTGAGTTCCTATATTTTTCTATGATAAAGCAACCCTTAGGTGGGGCAAGAGCGAAGCTACAAACCATTCACGGTGCTGACTATCCATGAGATTCATATTAGCTTCACGATCTGGAACTTCAATATTTGATCTAATTCCCATGGTGTTTCACCAGGCCTCATCATGATTTCCTTGAATCCAATTACTAATTGTGATTCAGACTTAGGCTTACCAAATTCTTTGTTCAGAGCAGTCTGAGTGTCTGCTAATGATGCCAGCGGGTTATCGGTGCAGTACTTAATGTACCATGTCAGTGCACGATCCTGCAGAGCGGTAACCAACTGTGCCTTATTTATATTATCATCCATAATTTATTTTTTTGTCCATACAACCTTCTTAACAAACCAAAACTGATCCGGATCTTCACTTCCTAAGCCCTTGCAAACTAGAAACTTCATTGTATTCGACATGTTGACTGGCGGTGGTGGTGGTGGTGGTGGTGTGGGCGAAGGTGTATGTTGTGGAGGTGAAGGTGGAGGTGGTGTGGACGAATGAGGTATTCACGGAAAACCCTGCCTTATTAACTAGACAACACTCTGCGGTGAAGCCTGTGTTGCTCCCTCTTCGTCACTTAGAGGAGGTTCAATCAACGGGCTATATTTAGGGCATGTTCTCCCCCTATCCCTGAAGAAATTTTCACTCCACATAGCTCCAAGCATCAAGGTAATGGCATAACCCACTTTTCACACAAGAGCATCTTAATCCAAGTATTCAAAGATCTCAAGTACTTACCTCGCAATCCTTTGAAGAAGCTTCGCTCCACTTCATTGTAACTGACTAAGGTGTCGACTGTGAACTCTGTAACAAATCCGCCGATGACTCGATCAAGGCAGTGATCCACTGCACATGCGATCTTATCTTTAGAAGCTTCCAACCTCCGCATGAGCTCGAGAGTCCACATTATCAGACTGTCAAGTTTCCACCTCCCGTGGCCATCTGCCAATTTAGAAAATCACTCATATAGTTCAATTGAGAAGGTGCAGAAAATGATTTCGTGTATTTCTGTGTATAAATATCTGTCCAACCACTATTCTTTTGTCAGGCGCAGATTTCTTTTTTCTTGTTCCACGAATTCGTGAGTCTTTCTATCCAACCACTTCTTAATTTATTTCTTTTTCGGATTCTAGTGATGCGACATCACACATCTCTTTATGCATATCCCAGTCCTGGAAATGCAACCATTTGTTGGCTTAGGGGGTCCTCACCAAGGTTCAGAGTTAGTTACGCCAAACAAATCCCTACACTACTGGCCCTTTTGATATCAATCCACAGTGTGTGGACTGAAGTCTCACCCGAAGCAATATGGGGGGATGTTGGAACCAATTTTCCGCACCCTGAGATCAGTATAATGTCCCTTTGGTGTCCTAGATCTGCCCTCGCGCAGACCTCTATGCTTCTACAACCTATTGCTATAACTTCCTTTAATCGGCCTCTAGACCTCTGTGAAGGTCTACGATTGGCTTTTGCGGACCCTGAATAGGCAAATTATCTACTTACGCACATCATAGATTACTCTTGGACCATTAATTGCTCAGATCTACATAAGTGTTCGATAATTCTAAAAGAATTCGTTATAGTCTTCGCATAATCACTTAAAATTAATTGCATTTAGATAACAATGTGAAACAAGTCACACGTCAATACATCATTATTTCATAAACCCATTATTCATCACAGCATAAAGCGCATTCATACATAACAGAATTTAATAGTAACACAGGAATTTTTGCAACAATCTTCTTTATTGATATTCGATTAAGCTTATAGACTCGAGACTTCCCTGTGCACTCAACTACAAGGGTCTGTGCACTTAGCTGCGGACACTACTCTAGCCCTCTGTGCACGTAGCTGCAGAGCCTTCTCCTCCTCTAAGACTTCTACTTTTGCACTAGACTTCTTCGTTCGTACCCATAGACAACTTCTTACTTTCCTTAGACATCCCTACGTACCTATTTATACAATTCCATGGTCCGCGGACCATGGGTAGATCTTCAAAAGCCAACTCAAGTTACATAAAAGAAGGGAAAAAAACCCTTTTTGAATCTTTAACTGACTACGCTCTACTTGACCACAATTTGCAGAGACTTCACATCTTTATACATCAAAACTTGGCCTTTTGCCCCAAAAATGACCCCAGTTGACCCCATCCTAACATTCCCTTTCATTTTTAGCACATTTGGAGCCTTTTCCTGAAATGATACAAGAAACTATTTGTCACAAACTCTTTCTTTTGACTTTTCAAGGGAAGAAAGGCACCTATAGGTTAAAAAAAAATCCCGCACCACCTCTGAGTGTTAAAAAGTGGGTCCCATCACCTTGCATTACCTCTACAAGTTCATTGTGGTCTTATTTATAGACCTATTTTAGCAAAAAGCTACAACAACAAGTTTTTTTCACCTATTTGGCTAGGGGAATGTGTCATTGGTCTTCTAATCTAATACCTCATCAATCCACCAAGTCAAAACCAGTATCTAAGAACTTTAAAAAATGGCCTAAAAATTCCACCACAAACTCCATACATTTAAGCCTATTTCATAGAAAAAAAATAGATTTGACTTTTCTTCACTTTTTGATGAAAAGGAAGCCACCACCATGTCTCTAATTATCATCCTCATCGAGCCAATCAAGTATAAAGGGAATCCCAAAACTTTCAAAAATTGGAATTTTTATATGGGTTAGTTTCTTGCCTCCTTCCCATATCCACGACTTTACCTTTCCATTTTCCATTTTCCACCATGTCCACCTAAAAAACACTTACATGATCCCCATAAAGTATCCACAGTGATCACAACTCCAAGAAATGGTGAGTTTATGGAGCTCTTGTGACTGCTACAAGAAAAATTATTTCTTATAATAACCTTCAAGGGCCCAATAGAGCCACCATTTACCATCATAAATTGAAGGGAAAAGGCCAGGAGGGCCTTGGAATCATCATATTGACAATAAATAGACCCCAACAATGAAGAAGTAAATCTCCATGTAGTCAGAAATGAGAAGAGGATCTCCATGTAGTCAGAAAAGAGAAGTAGATCTCCATGCAGTTAGAATGAGAAGCAGATCTACATGCTGTCAGAAATGAAAGAAGAAAACCTTCAACAACACCTACAAACATTCTTCAACTCCAAAGTGCCATCAAGCGGTTGCATAGGTAAGCAAGGTATGGAAATCAAACCCTTTGGATTCCATGAAACTCTATGTAATTTATCTTGTGTGTGTCTAAGTATGAGGGGTCACTATAGGCAGCCATCCAAAGACTAAATTCTTGTCCAAAATTAACCTTTACCAACCTCAAATCCCACATGTGGGGACATAAAGAGACAATAGGAAATCTCATGCAAAAAGGTGTTTTTAAACTTATGTGTTGACGTGGCATGATCTCATGATTTTAACTTTAAATTACAAGTGATAATTAAGACAACTACTCCTGCATGTTGAGCCCACCCACCACCTCATACAACAACTCAAGCCTGACATATGCCACCTCAAATCAACAAGAAATAATGAAAGAAGTTTTCATGATGCAGGAGAGTTGCTGCTACAAGAGAGTTGTTATATAAAAAAAATTGCTACAGGAGAGCTACTATATAAAATACCTGCTACACAAGTGTTGCACAATAATTAATTAATTGCTATAGTGTATAGAGAAAAATAACATAGCTATAACGAGTTTGTTATATACAATATAGGCTACAAAATGGTAAATTCTCCCAGGATAAGTCCAAGTCATCAGGTACAACATAATTCTAATAGTAGTCAAGAAGATTAACCTGCAGTCTGAGAACCCACCTTCAGAACCTTCAACAAACTTCTTTGCATCCATCTCACTTATTCCCATGCCTTTTCCAAGTGTCCTGCATAATTTACAAGTCTCTTCTATTCATTTTAATTATTGTCCTAAATTGCCACAGGAAAAATCTTGTATTGCTATAGGAACCCGCCAAGCATAGAAAAGGGGTGCAGAGTTGAATTTTTTCCATCTGTGGGCAAGGGAGAAGGTCTCTAGTAGACACTAGCACCTACACATTCCATCAATATTAAATTTTCTCATCATTATTTCACTAACCACCCTCAAAAATCCAACCTTCCTCCTCCTTTCCACTAATCATCAATAGAGAATGCCTCTCCATCACCACAAATAACCTCCTCTTCAATTATAAGAATTTTTTAAAGTCGCAACTAGAAGGAATTATGAGCCTGAGGAGATTTTTGTGGATACTATAGGAAAGCACATAGTCCTATAGTAGTTTGTAGAAGCCCTGCATGCCCAAATTTGTAGTATCAATCTGATAAGCTATGAAAACCACCATATCCCAGGAACTTAGAAAACAAGCCTTAGTAGCTACAAGATATCCCATAGGTTGCTACAGGATACTCAATCACCAACAATCAATAACATCACGTCACCCACAATAATGACACTCCAACCACCTGAACCTTTAGAGCAGTGTGTGGAGAAACAAGAAGAACAAAAAATAAAGCAACATATAGAGCAAAGAATGGAGCAACAAACAGAGTATGAAACATGGCAACATAGAGAGCAAAAAATAGAGCAACCAATGGCACCACAAAATTAGAGGAAAGTTGAGGACAACCAAAGGAGAAAGGATTGAGTTGTGCTAGGGTGAGAAATAGTTTCAGTAGGCGGGAGATGATGGGCCCCAGAAATGGATATTTTATAAGGCCCATTTGGTCATTCCTAGGCACCTAAAAAATTTGTTTAACCCGCTTAATTTCACATTATGGTGTTAATTCATAGTCTTAATGGGTCCTTAGGAATTTGATTTATCCTTGCTTATTATGTGCCTAATATTATTTATTTTACACTAGAATAGTGAGAATATTAGGTATATTCTGAAGATCTACAAAATGGTAGAATTAATGACTTTCTCTTGGCTACAGGATGGACCAAGATTGGATTATAAATAGATAGGATAATATAAAATTATTGAATAGATCTGAAGATCCAATGATTGAGAAAATCTAGGTATGTGTTCCCTACTATAGGATAATCCATAACTCAACATTTAATGAAGATTATTGTTGTTAGGGACCAGATTGAATTTTTGAGGGATTTTGGAGGGGAAAGAAAACCTTCTTTCAAGGAGGCTACTTCCCCCATAAACTTGTATGAGTACTATGTTGGGTCCCTATAATACTAGTGATTACCCCATTACTATTGTAGTTATACCCCTTATTTATATTATTGTGCCCCTATTACCCCCATATTGTTATTTCTGTGCCCCATAGAATCCCTCTATTGTTATTTTTGTGGCTTTATGTTATTATTGTTAGGTCGGCTGGATTATATTGTGACTCCTTAGACTCCTATATATAGAAAGGAGGTTTTGTCATTTGTATCATCGAAGAATTGTTCATTTATGTAATGTAAAGGAGGTTGCCCCCTCGAAGAGGCTGAATTCTAAGGCGTTGATCTTTCTTTTCTATCTTTTCTTGAGCTGGTTTCATAACATTTGGTATCAGAGCTTTGGAATTCTAGGGTTTCGCTGCTCCAAACAGGTCATCGTGGCATTTTCGCTATAACTTTTTTTCTGTGACGTTTCAGAAGTCGCAAAAAAAACCCATTTGAGAAGAATTGGCGCTGAACCTTGGGTCCGAATTTCAGAGCTTTTTGCGCAATATTTTCGGAGATATGATCTGAGGAAGTTGACCTTTTTGCAGACTCTTGAATTACATTCAAAACAGGTGATTTGGGGAAAATCGTCATAACTCTCTCTCTGAGGATCGGATTGAAATTTCGTAAAAAGGTACGTATGGAAACTGTATATTTGGAACCAAATCAGTTTGTATGGTATCAATGGCTTTGCTCTCGTAAACAATTTATCACTTGGGCAATTTTTACGGAAGAATTGATAGCACATTATGAAGATACAAAAAGCAACACTTTTTTTAGCCAATTGATAAGTCTCAAACAAAAGGGTTCAGTAATGGAGCACATTGAGGAGTTCCAAAAATTGAACATAAGGGTAAAAGATATTCCAGAGGAGCATAGGATTGATGTGTTCATAGGGTCTTTAAAGGATAATATCCAACATGATGTTCGCCTTTGGGAACCTGATTCATTAGAGAAGGCATTCAGGTTAGCAAGAAAAATGGAAAGCAAAATTATGGCAACCAGGAAGCATACCACTCACAACTATAAAGACGGAAGTGTTGTTGCCCCTAGTCTTCCACAACCTATAAGGTTGACACCACAACAATTGGAAGAAAAAAGAGCAAAAGGGCTTTGTTACAGTTGTGATAGCAAATACACTAAAGGTCATAAGTGTGCTGAGAAGAAATTATTCTACATAGATTGTGAAGAGGAAGAAGAAAAGGAGCAAGAAAGGTCAAAAGAAGAAGATATACTCCAGGAACAAAGCCTAGATGAAGAACAAATAAATCCGACCATATCTTGTAATGCATTGGCGGGAATTACCACTCCTCAAACCATCAAGATAGAAGGACAAATCAAGAAGAAAAAGGTAATAGTGTTGATTGATTCAGGAAGCACCCACAATTTTATTCATTGTAGGGTAGCAAAAGAATTGAATTGCTTCCTATATCCAGCACCAGAGTGTCAAGTGATGATTGCAAATGGAGGAACAATAAATTGCTCTGGAAAGTGCCATAATATCAAGCTATCCATGGGAGAATATGTATTGACTAGCCCAATGCTTTCCATTCCAATGGGAGGTGCGGATGTTGTACTAGGAGTCCAATGGCTACAATCCTTGGGTACAATAGCTTTTAATTTTCAAGAACTTTTCATCAAATTTTCTGCAGAAGGAAAGGAAGTTGAATTAAGGGGTATTGCAGGGAAACCAGGAAAGATAATCAGCTCTCATGGTATGACAAAGCTTCTAAAAAAGGAGCAAAGAGGTGTAATTGCACAATTATGCTCGCTAGATGTTTCCACATTGGAATCATCTATTTCTCCAGATCTCCAAAAAGTCTTGGACAATCATTCCAAGGTATTTGAGACTCCCAAGGGTCTCCCACCTATGCGTGATCATGATCATGCTATTCATCTGATTCCAGGAAGTGTTCCTCCAAACATCAGGCTGTACAGATATCCCTATGTCCAAAAAAGTGAAATTGAACGTATGGTTGCAGAAATGCTAGAGGCTGGTATAATTCAACCAAGTCAAAGTTCTTTCTCAGCTCCAGTAGTATTGGTGCACAAGAAGGATGGATCATGGCGCATGTGTCCAGATTATAGGGAGCTCAACAAGCTCACTATTAAAGATAAGTTCCCCATTCCTGTTATTGATGAATTACTGGATGAATTGCATGGATCAATTTACTTCACCAAGTTGGATCTTCGTTCGGGATATCATCAAATCAGAATGAAGATTGAAGACATTCCAAAAACGGCATTTAGAACTCATGAGGGTCATTATGAATTTTTGGTCATGCCTTTTGGCCTTACCAATGCACCTTCAACATTTCAAGGTTTGATGAATTCAATTTTCAAACCATTCCTTAGAAAATTTGTGTTAGTATTTTTTGATGATATACTAATCTACAGCAAGTCTTGGAAGGATCATGTTGAACATGTTGACAGGGTGCTACAACTATTGGAGGAGAAACAATTATATGCAAAAAGATCCAAATGTTTCTTTGGAGTCCAGGAGGTGGAATATTTGGGTCATATTGTATCTCATGAAGGAGTTAAGGTAGACCCTAGCAAAATTAAAGCCATTAAGGAATGGAAAATCCCCACATCCATAAAGCATCTGCGAGGATTTCTTGGGTTGACAGGGTATTATCGCAAGTTTGTTAAGAATTATGGGAGAATAGCAGCACCTCTAACAACATTATTGAAGAAAGATTCATTTTCATGGACTCCGGAAGCAACAAAGGCCTTTGAACATCTTAAAGAGGCAATGTGCCAAGCACCGGTCTTAGCTACACCGGACTTCACAAAAACCTTTATTGTGGAATGTGATGCTTCAGGAAATGGAATTGGTGTTGTTCTAATGCAAGATGAAAGACCCATTGCTTTTGAAAGTCGTCCAATCAAGGGAAAGTTTTTAAGCAAAGCTATTTATGAGAAGGAAATGTTGGCAATACTCCATGCACTTAAGAAATGGCGACCCTACCTAATGGGAAGACACTTCAAGGTAAAAACGGATCATGATAGCCTTAAATACTTTTTAGAACAAAGATTATCCTCTGAAGAGCAACAAAAGTGGGTCACAAAGATGTTGGGTTATGACTTTGAAATCATCTACAAAAAAGGGAAGCAAAATGTGGTGGCAGATGCACTCTCAAGAAAGGATGAGGATGTGGAAGCATTGTTGTGTGCCATTTCTATTATCCAACCAGATTGGATAAACGAAGCAAGGGAGGAATGGAAGAATGACGAAGAAGTGTGGGCACTTATTCGAAAGCTACAACAAGATTCCAGTACTTCTGATACATTTAGCTGGAAAAATGATTCGTTATGGTACAAAGATCGCTTATACCTCTGTAAGAATTCCCAGCTAAAACAAAAGATTCTTATGGAATTGCACACTTCTCCCTTAGGAGGGCACTCAGGATTTTTAAAAACTTACCACAGGGTTAAGAAGGAATTTTTTTGGGATGGCCTTAAATCAGATATTCAAAAGTTTGTGGTGGAATGTTTGGTTTTCCAGCAAAATAAAGTTGAAACAATTAAGACACCGGGTCTATTACAACCTTTATCCATTCCAAGCCAACGTTGGGAGGAGGTTTCAATGGATTTTATCACAGGTTTACCCAAGTCTGAGGGAAAGAGTGTCATCATGGTGGTAGTTGACAGACTTACCAAGTATGCACACTTTTGTGCATTATCACATCCATTTAAAGCCAGTAGAGTTTCTACTGCATTTATGGAAACAGTTCAAAAGCTACATGGAAACCCAAAGATTATTGTAAGTGACAGAGATCCCATTTTCACTGGAAATTTTTGGACAGAATTATTTTCTTCTCTTGGTACTCAGTTAGCTCATAGCTCATCTTATCATCCTCAATCTGATGGGCAAACTGAGATAGTAAACAAATGTTTGGAAGGATATCTTCGTTGCTTTGTATCTGATAAACAGACACAATGGGTCAAATGGTTGCCTCTGGCTGAATGGTGGTATAACACTTCCTTCCATACAGCAACAAAAATGACCCCATTTATGGCACTTTATGGGTATCAACCGCCATCCATCACATCATATTTAAGAGAAAATTCTAAGGTTCAGGCAGTGGAACATCACATCGAACATCAACAACAAGTCCTCCAACTCTTAAAGGATAACCTCGTGTTGGCACAAAATAGAATGAAACAACAGGCAGATCAACATCGCAGTGAAAGAAGTTTTGATGTAGGTGATTGGGTATTCCTACGGCTACAACCATATAAGCAAATGTCCCTAAAGCAAGCTAAGAAGGATAATAAATTATCACCAAAGTATTATGGTCCGTACAAGGTGTTGCAAAAGATTGGTACTATGGCATACAAATTGGAGCTTCCTGCAGCTTCTCGATTGCACCCAGTCTTCCATGTTTCATGTTTAAAGAAGGTTATAGGTGACAAGCTCCCAATTCAAACAATATTGCCAGAACTTGATGAGGAAGGAAAAATTATATTGGAACCGGAAGCAGTCACAGAAACAAGAACTCGACAGCTACGAAATCGATCAATTTCAGAGTATCTTATCAAGTGGAAGAACTTATCCGCTGAAGATTCCACATGGGAGGATGAGAATTTTATGCAGAAGTATCCAGAACTACTCAAGCGTTGAGGACAACACTTTTTTTGAAGGAGAGGGGCATGTTGGGTCCCTATAATACTAGTGATTACCCCATTACTATTGTAGTTATACCCCTTATTTATATTGTTGTGCCCCTATTACCCCCATATTGTTATTTCTGTGCCCCATAGAATCCCTCTATTGTTATTTTTGTGGCTTTATGTTATTATTGTTAGGTCGGCTGGATTATATTGTGACTCCTTAGACTCCTATATATAGAAAGGAGGTTTTGTCATTTGTATCATCGAAGAATTGTTCATTTATGTAATGTAAAGGAGGTTGCCCCCTAGAAGAGGCTGAATTCTAAGGCGTTGATCTTTCTTTTCTATCTTTTCTTGAGCTGGTTTCATAACATACTAATTCGAATTAGCCTTTAGGGAGAGGAAATTTTTGGTATTTTTGGGAAGAACATTGATTATTTAGTAGTTCTACTTTCATTTCCAGCAATGATGCACTCAACTTGTTTCCAATAATAAAATATAGTTTCATTTTCATCTTATAAGCCTTGATTTCCGTTATATGACTCTGAGTATCCTTGGGCTTGGCCATCCCAGGAGCCTCAGAGTCCTGTTGTGCCATTTCTTTTATCTTCTTTTCAACATTTTCTTGTTTATGTACATTTCCCATTTCTGCACTTAGTGTTCATGCTTCATTTGTTGAAGGTTATATTGATTAAATTATTGAAATGAGTTTGTTTTCAAGTTATTTAGATAATCAGTAGTGTGATGCATCATTAGCATAGTTTAGTAAAGTCATTTTCATCATTAGATTACCTAGATTATATTACTAGTTCACTGTTATGAAATGTCTGGTTTTAGTAGTAAACTTATACTGAATTTTAACATGTGTTAATGAATCTCTTTTGAGTTGATTTAGTAGGTTAACTCAATAGACAGCCTTGCTATAAGTTTCCTATAGTAGTCTATTTTCAAGCTTCTCCTTTGCCTAGATTCATTCCAAATTCATGCTAGAAGTATATTTATGTCTTAGAATAGCCTATGAATGCTCTGAGATCACTTTGGTTGAGTTGAGGCTTGATTAGGTTTCCATTAGCTTATGCATTGCTTGCTTCTTTAATGTTGAATTTTGCAACTAGATTAGATTCTATTTCTTGAAATTTACTCTCAGCAAGGTGTGATTTCTTTCCTGCAAAAGTATATTAGAGAAGTGTTACCCTTCTACAAAAGTACTATACGTGTGCTTTACATTTCTACAAGTAGAATATATTTCCTTTTAATAATTTACTTTTCTACAAAGTAGAATAGATTTTCTTTATTGTCATTTCCTTTTCCAGCAAGATATATTAGATTTGTTTTGTTGTCATTTTATTTTTGCAATCTTAGAACTAGCAACTTGACTAATTCACTACTCACTTGAATGTTTCATTTCCTTCTTTCATTTGCATCAAAGGGAGACAAACTAGGAATAGGAAGGTTTTTGTTGCACATACAGTGCCGACCCCTCTTAAGTTTGTATGAAACCCGAGTTGATAATTAAAGGAGGCTCTTGGGGTTGCAGCAATCTTCCTACAATACCGATATCCATCATTTAGGCTTGGAAACATTGCCCCAGGAGGTTGATGCAGCTAAAATAAAAAAATAAAAAAAGTAGCATATAATGGACACAAGAAAGAAAAAAAAGAGAGAAAATTATAAAAATTCAAAAGATGGTCAAGACATTAATATTAGCACTTGGGAAAAATCAAAGCAAGAGATCTACCCCTTATCATTATGACTATGACCCAGTTTTTGGGGCTAATGTTTCCCTTTCACATCATCAAAAAAGAACCCTTGCATGTCCCAACCCTTAGTGGATGATGAACTGCCCCACCACTAAGGAGGTAACCAATGTTATACATCGTTCACAACATACTCTCATTTCATTAAGGTTTGAGTAGTAATATAAATAAAAAACAAGAAAAAGAAAAAGTAAATAAGAGGGGTGGAAAAACAAAGGTTGGGTTAACTCATGCATCCACAATTTCTCCCTCTTCACACTTGCATGCCTAATATGTGGAATTCCTCATTATTGATATCCCTTTTACCATGGAATTTGGTCTTGAGATGCCTTCTCCCCTTTTGTTCCATCATTATTCACATGACACCTATGGATATAAGGGTGCACGAAGGACGTGTCACTTCCATTTTGGGGTTTGAAACGCGTAAGAGGGTCATATTTTAGCCACTCCTACCTAGGGAGGTAACATTTTTACATGACTAAGGCACAAATTTTGGAAGAGGAACCTTGTGCGAAGTGCCAGATTACCTATTAATTGTAATCTTGGTTCACTTAGATGAAAAAATGATTAAATATATATGATTCCATAATTTTTAACACTATATATTGTGTCTGATTAGTAGGTGGTTTCATTATGGGTTGGGAAAATTAACTATGGCCCATATCCACTAGAGGAAAATATTGACACCCATAAGTGATTTGTTGAGATCCATGGGTCCCCAGACATTCATAGAGCATCACTTGCATTCATGGGAATCTTCAACATCTACAACTTCTTCAATTTTCCCTATATTATTAATGGGATGTTGCACTTGGACCACTTTTCCCCCAGCCGGCTTAGCATATATATATGGTGTGGCAAGTTGATCCAAGGCCCATATGAGGTTTGTTTCATTCACTAAAACATGGGAGGTCTAGCACCATCTTCATTTCCCTCGACGTTTAAGTAGAAACAAAGATTCAACCACAAGGAGGCCCATGAGATCTAGTTTGGGCCCTAGAACATATTTGGTGGCCCGCATGATTATTTGTACTGAGGCATACGGACCAACCCCTCCATCATGATTTTTGAGGCCCTCTACACTTCATTCGGCACAAGAAGGCCTCAACGCATGCCCTATAGATGCCTACACATGCATGATGTTAGCATTGCAACCCTCTTTAGGAGATATATTTTCATGTGTACATTGGTTACTAGGTTGGCCTGTGACCTAGAAGCTTTTATTGCCCATTATTTATGATTTTAAGGGATTGTAAGATAAAATACACTTGTTAGGACACATATATATTAGAGATCACTCATTTTATCTCTCATCATCACTCACTTTCAAGTAGTGCCTCGACATATTACTGTCAGTCATCAAGCCAAATCTACTTTCAAGTAGTGTCTCAACATATTAATCGTGTGGATAATAGTTGTGAGTTCCAAATCGTGCATGACATAATGTTTCTCGTACTCATTGAGCTTCCTATACTTGTATGTAATTACATATTCATCTTGCATAAGGGTTCATACAAGTCCTTATTTGCATGCATTAGTGCACACCAATAAGTCTTTATCTCAATAAGAAATCTTCAATGCTAGTGTATTTGTAAGGAGATGGTTTAGTTGTCGAAATATTTCTTCACATTCCTTTGACTAGACAAAATTCACTCCTTCTTTGACAATGAAATCATTAGATGGAAAATATTGGAGAATCCTTGGATTAATATTCAATATTATCAGGGGTGGGTAACTTCTCTTAGTCGGAAATGAGCTCCCGCTCCTGGACGCGGCCCTGACCCTCCTGCTCGAGCTTGGCAGCTCTGCTGCTAGGCTGCTGCACCCTGCTGCGGGCCCCCTCCTCCTGAGACCTCCTGCCTCCTCCCCTTCGGGCCTCCTGCCCTGTCTTTGATCGCGCTTGACAGCGCTGCAGCCGTTGCCAGCTCAACGCTGCGCCCCTCTTCTCAGGGCCTCCTGCCCTTCCTTCCTTTTCCTCGCCTGTCGATTAGCGCCCCTGGCTCGATGGATCCTCCTTCTTTAGAGCAGGCTGAACTGGAGAAAGCCTTCGCAACTCTCATCCCAGAGAATAATTCGGAAAGGATTCGGCCTTCAGCCTCAAAGTTTGTCAAGAAGCTTGATGAAATCCCGGAAGTCCCTCTTCCCCCAGCACTTCCAAGGAGATCCGCTGTGGCCCTGGCTGAACGCGGCCTGGTTGGCCAGTTCACGGGGTTATGGCCTTCCCCTCGAACGGTTCAGCGCTGGGTTGAAAGAAACTGGAATGCTATGGTCCAGGGAAAAATCGCAATAAGGTTTTGTGGAAGGGGCTTCTTTACCTTCCTTTTTGAAACGGTGGAGGATCGTAACCTCATCTTCAGGAATGGACCATATTTCATGGACACCAGAGGCCTTTATCTCAACCGCTGGACCCCTGACTTTGACCCAGAAATGGACGTTCCCAATGCAGTCCCTGTCTGGGTTCGCCTCCCGCATCTTCCGCTTCACTGTTGGGCTGATGAATCCGTCCGGGCCATCGGAAACGCAATAGGGAAATACGTGGACAGATCGGAGCCAAAGGAGAATATGCATGCATGCGCAAGGATTTGTGTAGAAGTAGATTTGGGCAAAGGCTTACCAGAGGCAATCAAACTCAAAGTGGATCAGTGGACGCACATTCAGCAGGTGGACTATGAGCAGCTCCCCTTCAAGTGTAAGGTATGTCATGAGTACGGTCATTTTGCTAATAGGTGCACTAAATCTAGATCAGAAGATAATAGCAATAATGAAACCCCTGAGGAAGCATGGGAAATAGTCAGAAAAAAAAAGAAGTCAAACCCTCCCCCCGAATCAGCAGTGCCCCCCTCTGAAACTCCAACCCTCTCCACCCATCCTTCAAGCTCGGGCCACCCCATCCCCACATCCTCCAATCCCTTTGAATCCCTAGCTTCAGAGGAACCCTCATCCCCCCCTCCATCCCCCAAGGGCCCCAGAACCTCCCCCTCTTCTCCCCTCCAGGCCTCCCCACCTCAAACAGTGGAAAGGATCCTAACGAGAAATAAAACAAAGGAAAACATAGCAGCCACGGATCCACCAAGAAAAGTAGGAAGAAAATCAAACAAGGAAATAAGAGATGAGAATGCAGCTAAAGAAATGACTACAGGGACTCAGCAACCAATAGACACATACCTGGACAGGAACAAGGGAAGTGGCGAGAAGATGAAGGAGAAAAGCGGGATCCACAACAAATCAGGTAAATGATGATTTTGGTCTCTTGGAACTGTAGGGGGATGGGCTCCTCCCTGAAAGCAAATGCAGTCCGAGACCTTATTAAAGCAGAACAACCAGACTTCCTCCTACTCCAGGAGACCAAAATCAGTGACCAAGAATTCCAAAACAGCTTGATAAGAAATAGAAAGTATGAAGGAATAGCCATGAGCGCAATAGGAGCCTCAGGAGGTATAGGAGTAATATGGAATAAAAGTAACTGGAATCTCATAAACAACAAACAAAACAGATGGTGGATTAGAATTGATATGCAAAGCACAGATCTGAAGGAGGAATACACAATCTATAACGTGTATGCCCCACCACACTTCAGAGACAAAGCTACTTGTTGGGAATCTTTGACAGCAGATATTGAGACTACCCAAGGGAGGAATATCTTTCTAGGAGGAGACCTGAACTTAATAAGGAATGCAGAGGAGAAGCTAGGAGGGAAGTTTTACATTGACCCATATAGAGAAAAACTGGAGGATATCATACAAACTCACAATTTCATAGACATTCCTCCCCAAAATGGCCGTTATACATGGTCAAATAAAAGGACAGGCAGGAACAATATCAAAGAAAGACTTGATAGAATCCTCGTACAGGAGCGAACAGCTGCCAACTTTCCGAGGATTCGCAGCACAATCATTCAGGGATTCATTTCTGATCACAAACCCGTGGCGCTGTATCTAGACAAAGAGGAAGAC
Source organism: Pinus tabuliformis (assembly GCA_031772625.1). Taxonomy (NCBI): domain Eukaryota; kingdom Viridiplantae; phylum Streptophyta; class Pinopsida; order Pinales; family Pinaceae; genus Pinus; species Pinus tabuliformis. Next base: position 855,167,176 of record CM062817.1, on the reverse strand, counting down.
TTGGGTCCGCTGCCATTCAAATACAACAAAGTCTGGGACGCCAGCGAGGATTTCAAAGCCATGATAAAAGAAATCTGGAGATCAGAGATAACAGGCTCCCCGCACTTCGTTTGGGAAACGAAGATCAAATTGCTAAGGGTTGCCATAAAAAATTGGGCGAGGAATCACGTGAAGGAGGAAAGGAAGGCAAAAAACGAACTGCAAATGAAACTGGAGCAATGGAATCAGGAAAAAGAGGCAGTCCAAGAAACGGAAGAAGACCAAAGGAAAGAAGGGGAGATGTACAAAGCACTGTACATCCAGCAACGCAAAGAAGAGGAAGAGCTAAGGCAAAAGTCAAGATGCCTCTGGCTCAATTCTGGGGATAAAAACACCTCGTTCTTCCATAACTGTCTCAAAGTAAGGAGAGCTGGAAACAACATTGAAAAGATAATGTTTGAAGGGAAAGAGATAACGGAGAAAGAGGAAATCAAGGAGGCTGCCTCAAACCACTTTCAATCTCTGCTCACAGCTGATCCCCATTATCAGGAAAACACAGATTTCGCCAACATCATTGAGAGGAAGGTCACAGAAGCCCAAAACAGCGAATTGGACAAAGAAATCTCCATAGAAGAGGTTGAGTGGTCAATCAATAGCATGTCTCTTGACAAAGCACCCGGGCCGGATGGCTTCACGGTGAGCTTCTACAAAACACACTGGGATATCATCAAGAAAGACTTCCTTAGAATGGTAAGAAATTTCCACTCAAAAAGTAAAATGGGCAGCAGCATCAAATCTTCGCATCTTGCTTTAATCCCAAAAGAGCCCAACCCTCAATCCTTTGACAGGTTCAGACCTATTTCATTATGCAATGTCTCATATAAAATCATCTCAAAGATTCTGGCAAATAGGCTGAAAAAAATCCTTCCCTCAATCATCTCGGACAACCAAGGAGGATTTCTCCCCAAGAGACACATAACAGATAATGTAATTCTGGTTCAAGAGGCGATACACAGCAGTATAGCTAGAAATGAGAAAGGCATGATAATTAAGTTGGATATGGCGAATGCCTTTGACAGGGTAAACCACACATTCCTGAGGACTGTGCTTGCAAACTTCGGGGTTTCAGAGCATTTCATCAACAGGGTTATGGAATGCGTTTCCCAAAATTGGACAGCTCCTTTAATCAACGGTAGACCATGCAGAGCCTTCAAGAGCACAAGAGGATTGAGGCAAGGCTGTCCTCTCTCCCCCTTCCTCTATATTATCATGGCAGAAACATTAAGTTTGCACTTGGAAAATAAGCGAAGGTTAAAGGAAATAACAGGAGTGGACATCATCCGAGGAGCCAAAGGGATCAATCATTCCCTATTTGCAGATGACACTCTTCTAATAGGCGGTGCTTCAAGCCTTATGGCCAGGAGATTCAAGGCCATCCTGGATCTCTTCCTCCAAGCCTCGGGGGGCAAATTAAACAACAACAAATGTATGATATATACCTGGAACGTTCCTAGATACATAACCCAAAGGATCTCTATAATTATGGAAATCCCAGCACAATCAAGCTGGTCACACTTTATGTATTTAGGACTGCCTCTGGCCAAAGAGACAATCAAAAGCGAAGTTTGGGTCAAACTCATTGAGAAGCTGAGAGGGAAACTTCAGGGTTGGGGGATGCATTGGCTCAATCTGGCGGGCAGAACAATCCTCATCAAAGCAATCCTTTCAGCCCTCCCTATCTACCAATTTGCCATTACCCTCGCCCCATCAAGCATTCACAAGCATATGGAGCTGATCCTTCGAAGCTTCCTCTGGAAGGGAGGAAAGCAAGATACGAAAAAATTCAGTTTAGTAAAATGGGAAAAGGTCATCCTCCCCATAGAAAAAGGTGGTCTAGGAATTAGAGTTCCCAGATGGGCAAATTTGGCAATGGGATTTAAACTAACCTGGAGAATCTTAAATGAGAAGGGATCCTGGTGGGCAGAGGTTCTCAAAAAGAAATATCTGAGTGGGAGCAATAGCAACATCCTCTCTGATGTAATCACAGAAAGGCAATGCACCCCTGTTTGGAAATTGATCAAAAAAACCTTGCCTCTCCTCAAGTCTCATATCTCTAAAGTCCCAGGTAATGGGAAACATATCAGCATATGGAGGGATAGAATAATGGGTTTGGAAGCCAAGGAAAAGTCCATCAATCTGAGGCCACTGCAGCTGTGGATGTCTGAAGCTAACCTTAAAACCCTCTTCGACATCTCTCTTTGGGAACAAAACAGCTGGAAAGGATGGAAAATTATGCACCTCCCTGAAGATTTAGATGACCTATGGAACGATCTTAAGCTATCACTGGCAGGGGCAGCCCCTTCAAGCAGAGTGAAAGAGGACAGTTACACATGGGATCCAACTGGAGGCAACTACTCAGTCAAGGAAGGATACAAGGCGCTACCAAACCAAGCAGCACCCAACAATTGGCAATATTATAAGGCAGCTTGGAAAATTGAAAGCCTTCCGAAGATCAAACTCTTTAATTGGACCTTGCTTCATGGCAAAATCCTAACAGCAGAAAATCTTAGAAAAAAGGGTATTCAGGGTCCTTCAATTTGTTTTATGTGCAGGAAGGCGGAAGAAAACATCAATCATCTCTTCATTGAGTGTCCAATAGCATCGTCCTGCTGGAAAATCATAATCAGACCTCTTGAAACAGGGGATCTACCCAATCAGGTCTCTCTTCTTCAGAAAGGCTGGGGGAAACTCTTCCCCTATGCAAGCAAGAACATGATCCTCACCAAGAGACTATGGACCAGCATCCCTTCTAATCTCTGCTGGCAAATTTGGTTAGCAAGGAACGAAAGTATATTCAAAGACAAAAAGCCCAGTGTTTCAGGTATCCTGGCCAAAACAATTGCGCTCATAACAGAAACTATTGAAGCTAACGGGATCCAACATGCTGACCCGGATTACTCAGATAAGAGGGCTAAGGAATGGGTCCGAAAATTCAACCACAAGTTAAAAACAAAAAGCAAACCAATAAACGGAACAGGGCAGAAGGAATGGAAACTCAGAGGGACAAAGGAGGAAGTCAATAGTTGGATTCAAAAGCAAAAGAGGTTTACGCTCCACTTTGACGGGGCCTCAAAAAACAACCCAGGCAGAGCTGGAGTAGGGGGAGTAATCAGGGACCCTCAAGGGAGAACGATCGTCACCTATGAATGGAGTTTGGGTACTATGTCAAACAATAAGGTCGAATCATACAACCTCCTATTGGGGACCTCCATTGCCCTGAAGCTGGGCATTCATGATCTCTTAGTGTTAGGGGACTCTGCAATTCTCATAGCAGCCATGAATACTGGGAAAAACTTCAACCAAATCGCCTTAAACAGAATAAAAGAAAGAATAATGGAACAAATCAGGGGCATCAACAAAGTGACCTACAAGCACGTCCTCAGAAGCTTCAATTCGGCAGCGGATGAGCTGGCCAACAAGGCCACAAGAAGACCCACGGGTAAGGTTAAGGAAAACAATGATTTCTATGATAAAGATATCCCTTAGTCAACTTCCTATCCCTATGCACCAGACTACAAGTCACCTCAGGCATCCTCTTCAATACTGTTGGCCTGCGCAAACTCGATCCTCTATAATCCATATCCTTCTCGACTGCCGAAGCTGGGGAAATAGGACAAGGTATCGGCCTCAGGAATCGAGGAATACAGGAATAAGCAGGGACTCATCATTGCACATCTCAGATAATATCAGATGGCGCGATCACGCCCATGCCGGCTTCAGATCTCAAGGACGGGTAAAAATCAACTCAGAGGACCTCACGACAGCCAAGATCAGATTCACCATCCCTTGTCACAAGTGTGAGCAAGCCCGATTCGCTCTTATAAACCACAGCAAGCCTCTCAGCGCTTCCACAATCCATTGCATCCTGAGACAGAGGCGAAGAGCTCTTTGGAGTCGGGGACAGCGATCAGAAGGCCCCCTTCAAGGCTGCAAGACCAGTATCGGAGTTAAAGGACCCTCCGAGCCCCTCTCGGTTGGCAGCAATCATCGGACTCCTTCCGCTCACACTGCCCTCTCTAACACCAAGCAACGACTGAAGACGCTCTATTCGTGTTGGGACTCAGCCGACATTCTTCTGATCAGGGTAACCAACTCTCCTCATTTCTGTGTTTTTATCAGTGCTAATAATCGGGTTTATGTTCTCAGCTCTCAGCTTCAGAGCCTTCAGTCTCATATTGCTCCGGTCAAGCAGCCCGGCAACACCAAGCTTACGCCTTCCATAACTCCTGTATCTTCACGAGGCACGGTAGAAACTGTTCCAAACAAGATGGCTGAGCAGAACAACCAGCCTGCCAATCAGCCCCAGCCCCGAAACCCTATGGGCAACATTTTTAACAACAGGGAGTGTCATATGTGCAAAGCACATGTAGTCATGATCAACGCACTGAATAAGCAAGTGAAGGAGCTGACTGAGGATTACCACGCTGATAGAAACTCCAAACGCAAAAAGCTGGAGAAAAGGAAGAAAGAGATCGAAGACTTAAAGGATCGCTACATCCATATGGAAGCTGCAATAGATCATCTCCGCCCCCTCACCGAAAGCCAGCAAGCAGAAGCCTCAACTAGAGTAAGCAAGAGGGAACACCTCCCGGATGACTCGATTACACAGCACTTTCCATAATACTTATGCACTGCAAATTTAGTTGGCTAGGAGGATCGTTTGTCAGGCAATATAGCCGTTGGTTTTTAGTTTTATGTGTAATCAAGAGAAGCTTTGAGGACTATGGGTCTGCGCACCCAATTTTGAACCTCAGCTCTCGGAGCTTTCCCTTTTTTGTAATAGATTTCTGAACTGTAGTTTTATAATACACAAGTAGACGACTTTGTTTAAAAAAAAATATTCAATATTATCATATCGATGTCATGAATCATCTCACTTGGGGTTAGTCAATCCATGATGGCCTTTATTTTGTTAGGATTTATTGTGATCCCTTCTTTAGAGATGATGTGACCCAGATAATGAATTTTCTTCTGGTATAAGTCACACTTGCTAAACTTAACATATAAATGGTGCTACCTCATCACTTGTAGTACAATGTTAATGTGTTCTTAATGGTCTTCTTAGTCTTTGAATATTTAAGTATATCATTGATGAAGACCAATACAAATTTGTCCAAGTACTTACTGGAAATAATTCTCATTAGACACATCATGAATATAGCCATGGAATTAGTCAACTCAAACGGCACCACTACAAACTCATAGTTCCCATATCACATATGAAATTTTGTCTTATGAATACCCATATATTTTATCATAATTGTATCCTAATCTTAGATATATCTTGGGGAACACAATATATCCCTTAAATTGATCAAACAAATTATTAATGGATGGTAATGGGCACTTGTTTTTTATAGTCACTTTTTCATTTACTGGTAGTGAATGCACAACTTGGGAGTGTCATCTTTATTATTCATAAACAAGGTTGGTTCTCCCTAATGATACTTACTTGGCCTATTAAATCCCTGGTCCAACATCTCTTTTAACTACAACTTTAACTCAACTAGCTCAAGTGGTCTCCTCTTATAGGGTACTTGATATATTGGTACCACTCTTGGCATGAGCTCTATCAGGAAGTCCATCTTACTTAGGTGGAAATATTGGCATCTCTTCTAGAAATACATCTAAGAACTCTTGCAATATGGGATAGTCTTCAAGCTTCATTTCGTTGTTTTTTTCTTAGTCTAATACATGAATATCATATAACTGGCACCATTTCATGTGGAATTTATTCATCTACATTATCAATACCTATCTTAAAACAATATATTTCTATATCCCTCAGAGGGTCCTAGGCTATCCATTGTTGTCCACACTCCAGAGTCTTTTGGTTGCAGTCTAGCTTGACCTAGTGCACAAAAAATTAATCCATGCCAATCAAGACATCATATTAGCCTAAGGGAAATATATTCAATTGTTCCTACATGTGTATTTCATTAATTTCAATCAATCATGCTTCCACTTAGTCCATCACCTTCCACATTCCCCCTTTCTTTAACTTCTTCACTTCTGACTTGTGATGTTTGTTTTAGAGGGAATTATACCATCCAATTAAACTTTCATTTTCTTTTCATTGCTGGCAAGTCTTATTATAAAAAACAAAATTTAATTCCTCAATTTTACTACAACAAACTTTAACATTAACAAGACCCAACTCATTCTTTTTCTCTTGATCCTATTTAGTGCAAGTATTGACCCTTAGCTCTAATACCATTTGTAACATAGCCAACACATTAATGTTTGATTAAATTTGCAGGGCATCCAGTATTAAGCTACAATATTCCTTTATGGAGGTGGGGTTACAAAACATTCTCTTCCTTCAACCACCTTAAAATTTATTTCGAATGCCATCAACATCTTCTATTTTTCAAGAGACTTCTAACAATATAAATTTCATCTAATTTTGAGCTCTAGGAACAAAGTTAGGCTCATTTGAAAATTGGCCTTCATGTGTCATTTCTACACCCATATCATTGCCACATGGAAAACATGTGGAATTCCTTTTTCCCATGTGTCCACATCATATAATGCCATGCCAACTACCACATCATTCTTCCTAATCTGTTGGCTACCATATCATCCATCGACCCCTCCACAAAGTTTCATTGTGTTAGATTTTCTTTCGTCTTATTTGGTCTAGATTTGATTCTATTAACTGAGCATAAACTAACAAAATTCATCCTTCTAACAAATACCATTTTCATCCATTGGCTCATTGAGTCACAAATCCACTGGGAAATGAAAATCAACACCCTTATGATTCAAACCAATATCCAATAGCCTAACATCCCAATAGTATGACATTCGATCACTCTACGCTCCAATAGGTGATAGTTCGATATCCTAATGTCATGAAGCCTATAATACATCTACATTAGTTGGCACTTAGTTACAATCTAAACTCCACTACAAACCTTAATCCACATTATCTTGATGCATTCACATGCCACATCAACACCATGTCTACATGTCACATCATAAAATACCTACGTTTGTGGCATGTCATCATGACACGTCATCTAGCCATGTCAACATGCCACATCACTCAAACTTTCCATGCTTGTATTCCATGTGTACCCTTATTGAGTTCTATTAGTATCAGGAGGAAACCTTAATAACTAGTGTCCTGGCATTCTGACACCTGGCATCCCAACACCCGATAGTTGATACCCAATATTAGACCATCAACTGATTGTACCTACCTTTCTTTCTATTGATGTTTCATCCAATCAGGTCACCAAGCCATTGAACAATATGAAACTCCACTTCACAATTTCTCACCTAATTCGATGGAAATATGTCAACTAATGGGGATTTTCCCCACTAACTGATGGACTTGTCAGGATTTATTAGTATCAAAGGTTCATATTATAGGTAACTCAACACACTCAATCATATGATAGGTTGAAGGAAACGACCATCGATACTTCAAAAATTGATCATCATATAATGGATGTCATCATTGTGAAATGATGGACTTCTTGGGGTCTGTTAGTATCAGGGAATCCAAGATAGAGGGTATGTGTAGTGTTGTCAACTCATGACACATCATACCCTGACAACCTTGTATTTTCATCATCCTGAAGCTCAAACCCACTTTGGATAAGCTTTCGATCAAGGCTCTTATCAAGTAATGTGACTAGGGGATGGGGCTAATGCCTCTAATCTGTGAAATTCTCAACTTTTTCTGACCATCCCAAAAAATTCAAAGGGGTCATTCTTGAATTTTTGAAACTCCCACTAAGTTCTTAGGTCAATTTATAAGGATTGAAACTAATTCTAATAAGGAATAAAACTTGTCCAAAGAGTTCTGAAAGCTTAGAATTCTTCTCCAACCTATACAAAAATTATCACCAGTGACATTGATTAGATCAATTTAAAGTTCAATTTAATAGTTATTATTCCAAAATAAATATAATAACAAAATTCATACTACCTTCATACTCTTGCATTAGAGCATATTTTATCAGGTGGCCTAGTTGAGCCCACATATCAGTTCCAAAGAATTGTTGTTTTCAACATCTAAAGTTTCATTAAGAAACTTGCATTTGGGAGGTTATCTCGCTCCTCCCTATAGCTAACAACAAGTCCATAAAAATCCAACATAGTAGGAGTGAAGCATAGATATATATCAAATATATACTTAGAATCATTAGGATTAGGATAATGGTAATAGTAATATTAATTAGTTATATATTTAGCATATGCTAGTGTATTATTTTTGGATTCGACAATTAGGCCAAAATATCAATGAGTGCCACCACACTAAATGAGTAAGGGTCTAATTGGGGCCCCAATTGGGTGGTATCTCCACATTGCAGGCTATAATTTTTTCTCCTATCAACAATTGGAGCTAGAAGGAGGGAATTTTGACGGTGAATGACACATAGAGCTTTATGTAAAATCAGACGCCATTCACATAGATTTCCAAAACCATAAACTATGAGTATCCCCTCAATTTATTATGTGTCTAACATAGAATCTCTATATTTGGACACCCCTAGTCATTTTGAAGAAGTAGATCAACCTATAACTAAAGAGATGTATACTTATGAGATGCCCTGCTAGAAATTGTAGCAAGAAAGGCTAAATTTGTCTTGTGCCTTAGTCAAATTTAGTAATTCAATTTTCTACATCAGCAAGATGACTTGGATGGAAATTAACTTGTGTGACATGGCCCTTGTCTACTTGTTTACTTAGTAAATTTGATTTATAGGCTAGAAGTAGAGTTATGCATGTAGTGATTGCTAAAATTTAGCAATCTAGTTCAGTTATTTTCAGTTCGACTCAATTGACTGAGCTCAAGTACCTAGTTGAGTCAATTTAAGGTCAATTGAGAGTAGAACTATTGTTAACTCAGTGATCTCTTAGTTAAAATAGTCAATCAACTAAAAATATCCCAGACTATCATGGAATTTGAATTGCCTAGCTGGAGTGGAGGAAAAGGCACATTGCAATTATCAATTATATACTAGTTGAGTGTACATGCGTGGCTATTGAGCGGGTGAGTCATTCCTTGGGAATTATGCAAGAATATAGGAGAAAAATCCTACTTTTTAGGAGCTAATTTCCTCCAAAATTGGGCACGGAAATAAGAGCGTTGTAGTCTCGAATTGGCTAAGTATTGGCCAGATCAATTAGTAGGAGAACAGGTTTACAGTGCATGTTGTTCTTCAAGATCGAAGCAAGCCATTGTAATAGTTTCTCATTCTCATTTGATTAATAAAAAAAAATAAAGGGGTTTTTCCCAGTTGGATTCCCTTGTAAATCATTATGTTCTTGTGGTGTTTTAAATGGTTGTGTGTCATTGTATGTGTTTCTAAATTATGATTTCCATTCGGCATAATAGTAGAGGAAATTTGTAATATCTTTATATCGAACGATTTCATCAGTAGTAGAAAATTTCTATTAATTTCTACACACCCAATATCCCTCTGCATTTAATCCTCCTCTGAGGATACAATAATATCTTAAATATTTTCTTTAGAAATATGCTTCAAAACTTGTTCCTACTTCACAATCATCATTATAATCTATACCTACTGAACATTATTTATATGTTCATCTTGAAAGACAAAATTTTAGAGTTATAACTAGAGCTCAAGTAATAATTTTGTGCATTCACCTATCGAATACCCAATTCCCACTCAACATAAGCATCTATAGGTTCTAAGTCATCATACGTCTCTCGAGGAAAAAGAACATAGTCTTGAAGAAGAAGCTCCAACTTTTGTCCCCCATCGTAGTCCATATAATCATTCTCCAACTTCTCACTCTTCATCTTCAAGCCCCATTCCACATATAATCATGCCACCGAGACCTTGGAAAACTCTAGGAGCAGTCAATATTCCTAGACTACAACATGATTTACCAAACACCCAGAAATATTTCTTCCATGCTTTAATCCAGATTTTGGGGAAACAATTGAAGATCATATCAATAAATTTATGATTGTGGTTAACCTAATGGGTGTTGAACATGAGGATGTGGTATGCCACCTCTTCCTATACACTTTTGATGGAAAAGCTTCCACCTTGTATTTTATAATTCCAGTCGAATCAATCACATATTGGGATTCTTTTCAGACCAATTTTTTAAAAAAATTGGAGAAGACAAGAGTCCAACTACATTATCACTTGAATTTTCCAAAAATGAAATGAAGCCCAAAGAAAAAATTAATGATTTCAATCAATGCTTTATGAATCATTGGAATAAATTCCAGATGGTACTAAATCAACTGATGATGTCTTGATTGAATGTTACACTACGGATTTACCATCCACAATCACTATGTTTGTTAAAATGGCAAGTGAACAAGCTCTTGTTGAAACCCAAGATAAAAGTCTAAAAATTGAGAAGGAAGTCCTATCTGTAGCAAGAAAAGAGGATAAAAACCTTTCAAATCCTAATAAGAACAAGTAACTACAAAACCTACTAAATATCAAAATAATAAGGATCCTTTTGACATGAAATAACTACAAAGAATGATATAGAAAATGTCAAACGAAATCACTAATATTAAAAGTAATTAGTAAAAGTTCCATCAAATAGGAGACCTTGAAGACCTTTAAAAATAAATCCTACACCTTCTCAAAAGCAACCCCCTGTTGAAGAAATTAAGTTTGAAGATGTCGCTTAAGACACTTTCTATAGAGATCATAATGCCAAACATTTAAAAAAACTTGTTCTTCTTTTACAAAAAAAAAATTAAAGTGTTCACAGGTAACGAAGAAGAAGATGTAGCTCAAGTGGATGAAGAATCATAGAATAAAATATTTTTGTTAATGTATTATGGGATGTTTAAAAGGAAATAAATAGTGAACATGTAGATGATGAGATAGAGGAGATTAATATAGACCAAACTAGAAGGGTCCTTCTTCTTCTACCAATCCCAATACTCAAACTCCTACAAGAAAAACACATCAATAGACAAGGTGTCTTCTAATTCAAATAAAAATTCTCAGATGACAACTTTAGAATATGATTTAGTTGAATACATGAAGAAAACTAGGGCTAATATCTATTTGTATGAGTTATCTAAGCTGAAACAACATAAAAATAAACTATTTAAAGCTCTAGAATCTAGCACAACTAATAATCATACAAGGAATATTGAGAATTGTTTGTCATAGAAAGTAGCACATATCAAGGCAACTCTGATTGGAGATAAGTCTACCTCACAAACTTTTCCTTTTCTGTTAAATTTTGAGATTTGTAACCAAAATGTACATAATTGTATGGTCGATTCTGGTGCTTCAACTAATTTCATGCCATCTTTTGTGGTTAAGAAATTAAACTTAGAACCCCAGAAGTCCTCCACTCAAATTATAAAGTTGGATAGATCTACAATTAAGGTATTAGGATAACTCAAAGGATTACTAATAAGACTTGCATCTAATTCAAAAAAAATCAAGGGAATTGATGTACTAATTACAAACATTTCTAAATTCTATGGCTTATTATTAAGCAGAGACTAGTCACAGAATCTAAATGGTTATTTCTCAAATAATTGATCACACTTTGGTTAACGTGGAAAAAAAAGCCTAATATAATCAAGGTTGAGCGTGAAGGGTGCATGAAGCACATTGTTACTTATCTCGATGATTCAAATGAGCCCATCATGTTCAGTCAATCTCCTCTTGGTAATTATTCCTATGATTCTTATTTCAGTAATTATATTTCTGAAAGCTCTCCTATTGACGAATCATATATTGATACTTTCAACTTTGTAATTAATAATGATATTGAATCCATATATGAGGTTTCTGTAATTAGTGATGTAAATATAGATTATTGGTTATTATATTTTGAAGATTTCAAATCAATTGAAGTTGCATGTACTGCATGCATATTGTACAACCCTCAAGGCACAAAATTATTTCTAGCATGCATATTAGATTTTGATTGTACTAATAATATAGAAGAGTATGAATATTTAATTAAGGACTCAAAAAAGAAATTGATTTGAAATTTAAGGAATTAAAAGTTATCGATGACTTCAAAATCAGTTTTAAGCAAGTTAATAAATCCATTCGCTATGTTTCTAACCATTTGAAAAATTATCAACAATTAGTTACATATTTAATTCATAATTTTGAGCACTTTGAAATAGAATCTATACCTTGTTCGCAGAATTTAGATGTTGTTTTGCTGGCAAATGTGTTGTCAAAATTACTCCCTGTAGAAAAATTTCACCCAAAAAATTCTCTGTAGAGATTCTCTTTCACCCATTAGTGCCAAATAATGTTTTTCAACCATAGAGTCCTTAATGATGATCCCCAAATCATTGATTTCCTTACACTTGGGGTTACCTTTCAAATTTCTATCATTGATGATAATCAATATGATGTACTACTAACGCAGACTAGTCAAATGAGAATGAAAAAGAAAACCTTATTCCAAAATCAATAGTACGTTTGGAAAACCTTTTTGATTTTTGAGAAAAATTCAAAGGGAGAACAAACTGTAAAACACACATTTCTTTTATGAAATATGAAGTCATCAATTTGGGAATTGAGCAGAACCCATAGTATGTCAATCTAGGAATTAATTGTTCTCCTTATGATCAAGAAAAATTTATTAAACTTTATAAATAATTTAAAGCTATATTTACTTGGACTTATGATTACCTTAAAGTGTATGATATGAAAATCATTCAACATGTCACTCCCATAAAACCAAACTCCAAGTTGGTTCAGCAAAAACTCAAGAAAAGGAACGCTAAACTCAAAATGTAGATCAAATAAGAATTGAATAAGCTATTAGATTCCGAAATTATTTTTCCACTTAGACATTCATAGTGGGTATCTAACCTCATTCTAGTTAGAAAGAAAAATGCATACATTAGAATTTGCATAGATTTCATAAATATAAACAAAGCATCAAAAAAGGACAATTACCATGTCCCATCTATGGAAAAATTCCTACATTCAGTTCTGAGATCTGAGATGTTTTCCTTGCTAGATAGTTTTTTGGGTTATAACCAGATCCTAGTTTCACCTACTAGCCAAATTAGAACTACTTTTAGAATAAAATGGGGAAAATTTTCTTACAAGAAAATGCCATTTGATCTAATAAATGTTGGGGCTACTTTTCAAAGAGCCATGGACATCAATTTCGGGGATTAATTAATAAATCAATGATTGTTCACTTGGATGATATTACCATGTATTCTAAAAATAGAGAAGATCATGTGGAGCATTTGAGACAATTGTTTGATAGATGTATGAAGTATGTCATTTCATTGAATCGTAAAAAGATTGTTTTTATTATTATGAAGGGCTTTGGAATCATCATCTTGATAATAAACAGACCCCAACAATGAAGAAGCAAATCTTCATGTAGTCAGAAATGAGAAGAGGATCTCCATGTAGTCAGAAAAGAGAAGTAGATATCCATGCAGTCAGAAATGAGAAGCAGATCTACACGCTGTTAGAAATGAAAGAAGAAAACCTCCAACAACACCTGCAAACATTCTTCAACTCCAAAATACCATCAAGCGGCTGCACATGTAAGTTCTATGTAATTTCTCTTGTGCATGTCTAAGTATTAGGGGTCACTATAGGAAGCCACCCAAAGACTAAATTCTTGTCCAAAATTAATCTTTACCTACCTCAACTCCCACATGTGGGGACATAAAGAGACAATAGGAAATCTCATGCAAAAAGGTGTTTGTTAACTTATGTCGTGAGGTGGCATGATCTCATGATTTTAACTTTAAATTACAAGTGATAATTAGGACAACTACTCCTGCATGTTGAGCCCATCCACCACCTCATACAACAACTCAAGCATGCCATATGCCACCTCAAATCAACAAGAAATAATGAAAGAAGTTTTCATGATGCAGGAGAGTTGCTACTACAAGAGAGTTGTTATATATAAAAAATTGCTACAAGAGAGCTACTATATAAAATACCTACTGCACAGGTGTTGCACAATAATTAATTAATTTCTATAGTGTCTAGAGAAAAATAACATAGCTATAACGAGTTTGTTATATACAATATCGACTACAAAATGGTAAATTTTCCCAGGATAAAATGTCTCCAAGTCATCAGGTACAACATAATTCTAACAGTAGTCAAGAAGATTAACCTGCAGTCTAAGCACCCACCTTCAGAACCTTCAACAAACTTCTTTGCATCCATCTCACTCATTCCCATGCCTTTTCCAAGCTTCCTACATAATTTACAAGTCTCTTCTATTCGTTTTAATTATTGTCCTGAATTTCCACAGGAAAAATCTTGTATTGCTATAGGAATCCACCAATCATAGAAAAGGGGTGCACAATTGAATTTTTTCCATCCGTGGGCAAGGGAGAAGGTCTCTAGTAGACACTAGCACCTACACATTCCATCAATATTCAATTTTCTCATCATTATTTCACTGACCACCCACAAAAATCCAACCTTCCTCCTCCCATCCACTAATCGTCAATAGAGAATGCCTCTCCATCAGCACAAATAACCTCCTCTTCAATTATAAGAATTTTTTAAAGTCACGACTAGTAGGAATTATGAGGCCGAGGTGATTTTTGTGGATACTACAGGAAAGCATATAGTCTTATAGTAGTTTGTAGAAGCCCTGCATGCCCAAATTTGTAGTATCAATCCGAGAAGCTATGAAAACCACATCCCAGGAACTTAGAAAACAAGCCTTAGTAGCTACAAGATATCCTATAGGTTGCTACAGGATACTCAATCACCAACAATCAATGACATCACGTCACCCACAACAATGACACACCAACCACCTGAACCTTTAGAGTAGTGTGTGGAGAAACAAGAAGAACAAAAAATAAATCTACGTATAAAGCAAAGAATGGAGCAACAAACAGAGCATGAAACATGCCAACATAGAGAGAAGAAAATAGAGCAACCAATGGCACCAAAACATTAGAGGAAAGTGGAGGACAACCAAAAGAGAAAGGATTGAGTTGCGCTAGGGTGAGAAATAGTTTTAGTAGGCGGGAGATGATGGGCCCCAGAATTGGATATTTTATAAGGCCCATTTGGTCATTCCTAGGCACCTAAAAAATTTGTTTAACCTTCTTAATTGCACATTATGGTGTTAATTCATAGTCTTAAAGGGTCCTTAGGAATTTTATTTATCCTTTCTTATTATGTGCCTAATATTATTTATTTTACACTAGAATAGTGAGAATATTAGGTAGATTCTGAAGATCTACAAAATGGTAGAATTAATGACTTTATCTCGGCTACAAGATGGACCAAGATTGGATTATAAATAAATAGGATAATATGAAATCATTGAATAGATCTGAAGATCCAATGATTGAGAAAACATAGGTATGTGTTCCCTACTACAAGAGAATCCATAACTCAACATTTAACGAAGATTATTGTTGTTAGGGACGAGATCTAATTTTTGAGGGATTTTGGAGGGGAAAGAAACCCTTCTTTCAAGGAGGCTACTTCCCCCATCAACTTGTATGAGTACTAATTCGAATTAGCCTTTAGGGAGAGGAAATATTTGGTATTTTTTAGAAGAACATTGATTATTTAGTAGTTCTACTTTCATTTCCAGTAGTGATGCACTCAACTTGTTTCCAATAATAAAATATAGTTTCATTTTCATCTTATAAGCCCTGATTTCCTTTATATGAATTTGAGTATCCTTGGGCTTGGCCATCCCAGGAGCCTCAGAGTCCTGCTGTGCCATTTCATTTATCTTCTTTTCAACATTTTCTTGTTTATCTACATTTCCCATTTCTGCACTTAGTGTTCATGCTTCATTTGTTGTAGGTTATATTGATTAAATTATTGAAATGAGTTTGTTTTCAGGTTATTTAGATAATCAATAGTGTGATGCATCATTAGCATAGTTTAGTAAAGTCATTTTCATCATTATATTACTTAGATTAGCTTACTAGTTCACTGTTATGAAATTTCTGGTTTTAGTAGTAAATTTCTACTGAATTTTAACATGTGTTAATGAATCTCTTTTGAGTTGATTTAGAAGGTTAACTCAACAGACAGGCTTGCTAGAAGTTTCCTATAGCAGTCTATTTTCGAGCTTCTCCTTTGCCTAGATTCATTCCAAATTCATGCTAGAAGTATATTTATGTCTTAGAATAGCCTATGAATGCTCTGAGACCACTTTGGTTGACTTGAGGCTTGATCAGGTTTCCATTTATCTTATGCATTGCTTGCTTCTTGAATGTTGAATTTTGCAGCTAGATTAGATTCTATTTCTTGAAATTTACTCTCAGCAAGGTGTGATTTTTCCTGCAAAAGTAGATTAGAGAAGTGTTTCCCTTCTACAAAAGTACTATAAAATGTGTGTTTTACATTTCTACATGTAGAATAGATTTCCTTTTTGTCATTTACTTTTCTACAAAGTAGAATAGATTTTCTTTATTGTCATTTCATTTCCAGCAAGATAGATTAGATTTGTTTTGTTTTCATTTTCTTTTTGAAATCTTAGGACTAGCATCTTGACTAATTCACTACTCACTTGAGCGTTTCATTCCGTTCTTTCATTTGCATCAAAGGGAGACAAACTAGGAAAAGGAAGGTTTTTGTTGCACATACAGTGTCGACCCCTCTTAAGTTTGTATGAAACTTGGGTTTATAATTAAAGGAGGTTCTTGGGGATGCAGCAATCTTCCTACAATACCGATATCCATAATTTAGGCTTGGAAACATTGCCCCGAGAGGTTGATGCAGCTAAAATAAATAAAAAATAGCATATAATGGACACAAGAAAGAAAAAAAAGAGAGAAAAATATAAAAATGCAAAAGATGGTCGGGACATTAATATTAGCACTTGGGAAATATCCAAGCAAGAGATCTACCCCTTATCATTATAACTATCACCCATTTCTTGGGGCCAATGTTTCCCTTTCACACCATCAAAAATGAACCCTTGCATGTCCCAACCCTTAGTGGGTGATGAACTGCTCCACCACTAGGGAGGTAACCACTATTATACATCGTTCACAACATGCTCTCATTTCATTAACATTTGAGTAGTAATATAAAGAAAAATCAAGAAAAAAAAATGTAAATAAGAGGGGTGGAAAAATAAAGGCTGGGTTAACTCATGCATCCATGATTGCACCCTCTTCACACTTGTATGCCTAATATGTGGAATTCCTCATTATTGATATCCCTTTGACCATGGCATTTGGTCTTGAGACCCCTTCTACTCTTTTGTTCCATCATTATTCACATGACACCTATGGATTTAAGGATGGACATAGGACGTGTCACTTCCATTTTGGGGTTTGAAATGCGTAAGAGGGTCATATTTTAGCCACTCCTACCTAGGGAGGTAACATTTTTACATGACTAAGGCCCAAATTTTGGAAGAGTAACCTTGTGTGAAGTGTCAGATTACCTATTAATTGTAAGCTTGGTTCACTTAGATGAAAAAATGATTAAATATATCTGATGCCATAATTTGTAACACTATATATTGTGTCTGATTAGTAGGTGGTTTCAGTATGGGTTGGGCAACTTAACTAGGGCCCACTTCCACTAAAGGAACATATTGACACCCACAAGTGATGTGTTGAGATCCATGGGTCCCTAGACTTTCATAGAGCATCACTTGCATTCATGGGCATCTTCGACATCTACAACTTCTTAAATTTTCCCTATATTATTAATGGGATGTTGCACTTGGACCACTTTTCCCCCAACCGTCTTAGCATATATATATGGTGTGGCAAGTTGATCCAAGGCCCATATGAGGTTTGTTTCATTCATTAAGACATGGGAGGTCTAGCACCATATTCAATGCCCTCAACGTTTGAGTAGAAACAAAGATTCAACCACAAGGAGGCCCATGAGATCCAGTTTGGGCCCCAAACCATATTTGGTGGCCCGCATGATGATTTATACTGAGGCATAGGGGCCAACCCATCCATCATGATTTTAGAGGCCCTCTACACTTCATTCGGCACAAGAAGGCCTCAACACATGCCCTCTAGGTGCCTACAAATGCATGATGTTAGCATTGAAATCCTCTTTAGGAAATATATTTTCATGTGTACATTGGTTACTAGGTTGGCCTATGACCTAGAAGCTTTTATTGCCCATTATTTATGACTTTAAGGGATTGTAAGATAAAATACACTTGGTAGGACACATATATATTAGAGATCACCCATTTTATCTTTCATCATCACTCACTTTCAAGTAGTGTCTCGACATATTACTATCAGTCATCAAACCAAATCTACTTCCAAGTAGTGTCTCGACATATTAATGGTGTGGATAATAGTTGCGAGTTCCAAATCATGCATGACATAATGTTTCTCGTACTCATTGAGCTTCCTATACTTGTAGGTAAGTACATATCCATCTTTCATAAGGGTTCATATGAGTCCTTCTTTGCATGCATTAGTGCACACCAATAAGTCTTTATCTCAATATGCAATCTTCAATACTAGTGTATTTGTAAGGAGATACTTTAGTTGTCGAAATATTTCTTCACGTTCCTTTGACAAGACAAACTTCACTCCTTTCTTTGACAATGAAATAATTAGATGGAAAATATTGGAGAATCCTTGGATTAATATCCAATATTATCATACCGATGTCATGAATCATCTCACTTGGGGTTAGTCAATCCATGATGGCCTTTATTTTGTCAAGATTTATTATGATCCCTTCTTCAGAGATGATGTGACCCAGATAATGAATTTTCTTTTGGTAGAAGTCACACTTGCTAAACTTAAAATATAATGGTGCTCCCTCATCACTTGTATTACAATGCTAAAGTTCTCTTCATGGTCTTCCTTAGTCTTTGAATATTTAAGTATATCATTGATGAAGACCAATACAAATTTGTCCAAGTACTTACTGGAAATAATTCTCATTAGACACATGAATATAGCCATGAAATTAGTAAACTCAAATGGCACCACTACAAACTCATAATGCCCATATCACATCTGAAATTTTGTCTTATGAATACCAATATATTTTATCCTAATTGTATCCTAATCTTAGATCTATCTTGGGGAACAAAATATATCCCTTAAATTGATCAAACAAATTATTAATGGATGGTAATGGGAAGTTGTTTTTTATAGTCACTTTTTTCGGTAGTTGATGCACAACTTGGATGTGTCATCTTTATTATTCATAAACAAGGTTGGTTCTCCCTACTGAGACATACTTGGCCTATTACATCCCTTTTCCAACATCTCTTTTAACTGCAACTTTAACTCAACTAGCTCAAGTGGTCTCTTCTTATAGGGTACTTGATATATTGGTACCACTCTTGGCATGAGCTCTATTAGGAAGTCCATCTTACTTAGGTGGAAATATTGGCATCTCTTCTGGAAATACATATAAGAACTCTTGCAATATGGGATGGGATAATCTTCAAGCTTCATTTCGTTGTTGTTTGCTTAGTCTAATACATGAATATCATATAACTGGCACCATTTCATGTGGAATTTATTCAACTAAATCATCGATACCTATCTTAAAAAAATATATTTTTATATCCCTCAGAGGGTCCTAGGCTATCCATTGTTGTCCACACACTCCGGAGTCTTTTTGTAGCAGTCTAGCTTGACCTAGTGCACAAACAACTAATCCATGCCAATCAAGAAATGATATATATTCAATGTTTCCTACATGTGTATTCCATTAATTTCAATTAGGCATGCTTCCACTTAGTCCATCGCCTTCCTTTTCATCGTTGTAGCTAGCTAGACCAACCATATTTTCTTATGCTTATTTTTCTGAACGACACATGCATCAATAACTTAGGGTGCAACATAAATAAGATAATCTCATGTGTTAATCAAACTTCAAATAGGCCATTGAGTGATTTTACCTTATATTTCAACCATTGATTCCTAGTGGTCTGCTTGTCAGTTCTCCATAGTTGCATATATTCAAGAAATCACTCATGCTACAGCCTTAATGGTGGTAGCTTCTTGTCCTTGATAAATCCTCTTGTTGCAATATTTCATGTGTGGATAGTCTCATATTGGATGGTCTTCTCCGTATCCCCAACACTTCAAGGGTCCATTTCCAGTCCCTTATCTTTTCTTCCATGATTCTTATCGACTTATTCCCCTTTTGCATAGTGTAATTTTGCTGGAATTTTATTCTAATCGGGTAGCCGACCTTGGTACCCTTCATATAATATTGTATTGTTTTGATTTGAATCTTTTCTCCTTCAAGCTACTCTTGTCTTTCTTCTTCGTGGGCTTCTACATCTCTGGTTTGTGATTTCATTGCTTGTAACATACTTGGCCTTTCTTATCATATCATCAAGAGTTTTGGACTCATCAAACTCTATCTAGTCCTAGCAGGATTAAGGTAGCCTGCTGAGAAAATATTGAATTTTTAGTTTCTCATCCTTAATATATGGAACATAGTATAGTAGTTCCAAGAATCTATTGGAATAATGTTCAATAGTCATTTTTCCCAAATTCAAGTCATGGAACTCCCTAATCTTCACATCATAGTATCTTTTTTACAAAGACTTTTCAATTTTTTTCCAAGTGATATTCCTTTCATTGATTCATTTTATGTTCTTAAGGCCTTCACATCATGTGGAAGTCCTTTCACTCATGTTGAATATAGCCACTTGATATTTATGTTCCTCAAATAGTTTTATATATGGAAGTACTTATTTAGTCCCAATAGCCATGCCTCTGTCTCTTTAGCTTTCTTGATTTCACCATCAAAAGTCGGTGGGCTTGCTTTCTTGAACTCTTCATGTAGCATATTATTTAAATGATTTCTCTTCTTCTTGTATGAGCTTGGCTTAGGATTAGTACTAGACAATTCATTAAAGCTAGTTGTCCCTTCATTGGAATAAGTTTTGGATAATATATCATTAGATACGCCTAAATTTTTGTTTCTACGCCGTTTGTAGAAGTTGTTCCTCCTATATTGCTAGTAACTAGCCCATGCTTCTGGATCTCTAATGATATTTGTACTTTTTGAGAGGGGTTTCGATTTTCATTATTGGTAGTCGACCTTCCTGCAACTGATTTTTTACTTCAGACATACTTTGAAACAACATGACATGCACTTTTACTTTCCTTTCTTGCTCCCAAATTATATTTCATTGTCTACCCTGAAACTCTAGAGCCTTGCTTCCAAACTCCTCATTATTTCTACAATATCTAGAGGTGTTTCCACATTCCCCCTTTCTTCAAATTATTCACTTCTGACTTTTGATGTTTGTTTTAGAGGGAATTATACCATCCTATTAAACTTTCATTTTCTTTTCATTGTTGGCAAGTCTTATTATCTTTTACAACAATACACAAATGTTAATTGTAAGAAAATAATAAAATTTTAGCATATATATTTATATTATTAACACCTATATCGACCTATATTAGCATGAAATTGATGTTCTATTGCTACTATTCTTTTTCTCTTGATCCTAGTTAGTGCAAGTATTGACCCTTATCTCTAATACCATTTGTAACATAGCCAAAACATTAATGTTTGATTAAATTTGCAGGGTATCCAGTATTAAGCTACAATATTCCTTTATCGAGGTTGGGTTACAAAACATTCTCTTCCTTCAACCACCTTAAAAAATTTTGCCAATGCCATCAACATCTTCTATTTGTCAAAAGATTTCCAACAATATAAATTTCGTCTAATTTTGAGCTCTAAGAACAAAGTTAGGCTCATTTGAAAATTGGCCTTCATGTGTCATTTCTACACCCATATCTTTGCCACATGGAAAGCATGTGGAATTCCTTTTTCCGATGTGTCCACATCATATAATGCCATGCCAACTACCATATCATCCTTCCTAGTCTATTGGCTACGATATCATCCATCGACCACTCCACAAAGTTTCATTGTGTTATATTTTCTTTCGTCTTATTTGGTCTTGATTTGATTCGATTAACTAAGCATAAACTAACAAAATTCATCCTTCTAACAAATACCATTTTTGTCCATTGGCTCATTGAGTCACCAATCCACTGGGAAATGAAAATCAACTCCCTTATGATTCAAACCAAAATCCAATATCCTAACATCCCGATAGTATGACATTCAATCGCTCTATGCTCCAATAAGTGATAGTTCGATATCCTAATATCATGAAGCCTACAACACCTCTACATTAGCTGGAACTTAGTTACAACCTAAGCACCTCTACACACCTTGATCCACATAATATTGATGCATTCACATGCCATATCAACACCATGTCTATATGTCACATTATAAAATACCTACCTTTGTGTCGTGTCATCATGACACATCATCTAGCCATGTCAACATGCCACATCACTAAACTTTCCATGATTGTATGCCATGTGTACCCCTATTGGGTTCTATTAGTATCAGGAGGAAACCTTAATAACTAGTGTCCTGGCATTCTGACATCTGACATCCCAACACCTGATAGTTGATACCCAATATTAGACCATCAACTAATTGTACCTACCTTTCTTTTTATTGATGTTTCATCCAATCGGGTCACCAAGCCATTGAACAATATGAAACTCCACTTCACGATTTCTCACCTAATTCGATGGAAATATGTCAACTAATGGGGATATTCCCCACTAACTGATGGACTTGTCAGGATTTATTAGTATCAAAGGTTCGCATTAGAGGTGATTCAATGTATCACCTCACACTCAATCATCTGATAGGTCGAAGGAAAATAGTGACGACTATCGATACTTCAAAAATTGGTCATTATATAATGGATGTCATCATTGTGAACTGATGAACTTGTTAGGGTCTGTTAGTATCGGGGAATCCAAGATAGAGGGTATGTGTAGTGTTGTCAACTCAAGACACATCATACCCTGACAACCTTATATTTCCATCTTCCTAAGGCTCAAACCCATTTTGGATAAGCTTTCGATCAAGGATCTTATCAAGCCATGTGACTAGGGGATGGGGCTAATGCCTCTAATATGTGAAATTCTCAACTTTTTCTAACCATCCCAAAAAATCCAAAGGGGTCATTCTTGAATTTTTTAAAATCCCACTAAGTTCTTAGGTCAATTTATAAGGACTGAAACTAATTATAACATGGAATAAAGCTTGTCCAAAGACTTCTAAAAGCTTAGAATTCTTCTCCAACCTATACAAAAATTATCAACAGTGACATTGATTAGCTCAATCTAAAGTGTGATTTAATTGTTAATATTACAAAATAAATATAATAACAAAATTCATACTACCTTCATACTCTTGCATTAGAGTATATTTTATTAGGTGGCCTAGCTGAGCCCGCTTATCAGTTTCAAAGAATTGTTGTTTTCAACATCTAAATTTTCATTAAGAAACTTGCATTTGGGTGGTTCTCTCCCTCCTACCCATAGGTAACAACAAGTCCATTAAAAACCAACATAGTAGGAGTGAAGCATAGATATATATCAAATAGATACTTAGAATCATTAGGATTAGGATAATAGTAATATTAATATTAATTAGTTATATATTTAGCATAGGTTAGTGTATATTATTTTTGGATACGACAACTAGGCCAAAATATCAGTGTGTACCACCACACTAAATGAGTAAGGGTCTAATTGAGGCCCCAATTGGGTGGTATATCCAACATTTTAGGCTTTAATTTTTTCTCCTATCAACAATTGGAGCTAGAAGGAGGGAATTTTGATGGTGAATGACACATATAACTTTATGTAAAATCGGACACCATTCACATAGATTTCCAACACCATAAACTATAATTACCCCCTCAATTTCTTATGTGTCTAACATAGAATCTCTAGATTTGGACACCCCTAGTCATTTTGAAGAAGTAGTGTTATAGACATTTTTGTGCCTTACAGCATGGAGCATGAAATGTCGATAATCTGAGGGATCCAAAGTCCCTAAACATGTTGTTCCTACCCCTAGAGGAACAAGGTCAGCAAACCACAGCACTACAGATCAGTTCTCCACTGAAAAACACTCAAAAACAGGTCAATTTTGGATCAAAGCAGCTGCTCCACTAAGCATCTGCGCTGAATGTCAAAAGCTCTATGGTGTACCTGCGCTGCATAGCAAGTGCAACAAAGGCTACCTGCGCTGGGCGTACTTTGACATGTGGAGGAATCTTTTCTCAATGTGCCAGTGCCCAGGAAGCTTCCAAAATGACACTTGGATCAGAAGATTTGCCTAATGATGAGTAAAGAGGTTCTAAAACTCCAAGTGGAAGGTAGAAACTCCGAGTGGACTCAAGGACTAAAGAACAACTGGAGTTGAAGAGGACAACAAGTCACACATCAAGCTGACTTATCTTCACTCCAAAACTCTATATAAGGATCTCATCCCATGGGATCTGGAGGCCGGAATTTTGTGCAAAGAATTGTTGTTGGTTTACAGTTGTGAGTATTGGGTGATTGCTTGAGGGAGGTGAAGAGGAGATTTCTTTCCGTCGGGAAGGTGATGCTGGATTAGACCTCTCACGGTTGTATCACCGCCTGAACCTTACTTCCTTATATTAATAAAGCATTTGAGGTTCTTCTATTCGCATGTGTTTCAATGGTGTATTTTCTTACTTGCGTATTTGATTTATGCTAATCCTTGAATCAATTATGAATGCATGCTTCTTGTAGTTTCCTTTTCTTGTCTTGTTCGCAGGATCTCGTGTAGCTGGGCCCGTGAGAAGACTTGGAGCTGGGAGCGAGCGGCAAATAGAGGAGATTGGATCGACCATTTGCGCAAGACATCGGTAAGTGGATCTCTTCCTTTCATCTCTTGCATGTCATAAAGAAGTAACTTTAGATAGCTTTGCTTCAGCTGTTGCTAAGGAACTATCACCCTTAGAGTGGGATAGGGTCATTCCGTGTTGGATACTTTTCCCCACAACAGACTGGCGACTCTGCTGGGGATCGTGTCTTGTTGGTAGCTTGTGTTTCTTTCTATTCATTTCCTAAACAAAGGGAGTACCGAATCGAACTGCATTCGAATCCTTCGAATGCAAAGTAGAGGGCAGCTACTCTAGCTCAGTGCTGGGCATGTTTATGATTTGAAGAGCTGATCCACAAGGACTCTTTTTAGCTCTTTGTGATAGTGTTCATCTTCCTTAATCATCCTCCAGTGTATACTTGGCTGATAGCCTTTGATTTGGCCAAAAACCATTGATTTTTGAGCAAACTGTGACCCAGAATCTGAGAGAGACGAGAGTTGTCTCTTCAGTGCAGCTGCAACAAAGGCTACCTGTGCTGCAACGCAGGTCCCGAAGGGGCTACCTGCGCTGCATGTCAGATTGACAGTGCAGTACCTGCGCTGATCCAGTTTTTCCTTGTGCAACTGGGGTTCCCTACTGTCTGTTGCCCAGTTTTCAATATTGTTTTTGCAGCCTGTTGTCAACCTGTATACCTAGCTGAAACTACCTTTCTTTGCCTTCATTCCGCCTCATTTGTATGAAGAAACCGTGATTGTTCTTATTGTATTTCTTGCTTTCATTCACAGTTTCCCGTAGCGAAAGTGAACTAGTCTTGCTGTGACCTCTTGGATCTAGACCTGTAAGAAAGTGTCGTTGTGATTCTAAGAGCTATTTTATTATTGTTCATAGCTGCTTGAACATTTGCTTTCGTTATATGGTTCGAATTTCAGTATTTCTTGTGTTGAAACGAGTGAATCTTAAGGTGTTCTTTTGATTATTTGACAAAAACTTGTTTTCTTTCACTTGAAATTGAATTCGAAATTATACAACAGCTTTCTTTTTGTAATACATCAACATTAAGGAAGAAGAAAAGAAATACTTGCATTGTGCATGTGCATTTTGACAGGTTGCATGTCGATTTAGGAAAAGTGCATCAGTGGGTGCTCTATGATCTGTTTGAAAAGATGATGTCTTTCTTTTCCCTCAGTGGTTAAGATTTTCATAAGTTGAAAGAATTGAAAGAGCTTGCTTATCATTCTTAGACTACATTTAGGAGTTGTATCATACATCACGTGGTGATCCATAAAGGCAAACTGCTAAGCAAGATCAACCTAAAAAGAACTGAATTTATCTAACAACGCTTTGAAACATAACGAAACACAGTAGAGGTCTAGGTAGAGACGTGTTCCGGCGTCGTTAAACATAGTGACCGTCGATCTCTACGAAGGTGGGTGATTCCTCCTGAGGGATGATAGCACTAATACGGATTTGTGCCCCTGCGTACCGTCGCGTATATTGGGGGACCCCTATAGGAACAAAGCCTTTATCCATAGGAAGTCGTGTCGGCCGCCCTACTGATCGCGATGCAGTGAACACAGCATTCACGAAGATCGACCACTCGTACCGTAAAACGTATTCTGTGGTTTCGCGAAAGGTTTGGCACACCCTCTGCCTAGAACTCCAGAGTAGTTTCTTTTGGCCTTTTTCAAACTCTATAACTGAAAAAGTCCATCCGAGCATTTGTCACTTCGGGCTCGTTAATACATCGAAGGAGACTAGAGTCCTCTTTAGCTTTTTCTCGACTCTTAAAAATTGAAAAAGCAAGTTGTGTCTAAAGCGTCGTCATATAAAATTCATTCTAAACGGAACATAATCACCCCTTTTTCCTGCGTTGATCTTGAGGTTGAGAACATGGAACACACCAACCAAGGGATTCCACATGATGGGAACCCTAGCCCTTTCTCCTCTTGGGGAGAAGTTGGTGCGCCCTACATGGCCACGTTGTCGCTTCCAGGGCTGACAATTGGCCTACCAGTTTGGCTATTCTCAACCACTGTAGTTTAGAACACCACGGTTCCTGAACAGTTGAATCAACAGTTAGACCAATCTAGAGCTGCCCTCCAACCTTCCACTTCTTTTAAGTCTTCCTCCGATCCTTCCCCTTCGAAAGGTAGAGCCGCCGAAAGCAGAGCTCCCACGGAGAAGAAGGAGACCGATCTTCCCTCTTCGAAAGGTAGAGCCGCCAAAAGCAGAGCTCCCACGGAGAAGAAGGAGACCGATCTTCCCTCTTCGAAAGGTAGAGCCGCCAAAAGCAGAGCTCCCGTGGAGAAGAAGAAGGAGAAGAAGAAGAAGGAAAAGAAGCAGAAGGAGCCAAAAGCGGCTGGGGGCAAGCAAAAGACATCTAACCAAAATCCACACACAGCACAGACCGGGCCTAGGTCACCATGTGTCATATGTGAAGGAGACCACCTCCACCGTGATTGTCCCGGTATTCCCTGGATACTAAGGGACTGGTCCCCTCGTTTGCACAGTTCGGAAGCGTCAACCTCTGACAACCAGGTGGAATGCTTACCATCGACCAACGAAAGTGAAGGTTCTAGACAACGAAGGGGAATGAGATTCCCCTGCAAACTGTGTGAAGGCAATCACACCCTTCGCCGTTGTCCCTTTTTAGACGAAGCAAAGAGAGTTTTGGAAGATCAACCGGTTGTACCGTTGCTACTTCCTCCTGGATACCAAAAACTCGCGCCAAGTCCTTCGTTGGTCGAAAATACGGCCGCCCCGCTCATAGGGCCAGCTAAAGTCTCAGTCACTGAAGATGAACCTACTGAATCTGGACCGGACGAAAGTCCAAAGGTCGAAACGACAGTTGACCCGGTTCTCCCTTCAGAAGTTTCGTCTTCAAATACCACAGTCACTGAGGATTCATCTTCAGCTGACACCCCTACCGAAGAGAGTAAGGATGACACCGTCCAGATTCTTTTCATCAACACCGATTCTGATGAACATCAGGGCAATGTGCCCACTCCTTTATCGCAGGAAGGAGCATCGTCGGGATCATACCCGGCCGTGTATTCGGTCCCACCACCAAGCAACCTGGTTGTGTCCTTTGATTGGAACCAACTAGGCAGACCCCGGTTACCAGCCAGTATACCATTTAGAATTATAGTCCAAATATACAAAATGGTGATGGCTGGGACTATCATTGATGAAGGGGCATCTGTGAGTATCCTGTCCTCTATTGCTTGGAAAGCACTGGGTTGCCCACCGCTTTTGCCTGAGATAAGGAATCTCTCGGGTTTTGACAAAGGAACCAGTCGACCATTAGGGATTCTACCTAATGTGCCTATTACATTGAAAGGGAAGGCTGTCAAGATGAATTTGATGGTCGTCCAAGGACCCTTGGATTATAACCTACTCCTTGGACGAGACTACATATATTGCATGGAAGCAATAGTCTCCTCACTCTTTCGAATAATGTGTTTTCCATACGAAGGAAGAATGGTCAAGCTCGTAGACCAACTTTCATTTCCGGGATCACGCATCACAAATAGTCACATACCTATCCTGAATGGTCTTTTCGATCAAGAAAGGTCTCTACCTCCGGTTCTTCTTCCTGATGAGTACGAGTGATTCAGGAAAGTAGGGCCGGAACCCAGGGGGCATGCATCCTGGTCTGCTGGGGTCAGAAAAAACCTTGGGTGTACAGTAGAATTTCCGCGGGAGAATATGACTAGTTCGTACCCCGTCCCCCCCTTCATCTTCGTAAAACAGAAGAGCCGGCAAGAGCTCTCATGCAGAAGAAGGGGCAGTTAGGAATGGGGTTGTTCTGGAAAAGGATTCTTTTGTCAAGGCTACTTGTTTGACAAAGGTCATTCACCTTTGTCTAAAAAAGTAGGCTCTGCCAAAGAAGGGGATCCGTTTGCGGCAGCAAGTAGTAACCATCTTTGGATAAAAGGCAAGCCTCACCCATTAAAACAAATGATTTAAAGGATAAGTAGGGGCAGCCTCCAAAGAAAGAGATTCTATTGCTGCAACAAATTGTAACCATCTTTGTGTAACCTAATGATAGACATAGCCAAAGAAAGAGTTTCATTTGCGGCAGCAAACAAAACCATTCTTTGGGTAACCAGAAAGAGGTAAGCCTCACCCGTTGAAAACAAGGGTTTTTGACGGACAGGTAGGGGCGACCTTGAAATTAGACTTACACCTGGGGGCATGCAAACCTCTTGGAATGCAAGCACGGGCGGCTATTTTGTTTTTTTTAGTTTTTTAGGTCCCCCCTTTAAACCTGTAGGTCTAACCCATTAAACTCCTAGGATTAGCCGATACCCAGCTTGCATAAAGAGAGGATATGGAGAAAAGCATAGCGAGATGAAGCTCCTTAAAAAATAGCGAGCAACCTACCAGGAGACCTTCCTACTTTATGACTGGTAAAAACGAGCAGTTTTGGCAAAGTTCATGCTCGTTAAAAAATAAACGCAAGATACGAGCAGTTTTGGCAAAGTTCATGCTCGTTAAAAAATAAACGCAAAACCGAGCAGTTTTAGCAAGAGTTCATGCTCATTAAAAAATAAATGCACATGTGAGCAAGCTTCCCCCAGAGTTCAAGCTCATCAAGAAAAAATGAACCGGTAAATAACCATTTGAGACCGTAAATTCATCAGCCATAAAAGCCTTGGTCGTGTTTGTGCACCGTCACCTCCACTTTTCATTTGGCCGATCATTCACATC
Organism: Pinus tabuliformis; assembly: GCA_031772625.1. NCBI lineage: Eukaryota > Viridiplantae > Streptophyta > Pinopsida > Pinales > Pinaceae > Pinus > Pinus tabuliformis. The sequence goes on along the minus strand of CM062817.1, from coordinate 855,137,794 downwards.
CACTTGATTGTTTACCTATTTTGAGGAACAGCTGCGAAGAGTGATTTCACCTAGCCATCCTTGTGACACTGCCGTGATTGGAAAATTCCAACCTGTACCTGGAATCTGCTGCTATCCCTGTTTATCACTCGTTCCTCAAAATACGAGTCTTCTTTGAGCTCTTTTCACTGACTCGTAAAATATGAAAAGTTTGCCGAGTTTTGGCCTTCCAGCTCATTAAAAGGACCGGAAGAGCTATCCCTCCTCTAGATTTTAATCTTTTTGGACCTGAGGGATTATTGCACAAAAAGATCGAGCGCTTGTCTAGTTCGGCTCGATAAAGATATCGAACATTCATCCCTTCTGTATTGTTTTATACTTTTTCGGACTTAAGGGATTAGATGACGAAAAAGGACCCCTGGAGTCCACTTTATGTACCCTTTTCAGACTCTCTAAAAATGAAAAGGACCGAGTTGTCTTTGTCGCTGGGCTCATTAAAAATATTAGATAGCGACAAACTTGTCTTTAGACGAGAACGAGTTTCCCTATCGTTAAGCTCGTTAAAACATAGCGATGGGCTTGCCTGAAGGGCAGGTTATAGAACAAGCATATGTTATCCTCCTCAAGCTTGACAAAAATAAAGAGGTACTGGTCAGAAATGACTGGGGAAAAATTGGGAAGAACCTCAAAGCTTAATGGTAGCAAGTCGCTCTTGAACATGACACTTTTGCCTCCGTAAATATCGGGTTGGGTTATTATCATTCACCGGTCCCTTCACCATGGTCTCGCCATACCATCCATACATGGGGTAATGCTACCGATCCATCACATCAGTGTCGTTATGTGTTCAAGAGATGTCATTCAGAAAGTGTCAACCGGGTCCCATCCACTACCATACATCATCTTTCATCCTTCCATGACCGCCACCCTGAATCATATTTCACAGATCGTTTTCACCATCATCACTAGCTCCGTTCCGTGTCACTGATGTGGGATTCATTAAGGCCCTCCTTTGACGGATCACTTCTTGTCGACATCAGCTCACTATCCAAGAAGTTGATCTAGGAACACCCCCTCAGTACTTTGAAGCTTGCATGCCTCAATGGCAAGTTTCTCACTTCCGGCGATAGGTATACATTAATGACCTTCGACCGGGAGACTTTGCGTGGTGTTCGACGTCAGATCCTATATTCACGCCACGTGAATTGTGCTACAGTACCTTGAGGGTCATCATCATTATCGGTGATTCCTCTCGCGCTTGTTAACAGTTTACATTATTGACTGGTAATCAAGCGATGTCTTTCCATGTTCGACTTCAAGAAATTCTCACATGGATCGACTTGTACTAGAGTGAAGATCGGACAAGTTTGAAGACCCCGGATCTAGTTTCATCCATCCGGGCTGCGATATATATTCAGGAGATAAAAACATAGACATGTGCAGCAGATGATCATCCTACTAAAAGGATGATAATTAAAAGCAGAGAATTATCAGTCTATTATCAGACGATCGTCTGTTTATGTACAGCAAATGTATTTATAAAGCTGAGCATGGGAAATGCCCGCATCAGCTAGATCATGAAAAGAAAGTATGAAAAGATAATGTATTGTATTGTATTTTGTTACAGGTCACCTCCTGACGATTGAATGAACTTCGGATCCTCCTAATAAAGCATTTCATCCGATAAACGACCTCATACTTTAGGGGGCAACTGTTATAGACATTTTGTGCCTTACAGCATGGAGCATGAAATGTCGATAATCTGAGGGATCCAAAGTCCCTAAACATGTTGTTCCTACCCCTAGAGGAACAAGGTCAGCAAACCACAGCACTACAGATCAGTTCTCCACTGAAAAACACTCAAAAACAGGTCAATTTTGGATCAAAGCAGCTGCTCCACTAAGCATCTGCGCTGAATGTCAAAAGCTCTATGGTGTACCTGCGCTGCATAGCAAGTGCAACAAAGGCTACCTGCGCTGGGCATACTTTGACATGTGGAGGAATCTTTTCTCAATGTGCCAGTGCCCAGGAAGCTTCCAAAATGACACTTGGATCAGAAGATTCGCCTAATGATGAGTAAAGAGGTTCTAAAACTCCAAGTGGAAGGTAGAAACTCCGAGTGGACTCAAGGACTGAAGAACAACTGGAGTTGAAGAGGACAACAAGTCACACATCAAGCTGACTTATCTTCACTCCAAAACTCTATATAAGGATCTCATCCCATGGGATCTGGAGGTCGGAATTTTGTGCAAAGAATTGATGTTGGTTTACAGTTGTGAGTATTGGGTGATTGCTTGAGGGAGGTGAAGAGGAGATTTCTTTCCGTCGGGAAGGTGATGCTGGATTGGACCTCTCACGGTTGTATCACCGCCTGAACCTTACTTCTTTATATTAATAAAGCATTTGAGGTTCTTCTATTCGCATGTGTTTCAATGGTGTATTGTCTTACTTGCGTATTTGATTTATGCTAATCCTTGAATCAATTATGAATGCATGCTTCTTGTAGTTTCCTTTTCTTGTCTTGTTCGCAGGATCTTGTGTAGCTGGGCCCATGAGAAGACTTGGAGCTGGGAGCGAGCGGCAAATAGAGGAGATTGGATCGACCATTTGCACAAGACATCGGTAAGTGGATCTCTTCCTTTCATCTCTTGCATGTCATAAAGAAGTAACTTTAGATAGCTTTGCTTCAGCTGTTGCTAAGGAACTATCACCCTTAGAGTGGGATAGGGTCATTCCGTGTTGGATACTTTTCCCCACAACAAGTAGATCAACCTATAACTAAATAGATGTATACTTATGAGACGCCCTGCTATAAATTGTAGCAAGAAAGGCTAAATTTGTCTTATGCCTTAGTCAAATTTAGTAATTCAATTTTTTACATCAACAAGATGACTTGGATGGAAATTAACTTGTGTGACATGGCCCTTGTCTACTTGTTTACTCAGTAAATTTGAGTTATAGGCTAGAAGTAGAGTTATGCATGTAGTGATTGTTAAAATTTAGCAATCTAGTTCAGTTATTTTCAGTTTGACTCAATTGATTGAGCTCAAGTACCTAGTTGAGTCAATTTAAGGTCAGTTGAGTAGTAGAACTATTGTTAACTCAGTGATCTCTTAGTTAAAATAGTCAAACAACTAAAAATATCCCAGACAAGCATGGAATTTGAATTGCCTAGCTGGAGTGGAGGAAAAGGCACATTCCAATTATAAATTGTATACTAGTTGAGTGTACATGCTTGGCTATTGAGCGGGTGAATCATTCCTTGGGAATTACGCAAGAAAATAGGTGAAAAAACCTACTTTTTAGGAGCTAATTTCCTCCAAAATTGGGCACGGAAATAGGAGATATATGGGGCCTTGAATTGGCTAAGCATTGGCTAGATCAGGACAATCAACACGAGAACATGTTTACGGTGCAGGTTTTTCTTCAGGATCGAAGCAAGCCATTATAATAGTTTCTCATTCTTATTTTATTAATGAAAAACAAGAGAGGGGTTTTTCCCAGTTGGATTCCCTTGTAAATCATTATGTTCTTGTGGTGTTTTAAACGGTTGCGTGTCATTGTATGTGTTTCTAAATTATGATTTCCATTCGGCATAATAGTAGAGGAAATTTGTAATCTCTTGATATCAGTTCGATTTCATCAATAGTAGAAAATTTCTATTAATTTCTACACACCAAAGATCCCTCTACATTTAATCCTCCTCTGAGGATACAACAATATCTTAAATATTTTCTTCAGAAATATGCTTCAAAGCTTGTTCCTACTTAGAAACCACCATTATAATCTATACCTATTGAATAATATTTATATGTTCATCTCGAAAGACAACATTTTAGAGTTATAACTAGAGATTAAGTAAGAATTTTGGGCATTCACCTATCGAATACCTAATTCCTACTCAACATAAGCATCTATAGGTTCCAAGTCATCATATGTCTCTCGAGGAAAAGAACATAGCCTTGAAGAAGAAACTCCAACTTTTATCCCCCGTCGTAGTCCATATAATCATTCTCCAACTTCTCACTCTTCAACTTCAAGCCCCATTCCAACATATAATCATGCCACCAAGACCTTGGAAAACTCTAGGAGCAGTCAATATTCTTGGTCTACAACATGATTTACAAACACCTAGAAATATTTCTTCCATGCTTTAATCTATATGTTGGGGAAACAATTGAAGATCATATCAATAAATTTGTGATTGTGGTTAACCTAATGGGTGTTGAACATGAGGATGTGGTATGCCACCTCTTCCTATAAACTTTTGATGGAAAAGCTTCCACCTTGTATCTTATAATACTAGTCGAATCAATCACATATTGGGATTCTTTTCAGACCAATTTTTTTTAAAATTTGGAGAAGACAAGACTCAAACTACATTATCACTTGAATTTTCCAAAAATAAAATGAAGCCCAAAGAAAAAATTAATGATTTCAATCAATGCTTTATGAATCATTGGAATAAATTCCAGATGGTACTAAACCAACTGATGATGTGTTGATCGAATGTTACACTACAGATTTACCATCCACAATCACTATGTTTGTTAAAATGGTGGGTGAACAAGCTCTTGTTGAAACCCAAGATGGAAGTCTAAAAATTGAGAAGGAAGTCTTATATGTAGCAAGAAAAGAGGAGAAAAACCTTTCAAATCCTAATAAGAACAAGTAACTACAAAACCTACTAAATATCAAAAGAATAAGGATCCTTTTGACATGAAATAACTACAAAGAATGATATAGAAAATGTCAAACGAAATCACTAATATTAAAAGTAATTAGTAGAAGTTCCATCAAATAGGAGACCTTGAAGACCTTTAAAAATAAATCCTACACCTCCTCAAAACCAACCCCTTGTTGAAGAAATTAAATTTGAAGATGTTGCTTAGGACACTTTCTGTAGAGATCATAATGCAAAACATTTAAAAAAACTTGTCCTTCTTTTATAAAAAAAAATAAAGTGTTCACAGGTAACGAAGAAGAAGATGTCGCTCAAGTGGATGAAGAAGAATCATAGAATAAATATTTTCGTTAATGTATTATGGGATGTTTCAAGGGAAACAAATAGTGAACATGTAGATGATGAGATAGAGGAGATTAATATAGACCAAACTAGAAGGGTCCTTCTTCTTCCAATCCCAATACTCAAACTCCTACAAGAAAAACACATCAATAGACAAGGTGTCTTCTAATTCAAATAAGAATGCTTAGATGACAACTTTAGAATATGGTTTAGTTGAAGACATGAAGAAAACTAGGGCTAATATCTATTTGTATGAGCTATCTAAGCTTAAACAACATAAAAATAAACTATTTAAAGCTCTAGAATCTAGCACAACTAATAATCCTACAAGGAATATTGAGAATTGTTTACCATAGAAAGTAGCACATATCAAGGCAACTCTGATTGGAGATAAGTCTACCTCACACACTTTTCCTTTTCTATTAAATTTTGAGATTTGTAGCCAAAATGTACATAATTGTATCGTCAATTCTAGTGCTTCAACTAATTTCATGCCATCTTCTATGGTAAAGAAATTAAAATTAAAACCCCAGAAGTCCTCCACTCAAATTATAAAGTTGGATATATCTACAATTAAGGTCTTAGGAGAAGTCAAAGGATTACTAATAAGACTTTCATCTAATTATAAAAAAAAATAAAGGGAATTGGTGTAATAATTACAAACATTTCTGAATTCTATGGCTTATTATTAAGCAGAGACTAGTCACATAATCTAAATGGTTATTTCTCAAATAATTGATCACACTTTGGTTACCATGGAAAAAAAAGCCTAAGATAATCAAGGTTGAGCGTGAAGGGTTCATGAAGCACACTGTTACTTATCTCGATGATTCAAATGAGCCCATCATGTTCAGTCAATATCCTCTTGGTAATTATTCATATGATTCTTATTTCAGTAATTATATTTATGAAAGCTCTCCTATTGACGAATCATATATGGATACTTTCGACTTTGTAATTAATAATGATATTGAATCCATATATGAGGATTCTGTAATTAGTGATGTAAATATAGATTATTGGTTATTATATTTTGAAGATTTCAAATCAATTGAAGATGCATGTACTGCATGCATATTGTAGAACCCTCAAGGTACAAAATTATTTCTCGCATGCATATTAGATTTTGATTGTACTAATAATATAGAAGAGTATGAATCTTTAATTAAGGACTAAAAAAGCAATTGATTTGAAATTTAAGGAATTAAAAGTTATCGATGACTTCAAAATCAGTTTTAAGCAAGTTAATAAATCCATTCGCTATGTTTCTAACCATTTGAAAAATTATCAACAATCAGTTTCATATTTAGTTCAGAATTTTGAGCACTTTGAATAAAATCTATACCCCATTTGCAAAATTTAGATGTTGGTTTGCTCGCAAATGTGTTGTCAAAATTACTCCTTATAGAAAAAAATTCACCAAAAAAATTCTATTTAGAGATTCTCTTTCACCCATTAGTGCCAAATAATGTTTGTAAATAATAGAGTCCTTAATGATGATCCCCAAATCATTGATTTCCTCACACTTGGGGTTAACTTTCAAATATCTATCATCGATGATAACCAGTATGATCTACTACGGACCCAGACTAGTCAAATGAGAATGAAAAAGAAAACCTTATTCCAAAATCAATAGTACGTTTGGAAAACCTTTTTGATTTTTGAGAAAGATTTAAAGGGAGAACAAACTGTAAAACACACATTTATTTTATGAAATATGAATTCATCAATTTGGGAATTGAGCAGAACGCATAGTATGTCAATCTAGGAATTAATTGTTCTCATTATGATCGAGCAAAATTTATTAAACTTTATAAATAATTTAAGGATATATTTGCTTGGACTTATGATTACCTTAAAGTGTATGATATGAAAATCATTCAACATGTCATTCCCATAAAACCAAACTCCAAGTTGGTTCAGCAAAAATCAAGAAAAGGCGCATTAAACTCGAAATGTAGATCAAATAATAATTGAATAAGCTATTAGGTTCCAAAATTGTTTTCCACTTAGACATGCATAGTGGGTATCTAACCTCATTCTCAATAGAAAGAAAAATGCATACATTAGAATTTGCATAGATTTCATAAATATAAACGAAGCATCAAAAAAGGACAATTACCATGTCCCATCTATGGAAAAATTCCTACATTCAATTGTGAGATCTAAGATATTTTCCTTGCTAGTTAGTTTTTTGAGTTATAACCAGATCCTAGTTTCACCTGTTAGCCAAATTAGAACTACTTTTAAAATAAAATGGGGAATATTTTCTTACAGGGAAATTCCATTTGATCTAATCAATGTTGGGGCTACTTTTCAAAGAGCCATGGACATAGATTTCGAGGGATTAATTAATAAATCAATGATTGTTTATTTGGATGATATTACCATGTATTCTAAAAATAGAGAAGATAATGTGGAGCATTTGAGACAATATTTTGATAGATGTAGGAAGTATGGCATTTCATTGAATCGTAAAAAGATGGTTTTTATTGTTATGAAGGGAAACTATTAGGTTTTCATGTATCAAAGGATGTAATAATAATCGATCCTAATAGTGTTAAATCAATTTTACGGATTTATTTACCTTATAATAAACAATCAATGCAACCATTTTTAGGGAAGATAAATTTTGTAAGGATATTTGTTCCTAGCTTTGCTCAAATAATTAAACCAATGCAAGAAATGATAAAAAAAGGATCACACATTTAAATGAAGTGATAAAAAGGATGCACGTTCAAAACCATTAAACAAGAAATTGTTGAAGCACCTTCTTTGATCAATCCTAAATTTGATAAGGAACTTATCTTGTATACTTTTTCTTTTAACTCTTATTCTGTAGTTTCCTTAACTCAGAAGAAGGCAGAAAATGTAGAAGTCTTGATATCTTTTATAAATTCAGGGTTGCATGGAGCAAAGTTAAAATATCCTCACATTGATAAACAAGCATTTTCCATGTACAAAATAGTAAAGAATTTCGTCCTTACCTACTGTAGGCTCACACTAAAGTTATTGTTCCCTGTCTTGTTCTTAGAAATTATTTCATATAGAAATACATGAGAGAGAAACGAGCAAACTGGATAACCATACTTCAGGAATGTAAACTAGAGATAAAACCTTCCAAGATTTCTCATGGACAAGAGTTATGTAATTTGTCAATAGAATCTCATGACTGTCAAAGTAATTAGGAAGAAGGTTCATATAATGAGTATGAAGTAAGTCTGCAAGAAGCTCTTTACATTCCTATACCAATTGATACTTGGTATTATGAAATTAAATATTTTATTTTGAATGGGATTGTTCCTAACTATCAGACCCTAAATAATAAAAGAGCTTTACGACTAAAATGTGTTAGATATCAACTAATCGATGGAATTCCTTTTAGTAAAAATAATGATAATGTATTATTGTGATGTCTCAAGAAATTTGATGAAAAAAAGGTTCTAGTTGAAATACACGATGACCCAACTAGAGGTCATTTAGAAGGAGAGACTATTTTGCATAATATCCTATGTTCTAGATATTATTTACCTTCGTTGTTCAAATATTGTTATTCATATGCCAAAAATGAAAGATTTTCTATATATACACAGGAAAAGAAAAGAGACCTGCCCTGAATTTACAACCGATCAAAGAAGAAGGTCCTTTTGAACAATGGAGATTAGACATAAACGAAGAAATTAATCCAAATTCGCCTTAATAACACAAATACATCCTTACTGCAATGGATTATTTCTCCAAATGGATAGAAGTTGTACCACATGAAAAAATTAGTGATGATTAGGTGAATTCTTTCCAAGAGCAGAATATTATTATATGTGTCTTAATTTTTGTCTCTAAAATTAGTTGAATATGTTATGGATAAAGGTATCACTATTAAATATTCTGCAAATTACTACCCCTAGAGAAATGGTTTAATAGAGTCGACTAAAAAAAAACTTATTTATATTCTCAAAAAAGTAGTGCTTGACCATCAAAATAACTGGCATAAGCAATTACCCAATGCACTTTGAAAAAATTGAGTCATAACTAAGACACCATTGGAAAACTCTCTTTATTTCCTTGTTTATGGAAACAAAGCCATATTGCCTCCCAATATTTTCCTCCCATATATGAAATTAGCCCAATCAAATAATCAGGATGCAATTAGAGATATTGAAGCAAGAACCCATACCTTTTTGAAACTAAAAGAGGAGAAGGAGAAAGCTAAAGCCAAGTTCCATCCCCCTAAACAAGTTATCAAACGTTGGTTTCAAAAATATTGAGCCACTCGTAGAGACTTTACTATTGGTGATCTAGTATTGAAGTGGGACAAAAAGGAGGATGACAAAGGTAAACATACCAAATTTCAACATCTCTAGCTTGGATCATTTCAAATTTATGTGAAATTAGGCCCTTCGACATATATTTTACAAACCTTATAAGGAGAGGTTGAAAGCCTCCCTATGAACAACCAAATTTTAAAGAAATATTTTTTTTAAATTGATATGATTGGCTTTGTAAATATGTAAATATTTTCCATTTAAATTGTTTTGAATCCTTAATATTTTCTGCCATTTAAAAATATGTAAATATTGTTTGAATTTACTGCAGAAGACAGGTTACATATGAAAATTTTTATGTTATTAATGTAAACTCCTTTACTACAAATAACAATTATAAGAAATTTGTGAATATTTCATTATACCGTTAAAAGTTATTATTAGGTTGGAAGATACCAATCTTATATATTCTATAAGAGTTCCATTCACCTTGTTAAACACATGTTTAAATTTTATTTTATTTTAAATTTTGATAATGAATGGACAAGTAGTGAGTTAGAATTCTTAATACATGAAAATAATTGCTTATCAAAGTAACTCGCACATCACCACACTTCTTATATGTCCAAAATTGCAAAATCAATACAATTATGTAAATTAAAAGGATATTAAAATAAACAAGAAGTTGAAAGCAATTATATAAAAATGTGGAAAGTATAAGGAAACCCATCAAGGCTATGGATGATCGTTGGAAATTGGTCGATTCTTATATGATGCTAAGGCACCTTCATTAGGGCTGTGGAAACTCACGGGAAGTAAAGCTATGCAGTGTTAAGAGGAGATGTCAAACAAATGCCTGCAATATATCTTGCTAATATTAATGTTCATACATGACACATCAAATTCAAAATCAGTAAAAAATGGGTGATTATCAAATGAACTCCTTTTGTTGGCCCTTGAATAAATATTGGACAAAGTATGAGTACTCCTAACGATGGACTTTGATGAGAGATTAAATTGGTGAATTAATCTCCTAATATTTATATGTCAATCCGGGCTCATAAGCATGAGTTGTCTTGTGCTTCCTTCATTCAGTTCTAGGCTAGAGTTTTAACGTTTCCTTTATAATGATCAGCTAGGTAATAAACACACCAATGCTTGCAAACTCAAAAAGAAATCAAACATCTAGCTAGCACAGGCAGAATCAATAATCAAATTTAATTTAAAGACTTCCAAAATCTCTATGAACTTAACCTATTTGGAACTAGAATTGAAATCTGTACTTAACAGGTGACTTGACATTTTACCACAGATTCTAGATTATGAGAATGAATACTTAATCAAATAGACTGCATACAAAACTTAATCAGTCAAAACACTCAAGTTCGAATTCTTACAATCCACACCCGAAGGAATTGAAGATTCACTACTTGTAATGATAATCCAATTCTAGCTAATCAATCAAACTGTACTCAATGACTCATTAACCCTACTAGCTTATCAACAAACCAAAGATCTTGGTGCTGAGCACTTAATCTAGATACTCTGTTTTACTCTCAACCAAGTTGCATACAGGTTCCTAATTGATCATGACCACAAAAAACAAATTCAAGCACTAACTCTATTCAAACATGGCAATCAAATGAAACAACTATGAGAAACTGTACTCAAAACTACCCTACAATCGCATCAATATTCAAAATGTAAGTAACCCTATTCGAAATCTTAACAAACCAATACTCTGCTTTTGAAATCCAATCAGGCAGCTAAGCTATGGAAATATAACCAAGCATTCAAACGAAACAAGGAAATCAAGCAGTCCAAATGAAACGAAGGAAATTGCTTTGAAAACTAACATTAGATCACTCTTTTGCATTCTGAAATCAACGAGAATCCATTTGACAAATGAAACTAACCAAAACTATAATAAACCATTCAAATCAATTACTCTAAAAGTAATGCTTCTGTTGTATACACATTCATGCAAATAACTTAACATAAAACCAATCGAGTTAAACTAAATCAAGCTCTTGATAATTGCACTATTCTAAATAACCAACCTGAAACAAATATTTCCTATGGCACACGCATATGCGAAAACGGTTCTGAAGGGAGTCAATCAATTCGATTAATAGAAGAAACAAGAGAAGCGATTTTGAAATTGACTGATCACAATCCAAATTAAACTCAGATTCTATTCAACTTTGATTTCTAAATATGTTATCCAATTTAGGCATTTGAAAGTAGCTTCTGTGTTTTCAATGGATAAACTAGCTCATCATAAGCATTAGATGACAATGTAATTCAACAAACTTCATATGCATCTATGACAATCACAGTCCAATAAAATTTGCAGTTTCCACGAACAGAGTAGGTCTTTGCCTTGAAAGAAAGAATGATGGTCACATAAGAGATTTATATTTGGATTACTGAAGCAAAGGGGTCGAAAAGCATCATATCATCAACATAATACAATCATTCGAAACTAATAAAAATCTCCACACAACAGGTAAATTAGTAATGAATCAAAGATAAATGAAGAGTGATTATATCTATCACACAGGTATACTCCTACGCAATAGTACAGAGCTGATCCCAGATGGGTGGGCCCGGCCACACCTGGGGAGTTGATTAACTTACAGAAAGCAAGAGACTTTGATCACAATTAGCTCATTATCCACAGCAAACCATCAAGCAATTTAACTTTAACTTAATTCACAACCATTGTAAACATATTTGATTAAAAATAATAAGTCTGAAGGATACACAATGACAATTTAGCTTCTGTTCGCTAGCTTCTAAGTATTACAGAGCAGCCTTTTATAGGCATTAACTAAGTTGAAACAAATTGAACCATGGATAGTAAATCCTAACAGCCTAGCTGATTCATTCTTTTAGATCGGGTGGCTCGAACAACTTGTCTGATTTAGCCTAACAACCCTCAACCAATCCCAATCTTGGTGTCTGCTCCATTCAGAGAGGATAATGAGGATCTTTGTTGTGGCTGGAGTCGAACATGTTCAAACATGGCTAGAGGTAGCTCACCCATCTAGAAGTATATGGCCTCTCATCCCTTGTGTTGTTAGGTACTGAACCCAAAATGGCTATTGAGTACGAAAGTGGAGGAACCATGGTTCACTACCTGCATTCTCTTATTGTCACCCTGCTCATCTGTTACAATGTCTACACTTCGACCATAGTGATTAGTTAGTTCATGGATAGCTACTCATATTCACTTAAATTCAACTAATAAACAACAAAATGTTACCATGAAAGGCTTTACCTCATAGTAAGATTAGGACAGTGTTTAGGGCAATAAGAATGGCAAGTGAGTAGGTTTAGGAGTGCCAAAAATGTCAAAAATAGAGATGGAAAACAGTGGTGGTGGGAACAAAACGGGGGACCAACAGACTTATATATCTTTTATATATCATGCATTCAAGGTGACACTTATATCTATTTTGAGATTATTAATTTAGAGTTTATTTTGATCTATGTTCTTTTATCATAGATAACTGGTTCTTATTAGTAAATTGTCATTTATTGTCATGCATACAACGCCCCATTTGTTTCAAAAATAAATGGGGACCTCATTTAAATTTTTCATTTTCACTTGCCTATTGTCTTGTGGAAAGCATTAGAAGTTTGGTTTCTTTTCATTTTTGTCTGAAGTTACCCCTTTTTATTTGATCTTATAAAGTTTTATGTTTAAGTTCAAGGTTGATATTGGAAAATCCACCCCATTTGACATTTTCCATGTCCATTTAAATGATACTCCTTTACTTCCATGAATGCCCAGATAGGCAAATTACCACTATTCTAATTTATTCCAACGAAGCAAACCCGCTGTAATATTTCATTCTATTTAAACATATTTGAAGTTTGATCCCAAATCCTCCCATCTAGGCCAATGATAAACATAGAATATTTTGACTTGTCTGCCTCTTAGATGCTTGGATATTTGTACCTACTAAATAGTATTCATATGTTCATCTCAACTTTACAACATTATAGAGTTTTAAATAGAGCTCAAAGTAATAAGTTTGTCCATTCACCTATCGAATATCCAATTCCTACTTGGCATAAGCATCTAGACGTCCCAATTCACCATATGTCTCCTGAGACAAAAGAACCCAATATTGAAGAAGAATCTTTAGCTTTTGTCCCCCTAGTAGTCCATCTATTAATTCTCCCACTTCTCACTCTTCATCTTCAAGCCATCATGCCACCAAGACCTTGGAAAACTATAGGAACAGTTAATATTCCTGGACCACAGGATGATCTACCAAAACACCTAGAAATAATCCTTCTAGACTTTAATCCATATGGCAGAGAAACAACCAAAGACCATATCAATAATATTATGATTGTGGTTAACCTAATGGGTGATGAACATGAGGATGCGGTATGCCACCTCTTCCCATACACTTTTGATGAAAAGGATTCCACCTTGTGTTTTATAATATTAGTTGGATCAATCACAATTTGGGATCCTTTTTAGATCATTTTTTGAAGAAATTTGGAGAAGACAAGAATCCAACTACATTAGCACTTGAATTGTCCAAAATTGAAATGAATCCTAAAGAAAAAATTAAATATCTCAATAAATGCTATATGAATCATTGAAATAGAATTCTGGAGTGTTATAGACATTTTTGTGCCTTACAGCATGGAGCATGAAATGTCAATAATCTGAGGGATCCAAAGTCCCTAAACATGTTGTTCCTACCCCTAGAGGAACAAGGTCAGCAAACCACAGCACTTCAGATCAGTTCTCCACTGAAAAACACTCAAAAACAGGTCAATTTTGGATCATAGCAACTGCTCCACTGAGCATCTGCGCTGAATGTCAACTGCTCCATGGTGTACCTGCGCTGAATGTCAACTTCATCAAAGGCTACCTGCGCTGAGCGAGTTTGGACATGTGGAGGAATCTTTCCTCAATGTGTCAGTGCCCAGGAAGCTTCCAAATTGACACTTGGATCAAAAGATTCGCCTAAGTGAAGAGTAAGAGGTTCTAAAACTCCGAGTGGAAGGTAGAATCTCCAAGTGGACTCAAGAACTGAAGAACAACTGGGGTTGAAGAGGACAACAGTCACACATCCAGCTGACTTATCTTCACTCCAAAACTCTATATAAGGATCTCATCCCATGGGATCTGGAGGCCGGAATTTTGTGCAAAGAATTGTTGTTGGTTTACAGTTGAGAGTATTGGGTGATTGCTTGAGGGAGGTGAAGAGGAGATTTCTTTCCGTCGGGAAGGTGATGCTGGATTGGGCCTCTTATGGTTGTATCACCGCCTGAACCTTACTTTCTTCCATTAATAAAGCATTTGAGGTTCTTCTATTCGCATGTGTTTCAATGGTGTGTTGTCTTACTTGCGTATTTGATTTATGCTAATCCTTGAATCAATTATGAATGCATGCTTCTTGTAGTTTCCTTTTCTCGTCTTGTTTGCAGGATCTTGTGTAGCTGGGCCAGTGAGAAGACAAGGAGCTGGGAGCAAGCAGCAAAGAAAGAAGATTGGATCGACCACTTGCGCAAGACATCGGTAAGTGGATCTCTTCCTTTCCTCTTTTGCATGTCATAAAGAAGTAATCTTAGATAGCTTTGCTTTTTCTGTTGCTAAGGAACTATCACCCTTAGAGTGGGATAGGGTCATTCCGTGTTGGATACTTTTCCCCACAACAGACTGGCGACTCCACTGGGGATCGTGTCTTGTTGGTAGCTTGTGTTTCTTGCTATTCATTTCCTAAACAAAGGGAGTACTGAATCGAACTACATTCGAATCATTCGAAGGCAAAGTAGAGGGCAGCTACTCTAGCTCAGTTCTAGGCATGTTTATTATTTGAAGAGCTGATCCACAAGGACTCTTATTAGCTCTTTGTGATAGTGTTCATCTTCCTTTAATCATCCTCTAGAGTATACTTGATTGATAGCCTCTAATTTGGCCTAAAACAGTTGATTTTTGAGCAATCTGTGACCCGGAACCAAAGAGAGACGAGAGTTTTCTCTTCAGTGCAGCTGCAGTGAAGGCTACCTGCACTGCAACGTAGGTCCCGAAGGGGCTACCTGCGCTGAATGTCAAACTGACAGTGTCCTACCTGCGCTGAACCAGTTTTGCATTGTGCAACTGGGGTTCCCTGCTTTCTGTTGCCCAGTTTTCAGTATTGTTTTTGCAGCCTGTTGTCAACCTGTATACCCATCTGAAACTATCTTTCTTTGCCATCATTCCGCCTCAGTTGTGTGAAGAAACTGTGATTGTTCTTATTGTATTTCTTACTTTCATTCACAGTTTCCCGTAGCGAAAGTGAACTAGTCTTGCTGTGGCCTCTTGGATCTAGACCTGTGATAAAGTGTCGTTGTGATTCTAAGAGCTAGTTTATTGCTGTTCATAGCTGCTTGAGCATTTGCTTTCGTTATATGGTTCGAATTTCAGTATTTCTTGTGTTGAAACGAGTGAATCGTAAGGTGTTCTTTTGATTATTGGACAAAAGCTTGTTTGCTTTCGCTTGAAATTGAATTCGAAATCATACAACAGCTTTCTTTTTGTAATACATCAACATTAAGGAAGAAGAAAAGAAATACTTGCATTGTGCATGTGCATTTTGACAGTTTTCATGTCGATTTAGGAAAAGTGCATCAGTGTGTGCTCTATGATCTGTTTGAAAAGATAATGTCTTTCTTTTCCCTCAGTAGTTAAGATTTTCATAAGTTGAAAGAATTGAAAAAGCTTGCTTATCATTCTTAGACTGCATTTAGGAGTTGTATCATACATCACGTGGTGATCCATAAAGGCAAACTGCTAAGCAAGATCAACCTAAAACAAACTGAATTTACATAACAATGCTTTGAAACATAACGAAACACAGTAGAGGTCTAGGTAGAGACGTGTTCCGGCGTCGTTAAACATAGTGACTGTCGATCTCTACGAAGGTGGGTGATTCCTCCTGAGGGACGATAGCACTAATACGGACTTGTGCTCCCGCGTACCGTTGCGTATATTGGGAGACCCCTATAGGAACAAAGCCTTTATCCATAAGAAGCCGTGTCGGCCGCCCTACTGATTGCGATGCAGTGAACACAGCATTCACGAAGATCGACCACTCGTACCGTAAAACGTATTCTGTGGTTTCGCGAAAGGTTTGGCACACCCTCTGCCTAGAACTCCAGAGTAGTTTCTTTTGGCCTTTTTCAAACTCTATAACTGAAAAAGTCCATCCGAGCATTTGTCACTTCGGGCTCGTTAATACATCGAAGGAGACTAGAGTCATCTTTAGCTTTTTCTCGACTCTTAAAAAGTGAAAAAGCAAGTTGTGTCTAAAGCGTCGTCATATAAAATTCATTTTAAACGGAACATAATCACCTCCTATTCCTGCGTTGATCTTCGAAGTTAGTCTTTTAGCATCGTAAGTTCTTGTAGAATCGCTAAGAAATCTTTTGGATAGACTAGATATGTCTGAACAACCATCGACATCTAGGACTGTGTCGTCTGACACAGCAGCAGCAGAACCTCCTGCTGCTACTCCAACGATTTTCGCTGGTATACCATCTGTCCCGGCAAATTGTCAACAACAAGCCGGAGTCCAATCAGGGACGACAATATGGTTAGTTCCTATTTCTTCACCCGGATTATCATCTGGTACTTCTTATGTTGAAACTCAACAAATTGATCCAATGTGTCTTCAAAGGACAATTTACCCTTCAAGTACTGGATTTCCACCATGTGGAGGGCAGTATGCTCTTTCATTGTTCCCTCCTAGAGAACAACCATATGAGAGTTTACAACAAGGATCAGGTCAAACTGGAATTACATCCAGCGGTTGGGTACCAATACTGCCTCAACAATCAGGAGTTGCATATTCAATGCAACCAGTACACCCTGTGTCGAATATTCCCACCACACCTGCTATGGCGAATGTGTCGCAAGTACAAGCGCTACCTGTTGTAATACAACAACCTCTTGTCTCAGCGGCTCAATCACAATCTCAGGGTAGTGCCTCCTTATCTGGAGCGACTCAGGCTCAAACAAGTACTGTGACTCCTCATCTTGGTCAATCATCCAGTATTGGTCAACAGCAAATGGTCCAACAACCAGAGCTGGTTCAATCTCAACAACCGCCATTCCAGCAATCATATCAAGGACCTGAGCAACAAGTCTTTGTAAGTAATGGGCAACCATGCTATAATGGTTATACCCATCAACCTTGTCAGAGTTGTCAGCATTATGCTGGTCTGCAAAGACCCATTGCTCAGGCGATACCATCTTATCCTGGATATGCTTCGCCCAACCTGAACCAATAGTTGCCTTTTGCTGCAACTCTAGAATTACCAGATCTAAACCGGCTGACGAATGATCCAATTGCTTATGCCCCTTGGTGGCCAGCAATTCCGCATAAACTTCCATCGGACATTCCTAAATTCAATGGAAATCTAGGTGAAGACCCGTCGAATCACGTCATGACTTTTCATCTGTGGTGTTCATCGAACACTCTAAACGATGATTCGATAAGACTTCGCCTCTTCCAGAGGACATTGACAGGTCCAGCGGCTAAATGGTACATTGAATTGCTAAGAGCCTCTTTCGACAATTTCAGCTCCTTAGCCACGAATTTCTTAACCCATTTTCAATTACCAATCAGGTATGAAACAGGAACCGAAATACTGACCAACTTCAAACAAATGACAGCTATTCACATATCTGATCATATACATGAGTGGCGTCGTCGTCGTAGGATGGTGAAAACTTACGTTCCCGATCAGCTGTTAGCTGAATGGTTTATAAAGTCGTTACTTCCGGCTATAACGGAAGATGTGGCCAAGGGAGGAGTCGTAACAGAAGAGCAAGTCATTGCTCGCGCTCAATATTTAGACTTAGTATATACTCAGTCTGGCACGCTCTACGACAAAATACCTGACGCCCCTAGACCTGAATTTTCAATTCCTCCCCCTCCTAAATCGAATACTGACTCTCACGCCAGTAATGGCGTGATTGGCAAACGCAAAATTTCTAGTCAAAATGCAAATGAGGAACTTCTTTCCTCAGAAGTAAATGTCATGTCGACCGACAAGGGCAAACAACTGAAGCAACCAGGGGGCAAGAAGAAAAAGAAAAGGAAAGGGAAACCCCCAACAGGGTGTCATATATGCGATGAGGATCATTGGACGAAAGATTTTCCACATATAGCTGAAGTTAAGAAGCTCTTTAAGAGTTCGAAAACCCCAGCAATATTGACTGATCCGTTTCCTAACCTAGGCCAAAATCTGGTTGCTAATCGAAATGCTTCCCGATCCCAAGTGCTTATGTTGTCCACCTCAAAGCAGCAGAATAATGCTTTGACAAGGAATAAAGATTACAGGAATCCAAAGCAGTTGAACAACAAGGCAAATAAACAACCTAGCAGTTCAACAACAACTTTGACCAAAGTCGTGCCACCCATCATTCCTGAACCAATGATAAAGTCGCCAAAGGGAGTAGTACACAAATCGACATTTAATCCTCGTGAAAAAATAACACAGGATTATAATATGATAGAGGACCTGGCCCAATCGTCGTCCATTATGTCGACACTTGAGGTAGCGCAAAATTGCACCTCCCAAGAGCAAGCTTTATTATCAGCCATAGGTGGGATTGGCCCAATGGATTCCAATCTTGTGGCCTTTGATCATAAAGGATATGACCCTCAGATACCAGCTCAACTAGCTTTCCTTATTCAAGTGAAAGCCCTCAACAAAACTATTCATCGAACAATTATTGATGAGGGGGCATCTACATGTCTTATGTCGATGAGTTGCTGGAAAAATTTAGGCTCACCACCCTTGTCAAAATCATCAACGACATTAAAAGCATTTGATGGACGATCATACACTCCATACGGGATTTTAAGTAACTTGCAAGTTGAACTGGGGGGCAAAACAGTAGAAGTTGATGTGGAAGTAATCGACGGAAACCTCGATTACAACATCCTACTGGGAAGGCCTTGGATATATGCCATGGCTGCAGTTGTGTTGACCTACTTCAGGAGGATTGTATTTCCTTTTCAAGGAAAAATTACAATCGTCGACCAACAAACATTTCTCCCCAACAGTTCTCAAGTTACGGGAAGCAGCACAATGATCCATGAAAGTAATCAATCGCTCCAAAATATTGGAGTAGGTCTCCTAAAAGACCCTGCCTTAATGGGTACTTTTTCCCTACCGCCGGCAGGTAATCTGGCGGAAGTAGCCACAGTGGAAACCTACAATATGAAATCTTCTATATCCAACGGATTCGGAAGATTCCTAAATATTTTGTCAGCATGGATCATCGCCCTAATGGAAATACTGTAAATACAGTGGGCTCCGAGGACGGTTCTTACCTCGTGTCAACCTCGTTAAAAAATGAAACAAGGAGTCATGAGGATAGTTCTTTTATTGTGTCAACCTCATTAAAAAATGAAACAAATCCCCTTTTCAAAATTCAAAGGTAAACCTTCATTCCAACCACCAAGTTGAATGCAATGAAGCTTGGGGGGCACCCTCCTTTGACATGCGTTATTATGATGCTGGGGGCATGCAAAAACGAGCAGTTTTGGCAAAGTTCATGCTCGTTAAAAAATAAACGCAAAACCGAGCAGTTTTAGCGCATAGTTCATGCTCATTAAAAAATAAACATAACCTGTGAGCAAGCTTCCCCCAGAGTTCAAGCTCATCAAGAAAAAATGAACCGGTAAATAGCCATTTGAGACCGTAGATTCATCAGCCATAAAACCTTGGTCGTGTCTGCACCATCACCTCCACTCGTCATTTGGCCGATCATTCACATCCACTTGATTGTTTACCTATTTTGAGGAACGGTTGCGAAGAGTGATTTCACCTAGCCATCCTTGTAACATTGCCGTGATTGGAAAATTCCAACCTGTACCTGGAATCTGCTGCTATCCCTGTTTATCACTCGTTCCTCAAAATACGAGTCTTCTTTGAGCTCTTTTCACTGACTCGTAAAAAATGAAAAGTTTGCCGAGTTTTGGCCTTCCAGCTCGTTAAAGGGACCAGAAGAGCTATCCCTCCTCTAGATTTTAATCTTTTTGGACTTGAGGGATTATTGCACAAAAAGATCGAGCGCTTGTCTAGTTCGGCTCGATAAAGCTATCGAACATTCATCCCTTCTGTATTGTTTTATACTTTTTCGGACTTAAGGGATTAGATGACGAAAAAGGACCTTTGGAGTTAACTTTATGTACCCTTTTTAGACTCTCTAAAAATGAAAAGGACCGAGTTGTCTTTGTCGCTAGGCTCGTTAAAAATATTGAATAGCGACAAACTTGTCTTTACACGAGAACGAGTTTCCCTATCGCTAGGCTCGTTAAAACATAGCGATGGGCTTGCCCGAAGGGCAGGTTATAGAACAAGCATATGTTATCCTCCTCAAGCTTGATGAAAATAAAGAGGTACTAGTCAGAAATGACTGGGGAAAAATTGGGAGAACCTCAAAGCTTAATGGTAGCAAGTCGCTCTTGAACATGACACTTTTGCCTCCGTAAAGACATCGGGTTGGGTTGTTTCCATTCACCGGTCCCTTCACCATGGTCTCGCCATACCATCCACATTTGGGGTAATGCTACCGATCCATCACATCAGTGTCGTTATATGTTCAAGAGATGTCATTCAGAGAGTGTCAACCGGGTCCCATCCACTGCCATACATCATCTTTCATCCTTTCATGACCGCCACCCTGAATCATATTTCACAGATCGTTTTCACCATCATCACAATTACTAGCTCTGTTCCGTGTCACTGATGTGGGATTCATTAAGGCCCTCCTTTGACAGATCGCTTCTTGTCGACATCAGCTCGTTATCCAAGAAGTTGATCTAGGAACACCCCCTCAGTACTTTGGAGCTTGCATGCCTCAATGGCAAGTTTCTCACTTCCGGCGACAGGTATACATTAATGACCTTCGACCGGTAGACTTTGCGTGGTGTTCGACGCCAAATCCTATATTCATGCCACGTGAATTGTGTTGCAGTACCTTGAGGGTCATCATCATTATCGGTGATTCCTCTCACGCTTGTTAACAGTTTACATTATTGACTGGTAATCAAGTGATGTCTTTCCATGTTGAACTCCAAGAAATTCTCACATGGATCGACCTGTACTTAGAGTGAAGATCGGACAAGTTTGAAGACCCCGGATCTAGTTTCATCCATCCGGGTTGCGATATATGTTCAGGAGATAAAGACATAGACATGTGTAGCAGATGATCATCCTACTAAAAGGATGATAATTTAAGCAGAGAATTATCAGTCTACTATCAGACGATCGTCTGTTTATGTACAGAAAATGTATTTATAAAGCTGAGCATGGGAAATGCCCACATCAGCTAGATCATGAAAGCAGTATGAAAAATAATGTATTGTATTGTATTTTGTTACAAGTCACCTCCCGACGATTGAATGAACTTCGGATCCTCCTAATAAAGCATTTCACCCGATAAACGACCTCATACTTTAGGGGGCAACTGTTATAGACATTTTTGTGCCTTACAGCATGGAGCATGAAATGTCAATAATCTGAGGGATCCAAAGTCCCTAAACATGTTGTTCCTACCCCTAGAGGAACAAGGTCAGCAAACCACAGCACTTCAGATCAGTTCTCCACTGAAAAACACTGAAAAACAGGTCAATTTTGGATCATAGCAACTGCTCCACTGAGCATCTGCGCTGAATGTCAACTGCTCCATGGTGTACCTGCGCTGAATGTCAACTTCATCAAAGGCTACCTGCGCTAAGCGAGTTTGGACATGTGGAGGAATCTTTCCTCAATGTGTCAGTGCTCAGGAAGCTTCCAAATTGACACTTGGATCAAAAGATTCGCCTAAGTGAAGAGTAAGAGGTTCTAAAACTCTGAGTGGAAGGTAGAATCTCCAAGTGGACTCAAGAACTGAAGAACAACTGGGGTTGAAGAGGACAACAGTCACACATCCAGCTGACTTATCTTCACTCCAAAACTCTATATAAGGATCTCATCCCATGGGATCTGGAGGCCGGAATTTTGTGCAAAGAATTGCTGTTGGTTTACAGTTGAGAGTATTGGGTGATTGCTTGAGGGAGGTGAAGAGGAGATTTCTTTCCATCGAGAAGGTGATGCTGGATTGGGCCTCTTATGGTTGTATCACCACCTGAACCTTACTTTCTTCCATTAATAAAGCATTTGAGGTTCTTCTATTCGCATGTGTTTCAATGGTGTGTTGTCTTACTTGCGTATTTGATTTATGCTAATCCTTAAATCAATTATGAATGCATGCTTCTTGTAGTTTCCTTTTCTCGTCTTGTTTGCAGGATCTTGTGTAGCTGGGCCCGTGAGAAGACAAGGAGCTGGGAGCAAGCAGCAAAGAAAGAAGATTGGATCGACCACTTGCGCAAGACATCGGTAAGTGGATCTCTTCCTTTCCTCTTTTGCATGTCATAAAGAAGTAATCTTAGATAGCTTTGCTTTTTCTGTTGCTAAGGAACTATCACCCTTAGAGTGGGATAGGGTCATTCCGTGTTGGATACTTTTCCCCACAACATGGAGGATACTAAACCAGCTGATGATGTGTTGACTAAATTCTACACTATGGATTTTCCATCCACAATTGCTATGTTCGTCAAAAGGGAAAGTGAACAAGCTCTTGTTGAAACCCAAGATGAAACTCTAAAAATTAGCAATAAAAGAGGAGAAAATTCCTACAACTCATGCTAAGAATAAGTAATTACAAAATGTACTGAAGAGAAAAAGAATAAGGATCCATTTGACACGAAATATCTAAAAAGAATGATATAGAAAATTTCAAATGAAATCACTAATATTGAAAAGTAATTTCGTAGAAATTCCATCAAATAAGAGACCTTGTGTTATCAAATCAGAAAGGCAGAAAGATTTTCTTATATTGATAATTACTTGTGATATTATTTATGTTCTTCTTTGTGTTCTTCCTTTATATTCTTCTCATCATGCAATTATCAAAACAAAACATGAAGATCATGGACACCAGATGTAGGCACTCAGCTAGGGCTAAAACTCCTATATAGGGGAAAACCCATTCAAATAACTCTTCCTTCAATAGAATCCAAATGAGATAGATCAAGACCTTAGACCAAAAAACCTTCCTCCTCCACCAAGTCAGCCTTCCAAGATGATTTAGTGGTATCTTCTTATCCAGCAACTTCATCCCAACAACAATCTAGAAATTTGACTTTCCAGCTACAAAATTTCAACCCCCAAATACAGAATTTTGGCCCAGCTTCAGCTCTCTAGTTTTTGGCCCCTCCAATAGCTTCACACGTGTAAGAGAGAGAGAGGGAGATAATTTCAACTTCTTATGCTTGAGAGAGACCTCCTTCTTCGCTAGACCTTTCCTCTTCTTTCCTTGAATTCACAATTTTTCTAGCCCCATAGGTTGCAACTCGAATTTGAGGAGTGAGTGTGTTAAATGAGGTCAAGTTGTTGCCTTTATATAGTGATTTCTACCCCTCAGTTTAGGCTGACTTGTCCAGGTTGAGGCTGACTTGGTGGAGGAGGCCTAATTGACCTAATTTACATTAAAATAAATTTATTTCTTGACAACTAGAGCCCAAGAAGGGTCCTTCACATTATGACATGGATGAGAATACTAGAAATAAACCCTAGAAGCCTTCAATGGAGGATTTGACCTAAAAACGATTGACCCAAGCATGAAACCCATGCTTTAATAAGTCAATTTTTTTTATAATAAAATTTATTTTCTTTATTTTTACAAATGCATTACATTACAACTCAAGTATAATTAAGAAGACCAAAATTAGTTACATTCTTCAATACTTCCTCTTAAATAGGGAGGTATTCATAATTAAATATATACATATGTACATGGAAGATCTAAAAATGAACTATGAAGAGTTCTAGCACACTCAGTGTTGTGGATTAGATACTTGACCGGGGTAATCTATCTGGGTGACTAATATGGACTCAAGCTTTCAGCCACTCTAGGTACAATCATGCTTACTATCTAACCGTCAACCCAAAGATCTAGGTGTGTATCCAAGGTTGGAGCTCCATGACCAACGCCACCCTCCCTCTTTGGGATCTAGACATCAACACATAGGCGAGCTATATGTCCTCCCAAGCATCCACCATTAGATGCTTCAACTCTCCCTATCAAACTAGATATATCCATTTGTCCAAGCATTCTTCTAGAGTGTTTAACCTTTTTATGGAGAGATTTACCTATACAAACAGAAACCCCAATCAACAATAAAATTTCAAATATGCATATAAATAAACACAAACATTTGGGGTCCTAAATCGTTCTGATGCTACTTTCATCATCAAGTTATATACAATTTGTCAGAAGCTTTCTTCTTCTTTCATTTCTTCAACAACACCAAATACATCTTTAGATATTTCTCAATTCTTTTTTTTTAACTTCATGAAAATTTATTTATAGTACTTTTTCTTACTTCAAATTATTCATTGTCATAATATTCCCTTCCTCTTAACTGGGGAGATATACCCTTTCTTCTATCCAGACTCCCTCTTAACTTAGGGAGATTAACCACTTTCTTCTTATATAACATCAAAGAAAATTTCACGGCTTCATTCCTTCTTATGGCATCAAGGTCATCTTGATCATCATCATTCACATAACTTTGCTCGTCATGCTTATCAATATTATCAAGTCATCTTTACTTACAGACATCTTCAACATCTTGAAGATTATGTACTTGCAAAACTTTTAATGGAAAGTACGAACATACAGAAGCATGAATTTAACTATATCAGAATCATATGGAAGCATTTTGACTTTAGACATTAAACACCTAAACCTAGCTAATTACATCTCTTTACATACTAGACTTCAATTTCTTGCTAGGGTTTTTTCACAAATCCTAGACTTCATCTTCAAGACACAAAGCCTTAGATTTCAACAAATAACAATCCAGTTATAGTTCTTTACATCAACAATATTCTTTTAGAATTACATGTCAGACTCTACTAGGGTTTGTTGCAAACCCTAGATTTTATCATCAAAACTAAATCATATTGAAAATAATATCATCATATCCTAGAATATCAATCTCTACTAGAGTTTTGTTACAAGCCCCAGATTTCACAAACTAAAACATACTCACAAATACATATCTAGGATGCATTTCACATCAATATCTACTAGGTAAACCCAAGACACAAACATCAATACATCAAAGTTATAGATACAACAATTTTCACCAGGCTAGGTTTTTCTTATCAAACATAGAAAAATACACCTAGGGATTTATTCCTAGAATCTCACTTACAAGCGTTTTTCTCACAAACACTAATTCACCAAACCCTAAATATCTAGGGTTTCAATACATAATTTAGACATTAATAGCAAACCCTAAATAACTAGGGTTTCTATCATAACAATATCAAAATACTAAACATCAAAAGAATAGGATTTCTAAACTTCATCAACAACCCTAAGTAGACTAGGGTTTCATAATCAATACCCTTAGCATCAAAAGGCTAGGGTTTTATAGTGAGCCCTGAAGGTTAGGGTTTCACAAGAATGATCAAATAAGAGACAATATAATGAGGATAGATTCAATATATATTAATCACCCTAACAAGAATCTTTAAGATTCAAAATATTAGACATAATGATGTCACTAATGTAAAGCAAATTTCAAAATAGAATGAACATAACTTTTCTATGAAGAGAACCTTGTAACAAAAATTATAATTTCAGAAATACCTTGAATTTTTCTTTAACAAACCTTGTAGGACATCAATTCTTGAAGGGATTCCTTTGCAAGATAACCTTTTCCATGCTTCAAGTTTATCTTTTGAAGTCTCTTCCATAACGTTTGTGTATTCTGCAATATTTCCTACCAAGGAAAACATAAAAGGTTATTAGCATATAATACAGACAAATCTTGACATGAGAGGGAAACCAAACATAAAAGAGGGTACAAGGAACAAGAAACTTGTATTTTGGTAAAATGATGGAGGCTCCCTCTTAACCCAATCCTTTTGAGGGATACATACAACCTTATCAAAATAATTTAAAAATGTTCTAACAAGACATTTTAGACGTATAGACTCTAGAAATCAAAACATAAAGGAAAACAATTCAAACCTAAAAATAAAAGACTAAGAGGGATATGTGAGAGAGAGATGACTTAGTAGTATAATTCCTTGACTTCTGATTCTTCGGTCTTGTTATTCTTAGCTGGAGTATCATTGGTAACATTTTCTTGGTCCCTATCTATCTTCTTATTCCTTGTATTCTCTGGACATTGATTTTTGTAGTGACCCATTTTGTGACAATTGTAACATTCGATCTTGGATAGGTCAACCTTCTTCTTTGGTCTTTTAAACTTCTTGAAGGTTCCCTTTTTCTTGTGATGAGCATAACAAGCATTAGAGATGTTTTCTTATTCATCATCCTTATTTTTGTATACTAAAGATACTCAAGCTTCTTCTTGACTACATGCATTCCACATTTGCTCAAATGTTGGTGTGTCCTTCCAACTGTTAAGTCTTGATGGAAAGAAACTCCAATATTTTGATAGTCCTATAAGAGTAGTATTACAGGATTATTTTCTAGGACAACTTCATCTATTGCTTGGAGTTCATCTCTGATTCTAGATATCCTTATAAATTAGGATGATATAGTATCATCTTTTGTCATCTTAATAGTCTTTAATTAATTCTTGATACTTTCTATTTGATCAATGTTCTTGATTGTGAATAATTTGGAAAGAGCCTCATACATTTATTTTGTGGAATCTATGTTGGATATGTATGGGATGAGGGTTTCCTTTACTCCATCCACTATTGGTTTCATGGCTAATATTTTAGTTTCTCTGAACTTTGATTTCTATGCTTCATCTGTAGGATTATTGACTTTTCCTTGAACAAGATCCAAAATGTTGTTATTTTTGAGGATGAGATCTATCCTCTTTTTCTAGACCCTGTAGTTGAAGGCTCCTTCTAGTTTTTTTTTCTCCCTTCATTGAGTTTGACATAGTTTATATAGATAGCAAGCTTGTCTCTTTATATGATCTTTTTTCTTAATGGCATTTCTTTGATACCATTTTCCTCAATAGATCTTCAATTTACCTTTTTAATTCTTCTTCACCTTAGCTCTGATACCATGTTAGAAAATTAGAAAGGTAGAAATATTTTCTTATATTGATAATTACTTGTGATATTATTATGTTCTTATTAACTTCTTTGTGTTATTCCTTTATCTTCTTCTCATCAAGAAATTATCAAAACAAAACATGAATATCATGGACACCAGATGTAGGCACTCAGTTAGGGCTAAAACCCCTATATAGGGGAAAACCTAGTCAAATAACTCTTCCTTCAGTAGATTCAAAATGAGATAGACCAACAGACCTTCCTCCTCAACCAAGTCAGCCTTCAAAGATGATTTAGTATTCTCTTCTTACCCAATAGCTTCAACCTAGAAACAATCTAGAAATTCGACTTCACAGCTACATAATTTCAACCCCCAACTATGAAATTTCAACCCAGCTTCATCTCTCTAGTTTTCGGCCCCTCCAGTAGCTTCACACAAGAGAGAGAGAGATATATAGAGAGAGAGAGAGTGCGCGTGTGTGTGTGTGTGTGTGTGTGAGAGAGAGAGAGAGAGAGAGATTATTTCAACTTCTTATGATTAAGAGAGACTTCCGTCTTCTTCATTATCCCTTTCCTCTTCTTTCCTTGAAATCCACACTTTTTTTGGCCCCAAAAGTTGCAGTTCAAATTTGATGAGTGAGTGTGTCAATGAGGTCAAGTTGTTTCCTTTATATAGTGATTTATGCCCCTCAGTTTAGGGTGACTTGTCCAGTTTGAGGCCAACTTGGTGGAGGATGCCTAATTGACCTAATTTACATTAAAATAATTTTTTTTCTTGAAAACTAGAGCCCAATAATGGTCCTTTATATTATGACATGGAAAAGAATACTATACATAAAACCTAGAAGCTTTCAGTGGAGGGTTTGACCTAAAAAAAATTGAACCAAGAATGAAACCCATGCTTTAATAAGTCAATTTCTTTAATAATAAAATTCCTTTTTCTTTCTTTTGACAAATACATTGCATTATGACTCAAGTACAATTATGAAAACCGACATCGATACTAGTTACATTCTTCAACACCTTGAAGAACTTTAAAAATAAATCCTAAACCTCCTCAAAACCAACCACGTGTTGAAGAAATTAAATTTGAAGATGTTGCTCAAGAAACTTTCTGTAGAGCTCATCATTCCAAACATTCCAAAAAAACTTGTCCAACTTTTATAAATTTGTTTAAAGTGTTCATGGGTAATGAAGAACAAGATGTCGCTAGAGTGGATGAAGAAGAATAAATAGAGGAAGAGCCTTTTGTTAATGTAATATGGGATGTTTCAGGAGAAACAAATAGTGAACATGCAGATGATGAGATACAGAAGATTAATATAACCCAAACTAGAAGTAAGGGTCCTACTTCTTCTTCTACCAATCCCAATACTCAAACTCCTACAAGAAAAACACATCAACATACAAGGTGTCTTCTAATTCAAATAAAAATGTTCATATGGAGACTTTAGAATATGATTTAGTTAAAGACATGAAGAAAACTAGGGCTAATATCTCTTTTTATGAGCTAACTAAGCTAACGCAGCAGAAAATAAACTATTTAAAGCTCTATAAGCTAGCACAACTAACAATCAGACAGGAAATATTGATAATTCTTTGTCATAGAAAGTAGCACATATCAAGGCACCTCTCGTTGGAGATAAATCTGTTTCACACACTCTACCTTTTCCATTAACTTTTGATATTTGTTACCGAAATCTCCAAAATTATATAGTCAATTATGGTGCTTCATTTAATGTCATGCTAGCCTCTGTGGCTAAGAAAGTAAACTTAGAACTCCAAAATTCCTCCACTCAAATTGTATATTTGAATAAATATACAGTTAAGGTCCTAGGGGAAGTTAAATAATTACTAATTATACTTGCATCTAATTCAAAAAAAAATTCAAGGGAAATGATGCAATAATTGCAAACCTTTCTGAATTCTATGGCTTATTATTAAGTAGATACGTGATGTTGTATCTAAAGGGTTATTTCTCAATTAATTGGTCACATATTTGGTTACCATGGAAAGGAAGGCCTAATATGATCAAGGTTGATCGTGAAGGGTACATGAAGCACATTGTTACTGATCTTGATGATTCAAATGAGCCCATCGTGTCCAATCAATCTCTGTTTGGTAATTATTCTTATGATTCTTATTTCAATAATTTTATTTATGAAATCTCTCCTATTGATGAATCATTTATTGATACTTTGAACATTTTAATTAGTAATGATATTGATTCCACATATGAGGTTTTCGTAAATAGTGATGTAAATATTGAATATTGGTTATTATATTTTGATGGTTTCAAATTAATTGAAAATGTAGGAAATGAATGCATATTGTAGAACCCTCAATTTGGTACAAAATTATTCCGAAATATTTCGATTGTATTAATAATATAGCAAAGTATGAAGCTTTAATTCAAGGACTCAAAAAAGAAATTGATTTGAAAAGTTAAGAAATAAAAATCTATCGATGACTCCACAATAATTTTAAAGAAATTTAATAAATAAATTCACTATGTTTCTATCCATTTGAAAAATTATTGACAATTGGTTTTTTATTTAATTCATAATTTTACGCTCTTTGAAATACACTCTATACCTTGTTCGCAAAATGTAGATGTTGATTTACTTGGATATGTGGTTGTCAGGAAAAATATTGAGGGGGGGGGTGAATCAGTATTTTAAAACTCACTTAAACCTATCAATTTCTTATTCATATTTTTTTACGCGACTTTAATGAAGTGAACCAGCGTATGTATGCGACTATGATGAAGACAAGTAGCATATATCTAGTTAACTAACTTTTCAATTAATTCATCATCTGTTTAACTTGAACCAGTGCATAAGTACTTCTTTAGTCCTTAATAAAATAGTAACCATGTGTAGTAAGAACATAATAAACCAAACTCAAAGAGTCTGTGCATATCCTGGGAGGTGCTGATACTTGAAAACTCATAGGACAAAGAGAGGCCAGAATCTTGGAAAAGTTAGAGCTTCAGGTCCATCTCCCTCAGTGTTCTATGCAGATCAACAAGAATACCTCTACTGGAAAAGCTTCCTGACATCCCCCTTCTCATGGTTTTTTAAAATTTAACCTTGATAGGGCCTGTTATCAATGTAAATTGCAGTCAATGTATGTAATGTTGTCCAAAAAAATTTCATAGTCAAAAAAGAGTTGTCTAGTGGTTATGTTCCTATGTGTGTTACTTAGGGATTATGTTTTAAAAAGGGTATTGATGTGAGTCATTTTCAAAAACCGTTTATCATCCTTCATCATAATTGTTTAAGGCATGTCTTGTCTTGTTTGCGTCATTGGTCCTTTGCGCAGTTTCGTAGCGCAGTCTGATTGGCCAATTTGGCAGCGCAATGATGTTTCTGTTTTTTCGTAGCGTGTCATCTATCAGCCATTTCGTAGCGCATTTCGTTAATTTTAAACTGTCTGCGCTACTAAATCGGGGATTCAGGGATTTTGCAGCGCGTTTTCTTGAGATGTCAAGTCTGGGGGGTTGAGTCATTAGGTCCGTGCATATGTTGTCAGTTGATGTCCTCTCCGGGCCATTATGGGTCATCATTCCGCCATGAGGTTCAGAACCACGCACATAAACATCATTCAAAGTGATTTTATGATGTATGGTAGTGTCATGATATTTGTTATTTGTGCGTAAACTGATTTGCTTGTATGACAAGACTGTTGAAGCGCAAAGGGAGCCCGAGTTTTCTTTTAAAAGGACCTGATTTTAAGCGAGCCTGTATCCCAAAGTTTAAAGTTCTCTTCTGAGTTGAAGCTGCTGTTAGTTTTCTGTTCGAAAGTCTGCAAAGTAAAATGGAGAAAAGGGAACATCGATCCGGTAGGTGCCAAAGAACAGAACCCGTGGGGCTTGATATTACTTTAAAGGATGAAGGTGTAGCAAGAGCTTTTAAAAACGCTGGTTGCTGGAGGTTTTGTGAGAAGTTGCAAGGAGGGCACGCAGAGGTAACAAAATCTTTTGCATTGAATTTTACTGGTTTAAACTCTAAGGTGTCAATGCTAGAATTCCCTGTATCCCCAGAAGCCATTTCTAATGTGACTGAGATCCCTAGAGGTGGAAATGAATGGTTCAAAAATTTTAAATTCGACATGAGCCCATGTAAGGAATTTTTGAAGGAGCCTTATGTAAATGAGGATCTCACGAAAGCTGTGCCAAGGAGTTACGTGAAAGAACATTTTGCCCTGCTCCTCACATGCATCCAAAAGTATTTAACATGCGAAGGGAGGTATAACAAAGTGTACTCATATCATTTTAAGCTTTTGTTACATTTCACAGGCAAAGCATCAATTGATATCCCTTTCTATTTATTCAGAAGCCTAAGTAAAATGTGTGATAAAATTCAGTTGAAAAAAGATGACTGTGAAACATCACTGTTCCATCATGGTTTGGTGAAGTTGTTAGTGTTAGATGGTTTGCAGAAGATTGGTAAAGATTGGGACTCCTTTATTTTTATGGAGGGTTTTCAGAGCAAGACGGTCCTTACTCCATTGCCTGTTAGGGAAAGGGAGAAAACAATTGAAGAACCTACTCTGGCTGAGATCAGGAAGGAGGTGAAAGATCTAAAGAAGTCCAAAACCAAGTTGAAGAAACCAGTCAAGCCTGTGGTGATCAAGGAGACACCTAAATCATCATCAAAAGAGAAGGTCAAACAGAAGAAGGATGCACCTGCACCAAGTGAAGTTGAAAAGGGATCAAGAGTAAAAACCAGAGGTCAGTTGAGCAAGGAGAAGGGTAAGTCAATTGCTGTTGAAGAGAGTCCTGTGTCAAAAGCTAGTTTAACTGATTTACTTGAAGCAATTGAACTTGAACAAGATCAGTCAGTGCAGATTGAGCCAATGGAACTTGAACAAGATCAGCCAGTGCAACCAATGCACATTGACTTAACCCAATCTTCACCAGAGAGCATGAAGAAATCAAAGGCTTTGAAAAGGTTACGGTTTGAGGAGCCAAGTGAAGAATATGTGTTTAAACCAAGGAGGCCAATTACAAGAAGACAAATGAAAGAGGCCGAGAAAGTGCATAAAGAGGAGGCAGCTGTAAAAATGCCTAGTACAGAGTTTATTGAAATTTTGACTAAAACAGTGCATGCAGCCAAGAGTAAAGACAAAGGTAAAAAGGTTATTATTAGCCAAGGAGGGAATGTCATAGCTATCAAGAACCAGGCAGGAAAGACCCAGGAAGAGGTGCCTCAGACCAAGAGTTTTTCTAGAGAACGTGCAATGAGATATGCTAGTTATAGAAGGGCTGTATTAAAAGGCAGCACAAGTCTACTGAAGCAAGCTGGCTCAGGGTCTGATGTATTTTCATGGATGATACCAGCACTTAAACAAGCAAAACACGTGAGAAAGCTGAACATGTGTCTGAGATCAGAAAATAAGGCTTTGAAGGAAGAGGTTAGCAGTTTGAAGAAGAAGCTAGGTAAACTAGCTCACTGACTTAAGAGGAAAGGTACTTTTCAAAGTTTTGATAAATTTTGGTTCAAATTCTATCATTTTGAAGTTATTTAGGTCCCTAGCACCTGTATAAAATGTCTGAAGGAATCATGAGTTTAAGCAGAAAGCGCTACAAAATAAATATGTTTTGTTTTGACAAAAACAGTAGTTTCGTAGCGCGCTACGAAACTACTGTAGAACGCTGTTTTATAAGAAAACAATGAAATTTGATGATGGGGTCAGCGAATTTTGAAAGGAATGCCTCGAGGACCGGAGGGAGATTATACATGGATATCATAGCAGCTCAAATAGTGACAGGTGTGAGTTTTGAAGAAAAAGTGAAATATTTTGTTTTTTGCTAAAGTGTTCTTAAAGGCACTTTATGTCCGAATTATTAGGGTTCTGGTAGGGTTACCGAGATTGTTGGTTAGCACACCTGTTCAGTCCACAAGGAATCTAGATCATGAGGCAGATGGTGTTATGCGTTATTATTGAAGGATTAAGAGCTTGGGGCGTGGTTTTTAAATGGTGAAGAAGAATGGAAGACAGGGACCGTGAAAATAGGGTGTTCATGTTTACTAATTAATAAGCCATCTTTACAGCTAGCACCCGAAGGCCAGCTCATTCAGTGAATGTTCCTCAATATATCTCAGCCATAACAGAAATTGTACAGCTGTCAAGGATCCAAGGAGAATCATGCACACGAGAAGATAGAGTTGGGCTTTCAATGTAATTAGGATTCTCTGCATTTACAGCACAATACCTTATGTATTTAATAAGTTTGTTTTGAAATAGATAAGGTTAATTAATGGTAGATCATCGAGCTCTCCCCTCATGCTTGTTGAGGAGACTCAAGATAGTTTTAGTTTTGGTTTTCCTATATATAGTGAAAACTCTGATGTATGTGGGGTTGGAGATTTATGAAAAAACAGAGTTTTTATCAGCTTATGTAAAAGACTTTTGACAGTAATATAAAGATTACTTTTTCTTCCCAAGATTCATCATGTGTTCAAGTGCTCAGGATATGTGTGACTTTGTCTTTATCCTTTTATGTTTTACAGCTCACTAAATATGCAATCACTCTGAATTCACCTAGTGCTCAGACTTCCTGTGTATATTTATGAGTTGAGGTTCCTTTTGAGAAATGTTCTGAGTGTTAAACATTATATGCCTTGGCTTCCATGATTAAGTAGTTAATAGTTTACTGCAGAAGTGTTTGACTCCATGAGCCCAATGGAAGAGATGTTATTTTGTTGTTCCAACCAGCTTGTTTTCATAAACTGTTTGAAGAGTTAGCCATCTTTTCTTGTTAATAATTCTTATCAAAAATCTGTGAGAGAGCCCTCTCTGACTAAGGAGGCTAACCTTAGTCTAAAGCCTGGTTTGAAATAGTTGCATGAGATCTTGCTAAGTAGCAGCCCTTAGTACATGATTTTGTGATAACAGGGCCTTTAAAGGAAATCCAGGTGAAGCAAGTTATGGGGGGGTCTTGAGGGATGAGGAAGGAAACATTCTAGTCATCTTCCATAGTTATCTAGGAAAAGCAACCAACAATATGGCTGAGCTCATGGTGATGGAACTATGCTTGGAAATATTGCTCAAGCACAACATTCACAATGTCATCATTGAGGCTGACTCAGAATTAGTCATAAATTCGGTGAAGAGGGTTAATGCTGGGGCTGCACCTGAGAAAATCTCAGGCCACTGACGACTTTTGCAAGTCTACCAAAGAATCCAATCACACCTAAGGGTGTTATGAACTCTTAGGTTGGTGCATGTCCGCAGGGAAGCCAACAAAGTTGCAGACTAGCTTGCCAATGAGGGGGTTCGAAACAAACATATCAACTTGTGCTGTTGGTGGGAGGAGGTAACAGATGACAGGATGAAGAAGGAATGCTCATCCCGGGCCCTCAGTGACAGACAACAGTTTCAAGAAAATTCAAGAGATGGAATCTTATCTCATGTCAACGATGAATAAGTTCACTTCAGACAGTCTTTCAAAGGATTTGCACTGTTGGTTCTCCAAGGGTGCTTCTAGAAACAAAGGCAGAAATCGAGACAGTAGTTATCTGCTCACAGGAGAAGGGATTCCAGGTGACATTCCATGTAGGAGGCCATCCTTCTGGCCTGGTTTTCCTCGTACAAGACGGCGGAGGTCAAAGGAAGATATTACCGGGGTCAAAAACTGCTTGAGATATACCACCTGCTCCGGGTACCCTCTGTGGTTTTCTCGGATGAAAAGCTATGCCATTCAGCTTATGACGTGTGGAGGGGGGAGAACAGGGTTTACCGCCTTCTTTGTTGGGTATTACACGAGCGGTTGTGAGGTCCGATTTGTTTTGTGGCCGTCGGATCCGGAGAAGGCAGATCTATGGCCACCTTTTGGTGTGCATGTTAGTGGGCCCGACAGGACAAAACCACCAGTGGTTTACCACCCACATCAGGCGCTATCTAAACCAAAGTCAGTTTTTTCCAAAAGCTAGCGATTCCACTCAGGAGGCAACACGTGGCAGAGGTTGGGAAAAGTAAACCGCCTTCATCGCGTGTTATTTTGTGGGCTTTTAAGTTGCGCGATATGGACACCAGTCGTTGGATCTGAAGTATCAGATCAACGGTTAGCGTTGATCGTGCTACTTGGGGTTTTACCGCGGGATTGGCCTCCGCGCGGGTTCTTTTTTAACCGTTGAATCGCTAGGAGTTAGATCTTCGGTGGGTTTTGGGAAGAGAAATTTGTTTCCACTTGCCCACATTCGGTTCCAGGGCAGTCCCGACTTGGTTCCTATTTGTGTTTTGGAGGTTTTGTCGGATCTTGGAGTTTTTTCACTCTCCCTTTGTGGGAGTCTGAACCTCTGTGTTTTCACTCTCCCTTTGTGGGAGTTTGTTGTATCTTGTGTAAAATCTGTAATTTTTTCCTAAGTGAATAGAAGGACCGTCTCTTGCTTTAGCAAAAAATAACATAATAAACCATCACACATAAGAAACACTTCAACACACGTGAACACCAAGATTTTTTAGGTGGAAACCCAAAGTGGGAGAAAACATTAGAGAACTTTTGAGGTCTAAAATGCGCCTCCTAAGAAAAATGTACAACCAAAGTAAACTTTATAAGAACCAATAGGATTCAAGATGATGATGTCAACCATGGAGGATGATTCACCATTTTTGGAGTAAAATAGTAAAAAGATTAAAAAAAAAAAAAATAATAAAACTACTTTTTCAACTTGTATTTTCAAATTATCTCCCTAAAATTTTAATCAAATTTCGAGCGGGAGTACCCGTTGGATGAAAAATTTAATTTCTCATCCAAGGAGTACCCATGTTACATATTTTCGATGGACCTTGATACAAAAAAAAATATGAGAAATACATTAAAAAAACGTGATTGTAATCACATTTTTTCATGTATTTCTCATTTTTTGTGCAGCAGGGTCCTTTGAAAGTATGCAACATTGGTACTCCTTGGATGAGGAATTAAATTTTTCATCCAAAAATTACTCCCGCTCGAAATTTGAGTAAAATATTACGGAGATAAGTTAAAAATACGATTTGAAAAACTAGTTTTTTTTCCTCTAAAATTTGATGATGTAATCTAATCTTATTTTACTATTTCCACTATTATTTTTTAATTTCCTTAGGAGGCCCATTTTATACCTCAAAATTACCCTCATTCCATTGATGTTGTTGTCTCTTTCTTTGTCTTTTATTATAAAGAAAGCATATTACAATCTTGTATTGGTGCAGACGCATACCAACACGTAGGCACCCACCTACAGAAGGCTACCACCTACTCTTGTTTTCCAGTGGCCACTGGAGGGGAGATCCAACCCCCTCATCTTGTTTACTAGCACCCACCAGAAGGGAGCTCCAACCCCCTGATCAGATTTACCAGCTACCACTGGAAGGAAGCTTCAACTTCCTCACTAAAGGCTCCAACCCTCAACACCTCTATGGACCACGTTTCATAATATTTCATACTAGATCCACCTAAACCAAAACATCAAACCTATAGGCCACTTTTCATCAAATTTTTAGATTGGACCCACTACCATCATTTAAGCCCAATTCCAAATAACAATACTGAAACCAAACACTGTATCAAATCACTTAATCACTGAACAAACTGAATCACCAAATCAATCATTGAACTAACTTATTCTCAAACAACCAAACCAACTTATATCACTATATACCCATTCATCAGAATACCAGACCACATATTGTTCATCACTAAAACCAAATCTTGTCACTGCAAACATTGAACAATCACATGTCAATGTATACGCTATTGTTGTGAGTTATACCCACATATGTACGCATTTTCCCTGAAGAATACCTGCATACATATCTCAATACACTAA
Source organism: Pinus tabuliformis (assembly GCA_031772625.1). Taxonomy (NCBI): domain Eukaryota; kingdom Viridiplantae; phylum Streptophyta; class Pinopsida; order Pinales; family Pinaceae; genus Pinus; species Pinus tabuliformis. The sequence goes on along the minus strand of CM062817.1, from coordinate 855,100,583 downwards.
AAATTGAATATGCATCTTTGTACCACTGAATCAATCACTCAATCACACTCTAAAACCATCACATATTACTGAGCCAAATACATAACTAGATGTTGAATCAATTCACTTAATTATTGAACTAACTAAATCAATCACTGAATTTCAATCAACCAATGCAACTAGTGCAACTAGATCAAACTAAACTAGAACAGATCAGAAACTTCAATGCACAACCACTTATCAATATACCAAGCCATACACTGTTACCCATCACTAAAACCAACTACTACCACTACAAACTCTGATCAACAACATGTTAGAATATATACGCTATTGTTCTAAATAATATCAGCGTATATACGTGCTTTCCCTTAAGTAGTCTTGCATACAAATCTTAAAAGAATGAACCTTGAATCTGAATCACTACACTACTGAAACAATCATTGAAACACATACTGAACTCATCACAGATTTATGAACCACATATAAATCATCACATAATAGCATCATCTTTAGTCAACATAACATTCCGTAAACTACGCAACTCAACCAGAGCTGTCACACATAGATTATCACGAAAGAGACACCATTGACAGACAATAGAAAACATAATAGAACAAATCAGCCATAATAATCCACTCATATTGCAAAACCCTAGCATATGTACGTGATCCTTATAGAACACTTCCATGTATGTACGCACTTTTCATACTTGACATCCACGTACATATCTTTGTTAACTACAAAATATATACGCAACTACCCAGAAGTAGATTCATGTATGTACGTTATCTTTCTGAAGAAAACCTGCGTACAGATTTGTAACTACCAAGACATACCTTCTTTGCACAACAGAACATCAGTCAAACCCAAAACTTGACATACACTATAATAGACACACATCATAACATTATCATCACAGATCTATCAACCCATAAGCAAATTATTCAATGTGTAGTCATTTCATATCTAACAGATCTGATCCATCATCATGCTCCTTGGTGCATACCTATTTCAGATCAAACCAATCATCAATAACCCAATACTTGCACACTTAACACTTTGATCTCCATCTCCTTATATAGCTTAGGCCTTAGCCAATACCTTGGGTCAAACCCTTAGTAATGTCGATGGTATTCTTTGACGGGATCAAATATCCATTTCCGCGCTCATTACTATGGGTCAATACCATGGTAAAGACCCCTGATATTTAGAATACCATGGTGCGGAAACTATACGCGACTTTTCTTCACCATACCCGCGTATGTACGTGGCCTTTGTTCACAAGACCCACGTATACTTCTCAAAACATCACCTTTATCATTCCTCTGTCTCTAAACTGATATTCCTTTGTCCAATCTCTCTGTCACATCTATATTGGCTTGTATACTCATCATGCTACAATAATGTTGACATATTTATCAAGTATGTTTCCATTAATGACAACACATTAGTCATAATGTCAATAGTGGTGTCAAAATTACTCCCTATAGAAAACCTTTCACCAAATAAATTCTTTCTGGAGATTCTCTTTCGCCCATTAGGGTCAGATAATGTTACCAATATTAGAGTTTTTGATGATGATTCCCACATCATTGATTTACTCAGTCTTGAGGATACCTTTCAAATTTATATCATTTTTGAGAATTAATATGATCTACTACTGAACACAAACTTTTCAAATGAGAATGAAGAAGACAAATTCAGTAGTATGTTGATGCAGGAGCATCTAGGCCTAGCCAGCAATGTGATGGTGTGGTCACATGTTGTGGCTAATGAGAGTTTGGAGGAAGAATTGGTTATTTAATTTTTATTAATTTCAAAGTATGTAAGTGGTTATATTGTTGCAAATACTAAGGAAATTAGAGAATAAGTGGCAAGTGATCCTCCCTGCGTGGAGATCAAGCCAAGTAGTTATATTGATTAGTTAGGGTAGGATATGATTTCTAAATATATAGTGAATTCCTTCATATGTGGAAGGAGACTGTTAGATAGAGCATATATGTATTTTCTTGTCTTTTCTGAAGAGACAGAGAGAGGGGGGATTCGATAGGATTCACGATGGAATCATAAGCCTATGGGCAATTTAGGAAACAAAGGCTCTAATTAGAAGAATCAGGCCAGAGAGGGATGGAGAGCCTCAATATGCAATCATGTGTTTGTATGTTAATATACAGAGAGTTGATTCTGCGTGTGGAATAGTGTGATTCATTATGAAATGATAAATTCTATTTGTATTAGTGATTATGTTTAGCATATGTATCCAGGCAGAATTCGGCAAACACAGAGAGGAGTGTGCAAGCAGAGGAATTGTGTATTTTGCCTTTTCAAGTAATTATGCTGTATATATGCGTTGATGACTAAAATCCCATTAGTAGGCATGTTGATCGACCATCGATCACTAGAAGGATCAATGGTGATCCATTGATTAAATGAATGATTGTTATATGGATATCGTGTTTAAAACCAAAGTATGGCAGAGGAAACCCAAGTGTAGCGTAAGTCCATCAATAGAACGAGAAGTGAAGAGTGATGCACAGGATCCGTTGGATCGATATGATCAACGAACAGGATCATATCACTGAGGACAGAGTCAATTGATATCGCATCGGCAAATATGGTTTATAAAGGGTAGACCTCAGGCTTCAAGAAATGTCAATGAGCGATTGCCGATATATCGCATCAGCGGAACCTTTATGCGTTATCGAACCCGGCTGTAAGAGCAAGCAATTACGATCAGGCAATTAAGTGTAGACCGTCGGATCAAGTGCCAGATCGACGATCACAATTTAATCGCTAATCGCAAACTGGAGGAGTTAAGGCTGGCGGGCAGGTGGAATACCGATATACGATTAAGCGATATCACCGATACGTGATGAGGTATGATCGGTGATCGAAGAATGTGGAAAGGAGTGAAGCCAAGAGCGGACCCGACGGAGTTCTGAATGCGGGTGTATAATATTTGAAGTCCAAATTAAGCGTTGGCTGCGGGGTTTCCATGTTTCCTATATGTATTTTGTGCATTATTACATATCGGTAGAAAGAAGGGAAGGAACGTTATCACCCAATTGTGATAGTGATAAAGGTATATATTGGGAAATGTGCAAGGGTTTTTGAAAAAGGTAAGATTTCATATATTTTCTGTGTATTCCTATAAGATGTGTGGTCCCGATATTTTAAGGCAAAAGCATATAATTAATGCTTCTGATAGAATGTGGGTTTATAACCACAGGTCTATGCTTGAGTGATGGTAAATGAGGGGTTTATTGCCTTAGTGCGATTTACACCCCATCAAGTGGTATCAGAGCAGGGATGCTCTATTTATGAAGATTATGACTAAAAAGGTATGAAAGTTGCAGCGGTCGAATGAATGGAAATGTTGGGCACAGGACTACAACAGTAAGACTGTAGAAGAACTTTTGGAAGTTCTTAGAAATTGTAGCAGAACCTCATTCCAGCTGAGGCTTGGAATAGATAGGGACAGAGGAGTCCTTAAGAGAAGTGAGTGGAGCAACCAAAGAGAGAGAGTAAGATTGCTCAGTGCAAGTTCTAAAGAAAGAGGACTTGGAGACCAGACAGAGGAGAAGCTTGGTGAGAATATCAACTTAGAAGGAAGTTGATTGGTTGCAGGTGTAGGAGCTCACACAGAAGAGAAGATGGCTATGGAAATTCATATGGAAGGTTCAAAAGAAGGCTACAAGATGAAGGAGAAGGATGCTGAAACAATCCGTAGGAAATGGATGAGTCAAGCAGACCTTGACAAGGAAATAGAGGAGATAAGAGAAGAATTTGATGTGTTAGTAATGCTGCTAGAGGAGAACCAAAGACAAGGTTAGGTCTTGAAGAAGAAGCCAGTGAAGTGGCCTAAGTTGCAGAGAAGGCTGCAACAAAGACAGGTAAAGGGGTTGATGGAAAACCTCAAAGAAGTAGAAGCAGAAATGGAAGATTCCATTTGTAGACTAGAACAGGGGGAAATTCTGGGTGAAGAGGATAATGAGAGATCAGTTGAAGATCTCATGAACTATTGGAATAGTTCAGAACAATTAGAAGATATGATGACAAGGGAAGCAAATGAGGCAATGAAGCCTTGTGATTTTAATTCTCATAGTTTGTGTATGTTTGTAGGATATGCAGAGGATGATGGACAGTCTGGTGAAACTGTCACAAACAGGAATGAAACTCTTGAGGTGAAGTATGATGGAGAATGCCTTTTAGAGGAAAAAGGTGTTGATTTATTGCAGCAGAAAGAGTTCATGGATGAATTTCTGTTTGGTGTAAGATAGTTAGATGAAGTTGATATGGACCAAAAGTCTAATGAAAATGCCATAGTGGTATTCCAAGAAGGTAAACAAATGAATTTGTCTAATGGAATTGATGAAAGAACTTTGCAATATGATAGTGCAGAAAACAGGATAACTCAAAAGGATTGCCAGAAAAAGAATGAAACTGAGAGTGGAAGTTGTGATGAAATGCTGGAAAGATTTCACATGGAATTAGAATTCTTGGAAAGATTGCTCAAGGAACCTGAAGGAGAAACGAAGCTTTTAGAACCTGATAAAGAAGAGATTGTGGTTACCATGCATGATAAGGATGAAATGTCTCAAACATTTATAGAGTTAGTTAAATGTTTAGACTCTTCAGTTAATGATGTGATTGTAGGTATGGAAGAAAACATTAATAAATATGATGTTGAAATCAGAGAAATTGAGCATAGACTATTTGAAGGTGAGATGAAAGATCAGGAACAACAAGGAAGTTATGTCCTTAGAGACATGAAGGAGATAGAAGTATTAATCCAGCAGGATAAAGATGGAAGGAACCAGCAATTTAAAAGAGATGATCAGCAACATGAGAATGAATTTGAGGAAGGCATTAGATTGCAGAAGTATAGCAACTGGAAACAGAATGAAGAACAAGAGATTAGTCTGGCAGTACAAAGAAAGACAAATGAAGATCGAAGATACAGATGGAGAATGAAGAAACAGGTCAAGTGGAAGCTATTGCAACAAAGGTGGAATGGCAAGCTGATGAACGAGTTCAAGGAACTTGAACAAATTCATATTGATTTGTTAGAGAAGAAGAGACTCAAAGGAACAGAGTCACAACAAGGAGGATCTACTGAAATTCAAAAGACCTATGATGGAAGATTGGTGCTTGAAGCATCAAAAGAGGACGAAAGGTATTGTATTTTTAAACTTGATAATTATTGTATGTTTGCAGGTCATGTAAACTTGGGTAAAAATAGGCAGTTATTGGAAACTGTCAAACCAACAGGTGGAAAGATGACTACCCACAATCATATGAAGAATAAGGAGCAAAGTTACAGTCAAGTGAAGGAAGATGTCGAGTCAGATGACATCCAAAAGATAATTCAGAAGGAGGATGGCAAAGGAATTATTGAGATCAAAGAAGTGTTTGGAAAGGAAGAGATCCATTCATACGAATATGGAAAAAAGAGTTTTCTCAGGAAAATTGATGAAGCTAATACAAATCAAATGGAGAATCTTATGGTGTGTTCAGGAAGTGGGAGTCAACCAGAAGGATTGATGATGAAATTATTTGAGGAGACCTTGGTGTCTCATAGTTTTGAAACTAATATTTTGTGTGTAAATGTAGGATACACTGAAGTAAGGAAACTGTTTAAGGTTGTCATAAGGGAAAGGAAAAGCAAATATATGATTTTTCAGAAGTTAGAAGAAGGAAATTCACATAATCTTGTGATGCAGAGGAAAGAGCAGCTATTAAACATAGTTGTAGTGAATTATGCAGATATTAGACAACTATTGAGGACTGAAGCCAAAGGAGAACAGCTACTGAAGATTGATATAGAAGACTTTGTAGATATTAAACAGTTATTGAAGATTATTGACCTTGAAGAAAGCCAAAGTAAAGAAGGACTAAAGATAGATGTTGCAGACAATGAAGTTAGTGAAGATCGTGCAGAGCTCTTGGGAGAAATTCCAAATGAGATGACAGATTTGTGGCATGAGTCTAGTCTTTTGGAGAAGAAGCAAGGAAACTAAGGAATAAGTGATCAGACTGCACAACTAGAACTAAATGAGAATGAAGAAGTTGTCATGGTTGACAAATATGGAAAAGAAGCTGTCAGAAATGTTGGCATAATGAGGAAACAAGGTAAAGCATTTGTGTTTAATGAATTGATTGATTTTGGTGGAGATTTATATGCAGAAACAAGGCAAAGTGAAGTCAATTCGAAACAAGGAATTGATTCTGAAGATCAAATCGAAGTAAGGAAGGGTGAGATCAGAATGTCTTAGAAATATGGAATGATGTTGAATCTACAATATGGAACTGTTGAACTAGAGATGAGTTCAAGAGATAATAGTAACAGGATTACTATTGTACTACAGGGAGTTATTGATGAAGAAGAGGCTGAAAATGACATTTCAGAAGCAGACAAATATGATGCCATAATCCTTAAGGGTGCAGAAATTAAGTTACTAGAAGAAGAGGTATTCCAAGCACCTAAACAAGCAGGAAGAATTCTTAGTTTTCAAGAAATTTGTGGAATTACAGGTATACTGGGAATTGAAGTAAGAAGTGATGAAGCCATGAGTGAGAAACCAGAAGAAGGAACTGGAATTGTTGCAGGGGATCAATGGAGAAGGAATTTGTACGTTTTAGAAATGTATTGGCACATGGATTATGATGTTCTTATGCAAGAACACATCCAGTTGCAGGGGAATAGTATTCATCATCTGAGAAGTGAAGTGGACAAAGAAATTGATGAGTTGTGGGAACTCATACAACAACATTCCAATAAAATATATAAAGGACAAAAGAAGAAAGGAAGATGGGCTGGAAAGAATGGTACAGGTGAAGGTAATGGTAAACTGCAAATTAAAGTGTGGAAGCCTGGCATAAATTGTGATGATGAGCAAAAAGTAGTAATATATATGAAAAAGACAACAACAGACAGTGAGAGCATAGCTAATGGGGCGATGCAGCATAAAATATGGAGACCTGGAGAACAACAACCAACAACAATAGTAACCAAGGATAGACTACCGAACAAAGTATGGGATCCAGGAGGACACAGATCAGAAGCACATGATCAGGAGATCATGATTATTTTTAACCTTGGGAGTCTGATGCAGGAGCATCTAGGCCTAGCCAGCAATGTGATGGTGTGGTCACATGTTGTGGCTAATGAGAGTTTGGAGGAAGAATTGGTTATTTAATTTTTATTAATTTCAAAGTATGTAAGTAGTTATATTGTTGCAAATACTAAGGAAATTAGAGAATAAGTGGCAAGTGATCCTCCCTGCGTGGAGATCAAGCCAAGTAGTTATATTGATTAGTTAGGGTAGGATATGATTTCTAAATATATAGTGAATTCCTTCATATGTGGAAGGAGATTGTTAGATAGAGCATATATGTATTTTCCTGTCTTTTCTAAAGAGACAGAGAGAGAGGGGATTCGAGAGGATTCACGATGGAATCGTAAGCCTACGGGCAGTTTAGGAAACAGAGGCTCTAATTAGAAGAATCAGGCCAGAGAGGGATGGAGAGCCTCAATATGCAATCATGTGTTTGTATGTTAATATACAGAGAGTTGATTCTGCGTGTGGAATAGTGTGATTCATTATGAAATGATAAATTTTGTTTGTATTAGTGATTCTATTTAGCATATGTATCCAGACGGAATTCGGCGAACACAGAGAGGAGTGTGCAGGCAGAGGAACTATGTATTTTTCTTTTTCAAGTAATTATGTTGTATATATGAAACTACTTTACAATTAATAGCTAGAACACTTTGATGCAAGAAGAAGGTGAAGAACGAGAGATCAAGGGAATAATGGCAAATACCTACTGGAACAGATACGCAGCTGAGAGGGACGGCCGTTCTGCGGCTCTTGCCCCTGCGGCCAAGCGTCCCCGCAATGAATACGCTAAAGCTCCCGTCAACGCAATGAAAGCCATAGTAATGCATGACAGCGTAGAGGACTTCGACAGGCTGATGAAAGTCGCACAGGTGATGATCGACAACCTGCGATTTTTTGTTTGTGATTCCAATGTTTTGTAGGCAGGCCGCCGGATCTCGGCGCTAACAGAGGACGAGGAGTTAGAATTGGGGCATCTCTATTTTCTCCTCTCCATGGTCGTTGAAATCAAAGAAGGGGGACTTCATGTTGCAGATCTGCTCCCTCTCTCAAATAAATGGCACAAACAAGGCAGATCCGGCCTGGATCTAACCGATCTGGCCACTATTCGAGAACAACAAGAATCCAGGCAGCAGACCGGTGACAATGAGTATAGATCGAGCAGAGGATTTGAAGAACTAGACATGCAAATGAAAGATCGACCCAAAACGAGGTCAGATCTGGAAGATCGATTACAGCCAGAGCACATAAAAATCAGCCACAACGGATCAGGAACTCATTCAAAACCCAGGCTACAAGTAACAACTTTTCACTTTCAAATTTTTATTAAAACCCCTGAAGGGAAATCCTATTTAGTGTGGGTACATGCAGAAAGCACCATCATGCAGCTGAAACAGCAAATTTGGGTAGTGACGGGATACCCTGTTCAGATCCAACATTTGGTCAGTGGCAGGCGGTCTCTCCAGGATAGTAGAACTCTTAAAAGCTATGAGATTAGTCCAGGAACTTCCATCATTTTAAACCTTAGGCTGAGAGGAGGGGCTCTGCCTCAGGGACAGCCAAGCTCCTCAGGAGGAGACAAGGGGAAAAGGACTGCACCTCAGCAACAACCCAAGGGAGGCTCCTCCTACAAAAACATTTTACAGGGTAACAGAGATTCAGGGTCCTCCCCAGATCAAGGTGGATATACACCTAGGCCATACATAATAGATCAGCTAGGGCAAACTCCAGCCCTCAACTTTGATTCTATAGGGCTTGATGACTTCGTTAAATCCTATGAAACGCAGGCCCTAATCTTCCGCTTTAACAGTTTTTGGCCAAAACCAATGGATCTATTTCACTGGATTTTCACCACTTGGACCATGGAATGTGATATACATTTATGCTCCAAGGGATTTTTTATAGTTAGATTCGTATCCAAGGAAGTCAGAGACACAGTCATCAGTGCTGGGCCTTGGTTTTGGGGAACATCGGGGCTGTTTATGACACCATGGTTTCCAGATTTCGATCCAAACAAAATGACTGTATCCAAAGTGCCGGTCTGGGTACGCCTATATAACCTTCCCCTTCACTTTTGGAGTGAACGAGTTTTGGAAGGAATTGGGAATAGCATAGGGAAATATATCAAAACAGATCTGGAAAGGATTGATGAAAGGGTCTACACTTTTGCACGTATTTGTGTGGAAGTAGATCTAAGTAAAGGGCTGCCGGACAACATAAGGCTGATTTACAAACAACAAAACTGGCTGCAAGCACTAGACTATGAAAATACTACTTTCAGATGTAGGCTCTGCAGGATGACAGGACACTTGCAAAGCACATGTCCAGAAGCCAAGAAAACAAACAGTAAAAAGAAGCAGAAAGGGAAGCAGAGGAAAGGATGGAAATTTCCCCCCCCTAACTCAGAGGACGAAGAATCAGAAGCAAAAGAGGAAGAGATCCCCGCAGAGAATGTTGAGGTATCCCAAGGAATGGAGACTCAGAAGGAAACTACATCAGATAACAAGGCTACACAGCTCCACTCAAATCAGGAAGAGAAGGCAAGCGAGGATATGAGTATGGGAGGAACCAAACGGCATCACCACTCAGATACTTCAGACTCAGACAAGGAAACAGCCTCACAGAAAGTAGAAACACAGTTAGTCATAGCTTCGATCGAGCCCACTCAAGGAGAGTGGCGCAAGGTCGAAAAGAAAAAGGGGAGAAAAACTTGAAGTGTGATTTACTCAATTGTTTTTCTGCCTTTTTCTCCTTTCTTCTCTCTTTTCTTTTTTCTTCTTCTATATGCACGTTAGTTTGTAACGTTTCTTGGGGTGCGAAAGCACTCGAGCCCAATGGGCAGCTTATGGAAATGCTTTAATGCATCTGCTTGTGTAACTTTTCATTTTTTTTTTTTAAATAAAAGATTACCGATTTTTTCCTGTGGAAAAAAAAATTATGTTGTATATATGTATTGATGACTAAAATCCCATTAGTAGGCATGTTGATCAACCATCGATCACTAGAAGGATCGATGGTGATCCATTGATTAAATGAATGATTGTTATATGGTTATCGTGTTTAAAACCAAAGTATGGTAGAGGAAACCTGAGTGTAGCGTAAGTCCATCAATAGAATGAGAAGTGAAGAGTGATGCACAGGATCCGTTGGATCGCTTTTATCAATGGACAGGATCATATCGCTGAGGATAGAGTCAATTGATATCGCATCAGCAAATATGATTTATAAAGGGTGGACCTCAGGCTTCAAGAAATGCCGATGAGAAATTGTGATATATCGCATCAGTGGAACATTTATGTGTTATCGGACCCAACCATAGCAGTAAGCGATTGTGATCTGGCGATTAAGTGTAGACCGTCGGATCAAGTGCCAGATCGACGATCACGATTTAATTGCTAATCGCAAACTAGAGGAGTTAAGGCTAGCGGGCAGGTGGAATGCCGATATGTGATGAGGCACGATCGGTGATCGAAGAAGGTGAAAAGGATTGAAGCCGAGAGCGGACCTGACAGAGTTCTGAATGTGGGTGTATAATATTTGAAGTCCGGCTTAGGCGTTGACTGCAGGGTTTCCATGTTTCCTATATGTATTTTGTGTATTATTTCATATCGGTAGAAGGAAGGGAAGGCACATTATCGCCCGATTGCGATAGCGATAAAGGTATATATCAGGAAATGTGCAAGGGTTGTTGAAAAAGGTAAGATTTCATATATTTTCCATGTGTTCGTATAAGATGCGTGGTCCCGGGGTTTTAAGACAAAAGCATATATTTAATGCTACGATAGAATGTGGGTTTATAACCACAGGTCTACGCTTGAGCGATGGTAAATGAGGGGTTTATTGCCTTAGTGCGATTTACACCCCATCATATGTTTGGGAAACCCTTTTTATTTTCAAGAAAGATTCAAAGGGAGAACTAACTATAAAACAAAAAAATTATTTTATGAAATATGAAGTCATCAATTTGGGCACTGAGAAAAACCCACACTATGTCAATCTAGGAATTAATTGTTATCTTCTGAATAAGTAAAATTTGTTAAAAATTTTAAATAATTTAAATATATTTGCTTGGGCTTATGATGGCCTTAAAGTGTATGTTACAAAAATTGTATTTTTAGGTCGTTGATCTATCTTTTCTATTGTTTTGTGAGTTGGTTGCATAACAAAAATCATTCAACATGTCATTCCCATAAAACTAGACTCAAGAAAATATACCCTAAACTTGAAATGCAAATCAAGAAGAGTTGAATAAGCTATAAGCTGCCAAAATTATTTTTCCAGTTAGACATTCACAGTTGGTAGCTAACCTCATTCCAATTAGAAAGAAAAATGGAGACATTATATTTTGCAGAGATTTCATAAATCAAATCAAAGCATAAAATAGGACAATTACCATGTCCCATCTATGGAGAAACTCCTACAATCAGTTTCCAGATCTAAGATATTTTCCTTGCTTAATGGTTTTTCAGGTTACAACCAGATCTTGGTTTCACCTATTGGCCAAATTAGAACTACTTTTAGAACAAGGTAAAGAACATTTTATTATAGGAAAAGGCCATTTGGTCTAATCAATGTTGAGGCTACTTTTCAAAGAGCCATGGATATCACTTTCAAAGGATTAATCAATAAATCAATGGTTTTTTACTTGGATGATATTACATGGATCATTTGAGACAAATTTTCAGAGATGTAGGAAATATGGCATTTCATTGAATCCTAAAAATAATTTTTTTGTTGTAACTAAGGGTAAATTATTGGTTGGTAAAGGATGGAAAAATAAACAATCCTAATAGTGTTAAATCAATTTTACAAATTTGCCCTATAATAAAAAATCAATGTAGTCATTTTTAGGAAAGATCTATTGTGTAAGGAGATATGTTCCTATCTTTGCTAAAATCGTTAAACTAATGAAATACATAACAAAAAAGGATCATGTGTTTAAAAGAAGTCATAAAAAAGGATACAAGTTTGAAACCATTAAATAAGCAATTGTTGAAGCACGTTCTTTGATCAATCCTAATTTTGATAAGGAGCTTATCTGGTATAGTTGTCTTACCTTTGAAGAATGTAGAAAATGTAGAAGTCTTGATATCTTTTATAAATTCAGGGTTGCATGGAGTAGAGTTAAAATATCATGACATTGATAAACAAGAATTTTCCATGTACATAGTAGTAAATAAATTTCATCCTCGCCTATTGAAGGCTCACACTAAAGTTATTGTTCCCCATCATGTTTTTAGAAATTATTTCGTATAGAAATACATTGGAGAGAAACGAGCAAACTGGATAACCATGCTTCAGAATGTGACCTAGAGATTAAGCCTTCCAAGATTACTCATAGATAAGGATTATGTAAGTTATTGACAAAATCTCAAGGCTCTCAAAGTAATTAGGAATAAGGTTGGTATAATGAGTATGAGGTAAGTCTTCAAGACACTCTTTACATTCTTGTACCAATTGATACCTGATATTATGAAATTGAATATTGTCTTTTGGATGGAATTGTTCCTAACTATCCATCCCTAAAGAAGAAAAGAGCTTTAAGACCAAAATGTGGTATATATCAACTAATCATTGGATTTCCTTTCAAGAAAAATTATGATAATGTATTATTGTGATGTATCAAGAAGTATGATGCAGAAAAGGTTTTAGTTGAAATGCGTGATGACCCAACTAGAGGTCATTTCAAAGGAGAGACTAATGTGTGTAAGATCCTATGTTCTGTATATTATTGACCTTTGATGTTCAAATATTCTTATTCATATGCTAGAAGTGCAAGTTTTTCTAGACATATGATGGGAAAGAAAAGATACCTACCCTGACTCTACAACAAATCAAAGCAGGAGGTATTTTTGAACATTGGAGATTAGACATCATTGACGAAATTACTCCAAATTTGTCTCAGCAACACAAATACACTATTACCGCAATGGATGTTTTCACCAAATGGACATAAGTTGTCCCACTTAAAAAATTAATGATGATCAGGTGATTTATTTCCTAGAGAATGATATTATTTCTAGGTTTGGGGTTCCAATATCTCTCATTTTTAATAATGCATCTTAATTTTTGTCTCTAAAATTAGCTAAATATGTTATGGATAAATGTATCAATATTGAATATTCTGCAAATTACTACCCTCAAGTAAATGGTTTAACAAAGTCGACTAACAAAAGCCTTATCTATATTCTCAAAGAAAAGTGTTTGATCATCAAAAGAATTGGCATAAGCAGTTATCCAATGTGCTTTGGGCAGACTGATTCACTCCTAAGAAGTCATTGAGTAACTCTCATAATTTTCTTGTTTATGGAAAGAGAGTCATCTTTCCCACCAATATTTTCCTCCCATCTATGAAATTATGTCAATTAGTTAACGAGGAACCAATTAGAGATTTTGAAGCAAGAATCCTATTAAAATTAGAGGATGAGAGGGAGAAAAATAAATTCAAGTTCCATACCCATCAACAAGTTATCCAACATTTGTTTGACAAATATTGAGCCATGGATAAAGACTTTACTATTGGTGATCTAGTATTAAAGCGGGACAAAAACCAAGAGGAGAAAGGAAAAGATACCAAATTTCAACATTTTGAGCTTGGACCATTTCAATTTTTTTCAAAAGTAGGCCCTTTGACATATATTTTAGAAAGCTTAGAAGGAGAGGTTGAAATCCTCCCTGTGAATGACCAAATTTTAAAGAAATTTTTTTCTTAAATTGATATGATTGGCTTGTAAATGTGTAAATATTTTCGTTTAAATCATTTTGAATCTTAATATTTTTTGCAGATTAAGAATATGTAAATACTCTTTGAATTTTTCCATTTTTGATACTGTAAAATATTGGTTACATCTACATATATTTACCTTATTAACGTGAACTCCTTTACTACAAATAACAATTATAAGAAATATGAGAATATTTGATAATACCATTAAAATTTATTATTAGGTTGAAAAATACCAATCTTATATTTCTATAAGATTTCCATTCACCTTGTTAAACACATGTTTAGAAAAATAAATAAATAAACGTTGATAATGAATGGAAAAGTATTGGTTAGAATTTTTAATACAAGAAAACAATTTCTTATCAAAATAACTCTCACATCACTTTGCTTCTTATGTGTCCAAAATTGGCAAAAAGAAATACAGTTATGTAATCAAAAGGATATTAAAATGAACAAGAAGTTGAAAGCATTTATATAAAAATGTGGGAACTATAAGGAAACCCGTCGAGGCTATGGATGGTCACTAGCAATTGATCAATTCTTATATGATGCTAAGGAACCTTTGTCAAGGCTATGGACACTCACGAGAAGCGAAGCCATACCAGGCTAAAGAGAGATGCGAAAAAAATGTATGTAATATATCTTGTTGATATTAAGGTTCAAACTTAACACTTCAAATTCAAGATCAGTTAAAAATAAGTAATTATCAAATGAACTCCATATTTTGTATCTTGAAGAAATATTGGACAAAGTATGGGTACTCCTAATGATATACTTATCTATCTTTTAAATATCATGCATTCCAACTGATACTTATATCTATTTTGAGATTATTAATTTAGAATTTATTTTGATCAACATTCTTTTATTAGAGATAATTGGTTCTTCTTAGTACATCACCATTTGTTTTCATGCATCCAACTACCCCCATTCGTTTCGAAAATAAATGGAGACCCTATTTAAATTTTTTATTTTTCATTTTCCTATTGACTTTTGTAAAGCATTAGAATTTTGGTTAGTTTTCATATTTTTCTGAAGTTACCCCTTTTTCTTTGATCTTATAATTTTTTATGTTTAAGTTCAAGGCTGATATTGGCAGATCCACCCTACCCAACATCTGCCTTGCCCATTCAAGTGATATTCCTTTACTTCATTGAATACTCAGATAGGTGAATTACCTATATTCTCATTTCTTCCAATGAAGCATACCCGCTATCACATTTCATTCTATTTAAATATATTTCAGTTCCACTCCCAAATCTTCCCATCTAGGCCAACGATAAACACATAATATTTTGACTTTCCCGCCTCTCATATGCTTGGATATCTGGATATTTTCTTATCTGGGCCCAAATGATGATGAATAAGTTACACCACCTTCGCCTCCTAGATGACAGGATTCCATGTTTTAGAATCTTCCATCCAACCATTTTCCCCAATGCAAACACTATGCACACCTTGCACCTCAAATGACTAAATCACATGATAAGTTTGTTTTAAACACAATTTAAACTAGTTAAATAAATTATCATGAGATTAAAGTAAATATGATATCTAACCTCCTTTGACAAGAATTACTGTTGTCAAATTTCACTGAACCATATTCATTAAAACATAAGTAAAATGTGAAACAAGGTAATTAGACATAGTTAAACTGTAATTCAATTTTAAATAAGTTTTACCAAATTTTCGTGATAGTTTATTTATTGCACAATTATCTTTATCTTCTGAGTTCTCATATGTGTTAAACTTGTCTATGCGATGGAAATGAGAAAGAAAAGAGGGATAAAGATAGATCACATGAAAATTGGAAGCTGATTTGATTCCATTAGATGAAGATCCGATTAATAGCCAACTTGGGAAAAACTTGACCAAAACATTAATAAATGCAATTTTAATTTAGGAATTTGATTGCATTCATTAAAAGGATTAACTATTGTTATAGATGTCTTGTTTTATCAAAAAAATGAACAATGTTTATTTTGTTACTGAGTTCTAGTCTCTATATATGACCCTCTTTGTTGAAGAAAGGGTGGTCCAATAAATTTGCATTGATTAAGATTGGTATTAATCATCAGCTATTTGGATTGAATTCACCAATCTTAGGAGATTTTAAAAAAAATCTATTTTTCTTCAGTAGACATGTATTTTATATATTACTATATGCATATATGATTTTAGTTGAATACGAGATCTAAATTTGGTGAATTATTTCTTGTCTCATGAATGTTAGAATACTCATTTTAATTTTATAATTAAAATAAGTGTTATCACTCATTAATTAATTTAAATTTAGATTATGTATGTTCTTTAAATTGGTTATCATTTTATCTAGCATTCACTGGTTCAAAATTAAATTTTACTATCACTAATGACATTGATATTCCAGAATAGTTATAGTTATTATTCCTAAATAAATAAGAAAAAAATCATGTTACCTTCATACTCTTGCATTAGAGTATAACTTATCAACCAGCCTAGTTGATCCCACATATCATTTGCGAAGAACTATTATTTTACATTGCAATTTCATTAAGAAAATTGCATTTAGGTGGTTCTCTCCCTCCTCCATGTATGTAACAATTCCATCAAAAACTAAAATGGTAGGAGTGAAGCTTAGTTAGATAGAAATACTTAAAATAATTAGCATTATGGTAACTGTATTAGTAATATTAATAAGTTATATATTTAGCATAGTTTATTATAGATTAGTTTAGGATATGGAAATCGAGCCGAAATACTGGTGAGTTCTAGCACACCAAATGAATAAGGGTCTATTTAGGGCCCCAAATGAGTGGTATCTCTACAACGCAAGCTAGAATTTTTTCATCTATCAAAAAGTTGTAAGAGGAGCTAAGGAATATTTTTTTGGGTGATTCTTGGAGTCAAAGATGGAAGCAAATATGTTATTTATGTGGTGAACAAGCCACCTTCGCATTTTCACTATAACTTTTCTTCTAGGATGTTTTGGAACATGAAACTTGGAGAATAGAGATAGAATATATTCATGTACATGTGGTTAAAATTTCATACCTTGGTTCATTATAATTTCTAAGATAAGGTCTAAGGAAGTTAGGTTTCATAAATGCTCATCAAACATGTCAACTTGGAATTTTCACTATGAATTTTTTTTGGGATGTTTCGACACATGAAACTTGGAATATATAAATAGAATATCTTCATGTACCTGTGGTTAAAATTTCATACCTTGATTTGAAATAATTTTGGAGATATGGTCTACAAAAGTTAGGCTTATTGAAAGCTCATAAAATCTACTTCAAACATGTTAGTTTGGTATTTTCACTATCTATTTCATTTTGTGATGTTTTAGTAAGTAAAATTTGGAAGAGATATTAGTGTACCTATAGTAAAAATTTCAAACCTTGTTTCATTGTAATTTTAGATATATGCTCTGAGGAAGTTAGGCCTCCTCAATGCTCTTGAAATTTGCTTCAAATAGGTCAGCATGGTATTTTTGCTATAATATTATTTCTGTCATAATTTAGGTTGTGAAATTTGGAAGAGTCAAATAATAGATATCAAGGTTCCCATGGTATAAATTTCATATAATTTTTTGCTATAATTTCAGATATATGATCCGAGGAATTTAGTGTGCTTGAATGCTCCTAAAACATGCTTCAAACAGGTCATCATGTAATTTTTTCTACAACTTTCTTCCTGAGATGTTTTGCAGTATGAAAGATAGAGGGGACAAAGAATAAATCTATAGGTATCAGTGATAAAAAATTTATAATTATATTTTCAAAATTGGATACTTGGCATGTTGTCCAAGTTCAATCTTAGGACGAAGCCAAAAAGAAACAAGCTTTTGGAGAAGTAGAATTGACGAAGGAAGAAGTAGCAAGTAGACCTGATGAAGGAAAAAGAAACTAATAGACTTAGTGAAGACAAAATAAACAAATATACTTGGTGAAATTAGAAGCAACTAACATACATTGTGAAGAAGCAAGTAGATTCAGTGAAGTAGGTTGGTACCTATGAATATTTTTAGTAGTGGGGATTGGTGTCTCTTGTAGGTTGGTGCCTACAAATCTTGTAGCAGAGGGGATTGATGTCTCTTATAGGTTGGTGCATATAAAGTACTAGAGGGGGTTGTTATCTCCTCTAGGTTGGTACCTACAAAGTAGCAGAGGGATTGGTGTCTCATTTAGGTTGGTGCCAACAAAGAAGTAGAGGGGATTGGTGTCTCTTGTAGGTTGGTGCCTACAAATTGATGTAATAGTAGGTTAGTTCCCACAAGATATTTCATATATAAAAAAATTCTAGTTCTATCCTATAAAGGTTTCCACATATATCTTTTATTACTTGTTTAGTTTATGAGATTGATATTTTATCATGTTTGACTGTCTGACTACTTTTAAATAGGTAAAAAATGTCATTATGTTGATTCACCCCTCCCCCCTCTCAGTGTAATTATGAATCCAACAATTGGTATTATATCAAGTTCCTTCTTAAGTATTCTAACTACTAGAAGGTAATTTTAGAGGGACAAATGGCTAGCAAGGATAGTTCCTTCTCAAATAGAGCCCCACTCTTTGATTAAAAAAATTATGCTTTTTAAAAGATAAGGATGAGGGTATATCTAATGTATTTCAGTCCTAATGTATGTATTTTTCTGATGGATGGCTATAAAGTTCCAATAATTCCTCCAATAGATGTAGATGAGATTTTTTTTTTACAAATAATGCCAAAAAAATGAATTCCATTCCTAAACGGTCTTGTTGATTTGGAATTTGTCAAGGTAATGCAGTGTGACTCTTCTAAAGAAATTTGGAACAAGCTTCAAAGTAGTTATGAAGGAGATGAAAAGTTAGAAAGGGATAAACTTCAAATTCATAGAATACGATTTGAAAGTTTAAAGATGAATGAAGAAGACATTGTAAGTTCTTTTATTCAAGTAGATGAAGTTGTGAACATTGTTAGAGGATTAGGTAAAAAAAATTGGAGAACCAGTAATTGTTAAAAAATGTTAAGATATCTTCCGTTGAAGTTTAATCCAAAGGTTTTAGCTATTGAATAAATGAAAAAATTGGAAAATCTGAATATCGATGAACTACATGGAATCCTAAATACATATGAGATGAGAAAAAGAAAAGAGAAGTCAAGATTAAAGGAAGAATCCTTCAAAGAATTAAAGAAAACAAAAGGACACAAGGACCATAATCATTCCAACTCTGAATCATATGAAGAAGAAGCTCAATTTGTGAGAAAGTTGAAAAGAGGATCTAGAAAATATAAAGGTAAGCTACCATTCAAATGTTTTGAGTGTGGTAGAATAGGTAATTATGCTTCTAAATGTCCATATGAAAAATTGGAAGATGGTGATAGAAATAGAGACAAATTTCATAAAAATAAGAAGGGAATATCTCTTAAGAAAAAAAGTTTACATTCCAAAGAAGATAGTAGCTCATAAAAAAGATAGTGATGAACATGCATTTGCTTATGATCAAGAAGGATGCCTATTCATGGACTTGGAGAATAATATATCAAATTATAAAGAAGAAGAGGTTGATGGGGAGGTATGTCTTGAGGGTGAACTTATCATTTCCTTAAAAGAAACAAAAATACTTAGAAGAAAGAATAAAAATTTGAATGATCCATTACAAAAATATGAAAAGAAAGACCACTATTTTGATGTAGCATCAATAATCCTCCTAAAGGAATAAGTAGAAGAGCCAAGAAAATAGAGGATACACTAATAAGTCAACTAAAAGAGAACGAAAGAAAACGTGAGAAGCTAGAAGTAATGGTTGTATCCTTAAGAAAGGATCTATAGAATACAAATGCTCAGTTGAATCTAAACTTAAATGTTGTAAAATAGACTTAAACATTAGATAATATTATCATTTTTCAGAGATATCCCTCTACCCAAATAGTTATTGGCTATAAAGAATAATCTAAAATCTATGCTAGTGTACTCAAAGGATCTAGCAACAATGCAAGCAGAGTCGAAAATGAAGCAAAGGATCAACAGAGACATGACCCTAATAGAAATACAAGTAACATCGAAAATGAAGTTGACGACCAACAAATATATAATTTTCAAATGAAAGATATTGGCACTAGAAACAAAGTAAATAATCAATAGACATTTGTATTTCCTCGCTAAGTCAATCATAATGGTTTTAGGAGAACAATTCCCCCAAGAAGGCCCTTCACATCTAGGTATCAATATCTTTTTTATGGATATTTCTTTTCATGTAATAATGTTGGCCATAAGGAAATAATTGCAGATCCTATGTAAGAAATGTCTATATAATGAATATAAGTAGGGGATCATATAACTTCTCAAGGAATGGTTGCATGAGCAACAATCCTAGAAGTTTTAATGAGAATGTTGTTAAAAATTGCGGTTCATTTGCCCCCTATTAGATTATGTTGAATGTTTCAAGTGCAATAATTTTGGGCACAAAGATCATGATTGTAGAAGCAATACTTTGGGACCTCCAAATAAAAGTAGAGAATATATTGTTAGAAATATAAATAAAAGAAAAAAGGTATGGAGAAGGAATCAAGAGAAGCATGAAGAAGGTGGTCTAGCACTATGTGTTCAAAACAAAGAAATCAATGGTATATAGACAATGGATGTTCACATCATATGATAGGAGAAGTTTCAGCCATAGGTAAAAATGTCCCTTTGAAATTGATGATAAAGGAGGATATTCATACCTAAAGAGAGATAGTAGATATGGGAAGTAGTTGCAGTTACTGAGATAAGTTGCATATAAAGGAAGAGTTGTAGTCACTAAGAGATTTTCAAATAGAGAAAGAGTTGTAGCCAATAAGAGATTTTCAAATAGAGAAAGAGTTGTAGCCAACAAGAGATTTTAAAATAGAGAAAGATTTGTAGAAACTAGAAAAAGTTACATACAAAAGAATATTTATAGATAGGGAGAAGTAAAAGTTTAGTGGGATCATCCCTTTATTATTGATGTTAAAGGGGGAGGACTCGTAGGCACAAGGAGAATAATTGACAGGGGGAGTTCCACAATATTATTGTAGAATTGAATAAGGGTTTCCATCAATTATAAAGGGGAGGATTATTATAAATATCATTTTCATTGATGTCAAAGACAAGGGGAGACTACTTATGTCCAAGATAAAGATTGGAAAATGGAGATCGCTGGAAATATTGTTTCTAAACTTTTGATGCCCCATTTGGATACCCTATATTTGAAGGAATTTTTACTCCAATTAACTAGCTCAAATGGATCATAGTATTTATGGTTGGAAAGCTTATTTCAATAGCTTTCCAATGGTATATGTCACTCCCTCTAATTCCATTGGAAGGAGGAGATATGAAAGATTTACTTAAGATGACCCAACCAAAGTACAAGCAAGCCAACCCAAATAGTTTTAAAAGTCAACTATTAGGTCCCCATAAGTGAATGTATAAACACTATAAATAAATGGAATATGAGTTCACTCATACAAAAATCCAAGCAAGAAGATATTTGAGCTTGCAAGAGGAGCCAAGGAATAAGTTTTTGGGTGATTCTTGGAGTCGAAATGTGGAAGCAAATATGTGATTTATGGGGTGAATGAGTCATCCTCGTATTTTTGTATAACTTTTCTTATGAAATGTTCATAATGTGAAACTTGGAGGATAGAGATAGAATATCTTCATGTACCTATCATTAAAATTTCAAACCTTTGTTCACTATAATTTCAAAGATATGGTCTAAAGAAGTTAGGATTCCTAAATGTTCATCAAATAGGTCAACTTGGAAGTTTTGCTATAAATTTTATTTTGGGATGTTTTGGGACATGAAACTTTGAAGATATGGATAAAATATATTCATGTACCTATATTTAAAATTTCGGACTTCGGTTTGCTATAATTTCAAAGATCTAATCTAAGAAAGTTAGGAATCCTGGTTGCTCATAAAATCTACTTCAAACAAGTTATATTGGTATTTTTGCTATAACTTTATTTATGTGATGATTTAGTCTATGAAATACAGAAGATATAATGAAAAGATCTTAGCATACATGTGGTAGAAATTAAAACCTTGTTTCTCTGTAATTCTTGATATATGCTATGAGGAAGTTAGGCCTCTTGAATTCTCTTAATTTTTTCTTCAAATAGGTCAGCCAAGTATTTTCAGTATAATGTTATTTCTATGATATTTTAGACTATGAAATTTGGAGAAGAAAGAGAAGAGATATCAATGTGCCTATGGAATAAATTATAGATATTGTTTGGATATAATCTTGGAGATATGATATGAGGAAGTTAGTGTTCTTGAATGCTCCTAAAACATTCTTCAAAAAGGTTAGCTTGGAATTTTCTATAACTTTATTTTTGATATGTTTCAGACTATTAAATCTAGAGGGGAAAGAAAATAAACCTCTAGGTATCTATGGTATAAATGTTGCAATTATGATTACACTAATAGGTGGGTGAATTAGTGTAATGGTCAATTTAACCAAATTAAACAATTTATCATAATTGAAAACATAACAATACATTAAGAAAATCAATCATCACATGAATACATAAGGACATGAGGTGTACATGGAAACCCTTATGGGAGAAAGCCACAATATTCTTATCTTCTTCTTCAATATTTGATTACAATTTTTTATTGCCACAAACCAAAAAGATACATTGATCCAATTTAATAAATTTGCAGGAACCAAATTTCTTTAGGCTACAACCTGATTGAGGCACCAACGTCATAAAAATGCAAGCACCCACTTATTGTAGGCTTCAACCTGATTTAGGCTCCAACCTCATTGAGGCACCAAGTTTAGTAATATGCAAGCACCAACTTGTTGAAGGATTCAACCTAATTGAGACACCAACCTCTGAAATCTACAAGAACCCACTTTCTATAGACAACAACCTAATGTAGGCACCAACCTAATGGAGACACCCATCTCCTCAATCAATTTGGAGGAACCAACCCCAAAATCTCAATGGAACTCCCTTTCATAATATTTTCACATTGGATCCACAATATTTAACTTAATCTACAAAAACATACTTTCACTGATCTTTGCAATTTCCTCTTTTCTCAACAACACATTAATTCAGTTATCCAAATCAGCAACAAAATTTAGTACAAAAAATCATATGAACAACATACTTCATACTCAACAGTTCATCTTCATTACTCAGACTTCAGAATCACTCAAACTTCGTAATTATCATGGAAACAAACTTCATTAATCATAATTATGGACAACAAACTTCATATAATTTATAGATTAAAACTCTATTATAGATATGTGGACTACTCATCTTCTTCTCCTTTCATGTCAATATGCCTAGTCACAAAATTAAGGCTACATTACTATTAAAATATTAATGATATGATTCCCTGTACAATAGACAAGAATATCAATCCTTCTCACAAGCTCAACCTTTAAATATAAGCTATGTCATTCGGTCTTATGTAATGATAATAATTTTATTCTTCAAAAGCTTGGTCCCGTGTAAACAAATCTGAATTCAATACTTCGGTCTTGAAACTGTTCAAGGGATTATGATCCCAAAACAAGAAACAAATAAAATATAAGTTTAATTTTTGGCCTTGTGTCTTTCTCGCATTGGTTATATTTCTACACTATGTTAGGACAACCATATACCTCCTTTGTCAATTTGGCTTCCTTCACACTAGCACTCCAATTTTGAGCTCTATATATTTCTAAATTATGGATGACTAAGAGTGTCATTCAACACCTCTCTCTCTATATGTGTGTGTGTGATTTAGTTCATAGTTAAATTAGTTTGACCTCAAACCATGGGACATATATCACGATAAAAAATTACAAATTGATTGACCACGTACTATGTTCTTTTATCGGTTCCAACATGGATGAGACTTGTTTTCCCAAGGTCGATGTCAATACCCTCAAGGGTTATTGTTTTAGCCCATAGGAAAATAATACGCTTAACCACCATTTCCGGTTCCAACCCCATGGCCCTCAGGGGCTTAAAAGCTTTTCCCCATTTGGCCAAGACATATGACCAAGCCCTTAACCGTCGAAAGGAATCTTGGAGATAATGTCAACATGATGTCATTATGCCATGTGACATCCATTTGGTGGTGCCATGTGTCATCTGAAAAGGGCCACTTGACCACCCAACAAGTTCAATTCCACCTACCACATGTCCATAATGTTAGTATGCCATGTCATCTGCTTAGCCACATCACTATTTTTCCAAGTCATCCCAGTCTCAAGTCCCTGTTTCATTCCAGAATTCGAACTTCACAAATAACCAAGGCCACATTGTCAGGTGTTGAGCACTCAAATTGTTCCTTTTGTTTTTCCCTTTTCCCAACATGAGACTACCTTAACTACTCTATGTTTCCCCCTTTATGATGATACCATGTTATTAAAGTGATAATTTAGATTGTTAAGTAGTCTCTACCTAGTTTTGGGTTTCTTCTGTGTTGATTTGGAGAAATTATGTTTGATTGGTTTTAAATACTCAAAGGACACAAATCATTACATGAATTTTTATATGTTGTTACTCCTAGTGTTATTAATTAAAATTCCATCAAATATCACTTCTAGTACGTTATTGGAGCTTGAGCATATGGTCTTTGACTGGTGCTCAGGAAAAAAATTGACAAAGGGCTAGTCTAACAATAGATAGGATCTAAAGTTGCCATGATAATTAGGAATAGATTGTAACAAGCTACCTTCTTTTGAATTATATAAGTTGTTAGTGTCTATGAGTCACCAATAATCAAATATAGTATTTCCATGTGGTAGATAGGGTTATTAGGTCAAATTGTTATATTTTCAAATAAAATTTGATCATTGGTCAGTTCTAGGTCATTACTACTCCCTCCATACTCAAGGTCATAAAATGTTGTCATGGTCTTGTCATCACTCCTATGATGGGTCACCAAAAGAGTGTCTTGGTCATAATTAAAGGTCATCATATCATTGTCATGCATACTGCAAGGTTTCAAAGGTCTTTAATCATGGTCTTAGATATCCATTTGGTGTCATCATTAGGCCAGGTCATCAAAAGTCATGTAGGGAGTCATGTCATCACCATAGTCACCATCAAGGGAATTACTAATTAGGGAAAGGTGTTTTAAAGGATTTAAAAGGCACATGTATCACTCTTGGAGATGTAACTTTGCCTAATAAATCTATAAAGTTGCAGTACACTATCCTATCATTTCATTTCTCAAAAAGACATCTGATGTCACTCCATGACCTAAGCCAAAAATCAACTTTTGAGCCATAAGAATACCATACAAGAATTCTGATTCCTCATTTCATCTTCATTGAGCACCTCCCCATCATCTATCTTCAACCCAACCACCAGAGCATAGAAATTCCTCATTAAAACCCTTGCTTACCTAGATTTGTTGAGCTTCTAGCACCTTCGTTGCGCTTTTGGAAATGGAGGCAAATCAAAGCATTGAAAGCATAAAATTAGCATCAAACAGGTTATATATATTCCCAATGAAGTAAGTGGCCTCTCATTAGCTCTTATTCATTTAATTATTTTCAGTAAGTGGTGAAAATCCCTCTCCTATGGTTTTCGCTGTGTTTTTGGTTCCTTTAGTGTTTGGTTGGTTTCAGTGAGAAAAACCCTAGATTTTCTGCTTTATCACCCCCATACATATCTTATCTACCTCTCCCAACTATTTCCCATACCCATTCCCTTCATTTCCCCTCATTTTCCTAAAACCCTAAGCCTATGTTGTGCTTTTGCAGAAATCCTAGGCTAGGACTGTGTTTTGTCCTTTTTCCATACTTCCCCTCAATCTTTTCAAGAAATTTCACTTCCCTAGCCTACCTAAAAACTATCCCCATCCCCTATAATTTTTCCACAAATTTATATAATCCCTATCCCCTCCATTCCCTTTCTCAAACTAGATGTCCCATTTTCCCTTGTTTTCCCAATTCTACCCTACCCTTTCCTAATACCAAACCTTTGGTTTCTATCGTGCAAACTGAAACCATGGATAGTGAGAAAAATAAATACAATAAGGGAGGTCCTGTATCCAAATTTGAGCCATACAACATAAAATATATCAATGTTTCATCATACATTAAGAAATATTTTGAAGATGTTGGCTGCCTAGGGTTTTGTGAAAGGATTCAAGAAGCAGGTTTCCATGCCAAATTGACAAGCCTCTTTTCCACATTTTTAGGAGGGATAAGGCCAACATAGCAGGGATTGACTTCAAAATCTCAGAAGATTCCATAAACTCAGCCACAGGTATCCCTAACCATGGAGAGATCTGGTTTAAAGGGATGGATTTGGACATTGAAAACTATGAGATCTTCCTAAAACCACACTACAAAGATGCTCCCTCACACATTTTTCCTTTCAGACAGTTGCTAGACAGATATGCTCCATTGATGAAGATGATCATGAAATATTTTACATGTGAAGGGATATTTTCAAGGTTGTACCAGTATCACATAAGGCTACTAATGCATTTCACTGCCATCAAACCACTGAACTTGCCTCATTACTTATTCAAAAGCATAGTCAAGATGACTGAAAAGGTAAAAAGAAAAGGGAAAGATCACAAGGAAAACTTGTTTCATCATGGTTTGGTCAAGGTTATTTTTCTTCATCAGCTTTCACAGGTTAATATCTCATGGGAGATATTCTTGCAATCATATGCCTTTATGCCTACCACTAGTCAACCTACCAGTCATAGAAGTCAATCAGCACCACCAAGGCCACGGGAGGTTGGCTCATCCAGCAAGTTTTCAGTCAGAAAGACATCAAGGGCAGAGATCACACAAACCTAGAATAAGGGGAAATATTGGTTTTTTCTCTTGAGATCACTAAAGAGGTATCTACACCTAGAACTCTAACTAGGTCACAAACTAGATAGTTACCTAAGGAAACTACAGTTGAGCAAGTTCAGGGAGAAATGGAGTAGTCACCTAGGCATGTAACTGAGTCACCCTTGTAGCAAGATGAGGAGGATATGCCCCATGAACAAGAAATTTTGGACCATGAATAGAAGTCAGATTCAGATATTATCAAGGACCAACAAGCACAAATCCAAGCACTCAAAGATGATCTTGCCAAGGCAAACTACATGGTGGACTTCTTGAAACAAGAAAAAATACTTTTGAAGGTGAGCTTGATGTAGAATAGTACCTCATAAGGCCTTCAATCATCCAATAAATCAAAGCACAAAGGAAAAATAGTGATTGGTTTAGAAGAGCAGATTGAAGACAAGGAGTCATCTCCTTCATTGGTACAAAAAGACCCTGTTGACACTATTGCAACTGATATTGAGAAAGACAAGGAATATTTGCTTGAGAATGTCAATGAGCACTTGGAGATGCTCCTAAAGAGGGCCAATAGGGACACCAAGCTTCAAAGGCACATGGCAAGGCACTACTTCACCACGAACCAGATTTGCAAAATTAGGGTTAGGAATATGAAAAAGAAGCTAAAGAAAACCCTAATCAAGCTAAAGAAGGGAGACAACCTTGATTTTATTGTTGATGCATCATTGATTGTCTAACCCATCATTGACGAGGAAAAATAAGGAAGTTACAGACAATTTTGAGAAATTTTGAATTTTTGGGCAATTTTGGAATTTTTGGCAATTTCATGATGCACAGAAGCACAGCGAACTCACGCTGCGCTTCTTCTCAGAGCCATAAAATGATGAAATTTTTGCATGGATGGATAGATATTGAGTATTACATCTCATATGTGGACTTGGTTTTTCATGTCACTTCACAGGTTTGCAAGGAAAAGCTCAAAAATCACCTTAAAAACATCTTTCTGCCACCTTTTTGGACCCCTCACTGTGCTTCTGGAGTAGCTTTGGGAAAATTGAATTTTAGGTGCCTTGGAGAAGTATTTTTGCAGGTTTAAGGCTTCATAGGTATAGTAGACATCATAAGATAACTTCATCAGCATTAAAGTTAGGAAAATGATCAAGGAAAACCCCTAAAAAATCCCCCCACAAGAAACATGACACGCTTCGGTCTCTCATGCTACATTACTGAGAAATTTCGCTGCGCTTTTGCCAGGACGTCAAATTTTTTATTTTTATCACTCCAGGTCAACTTTTCATGATGTATTTTTTTGTGATGTAATTAATTGTAATGGAGCTAGTAAATGTCAAAATGATGTAAATTCATGCTTATTATGCTTGTAAAGTCAAAGTGAATTAGTTAGGGCTAAATTGGGAGTTAGTTTCTAACCTCCCTAGTTTTAGGTTTGGTTAGAGAGATTGATGTAAATAGTTTCTATGATGATGGATTCGACCCTTGAGAGGGAGAAATGTTGTTTTTGATCTATATGTAGCTATATGTAAGTCAAATCAAAGGTTGGATGCTTGTGGGTCAAAGGATTTGAAGCTAGTGTACACCATCATTTTTGCAGGAGCAATACAGGCACTTTACAACTATTATCTTGGGATATCTTTGGTATGATTTTGTGAGAGTGTTTATTCTTTTTTTTATCATCAGTATGAATTTTATGTCTCCTTAATTCCATCTTAATGATTTCATGTGATCATCTCAGTAGTCTTCAAGAAGAATTCATATGTTTATGCTCTATTTTGATGAGATTTTCATGTTTATGTTTAATTTCCTCTGATAAATGAATTCATAACTCATATGCTCATTTTGATCCTTCACTTTTTCAACCCTACACCACCATGAAAACTAAAAAATGTCATTGAACATAACTACCTTGCCCAATTATATCTCTGCAGTTGATCTTTTGAAAACCTGACCTAGTTTCCTAGACCTATTGACCCTGCTCTAGCAAACCCTAAATTCTGACCTACTGAGCTTTGAATATCTAGCTGAAGATCTATCTTCCTCTCCATTCACTCATTGAATATGAGATCCAAAGTTGGTTTGAGGTTACCTTCATCTGTCTCTTTTCTCAGCCTTGGGACACTATGGAGTGCTAACATTTTTGGCGACTCCGTTGGGAAGCGAACAATTTCATATTCCGCGGGAAATATCATCAAATTTTAGATATGATTTTTTGATAGTGGACAACGGTCAGACACATATGAAGGTTGAACCATTCATCTGGTGACTCCAACTTGATCCAAAGACTCCACTAGTAGCAGGATCCAGAAATCGAGATGAGTTCTATATATAGAAGGTATGCTCCTTTAAAATGAGATCACATTCCAAGATTTCCAAATCACATGCCTTGTGTAGATTGGCAAACTTATCTATCAAAGTTCAAAGACGAGAAAGGAGATGTTGCTGCTCTTCACTTGGTCAAATTTCACATGCATGTGTGTAAGATAAAGGTTCAATTTCATGAGGATTGTTTAATGAATATGTTTATGGCCACTTTAGAGGGAAAAGCATGGTCTTGGTACGAAAGTCTGCCAAATGGTTTATTATATTCTCTTGTTGATTTTCATGTTGCATTTTATGATATGTATAAACAATCTCATCCGTCCTTGTTGTTGGTCAAAGACTGTTGCACATATTTTGAAAATTTTATTGAGCATTTGGAAAGTATTTATGAATATGATCAGTTTATGGATGATGATATTGTAGAGGCATTCCATGAGAACCCTTTTAAACAGGAAGAAGATGTAGAAAAACTAGTTGCCATCACATTCAAGAAAACTTACAACGGACAACAATTTCTCTCTTGGTTGAAAATGAAATAAATATGCATTTCAATGAGCTTCTTTTTCCTGAACTTATTGATGACAGTTAACAAATGGTACACATTTCAGAAGAACAAGGGAATGTTTAGCCCTATTTTCATGAAGAATCGGTGCTTGTGTATGATAGTCATGTTCCATCCTATGAGTTTGATGAATCTTTGCAACAAACTTTTCAGTCTTTTGATGATCAAAGGTATGAGGATAATCAATCAGATTGTTCTTTCTCTGGCTTTTTATTTCAAGATCAAGTTTTTGAAGATGAAGATGAGGTTTTTGATGAAATGCATGAACAAGGATATTTAGACATTCACCACTCATATGTCTCTCTAGCTCATCCATTTTCTGAAACACTATTCCAAGGGAAAATTCGTGCAAATCATAATTTTGAATTGGCATGTGTGGAGGTTCCAAACAATGTAATTAAAGAAGAGAATAATCATCAAACATTGCAAGCAGATTGTGAATAAAAGAGCAATGATAAACAAGAAGTTGTTTTAGAGTCCCTTGCACATGATGATCATCCTCCAGGATCAAAAAATGAAGAGTTTTTTGAAGAAGAGATGTTTGTCACGGATCCAATGGATGTGCACATTTTTGCTATTGATAATATGGCTGCCTCAAACACATATTTTCATGAAAATGTTTCCCTTTCTCCTGATGCGAATGAAAAACTTCATGAACATATTTTCTCCTTTCATCTTGACAAAAACATTTCATTGGAAAATGAAGGGTGTACTTGTATTTCTGCTGACTTTCAAGACATGGCAATGCTCCAGATTATTAAAGACCCTATTGTCAATTTGTTGTAGCCATCTCGGAAGATGAATTTTCTTGTATTTATGGATCATGAGCACATGTTCAGTGTTTAAGTTGCCTATATTTCTTTTTTCTGTCTGATCAAGGAAAGTACGGGCATGATTCAAGTAAGTAGCCATTTGCTGGATTGGTTACATTGGAGGGATCATATCACATGATTGTGCATATATCTTCAATAAGTGGTGGTTATCATTAGGATTTGAAACCCAAGGTGAAGGCCCTAAGATCCCAATGGTCTGCTGCCATGTGTAAGTCAAGTCAGTTTTTGTGTCAAGTCAAGTCAGTTTTTTTTTTCTCAGTTTAGTTAGTTAGTCATTTGAGTGTCAAGTGTTTTATTTTCACTCCATCGCCCAATGGATGAGGGTACCTGGTCTATGGTGTTCTTGACACCTCCTAAAGGATCTTCCATGCCCATTTGGAGTCGATGTTAGTGTCTATGAGTCACCAATGATCAAATGTACTTTTTCCTTGAGAAGGTCAATGAGCACTTAGAGATGCTCCTGAAGAAGGCCAACAGGGACACAAAGCCTCAGAGACACATGGTAAGGCACTACTTCACCAAGAACCAGATTTGCAAAATTAGGGGTAGGAATATGAAAAAGAAGCTAAAGAAAACCCTAATCAAGCTAAAGAAGAGAGACAACATTGATTTTCTTGATGATGCGTCATTGATTGTCTAACCCATCATTGACAAGGCAAAAGAAAGAAGTTAGAGACAATTTTGAGAAAATTTTGGAAAATTTTGAGTTTTTGGGCAATTTTGGAATTTCTGGCAATTTCATGATGCATAGAAGCACAGTGACTTCACCCTGCGCTTCTTCTCAGAGCCATAAAATGATGAAATTTTTGCATGGATGAATAGATATTGCGTATTACATCTCAGATATGGACTTGGTTTTGCATGTCACTTCACAGGTTGCAAGGAAAAGCTCAAAAACCACCTAAAAAACACGTTTCTATGACCTTTTTGGACCCATCACTGTGCTTCTGGAGTAGCTTTGGGAAAATTGATTTTTAGGTGCCTTGGAGAAGTATTTTTGTAGGTTTAAGGCTTCATAGCTATAATAGACATCCTAAGATACCTTCATCAGCCTTCAGGTGAGGAAAAATATCAAGGAAAACCCCTCAAAAAGCCCCCCACAAGCAACACATTGTGCTTCTGTCTCTCACATTGCACTTCTGAGAAATTTCATTGCGCTTTAGCCAGGAGGTTAAATTTTCAATTTTTTTCAGTCCAGGTGAACTTTTCATGATTTATTTTGTCATCTTGGGTTTTCACATGATGTAATTAATTGTAATGGAGTTGTTAAATTTCAAAATGATGTAAATTCATGCTTATTATTCTTGTAAAGTCAAAGTGAATCAGTTAGGGCTAAATTGGGAGTTAGTTTCAAACCTCCCTAGTTTTAGGTTTGGTTGGAGAGATTGATGTAAATAGTTCCTATCATGATGGATTCGACCCTTGAGAGGGGGGAATGTTGTTTTTGATCTATATGTAGCTATATCTAAGTCAAATCAAAGGTTGGATGCTTGTGAGTCAAAGGCTTTGAAGCTAGTGTACACCATCATTTTTGCAGGAGTAATACAGGCAGTTTGCAACTATTATCTTGGGATTCCTATGGTATGATTTTGTGAGAGTGTTTCTTCTTTCTTTTATCATCGGTATGGATTTTATGTCTCCTTAATTCCATCTTAATGATTTCATGTGATCATCTCAGTAGTCTTCAATAAGAATTCATATGTTTATGCTCATTTTGATCCTTCAATTTTTCAACCCTACACCACCATGAAAACCCAAAAATGTCATTGAACATACCTACCTTGCACCATTATATATCTACAGCTGATCTTTTGAAACCCTGACCTAGTTTCCTAGACCTATTGACCTTGCTCCAGCAAACCCTAAATTCAGACCTACTGAGCTTTGAATATCTATTCGAAGATCTATCTTCCTCTCCAGTCACTCATTTACTATGAGATCATAGAGAGAGCCCTCTCTGATTTGGTAGGGCTAGCTACCAAATCCAAAGTTGGTTTGAGGTTACCTTCATCGGTCTCTTTTCTTAGCCTTGGGACACCATGGAGTGAAAATTTTGGCGACTCCGCTGGGGAACGAACAATTTTATATTCCGCGGGAAATATCATCAAAGTTTAGATATGATTTGTTGATAGTGGACAACGATTAGACACATATGAAGGTTGAACCATTCACCTGGTGACTCCAACTTGATCCAAAGACTCCACTGGCAGCAGGATCCAAAAATCGAGATGAGCTATATATCTAGAAGGTATGCTCCTTTAAAACGAGATCACATTCCAAGATTTTCAAATCACATGCCTTGCATAGATTGGCAGACTTATCTGTCAAAGTTCAAAGATGAGAAAGGAGATGTTGCTGCTCTTCATTTGGTCAAATTTCACATGCATGTGTGTAAGCTAAAGGTTCAATTTCATGAGGAATGTTTAACGAATATGTTTATGGCCACTTTAGCGGGAAAAGCATGGTCTTGGTACGAAAGTCTGCCAAATTGTTTCTTATATTCTCTTGCTGATTTTCATGTTGCATTTTATGAGATGTATAAAGAATCTCATTCTTCCTTGTTGTTGGTCAAAGACTGTTGCACGTATTTTGAAAATTTTATTGAGCATTTGGAAAGTATTTATGAAGATGATCAGTTTATGGATGATGAGATTGTAGAGGCATTCCATGAGAACCCTTTTAAATAGGAAGAAGATGTAGAAACTAGTTGCCATTACATTCAAGAAAACTTACACCAAACAACAATTTCTCTCTTGGCTGAAAATGAAATAAATATGCATTTCAATGACCTGCTTTTTCCTGAAATTATTGATGACATTCAACATATTGTACACATTTCAGAAGAACAAGGGAATGTTTAGCCCTGTTTGAATGAAGAGTCGGTGCTTGTGTATGATAGTCATGTTCCATCCTATGAGTTTGATGAATCTTTGCAACAAACTTTTCAGTCTTTTGATGATCAAAGGTATGAGGATAGTCAACCAGATTGTTCTTTCTCTAGGTTTTTATTTCAAGATCAGGTTTGTGAAAACCAAGTTGAGGTTTTTGATGAAATGCATGAACAAGGATCTCTAGAAATTCACCACTCATATGTCTCTCCAGCTCATCCATTTTCTGAAACACTATTCCAAGGGAAAATTCATGCAAATCATAATTTTGAATTGCCATGTATGGAGGTTCCAGACAATGTAATTACAAAAGAGAATAATCATCAAAAATTGCAAGCAGATTATGAAGAAAAGAGCAGCATTAAAGAAGAGGTTGTTTTAGAGTCTCTTGCACATGATGATCTTCCTCCAGGATCAAAAAATGAAGAGTTTGTTGAAGAAGAGAAGTTTGTCTCAGATCCTATGGATGTGCACATTTTTGCTATTGATAATATGGTTGCATCAAACACATATTTTCAAGAAAAAATTTCCCTTTCTCCTGATGCGAATGAAAAACTTCATGAACATATTTTCTTCTTTCATCTTGACAAAAAAAATTCATTGGAAAATGAAGGGTGTCCTTGTATTTCTGTTGACTTTCAAGACATGGTAGTGTTCCATATTATTAAAGACCCTGTTTCCGATTTGTTTATGCCATCTGGGAAGATGAATTTTCTTGTATTTATGGATCATGAGCACATGTTTAGTGGACACTTTAAGCTGCCTATCTTTTTATTTCTGTCTGCTCAAGGAAAGTACAAGAGGATTCAAGTAAGTAGCCATTTGTTGGATTGGTTACACTGGAGGGATCATATCGCATGATTGTATATATATTTTCAGTAGGTGGTGGTTATCATCAGGATTTGAAGCTCGAGGTGAAGGCCCTAAGATCCCAATGGTCTGCTGCCATGTGTAAGTAAAGTCAATTTTTGTGTCAAGTCAAGTCAGTTTTTGTTTTTCTCAGTTTAGTCAGTCAGTCATTTGAGTGTCAAGTGTTTTATTTTGACTCCATTGCCCAATGGATGAGGCTACCTAGTCTATGGTGTTCTTGACACCTCCTAAAGGATCTTCCATGCCCATTTGGAGCCGATGTTAGTGTCTATGAGTCACCATTGATCAAATGTACTCTTTCCATGTGGTTTATAGTGTTATTAGGTCAAATTGTTATATTTAAAAAAAAAAACGAATAAAATTTTATCATTGGTCAGTTCTAGGTCATTACTACTCCCTCCATACTCAAGGTCATAAAATGTTGTCATGGTCTTGTCATCACTCTTGTGATGGGTCATCGAAAGAGTGTATTGGTCATCATTAAAGGTCATCATATCATTTTCATGCATACTGCAAGGTTTCAAAGGTCTTTAATCATGGTCTTAGATATCCATTTGGTGTCATCATTAGATCAGGTCATCAAAAGTCATGTAGGGAGTCATGTCATCACCATAGCCACCATCAAGGGAGTTAGTAATTAGGGAAAGGTGTTTTCAAGTATTTAAAAGGCACATGTACCACTAATTAAGATGCAAATTTTCCTAATAAATTTACAAAGCTACAGTACACTATCCTATCATTTCATTTCTCAAAAAGACATGTGATGTCACTCCATGACCTAACCAAAAAATAAACTTTTGAGCTATAAGAATACAATAAAATCATTCTAATTCCTCATTTAGTCTTCATTGATCACCTGTCCATCATCGAGCTTCATCCCAGCCACCATAGCATTGAAATTCCTCATGAAAACCCTTGCTTACCTAGCTTCGCTGCACTTCTGGTAGTTTCGCTGCGCTTCTGGCACCTTCGTTGCGCTTTTGGAAAAGGAGGAAAATCAAAGCATTGAAAGGGTCAAATCAGCATCAAACAGGTTCCAGATATTCCCAATGAAGTAAGTGGCCTCTCATCATCTCCTATTCAGTTAATTATCTTTAGTAAATGGTGATCCGGTTTAAAGGAATGGATTTGGACATTGAAAACTACAAGATCTTCCGAAAACCACACTACAAAGATGCTCCCTCACACATTTTTCCTTTCAGATAGTTGCTAGACAGATATGCTCCATTGATGAATATGATCATGAAATATTTTTCATGTGAAGGGAGATTTCCGAGTTTGTAGCAGTATCACATAAGGCTACTGATGCATTTCACTACCATCAAACCATTGAACTTGCCTCATTACTTATTCAAAAGGATAGTCAAGATGACTTAAAAGGTACAAATCAAAGGGCAAGATCACAAGGTAAACTTGTTTCATCATGGCTTGGTCAAGGTCATTGGTCTTCGTCATCTTTCTCAGGTTAATATCTCATGGGAGACATTCTTGAAATAAGATGCCTTTGTGCCTACCACTAGTCAACCTACCAATCATAACACTCCATCAACACCACCAAGGCCACGGAGATTGGCTCATCCAACAATTTCTCATTCAAAAAGACACCTAGGGCAAAAATCACACAAACCTACTATTAAAATTTGCAACTAGGGCCAAACTCCATGCAGGTCAGCTTATTTATGGCAGCTGATATTTTTATTGGATCCCTCTCATCGAGAGGTGTAGTATTGATCTAAAGATCATCTGATTCCGATAAGTATTTATGGAGATATGAATTTATTTTGATTATGGAATTGTTATCAAGCCAGCCAGCATCTTATGTAGGCTCAGAAGCCCAACCGACGTGCCTATTAAACCTCTACATTTTTAGTATAAATAAGAGAGGATTTGGAGTCATTAGCGACACATATTCTTAGTGTCATCTCCTCTCCACGTCTTGGGTTTTTGGAGAAGGAGAGACACTAAAGAAGGATGCCCTAAGACAATGCCCTAATCCAACGCAATCTTGGAGACCTTATAAGATATACGCTACTCATAGTGAATGAGATACGCTGTGGATGTTATACGCTGGTTTCATGCAGTCAAGGGAGATATTCACGCAGTCAATGGTCATGCTGTCCACAGTCAATGTTCATGCTGTACAGGTTGACACTTATATGCAGCCCTAGCTTATATACTGAAGCGGAGCCTAGCCGTAGTATGGGAAGAAATATATATGCCATCATGCAGGGCATAAAGTTATTAACACATAGGCAGAGACCCATATGTTGGGTCATGAATTCACAGGCAATGGAGACAGATACGTTGGTCATTGATGATACCTCTACGCAGATCATAGATGATATTCAATGCAGATATAAAGACTTATTTACATGTTGGTCATATGTTGTTCATGCAGAGATATATACGCTGCTCCTGGAAACATATATACGCAAGTAATGGTGACAGTTACACGCAGTTCAAACGCAGTCATGGTAACGCTGTTCATGAGGCACTTATACGCTGTCATAAGGGAAGCCGTAGTCAAGGCATGATGTTATATTAAGGAACCACAGTAAGCCACAGTCAGTAAAGGGAGGAGCCACAGTGAACCACACTGAGCCACAGTCACGAAGAAAGGAACCGCAGTAGGGTTTGACTGCACCCAGTTTGGGTTTAAGGTGCAGTCACAACCTCATGGAGCAGTGGATGGTGTCACCGCAGTGAGTTGGAGTCTCGACATTCTTGCATAAATAATGGCAACAAAGAATGGTTGTAGTCTGGGCATAACATTCTCTCCCAACATAAAAAGGAATGTTACCACAGTCTTAGTGGACTTATATGATGGAAAGAAGCCCAGAACCCTCACTGTATCAGAACAAGGTTCTGTTGTGCTGTAAAACAACCCCCCCATTTCATAAAATTTTTACTTAAAAAATCATAATATGAAATTGGTCCCTTCTAAACTTAGACATGTGAATAAATTGGTATTAACCCATCATTAGAAAAACCCTCATCAAAAGGTTCAATGGAAATGATATATTTTAAAATACACCTTTTTGAATAAAAATAAAGTCAGTGTTTTAAATAAATATAAAGTTCTTTGTTATTGCGATAAAGCGATCGCAAGTTCGCATATTGTAATGATAAGGAAAACATATATAAAGACCCATTGACTCACTCCGATACGAAAAGCAAATAACTATCGGATATCGGGAAAGGCAAATCACAAAGTATAATGAAAGAGCCTCCCTCATTTCTCCGATGCGATATCGCTATCAGCAATCGGTGGTAACAACCCAACACATGATTAATGGCACATTCAAATCCTCCGATGCGATAAGGCGTGTCGCAATCGGTGATCGGCGAAGTTGCAATGGCATAAGTAATATGACCCGAACCCATCCCCGATTGCGATGCATTAAATCAAGGCGCATGTTTCGAAAACGTATTTAAAAGGCTTGCATGCGTTGTATCACCTTTCGGTGATCGGAAGATATTTTGGACAAATATTAAAGCCTTTTCATTCACGTTACCAATATCCGATTGTGATTTACTTCTGATTATCTATCAAAGAATCTAAGCCACGCTTGAATGAATCATTCGCCATATAAACGACATAATGGGCATTTAAAAACTCCTTTACCATGATTGACAGGTTAAACGACTAATCAATGAAGCAGTTATGGCGAGATTTTCCTTTTGATTGTATCTGCGACAGTTTCACTATAATCCATTATTATCCACTAATCAACATAATTCTTTCATATTGGTTCATACTAGCTATTCTTTGTATCACGTTTGTTTCATTGCTTGTGCAAAACTCCGCCGAAATAACGAATTTGAAACAAATGGGAAAGAGATCAAAGAAATCCGTAGCAGCAGCGACTCCTACAGCAATAGTGCAGCCAGCCAATGATCCAGGACCAAGCAAAAAAGGGTTAATCTCAGACACTACGTGCCTCGGCCTTGGAAATACTAGTTGGCAAAGCATCTACAATTTAATTGAAGCAGAGGAGCCTGAGGAAGTATCGGAAGAAGCTACTGCAGACTCAACTAATAAATCGGAAGCTTCCCTCAAAGATTTAGCTGATTCATATTTGCACAGAATAGCAACGCGTGAGAAAATTCTTCCATACACTGATGTAGTGAGATGGGTGGTAGAAGAAATTCCAGTTTCAAATAGAACGTTTTGCACAGTTGACGGAAGGATTTTTGGCTCATTTTAGCCTGATGACTTAAGGAAGATGTATCACTTACCCAAACCTGAAAAGAAATACAACAAAGCCTTCCTTGAAAAGTTCGCAAATGAGAATGAGACTGAATCGGCCCAAATTAAGCAATGGAGACAGAATCTCGCAAAGCACAAACATGAATCATCAGGTAAGTACTCTATGGAATCATTGTCTTCTCCTTACTGTTATGATGGGGAAATGATGTGTAGAATGTGGGGAATGCACGACTCTGCAAAGTTCACTATTGAAATGGTTCCTTTAATGGAAGCAGAGGCCAATAGTTATGTGATGGATTGGGCAAACATATTGTCCGACAAATTAGCAACTGCATTTCTGGAATTTAAATCAAATTCACGCAAAACCACCAGGACCATTCCCCCTTTTTATTACAGTGCTTATATTATGGATATTCTTTGCTTTAATTCTGAATATCCGGTACTCGGGTGGAGATGGACTCCCCAGGACCCTAAGCCTATCCACATTTATCATTAGATGTTATGGAAGGCTCACTATAAAGACCATTTTTATCAAATCTGTAATGGTTTCATGTTGCATATCTACTATGCTATTTTTGATAAGCCTGCCCCAAGGATTTCCGAGGAAGCAGGGATCGACTTGACTATTGTAGGAAATTGGTTGGGGAAAGACAAGTTCACATATATAAGGCTTTATGGTAGCCTTGCAAGACCCCATGTCCTTCCTCTGCATGTACCTGATAAGCTGTTAGCTCGAGAATTAGCCTACCAAATAACAACAGCAGGAACATCCAAAAATCTTAGGACTTCTAAAAAGCAGGTGTGGCCTACATTTCCTTTGAGATGCAGTGTTTACACTCTACATGATTACAAACATGTAGAAAAGGAGGCAGGAAAAATAAACATGCTCAATCTTGCAACCATTCCTAACAGGCAATATGATCCAAGGAAAGTTGCCTATAATGTTCTTGAACAAGCCAAACTCACAAAGTTTGATCATGAAAAAGATGAATTTGATGACCTGTTTTCCTCAGCAGAATCATTATTTCAGGTAAAAACATTGGCCAAAATGAGATATAAAGATGAACGGCTGGTAGAATTCAATAGGCTCAGAGAACAGAGGTCGCAAACGCTGCCTCTGGACTTATTAGCTACCACCCCAGCAATCCAGTCAAGCGAGCCTGGACAACAAATTATTGACAAACCTCCTTCTATGGAGAATATTCCTGAGAAAGGAAAAGACCCAGAACAGGACAGTCAATATATCGATATAGATACTCAGATTGATCCCAAACTCCTTAAAGAATGGCAACAATTTGATTCCATTATAAGCAATCTTGAAAGTTCACAAGGTTTCAGCACACCTCAAGTAACAGTTGGTTAGGAGACAGCAACAACTACGGTTCCAATTGAAGAAACCAGCGGCCTACCCACCATCAAAGATGTAGAAATAATTCCTAAGGATCCATCTGATCAAATTGTTTTGCAGATAGAAGACATAACACCATTAGATGTCTTTTACAGTCCCAAACATAGGGCTGTAGTAAAAAGACAAAGGAAAAGAAGAAGACTTGATCAATCTTCCCTTTTACCAGTACAAATAGAGATGGCTAATGTGGTATGGAAAGAAGAATTCAATCCTTCCAAAGACCTCACAAAACTTTCTCAGTATGTCGGAGCCTACTCGGTAGCTACTATGGATAAAGCATCGGAAGTAAGCAATTTACTTAAGGAAAAAGACCAAACAATTGTTTCATTACAATCACAAGTATCCGAAAGACAACAAAAAATAGAACAGTTAGAACAGCAGCTATCAACACAACAGCAGATAAACAACCAATTAAATGAGCAATTGCTTAAGGAGAAGCAGAGGATAGACTAAAGCGCAGTATAGAAACAAAAAGAATTATCCACAGCATTGGCCAAGCTGAAGACAATGAATGAACAAATGAGTAAGACAAAAGATGAGCAAATCGCTCAACTATCACACCAAGTAGAAAAGTTCAAGAGTCTTCCTCAACCAGCAGACTTCAGGTCCGAAGCTCTCCAGATCAATAAAGCATTGGTTAAACAGCTAAAATTGCTATGTCATAATATTTCCCTTGTTGAGCCCCTCTGTGAGATTACTTCATCAATAATTGACAAATCAGTTGACGCCAGGCAGGATTTGGAACAGGCCGATGAGAATTTAACCAACTTTCTTGCTTGGCAAGAAACTAGTGAAGGGCAAGCCACAAATCTGCCTAAAATTCTAGAGTCACACAAAGAGATTCTTTTCCTAGAATGACAGTCACAATTGATGAAAGTAGAAAGAGAAACCTCAAGATGTAGATCAGCAACTAGTAATTTAATTGAGTTAATCAATGATACTCTTTATCTGTCTAACTTGATTTCACAGTGCACTCCAGGTAAATTGCCGTCAGCCAAAGTATTGGAATGCAATCAAGAATTGGAGAAGAACGAAAGATTAATCGCCGGCATCCAAAGTTTAACTTGAAATACCTTTTGGTTTTTCCTATTTAAACCATACAGTCAAAGGGCAGCACTCAAATGTTTAACCGACGCAATCGGTTACATGATTCCCGAAATCCATGATGCCACATATTTAGCTCAACTGCATTCTCGTCTGAGTCACCCTCTAGAATTGCAACCAATGATTTCTATCTCCTAGCTCAAGCCAAAGGAAGATCAGTCGAAACAATGAATCATGCTGCCGACTGCAAACAAGCCTATTTCAAGGAGATTCTCATGATTTAGTTATACCACCTAATAGCATTTTTATTTCATAATTAGTTAGCTTAGATAGTATTTATAGACTCTTTCATTGTTTTGGAAAGGGTCCTCAGTTTTTGTATAAACTCAAATCAGTAAGTCACACTATTGTGCTTCTGATATAATTTTTATGAAGACTGGGCCAATATTCTGAATTTTAACGAAGAAAGCTTTGATGAGATATGCACTATTGCTTTGTTATCGAAGTGTTCCTAAGTTAGAGGAAGTAATTTGAATGTGATTGATATCGGGAGTGATCCAAATAATATATGGTACTATTATCTATGCTTCTGCTTCATTCTTTCATGTGAATTAGCATTTATTTAATCTTGCTATCATTGGATATATGTAAGTGTTTTAATAGCAGTCCTTATACTTATCACTATTGAATGTCTAAGGAGTGTTATTCTTTTAATCATATTTATGTCAATGATATATATGAAAAATAGTGTAATAATTTTTTAATGATTACTTCGTTCAACTACTTGAACAAAGTAATTATCATATGAATAAATGTCTTTGTTTACCAATAGAGTCATCTATATGCCTGTTTGTAGATAAAGATCATCAAAAGTTACACTAAAGCATAAATTTCCTTGGATAGATTAGTTGTTTATAATTTTACCTTTTTAGATTAAATCATCCATCCATTATCATTAGATATTAGAAAATCAACCATTTATCCATCCCATCTACAAACAATTGGGAAACTGGTCCCATTATTTCCAGTCGGAGCCACCACACCAAACGAAAAAGGAGCTGCCTTTAAGGTCTGGACCGGGTGGTTTTTCCCGATGTTGTTGCAGCGATTTTCGAGGCATCAAGATTTTTGGTGCTAGGAGGGAATGAACTATGAATGGCGAGCAAACCCAAACCTATAACCCATTTTGAGAGTAAATCTCCCTCCACCTCACCTCAGACCTCCCGTTTGCATGTTGGAACACCAGTATTCAAACGAGAAGAAGAGGAGTCAACTACCACTACTCAAACCCATCATACCCTAGAATGATTAAGTCCTGAGTCTCTTGAATTTCAGTCTCTCATCCATAAACTTCAAGGCTTTTCGATATCACCACAGAAATCTGAGGTATCTCAAGGCATTGAGACTTCACAAGTCAATCCACCTCACCCTCTCACCAGAATTCAGAGTGGAAAACTCGGTATTGAACCTACTGAATTGCCTTTACCCAAAAGGAAAAGGGAAAAAAATAACACTGAAGGATCTGACAGTGAGACTTTCTCATCATCATCCTCCATCTCATCTTCTCCAGTGCGAAGTCAACCATCCACTCCTCCATTACACATTGTTGTTCAACAGGGATCAGGAACTTCAACATCCCAACCACCTCAAACCTCAATATCAACTCCTTCCCAAACATCTGGAATTTCATCGGAAATATCATCTACTATTAATTTTACAATGGCTCAGAATCCATTGAGCAATCCTGGTGCGGTCACTATGCCTGCACCATTACATCCATTGCCAGTACATCTTGAAAAATGGTTGCTGAAATTTAATCCAGATGCAGGAATACAAGCCGATGAACATATTAACGATTTCATGTTATCAGTTAATTTAAAAGGAGTGACAGAGGAAGATGTTGTTATTAGGCTTTTCCCTTATATCTTACAAGGATCAGCTGGGTCTTGGTATTTTTCCCTGCCCTCTGGATCCATTACCAGTTGGAACATTTTCTGACTAAGTATGGCGATGACAGATCTTTAGCAATGTTAATTAATGATCTCTTGAATCTTAGGATATAATCTAAAGAACCTGTAAAGGAGTTCAACTCACGATTTAATAAACTCTTGAATAAGATTCCAACCGCCTCTAAACCAAGTGAGAAAATCAGAAGCGAATGGTATATAACAGCCCTACCTTCAAATATAGTTATTTTGTAGATAGAGCTGTAAAACCAACTTTTGCTGAAAACATGAAAGAGGCGCGTGCTGTAGAGAAATGCATTATTTCTTTAGAAAAGAAAGTTGCTCTTGAAGATAGGAAATCCAAAAAAGTTTCTTTCAAGGATGATTCAAAGAAGAAAACCTGTAGAAATTTTGATTAATAAACACTTATTCACAGAGATTATCCCGATTATACACTGTAGCAGAATACATGCATAATACATAACCTCCTCTACGTTGATCATCAATTTAGCAGCATCAAAAACAATGAAACATCAATCGCATGCACACATTAACACAGTATGTAACCTGGGGAAAGCATGCAACTGAAACCCCACACTATCTATATATTATAATGATTGAGAACATGTAACAATACATAGTACAATACTCCTCACAAGTACTCAGTACTATCTCCACCTGTTACACACAAAACTAGCTCAGATCCGAACAAGTCACAGGTTCAAATCTCCTCCGCTGCTTTGCCTGCCTCCACTGCACAATCCAAAGTGAAAATCACGTGAGCACAAGCTACAATTGCCTTGGTATTGGCCCACACTACGCAGTCCTCATTGGCATAACTCAATCCCATGCATGTGCAAAATCTCATGCACAACTGATAGTCACAACTCACCCTTTCACTTACCTCTAACACCTGTCTCTGTTGAACTGTCCATGCACTGAGTTAACTGATGTATTCTTTAGTTTCTTTATGAGTTAATAATTAGTGAATTAATTAACAATCAATTCACACAACTCATCACTAGTGTATTCTTTAGTTAGACTAAATACAACTAGTTCAACTAAGTCAAACTGAACACAACTCCATCAACTCCACATCCAACTCCACAGAACTCACATGCATGAGTTCTAACTGAAGTCCTCCATGCAATGGCTCAAATAACACATAAGAAACCACATGATTCCTTCTATCAGTTGCATGTGCCACATCTGTAGCTCGAACTGAAGTGCTCCAAGAGAATAAGATAATGTTTAGAGTCCAAATATTACTAAGGGCTAATAATATTTGACTATTTCTATTTTTCGCCTGGCAGTC
Source organism: Pinus tabuliformis (assembly GCA_031772625.1). Taxonomy (NCBI): domain Eukaryota; kingdom Viridiplantae; phylum Streptophyta; class Pinopsida; order Pinales; family Pinaceae; genus Pinus; species Pinus tabuliformis. The sequence continues at coordinate 855,056,584 of CM062817.1, read as the reverse complement.
TAAAAATAGACTCTAATCACTCCGCCATGAATCAAAAATAGAAGTCCATCTATTTTTCCCAACATGACCAATCATCCATAAACAGTGTCCTGTAACTCATAGACTATGATCCATATGTCGAAAAATAAACAATCTAAAAAATAGACTTTGCGCCAAAAATAGCCTGTGGGCCCACTTAGTGAAGGCGACTCCTTTTCACTAAGCTCCATCATCTTGTTGAATTTTCAACAAAACCCCTAAAGATCCATATGATATGGAGGGTCTACAAAACGTTCTCAAAACTATGTCAACTGAAATGGTAGAAATCAAGAAGCAAGTAGCTGAGGCTTCAACAAAAAGGCCATTTAGAAATTTGAAGAAACCTGAATCAAAACCACCAAATGCTATATCCAATGCAGACTCAGATCCTGAATAAGAAGAAGAGGATGAAACAGTATTGTCATCTGCGGAACTCGAAGAAGAGGAGGTTGTTGAATGCCATGGGATGTGGAACTTTATTTTACCTAATTCCGATACAGAAAATGAACAAGAAGCTTTCCCTGTGACTACCAGGAGTAAGGGTACTCCTGAACCTGTTCAGACAAATTCGAAGAAAAGGAATGCAGGTACCACTACTACTAAAGAAAAGGTTCCCACTAAGAAAGTTGCAGCGATACCATCCCAAAATCAGCAAACATCTTCAAATCCACCTTCAACATCTAAGACATTAGTAGTGGCAGATTCTATGGACTACAATATTATCGAAGACATGAAGAAGACAAAGGCAAATATTACTATGTTTGAACTTAGTAAACTCAAACATCAACAGAAATTACTTCTTAACGAGTTAAATGTTGTACCTTCTTCTCCTCTTCCTAATGTTGTATTTTCAAAAGCTACTAATGAGTCAGGCCAACCACCTCCTGGTAGAGTAGAAGCTAATGATGTTGTTTTAATTGGGGATAGATCGAATTCCCATACTCCTCCTTTCCTCTTAACCTATGAGATCTATAATAGAAATCTACACAACCGTTTGATTGACTCAGGGGCTTCCTCTAATATAATGCCAGCTTCAGTTTGTTCCAAACTGAACATTGAACCCCAAAAGTCTGCAATTCATATTGTACAGTTGGATAGAACTAAGGTCCGGGTTTTAGGAGAAATCAACTCAGTGACTATCAGGTTATCAGCTGATCCAAGAGTAGTTCAGAGAATTGATATTTTAATCGTTGATATACCTGAATTCTATGGTTTGATTTTGAGTAGAGACTGGTTTAAGAAACTCCATGGTTATATTTCCACCGATTGGTCCCATATGTGGCTACCTTATAAAGGAAAGCCAAATCAGATCAGATTGATCGAGAGAAACACATGACCCATACTATTACTAAATTCGAACAAGAAAATCAACCAATAGCATTCAATAGCAATATTTTGGGGAATTACTCATCCGAATCATTCTTTGGCAATTTCACTGCCCAACCATCTCCTTTCTCAGTTAATAATTTCACATCTCAAATCAAAAAAAATTCACAAATAGATAGATCAAGATGTGTTAATATTTCTGAGGAGACTGTAAATAAAATAGTTGATAATTCTTTATTTTGGTCACTATACTTTGATGGGTCTAAATCTAGTGAAGGTGCAGGAGCAGGATGTATTTTAGTTAGTCCTGAGGGAGAAAAAACCATGTTATCATGCAGATTGGAATTTGAATGCACAAATAATACAGCTAAATATGAGGCCTTAGTTCAAGGACTCTACAAAGCAATTGGTCTTAAAGTTCAATATTTGAAAGTGTTCGGTGATTCAGAAATTGTTATAAAACAAGTTAGAAATACAATTCATTGCCTTTCTAGTCATCTCAAACACTATCAGTCTTTGGTGCAAGAACTCATATCTCAATTTTTAGCATTCAATATTTCTCCCATCCCTAGGTCCTAGAATGCAGCAGCAGACCTACTAGCTAATGTTGCTTCCAAGCTCCTTCCATCTGAAGATTACAGCCCAGACAGATTTTCAGTAGAGTTAATTTTTAGACCATCAATTCCCGATAATGTCACCAATTGGCGAGTGTTCAATCATGATGAAGACATTTTAAACTTCTTGACTTCTGACAAGTCCTACGATGATCAAATCATTGATGAAAGTGATCATGACCTTCAAATGAAGGAAAAGCAAGAAGAAAACTCAATACCTAAACCAGTGGTCAAGCTTGAAGATCTTTATGATATTAAAGACAGGTTTAAACAGGTGACCAATTCAAAGCTCCAGAGTTCGACTTTACGATTTGAATTGATAAACCTAGGTACTGAGGAAAATCCTCAAAACATCAATTTGGGATTAGGACTTTCTTCAGAAGAAAGAATTGCATTCATTAGATTATTGCAAAAAAATAAATATGTCTTCGCTTGGAAATATGATGATTTGAAAACATACGATGCATCGATCATTCAGCATACTATTCCAATACTTTCTAAACAAAAGCCAGTGCAACAGAAGTTAAGGAAGATTCATCCTAACCTAGAAAGTCAAATAAAGGCTGAACTAAATAAACTCTTGAAGGCTAAGATAATTTTTCCTGTTAGACATTCAAACTGGGTGTCCAATATGGTGCCAGTAAGAAAGAAAAATGGCGACATTAGGATTTGTATCGATTTCAGAAATCTTAACAAGGCAAGCCAAAAGGATAACTTCCCTTTACCTACCATGGAGCAGACACTACATTTGGTATTTGGTTCTGAATTAATGTCCTTTTTAGATGGCTTTTCAGGATATAACCAAATTTTGGTCCATCCTGATGATAGGCTTAAAACTACCTTTAGAACTAAGTGGGGAACTTATGCTTACCAAAAAATGCCTTTTGGACTTATCAATGCTGGAGCTACATTCCAGAGAGCAATGGACATAGCATTCAAAGGATTGATCAATAAATCAGTAGTTGTCTATTTAGATGATATTACTGTATTTTCCAAGAAAAGATCTAATCATTTACATGATTTGAAACAAATCTTTGAACGCTGCAGAAGGTATGGTATCTCGCTTAATCCAAAGAAGTCCTTTTTTGCTCTTAATCAAGGAAAGCTTTTGGGCTTCATTGTTTCAAAGGATGGTATTTATATTGATCCAGATAGAATCAAAGAGATTTATGATATTCCATTCCCTCATAATAAAAAATCCATGCAGTAATTTTTGGGTCAAATTAACTTTGTAAAAATATTTGTTCCAGATTTTTCCCAGATTATTTTACCATTGCAAACGATGATCAAGAAAAATTCGGTGTTTAAATGGGGACCTGCAGAGAAAGAGGCATTTGATTCCATCAAACAATCAATCATTAATGCCCCTGCTTTAAGCACTCCCAATTTTTCAAGTCATTTCATGCTATATACCCTCGCATCCGCTTCGTCTTATGCAGCAATGCTAACTCAGATTAATGATCAAAACTTGGAAGCACCAATCTCATTTTACAGCTCAAATCTTCAAGGTGCTGAACTTAATTACTTGAAAGTTGAAAAACAAGCCTTTGATGTGTAGAAAGCCATTAAACACTACAGACATTTTCTCTTAAAAGCTCACACAAAAGTTATAGTTCCTTTTTCAGCCGTAAGACAATTACTAGTTCAAAGGGAATTAGGAGAAAAGAGAGCAAATTGGGTCACAACATTACAAGAATATGACTTAGAAATCAAGCCAACAAAGATTGTCAAAGGCCAAGGTTTTTGTAGGTTATTAGCAGGAGCATCCAATATTCAGGAACCTGAAGGTACAAAAGATACTGAAGAAATCAATCAGATAAGTATCACAGATCCTGAATCGCAATATGCAGATCTGATTTTCTATTTAAAAAATGGATACGCTCCTTCTAATATTTCCTATAAAAACAAACGTGCCATTATATTGAAAGTGAAAAACTTCATAATTGTAAATGATGTATTGTTTAGGCGAAATTATGATTCAATTTTATTAAGATGTTTAGAAAAACCTGAAGCGCAAAAGGTTTTGCAGGAGCTACATGACGGACCAGCAGGAGGACATTTTGGAGCTGATACAACAGCTCACAAAATCATTCATGTTGGATATTATTGGCCCACCTTGTTCAGAGATACTCATGAATACGTAAGGAAATGCCAAAATTGTCAAACCACTAGTGGAAGACAAAGGAAGCCAGCTTTCCCTTTGCAACCAGTTAACATTGAACAGCCTTTTGAACAATGGGGATTGGACATCATTGGGGAAATCACTCCACATTCATCCAAACAGCATAGGTATATCCTTACCGCCACTGATTACTTCACTAAGTGGGTTGAAGCAATTCCTTTGAAGACAGCAAACTCTGAGGCAATCATGGAATTCATAGATCAATTCATTATTACCAGGTTTGGTGTCCCAAACGCTCTTATTTTTTATAATGCATCTTATTTCTCTGGAAATTCTATATTTGAGTTTGCTATCAAAAGGGGATTTAAATTGAAGTATTCTGCAAATTACTACCCTTAGGGTAATGGTTTAGCAGAATCCACGAATAAAAAACTTATCAAAAGTATTAAGAGAACTATTGAACAGAATCATAAAAACTGGCATAAATCTTTTATATTTGCACTATGGGCTAACAGAATAACACAAAAGGCCTCCATAGGCACTTCTCCATTTAATCTAGTATATGGAAAGGAAGTTGTCATACCAGCAAATTTAGTACTTCCATCGCTAGCTTTAGTGCAGTTTATTGAAGAAAGTCCCTCATCTTCTATTCAACTAAGACATGATAAAATTTTGAAACTAAAAGAAGAAAGGGAAAAAGCCAGAATTTTACATACAAAACATCAGCAAATTATCAAGTCATCTTTCGATACAACTTCAACCAGTTCAAAACAATTACAAGTTGGTGATCTAGTTTTGAAATGGGACAAAGCCCATGAAGATAAAGGGAAACACACTAAGTGTTAACACCCAGGTTGTTCCCTTTGACTCCCAAGGGAATACGGCCGGGGTAACCACTAACCAATCTTTGGATTACAGTCTCTAGCCAGGCTGTAATCAGAGAGGGCTCTCTCTTTAAGGTTTAGCTCTGTTTGTGTATAAATTTTAGGCTAGTTATGATGTTCAAGATTTGTTTTTGTATTTGGTTGGATAATGTTCCAGTCAAGATATGTATGCTCTCACTAGAATGTTATATGTCATTGGGCAATGGATTCAGTGGTCCTTTAGTTGTTTGGTGTGCTATGTTGATACAATAGTGAAGCTGCAGAGCTGGATAAATGTCTGGGAACAACGCTTTGAAGTTTTGATTAAGTATGATGTATTCAGTTTATGAAAGGCAGTTAAGAAATCTTTCAATAAAAGGATATGTGAAGAAGTGGGAATATTATTTAGAAGCAACTAAGAATTTCTAGATAACATTCACATTTATGGAATTAATGCGAACATGAGCATTCAAGATTTCATGTCCATGGTTAATTCAGAAGAAAACATTTACAGCAATAAAAGATTGAGCACAGGGTGTTATGAAACATGTCCTGTACTATCCCTTTTCTTTATTGCTAGATTTGATGAAAACATGAGTATGAAATAACATAAGAAGACAAAAACAGAGATTAAGAAGACTTATTATTCCATCAGACAGCACAAGAATTCTGCAACAGCACGCAGGTCATCAGCAAGACATCAAATTTTCAGGAAATCACTGAGCTGATCCAGCCCTTTGTATTAGACAATTCTGAAAGTGTACAGTACATTTGCCTCAGAGTGAAAATTACCAACCCCTTATGCGTTACTAAGGGGAGTATATATACAAAATTTACATAAGAAAATATCTGAATGAAGAGTAAATGTTTCATTGATTTCATGCCAACTCCTGGAGCGTAGTAGCTGAGGGAGTGAATGCTGCAATAACTCTTTAGTGCCTTAGCTGTCAAAAAATGGTCAGAAGATATTGACTTTATGGCTGTTGGAGTCGGCTGATGATGCGCTGTCCAAAACTTGCGTATTTCCTTATCCTTTAGGCTAGCTGTCGTTGTCCATGTGCTGAGTCATTTTTCAGCTGCCTTAAATGCTAACCTTTTTCTGCTGTTTGTCTTCTAGTGAGCTGGAGAGGGCAGTGACCGAGCAACTGAGGCTACCGTGGCAAAATTTGAAGCATTGCTTGCCACCAATCCTCCTTAGGCATTTGATGTCTCCGAATTTTTATCAAAGTCTCATCGGCCTCTGTATATCTATAAAAGTTAGGAGGAGTTTCAAAAAGATGATTTACCTCATTTTCAATAAAGAACAGGCCTTCAAGTTTTTCATATAAGCTCTGTCCTGTGGGAGGCACTGTTTGCTCAGATGTACTGCCAGATGCAGTAATCTGATTTTCAATATAGGTTGCCATTCTGTTGGCAAATTGATCTCGGGAGATCAGTCTTCCTGCACCGCTTAGGAGGCTGGGCAGTCCCTTTGTTTGCAGCACTGCCATCTTGACTTTATATTCCTCCACATCAGCTTGTATCTCATAGCACTTCCTCTCCACAGTTTGTACATAGTTCCTGAGAGTTAGTACCTTCTTGGCAGTGAGGACAGCCTTTGTTCTGTTGGCAATGCCTATGGCTGCCAGTTCCTCCTTTTCTTGCCTGTTCAGGAAGTCTATCATTCTGTTGGCCTGTTCAGGTCTGTCCCCCAGTAATGTTTTGGCCTTATGGATTTCTGCTTGTGCTTGGCCCATTAAGTCCATATGCTCATGTATTGTTTTGATTGACCTCCATTGTTGAGTGATGGATCGGCCAATTTTGGCCCATAGAATTCTTCTTATTTCAGCCATGGCACTTTCTAGATTCAGCTCTTTCTCTAAGGCCTTTATCTTTTCTTTTAGGGCCTTTATTTCTCTGCTTTGCTCTGCCACAGTCACTTTTGATTTATCATACTTGGCATCCAGTTCTGCCAATTTTTCCTTGGCCTTCCTTATTTCATTTGCTTGGAGCTCCATTTCTTTGATGGCTTTAGTCAATTCTTCTACGCTTGTGCTGGAATCCGGAGCTGTTGTTGTTGCTGCTGCTTCTGTTGTGGGGGCCACTGCTGCCTCTGTAGTTGTTGTTGTTGTTGAAGTAGTTGGAGGAGCTTGGGATGTGGACTCTCCCTGTTTATCTTGTAATGCTCCTTCCAGCTCTTTCTCCAAATCCAGGACCCTCTGGTTTAGCTGCATTATGAGGTCCAGTTGGTCATCAACCTGTTTTTCCTTTTGTAGCTCTGCTGTTTGAGGGTGCTCTGTGGGAAGCAGCTTTAACCTCTTCTTTAATGCATTGAGGTCATCTTCTTTTTTCTTCAGAAGGGCCTTTACACCCTTTGGATCACTAGGATCATGCCCTAGATCAATTATGATATCCTCAAGTGACTTTATTCTATTGTCTTTGGCCAGGGAGGACATTCTCTCAAAATCCAACTGTGTGGTTGTATTCTTCAGTGACTCTTTTAGTTCATGGGCCATGGTTGCCCTGTCCACCAAGGTTTCATAGACCATTTCTCCAGCCTGTTTGTGGAGTTCAATTTGGTCCATAGGATGGATGTCTTTGGCTAGGACCTCCACCCTTGTCCTCACAAAATCTGCAGCTGACTTAGGCTGCGGCATTGTAGGCTTAAAATGACTGAGGATGATTTTTTCCTCTTTAATGTCATATACAGACATTAGCCTTTCTTGCTGGGCTGGTGTTGCATCTAGAAATTGTTTGTAAACCTCTACCCTCTGCAGATCATTCTGAGCCTTTATTTGTTTGAAAGAAGCCTTGGTGCTCTTGGGCTTCTTGCTCTGCTGGGAGGAGGATGACACCTCCAAACCAAGTTGTAATCCTTGCTCCTGCTGAAAGGAGCTTGTACCTGTATGCTGACTGCCCTCCCTGTCTTGCCTTGCACTGTCAAGGACGTCTTCAGTGATGTCTTCAACCTCTAGGGAGTCTACCCTTTGCCTTTTGGCTTCTGGTTGTTGGGAGGATCCACTAATAGGAGTGGACTCTTCTCTATCTCTTTTCATACCCCTTTCCTCATGTGCTGGGGTTTGCAAAATTGGGGCAGTCAATGGCTCAGTCTATAGAGGTGGAGTTTGCATTGTTGGAGCTGCTGGTAGCTCAGTCTGTGGAAGGATAGTTTGCCCTTGTTGCTGTTCTGGCTGTTGCCCCTGTTGCTTCTCATGTTGTTGTTCACTTGAAGGGGCATATTTTTCTTTCACGGTTTCTTCTTCAGCACCCATTATGCCTTTCCCTTTGTCTGTAGCTAGTGCTGTTGTAGAAGGTGCCTGTGTGGCTGGTGCAGTCCTTGTGGCCGAGGTCCCTTCTCCTGCTGATTGCGGTCGTTTGAAGGGTACCTGCTGCACAGAATCTAAGTCAAGCATCTTTTCCAATTCCCTGACATTCTTTTGCATTACTTCTTCCTCAGTTAATTTTTCAACTAAGGTATCCTGTTGCCATTCTTGCTGGTTGGCATATTTTTCAATGTGTGGATATTTGCAATGCTTATAGCCTAGTAGCCTGTACTTGACTCTCCTAGCAGTGATGAAGCCTTCAGGGTCATAAGGGACCCACCGAAAACTATATGATAGCTTGTATTTATCTTTGAGGATTAGGTCAGCATCTTCCCATCCTTCTTTTTTATTCATGATGAAGGGGCCCACTTGGTGTTTGAACTTGAGGTGGGCTTTCTTTCTAGAGTTGTGGAAGTGGGTGAGGTTAGACTGAATCAACTGCCTATAATACTGCAAGGCAAATATCCTCATAGGCACATATTTTGGGAGCCTGTATGGACAGAGCTCACAGCCATAGACTCTGATGACTGTATGATTCTCATATAGGTACCAATCACCTATTTTGTACTTCTTGGAAAGCTGCAGAGCTTTCTGTATCTCAGCTGATATTCTGGGAGGAGGGGACCTCATCAATAGGCAAGAGACAGGGTATACAAATTGGTCAATAAATTTACAATAGGAATAGGGTGAATTTGAGACTTTGTGATAAATAGATGTCCAGAATATCACAGATATTCTTTCCCCTCTATAATCCAGCTTTTTGATGTAGCAAGGAAAAACTTCGGACTGATAGTACATGAAAACGTGGTAGATATAGGACAAGTACGTGAAGACACCCTGTCTGTCCACTTTGCTCAACTGATCATGAATCTTGTTAGCTATGAACTTGGCAAAGTTATATTTGCGGGCAGGGGGTTGGCCTGGGCTGTAAGCAGCTAGCAATACCAGCATTGTTTCATCCACATGCTCACTGGTTCTGTATCCCAACACATAAGCAATCATGTCTAGCAACAGTCTACCTACCTCAGTAAAAAAGACATCCAAGTAGGGAGGTGGCCCTGCAGGCTGGCATTCAGGTCTCATAAATGTCCTGGTGACCTTCTGAATCTCCTCACTAGTCATCTTGGCACCAGTGTCCAGCAGATAATTCATGGAAAATGGGAACAGCAGCTCAGTTTGATCAAAGTGGAGCATCTTATTGATGGTTTCAGGATTAATGTGAAAGAGGATGCTCCCAGATGGAGACTTAATAGCTCTTTGCTGCACATTATAGTTTTCAGCACAAAGGCGAATAATCTCAGGAAAAACATTGACAGAGGGGAGACAGTAGTATGGCAGATTTGATTCCCATATCCCATATGTGTCCTTGCCATTCAGATAGTCATCTCTTAACTGCCTGAAGGTCTGCAAGAAGTCCCTGTTCCCCACAAAGTATTCAATGAGGTAGTCCCTGTAAACAAGAGGCAAGGACTCCAGTTCTTTGTTTGGTGGATTTAGTGGAGCAACATTGAGGTCTGAGGGTGCAGGGGCAGCCATTGTATAACCTGATTTTGAACAAGGTGAGTGCAATGGTTTGCAAGGTTCCTCAGAGCTTAAGTAATAGGCTCACTGGAGACAATGTTTGAAATCTTCTTCACAGTGGAAAAGGCAGGCTTGGCAAGCTTGTTTCTGCAGTTTTTGGTAAATTCACAGGGATTGTGAATTGCTAGGGGTAAATTGCAGAGGGTATGTGAGGTTTACTTAGGTAAAAAGCTACAGCTGGTCTACACCCGGAAAAAGGGAACAATGCCGGGCACCTCGAGGACAAATTTACAATTTTGGTCCGCGAATTGACTATTTTAATGTTGAATTATGGTGCTGGGGCAATGTAGGTTACCTTAGCTCACTTTTAGGTAGTAGACAGAGTTTAATTTGGAATTCGACAAGTGCTTTAATGGTGAATTTGCAGAGAAATGGTATGCATGGGCAAAATGGGAGAAATATGGTGAATACCTGGATAAAATCGCTTGAAAAGCTTGCGGGCCGAACTGTGAAGGCTCAATGTAGCTGAGTTGATAAGCTCGGGCGGTCGCAAATTCGAATTTGGAGGTTCGGGAACAATCTGGCACCGAAGCAGCGACAAGAGCTCTGTGTATTTCGCTCGAAAATGACACAAAATGGCTATTTCGGGTGTTTATAACGACAATTTTGGTAAAAACGGGTTATTGGCGCTTTTCCGCCGATGACGACAGCATGACGTCATGGCGGGCCCGGGTACGGAAGGTGACGTGGGCGCTGAGGTGGAAGCCAGAGTGGCCGGACACGGTGGCGGGCGGATAAGGTGGCAGGGCTACGTGGAGGGCCACACGGCGCAGGGGCGGGAGATGGTCCAACGTCATGGTGACGTGTATGTGACGTAGGAGGGAAGGTGGTAATGGGGATGGTGGTAAGCGGTTTCCTCGCACCACCTTTGGGCAAAGGCGGTAACGGGGAGGGGGGCTCCGAACAACCCCGCTGCCTGCCACGTGTCCCATGTACGGGGCGGAAAACCACCGTTCCCCGGACGCTAAAGGACGGCAGATCCAAATCTGGAAATACCTGCCCACCGTTGGATCGGGGGTGGCAGACGATGGACGGCTGGCGGGCCCCCGACGGATCGTGCAGGTTGGGGGGGGTCCCGCCAGCATATTAAAATATTCGAATTAATATTTTGGGCGGAAAACTTTAGGTTTAGGGCTTTTTGTGGGTTTTTCGGGGCAAGGGTTAATCTGAGGGGGGAAGAAGGGTTAAAAAGTGGGTTTTAAGCAGAGGGAAGGGGTTCTTTGTGGAATTCTTGAGCAGAGGTGAGGTGATGGCTTAGGGGGAGGTTATTACTCCTAACCAGAGGTTAGAGTAATCCCATGGCAGGGTTGACCATAGTCCCTGGTGGACTAATGTCTCCCTTAGACAAACTTTATTAGCTATAGGGCTAAGAAAGGAGGATATTTATACATTATTTGGGATTTAGACACCATGGTGTTATAGTAGTAGGGGGAAGGGAAACATAAGGGATTTAGATAATAAGAAGTTAGGGGTTAATATGAGTGAGAAAAGTGAATGAGGAGTGATATCACTAAGTTTATATGAAAACAACTTAGATTTAGGGAGTAGATCAAAATGAAAAGAATTTTAGACAAGAAATGTGGCTTTTAAAGGAATAAGAACCACCATAAAACCTTAAATTCTTCCATGAATCTGTACTGATGAAGGGATGTTAGTAAATGAATGTGAAAGGGAAAAATGGGAAGTTAGACATGCTCCTTTGTTTTGCTGCAACATGATGGAGAAGAGAACCTTCTCAATCCACTGATATTCCTTTGCAAACAGGTTATCAAATACTCAATTGAAAGGAATGCTACTTCTGCAACCCCATCTTCCTACCCCTCTATTTCCTAGCATTTTTTGTTTCTTCATGAAGGGTGCACTTAGACTTGCAGACCCTTAGGTGCCTTTTCTTTTCTTTGGCTTTTTCTTTTGATTTTCTATCTAGAACTACCCTTATTGCTTCCAAGGTCCCAGATTAAGCAGTTGGGAACCTTACTTCTCTACCTAAGCTACTTGTCTGCCAAGGTTAAACAGTTTGGACAGACTTCTTTCTCTATTCTACAATAGAAAATTGAAATACGGAATGATCCAGATTAGGCTGTTGGACCACCCATCAAAATTTAGTCAACCTCAAGCTATGTACACACATTGTTTTCTCTTGGAAATATGGGATCTTTGCATCACCAAAACAGAGCATATTTGGACCTTTCTTTGCCAATCATGAAATATGAAACCTATTGGTATAGGTAGCTAACAGTGGCTCCACTTGGGGATGGTTTTTCTTCTTGAAAGACCAAGAACAGCAGGTCAGAATGCCTTGGCCCATTGACTTCTTGTATCAAAACTTGGAGTATTCCTCTGTGAAAACCCAAAATTGTGTTCTTCCCATCTTGGTAAAACTCTGAACTTATTTGCCTTTTTGCTGATAACTTATAAACCTTGAAAGAAAAACTGCCTTTTTTACATGTCAATAGATAGTGATATATACATCTGAATATGTACAAGGGAGACTTAGGCAACACTCATGGATGGTAGTCAAAATAGTGCTTCAACATCCTGCCGTTTACAGGACCTTCACCTAAGTCAGTGCCATCCAAATTTTTAAGGAAATATGTATTGTTTCCTTGCGTTGCTTGAATAGCAAATGGTCCTTTCCAAAGGGAATCAAATTTTCCATGTTTTCCCTTATCCTCTCTTCTTGAATCCCACTTGAGGACTTTGTCACCAACGTTGAAATCTTCTGCCTTGGTCCTTCTATCAAAAGCTTTCTTTAATTTTTCTTGTAAAACTTGAACTCTGTTGTAAACTTGATCTCTAGTTTGCTGCAAACATATTATTTGATTTACCCTTCTCTGCATATCATTAGGTTCAGCTTGACTTTCTTGAAGAAGTTTCATGATAGGAATCCCTAGTGCTAAAGGGAATTTGGCTTCTAATCCATAGACTAACTCATATGGGCTGACCCCAATTGATCTCTTGGTTGTTAGTCTATCTGCCCATAAGGCATTCACAAGTTTCTTGTGCCAATTCTTTTTATTTTCTTCCAACACTTTCTTTATGATGTTTACCAGGCTTTTATTTGATGATTCAGCAAGGCCATTTCCTTGGGGATAGTATGCAGTAGAATGGCCCAAGGTAATGTGAAATTTGTAGCAGAAGTTTACCATTTTCTTAGATCTGAAAGCAGCAGCATTGTCTGTTATTATTTTGTCAGGACAACCAAATCTAGCCAATATGTTATTGTCCAAAAACTGAATGATTGTTGAATCATTTGCTTGTCTGCATGGAACAGCTTCAATCCACTTAGTGAAGTAGTCTGTAGCTGTCAAAATCCATCTATGTTGGCCTGAAGATGAGGGATGAATTTCCCCTATGAAATCCAAACCCCATTGCTGAAAAGGTCTTTCTGTTGCAATAGGCCTCAAAGGAAGTGGTAGTAACTTTCTCTTTCCCTCAAACACTTGACATTTATGACATGATGTGGTAAACTTTTTAACATCAGAGAAAATAGTGGGCCAATAGTAACCAGCCCTCAGTATTTTTTCCACTGTGGACTTCCAGTACAAGTGTCCACCACACTCACCTGCATGAAATTCTTTCATGATATTGTTAGTTTCATTCTCAATTAAGCAGTTTAGCAATATCCCTTCATGGTTTTTCCAACACAAATTTCCATCCATGACACAGAATCTTGAGGCTTTCATTTTTAAGAATCTACATTTAGTTCTGGACAATCCTGGGGGAGCACACAGGTTTTGCAGCACATAACAGATGTCAGAGTACCAAGGGGATTGTTCAAAGGCTACATTGATCTTTGGAGTCGCCAGCTCCGGTTCATTGTCCAACTGGTTGATGTCTAAGGCCTGGAAGTTTGCTTCTGTCATTAGTTTGGCCAAGCCTTGCCCTTTGATTAGTTTTGTTGGTTTTATCTCAATATCAAATTCCAAGATGTTGGCAATCCATTTTCCTCTTCTGCCCTCTAAGTTTTCTTGGGTGAGAATGTCTGTTACAATGGGACTTGGCACATAAGCTATAACATGTGAATAAAGGATGTAAATCCTAAAGTCTTTAATGGCCTTGACCAAAGCATAAGCTTGCTTCTCCATGATTTGATATTTCAGAGGTGCATCTCTAAGAGCTCTACTAAAGAAAGCAATGGGCTTCTCATTTCCTTGGTCATCTTTCTGTAATAAAACAGCAACAATAGCATGCTGGGAGGCAAAAGAGAAAATGATGAATTCCCTATCAAATTGAGGATTTGTTAAGACTGGGGTTTGAGTAAGGGCCAATTTTATACCTTCAAAGGCTTGATTCGCTTCCATTGTCCATTTCACTTTTGAATCCTTCTTTAGCATGTTATTGAGTAATCTGATCAATTCTGCTAAGTTTGGGATAAACCGTCTCAAGAAGTTGATATTCCCAAAGAATGCTTGCAATTCTTTGATATTTCTTGGGTGAGGCATTTGTAAGATAGCTTGTATCCTATCTGGGTCAATTCTTATGCCATCCTTTGAAATGATATGTCCTAACAGCTTACCTTCTTCCAAACCAAACAAGGACTTCTTGGGATTCAAGGAAATTCCATATTTCCTTCATGTTAAGAAGTTCTGCCTTAGATGTTTCAAATGTTCTTGATTAGATTTTGAGAAAGGTGTGAGGTCATCTAAGTAAATGACTAGAAAGTCATGAATCTCCTTGGCAAAAGCAATATCCATTGCTCTTTGAAATGTTGCCCCTGCATTTTTCAATCCAAAAGGCATTTTTACATATTTGAAAGTTCCCCATGGGGTTGTAAATGCAGTTTTGTTCTGATCATCAGGGTGTACTAGGATTTGATTAAAGCCTGAGAACCCATCAAGTAGTGAGATCCTTGAGGCACCTACCACTCTTTGGAGAATGTGATCCATCTTGGGTAAGGGATAATTGTCTTTGAGGGACACTTGATTCAAGTTCCTAAGATCCACACAAAGCCTTATTTCACCAGTTTTCTTTCTTGTAGGGACCAAGTTTGAAATCCAATCAGAAAACCTGATTGGTGCTATGATGCCAGCTTTAAACATTTTTTGCAGCTCTTTTTCAATTGAAGGGAGAAGCATGGGATTGATCCTTCTCAATTTCTGCTTGAATGGCTTTTGATTAGGCTTGAGAGGGATAGTATGCTGGATAACAGAGGTGTCATAGGATTTTAGATCCTCATAACCCCATGCAAAGACATCCTGAAACTCTTTGAAAAGGTCAATGTATTTGGGTTTTTGATCAGGAGGTAAAGATGCAGACAACTTTATTATTTTGGGCTTGTCAATAGTACCAATGTTGCATTCTTCAATGGCCGCATTTAAGGGCTGCATTTTTGGTTTTCTAGGGATATCATTTGAATCAAAGATGTCCTCTAATGGAGTTAGGCCTGTTGGAAGAAAATTGTCTTTCAGCTCTATGATTTCAGCCTCTGTAACAGGCATTTCTTCATAATTGGTTTTTTGAATTTCTTGTATGTTGGCTTTGTTGAAAATAGTTGGATGTAGCATCTGATTAGCTGTTCTAGGTGATATTGGGTAGTTATTCTGTTCAAACTGTATTTGTGATTGACTTGCTCTCTCAGTATCAATGTTTAATCCTGCAAATTCTTGCTGCAAGGTCAAAAAATTGTTTATTTGTGTATCATCCTCAAATACTTGCCAATCTTTAACATTGTTTGGAATGGAGGGCCTGTGTTTTACCTCTGCTGTAAAGCAATTATTAGGTTCCATAGGCAATTTGCAAGTACTTGCAAATGTGGCCAAACTATGAGCATGAAGATTATGGGTCCTAGAAATTTTGGTGATTTGGAATTCAGTGAAGGAGTTTAGTATTTCAGCAACAGCAGACCTATAAGACCTCAATCTTTTGTCATTGGTGACAAAATTTCCCTTTACTTGTTGGATGACTAAATCTGAATCTCCCATAATTGAGACTTTTGTGGCTTGTAAGAACTTTACTAGCTTTAGGCCTAGTAAGAGAGCTTCATACTCTGCCATGTTATTAGTGCATCTGAAATTTAGTCTATAGGCTCGGCCTTCTGCGTGACTGTTTTGTTTATTATGTATCCAAACTCCAGCTCCTGCCCCTAATTTGTTGACTGAGCCATCAAATTCAAGGAACCATAGGATCTCTTGTTCCAGGGGAGACTTAATGACCTCTTTGTGTGCTGGAAATGTAAGTTGAAGTTCTGATTTTTCATTTAGTTTGTCTTTTAGGACAGTCTCATCACCTGATTGGATCAATGTGACTTCCAGAGCAGCAGCTTTGTTTAATGATGGCTTAACCATTGTTTCTGGGGTAACAGTGTATTCATTTGTGTCTTGCTCTAGTCTGGGTGTCTTGGTTTCATCATTATTTGTAAGACCTGTATTATCATTGAAGAGAATGTATGAGTCTATGTCAGAATGAACAGCATATATGGGAAAGTTTTGAGGTTTTTCTTCACTGCTAACCATATATTTCATGAGTGTTTCTCTGTATAGTCTCTTTGGTTGCCCAAAGACAGATATAGTGGCATATGACATGTCTAACTGCAGGGAACCTTGGAGTTTAGCCCCCCATGATCTTGATAACAGCATTCCATATTTGGGTGGGATATCAGCAACTACAACATCCATTAGAATTGTTTTGTTTGGGTACTGAACAAGGGACACACACAAGTCTTTTATTAAACCTAGACACTTAACTTGGCTGGAGTCAAACGAAAATAGGTCCTTATATGGTCTTGTAATATCCAGATTCAATCTCTCCATGACTGCTTTTGGCATGAGGTTGTGAGAGGCACCTGAGTCAAACATTGCACTGTGTAGTATTTTGTCATGAACATGTAAACTGACATAAAAAGGTAAGATCCCTGTGACTACTGTTTTTCCATCAACTTCTGGACCGAACAGCAATTCTGGGGTGTCATCCAACACATTGACATCATCTTTATTGTTGGTAAGTTGAAGGGACTTCTTGATTTGTTGTTTATAAATGTCATGCTTGGCTAGTTCTGAAAGAGGAATAGCTACCTTCAATTTGCCAATCTCAGTTTCTAGGTCAAAGGGTTTTTCAGATTGGGTCTTAGGGTTGTGGATGACAGTCCTTTCCTTGTTCACTAACTCTTCTTCTTGATTCTTATCTTGATCTTGAGGCTTGTCCTTCTTACTCATCTCTTGAGGAGTGATACTTGGATTAGGGTGCAAGGATGATGTAGCCATAGGCTGCTGTTTTGAAGAAAATGGTTCAGTGACTTCTTCAATGGTTACTTCTTTTGCAAGTGAATCCGTTGTGTCATTTGGCTCTGTGACTATGGCTCTTTTGGGCTGCTGGTTATCCTTTATCTTTTCAGGCTGTGTTACATTTACAGTTCTGCTCCTTAGCTTGTATTGTTTATGGACTTCATAAACAGCTGTGTCATAGCCTTGTTTAAAGTCAAATGACTCACCTGATTTGGTTTGGAACAGCTTGATTTCATCATCCTCATGATCTTCTTGTGTTAAAAAGACTTGACTTTCACCATCCAAACCCATTAAATTAATGTGAGGATCTTCATTGGGTTCACCTGATGTGGAAGTTTCAGCATAATTCTCTTGGAAAGGGGGTCTTATGTCTGGGTCAGAACTGGCCTTGCCAACGTTTGGGTTTTGAGTTCTTCTAAAATTTGGATTCCTAGTAGGGTTGTTTTGTGGTGCTTCCCATGATGACTTTCTCTCAACTGATTCCACTCTTTCACCCAATCTCTTCATCCCAGTGAGTATTGCATCTAGTTTTTGGTCAAAGGTTGAGGGTTCTTCTTTGAAGATGGTTCTCTTTTCCAACCTTGCTCTATTTCTTTTGGCAATCAGATTAGCCTCTACTGTGACAGCAACCTTTTGGGCATCTGCAAGGGTTTCAGGGGCTCTTTCTTTCAACTGATAGGCCATATCTGGGTCAAAACCATCAGGAAATTTGTACAAGGCTAAATCAGGAGGAGGTCTTAAATTTTGTGGTATTGCCTTATATACATTGTTGAACCTAGCACAATACTCCAGAACGGTCTCTTGAGGACCTCGTTTGATAGTGTCATATTCACCAAGTATGTGTAGGGGATCTTTCTTTTTCTCCCATCTGTTAGTAAAGGCTTGATAAAGCTCATCAGGAGTTGTAATGGAATTTGCATTCAGGGATCTAAACCAAGTTCTTACATCCCTAGTCAGACTTTGAACAAACATCCTCATTCTCACACTGTCATCATCTATTTCATAGTTCTCAAAATGGTCTTGCATATTTTTGGCATGTTGAATAGCTGTGAAAGGGCCAGTGGAGTCAAAATATGAGATCTTAGATTGGTAGTCTTGGGGTAGAGCTGCAGCATTAGCAGGTAACTGCAAGGGTGCATACCTATTGGCCATATTTGCAGGGTTTATGGGATTGATAGGGATAAATGGGATAACAGGAACGATTGGTACTACAGGGGTGATGGGAACAGTAGAAACTAGAGTATTGGTCAAGGGAATATGTGCAGTGGATGAAGGTGTGAAAGGAGGGCTTTGAGATGTAGAGGGGGAACTGGGGGAAACAGGGGTAGACCGAAATAGAACCTTGATTGGAGTTGGAACTGGTTCAGGGTGAGCTGTCTCAGGACTCAAATCACTAGGATTTTCCTGCCTTTGCTGTTTCCTGACGGTTTTAGGGATTGTATTGGGATTTTCAAAAACAGCTGGTGGATCTGGGTCAAGGTTTGACCTAGTGTGTCTAGTTTTCCTTTTAGGAGCCAGCTTCTAAACTTTTTTTTTTTTTTTTTTTTGGTGTTTTTCAGGATATTTTTAGGATTGTTTTAAGGGACTGCTCAAGCTTTTAGAACCACTGTCTCAGGACAGACAATAGTTGAAAAATAATATGCTTCTCCCCAGTGGAGTCGCCAATTATGTTAACACCCAGGTTGTTTCCTTTGACTCCCAAGGGAATACGGCCGGGGTAACCACTAACCAATCTTTGGATTACAGCCTCTAGCCAGGCTGTAATCAGAGAGGGCTCTCTCTTTAAGGTTTAGCTCTGTTTGTGTATAAATTTTAGGCTAGTTATGATGTTCAAGATTTGTTTTTGTATTTGGTTGGAGAATGTTCCAGTCAAGATATGTATGCTCTCACTAGAATGTTATATGTCATTGCGCAATGGAGTCAGTGGTCCTTTAGTTGTTTGGTGTGCTATGTTGATACAATAGTGAAGCTGCAGAGCTGGATAAATGTCTGGGAATAATGCTTTGAAGTTTTGATTAAGTATGATGTATTCAGTTTATGAAAAGCAGTTAAGAAATCTTTCAATAAAAGGATATGTGAAGGAGTGGGAATATTATTTAGAAGCAACTAAGAATTTCTAGATAACATTCACATCTATGGAATTAATGCGAACATGAGCATTCAAGATTTCATGTCCATGGTTAATTCAGAAGAAAACATTTACAACAATAAAAGATTGAGCACAGGGTGTTATGAAACATGTCCTGTACTATCCCTTTTCTTTATTGCTAGATTTGATTAAAACATGTGTATGGAATAACATAAAAAGACAAAAACAGAGATTAAGAAAACTTATTATTCCATCAGACAGCACAAGAATTCTGCAACAGCACGCAGGTCATCAGCAAGACATCAAATTTTCAGGAAATCACTGAGCTGATCCAGCCCTTTGTATTAGACAATTCTGAAAGTGTACAGTACATTTGCCTCAGAGTGAAAATTACCAACCCCTTATGCGTTACTAAGGGGAGTATATATACAAAATTTACATAAGAAAATATCTGAATGAAGAGTAAATGTTTCATTGATGTCATGCCAACTCCTGGAGCGTAGTAGCTGAGGGAGTGAATGCTGTAATAACTCTTTAGTGCCTTAGCTGTCAAAAAATGGTCAGAAGATATTGACTTTATGGCTGTTGGAGTCGGCTGATGATGCGCTGTCCAAAACTTGCATATTTCCTTATCCTTTAGGCTAGCTGTCGTTGTCCATGTGCTGAGTCACTTTTCAGCTGCCTTAAATGCTAACCTTTTTCTGCTGTTTGTCTTCTAGTGAGCTGGAGAGGGCAGTGACCGAGCAACTGAGGCTACCGTGGCAAAATTTGAAGCATTGCTTGCCACCAATCCTCCTTAGGCATTTGATGTCTCCGAATTTTTATCAAAGTCTCATCGGCCTCTGTATATCTATAGAAGTTAGGAGGAGTTTCAAAAAGATGATTTACCTCATTTTCAATAAAGAACAGGCCTTCAAGTTTTTCATATAAGCTCTGTCCTGTGGGAGGCACTGTTTGCTCAGATGTACTGCCAGATGCAGTAATCTGATTTTCAATATAGGTTGCCATTCTGTTGGCAAATTGATCTCGGGAGATCAGTCTTCCTGCACCGCTTAGGAGGCTGGGCAGTCCCTTTGTTTGCAGCACTGCCATCTTGACTTTATATTCCTCCACATCAGCTTGTATCTCATAGCACTTCCTCTCCACAGTTTTTACATAGTTCCTGAGAGTTAGTACCTTCTTGGTAGTGAGGACAGCCTCTGTTCTGTTGGAAATGCCTATGGCTGCTAGTTCCTCCTTTTCTTGCCTGTTCAGGAAGTCTATCATTCTGTTGGCCTGTTCAGGTCTGTCCCCCAGTAATGTTTTGGCCTTATGGATTTCTGCTTGTGCTTGGCCCATTAAGTCCATATGCTCATGTATTGTTTTGATTGACCTCCATTGTTGAGTGATGGATCGGCCAATTTTGGCCCATAGAATTCTTCTTATTTCAGCCATGGCACTTTCTAGATTCAGCTCTTTCTCTAAGGCCTTTATCTTTTCTTTTAGGGCCTTTATTTCTCTGCTTTGCTCTACCACAGTCACTTTTGATTTATCATACTTGGCATCCAGTTCTGCCAATTTTTCCTTGGCCTTCCTTATTTCATTTGCTTGGAGCTCCATTTCTTTGATGGCTTTAGTCAATTCTTCTACGCTTGCGCTGGAATCCGGAGCTGTTGTTGTTGCTGTTGCTTCTGTTGTGGGGGCCACTGTTGCCTCTGTCGTTGTTGCTGTTGTTGAAGTAGTTGGAGGAGCTTGGGATGTGGACTCTCCCTGCTTATCTTGTAATGCTCCTTCCAGCTCTTTCTCCAAATCCAGGACCCTCTGGTTTAGCTGCATTATGAGGTCCAGTTGGTCATCAACCTGTTTTTCCTTTTGTAGCTCTGTTGTTTGAGGGTGCTCTGTGGGCAGCAGCTTTAACCTCTTCTTTAATGCATTGAGGTCATCTTCTTTTTTCTTCAGAAGGGCCTTTACACCCTTTGGATCACTAGGATCATGCCCTAGATCAATTATGATATCCTCAAGTGACTTTATTCTATTGTCTTTGGCCAGGGAGGACATTCTCTCAAAATCCAACTGTGTGGTTGTATTCTTCAGTGACTCTTTTAGTTCATGGGCCATGGTTGCCCTGTCCACCAAGGTTGCATAGACCATTTCTCCAGCCTGTTTGTGGAGTTCAATTTGGTCCATGGGATGGATGTCTTTGGCTAGGACCTCCACCCTTGTCCTCACAAAATCTGCAGCTGACTTAGGCTGCGGCATTGTAGGCTTAAAATGACTGAGGATGATTTTTTCCTCTTTAATGTCATATACAGACATTAGCCTTTCTTGTTGGGCTGGTGTTGCATCTAGAAATTTTTTGTAAACCTCTACCCTCAGCAGATCATTCTGAGCCTTTATTTGTTTGAAAGAAGCCTTGGTGCTCTTGGGCTTCTTGCTCTACTGGGAGGAGGATGACACCTCCAAACCAAGTTGTAATCCTTGCTCTTGCTGAAAGGAGCTTGTACCTGTATGCTGACTGCCCTCCCTGTCTTGCCTTGCACTGTCAAGGACGTCTTTAGTGATGTCTTCAACCTCTGGGGAGTCTACCCTTTGCCTTTTGGCTTCTGGTTGTTGGGAGGATCCACTAATAGGAGTGGACTCTTCTCTATCTCTTTTCATACCCCTTTCCTCATGTGCTGGGGTTTGCAAAATTGGGGCAGTCAATGGCTCAGTCTGTAGAGGTGGAGTTTGCATTGCTGGAGCTGCTGGTAGCTCAGTCTGTGGAAGGACAGTTTTCCCTTGTTGCTGTTCTGGTTGCTGCCCCTGTTGGTTCTCTTGTTGTTGTTCACTTGAAGGGGCATATTTTTCTTTCACGGTTTCTTCTTCAGCACCCATTATGCCTTTCCCTTTGTCTGTAGCTAGTGCTGTTGTAGAAGGTGCCTATGTGGCTGGTGCAGTCCTTGTGGCCGAGGTCCCTTCTCCTGCTGATTGCGGTCGTTTGAAGGGTACCTGCTGCACAGAATCTAAGTCAAGCATCTTTTCCAATTCCCTGACATTCTTTTGCATTACTTCTTCCTCAGTTAATTTTTCAACTAAGGTATCCTGTTGCCATTCTTGCTGGTTGGCATATTTTTCAATGTGTGGATATTTGCAATGCTTATAGCCTAGTAGCCTGTACTTGACTCTCCTAGCAGTGATGAAGCCTTCAGGGTCATAAGGGACCCACCGAAAACTATATGATAGCTTGTATTTATCTTTGAGGATTAGGTCAGCATCTTCCCATCCTTCTTTTTTATTCATGATGAAGGGGCCCACTTGGTGTTTGAACTTGAGATGGGCTTTCTTTCTGGAGCTGTGGAAGTGGGTGAGGTCAGACTGAATCAACTGCCTATAATACTCCAAGGCAAATATCCTCATAGGCACATATTTTGGGAGCCTGTATGGACAGAGCTCACAGCCATAGACTCTGATGACTGTATGATTCTCATATAGGTACCAATCACCTATTTTGTACTTCTTGGAAAGCTGCAGAGCTTTCTGTATCTCAGCCGATATTCTGGGAGGAGGGGACCTCATCAATAGGCAAGAGACAGGGTATACAAATTGGTCAATAAATTCACAATAGGAATAGGGTGAATTTGAGACTTTGTGATAAACAGATGTCCAGAAGATCACAAATCTTCTTTCCCCTCTATAATCCAGCTTTTTGATGTAGCAAGGAAAAACTTCGGACTGATAGTACATGAAAAGGTGGTAGATATAGGCCGAGTACTTGAAGACACCCTGTCTGTCCACTTTGCTCAACTGATCATGAATCTTGTTAGCTATGAACTTGGCAAAGTTATATTTGCGGGCAGGGGATTGGCCTGGGCTGTAAGAAGCTAGCAATACCAGCATTGTTTCATCCACATGCTCACTGGTTCTGTATCCCAACACATAAGCAATCATGTCTAGCAACAGTCTGCCTACCTCAGTAAAAAAGACATCCAAGTAGGGAGGTGGCCCTGCAGGCTGGCATTCAGGTCTCATAAATGTCCTGGTGACCTTCTGAATCTCCTCACTAGTCATCTTGGCACCAGTGTCTAGCAGATAATTCATGGAAAATGGGAACAGCAGCTCAGTTTGATCAAAGTGGAGCATCTTATTGATGGTTTCAGGATTAATGTGAAAGAGGATGCTCCCAGATGGAGACTTAATAGCTCTTTGTTGCACATTATAGTTTTCAGCACAAAGGCAAATAATCTAAGGAAAAACATTGACAGAGGGGAGACAGTAGTATGGCATATTTGTTTCCCATATCCCATATGTGTCCTTGCCATTCAGATAGTCATCTCTTAACTACCTGAAGGTCTACAAGAAGTCCCTGTTCCCCACAAAGTCTTCAATGAGGTAGTCCCTGTCAGCAAGAGGCAAGAACTCCAGTTCTTTGTTTGGTGGATTTAATGGAGCAACATTGAGGGCTGAGGGTGCAGGGGCAGCCATTGTATAACCTGATTTTGAACAAGGTGAGTGCAATGGTTTGCAAGGTTCCTCAGAGCTTAAGTAATAGGCTCACTGGAGACAATGTTTGAAATCTTCTTCACAGTGGAAAAGGCAGGCTTGGCAAGCTTGTTTCTGCAGTTTTTGGTAAATTCACAGGGATTGTGAATTGCTAGGGGTAAATTGCAGAGGGTATGTGAGGTTTACTTAGGTAAAAAGCTGCAGCTGGTCTACACCCGGCAAAAGGGAACAATGTTGGGCACCTCGAGGACAAATTTACAATTTTGGTCCACGAATTGACTGTTTTAATGTTGAATTATGGTGCTGGGGCAATGCAGGTTACCTTAGCTCACTTTTAGGTAGTAGACAGAGTTTAATTTGGAATTCGACAAGTGCTTTAATGGTGAATTTGCAGAGAAATGGTATGCATGGGCGAAATGGGAGAAATATGGTGAATACCTGGATAAAATCGCTTGAAAAGCTTGCGGGCCGAACTGTGAAGGCTCAATGTAGCTAAGTTGATAAGCTCGGGCGGTCGCAAATTCGAATTTGGAGGTTCGGGAACAATCTAGCGCCGAAGCAGCGACAAGAGCTCTGTGTATTTCGCTCGAAAATGACACAAAACGGCTATTTCGGGCGTTTATAACGACAATTTTGGTAAAAACGGTTTATTGGCACTTTTCCGCCGATGACGTCAGCATGACGTCATGGCGGGCCCGGGTACGGAAGGTGACGTGGGCGCTGAGGTGGAAGCCAGCGTTGCCGGACACGGTGGCGGGCGGATAAGGTGGCTGGGCTACGTGGAGGGCCACGCGGCGCGGGGGCGGGAGATGGTCCGACGTCATGGTGACGTGTATGTGACGTAGGAGGGAAGGTGGTAATGGGGATGGTGGTAAGCGATTTCCTCGCACCACCTTTGGGCAAAGGCGGTAACGGGGAGGGGGGCTCCGAACAACCTCGCCGCCTGCCACGCGTCCCATGTACGGGGCGGAAAACCACCGTTCCCCGGATGCTAAAGGACGGCAGATCCAAATCTGGAAATACCCGCCCACCGTTGGATCGGGGGTGGCAGACGATGGAGGTTGGTCGGCCCCCCGACGGATCGTGCAGGTTGGGGGGGGTCCCGCCAGCATATTAAAATATTCGAATTAATATTTTGGGTGGAAAACTTTAGGTTTAGGGCTTTTTGTGGGTTTTTCGGGGCAAGGGTTAATCTGAGGGGGGAAGAAGGGTTAAAAAGTGGGTTTTAAGCAGAGGGAAGGGGTTCTTTGTGGAATTCTTGAGCAGAGGTGAGGTGATGGCTTAGGGGGAGGTTATTACTCCTAACCAGAGGTTAGAGTAATCCCATGGCAGGGTTGACCATAGTCCCTGGTGGACTAATGTCTCCCTTAGACAAACTTTATTAGCTATAGGGCTAAGAAAGGAGGATATTTATACATTATTTGGGATTTAGACACCATGGTGTTATAGTAGTAGGGGGAAGGGAAACATAAGGGATTTAGATAATAAGAAGTTAGGGGTTAATATGAGTGAGAAAAGTGAATGAGGAGTGATATCACTAAGTTTATATGAAAACAACTTAGATTTAGGGAGTAGATCAAAATGAAAAGAATTTTAGACAAGAAATGTGGCTTTTAAAGGAATAAGAACCACCATGAAACCTTAAATTCTTCCATGAATCTGTACTGATGAAGGGATGTTAGTAAATGAATGTGAAAGGTAAAAATGGGAAGTTAGACATGCTCCTTTGTTTTGCTGCAACATGATGGAGAAGAGAACCTTCTCAATCCACTGATATTCCTTTGCAAACAGGTTATCAAATACTCAATTGAAAGGAATGCTACTTCTGCAACCCCATCTGCCTACCCCTCTATTTCCTAGCATTTTTTGTTTCTTCATGAAGGGTGCACTTAGACTTGCAGACCCTTAGATGCCTTTTCTTTTCTTTGGCTTTTTCTTTTGATTTTCTATCTAGAACTACCCTTATTGCTTCCAAGGTCCCAGATTAAGCAGTTGGGAACCTTACTTCTCTACCTAAGCTACTTGTTTGCCAAGGTTAAACAGTTTGGACAGACTTCTTTCTCTATTCTACAACAGAAAATTGAAATATGGAATGATCCAGATTAGGCTGTTGGACCACCCATCAAAATTTAGTCAACCTCAAGCTATGTACACACATTGTTTTCTCTTGGAAATATGGGATCTTTGCAGCACCAAAGCAGAGCATATTTGGACCTTTCTTTGCCAATCATGAAATATGAAACCTATTGGTATAGGTAGCTAACACTAAGTTCCAGAAAATGTGGTTTGGACCATTTCAAATCAGCGAGAAGATAGGCCCTTTCACATTCATATTGCAAGATCTATCAGAAAAGAGAGATTCTCTTCCTGTTAACGGCCTTATCTTGAAAAAATTCTTCAATTAAGGAGGTAACCCCTTCTCCCTTTGTAAATATTCAATTTTTGTGTGCATAACTTATTTTTAGGATCTTAGGAAAATAAAGTTGTAAGAAGCCTCCCATTGGTTTTTGCTATATTGAAAAGTTACTCAAAAGAAATAGTTCTAGTATTTACTTTTGAGAAATGGAAGCCTTAAACGAAAGGAAAATTTCTATGGAATTAGGTATATTTAGATTCTGAAAACCCCATTTTATTTTTGTGAAATCTTCTCAAGATTTAGAAGTATTGTAAATCATTTTAATGTTTTCAAGTAGCCTGAAAACAGTTATCAATACAAAACAGAAATTGATTCAATCTTAGCATCTTCAACTCTTACCCTGTCATCCATGTTCTCTTAAGGAGAAAATTGTTCATTCCATTCATCAAAGTTTATAATTACTCAGAGTGTAATTCTAAAATATATATGATATAAAAGATAAGAGGTCTTATTACAAGCCTGCTTACCATGATCATAAGGGGAATAGTTCAACTGACATTACCAATACTGCATACCAAAACAGGGTAATGGCTTATAATTATAAGACAAGGGGTCTCATCACGAGCCAGCTTGTTCAGTTAAATTACAACCAGTGAATGGCATTGTCTAAACAGCTGGCCACCAAACCAGGACAATGGCTTTTTATCTTACAAAATAAGAAAAAATGAAAAGTGATACAAAAATATGGAGACATATTTTTGGATTCATTCTTTTTTATTATACTCTGAAATGGATGGAATAATGAATGATCAAATGGTTAAAAGGTATCCCTGTCGAGACTATAGACGTTTGCTGGCAGCAGAGGCTCTACCTATGACAAAGGAGTCATTATAAAGCTAAGTTGGAAAAGTCTTTTGTTTTATCATTATCAACCAATTAAGGCTAATTTAAAACTTAGAATGTATTTAATTTTAACAAGAGAAGAAAATAGCAGAAATAGTTATTATTATATTCAGGATTTATGATTACCTAGTTATATTAGAATTCTTCTATTAGATGAGATTTCCAGATTAAGAAAGTTTAAGTATTTTAATTAATTTCTCAGAGATAACTGTTTCTCCCAGTGAATCGCCAATTGTTGTGTTGTACAACAACCCCCCATTTCATAAAATTTTTACTTAAAAAATCATAATATGAAATGGGTCCCTTCTAAACTTAGACGTGTGAATAAATTGGTATTAACCCATCATTAGAAAAACCCTCATCAAAAGGTTCAATGGAAATGATATATTTTAAAATAAACCTTTTTGAATAGAAATAAAGTCGGTCTTTTAAATAAATATAAAGTTCTTTGTTATTGCGATAAAGCGATCGCATATCGCAATGATAAGGAAAACATATATAAAGACCCATTGACTCACTCTGATCTGAAAAGCAAATAACTATTGGATATTGGGAAAGGAAAATAACAAAGTATAATGAAAGAGCCTCCCTCATTTCTCTGATGCGATATCGCTATCGGCAATCGGCGGTAACAACCCAACACATGATTAATGGCACATTCAAATTCTCAGATGCGATAAGGCGTGTCATAATCGGCGATCGGTGAAGTTACAATGGCATAAGTAATATGACACAAACCCATCCCCGATTGCGATGCATTAAATCAAGGCGCATGTTTCGAAAACGTATTTAAAAGGCTTGCATGTGTTGTATCACCTTTCGGTGATCGAAAGATATTTTGGACAAATATTAAAGCCTTTTCGTTCACGTTACCAATCTCCGATTGCGATTTACTTCTGCTTATCCATCAAAGAATCTAAGCCATGCTTGAATGAATCATTCGCCATATAAACGACATAATGGACATCTAAAAAATCCTTTACCATGATTTACAGGTTAAACGACTAATCAATGAAGCAGTTATGGCAAGATTTTCCTTTTGATTGTATCTGCGACAGTTTCACTATAATCCATTATTATTCGATAATCAACATAATTATTTCATGTTGGTTCATTCTAGCTATTCTTTGTATCACGTTGGTTTCATTGCTTGTGCAGAACTCCGCCGAAATAACGAATTTGAAACAAATGGGAAAGAGATCAAAGAAATCCGTAGCAGCAACGACTCCTACAGCAATAGTGCAGCCAGCCAATGATCCAGGACCAAGCAAAAAAGGGTTAATCTCAGACACTGCGTGCCTTGGCCTTGGAAATACTAGTTGGCAAAGCATCTACAATTTAATTGAAGCAGAAGAGCCTGAGGAAGTATCGGAAGAAGCTACTGCAGACTCAACTAATAAATCGGAAGCTTCCCTCAAAGATTTAGTTGATTCATATTTGCACAGAATAGCAGCGCGTGAGAAAATTCTTCCATACACTGATGTAGTGAGATGGGTGGTAGAAGAAATTCCAGTTTCAAATAGAACGTTTTGCACAGTTGACAGAAGGATTTTTAGCTCATTTCAGCCTGATGACTTAAGGAAGATGTATCACTTACCCGAACCTGAAAAGAAATACAACAAAGCCTTCCTTGAAAAGTTCACAGATGAGAATGAGACTGAATTAGCCCCAATTAAGCAGTGGAGACAGAATCCCACAAAGCACAAACATGAATCATCAGGTAAGTACTCTGTGGAATCATTGTCTTCTCCTTACTGTTATGCTGGGGCAATGATGTGTAGAATGTGGGGAATGCATGACTCTACAAAGTTCACTATTGAAATGGTTCCTTTAATGGAAGCAGTGGTCAATAATTATGTGATGGACTGGGCAAACATATTGTCTGAAAAATTAGCCACTACAATTCTGGAATTTAGATCAAATTCACGCAAAACCACCAGGACCATTCCCCCTTTTATTACAGTGCTTATATATTATGGATATTCTTTGCTTTAATTCTGAATATCCAGTACTCGGGTGGAGATGGACTCCCCAGGACCCTAAGCCTATCCACATTTATCATTAGATGTTATGTAAGGCTCACTATAAAGACCATTTGTATCAAATCTATAATGGTTTCATGTTGCCTATCTACTATGCTATTTTTGATAAGCCTGCCCCAAGGATTTCTGAGGAAGCAGGGATCGACTTGACTGTTGTAGGAAATTGGTTCGGGGAAGACAAGTTCACATATATAAGGCTTTATGGTAGCCTTGCAAGACCCCATGTCCTTCCTCTGTATGTACCTGATAAGCTGTTAGCTCGAGAATTGGCCTACCAGATAACAACAGCAGGAACATCCAAAACTCTTAGGACTTCTAAAAAGCAGGCATGGCCTACATTTCCTTTGAGATGCGGTGTTTACACTCTACATGATTACAAACATGCAGAAAAGGAGGCAGGAAAAATAAACATGCTCAATCTTGCAACCATTCCTAACAGGAAATATGATCCAAGGAAAGTTGCCTATAATGTTCTTGAACAAGCCAAACTCACAAAGTTTGATCATGAAAAATATGAATTTGACGACCTATTTTCCTCAGCAGAATCATTATTTCAGGTAAAAACATTGGCCAAAATGAGATATAAAGATGAAAGGCTGGTAGAATTCAATAGGCTCAGAGAACAGAGGTCGCAAACTCTGCCTTTGGACTTATTAGCTACCACCCCAGCAATCCAGTCAAGCGAGCCTGAACATCAAATTGTTGACAAACCTCCTTCTATGGAGAAGATTCCCGAGAAAGGAAAAGAGCCAGAACAGGACAGTCAATATATCGATATAGATACTTAGATTGATCCCAAACTCCTTAAAGAATGGCAACAATTTTATTCCATTATAAGCAATCATGAAAGTTCACAAGGTTTCTACACACCGCAAGTAACAGTTGGTCAGGAGACAGCAACAACTACGGTTCCAATTGAAGGAACCAGCGGCCTACCCACCAGCAAAGATGTAGAAATAATTCCTAAGGATCCATCCGATCAAATTGTTTTGCAGATAGAAGACATACCACCATTAGATGTCTTTTACAGTCCCAAACATAGGGCTGTAGTAAAAAGACAAAGGAAAAGGAGAAGACTTGATCAATCTTCCCTTTTACCAGTACAAACAGAGATGGCTAATGTGGTATGGAAAGAAGAATTCAATCCTTCCGAAGACCTCACAAAACTTTCTCAGTATGTCGGAGCCTACTCGGCAGCTACTATGGATAAAGCATCGGAAGTAAGCAATTTACTTAAGGAAAAAGACCAAACAATTGTTTCATTACAGTCACAGGTATCCGAAAGACAACAAAAAATAGAACAGTTAGAACAACAGCTATCAACACAGCAGCAGATAAACAACCAATTAAATGAGCAATTGCTCAAGGAGAAGCAGAGGATAGACCAAAGCGCAGTACAGAAACAAAAATAATTATCCGCAACATTGGCCAAGCTGAAGACAATGAATGAACAAATGAGTAAGACAAAAGATGAGCAAATCGCTCAACTATCACACCAAGTAGAAAAGTTCAAGAGTCTTCCTCAACCAGCAGACTTCAGGTCTGAAGCTCTCCAGATCAATAAAGCATTGGTTAAACAGCTAAAATTGCTATGTCATAATATTTCCCTTGTTGAGCCCCTCTGTGAGATTACTTCATCAATAATTGACAAATCAGTTGACGCCAGGCAGGATTTGGAACAGGCCGATGAGACTTTAACCAACTTTCTTGCTTGGTAAGAAACTAGTGAAGGGAAAGCCGCAAATCTGCCTAAAATTATAGAGTCACACAAAGAGATTCCTTTCCTAGAATGGCAGTCACAATTGATGAAAGCAGAAAGAGAAAACTCAAGATTCAGATCAGCAACCAGTAATTTAATTGAGTTAATCAATGATAGTCTTTATCTGTCTAACTTGATTTCACAGTGCACTCCAGGTAAATTGCCATCAGCCAAAGTATTGGAACAAACATGTAATCAAGAATTGGAGAAGAATGAAAGATTAATCGCCGGCATCCAAAGTTTAACTTGGGATACATTTTGGCTTTTCCTAGTTAAACCATACAGTCAAAGGGCAGCACTCAAATGTTTAACCGATGCAATTGGTTACATGATTCCCGAAATCCATGATGCCACATATTCAGCCCAACTGCATTCTCGTCTGAGTCACCCTCCAGAATTGCAACCAATGATTGCTATCTGCCAGCTCAAGCCAAAGGAAGATCGGCCGAAACAATGAATCATGTTGCTGACTGCAAACAGGCCTATTTCGAGGAGATTCTCATGATTTAGTTATACCACCTAATAGCATTTTTATTTCATAATTAGTTAGATTAGATAGTATTTATAGACCCTTTCATTGTTTTGGAAAGGGTCCTTAGTTTTTGTATAAACTCAAATCAGTAAGTCACACTATTGTGCTTCTGATATAATTTTTATGAAAACTGGGCCAATATTCTGAATTTTAACGAAGAAAGCTTTGATGAGATATGCACTATTGCTTTGTTATCGAAGTGTTCCTAAGTTAGAGGAAGGAATTTGAATGCGATTGATATCGGGAGTGATCCAAATAACATATGGTACTATTATCTATGCTTTTTCTTCATTCTTTCATGTGAATTAGCATTTATTTAATCTTGCTATCATTGGATATATGTATGTGTTTTAACAACAGTCCTTATACTTATCACTATTGAATGTCTAAGGAGTGTTATTCTTTCAATCATATTTATGTCAATAATATATATGAAAAATAGTGTAATAATGTTTTAATGATTAATTTGTTCAACTACTTGAACAAAGTAATTATCATATGAATAAATGTCTTTGTTTACCAATAGAGTCATCTATATGCCTGTTTGTAGATAAAGATCATCAAAAGTTACACTAAAGCAGAAATTTCCCGGGATAGATTAGTTTTTTATAATTTTACCTTTTTAGATTAAATCATCCATCCATTATCGTTAGATATTAGAAAAGCAACCACTTATCCATCCCATCTACAAACAATTGGGAAACTGGTCCAATTATTTCCAGTCGGAGCCACTACACCAAACGGAAAAGGAGCTGCCTTTAAGGTCCGAACCGGGTGGTTTTCCCCGATGTTGTTGCAACGATTTTCGAGGCATCAACAGGTTCCAATGTTACAGTTTAGTTAAAGTACAGTAATGGAGACCAAACTTTCTGGTAGATCTCATGGGTATGATAAAGAAGCAACAGTAAGGATCTCAACATGATGATGGGTAGCATGATGATGGATAAGATCATGGACATGGGTAGCATTAGTGTAGCATGCAATGGTGTAGCAAGTGGACCAGATGCAGCACTACGATAGGTGAAGCCATCACCTTGGAGAATCAGTTGAAGCAGAATGTCTTCAACTGATCTCATCGTTATACAAAATGATCTATGCTAGATCTAGATAAGTCAAAGTGTTGACTTCTGTTGTAAATGTACTATCTCTCTCTCTCTTTCTCTACTGAACTTTGAAGAACATAAAAGAAGCATTGATCAAGGGTTTCCCCACATTGTGGGGTTTGTCCCTGGTTGTGTCCTCTTGTCTTGGCTTGTCTTCTGCGATTTATATTTATGTTCTATCTGCAGTTTATCTTAATGCTGATGTGATTGCTAACTGTGAAAATTTAAATAAATTTCTCTAGCATAGAACATACCTAAAATTAACATGGTATCAGAGCTGAGGTGAAGACAATGCCCAAGCAAGAGTGAAAGAGCAATCACCAAAGACAATAGGGACAAGACAAAAGGATCAATGAGTTCCACATCTCTCTTCTAAGTTCGCTAAGGGTGAAGTGGAAGTAGAGAATATTATCAGAATGGCACAGCAGAAGATCACTTCATTAGGAAGTTTAGATCTAAGTGTGGAAGAAAAGGCAGATGCCTTGGTTGCAATAAGTTCAGCGATCATGCAAAGAGCAAAGACACATCTCTTGATGAAGATAACAATCATTCCAGAGACATCTTCAATGATCAAAGGAATGATAAGTAATGCAGGTCATCAAGGAAATGGTCAACTCTTCAAAGAAAGCAAGTAACCCTAGAATCTCTTTTATGTACCTGATCACAAGAAGAACCTGGTGTCCATCTCGGAAATGGAAGTTTAAAAGTTTCAGGGTGGCACTCGTTGATGGAAAGGTACATGTTTGAAAATAGAATTTTCAAAGATGTTTTTGAGTTCAGGGTTGTATTACGTTATAGGAAGTCCACTGGGGACCATGTCCATTGAATCATAGCACCGAAGGTTTGTGAGTCAGATGGTGACAGGGAAGCCTGAATTCAAAAAGAGCATGAAAGTAAATGTCTAAGATGTACCGAAGGAAAATCTTACAAGGGGACCATGTAGCAGGTCCACAGGTATGGAACAACCCGTGAAGTTTGAGATTCATGAATAAGAATCTCATGTATACAGGTGGAAGAAAGCCCTCTATGGCTTAAAGCAAAACACCTCGGGTGTAGTATGAGAGGATTGATAGCTGTCTGACGAAGCTGAGATTCACTAGGAGTGAAACCGATCAAAACCAGTACTCAAAGGTTGTGGATGATAGACCTCTCATACCAAGTCTAACAGGTGCAGACCCTCTCATTTGTAGGAGACAGAGGGAGTTGGATTCTGAATGTGGAAAGATAAACTACAAGCCTATGACTACCTCGAGGATTTTAACTTTCAGAAGTTACATGGTAGTGATGTCGAACCAGATTTGGGAAATGCCTCTGAGTTTCATAAACTCATTCATGTTTATGTTCTTGGTGAAACCTCCATCCAGACATATGTTTTGCAGTTAGTATGGTGAGATCATATTTGGTTGAGCTTCACTAGAGGTGCCTAGAATCTTCTGAGATATCTTCAGGGCACAATCTCTCATGGATTGAGATACACTGCTGAAATATTTCAAATGTTGACTGGGCAGGCAGTGTGAAGGATCACTAGAGCACTTCTCAGTGATGGTTCTCCTTGGGATCTAATTCGATATCTTGGTTGATCAGGAAGCAGAAGTCAGTGGCTTTGAGCACCACCGAGGCAAAATATATTGCTGCTAGGCTGGCTACCTGAGAGGCAGTCTAGCTGTGGAAGCTCTTCAGTGAGCTGTTTGTACACATGATGAATACCACTATGATTCTTTATGACAACTAGAGGTGGGATTCGATTATAGAGGAATCTCGTATTCGATGATTGCTCCAGTAGATAAACATCAGATGCTGCCTTGTCTAGATGTGGTAAGTCGATGAGCAAGGAGGCTCCATCGCATTAAGACTGATGTACAGATCGCTGAAATTTTGACAAAGCCCCGAGGAAAGATCAAATCTGTGATTTTCTTGGATGACTTGGAGTCGTCAAGAGACCCTTGTAAAAGGGTCCTGCATGTTGCATACATTGAGCTCTGGGAGCTCTGGGGTCTTGCGATTCTTACTAGAGCAACATACGGCCACAGGGTAACTCACCCTCCCCTGGTGGTGTGAAGTGAAACAAGATGATTCGCTCTCTTGTGGGACAAGATGATTCACTCTCTTGTGAATAGGATGATTCACTCTCCTGTGTAGTAGGATGATTAGTTCTCCTGTGAGGTCTGGATGATGTGTTCTCCATGAAAAAATGTAGCAGGATGATTAGTTCTCCTGTGAGGTCTGGATGATGTGTTCTCCATGACAATTGTAGCAGGATGATTAGTTCTCCTGTGAGGATGGGATTGATTAAGTTCTCCTGTCGAGGCATCCTACCCATGTAGTCAGGGACTCATGGGAAGTACCTCTCATCTGATCAATGAGTAGGGAAATGAAGATAGGGACCATAGTAGTACCGATGGATGCATCGTTGTATCTACTGTACTCCCTATGCTAGGATGACCTTCATTGATCTAGGATCAATGATACTGGTCTCGGACCAGTGGTAGCAGTTGTAACTACTATGACGCTGACTTCAAGTCGGTTGAGACTGGTCTGGGACCAGTGGTACATACTCTGAGACTGACCTCAGGTCAGTGCAGGACTGGTCTGGGACCAGTGAGAGTGGTGCATACTATGACGCTGACTTCAGGTCGGTTGAGACTAGTCTGGGACCAGTGGTACACTCTCTGAGACTGATGATACTTGTCTGGGACCAGTGGTAGGAGTGGTACCCGCTATGACACTGACTTTGGGTCGGTTAGACTGGTCTGGGACCAGTGGTACGCACTCTGAGACTGACTTTGGGTCAGTGGAGAATGGTATGAATCATTCTCGATCAATTCTTCTTCTTCATAGTTCAGCAGAGCTAAGTTGAGCAGAGCAAAGCTGAGCAAAGAAGAGCAGAGCCAGCAGAGTAGAGCAGAGCCAGCAGAGTAGAGCAGAGCCAGCAGAGTAGAGTAGAGTTAGCAGAGCTAAGCAAAGCAGAGCAGAGCCAGCAAAGCTGAGTAGAGCCAGCAGAGTAGAGCAGAGCTGAGAAAAGCCAGCAGAGCTGAGCAGAGACAGCCAAGCAGAGCAGAGCAGTGCAGGGCACTGATGGCAGAAATAGTACAGTCAGATATATGGATCAGCGGATGGAGTTCTCCCTAGTTGAGAGGGAGTGTTAAAATTGGCAACTAGGGCCAAACTCCATGTCGGTCAGCTTATTTATGGAAGCTGGTATTTTTATTGGATCTCTCTCGTCGAGAGGTGTAGGATTGATCTAAAGATCATCTAATTCCAATAAGTATTTATGGAGATATGAATTTATTTTGATTATGGAATTACTATCAAGCCGACCAGCATCTTATGTAGGCTAAAAAGCCCAATCAACGTGTTTATTCAACCTCTACAATTTTAGTATAAATAAGAGAGGATTTGGAGTCATTAGTGACACATATTCTTAGTGTGATCTCTTCTCCACGTCTTGGGTTTTTGGAGAAGGAGAAACACTAATGAAGGATGCCCTAAGACAATGCCCTAATCCAACGCAGTCTTGGAGACCTTATAAGATATACGTTGCTCATAGTGAATGAGATATGTTGTGGATGTTATACACTGGTTTCATGCAGTCAAGGGAGATATTCACGCAGTCAATGGTCATGTTGTCCGCAGTCAATGTTCACGCTGTACAGGTTGACACTTATATGCAGCCCTAGCTTATACGTTGAAGTGGAGCCTAGCCGCAGTATGGGAAGGAATATATATGCCATCACGCAAGGCATAAAGTTATTAACACACAGGCAGAGACACATACGTTGGGTCATGAATTCGCAGGCAATGGAGACAGATACGCTGGTCATTGATGATACCTCTACGCAGATCATAGATGATATTCAACGCAGATATAAAGACTTATTTACACGCTGGTCATATGTTGTTCATGCAGAGATATATATGCTGCTCCTGGAAACATATATACGCAAGTAATGGTGACAGTTACATGCAGTTCAAATGCAGTCATGGTAACGTTGTTCATGAGGCACTTATACACTGTCATAAGGGAAGCCGCAATCAAGGCATGATGTTATATTAAGGAACCACAGTAAGCCACAATTAGTAAATGGAGGAGCCACAGTGAACCGCACTGAGCCACAGTCACGAAGAAAGGAACCGCAGTAGGGTTTGACAGCACCCAGTTTGGGTTTAAGGCGCAGTCACAACCTCATGGAGCAGTGGATGGTGTCACCGCAGTGAGTTGGAGTCTCGACATTCTTGCAGAAAGAATGGCAACAAAAAATGGTAGTAGTCTGGGCATAACATTCTCTCCCAACATAAAAAGGAATGTTACCACAGTCTTAGTGGACTTATCTGATGGAAAGAAGCCCAGAACCCTCACTATATTGGAATAAGGTTCCAATGTTATAGTTTAGTTAAAGTACAGTAATGGAGACCAAATTTTCAGGTAGATCTCATGGATATGATAAAGAAGCAACAGTAAGGATCTCAGCATGATGATGGATAAGATCATGGACATGGGTAGCATTAGTGCAGCATGTAGTGGTGCAGAAAGTGGACCACATGCAGCACTACGATAGGTGAAGCCATCACCTTGGAGAATCAGTTGAAGCAGAATGTCTTCAACTGATCTCATCATTATACGAAATGATCTATGCTAGATCTAGATAAGTCAAAGTGTTGACTTCTGTTGTAAATGTACTATCTCTCTCTCCCTCTTTCTTCGCTGAACTTTGAAGAACATAAAAGAAGAGTTGATCAAGGGTTTCCCCACATTGTGGGGTTTGTCCCTAGCTAGTGCCACATCTTGTGTCCTCTTGTCTTGGCTTGTCTTCTGCAATTTATATTTATGTTCTATCTGCAATTTATCTTAATGCTAATGTGATTGCTAACTATGAAAAATTAAATAAATTGCTCTAGCATAGAACATACCTAAAATTAACACCCACAAGAAGTGGAAAAGATTGGTTTTTGCCCCTAAGATCAGTAAAGAGGTATCTACACCTAGAACTCTGACTAGGTCACAAACTAAATAGTTTCCTAAGGAAACTATAGTTGAGAAAGTTCAAGGAGAAATGGAGCAGTCACCTAGGCATGTAATTGATTCACCCTTGTAGCAAGATGAGGAGGATATTCCTCATGAACAAGAAATAGTGGACCATGAAGAGAAGTCAGATGCAAATATTATCAAGGAACAACAAGCACAAATCCAAGCACTCAAAGATGATCTTTCCAAGGAAAACTACATCGTGGCCTTCTTGAAACAAGAAAAAAAAAAATTGAAGGTGATATTGATGCATCATAGTACCTCACAAGGCCTTCAATCATCCGTCAAAGCAAAGTACAAAGGTAAAACAATGATTTGTTTAGAAGAGCAGGTTGAAGACAAGGAACCATCTCCTTCATTGGTACAAAAAGACCCTGTTGACACTATTGCAACTGGGCTTGAGAATGACAAGGAATATTTGCTTGATAAGGTCAATGAGCACTTGGAGATGCTCCTGAAGAAGGTCAATAGGTACACCAAGCTTCAGAAACACATCGCAAGGCATTACTTCCCCACGAACCAGATTTGCAAAATTAGGGTTAGGAATATGAAAAAGAAGCTAAAGAAAGCCCTAATCAAACTAAAGAAGAGAGACAACCCTGATTTTCTTGTTTATGCATCACTGATTTTCTAACCCATCATTAACAAGAAAAAGAAATAATATTGAAACAATTATGAGAAATTTTGGAAAATTTTGAGTTTTTGGGCAATTTTGGAATTTTTGGCAATTTCATGATGCACAAAAGCGTGGCGAGCTCACGTTGCGCTCTTCACAGAGCCACCAAATGATGAAATTTTTGCATGGATCGATAGATGTTGAGTATTAAATCTCAAATATGGACTTGGTTTTGCATGTAACATCACAGGTTGCAACGAAAAGCTCAAAACCCACCTAAAAAACATGTTTCTGCAACCTTTTTGGACCCCTTGTTGCGCTTTTGGAGTAGCCTTGGGAAAATTGATTTTTAGGTGCCTTGGAGAAGGATTTTTACAGGATTACGGATTCAGAGGGCTAGTAGACATTCTAATCTATATTCATCAACCTTCAGGTCAGGAAAAATATCAAGGAAAACTGTCAAAAAGCCCCCCACAAGTAGCACATTATGCTTCTGTCTCTCATGTTGCGCTTTTGAGAAATTTCGCTGCGCTTTTTCTAGGAGGTCAAAGTTTCAAGTTTTATCAGTCCAGGTCAATTTTTCATAATGTATTTTGTCTTCTTTGGTTTTCACATGATTTAATTAATTGTAATGGAGCTGGTAAATTTCAAAATGATGTAAATTCATGCTTATTATGCTTGTAAAGTCAAAGTGAATCAGTTATGGCTAAATTGGGAGTTAGTTTCTAACCTCCCTAGTTTTAGGTTTGGTTAGAGAGATTGATGTAAACAGTTCCTATCATGATGGATTCGATCCCTAAGAGGGAGAAATTTCTTTTTTATCTATATGTAGCTAGATGTAAGTCAAATCAAAGGTTGGATGCTTTTGAGTGAAAGGCTTTGAAGCTAGTGTACACCATGATTTTTGCAGGAGTAATCCAGGAAGTTTGCGGCTTATTATCTTGGGATTCCTGTGGTATGATTTTGTGAGATTGTTTATTCTTTGTTTTATCATCAGTATGAATGTTATGTCTCCTTACTTCCTTCTTAATGCTTTCATGTGATCATCTCAGTAGTCTTCAAGAAAAATTCATATGTTTATGCTTTTTTTGATGAGATTTTCATGTTTATATTTAATTTCCTCTGATAAATGAATTCATAGCTCATATTCTCATTTTTATCCTTCAATTTTTCAACCCTACACCACCATGAAAACTCAAAAGGGTCATTGAAAATGCCTACCTTACCCCATTATATCTCTGCAATTGATCTTTTGAAACCCTGACCTAGTTTCCTAGACCTATTGACCCTGATCCAATAAACCCTAAATTTAGACCTACTGAGCTTTGAATATCTATCCTAAGATCTATCTTCCTTTCCAGTCACTCATTGACTGTGAGATCATAGAGAGATCCCTCTCTGATTTGGTAGGGTTATCTACCAGATCCAAAGTTGGTTTGAGGTTACCTCCGTCGGTCTCGTTTCTCAGCCTTGGGACACTGTGGAGTACTAACTTTTTTTGTAGTAATAGAAGATATATGTAACGAACTGTTGTCTTATGTATTAATTAGTTTTGATATTCATTGGGTTGTTACTCATCTAACTTGTATATACTAAGGCAACTTCTAGGTTGTTGTTATTGAATATTTTACAGTGGCAAGGGACTGTATCAACAAACTATTGTACTACTTTTGATATCGTATATATTATGAAACTCCTTCCTTCTTGAATTTTTAGTTATGTGAATAATCTTTCACAACCATGATTAGTGAAGGAAGGGCCCCTTTCATTGATCAATTGTTGTAACTTTTCTATTAGTTAAGTTACTTGAAGTTTATCATAGTTTAATTTACGTTTTGATTTTACGAACAATTTGCATTTAACAAAAATTGGTATATGTACTTATTTATCAAAGGAGACTGTAGATTATTGGTGATAGTGTGATTCAAAGTTGATATTTTTTTAGTGTTTGAAGTCAAGTTGGTTCATTACCTATTTCTCATGACATTGTTTCTCATTGCTCGTAGCACAATCTAGCTCGTGATTCATTAATTATTTTTTTCCTATCATGTATGATTAATATAACAATGCTTTCTCCTCTTGTTACTTATAGAATGATTTGGTGATGGTTTATAGTTGAGCCATTACTTGCATAGATTAATTCGATAAGATAGGGCTTGGATTCCGATGTGGTGATTTCGTTGTATTCTTTCTCAATGTGAAATTTGTGATTGATTTATACTTTGATGATTTTATTGAGTCATTTCAAGTTCCTATATTTGATTGTTCCATTGTGATTGGATCTGTATGTGTTAATTTCTCAACTACATTACCATTGGACAACAAGCACTAGAAGACATCTCTCGCCTGCATATATTTTTCACACAACCTTGAAATAGCAAGATGACCCTTGGTTTGATAAAGTAAATGCAAGATGTTGTGGTTGCCTTAGGCAGACAATTGTAGTGCCCAAAATTTTTGGCATCGCTTCCACAGAGGTTGCAAGGGTTCAAATAAGTGATCTAGTGTTGGATAGCGGTATCATTTTGGTATTACTAGAGCTTGAGTTTTAAATATGGGAGGGGAATCAACATATGTAGTTGACCACTTATCTCCCTGTAGGGACAGAATGTGGTAGCCTCTCATCCCATTGGTAACATAATAACTAGGTTGCATGTGTGAAGCATATAGGAGTATATTACTAGAGGTAGGAAAGATCAATAGAAAAATAACAACCCTACAGGTAATAAAGGTTGGAAACAACAAGACTATGGGATGTCATCTTAAAAGTGGAAGAAAATTCTATTTATGCTACGGGACCCAGTCATACAATCATCTTAAGCGACCATTTTACTGAGATAGTTGAGGCCAAACCTAAGAGAAAATCAAGATATCAGAGAATATTTTCCAAGGTGGCAAAATTTGAATAAGCCGCTGAAACACAAGTGGAATTCGAGGATATATTTGGACCCGAGATTCAACACTCGGTTGAAGGATAGGGGAAATAGGGGATTCTATATCAAAATATTGTAGTCTGATTCGAGGGACATCCCTTGAGACCCTTCATCTCAACCAAGGCAATGTTGTGAAACCTACAAAACCACAGGTAACTCCCCCCATTTCATTTCAGCGAGTTCCTCCTAATTTTGGAATCCTAAAAGGTTATTAGAGGATTTGGGAAGATATGGAAAACACAACTTCCACAATCGAGTTATTTATTACTAATTCTCAAGGGAATGCACCTATGAAAACTATTTATTTGGCATCCCTTCCCAATTTTCATGGAATTACCACTAACGACCCATATGCCTTCTTGTTCAAATTTGATGTGTTGTTTCAAAGCTATGAATTTAACGATGATTTGCAGAAGATGAAATTGCTCCCAAAAACCTTAAAGGGAGCAACCTTGAGGTGGTTTATGGGTCTAGGTGGAAATTATATAAATACATGGGGTGAGATGAAGAAGGAAATCCTTGAAAAGCATCAGGAATATTGCAGAACTCAAGAGCTTAAAGAGGACTTCTTTAAAATAACACAAAAGGAGGAAGAAAAATAGGAGGATTTCGTAGATCAGTTTTAGTACAATGTACAAATGTCTCCCTATGCTTAATTAGGTGGAGATATTTTTGAAACAATCTTTATTAAAGGAATACATGATGAATGGTTCGATATATTGAATTTAATGGGAAAGTGAGACATTTCCAAATAAACTTATGGAAATATTTGTAACTTATGGAGAAGTTGTTCACGAGGATCAACTAGGGGTAGAACAGGGATTAGGGACCTTTCTAAGGTCATAAAATCAGTCGATGGAGATTGGAAATTTGTTGGAAGATTTTAAGACTGACATCCTCAGAGCACTGACCTCTCAATTAGATGTGTTTCAATCCAAACAAATATACTTA
Organism: Pinus tabuliformis; assembly: GCA_031772625.1. NCBI lineage: Eukaryota > Viridiplantae > Streptophyta > Pinopsida > Pinales > Pinaceae > Pinus > Pinus tabuliformis. The sequence continues at coordinate 855,014,770 of CM062817.1, read as the reverse complement.
GAATTTGAGAAAGCACTTGCTATATTTTTCCCAAAGTGTAGAATGAAACATTCTTCTAGAGAATTCCCAGTGAAATTTTTGGAAATATGCGAGATATGGGATGAGGAGCATTCTACAAAAACATGTCCATGCTTTCCCAGATTGAATGCAATTTACGAGGGCACTAACGAGGAGGTTGAATCAACTTGCTTCTTGGGCTCAAAGAAGCCATGGCAACCATAACCCCCAGATATGAATCATGATCCCTCTGCATTTTTCAATACTTGGGATACTCAATAAAATATTCCACAAACACAATCATTTTCTCCCCAGTGGTAGAATTTCGAGCAATTCCAAAACCCCTCTCCTTGGGTGAAATGGCCAGTTCAACCAGTGGAAAATCAATCCTGGACGTTGAATTGGTGAAATTATCCTTTCCTTAGACAATAGTTTCCAACACCCCAACTATAGTCACCCTCATTACTACCCCCACAACCTTAATTACAGTTTGTTGTGAATCCCCTGGTTAATTCTCCAACAAATAAACCTATTGTTTGACCTCAATTAGCTATTAAAGTTGCACCGAGTCCAAATAATAAAATGGGGCAGTAGGTTGAAACAACAAACTTCCCAGCATGTAATATCATCCATTTCTCATGTAATTATGTATAATTTAGTTTTGGGAAGACACTTCACTCACAAAACTCACTGTCGATTATAAAACAAGTGGAGAATGAACTTTCACATCAAGAAGAAAGAAACACTCATGACGAAAATTAAGGAAAACTATCAATATACTGAAGCCCTGAGAGTAACAACAAAAACAACAACACAAGTGGTTGTTTCTAATCTAGACAATACTCTAGTTGTTATGTGCCCATGTCCTAAATGACTGGCAATAGCCAAAATAACCCCACAACCTGTGTTCAATCTATTGGGAGAACTACAGAATATGTATGTTAAGATTCCATTGCTTCAATGAATAAGAGATGTGTTGATTTACACTGACTTTTTGAAACTTATGCCTTACGAAACCTAGGATAAAACCTAAGGATCCACCCATGATTCATGTTTTGGGGAAATTTTCCAACTTGTTTTCGGGAGGGAATACACCTGTTAAGTATGACAATCCCAGAAATCCAACTGTTATGGTTCAAATTCAAAAGAGAATTTTTTCAAATGCATTAGTGGAATTAGGTGCATCCATTAACATTATGATCAAGGAATCTTGGGAAATACTGCGAATTACACCTCTTAGGCCTACACCCATTGTCCTTGAAATAGATAATCGGTCCACCATCCAACCTAATGGGGTTTTGGAAGATGTTATCATCTTTGTGGATTCCTGGGCCTACCTAGTGGATTTCGTTGTTCTCCAAATGAAATCTATCCTTGGTGGTCATCCTTTAATCTTGGGGAGGCCATGGTTGGCTACAGTCAAAGCATATATTGGGTGTAGAACATGGAACATGACTATCTCCCATGGGGACTTTACGACTCCCAACAAAGCCTACCCCAACTTGCGAGGATCCTATATGGACTGATCTTGAACTTGAAGGTGACATTACTCGGTCGGACTTGACTATTGAGAAAGCCTTAGCAGTCAAAATTGAAATAGAGAATGATATTATCAATAATTTAATCAATAACCCTTCCTATGTTTCATAGCCTATTCATTAGCTAATAGAAACAAAAAATGGAATATAATGTTGTAGGCGATTCCAATTTAGAAAAATAAGAGGATGAAATAGCAACTACAATCATCCATTGTTGGGCGCAGGATCCCCCCAAGGCACGTTTTGGGGTTTAAAGCTCAAGTTTTGACTAAGTCCAATGTAAAGACTCCGCGATTTGTGGGTGCGGAGCACAAAGTTGTAATTAAGTCATAGGGTTGTCCACCCTTACTTTTGTAATGTAATGTCGGCTTGAGAGTTCTACCCATGGTCTGTGGACCATGGGATTGTATAAATAGAGCGCAACTCTAAGTGTAAAGATATCTAATCGAAGGAATCGAAGATAGAAGACCTAATGATGAAGCATTGAGTCTAAGTGTAAAGTCAAGTCTTTGGGTAGTAGAGTAGGAGAAGGCTCTGCAGCTGAGTGCGCAGAGGCCTAGTAGTCTGTAGCTGAGTGCGCAGGGCAAGTTGAGTCTGTAACTGATTGAAGCATTAATAAAGAGAAGTTTTACATTATTTCTATGTATCTTCTATTGTTTTATGCATTCAATTATATTGGGTATGAATTTCAAGTTTATTGTTTATTTGTTGCGCGAACTTATATGAATGTGTTGAATTAATGAATATAAGATAATGTATCATTTTACGTGGAGATAACTAACTTTTATCAGAAGATAAGTAGGATCCATGGTGTATCTTGGGGAGATAGCGCAGATCGTTGCTTTATCAGCACAAAGGCTCCTCAGCCCTTGGTTAGGGCTACATGAAGGCGAGTATAACAGAGCGCGAAGGCCTCGCAGGTCAGGAAAGTGCACGAAGTGACCTGTGCAAAGGTATTCACAGTTGGACTAAATCGACCCCTTAGACATCTCAAGGGTGCGGAAACTTGGTTCCAGCATCCCCGAAAACTGCTTTGAGTGAGACCTCAGTCCACGCTCTACGGGTTGTTGCCGAAAGGGCCAGTAGTACAGGGATTTGTTTGCCTAAATAACTCCGAACCTGGGTCAGGCCCCCTTAAGCCAACAAATGGTTCCGTTGTCGGGACGAAAATCTGCATAGATATGTCCAATGTCGTATTATTGGAATTCAACTAAGAAGGAAATTGAAGGTTGGTTGGACAGGAGAATTCACAAGTTTGCACCACGGGAGAACAAGAGTCCGCGACTGACAAAAGAAGAGTGGTTAGATTGCTACCTGTACATAGAGATCCACAAAATTTTCTTCGCATCTTTCCCTACTGAGCTGTATGAGTGGATCACAAAGCTAGCATATAACCAAGGAAGGTGGAAGCTTGACAATCCTATTGTGTGGACCCCAGAGTTGGTGCATAGATTGGAAGCATCGGAGGATAATATCGTGCGCATTGTTGATCACTGGCTCGATCGGATTATAGGAGGATTCATTACTGAGTTCGCGGTAGATACTTCAGTCAGCTATAGCGAGGCAGAGCGACACTTTCTCAAAGGACCACGAGGTAAGTATGTAAAATCTCTGAATACTTGGATTAAAATGCTATTGTGTGAAAAGAGGGTTATGCAATTACCTTGATGTTCGGAGCCATGCGAAGTGGAAAAACCTATAGAAACAAAGGAAGTAAGGGACCAGAGAATAGCCCTTTGATTTCACCTCCACAAGGGGATGAGGAAGAGCTCGCAAAGGTCTCGCCGTGAAGTGCAATCAATTTGATAAGGCAGAGGATTCCACGCATACCACCCCCACCCACACCACCACCAGCTTCACCGCCTTCACCTCCATCTTCACCCGTACCACCTTCGCCACCACCGCGAGTCAATATGGCAAGCGCGATAAAGTTTCCTGTGTTCAAGGGAGTAGGAAATGAAGATCCGGACCAGTTTTGGTTCATGATAAGAGCCGTATGGGAAGTGCAAGGAGTTACAGATGATAATATAAAGAAAGTGACACTGGTCAGCATTCTGCAGGATCATGCACTGACCTGGTATATTAAGCATTCTAATGACAATCCGAATGCAGGGATCACAAATATCCAAATTACCTTGAACAAATAATTTAGCAGGCCAAAGTCAGAGGTGCAGTCGATCATTGGATTCAAAGAGATCACAATGCTACCAAGTGGGACTCCTTAGGAGTTAGATCATAGGTTGAAGTGCACAATTCATGAAGCTAATATGACTTTGACGGATGGACAGCACTGCGAATGGTTTTTAGCGTCGCTAACGCCGCATTTTGGGAACACGTTGTCACAACAAAGGTTAATGACTCAGGAAGAGGCCTTGGAGATCACAATGAGGCTGCATGAGACCCCAGTACAGAATCCTAACTTGGGAGTTCAGCAGATCCACGCGTAGTTAAGAAAACTATGCCTTAAGATGTAGATTCTGAAACAGGATAGAACAGCTCGCCCAGAAGTGCGTGAAGAGGTATGGTAAGTTAAATGTAAGGGTTAGGGCCATGACAAGGACCACTGCCCAGTGTTCGTGAATTACCTCACGGAAAGACGACCGATTCCGTTAAGACCAAAGGCACAAGCAGGACCTAGTGCGGTGCTTACTTATGGTGCGCGATTTTTCAAATAGGAGGAAAGCATGCTACGGACAACTACCATTTGTTACAGAAGTACACACAAAATTTGCAACAGTTGTTCTGTAATTTTTGTATATCGGTTGGACATGATGAGTGCACCTATAGAAGCTATGAGCTGATGATGGATAGAACTCCCACCTACAGAGTTTAGGCTGAATCGCGACCCCTTGACCATAACGCAAGAATGGCGCAAACCAGATTTTAGGGGCGTGGACGAGGCCGAGGTGGAGGAGGACCTGGAAGAGGTCACGGACAGCTGATATGTTACAATTGCGAAGGGCCAGGACATTATGCCTGTGATTGTATGAATCCAATGCATCCATCATGTTTGTATTGTACCTTGTTTGATCATGAGACAGAGGATTGTCATATGCTGATAGCTAGGTTGCGCGATAAGGGAGCGCTCCAACCTTCCCCGACTCAGAACCTATAGATGATAAGGTCTGATCCACGCGAGGAAGATCCAAATGTGAACATTGTGCTCCGAAGTGGAATTACGACAGGAGATGATAAAGGAAAACAGCCCGAAGATAGTACTTGGGTTCACAAGGCTCCGACGAAAGAAGCAGAGTTTGATTTGGAGCACGCTAAGGAAACCTTCATGGAAGCTAAGAAGAGCTTCGTTGATGCCTCCACTTTAGGAAGCAAAGATAGATCGGAGCTGGAAATGGACCCATCTATGCTTATGACGTTCCTAGAAACATGCATGAAGCTACTGCGCAACAGTAAGGTTGTAAAGGGACTGCAGGAACTCATTAATAGATGCGTTGGGACCGCGCCAGGAGAGTCGTGCATAGTCCGGAAGATTGGAAAGCATGCGACAAGGACGGGAAGAGAAATGAGGTTGACCATGTAGATTGGAGAATATGAGATGGACCAGGTAATTCTGGACCTAGGTTCAGATGCGAACGTTCTGTCGAAGCAGACATGGGAGCACATGGGAAGGCCTATGCTGCAATGGTCTTCTATCTAGCTGTGAATGGCGTACTAGCAAAAGATAATACCTATGGGGAGATTGTAGGGAATCACCGTTGATATTGAAGCGACAAGCGTGCTAGCATAATTTGAAGTGATAGAGATTGTTGATGACAGCAATCCCTACCCCGCGCTCTTAGGAATTGATTGGGCCACTAACATGAATGCGATGATTAATCTAAAGAAGAGGAAGATGATTTTTGAGAAAAATTCTCAGTGCATAGTCGTACCTTTGGACCCTGCAGAAGGATCGCGCTACACAAAGCCGGTGCGTGACTATGAGAGCAACGACGATTTGGACTGCATCTACAAGATAACCGCGCAAGAACAAGATTGGGTAAATCCCACCGTGGATGGACTGATCTCATGGGAGCGCGAAAGCTCCTGTACGTTGAATTTAGATGAAGAGATAGCACGATGGCAGAACCGGTTACACGAGGTAACCATGCTAAACTTTAACATGATGACAAGATCGTTGCGCTGCATATCGACAGAAGTGAGATATTTTCCTACTTATGATGGATTAAGTGAGGTAGATGCTTTCTTGGACAGATTCGAAAGGGAAGTGTTAGAAAATTAATGTTTCTAGGCTTTGAAGTGGGTACTGCGCGCTACGCCCGTGAGGTGGTGGGGTATGTACCAAGGAAGCTTGGAGGACTGGCGTGAATGCAGGAGAATGATGTGCATGCATTTTGGGAAGCCTAATATGCAACTAACATATAAATATAATGTACGGGATGGTCCGCGCGCGCATTTGTCCAAGGGGGTACAGGCATATGGTAAACAACCTGTGCGGATTCCCATGGACTTCACGTTGGGGAAAACAATCAATAAGCATGTGTTGGGGAGGCCATTGCACGAATAGTCCCTCTAGTTGAAATGACAGAGTGTGGAAAGAACAAGTGTGCAGAAGGCTACCCACGCAGAAACCTTTAACGAGGTGTGCGAAGCACTGAACAAGGTATATAATGCGCAATGAAGTGATTGGGACTTGTGCATACCAGCAAGTTTGTGGGCTTATATTACAACGTGCAAGAAACTAATGGGACAAATGCCTTCTAAGCTAGCCTATGGAGCAACCGCTATCACACCAATGGAGTATATTATGCCTAGTCCGCGCATAGTAGCGCCCATGGATATGATGGTTCGCGGAGCCTTGGAAGAAGGGATCGCGCAACTGAACAAAGAGGAATGCTTGGGACCTGATGAAGAGATCCAACAGGGTAATCTTAGGCTCCAAGAACTCATGAATGAAAGAGATTGGTTAAGGGAGAAAAGCACTCTAGTGGAAGCAGAAGTCAAGAAGCTTGAGGAAGGAATAAAGAAGGATTTTCTCGATAAGAAAACTGTGGCAATAAAACAGGATGCGCACAACTACGTTGACAAATTTGGGGACTACTACTGAGAGTTGATCATATTGATGCCTTGGATTGCACCATATATTACTAGAGGAGGCACCGATGGTGACATGATGCAGAGGCTGAAGTGCACGACGTAGACAGTAAAGATAAAAGGCAAATTTTTTCCAGGAAAAGTGATTGATGCTCGGTTGAATCCGTATACAGGTGGCCTGGCCACATGACTAGTCATGGGAAGCACAGTATTAGTGCTCCAGGCAGTTGAAAGGAGGTGCAGAACTATAAACTACTCTGCCCGAGAGCTATGTGATGTTAGGGCTACGTGCGGGAGCGAAGTGTCATGGGGTCCGCGATAGCGCAATGATAGCTGCATTGCCGCGCGAGTTGGCTGGAAAGTGACTGTTATAGTCATTGTTCACAATGTGATGCTTGGTTAAAGACCAAATGGAGCAGGCGGCAGGCATTTAAGGCATGCTTTATGGGCAAGATTTGGGAAAATCTGCCACCAAGGGAGCATTAATGGACCAGATTTGGGGGGAACAATCAAATTTGAATTCAAAAGGTGCTATAAATTGCAAAGGGCTGCCCCGCAAACAACACTTGGTCATTCGTAAATAAAGATGTCATGTGCCTAGAGTATCCTGAACTGAGACCTGTTTAACCTGTTGAGATCATTGTTTTAGCACCAGGTTGAGCAGTTGAAATATTTCTGGACAAACAAAATGGCAACGTCTGAAGAAGCCAGGGAAATTGGAGAAATAACCACCTAAAAGAACACTCAGGCCATGACAGTAGAGGATGCCCCTGAGAGCACCTAGATAGTTGTGGAAATCCCTAAATCATCGCGCAAGCTGAGGCGCAAGAAAGATAAGCAACCCATGGTTCTGGTGCGCATGTCCCCTCGAAACCCGCTGAGAACTAAATTTACCATGGAGGAAAAAGGGAAAGTGATTAATTTAGAAACTGATGAGGAGGAGGAAGACCTTGAGGACATCCTAATAGAAGAGGACAAGGACAAAGACATGGAGGAAGACACTGAGGACATAGACCCTCCAACCAGGCTGCCCACGTATGTTCCTCCATGGAAGGGGAAGGCAAAGGTGCCCAAGGACCTCGATGAGAGCAAGAGCTCTCTGTAGACTCCACTGCTACCTGATGATATCATTTTTGAAGGAGCGCACCTAGGATGGGTGCCGAGTTTGAAGTTTGAAGATTGGGATCTCATCGACCACAAGAAATTCCCTCACTTGGTGACTGCGCAGCTCATGAAGCCGAAGCAAAACACCACGACGGGATTCATAGAGTTGGAGCCGCGCAAGTGGTTGTGGGGAGTCGAAAAGGCAGGGTTGTTGAGCCTCCTCTGGGTGCCACATTACCATTGCGCCCAGCAACTATCTTTGTCATCAGGCAGCTGCTCTGCCTGGTGCATGATGGGTGTTTGTGGCTGGAGGAGCCCATCCTCATCATGGACCACCTAATCCATAGAATTACCCAACTCCCTTATAAAGGGGAAGACCCAGTAGACATTTCGGAGGGTGAAAGTAGTGATTTGGCCATCGCGGAGGCCATGAAAAAGAAATATAAGCTGGAGAAGAAAAATAGGGGCTACGTGATCTCTAATATCAACAACAAGGTAGTCAGAGTTGCGACTCAGATACTGGCAGGTAAGGTCATGCGAAAGTGTCGTGCAGATGAGGTGCCCAGGCCAGTGGCTACACTTGCCGAGCAGTGCGCAGAGGGGGTCCAGTTTAACTGGTCTGAATTCTTGTGCAAGGAAATCCTATAGAATTGTCGCAAGGCACAGCAATAGGGGAAAACCTTCCACTATGCATGGCTTCTACTGTCCATAGTGCTAATGGCTGGGGAATTGCCTAAGGAGAGCCAGTTCCCCACAATTGTGAGGGATCTCCTAGAGGCTGTGAAGTACGCTTCATTGTGGGCCACTAAAGATGCGAATCGGATCCGAGATAGTAAGATATTCTGGGTGTTCATGGAGATGAAAATTAGAATGGGGATTAACCGCAAGTCACAGTTATCGCCCACTGTTTATAACAGCTTACAAAGCTTCGCAGAGTTCAAGGCGGACTTCCACCACATCTACATCAGGGCATGCAAGGACCCTGCGAAGAAGTGGAATCAGCTACCATACCTGGCCACGGATGATGTTATCTTTGACGTACTTGAGGCGTGGCCACCAGAGTGGCGTGCTCCAGCCATCTCCGCAACGGAAATGTAAAAGCCTGTTGCGCAGTGGAAGAAGGAGGAGACAAAACTGTGGATGGCGCAGTTGGCAGAGAAGAGAAGAAAGAGGCCATTACAGAAGCACAGAAGGCAGCACAGAAGGAGCGCGAGGGCCGGAAGTCCCCTTTGCATGAGCAGGAACAAGAGATGGATACAGAGACAGAGGAGGGTGGTGCAGACCTACAAATAGAGATGACACAGTTAAAGAGCTAGTGCCCGAGAGAGCAGGTGGGGCCGCGAAAGAAGTCAAAAGCGTCTAAGACTTCTTTCGACCCGGTCACCCTCACTAAGGGAGATTTGCACGATATAGGGGAGATGGTGTGCAAAGTCACTGGGGAAGCCCTCCAGCAGTTGGCAGAGGAGAATCAAATTGTGTTGGGGGCCCTCCAAGCACAGATTTAGGATTTGCAGGTGCACACTCCCCAGGCTAGTACTCTCTCGACCAGCCTCACAGTAGGAACGACCGTGACTGAGGAAATGGTGTGTGCCCGCATGACCAACATAATAGTGCTGCCAGAGGGGGCACTGGTTATAGAAAACGAGGCCGACAGCCTACGGTCAGTGCATTGAAAGGGTAGGAATCAACATGGCTGCACTCCCTCGGGAAACTCTCTATGTCCTGCAGGACGAAGTGACTACAGAACTGCGAGCTAGGGAGGGTCGCACACTATAGGTGTTGAGTGAAAAAACAATCAACATGGAGAAACTGAGCCTATAGAATGACAAGGTTGTGGTGCAAAACCAAAAAGTGGTGTAGGTGGTTGAGGAAGCCTTCCAGATGGTACTTGAGTTGGCCATCCTAGCAGAGGCACTAGCAGAGCTGCGCATCCAGAGGTTAGCAGAGATGGCCAAGGTTCAGCTGGAGCTGAACCTTCAGATAGTAGAGTTGTGGTTGAAGGCGCAACCTTCAACTCCTCCAGAGGTAATGGAACAACACGCCAGCGCCATTACATTGGGGATGGAGGAGATCAGTAGTGCAGTGAAGGACTGCACCAAAATGTTGGAAGAGTCGTTCGAGGTCCTCACCACTCTGCAAAAGGACCCGAACATATAGTGCTTAGAAATAGAGGCGCGTGAGCTACAACAACAGTATGACAACGTCAAGGGGACTGCATAGATGGTGGCCCTCAGATAGAGGCTCACGCGAATGTAATAGGCAAAAGAACTTAAGGAGAAAGTAGACGCAGCGGGCCATAGAGAAGCGGTTTTGAAGGCGCATGTCCAGCCTTAGATCGACGAGGCCTACATAATCATAGAAAAAATTGAAGGCAAGCTCACGCAGACGTAGGGGATGCAGGAGCAGATACAGGGAATCAGTTCAAACACCGTCGTCCCTTAATAGTGCATCCAGGAGATACAGCAGGCAACCGCTCAGTGCGCTGCCGACCTTGCAGCATTCTGAGCAGAGTTGGGAGGTCTCCGCGCAAAGATCTCTACACCGATAGAGTGACTCGAGGGTGAGTCAAGATGTTTTCTTTAGGGGCCTGTTGGGTGCGGGATCCCCCCAAAGCAAGTTTTGGGGTTTAAAGCCCAATTTTTTACTAAGTCCGATGTAAAAACTCTGCTATTTGTGGGCGCGGAGTGCGGAGTTGTAATTAATTCATAAGATTGTTTGCCCTTACTTTTGTAATGTAATGTCGGCTTGATAGTTCTACCCATGGTCCACGAACCATGGGATTGTATAAATAGAGCGAGGCTCTAAGTGTAAAGAGATCCAATCGAAGGAATCGAAGATAGAAGACCTAATGATGATGCATTGAGTCTAAGTGTAAAGTAGAGTCTCTGGGTAGTATAGTAGGAGAAGGCTCTGCAGCTGAGTGCGCAGAGGCCTAGTAGTCTGCAGCTAAGCGCGCGGACCCCTCTCGCTGAGTCTGCAGGGCAGGTTGAGTCTATAACCGATTGAAGCATTAATAAAGAGAAGTTTTACATGATTTCTATGTATCTTTTACTGTTTTATGCATTGAAGTATATTGGGTATGAATTGTAAGTTTACTATTTATTTGTTGCACGAACTTATATGAATGTGTTGAATTAATGAATATAAGATAAAGTATTGGTTTACACGGAGATAACTAACTGTTATCAGAAGATAAGTAGGATCCACGGTGTAGCTTGGGGAGATAGCGCAGATCGCTTCTTTAGTAGCATGAAGGCTCCTCAGCCCCTGGTTAGGGTTGCGCAAAGGTGATTATAACAGAGTGCGAAGGCCTCGTAGGTCAGGAAAGTGCGTGAAGTGACTTGCGCAAAGGTATTCACAGTTGGACTAAATCGACCGCTCAGACATCTCAAGGGTGTGGAAACGTGGTTCCAACATCCCCCCATATTGCTTCGGGTGAGACCTCAGTCTGTGCTCTGCGGGTTGTTGCTGAAAGGGCTAGTAGTACTAGGATTTGTTTGGCTAAATAACTCTGAACCTGGGTCAGGCTCCCACAATAGCATCCCTATTGAAATTGAGCCAGGGAAAAAATTGAATATCAATCCAAACTTAACCCCCGAGCAGAATGATAAGTTGTTACAAGTTCTAGAAAAGAAAAAATAAGCCTTCGCTTGGGACTACAAAGATATGAAGAGTATACACCCTAATCTTTATACACATTGTATCTATATTAAGAAATATTGCACTCCCATCTGATTGTTGTAGAGAATAATGAATCTCTCCCTTAGGGATTTCATTAAACAAGAAATCTAGAATTTGTTTCATGTTAATTTTATCTATCAAATATCTGAAAATGAGTCGGTTTTCCCTCTTATGATTGTCTTAAAGAAGAATTGTAAGCTATGAGTCTATGTAGAATATAGTGAATTGTAAAAAGCAACATAGAAAGATCATTTTCCTTTGCCATTTATCAATCAAGTCCTAGATACACTATTAGGGAAAAAATTATTTTCCTTCCTGAATGGTTTTAGCAGATACAATCAGATCCATTTCTCCGTAGAATACCAGGACAAGACAACTTTCACCTGCACATGGGGCACCTTTGCATATGATGTTCTTCCATTTGGTCTTTACAATGCATCGACCACCTTTCAACAATCCATATTAAGCATATTTTCTTATTTGATTAATGATAGCATTGAAATTTACATGGATGATTTCACACCATATGGAACTGAGTTTGATCAATCATTGTTTAATCTAGGAAAAACACTCTAACAGTGTATAATGGCTAATCTTGCATTAAGTACAGAAAATTGTCATATGATGATGAAAAGAGGCACAGTGTTGGAACACCTTATTTCAACTACCAACATTTAGGTTGATTGAGTTAAAATATAGGTAATTTTGATCTTGTTTCATCCAAAGACACAAAAAGAAGTATGCATATTTTTGGGTAAAACTAGGTACTATCATTGTTTCATTGAAAATTACTCTAAAATGTGTCCTCTTTGTATGCACTACTATTGAAGGATGTAGCATTTCAGTGGACTAATGAATGTCAAGTTGATTTTGAAAAATTAAAGGGGCTTATGTCTACAACTCCTGTATTATGCAAAACTCATTGGAAATTTCCATTGCATATTGCCTGAGATGCTTCTGACATTATTGTGGGAGTTGTGCTTGGACAAGAAGAAGATAAGAAACCATATTCCATCTATTATTCCAACTAAAACCTGTCACCAACAAAACTGAATTACATAGTAACGGAGAAAATATTTATGATTGTTATATTTGCAATTAACAAATTCAGGAATTATATAACCGATTACCCCACTTTTGTGCACACAGAGCATTTGACCATCAACTACTTAGCTAATAAAATTGTTACTCGTGCACGAGTTATCAGGTGGTTGTTACTTATGCAAGAATTTGATATTACAATTATTGATAAACATGGTAGAGATAATGTAGTTGTAGATCTTTTATCTAGGCTCGTTATAAATACTGGTGATTCTCTTGTACAAGTCAATTTTCCCAATGAACACTTATTTGCAGTGTCTATTCATACACCTTGGTATGCGAACATTGTAGAATACCTTGATGCAGGAAAATTTCCAAGTCATGTGTCCCCACAAGAAAGAAGAAGGGTCATTTAATAGAGTACCAAGTTTTCATGGATAGATGTCTACCTTTTCTAGACATGAGTTGATCAGATAATGCGAAGAGGCATCAGGGAAGATGAAATTCAGAACATTCTTAAATAATGTCATGATGGCCCTTGTGGTGGTCATTTTGTGGGCAAAAGAACATGCCATAAGGTGTTGTATATGGGTTAATATTGTACCACTATATTCCAATATTCTAAGAAATATGTTAGAGGACGTGATAGCTTCCAGAGGATGGGCCAACCCATCTAGTCCATTCAGATGACATTGCAGACACAGCTAGTAATTGAGTCATTCAAGAAATTTTCATCAACCCAATTAATCCTCCATCACGTCAAAAATATTACATCCTGGTCTGCATTAACTACGTGACCAAATGGGTCATGGAAAGAGCTTTGTCACATGCCATATAACAAGTTGTCAATGACTTTCTATATGCAATCTTTTTGTCTAATATGGGATACCGAGAGAAGTAGTCACAAATGGTGGAGCTCACTTTACAGGTAACAGGGTCAAGTCACTCCTTGAGAAGTATAAGGTTCGACATCGATTCACCTCTCCCTATCACCCACAAGAAAATGGGAAGTTCAAGAGCACAAATAAAGTACTGGAGAACATTCTCACTAAAACAGTAGCTAGTCATCTTCGTGATTGGCCCGATCGACTGCATGAAGCTATATGGGATTACATAATGACATGGAGAAACACAAAAGGGTTTTACCCATTTGATTTGGTATATGGGAAGTGCCCCATATTTTCAATTGAGTTTGAAGTCAACACACTCAGGATTGCAGTGGAAGTTGCCTTGGATTTATCACAACACAAAAACATCAAATAGAAAAACTTCATGAACTGGATGAAATTCTTTTGCCTGCATTAAATCACACAGACCTTGTTCAACAAAAAAGAACCAAATGGCATGATCAACTAATCAAAAATAGTTTGTTCAAGCTAGGGGCTTTGGCACTTTTATATGATTCTTGATTCAAAGATTTTAAGGGGAAATTATGTACTAGATGACTGGGCCCATATGAAATAGATATAGTCTTTAACAACTAAACGTTCAAGCTAGTAACCATTTATGCACAATGTATGCCTTTATTCATTAATGGACATTGATTTCATTTGTATCATCATCCAACCACAAGGGGTTCATTTATTAAAAAAGTTGATGCTAGTCTTCAACTAGAAATCTTGCCCAAGGGAGAGCAGTCCTTGACAATCACCTCTACATATCCACCTTCATCCCCAACATAATATTCATCTAAAATAATAATAATGATAATGATAATAAATTCCAACTGTGAAAACTATTAGGAGTGCAGTTGGACAAATGACAAGAGAAAACTGACTTGCTGGCACATATATATATATATATATATATATATATATATATATATATAGATAGATATATATATATTCAACTGTGAAAACTCTTAGGAGCATACTTGGAGCAATTGACAGGTTAAAACCAATTTGTTGGCACTTGGGAACTAAAAAAAAATCTATAAACTTTATATCTACATATGGATGTGTGTGATGAAATCAAAATAAATTTTATTTCTAGATGCAATGTTGTGATTTTTCTTGTTGTAAGCAAACTATTGTTACCTTTCAAGTAACAACTTGTTGTAACTTGTCAAGTAACATCTTGTTGATACTTTTCAAGTAACAACTTTCTCACACTTTCTAATTAACATCATGCTACTCTTCCGGAACTAACCTTGCAATTATTGCTACTTGTAAAGAAGATTGCATTTCTTGCTATCTCCATTCACCGTGACAAATTATTTATCGCCAATGTTATCCTTTAGTGCCAACATTTCGAAATGCTAAACCGCCTTCTTGTCTTGTCAACTAAGATACTTTTTTTACAACTGATTTAACGACACTATTCATTCCATGCACGAACATCATTACAAATCGTTGTCTCATCAACCATCAACCATACGATTCCTGCCTCGCATACAGTAAGATCAAATTAGGTACAAATTATTTGGCATCTATTTATTGCTTTGAATTAATATGGTTAACAACGCGTTACCACCTATCACTCCCATGAATGAGGTCATTCAAACATTTAAATTGGAGGGGGGGTGATGCCACCCTCAATGAATGAACTTCACATCCCTATTATTATACCCAATCATGTTGCACTGTACTCACCCAATTTAAATGGAAACCTACCAAATTGGGAAAATACATAACATTATCCCCCTATCCTTTTCATGTAGTGCCAAGAGTATTTTCAACTTTAGTTGTTGAGAATTAGTTGTAGAATGGGAGGCTCGATAGTTTGCCATGAGCCTGAGGATGTGGGATAGTTGCAAAAGAAATAGGTCATTTATCAAGTATTCTAGAATGCAGTATGGATAATATATTTTGAAAAACTACAAGGTTTTGATGAGGAGGTTACAATGGAGTTCACTCAAAATCTGGATAATGAAAATTCCATGGTTAAAGGAGTAGAAATTGTGGTAAAAGAGGAAATAATAGAAAAATAATAGGTCTTTCTCAGCATGGGTAACGTTGGTTCACAAGGAGAACATCACTGGTTGGAGCAAAAAAAATATTTTTTCAAGTGAAGGGATTGTCTCCAGCCATGTGGAAAAGGATACATGCATGATGTTGAGAAATCTAGGGTGGATAGATTGTGTGATTTCTCTTTTTTGATAATTTCTTATGATGCATATTTTCTTATCTTAGTTAGATTCTTTTTAAACTTAATTATTATTGTGTTATTTTCATCAAACAACTACCAAACCATAAAGAACAGTGAGACACAAGATATAGGAGATCAGGCAGAGGCAAAATATCTCCCAATGAGAGGAAAACCCACAAGAATTCTTCTCTTCTTATAGAAGCTTCAATTGATGATTTCCAAGACCTATGACTCTTTACCAAGACCCTCCAAGACCATGTCAACCTTCCTTCTTGATTTTCACAACTTCCAGCATCAAAATTTGACCTTACAATAACTTCAACCCCTAGCAACAATTCTGCAACTTCAACCTAGTAGATTCACAGTTTCAACCTTGATGCAGCTTCATAGCCTCGACCTTTCAGCTTCACAGCTTTGACCTAGAAGCAGCTTCACAACTTCGACCTTGCAGCTTCACAACTTCAACCTAGAATAACTTCACAACTTTGACCTTACAACTTAACAACTTCGACCTAGAAGCACCTTCATAGCTTCGGCTTTACAGCTTCAGAATTTCAACCTAGTAGCTTCATAATTTTGTCTTACCAAGAAATTGTAGAAACTCTAACACAAGAGAGAGAGAGAGAGATCAAACTTTTATCTTGATCTTCTTCTTCCATTTCGTCCTTGTTCCAGCTTCTATCTTAGGAGATCAAACTTGCTTGAGAGTGTGTTCAAACGAGGTCGAGTTCATTCTTATATATAAGCTTTTGAGGGGTAGAAATTTCTACCTTTCGGCCAACTTGTCCATTCATGTAGGTTGAATTTATCTTTGAGCCATGACGAGGCCTTGGTGGGTCTTTTGACTTTATTTTGACTCAAATAAATTTTATTTACAATATGTAACATTCCCAAAAGGGTCTTTCATACATGACAATGGCTCAATTGAATTGTAGACTCAATTACAAGCCCTAGAAGATCTCAATGGGTGCTTGACCTAAAAAGTAAATCTCCCTTGAGCATGAAACCCATGCTTCAAGAATAAAAATAATAAATTTATTTTTCTCTTTTCATTAAATACATAAAATCTTGATTACATATGCCATTATGAAGACCGAACCTAGTTACATATTTCAAAACTCCCTCTTAACTAGGGAGGTATTCATAATCCATACAAGGTACTTAAACATTCTCAATCATAAGAATTCTCATAAGAAGAGTCAGATTGGTAACCCATATATTCAATATCATATCAACCAACATTGTCACATAACAAGGCCTTGAATAACAACTTATCTCTCCACAAGATCAAAGCATAATGCTAGCAAGAACAATGACTTATAGACACCATATTCATTGTCTCTCAAGGCACATATCCCACCTGAGTGTTCACAGGGTATGTACTCCCAGGACTATTCTTATCTTGGATTCCTAATCCTAAAAGAATATTGGTCCTCCATGACTACTCTTATCTTGGATTCCCTACCACATCCTCAAAGAGTATTGGATTCCAAATGCTTACCCAATCCTCCATTCTTTCTTCCAAAGTGAATAAAAAATGATGTGACTATCTCTCCCTCTCAACAAGGGAGGATACATCCATTCCTATGAAGGAATGTACCCATTCCTATAAAAGTAATGTACCCAAGCTCCCTCTTATCCAAGGACTTGTCCAAGCACCCTCTTAACCAGGGACTTGCTTCTAGCATATTTCTGCTCTAGGTGGAGATCATGGGACTGTCAGCTACTTGTGGGGCTCCTTCTTTCGATGTCATGAAGTCCATCTTCAACATTATGGAGCCTTCATCTTTTGGGACTTCTTCATAGGGCATTGTCCATCCATCACTTTCCTTCACGAACCATGTCAATCATGTCATCCTTCCTTTCATTGAAGAGTGGTCTACTAGCCCATGTAAGGGTTTTCTTTATACAAATACCTTTTCCACATCATGTTTCCTTCAAAATATTCCAACCCACCACATAAGTATAGGTTGTAGGTGACTTCCATAACTCTATTTTTGTATCCCTATATCAGCCCATCCATATATTGTTCAAAAATAAAAATAAAAATGAACATCAAATAAAAATTACAGGTTATGCCCCTTCATCATGACATCTTCTTGTAGCAACATCAATATCCTACATACTATTCACACATCTCCAATATATTCAATGTCAAGGGTCTCCTACCTTTCTAGACTTCTTCAAAGTCTTAATACCTTTTTCATGGATATGTCATGGTCAATTATTCTAGTCATTAGATGTTGTTTTCCCTTTTTACATGATCATAGTTGCATATTTCACGATCTCTTCTTTCTTTCTTCACATATTTCTCCCCAGGAACTTTCATCCATATTTCCTTCATCTTTTTCAACCACCTCATATTCCATATGAGGACATATTATGTTTATTTCATCTTTTCAATATGTGAACCATGCCTTCATGCATATTTTTAATGGAAGAGATCATTTTCCTTTTGTCATACTCATGAGGTAGAGTATCCACCAATGTTGTCTGAAATTATATGATGACATGACTTAATCCATTAAACAGATGCTTACATACCTCTTTTCTTCTTTTGGTCATCTAGGCTTCCTTCAACAACTTCCTTTTCTTGATTGATATTACTTCAACCATCTCAACATGTTGCATTCCTTTGTCACCATACCATCATCCTTCTAAACAATGAATCCCATACAAGGTGGAATTCGCAACAAGACACTAGCTTCTTCCAAGAGAGGTGAACCTTCTAATGAAGATTCCAAAAGAGGATTTTGATTATCCATACACTACAACAAAACCAGCGATTTGCGCCAGATTTAGCGCCAGATTTTAGTGCATTTTTTTTGTAATTGTGATGAGCAACCTGGCGCTAAATCTGGCTCTATTGTACAATTTTTAAAGCGTCCTTTTTTGCACCTGATTTTGCATCCTTTTTCACACTAGATTTTGCATCATTTTTTACACCAAACTATGCATCATTTTTTGCGTCAAATTTTGAACCAAGATTTGCATCTTATTTTATGACAGGTTTTGCTTCTAGTTTTGTGTCATTTTTTGCATCTATTTTTCATTCTCTTTTGCTTCCTATTTTGTGTCATTCTTTGCTTCCATTTTTGCACCATCATTTGCATCAAGTTTACATTGTATTTTGAATCCAATTTAACGTCTTTTTATGCATCCATTTTGTGTCGGTTTTTGCATCTAGTCTTACGCCAGGTTTTGTATCTAGTCTTACACTAGTTTTTGCTTCTATTTTTGCACCAGCTTTGGTGCCTATCTTTGCACCATGTGTTGAATTTGATTTAGCACCAAATTTTGCATCCATTTTTGTGCCCATTTTTTGCATCTTTTTTTGGACCATTTTTTACATCCACATTTACGTTTGATTTGTCTCCATTTTTCCCATCTCATTTTGCACCATATTTTGAGTCATTTGTTTCATCCAATTTTGCATCATGTTTAACACCATCTCTTGCATCTAATGTTACATCATTTTGAGCATCCAAATTTGCATTTATATTTGCATTTTATGTTGAGTCATGTGTTGTGTCCACCTTTGCATCTTATTTTGTGTCTAATGGTACATTCAATTTAGATCCATTTTTTACGTCTACTTTTGTATTTGTTTTTGCACCAAGTTTTGCATCCAATTTTAAGCTATTTTATGCCCCTTTTTGCACCATTTTTTTGTGTCTACTTGTGTCCAATGTTGCACCATTATTTACACCGACTTTTTCATCCAATTTTGCATTTTTTTGGTGTCTAGTTTTACATTGTTTTCACCATCCAAATTTGCATCTTTTTTTGCCTCATTTTGTGTCCACATTTGCATATAATTTTGTGTCTGAGTTTGAGCCTAAATTTGCATGTGATTAGGAATCATTTTTTACATCCAATATGGCATCCTTGGTTTCACCCTTTTTCAGCCCCATTTTGCATCTTGTTTTATGTCTTTTCTTACATCTTTTTTTTTTCCTTTTTTGCACCCAAGTTTGCATCCGAAATTTACACCATTATTTGCATCATCATTTGGCATATTAATTTGTAACGTTTTTTGCTTCTTTTTAACGCTCAACTTTGCATCTTATTTTACATCTAGTTGTTGTCTTTTTTTACATCTAATTTGGTGCCCATTTATGTGTCCTTGTTTTTGCCCAATTTGATATCCTTTTGTATGCCATGTTTTGTTCCCTTCTTTGTGTCAACTATTGCACAATTTTTCACTTCTAATTTAAAACACTTTGTATGTCAATTGTTTGCATTTTGTATTAATTCCTAGTTTAACATCCAATTTTACTTTCAATTTTGCATCCATGGTTACATCTGCATTTGACTTCTTATATAAAGTATATTTTTCTTTACATATATGACCCCCTTTATAGATTCATAGTGAAATATATGATAGTTTCTAAATATCATTAAAGCAGATATCACAATTCAAAATCATTTGTAAAGAAATTTAAGAGAAATTGACAACATCCATCCAAAAAAATAACAATGTGTCATTAACAATTTTCAAAACATGTATAAAATAGCAACATAATACTAATAAAATCAGTATTATTTTTAATCAAAACAAGTAAAATTCAAATATGATTAACAAATCAAAATATTTCATGAATATTGTTATTCTACGATAAATTAACAACATACATAAATCAAACTCATCGTATGATTACAAAATCAAAATGTCTCATTGATATAGGGTAAATTCACAACACCCATCTAAACATAACAATGTCATTCTACACAATAATTTCTTCATAAAAAACAATGCATGTGCATGCCTAGCTACCACCACCAAGATCATCCTCATGATCATCTTGACCATCCTCATTACTCTGATCCACATCATCACCAACACCGCAACTATCATCATCATCTCCTCCTTCACCACCATCATCCTCATCCTCATCCTCATCATCTCCTGATATATGTTGAACATAATTTGGATCATCGTCTTGGCAATCATTACCTATAGCATTCTGACAAAAAAAATCAATATTACATGTTAGTATTAATTACATAACACAACGCATGTTTTTGTTATACAATGTTAACCATAAAATGAGGTAAGATATAATATCTAATAGTACTAAAAAATAAAATGAAAATATGGTTTAAAAGTATATTGGAAAGTTCATTCTTTCCACAACCCCATTTTGCTGAGGAGTTCTAGCTGTAGAGAATTCTCTTCTTATCCCATGTTCATCGCAGAAATCGAAAAATTCATTTGATGTGAACTCCCCACCTCTGTCAGATCTGAGGCACTTAATTTTGTGTCCTGATTCATTTTCAGCCAATGCTTTGAAGGATTTGAATTTTTCGAATGCTTCATCTTTGTGCTTCATAAGCCCTAACCAAACAAACCTTGAGAAATCATCAATGAATAATATCAGATATTCTTCTCCTCGAGGTGTCCTTTTCCTAAATGGACCACATACATCTGTATGGACTAGCTCAAGAGGCAAGCTAGCTGATCCTTCCTTCTCTGGAAAGTTAGTTCTGGTTTGCTTTCCAAACTGACAAGATTTGCATATGGTGTTGTCTGGAATTTTGATATCTGGGAGATCGCGAACTGCCTGATATTTGCATGCTTTCCTTATTTGTGAGAAGCTTAGATGTCCCAACCTTCGATGCCATAACCAGTGCTCTTCATCCTTGCTAAGATAGCATTGTTGTTGTCCTTCTTCAAATATGTACAGATTATTTGGAGTTCTTTTGCCTTTGAGAACTGTTTTACCTGTATCAAGATCACGAACAAGACATCCATTCGATCTGAAAATAACTTCGGTTTTTTGATCACACATATGGCTGACACTTAGAAGATTATGCTTCAATCCATCAACATACAAAACATTTCCAGCCTTAACCTTTTCTTTCAAAGGAGCAATACCTTTTCCTTTTATAGTTGCAGGAGTATCATTTCCAAAAGAAACTTTCTTTCCCTTTTCTAAAGTAGAATAAGATTCGAGTTTTTCTTTATCACCTGTCATATGTTTCGAACATCCACTGTCAATGTACCATAGATTTTCCTGTCCTTCTGCATAAAACGCTATCCCACATCTTTCTGTCTGAGGTTCTTTTATTCTCCATTTTTTGGTGCTCGTGGCTTGTTCCTTTTTCTCCTGAAACCTGCTCCTGCATTCAGACTCTTTATGACCAAAATTATTGCAAATAGAACATTCAACTTCATTTTCAAGAACTGAAAAGTTGTTATAGGTCCTCTTTGTAATCCCTGTCATACTTCTTTGTTTTTGAGCTTCCCTAGTCATGATTGTTTTATATGCAACACATTGAGCTGCTTTGTGACCAAAGTTATGGCAAGAAAAGCATTGTCCATTGAAGAAGCTTCTGCGGTTATTGAATCTACCAGCCAACTGATTGTAATTTCTATTTTCATCTATTCTTGTGCCAAACTGAGAAGATTTTACCTGTGGTTGGTTGTAGCTTTTGTTCACCCTTAAGAAGGATTGTCCCTGATAGTTTCTGTTTGTAATTCGTCCCTGCTTTACCTGATTATCTTCATTGTTCTTCTGCTCATTTCTTCTTGCTGCATCAAGATAACTTTTTGAGGTG
The DNA here is from genome assembly GCA_031772625.1 of Pinus tabuliformis. Taxonomy (NCBI): domain Eukaryota; kingdom Viridiplantae; phylum Streptophyta; class Pinopsida; order Pinales; family Pinaceae; genus Pinus; species Pinus tabuliformis. The sequence continues at coordinate 854,992,712 of CM062817.1, read as the reverse complement.
GATGCTTGAGAGGTTTCTCCATTATAGCCCAAACCTGTCTTGTTTAGAGGAGACCGCTGCACATTGATAATCTCATCCAAAGTTTCAGATCCTTTGACAAACTTAAGATTAATAGTTTTTGTTTTCTCAATTTCTTTTCTGAGACCAACAATTTCACCTTCTAGTTTTTCAAGATGTTTTTCCTTTTCATCAATTTGAAATTGCAAAGTATCAATGATCACACTCTTTTCTTCTATACATCTCTTGAGTCTAGTAATTTCATTATAGAGATTATCCACATCTACAGCATCCTCATAATCATCATCTTCAAATGCCATTAATAGCTTATATTTATTACCTTGTTCATCTTCATCACTGTTTGATAAGCCATCACTATCTTCATGGGTGTAGTAGCTTTTCTTATTTGCACTTTGTTTCTTATTCCATCTAGCAGGTTCTTTTCCTTTATCCTTATTAGGACATTTTGCAGCATAATGACCTACTCTTCCACAAGCAAAGCATTTGAAAGGTAGCTTACCTCTGAACCTTCCAGCACCCCTTTGAAGATTTCTGACAAAGTTTGATTCTTCTTCCTCTTCTTCTGGAACATGGCCTGCTTCATAGTAATCTTCTTTTCTTGATGCCTTAAAAGCAGCTTCCCTTCTGTCTGATGGACCTCCCTTTCTCATTTCATAAGCAGTTAGAATTCCATGTAGCTGAGACATAGTGAGAACTTTGAGATTTTCCTTTTCTTCTATTGCAGATACTTTAGATTCAAACTTGGGGGATAATGATCTTAGAATCTTTTGAACTACTATAGTCTCTTTTATTTCTTCACCCAGATTTTTCATACAATTAACAATCTCATCTACCCGAAGAAAATAATTAGCCACACTTTCATCATTATACATCTTGAGGGTCTCATATTGAATCCTGAGAGTTTGAAGTTTAGCTTGCTTTACCTGTTCATCTCCTTCATAGCTAGTGATCATTTTGTCCCATATCTCTTTTGCTGATTTGAAGTGCATGACCTTCATGAATTCTATTTGAGATATACTTCCTAATAGAGTACTGACTGCTTTTGCATTTGTTTCATATGCCTTTTTCTCAGCTGGATCTGTAGGAGTAGCTGAAGGAAAAACATAGCCTGTTTCTACAATGTCCCAAACTTCTGTACCAAGAGATTGAAGATATGCAGTAACTCTTACCTTCCAATAATTGAAATTTGTTCCATCAAAAACCGGTGGCCTGATTGATGCTTCTTTCTCGTAGTTGCTCATGATGAATGATCTTCCTTCAAGCGATCAAGCTTCTCTGAAGGACCGGCTCCGATACCAATTGTTGGAAATAATACTGAGAGGGGGGGTGAATCAGTATTATCTGATTAATCAAACTTTTTAAATGCTCAGAAACATATACGCTACTTCAGTTAAGTGAACCAGCGTGTACACGCTACTGTGACGAAGTAAAACAGCGTACAGGAAGAAAACTCACAATTTAGTTAGCTTATTCTTCAATTAAGTGCATCAGGACATTATTCATCACATTAACAGTAAACATGTGCAGTAAAACAGAACAGATAAAAAGCCACACACATGAACACCAAGATATAAGGTGGAAACCCAATGTGGGTGAAAACCACCTGCTGCAAGTTGTCTCTATCTTTCTTTAATATGAAACTTCAGTTTACAATCTTTTGTACTGGTGCAGCCTTATACCAGTACGCAGGCTACAACCTGCAGAAGGCTTCAACCTTCTCTCGTTCTCCAAACTTCCTTGGAAGGGAGCTCCAACCCCCTTTGCTCTTGTACTAGCCAAGATACTAGTACGTAGGTGCTGACCTACAATCTTCCTTCTTTCAGATATCACTTTTCATACATTTTCAGACTTGGATATTCCTGAAGCACAACATTACAATCTGAAGACCACAAATCATTCAATTTCCACAACAGATCATTGAAGCATAAAACAACCAAACTTTGAATCACTGAACCACTGAACCCTGTCAATCACCAGTTACCAGAACACAGAGCAGACTACAGAACTCTGCAATAACAGTCAGACCCCACTGTAAACCCAAAATCAAGCTTCAAAAGATATACGCTACTTCAATGAGCAAAACCCGCGTATACACGCTCTTTTACCGAAGCCAACCTGCGTACAGATCTAAAAATAAACTTTCTCAATTTGCAGCTGTACCAGACATTAGTTAGATCCAAAACGTAACATTGCGACAATATGCAGATCTAGAAATACGCATAATCAACCATATCATGATAGTGCATTTCAAACCATTAGATCCCGATCTATCCTTAGATCTAGTCTTCCATCAACCGATGTGATCTCTCCTTGGCTTAGATCAAGCAACCCAGAACCTGCATATCAGATCTCTTTCTCTCTTAGATATTCAAGCCTTGTTGAAAGATAATCTTGCCTAATGATCTTCTTCTCCTTATATAGTCTTAGGCCTAGCTCAATACCAAGAGCCAAAACCATAGTAACACAATACCATCAACTTCAAAACTAGGGATCGACACGCCCGTCGAGACACAATGGTCCGAAATCATAGGCACAACTTCCAAGGACTAACCACCATGGACCAAAGGAACCTTTCCACATACACGCGCTTTTTATGAATCGAACTTGCGTGTACACGCGACTTGGGCTTAACGAAACGGCGTGTATGAGCTTCCTTGGTATGCTGTACTGAGATCTGTCTTCTGATTAAGTTGCCATCACCTGTACCAACCTCTGAGCACCTGTACCATCCTCTGAGAGAGTTGCCATCAAGGACAACACTTGAATCATAATGCCAACAATCTCCCCCTTTGGACTTGATGGCAACCATCACACCAAGTCACTCTCCCCCTTTGACATCAAGGGCAAAGGGCTGTGCTCCCCCTGAGGACATGCTGATATCTCTGTTTGGCTGTGCTGACTGGTGCTCCCCCTGACCGAAGGCCAGATCTGCAAAAGATGTTCTTCAACAAGAACCAAGCCTTATACACCATAAGGGACCTTCCTATCACCAAAAGACTCAATACATACATCCATACTCCCTACCAAGAGGGGACATAACAGAAACAACCAATTATATTACAGCATTCATCCCAGGCATAGTGGGGAAACCAACAAAGGCCGTTACATGACCTTGATACCATAAAAGAGATATGACAAGAGAGATACATGACATAGAGACAACAGATCTAGACCAAGACTTAGGAAAGACACCAGCAGCATCTGATTAAACATCTTGTTAGATCAGCAACCAGAATTTCTTTCTGAGCTCCTTCTCCTGAAACCAACAACCAAAACATCTGAATGCCAACAATGCTTTATGAGACTTTTGAGCTGCTCCCCCTGAACCTGTGCCTGTTGCACTCCCTGAAACTGTGCCTGAAGAATTCTGACATTCCTATTGCTGTTCAGAACTTCAGAGTTTTCCCTTGCTGTTCAGAACTTCATATACGCGTTTTATCCTGTACAAAACAGCGTATGTACGCGGATATTCTTTCTGCAACAAGCGTCCAGCATACACGCGACTTACCCAACATGAATCCGCGTGTATACGCACATATCTCTTCCGTAACCTGCGTATACCAACTTTTCTGTAGAACAAACAAACTTCAACAACAGGATGAAGCATCAACTACTCCCAGCTTTTGTCTGAGATATTCAAAAGTTTCCCTGGGCAGTGGTTTTGTGAGAATATCAGCAACTTGCTCTTTAGAAGGAACATACTCCAACTTGACCTTCTGCTCAAGCACTTGTTCCCGAAGAAAATGGTACTTGATTGGTATGTGCTTGGTCTTTGAGTGCATGACAGGATTCTTTGAAATGCTGATTGCACTTGTATTATCACATAAGATAGAGACAGGTGGAGTGCAAGTGATTTGAAAGTCCTGCAAGGTCTGCATCATCCAAAGAAGTTGTGTGCAACAAGATGCTGCAGCCACATATTCTGCTTCAGCTGTAGATAAGGCAATCGAACTTTGTTTCTTGCTGAACCAAGATACTAATCTGGAACCCATGAAGAAAGCACCTCCACTTGTGCTTTTCCTATCATCCACACTTCCAGCCCAATCTGCATCTGTGTAAGCATGAAGAGTGAGATCAGTATTTCTAGGATACCATAAGCCATAGTTTTGGGTCCCTTGAAGATATTTGAAGATTCTTTTGACTGCCTGAAGATGAGTTTCCTTTGGGTTGGCTTGAAATCTTCCAACCATTCCTACTGCATGTGTAATATCTGGTCGAGTACCTGTCAAATAAAGCAAACTCCCAATCATGGATCTATAAGTGGGTTGGTGGACTGCTGCTGATTCATCATTTGCACTGAGGCTGCATCCTGTAACCATGGGTGTACATACTGGCTTTGACTCTTCCATGCCATACTTCTTCAAGATCTGCTTGAGGTATTTGGTTTGAGACAAGAAGATACCTCCTTTACTTTGTTGGATTTGCAATCCAAGAAAATATGTCAATTCTCCAAGAAGTGACATTTCGAATTCTTTCTGCATAACCACGGCAAAGTTTTGACTCATGGTCTCTTCATTGCTGCCAAAAATAATATCATCTACATAAACAACAAGAATTAGCAATTTGTTATTTTCAACTTTTATATAGAGATTGCTATCTGCTGATCCTTTTGAAAAGCCTTGTTGGTGAAGATATTTGTCCAACCGATAGTACCAAGCCCTTGGAGCTTGTTTGAGCCCATAGAGTGCCTTTTTCAATCTGCATACAAGGTTTGGATCATTTCCAAGAATGAACCCATCTGGCTGCTCAATATATACTTCTTCTTCTAAGTCTCCATTCAGGAAGGCTGATTTCACGTCCATTTGAAATACCTTGAAGTTTTGAAAGCTTGAGAGAGCAAGGAACATTCGGATGGCCTCTAGTCTTGCCACAGGAGCAAAGGTCTCTTCAAAATCTATTCCTTCTTGCTGTGCATACCCTTTACAAACAAGTCTGGCCTTGTTTCTAATTACTTCTCCATTTTCATTTAACTTATTCTTGAAGACCCATTTTGTTCCTATTACATTCTTATCTTTTGGTCTAGGAACTAATTCCCAAGTGTTGTTCCTTTCGATTTGCTCAAGTTCTTCATCCATTGCTTTGACCCAACATTCATCTTTGCATGCTTCTTTCACATTTTGTGGTTCAATGGAGGAGAGTAGAGCCAAGTAGCTTGAAGCTTCTGCAAGTGTCCTTCTTGTTTGTACTCCTGCTTCTTTCTGCCCCACAATCTGAGTTTCTGGATGATTCTTTTGGACATATCTGGATGGAGTCTTCTCTTCTATTCTTGTCTGCTCCACTGGTTCTTCTTGAGATTCTTCTTCTTCTTGAGGTTCTTCTTCTTCATCATTTCGCCTTTGAGAGTAACCTTCATCTTCTTCAATGTCTTCATGATGAACTTGCCTAGGAATATATCCCTTCTCATCAACCACTATATCAATACTGTCAACAATTCTGCCAAGTCTTTTATTGTAGCACTTGTATGCTTTGCTATGTGGAGAATAACCAAGAAGAATGCCCTCATCTGCTCTAGGTTCAAGTTTGCCAAGTTGCTCATCAGTGTTCTTAATATAACATTTGCTCCCAAAGATTTTGAAATGCTTCACGGAAGGAGTTTTACCACTCCAAAGCTCATGAGGTGTTTGAGTGCTGTTTACTCGGACATTTGTTTTGTTAAGAATGATAACAGCAGCATGTGCAGCTTCACCCCAGAAGGTTGCAGGAGTACCTGATTCATCGAGCATAGCACGAGCCATTTGTTGGATAGTTCTGTTCATTCTTTCCACAACCCCATTTTGCTGAGGAGTTCTAGCTGTAGAGAATTCTCTTCTTATCCCATGTTCATCGCAGAAATCGAAAAATTCATTTGATGTGAACTCCCCACCTCTGTCAGATCTGAGGCACTTAATTTTGTGTCCTGATTCATTTTCAGCCAATGCTTTGAAGGATTTGAATTTTTCGAATGCTTCATCTTTGTGCTTCATAAGCCCTAACCAAACAAACCTTGAGAAATCATCAATGAATAATATCAGATATTCTTCTCCTCGAGGTGTCCTTTTCCTAAATGGACCACATACATCTGTATGGACTAGCTCAAGAGGCAAGCTAGCTGATCCTTCCTTCTCTGGAAAGTTAGTTCTGGTTTGCTTTCCAAACTGACAAGATTTGCATATGGTGTTATCTGGAATTTTGATATCATCGCGAACTGCCTGATATTTGCATGCTTTCCTTATTTGTGAGAAGCTTAGATGTCCCAACCTTCGATGCCATAACCAGTGCTCTTCATCCTTGCTAAGATAGCATTGTTGTTGTCCTTCTTCAAATATGTACAGATTATTTGGAGTTCTTTTGCCTTTGAGAACTGTTTTACCTGTATCAAGATCACGAACAAGACATCCATTCGATCTGAAAATAACTTCGGTTTTTTGATCACACATCTGGCTGACACTTAGAAGATTATGCTTCAATCCATCAACATACAAAACATTTCCAGCCTTAACCTTTTCTTTCAAAGGAGCAATACCTTTTCCTTTTATAGTTGCAGGAGTATCATTTCCAAAAGAAACTTTCTTTCCCTTTTCTAAAGTAGAATAAGATTCGAGTTTTTCTTTATCACCTGTCATATGTTTCGAACATCCACTGTCAATGTACCATAGATTTTCCTGTCCTTCTGCATAAAACGCTATCCCACATCTTTCTGTCTGAGGTTCTTTTATTCTCCATTTTTTGGTGCTCGTGGCTTGTTCCTTTTTCTCCTGAAACCTGCTCCTGCATTCAGACTCTTTATGACCAAAATTATTGCAAATAGAACATTCAACTTCATTTTCAAGAACCGAAAAGTTGTTATAGGTCCTCTTTGTAATCCCTGTCATACTTCTTTGTTTTTGAGCTTCCCTAGTCATGATTGTTTTATATGCAACACATTGAGCTGCTTTGTGACCAAAGTTATGGCAAGAAAAGCATTGTCCATTGAAGAAGCTTCTGCGGTTATTGAATCTACCAGCCAACTGATTGTAATTTCTATTTTCATCTATTCTTGTGCCAAACTGAGAAGATTTTACCTGTGGTTGGTTGTAGCTTTTGTTCACCCTTAAGAAGGATTGTCCCTGATAGTTTCTGTTTGTAATTCGTCCCTGCTTTACCTGATTATCTTCATTGTTCTTCTGCTCATTTCTTCTTGCTGCATCAAGATAACTTTTTGAGGTGGATGCTTGAGAGGTTTCTCCATTATAGCCCAAACCTGTCTTGTTTAGAGGAGACCGCTGCACATTGATAATCTCATCCAAAGTTTCAGATCCTTTGACAAACTTAAGATTAATAGTTTTTGTTTTCTCAATTTCTTTTCTGAGACCAACAATTTCACCTTCTAGTTTTTCAAGATGTTTTTCCTTTTCATCAATTTGAAATTGCAAAGTATCAATGATCACACTCTTTTCTTCTATACATCTCTTGAGTCTAGTAATTTCATTATAGAGATTATCCACATCTACAGCATCCTCATAATCATCATCTTCAAATGCCATTAATAGCTTATATTTATTACCTTGTTCATCTTCATCACTGTTTGATAAGCCATCACTATCTTCATGGGTGTAGTAGCTTTTCTTATTTGCACTTTGTTTCTTATTCCATCTAGCAGGTTCTTTTCCTTTATCCTTATTAGGACATTTTGCAGCATAATGACCTACTCTTCCACAAGCAAAGCATTTGAAAGGTAGCTTACCTCTGAACCTTCCAGCACCCCTTTGAAGATTTCTGACAAAGTTTGATTCTTCTTCCTCTTCTTCTGGAACATGGCCTGCTTCATAGTAATCTTCTTTTCTTGATGCCTTAAAAGCAGCTTCCCTTCTGTCTGATGGACCTCCCTTTCTCATTTCATAAGCAGTTAGAATTCCATGTAGCTGAGACATAGTGAGAACTTTGAGATTTTCCTTTTCTTCTATTGCAGATACTTTAGATTCAAACTTGGGGGATAATGATCTTAGAATCTTTTGAACTACTATAGTCTCTTTTATTTCTTCACCCAGATTTTTCATACAATTAACAATCTCATCTACCCGAAGAAAATAATTAGCCACACTTTCATCATTATACATCTTGAGGGTCTCATATTGAATCCTGAGAGTTTGAAGTTTAGCTTGCTTTACCTGTTCATCTCCTTCATAGCTAGTGATCATTTTGTCCCATATCTCTTTTGCTGATTTGAAGTGCATGACCTTCATGAATTCTGTTTGAGATATACTTCCTAATAGAGTACTGACTGCTTTTGCATTTGTTTCATATGCCTTTTTCTCAGCTGGATCTGTAGGAGTAGCTGAAGGAAAAACATAGCCTGTTTCTACAATGTCCCAAACTTCTGTACCAAGAGATTGAAGATATGCAGTAACTCTTACCTTCCAATAATTGAAATTTGTTCCATCAAAAACCGGTGGCCTGATTGATGCTTCTTTCTCGTAGTTGCTCATGATGAATGATCTTCCTTCAAGCGATCAAGCTTCTCTGAAGGACCGGCTCCGATACCAATTGTTGGAAATAATACTGAGAGGGGGGGTGAATCAGTATTATCAGATTAATCAAACTTTTTAAATGCTCAGAAACATATACGCTACTTCAGTTAAGTGAACCAGCGTGTACACGCTACTGTGACGAAGTAAAACAGCGTATAAGAAGAAAACTCACAATTTAGTTAGCTTATTCTTCAATTAAGTGCATCAGGACATTATTCATCACATTAACAGTAAACATGTGCAGTAAAACAGAACAGATAAAAAGCCACACACATGAACACCAAGATATAAGGTGGAAACCCAATGTGGGTGAAAACCACCTGCTGCAAGTTGTCTCTATCTTTCTTTAATATGAAACTTCAGTTTACAATCTTTTGTACTGGTGCAGCCTTATACCAGTACGCAGGCTACAACCTGCAGAAGGCTTCAACCTTCTCTCGTTCTCCAAACTTCCTTGGAAGGGAGCTCCAACCCCCTTTGCTCTTGTACTAGCCAAGATACTAGTACGTAGGTGCTGACCTACAATCTTCCTTCTTTCAGATATCACTTTTCATACATTTTCAGACTTGGATATTCCTGAAGCACAACATTACAATCTGAAGACCACAAATCATTCAATTTCCACAACAGATCATTGAAGCATAAAACAACCAAACTTTGAATCACTGAACCACTGAACCCTGTCAATCACCAGTTACCAGAACACAGAGCAGACTACAGAACTCTGCAATAACAGTCAGACCCCACTGTAAACCCAAAATCAAGCTTCAAAAGATATACGCTACTTCAATGAGCAAAACCCGCGTATACACGCTCTTTTACCGAAGCCAACCTGCGTACAGATCTAAAAATAAACTTTCTCAATTTGCAGCTGTACCAGACATTAGTTAGATCCAAAACGTAACATTGCGACAATATGCAGATCTAGAAATACGCATAATCAACCATATCATGATAGTGCATTTCAAACCATTAGATCCCGATCTATCCTTAGATCTAGTCTTCCATCAACCGATGTGATCTCTCCTTGGCTTAGATCAAGCAACCCAGAACCTGCATATCAGATCTCTTTCTCTCTTAGATATTCAAGCCTTGTCGAAAGATGATCTTGCCTAATGATCTTCTTCTCCTTATATAGTCTTAGGCCTAGCTCAATACCAAGAGCCAAAACCATAGTAACACAATACCATCAACTTCAAAACTAGGGATCGACACGCCCGTCGAGACACAATGGTCCGAAATCATAGGCACAACTTCCAAGGACTAACCACCATGGACCAAAGGAACCTTTCCACATACACGCGCTTTTTATGAATCGAACTTGCGTGTACACGCGACTTGGGCTTAACGAAACGGCGTGTATGAGCTTCCTTGGTATGCTGTACTGAGATCTGTCTTCTGATTAAGTTGCCATCACCTGTACCAACCTCTGAGCACCTGTACCATCCTCTGAGTGAGTTGCCATCAAGGACAACACTTGAATCATAATGCCAACAATCTCCCCCTTTGGACTTGATGGCAACCATCACACCAAGTCACTCTCCCCCTTTGACATCAAGGGCAAAGGGCTGTGCTCCCCCTGAGGACATGCTGATATCTCTGTTTGGCTGTGCTGACTGGTGCTCCCCCTGACCGAAGGCCAGATCTGCAAAAGATGTTCTTCAACAAGAACCAAGCCTTATACACCATAAGGGACCTTCCTATCACCAAAAGACTCAATACATACATCCATACTCCCTACCAAGAGGGGACATAACAGAAACAACCAATTATATTACAGCATTCATCCCAGGCATAGTGGGGAAACCAACAAAGGCCGTTACATGACCTTGATACCATAAAAGAGATATGACAAGAGAGATACATGACATAGAGACAACAGATCTAGACCAAGACTTAGGAAAGACACCAGCAGCATCTGATTAAACATCTTGTTAGATCAGCAACCAGAATTTCTTTCTGAGCTCCTTCTCCTGAAACCAACAACCAAAACATCTGAATGCCAACAATGCTTTATGAGACTTTTGAGCTGCTCCCCCTGAACCTGTGCCTGTTGCACTCCCTGAAACTGTGCCTGAAGAATTCTGACATTCCTATTGTTGTTCAGAACTTCAGAGTTTTCCCTTGCTGTTCAGAACTTCATATACGCGTTTTATCCTGTACAAAACAGCGTATGTACGCGGATATTCTTTCTGCAACAAGCGTCCAGCATACACGCGACTTACCCAACATGAATCCGCGTGTATACGCACATATCTCTTCCGTAACCTGCGTATACCAACTTTTCTGTAGAACAAACAAACTTCAACAACAGGATGAAGCATCAACTACTCCCAGCTTTTGTCTGAGATATTCAAAAGTTTCCCTGGGCAGTGGTTTTGTGAGAATATCAGCAACTTGCTCTTTAGAAGGAACATACTCCAACTTGACCTTCTGCTCAAGCACTTGTTCCCGAAGAAAATGGTACTTGATTGGTATGTGCTTGGTCTTTGAGTGCATGACAGGATTCTTTGAAATGCTGATTGCACTTGTATTATCACATAAGATAGAGACAGGTGGAGTGCAAGTGATTTGAAAGTCCTGCAAGGTCTGCATCATCCAAAGAAGTTGTGTGCAACAAGATGCTGCAGCCACATATTCTGCTTCAGCTGTAGATAAGGCAATCGAACTTTGTTTCTTGCTGAACCAAGATACTAATCTGGAACCCATGAAGAAAGCACCTCCACTTGTGCTTTTCCTATCATCCACACTTCCAGCCCAATCTGCATCTGTGTAAGCATGAAGAGTGAGATCAGTATTTCTAGGATACCATAAGCCATAGTTTTGGGTCCCTTGAAGATATTTGAAGATTCTTTTGACTGCCTGAAGATGAGTTTCCTTTGGGTTGGCTTGAAATCTTCCAACCATTCCTACTGCATGTGTAATATCTGGTCGAGTACCTGTCAAATAAAGCAAACTCCCAATCATGGATCTATAAGTGGGTTGGTGGACTGCTGCTGATTCATCATTTGCACTGAGGCTGCATCCTGTAACCATGGGTGTACATACTGGCTTTGACTCTTCCATGCCATACTTCTTCAAGATCTGCTTGAGGTATTTGGTTTGAGACAAGAAGATACCTCCTTCACTTTGTTGGATTTGCAATCCAAGAAAATATGTCAATTCTCCAAGAAGTGACATTTCGAATTCTTTCTGCATAACCAAGGCAAAGTTTTGACTCATGGTCTCTTCATTGCTGCCAAAAATAATATCATCTACATAAACAACAAGAATTAGCAATTTGTTATTTTCAACTTTTATATAGAGATTGCTATCTGCTGATCCTTTTGAAAAGCCTTGTTGGTGAAGATATTTGTCCAACCGATAGTACCAAGCCCTTGGAGCTTGTTTGAGCCCATAGAGTGCCTTTTTCAATCTGCATACAAGGTTTGGATCATTTCCAAGAATGAACCCATCTGGCTGCTCAATATATACTTCTTCTTCTAAGTCTCCATTCAGGAAGGCTGATTTTACGTCCATTTGAAATACCTTGAAGTTTTGAAAGCTTGAGAGAGCAAGGAACATTCGGATGGCCTCTAGTCTTGCCACAGGAGCAAAGGTCTCTTCAAAATCTATTCCTTCTTGCTGTGCATACCCTTTACAAACAAGTCTGGCCTTGTTTCTAATTACTTCTCCATTTTCATTTAACTTATTCTTGAAGACCCATTTTGTTCCTATTACATTCTTATCTTTTGGTCTAGGAACTAATTCCCAAGTGTTGTTCCTTTCGATTTGCTCAAGTTCTTCATCCATTGCTTTGACCCAACATTCATCTTTGCATGCTTCTTTCACATTTTGTGGTTCAATGGAGGAGAGTAGAGCCAAGTAGCTTGAAGCTTCTGCAAGTGTCCTTCTTGTTTGTACTCCTGCTTCTTTCTGCCCCACAATCTGAGTTTCTGGATGATTCTTTTGGACATATCTGGATGGAGTCTTCTCTTCTATTCTTGTCTGCTCCACTGGTTCTTCTTGAGATTCTTCTTCTTCTTGAGGTTCTTCTTCTTCATCATTTCGCCTTTGAGAGTAACCTTCATCTTCTTCAATGTCTTCATGATGAACTTGCCTAGGAATATATCCCTTCTCATCAACCACTATATCAATACTGTCAACAATTCTGCCAAGTCTTTTATTGTAGCACTTGTATGCTTTGCTATGTGGAGAATAACCAAGAAGAATGCCCTCATCTGCTCTAGGTTCAAGTTTGCCAAGTTGCTCATCAGTGTTCTTAATATAACATTTGCTCCCAAAGATTTTGAAATGCTTCACGGAAGGAGTTTTACCACTCCAAAGCTCATGAGGTGTTTGAGTGCTGTTTACTCGGACATTTGTTTTGTTAAGAATGATAACAGCAGCATGTGCAGCTTCACCCCAGAAGGTTGCAGGAGTACCTGATTCATCGAGCATAGCACGAGCCATTTGTTGGATAGTTCTGTTCATTCTTTCCACAACCCCATTTTGCTGAGGAGTTCTAGCTGTAGAGAATTCTCTTCTTATCCCATGTTCATCGCAGAAATCGAAAAATTCATTTGATGTGAACTCCCCACCTCTGTCAGATCTGAGGCACTTAATTTTGTGTCCTGATTCATTTTCAGCCAATGCTTTGAAGGATTTGAATTTTTCGAATGCTTCATCTTTGTGCTTCATAAGCCCTAACCAAACAAACCTTGAGAAATCATCAATGAATAATATCAGATATTCTTCTCCTCGAGGTGTCCTTTTCCTAAATGGACCACATACATCTGTATGGACTAGCTCAAGAGGCAAGCTAGCTGATCCTTCCTTCTCTGGAAAGTTAGTTCTGGTTTGCTTTCCAAACTGACAAGATTTGCATATGGTGTTGTCTGGAATTTTGATATCTGGGAGATCGCGAACTGCCTGATATTTGCATGCTTTCCTTATTTGTGAGAAGCTTAGATGTCCCAACCTTCGATGCCATAACCAGTGCTCTTCATCCTTGCTAAGATAGCATTGTTGTTGTCCTTCTTCAAATATGTACAGATTATTTGGAGTTCTTTTGCCTTTGAGAACTGTTTTACCTGTATCAAGATCACGAACAAGACATCCATTCGATCTGAAAATAACTTCGGTTTTTTGATCACACATCTGGCTGACACTTAGAAGATTATGCTTCAATCCATCAACATACAAAACATTTCCAGCCTTAACCTTTTCTTTCAAAGGAGCAATACCTTTTCCTTTTATAGTTGCAGGAGTATCATTTCCAAAAGAAACTTTCTTTCCCTTTTCTAAAGTAGAATAAGATTCGAGTTTTTCTTTATCACCTGTCATATGTTTCGAACATCCACTGTCAATGTACCATAGATTTTCCTGTCCTTCTGCATAAAACGCTATCCCACATCTTTCTGTCTGAGGTTCTTTTATTCTCCATTTTTTGGTGCTCGTGGCTTGTTCCTTTTTCTCCTGAAACCTGCTCCTGCATTCAGACTCTTTATGACCAAAATTATTGCAAATAGAACATTCAACTTCATTTTCAAGAACTGAAAAGTTGTTATAGGTCCTCTTTGTAATCCCTGTCATACTTCTTTGTTTTTGAGCTTCCCTAGTCATGATTGTTTTATATGCAACACATTGAGCTGCTTTGTGACCAAAGTTATGGCAAGAAAAGCATTGTCCATTGAAGAAGCTTCTGCGGTTATTGAATCTACCAGCCAACTGATTGTAATTTCTATTTTCATCTATTCTTGTGCCAAACTGAGAAGATTTTACCTGTGGTTGGTTGTAGCTTTTGTTCACCCTTAAGAAGGATTGTCCCTGATAGTTTCTGTTTGTAATTCGTCCCTGCTTTACCTGATTATCTTCATTGTTCTTCTGCTCATTTCTTCTTGCTGCATCAAGATAACTTTTTGAGGTGGATGCTTGAGAGGTTTCTCCATTATAGCCCAAACCTGTCTTGTTTAGAGGAGACCGCTGCACATTGATAATCTCATCCAAAGTTTCAGATCCTTTGACAAACTTAAGATTAATAGTTTTTGTTTTCTCAATTTCTTTTCTGAGACCAACAATTTCACCTTCTAGTTTTTCAAGATGTTTTTCCTTTTCATCAATTTGAAATTGCAAAGTATCAATGATCACACTCTTTTCTTCTATACATCTCTTGAGTCTAGTAATTTCATTATAGAGATTATCCACATCTACAGCATCCTCATAATCATCATCTTCAAATGCCATTAATAGCTTATATTTATTACCTTGTTCATCTTCATCACTGTTTGATAAGCCATCACTATCTTCATGGGTGTAGTAGCTTTTCTTATTTGCACTTTGTTTCTTATTCCATCTAGCAGGTTCTTTTCCTTTATCCTTATTAGGACATTTTGCAGCATAATGACCTACTCTTCCACAAGCAAAGCATTTGAAAGGTAGCTTACCTCTGAACCTTCCAGCACCCCTTTGAAGATTTCTGACAAAGTTTGATTCTTCTTCCTCTTCTTCTGGAACATGGCCTGCTTCATAGTAATCTTCTTTTCTTGATGCCTTAAAAGCAGCTTCCCTTCTGTCTGATGGACCTCCCTTTCTCATTTCATAAGCAGTTAGAATTCCATGTAGCTGAGACATAGTGAGAACTTTGAGATTTTCCTTTTCTTCTATTGCAGATACTTTAGATTCAAACTTGGGGGATAATGATCTTAGAATCTTTTGAACTACTATAGTCTCTTTTATTTCTTCACCCAGATTTTTCATACAATTAACAATCTCATCTACCCGAAGAAAATAATTAGCCACACTTTCATCATTATACATCTTGAGGGTCTCATATTGAATCCTGAGAGTTTGAAGTTTAGCTTGCTTTACCTGTTCATCTCCTTCATAGCTAGTGATCATTTTGTCCCATATCTCTTTTGCTGATTTGAAGTGCATGACCTTCATGAATTCTGTTTGAGATATACTTCCTAATAGAGTACTGACTGCTTTTGCATTTGTTTCATATGCCTTTTTCTCAGCTGGATCTGTAGGAGTAGCTGAAGGAAAAACATAGCCTGTTTCTACAATGTCCCAAACTTCTGTACCAAGAGATTGAAGATATGCAGTAACTCTTACCTTCCAATAATTGAAATTTGTTCCATCAAAAACCGGTGGCCTGATTGATGCTTCTTTCTCGTAGTTGCTCATGATGAATGATCTTCCTTCAAGCGATCAAGCTTCTCTGAAGGACCGGCTCCGATACCAATTGTTGGAAATAATACTGAGAGGGGGGGTGAATCAGTATTATCTGATTAATCAAACTTTTTAAATGCTCAGAAACATATACGCTACTTCAGTTAAGTGAACCAACGTGTACACGCTACTGTGACGAAGTAAAACAGCGTACAGGAAGAAAACTCACAATTTAGTTAGCTTATTCTTCAATTAAGTGCATCAGGACATTATTCATCACATTAACAGTAAACATGTGCAGTAAAACAGAACAGATAAAAAGCCACACACATGAACACCAAGATATAAGGTGGAAACCCAATGTGGGTGAAAACCACCTGCTGCAAGTTGTCTCTATCTTTCTTTAATATGAAACTTCAGTTTACAATCTTTTGTACTGGTGCAGCCTTATACCAGTACGCAGGCTACAACCTGCAGAAGGCTTCAACCTTCTCTCGTTCTCCAAACTTCCTTGGAAGGGAGCTCCAACCCCCTTTGCTCTTGTACTAGCCAAGATACTAGTACGTAGGTGCTGACCTACAATCTTCCTTCTTTCAGATATCACTTTTCATACATTTTCAGACTTGGATATTCCTGAAGCACAACATTACAATCTGAAGACCACAAATCATTCAATTTCCACAACAGATCATTGAAGCATAAAACAACCAAACTTTGAATCACTGAACCACTGAACCCTGTCAATCACCAGTTACCAGAACACAGAGCAGACTACAGAACTCTGCAATAACAGTCAGACCCCACTGTAAACCCAAAATCAAGCTTCAAAAGATATACGCTACTTCAATGAGCAAAACCCGCGTATACACGCTCTTTTACCGAAGCCAACCTGCGTACAGATCTAAAAATAAACTTTCTCAATTTGCAGCTGTACCAGACATTAGTTAGATCCAAAACGTAACATTGCGACAATATGCAGATCTAGAAATACGCATAATCAACCATATCATGATAGTGCATTTCAAACCATTAGATCCCGATCTATCCTTAGATCTAGTCTTCCATCAACCGATGTGATCTCTCCTTGGCTTAGATCAAGCAACCCAGAACCTGCATATCAGATCTCTTTCTCTCTTAGATATTCAAGCCTTGTTGAAAGATAATCTTGCCTAATGATCTTCTTCTCCTTATATAGTCTTAGGCCTAGCTCAATACCAAGAGCCAAAACCATAGTAACACAATACCATCAACTTCAAAACTAGGGATCGACACGCCCGTCGAGACACAATGGTCCGAAATCATAGGCACAACTTCCAAGGACTAACCACCATGGACCAAAGGAACCTTTCCACATACACGCGCTTTTTATGAATCGAACTTGCGTGTACACGCGACTTGGGCTTAACGAAACGGCGTGTATGAGCTTCCTTGGTATGCTGTACTGAGATCTGTCTTCTGATTAAGTTGCCATCACCTGTACCAACCTCTGAGCACCTGTACCATCCTCTGAGAGAGTTGCCATCAAGGACAACACTTGAATCATAATGCCAACAATTCTTTTTTCAATGAAGATGATAGGTGGTGTCCGCATGGGGTAGCTCAAGTGGCAATGGTCGTGGAAATGAAGTCTCACCGAACCGGAGATCTTGGGTTCGATTCTTGTGCTACCCTCCCTGGAAATGGGGTGAATAACAGACATGTAAAAACTGGAAAATGAGAAGGTCCCACCTAAGCTTACAAAAAAAAAAAAAAAAAAAAAGATGATAGGTGGTATTTTATATGCATGGTTAAGCCTAAGATAAGCCATGTTTTCTACATAAGAAAGTTATATTAAGTTATATCCATGAAAATGAAAGGAAGATGACATTGCATGTTTCCTCGTATAGCTAACCATCGCTCAATAACATTGGATGCTTCTCCACCTCATTCATTACATCATTGCTTAAGAACCTTGGATGCTTCTCCATTTTTTTTGACATCATGTATTGATTATGTTGTTGTTGGAGGTTTTACACTAAGTTTTTCAACATCGAGCTTACTAGGGCTTGCACCACCGGGGTTATTAGTAAGAATCTCATGAGGTTTGCATAGCCATGATTATTAGAATCAAAATAGTAGGATTTGCACTAAAAAACAGTTCATAGAGATTTCCTGCTGGGGAGAAAATCACAAGTTCAACTTCTGTAGTGCAGAGCACCGAGAGCTCGTAAGCTTTCTTCAGCAATCCACCTACGTTTGGAAAATGTAGCCTGCCTGCTGGCGATGTTCTCAATCCTCTTCCTCTACATCTTTCCCCTCACTATTCTTGTATGTCCTCTTTCGTTTTTCCCTCCAAACAAACCCTCTCAAATTGAGAAAGCAAAACAACTCACTCGATGAGAATCCGAATCCAATTATCGCTTCTAACAATAACCCAATACGATACCAGAAGTGATTACACAAAACCTCATTGACTCTTCATTTGTTTGGAAAAGAGCCAAGCATATACTTCTGACGAGGGTTTCCGTATCAAGTCTGGCTCGCAGGACGTCGCTTAGTCAATTGCGAGAAAAGTTTTCCACCTGCCTGTCACATACGGTTTGTCACACTATATATTAAAATCAGGGACAATCCTTTCTCGGAGTGGACATTCATTGGAGGCCTATGCAAGTTGGGTATGGTGGATGAGGCAGTGAATCAACTGGCGATAATGATTAGAAAGGGTCTCTCACCCACATATGCTCTGTACTATTCACTCATCAAAGCTTGCTGCAAATCAAAGAAAGTTCAAGCCGCTGCCCAGATACTGAACAAAATGCTTAGGGAACGTGTTGTTCCAAGTCATGCAAGTTTTATCTATGGCATGCATCATCTTGGGAAGGTAGGAAAAAAAATTGAGGCATAAAAAGTTCTTGAAGAAGTGATAGATCGTAAATCCTCTGTACATGTTAAAGTATACACAGAAGTAATGTATGCTCTATTTCAGACCAGTGAAGTGGAAAAATCATTACAATTAGAAGGCAAAATATAGAAGAGCTTGTGAAACTAACTTTTTGACTCTGTAAAACAGTGTTTCTCTAAGGGAAAAATTGATGAGGTATCCAAGATTTTAGAAGGCATAAACCAAAGATATCTGGTACAAGGTATTACATTATGAAAAAATTGAAATGGTCAGATTTATTGTTTTTCCAAGGAGACCACTCTTGCTTGAAGGAATGGAGAGGGCTCTACTCGTAAGAAAGTACTGAACCAAGACCATTGTCAAAAAATGTTGAACCAAGAGTATTGTTAAAAAGCAATGTTGCTTAGTTGCATGAAAATTTGATTGTCCAAAATTTAATTTTGGACTCTTTGCTGGCAAAATTTCATATAAAGGTATGCCCTTTTGCCTTATAACATGATGATTTTAATGAAAATGGAGGAAGGGAATCAACTTCAGAGAATCAAATGAAGTTAAAAAATATTAGATTATCAATTGTAATCCATAGGAAGGGAGGAAAATAAAGGGTATGGTTGTGCTTAGCCTGAAACGTTTGCCTCTCATTTGAGAACTTTTCAAAAACTCAACTTTATTTCTGAATCTATAAACACAACTCTAAGTTTACATCTCAATTTACAGGTAAAGATTCGGTTTAAAGCAAATCTAAAAATAAGAATAAGCAAATCCAGAACTAAGAATTTGAAGCATTATTATTGTGGCAGAGCAAGGCAACTAAAATTTGAGTGTGTGGGAACAAAGTGGGATCTAGAACATGGAAAACTCACCAAAAAAAACAACAAATATTGTGGAAAGCGGAAAAGAGGAAAAAGAGCATCATTCCTTTGTTAATTCTCATACATAATACAAATTAGATGCATGGTGTGAAGGAAAATGAAATTTACAAATTAGATGCATATGACCATAACATGGGATGTCCCCCAACTTTAAATTTTGCATCATGCAGACATCAGGTAGCAAGCCAAGGAGCATCTCGAGCTGTTCAGGACATTTCTGTACCTTCCCCCCCCCCCCCCCCGCGACAAATCCTGAATCCTGGATATAGGAGTTGCAAATAAAGTATGGAGCTTCTTGAAAAAAAATGTTAGCAATGGGTACTAATGCTAGTTTTAACTTTAACCTGCTTGCAATGAATACTCGGCAAATCCAAGTGTATCTTGAGGTAAAATTTGTTGACAATAGAACAGGATGGTTTTCCTGCTGTTGATACAAATGGCTATTGCTGTTAAGCCTAATTTTAACTATGATATGTTGCCAGAAGACATGTCCCCAAAATTTGGACAAATCCCTCAGACCATAGGATGTGTTCCTCAATCCCAGGTATGCATCCTCCTACAACATGGCATAGAGCAAAATATGCTTAACAGAAGTAGTCATTCACATCAATAGCAGGAAAACCATCCTGATGTGTTTCCAACAAAACATTATCTTGTGATACCCTACACACCACCATATTGGGTAAAAATGTAAAACTAGCATGTGTACCCCCAATGCCAACATTTTTTTCAAGAAGTTCCAAACCATAGCAGACAAGACTCTAGATACTAAAATGACAAGAAAAGTTTACAAAACTTTGAGAATTGTCAAGCCTGTTTCAGACTCTCAGATATCTAGTGGGCTATGCCTGTCCATGAATGCACGTGAGAGACCAATAATATACAAGAAGGCAATGAAACAATCACAAAAGCACCTACACTCAAAATTCCATTCTGGAAAGAAGGAAAAGACTCACTAAGGATACCAAGGGGTGCAAAATTCTAGATGTGAGGAATAGCAGTTACTGAGGAATACGGTTCATCTATTCTTACTGTTACAGATAATGCATTTACCAGATTGACTCAAGGTCTATTTCCTAGTGTCATGGAACACTGTGTTTTGATGATGGCTTTTGGTCTTGTTCCCATGGAACTGTAGTTGCATCTGGCTTAATCAATATGAAAGGGCTGCCCTGTGCACGATTAGGAAGAAGTTTCCTTTCTTTCTCCTCTGGGTTATGTTTCAAAATTATAACCATCAGCTATCGTCATGTTGAAGGGATCACACACCTTTCAAGCAGAGCCCATTTTTCTGCAGGATTGTCCATAGGCATTGTTGCAGGTAACACCCCTTCATACAGAAGCCAGTTTTCCACAGAGGAATGGTGGCTGTTCAGTGACTCAGGGACTCTCTGTGCAGTCACAAGTAGTATCAGCATTATAACATATCCTTTCAGAATTCAAGTATATCTTCTCACTGGAAAGAAAAACAACCTCACTTCAGAAACAACAAACAGTGTAGATTAGGGTGAAATTTGTGATCTATGATCTTCCTGATATATGCCATTCCCTTTCTAATCTTGATGACATTTTACAGGTCTGTATGAGCAGAAAGAGTTCTCTCAGTGCTTAATCATTTTGAATTTTTATGGCTTCTCATGTTGGTCCCCATGTGAGTATCAGTTAATACTGCTGTCAAATTGTATAAAACAGATAGACAGGAGGACTGAACACAGAAGGTCTACATAAACCAGTTTTGCAGTGCTTCCTTTTGCTATTCATAAACAACTTGCACTGTGGGAATGTACTACCTGCAAGGTTGCGTTGTTTGTTTCATGAAAGGCTGGCCGCTAAATGGCATTGGGAGCCCAGTTGTTTACTTTCCAAGTTAGTCATTCCTATCAGATTTACTTTGGCTAAATATCGTAAGTTAACACCCCATCTTTTGTGTCACATGAAGTTGAAGTTGAATCTTTAGAGTAACAATATTCTCCAAGCTTGTTTCTTTTGTTCAACAAAATAGATTTCTAAGTTTATTGTTCTTTGTGTCACTGGCCCATAGTAAGGTTGCTTATTTAAATAATTTATTCAAATTATCATTTCTGTTATTAAACAAAAAATATTGTATAGCCCAGAATTGGGCCCACTGGAGTTCATTCCCCTGTTAGGTCAACATAAAACCTTTGTTGCATAGATCAATGGGCCATGCAACATTGGGCATATCATTTTTTAAATTTCAACTACAGAGTCTCATAATCAACTAGAAGAAAAATCAAGTCTATCTTTCAATTGCTTGAACCAGGACTATATCACGGATATTGCAGCAATAAAAGAAATAATTCCAGTCTATAGAAAGGTAGCATAGTAATAACATACTTGAGTTTTCGGGGTGCTTCAAACAATCTCGTCCTAAAGATAGGATTCCAGGTTGTTTGCAGATTTTAATTGGTGAGGTTGGCTCTAATTTTGGAACTTTGTTGGCTCTGCTGCAGGTATCATTTTGCCCCAAATCTTCGCCAAGCCTTTTTCATGGACTCACTAAAGGACTCTCATTTTCTGCATCCTTCATATGAGTAAACCTTCGACCCAGCACTGGTTTTCAATACAAACTTTCAAAGAGAGAAACTGGCAGTTTGGAGCAGGTTACAAGACCTCCTTCTATAATGAACAGAGATGACCCCGGAATGTGGCAAAAGTTCTCCCCTTCAGCCGGTGCTAAAGAAAACAAAGAGCTTCTCTCTGAAATCTCTAACGGCGTGCTTGGATGGCCTAATCTGACCAAAACTACAAAAATGTACCATGAGTTTTCCTCTACGTTGTTATATTGTGAAGGATAGTGTTTCCCTCAATTACTAACCGTTCCAATAGCCCCTGCTTCCTGATCCATTAGTTTTGACTTCTCCAGACACTAAAGAGCATTAACGATTCTATTCCATTACACAAAGATGAGCTGGAAGGGAAAACCCTTCGGAGCACAGTATTTCATGTTGAGGTATCAAATTCTTGGCTCCATGGAAATAGAAACCGCATGAAGATATCTACGAACCACTTGAACATCAAAAATGTTCAGTCTCAAAACTCTGAAGTAAATTTGTAAAGAATGTAGCATTAGCTTTCTTGGCTTAGTGAAATCCCTAATTTTCTATCCTATTTGCTTGTCTTAAAAATCTCACGAAAACCTGTAAAGATTGTGCCATTGTGTACGCTTAGCCTCTAAAAGCCCTAGCTTTCTATCTTCTATCTTCTTCTGTGTAATTTGAATAGAATACCATCAAATACCAGAATTATCAATTCCCATTCTCCAAAACTTTTAAATGTGCGGAACTGAGACAGAAATCATTCAATCAAACCACTCGAAATGCATCTGAATGCTGATCCATTAACTTAAAGAACTTCTTCCCAAACTTTGCCATTTTTTAAACAAAATTTTGAGCACAACCTTATCTAGTCCATTTATAGAGAGCGTTAGTTTATGAAATCTTGCCTGTAAGCCAAAATAGAGTCAAAATTTTCCATTGAAAGCTCAGAATAACTGAACCAGAAATAACCCTTCTGAAATTTGTTGCTTAAAACATTGTTTTGAGCACGGCCTCTTTCTTCAGATTTATTTTAGATAATACGGTAGCTTATTTAATGAAATATTTCCATAAAGTTGAAATATGGCAAATTTTTCCAATCAAGAACTCTAAATAATTTCATTAGGACAAGGCGTAGAGGATTCACAGCGACAAGAAAATAATGGCGCTTTGCAATTTTAGCACTCTCTTGCAGAAAAATACCTTTTCTGAAATCGTTTTGACCACGAAGAAACGCAGATGAACTGTTGGAAGTCGTGCAGAGAGAGATCTGGTGGCTCGTGGATCGATACTGGGGCAATGTTTATGCGATTGCAAACCATGATTGTTCATATGCGAGCTACTGAGCTCGTTGAGAGGGATACGCGCAATGGCGCCAAACTACCAAGAGGATTTGAATTTAAAGGCGGGATAGAATATCTACCGTCCCATCATGTCATCGACAGCCATATATTTGTGTTTCAGTAAAACGGATTTTCAAAGAATTTAAAATATTATACATTTTATAGAATTTGAAATATTATACATTCTATTATTTAACCTGAATAATAGTTTTACTTTGGAAAAATAATTGGGCACATCAAATAAAATATTGATGCGACAGACATAGAACTCCGAAACAATAATGCACCCTTCTCTTACTCCAAAACAATAATGCACCCTTCTCTAGCTGATGTGTCAATGCTTTCTTTGAAGTGGAACTTAAAGAATTAAGTAATTATTCATTATTAAATTGGGATTTATATAAATTAATTGATTATTTATTAATGTTAATTTCATTTAATAATTTTATAGTAATTTTTAATAGATTTTTGTTAAAGATAATTATTTGAGCTATTATTGTATCAAGATTTTTGTTGTGTCTTTTATTATTATATTTTATCCACTTTA
This sequence comes from Pinus tabuliformis, assembly GCA_031772625.1. Taxonomy (NCBI): domain Eukaryota; kingdom Viridiplantae; phylum Streptophyta; class Pinopsida; order Pinales; family Pinaceae; genus Pinus; species Pinus tabuliformis. The sequence goes on along the minus strand of CM062817.1, from coordinate 854,968,858 downwards.
AACATGCTCAAAATATGTTTTCATCTTTATTTGTGGAGATTATCTACTTGCATATTCAAAAAGTTTTGATGAAGTTTTTGCCTTGAAAAATGATTATTGTGATTGTAATGGTGAGAAATTATTCTATAAACAGTGTTAAGTGTTATTTAGAATAAATGAGAAATTCTTTTTGAATATATAAGACTAATCTTTGAGAGAATAGATATATATTCCCTAATTATCACATAAACAAGGGGTTAATCTTGCATTTAGTGCTTTATCTCTGTAGAGTTTCGCTAAACAAAGGGAATACCTCCTCCTGCGTGACTTCGATTGTCCCTCCCTCTTACAGGATTGCAAAGCATTAAGAATTGAATCTTCTTTATTTTAAAGATGTAGTCTTGTCGAATATACCAAAAACATAGTAGGATTCTTTCATTATTGACAAAATCAAGCACATGTGCAAGGGAAGTATTCATCTATGGATGGTTAACAAGTTCATTAATAACTACAAGAAAACGCTTCAAACTATGTTTTTAATGATCTCTAGTCATCATCTAAAGAGTTCAAGAATCAAATCAATTCCAACCTAAGTTCTAAGTATATGGTAAACCTCTACTCTAGAGGTTCTATTATTGTAAAATTTCACAACTATGGAAGTTGTGGCAAGGTCTCAAAGGAGGGACTTTCTTTTTGGGGCAAAACTAACCTTTTTTCAAAAGATTATAATTGAATCCATCTTCAATATCCATTTCTTCAACCCCACTCTGGATTTGAATATTGAATCCCCCCTACTTATTTTGGGATGAGATGATCTTTCAAAAGCCAACATAAATATATTGGGGACTTACAACAATATACAAACTAAGCAAGGAAGGGTATACACACATGTGTTAGAATTTGAATTGAAGTTGACTTGAGCAAAGGTATAACAATGCATATTTAATTAAATATTGGTGATTTTAACAACCACATCCATTAGATTAAAATAATGATACTTTATGGTTATCTATATGCAAAGACAAAATACTTGAAAGGCACCTTCCCAACAACAAAGGTCATTATAAGAAAAATGGAAAAATAACAAGTTGATGGGTGGTATGATTGAATGAAGAATCAAAGGGAAAGAAAGAAGAGACATCCAAGTTTAGTCCTAATAAAAGATTTTATGGCCCCTTCCAAGGAGTGCGTTATTAAGAGGGACACAAACATGATCATGGAGTCTGTGCTAAAGTCTTATGGGAGAAATAGGAAGCATGTGAATGAGATATTATGGATTTCAAAAGAGAAATCATGTTATTCAATCCAATAGAAGCAAGGGGATTGGTGCTACTTGAGACTCCATAAGCTCTAAATCAATTGGTGAAAGCAAGAAGTCTAAAAGATAAATGCAAAGAAAGGAATATCCATCTATGTACAAATCTACAATAAATAAATTCAAAATTATACAGTGTTTCCATATAGACAATGTTAGGTCCCTATAACACTAGTGATTCCCCCATTACTAGTGTCATTGTGGCCCTTACAGTTATTGTTGTGCCCTTATTGTCCCCATATTGTTATTATTGTGCCCCATAGAAGCCCACTATTGTTATTTTTGTGCCCTTATATTATTATTGTTATGTTGACTTTGATTATATTGTGACCCCTTAGACTCCTATATATAGAAATGAGGCTTTGTCATTTGTATCATCCAATAATTGTTCTTTTGTGTAATGTAAAGGAGGTTGCCCCCTCGAAGAGGCTGATTTCTAAGTTGTTGATCTATCTTTTCTATCTTTTTGTGAGTTGGTTTCATAACAGACAACCTAGGTTCGAACCCTAAAAAGTGTAGGGTCTTTGTGAGTGTTTGTGAGGGAATGTGTTTGACATCACATAATTGGATTCCCTTCATCATCAAAGAGACATGTGTCCCAAAAGTCAATTTGGTTTAAGTGGATGTTAATATGATACATTGTATATTTTCTGAGGGTAGTAGCACAATTGGAAAAAAGCATGTTGGCAAGCCCTTGTGTATCCAAGTGATCGAAAGTTCAATCCCCCAGACATATCTCACCAATTGAACTTAAAAAAAATATGATACATTGTATATTGCAAAGCCATTAAGTTAAGTAATGACCTTGGCTAACCCAAATATTTAATTAGAATTTAAGCTCAAACACAACATTAGAAATGAAACCTTCACTCTAGATCTAAGGATATAGGGGTCAACATTGGATATTGGATACAAGACAAGGTGATCAAATGTATCTCTTGGACTAGCATTTTTTACAAAGGAATACAAATTTTAATGCTTATATTAACATGTATGTATAATATAATAATGAAATAGTCACTCTTTAGTTCATGGATAAAAGTGTTGGTGTGGAAGGAAATCTCGAGGGATGTGTCACTATAGTCATAAAAATTGCATTTATTGTGGCACATGGAGAACTTATTAATTGGGTGTAGCTTTAAAAATGGATAGGAGTGTTATCCTCCCCACCTAACTGCAATTCCTACAAATGACATATTTAGTGATTAATGAGTATATTGTTGTAATAATTTTGAACCCTGTGTTAAGAAATCCCTATGCAATCCAATTTAACTTAGGTACCATCCTCAAAATGAGGAGAAGTCATTTGTGGGTTTCCTTAGAATGTGTATTTCAAGGAAGAATGTGTACTTTGTCGATATGTTGAAAGGTTTTACGGTCTTTGTGTTTTAGTGTACCATGTCATGTTTGGCATTGAGCGTTGGGTGTGTTGCAAGCCAACTCTTGGTAAACTCAAATACACTTGTCCTAAGGAGGGAGTTGGGGTTTTAAGGTTCTCTGGTTGTAAAAGCTTTCAAAGTCAATGTTTTTCATCCTCTTCTTGCATATTGCAGCATCAAGGCCATTCGATGAGTTGGTGGTCATGCTTAAGGTTTTCATCCTATTCTTGCATTGTGCTTAAGGTTGATTGGTACCTTGTTCAACGAATTATGATCAACTTTGGGTCCTCTTTCAGTAGACACCTCCTAGCCACAGTATTAAAGGCAACATATTGGTTTCCTTTACTAATTTTAGCTTGTAATAAATTTAGATGTAATGGTTGTCACACGCGTTCATATACAACTACCTCATAACAAAGCTAACACAAGCACTTCTACCCATGCCTACATCACATCACAGAGGAGGAATCAATCGATATTATTCAATATCCCGCATTCGAGTATCCCTCCTTCGAGGATTCAATCCAACATTTATGGAGATCAGGTCATCCATTTACAATAACTAGCTTTGCCATATAGCATGTTCATATTCCTATTGTCATGGCCGAAAGTACCACCGACATATATCTTATGCAATACGAATAAATAATTAGAATGCCTCAATGGATGCAATTCATCCTATAATGCATAATGATATATTAGATAACCCGAACCATAGGCTCTACCGTTTCAAAACAAAATCATTTATCATACATAATCAATAATTCGTCTGCCACAGTTGCATGACACGTTAACATGTGTATCTTAGGGATTATGCACAATTAATCAGAAGCGCAGCATTGGATGCATAGCACAAATAACTTGTACCATAGTTTATACAGTCGAGCCTTAACCACAGTTAACAAATTTGCATAGCGGCTCAAGCACGACTATTCACTATCTTAACAAAAGACAGGTTAACACCAATTCTACATAAGATCCACATACTGTGACTGTAATTAGAATTTCATTTATGTGCATCCATAAAATCATCTCATTAACGCCACATGCAGTGCATTTAAAACTCAAGCAAATTCTCTCATATGCTAAGGAATTTATAACATAGAGGGTAAGAAACCAACATACAGAACAATCCACGCAAGTGAGTCAAACTAGATCAAAAGAGAGAACGACACTTGGAAAACAGAGCACCGCTACCCAACCTAGAAATGACTCTTCAGTTCACCACCGAGTCGAGGTTCTTGCCATGGATCAACCGCCTCCAATTGATCTATGCAATGGGTATTTAATACCTTCTTTCATGATATGGTTTCCATTAGCGGTGTCTCGCTTTTATGGATCTTTTTATCCATTTGCGTAGGCTTATCTCATAAAAGCTCACCTTTCTCTCCCATGAGGATTTTCCTCATAGAAGATTGCCTTTCTCTCCCGCACAACTTTTATGTTTTTCTCAATGGATATTTATCTCCAATCCATCCAACTTATCTAGAATTAAATCGAGAAGCTTTACCATGAAAGAATTATCCTTTCCCATTCACCAATGTGATTTGGCAAGAATCTCATCTCTTGGTGTCTCGCTTTTCCAAGTGATTAATTTATTAATAATGTATTTACTTTTTATATTACACATCATACCTAGCTTTTCTTAGCTTAGGTTTGCAAAGTTTGACACACAAGGGAGGGGTGTTACATTTTGGATCCCTCTCTTTCCTTAAGATCCCTCCAACTGCAGCTAGAGTTCTTAGATGACTGTAAAGAGGAAGCCCCTATTGGAAAGGGACAGACAGTTTGAAGGTGTCTATCGTGTTGGTAATTCCTATATCGAAAAGTTGTATTTTCATAGTCCAGGGGTTGGGAATACACAATTCCCATCCACTTGAGCTCAATTTTATCGCGCAAAACTTCATTGGGATCTACCTAAACACATATGCAAACATAGGTGAAAATGCCTTTCAAAAGTCTTTCCCTGTCTACTTTGACGAATCTTCCAATAAAATTGCCCACTTTTTCTAAGAGATCTAGATGGGTAAAGTGAATGGGAAAACTGGGAATCTTACCCATACTAGAGTAGTCATCGGCAACATAGTGAGAGGATTGAAGTTGGGAAACCATGGCTTCACTAGAAGACCAACTCATCCCCAAAACCATGGACCTTGGTCAAGGATTTTTTTTTTATCCTCAAGACATTTGAAGATCACCACAAAAAAACATGGGTCTACATCCACCCAAACCGGTGTTCATCCAATCCTATCATAATCGAACAGAAAAACGCTACTTTTTCAATAGAAAATGGGGAATAAAAGTATCACCCAAGGATAATGGCCATCGCATCAAGCGCTCAATCATAAGGGAGGAGCAATAATTTGAAAATCACACGTCCTTGATTTCTGTTGATTTAACTCTGAACACTCACGTAATATTCTCTTGCTTGGCGAATTAAACACCACTGCATGGAATGGACGAGGATTGAGCCGAACCCTGGATGAAACCCACTTCATTCTCATCTAAACACAAAACTATATATACGTCAAAGCTATTACAATAGATTCTAACTGTCAACACCTCGAGGTTCTGTTTATATGTGGCTACCTTTTATGGTTACTATTGAATGTGTGATTGGCAATAGTAATGGCAACTTAGGGCTGCCAAATTTCCTTCGATTCCCTCACTACATCCTAACGCAAATAGTTGTTCAATGCCTTGGTTGTCTTTCAAAACTGGTAGGTAGCGTCTTCTTTGATATTTCTCGATGGTTTTAATTCCACTACAATCACAACTTTCATTTACATAAACTTCGTGTTTTCGCACGAGCGACGATTGTTCCAAGGTGAAATGTCACTTGGATGGTTTCAATGTTGTTGACCCATCATAACTAACTAACGGATATGCCCATTACAATTTTATACCACCCCATTATCAATATCAATTATGCATGGGAACCAATTAAAGCAACTTTTCACATTAATTTTATATGAGCATGAGAACATGTGTTAACAAGCAGCCCATAAGCCTCATTTTGAATGCCATAGTCACTTAGAAGGAATTCCTCTTGTAGTAGCATCCTCCCTATTAAACTTTGCTAGTGCTAACATTAGAACCACCATTACAACAAGATATCTTTCTAGTGTTGACAACACCATTATAGTAAGATACCTCAAGAGAGACAGAAAATTTAAAAAGTATGATAGTAATACGTATCCAGAAGATGGTATTGAAACTAGTAATTGTTCACGAATCCATAAGATTGTAAGGTCATTCTCATTATCATAATCATTGTCATCATCATCACCATCATCCTTGTCATTGTTATTGCCATCATTACATTATCATCATAATCACCATTCATGCCATCATCATCATCATTATGGACATTGTTTGCAATTGTTCATAATTGTAGATGTTGTAAGAAATATCATCAACCCAAAAAATGTGATCAGTGCTAGAAAAGGGTTGTTTAGGACACATTGATATACGTAAGAGAAATAAAAACTCTATTTTTGACAGATGTTCGATGATGATGTAACAATAGACAAAAAATATGCAAAATAAAAGTGGATGTAACAATAGACAAAAAAATATGCAAAATAAGATGCAAAAATGGATGTAAAAGTGGAAGCAAACATTGATGCAACAGGCAAAACAAAATTGGATGCAAAAAATGGATATAATGTAAGTAGATGCAAAAGTAGATACAAAACGAGATGCAAAACCCAATGCATAAACCTGACATAAAAGTGGATGCAAAAATAGATGCAATATTTGATGCAAAAGAGGATGTGAACATGGATGCAAAATTGGAAGCAAACGTGGATACAACAGTGAGTGCAAAACATGGTGCAAATTGTGGCATAACAAAAGTGGATGTAATGATAGATGCAAAAAAAGAATCAAAGTATGATGCAAATGAAGATGTAAAAAGGGATGCAAAAAGTGAAATTTAAAATGGGTGCAACAGTGGATGCAAAATTGTGTGCAAAAGTGGATGCAATAGAATTCGATGCAAAAGTAGATGCAAAACGAGACACAAAACCTAATGCAAATCCCGGTCCAAAATTGGATACAAAAAGGGATGCAAAAATAGATGTAGTAGTTGATGAAAACCTAGATGCAAATGAGGATGCAAACGTGGATGCAAAATTATAATCAAAAGTGGGTGCAAAAGGAGGTGCCAAACTAGGCGCTAATTGTGGCACAAAAATATTAGATGCAATAGTGGGTACAATAATAGATGCAAAAGAGGATGTAAATATGGATGCCAAACAAGAGGGAAAATTGGATGCAACAAAAGTAGATGCAAAATTTTATGCAAAACTAGACACAAAACACGATGTAAAACTTGGCGCAAAAGGGATGCACAAATGGATGAAAAAATGGATGCAAAAAATGATTTTAAAAAGGATGCAAAAAAGGATGCAAAAGTTGATGCAAGTGTAGGTGCAAAAAGTGGATGCAAATGAGGATGCAAAAGTATGTCAAACAAAATTAGGTGCCAAACTTGATGCAAAACCTGGAACAAAACCTGGTGTAATGGATGACACAAAACTTGGCATAAAATTTGGTGCAAAACGTGGTGCAATACCTGGTGCTAAACTTGGTGTAAGATTTGGTGCAAAACTTGACGCAAATTTTGTGTCAAGTTTTGCACCATATTTGATAAATGGATGCAAATAGCACCAAAAATGGGCTCTAGATGCAAAAAAAGAAGTAAAAAGGGACGCTAATCGCTGGTTTTGTTGTAGTGATATCCTACAAATTCTCCTTCCTAATGATGATGATGTATGATGAATTCTATGCTAGATGATCTTCTACTACCCAGAAGTATTACTTATGCTTTCAATGAGACTACCAAGATCTCATTTGATGACTGTTATAGACTCCTAATTTATCTTTCTTTCAATATTCTTATGATATCTTGCTTCAATCGTATGTTATTATTATGACATATCCTAAAATGATGCATCATATCATGCTTCTAATTATTCCTTCCATGATAGCTATACTTTACAAAAAAGTGAAAAGAACGTGGTGGAAGTGATTATCTTAATCATAATAGAGATCTTGTACTTCCTCCTTATTTGATTTCTTCTTTTCATCTTCTTCCATTTCTTCATTGATATGGGCTTCTTCCCTTCCTCTTTTGTTGTTTTCCCTTTTGAGTTTAGGACAAATTCTCTTATAGTGCCCACATTCATGAGAGCCATAACATTGGATTTTTGACATATCCTTCTTGTTCTTTTTCTGAGGACCAAACCTTCCAAATTCTCCTTTCTTCCTAGCCATGACAACAAATGCTTGTGCTTTCTCATTTGACCCTACATCTCGTTTTGCCTTCAACCTGGTTTCTTCAATCATATATAATGACCAAATTTCATTGAATGGGGTAGCATCCTTCTTTCCATAGATGCTTAATGTAAACTTGCCCCATTCCTCTCGTAGTGCATTAAGCACTATGGTGGTCATTTATTTATCGTACATTATTTCTCCCAACTCTTGTAGTTGGTCTCTTATTTATGATACCCTCATAAAATATGAGGTTATTCCATCTTTCTTTGAAATTCACCTTGTAGAGTTCTTTTTTTAATTATATCACTTCTCCGACAGTACTCATGGAGAAAAATTCTACTAGTTTGTTGTATATTTCTTTTGAGGTATCCAACTTGATACATAGGGTATGAGGGGATCCTTGATGGATTCAATGGGAATCCTTTGAGCCCTTACTTCTCCTTTCATATGATTTTCTACAACTTGAGGTTCTTCCTTTTGAGGCTTAGTAATTAGTCCCTTAATATATTAAACAACTTCATTTTCGATGAGGATAAAATATGTTCTCTTCTTCCATGCAAGAAAGTTTGGTGACCCAGCCAATTTGTTGCTTTCCTTACAAAATGAAGTCATTTTGATAGAAAATTCAGTTATAAATATTGTCAAGTGAATATGCTCCTTGATGGCAATATATTCAACTTGATGCCTTTTTTATTTTGATGATGATGTTGATAAAAGAAGATGTCTTCTTGATGAAGATGTCTTCCTTCAAAAGTGATCCTTCAAAGAGAGGGAGATTACCTTAATTCCTTCATGGTGATGACAATGCATCTTCTTGGTTCCCTTGAATGTAGAGATTTTGAGATGCTTCAAAGGTGTACTTCTTCTAGGTAGGGTCCTTGAGATCTTCTTTGATGATGATGTTCAAGCTTGCCAATAATGCTTCAAGTGAGAAACCATTCTTTTGATAATCTAGGGTTTTGATGTCTTCTTCGTTTCTACTCGGTCCTTGTGAATGTATTTTTGATGGTACCATTGGAAATAACACTGAGAGGGGGGGTGAATCAGTATTATCAAATCAATAATTTTTCATTTCCCAAACATATTTATATATGCTACTTCTGTGAAGTGAACTAGCGTGTACACGCTACTGTGATTAGTGAAACTAGCGTATACCCAGAGAACTTGTGATTTAGTTAATTTATCATGTGTTGATCTATAACTAGTGCATCAGTAACTTATTAAACAGTGCAGTAAAAACAGAATAAACCATCACACATAAGCAACACACATGAACACCAAGATTTAAGGTGGAAACCCAATGTGGGTGAAAACCACCTACTATTGTCGTCTCTGTCTTCTTTTAATAATAAGAAAATATGTTTACAATCTTGTACTGGTGCAGACTCATACTAGTACGCAGGCACCCACCTGCAAAAGGCTACAACTTTCTCTCGTTTTCCAGCTTCTACTGGAAGGGAGATGCAACCCCCTAGCTCTTGTACTAGCCAATGTGTTTACTAGTACGTAGGCACTGTCCTATAGAAGGCTACGACCTTCTCTCTTCTTCCAGAGACCATGTTTCATAAATTTTCAGACTAGATGCTCCTGGCACACAACAATATACATGAATTCTCCATTTCATCAACTTTTCATACTGGACCCACCAGAAACTTTGAAACTCAAACTACATCAACCAACAATCAGATCACCGTCACCAGAACACTATGTTGGACCCAGAAACCTGCATCATCATTCAAAACCAGCTACAACCTCAAAAATCATGCATCAAAATGTATACACTACTTTACTGAACCCAACCTGCATGTATATGCTACTTCCTTTAATCAAACCTGCGTATACCTTCAAAACTACTTAAACATAAAACTTCTTAATCAAGTTTATACCAACTAGCAATATACTGAATATCTATTATCAATTTATAGATCTTTACACAGGCAGTAGTAGAGATCACCCTTCTCACTTATACAATCAATCAATCAAATATCAAACTCCTTATGCATTCAGTTTTACATTCAGATCTAAGAAGACTTCATTGACAGACAACAGTAAAACAACAGAACTGATCAGATAGATCAGTCAGATCTGAAGAATAGGCTTTTCCTCTGTATACGCTACTTGGAAGAGTAGAACCTGCATGTACACGCACTTTTACCGAGACAAACCAGCGTATAGATCTGCAAATATTAACTCATAACTTCGCTGCTATTCCGGACTTTAGACAAACCCAGATCATGACATTTAAAGAATAAAACAGGTGTACACAATCAGATCTGGCCCAACCAATATCATATCATTCAATGATAATTCATTTCAGGTCTCATGATCATGATCCATCATTGACTTCAAGGTGCACACAATATTTTAGATCAAATCACCAACATAGCCCCTGTAACATAAAATATACTTCATATAGAAGTATTCCTTAGGAACCCTTTTCACTTGCACATTTTGGCCTTATGATCTTCTCCTTCTTATATAGTTTTAGGCCTTTCTCAATACCTTAGACCAAAACCACTTAGGACCCGTGGTATTCTACGAGATCAAATAGTCGTTACTCCGCTCAATATTGTGGGCTAATACCATGGTATTGACCCTTGGTATTCTTTTACCTTAATTTCCTTAATTTTTCATCCCATACACATTATTTCTTCTATGAAAGTGCATGCATACATATACTCTCTTTTTGTATTTTGAACCTGCATATATATGCTCTTTTTGTACTGTGAACCTACGTATACAACTTAACATACCTGAAAATGTCCTTTTTCTTCAACTTCTTGATTTTGATTTGTAATCCTTTGTTCCTTCATCCTATTCTTTTGTACCATGACTTTGTTCCCTCTGAATAGACCTGTTATAATGTGATTTTCCATTGTACATTACTTCTGAACTGATTCCTTTGCCTGCATTTTGTCACATCTGTAAACACAACTTCCATGCATTCTGTCACATCTTATTTCTCTGCTATAGATTCGTCTAGTTATGTAGATTCATCTAGTTACCATATACAAGTGAGTTGTTCTACTACAAGTGGGTTGCCTTTCATCAAAACTAAACTGACCTATGAGAGTTGCCATCAAGGACAACACTTGTATCATAATGCCAACAATTTACCCCTTTGGACTTGATGGAAACCTTGCTGGTGTTGATTACTACAGTGTGCAGAAACTATTAAAGATAACAAGCAACACCAAAATACTCTCCCCCTTTGACATCAAGGGCAAAGGGAGGACCAAGTTATTCTCCCCCTTTGATATACATTATGATGTCCATTCTCCCCCTGAGTACATGTTGAGTCTGCAAAGATATGTTTCAAGAGAATAACATGACTCTATAACTCAAATAAGTGAGTATGACCTCCCTATGACCAATGACTCATACATACATCAATCACCCAACCAAGTGAGGATACACCATATTTGACTCATCAACCCAACCAAGTGGGGATACAAATTACATCATATGTCCAATAGGACTCATTCAAACATAGAGTATGATAGAAGAAGTCATATCACACCTTAGATCTTTACATGACTTATGCAACAAATGATATAAGTATCTAAAGCCATAGCTAAACTCAGAAACCATGATGCCAACAATGCAGAATGTGTGTGAAGGCTAATGCTCCCCCTGAACCTGTGCTACCCACTATTTTTCTGTCAAAAAAACATATACGCTCCTTCAGCCATAGAAACCCGCGTGTATACGCGACTATACTTCATGAAACCCGTGTATAATAACCTTCCTCTGAAAACTGGATTTAACAGCAGGATGATGCAGCAACTACTCCCAGATTTTGTCTGAGATATTCAAATGTTTATCTGGGAAGCGATTTAGTGAATATATCAGTAGCCTGTTCTTTGGAGGGAACATACTCCAAATTAACCTTTTGTTCAAGCACTTTTTCTCGTAGAAAATGGTACTTAATGGGTATGTGCTTGGTCTTGGAGTGCATGACTGGATTTTTCGAGATACTGATGGAACTTGTATTATCACATAAAATAGAGATGGGTGGAGTACATGTGATCTGAATGTCTTGCAATGTTTACATCATCCAAAGTAGTTGTGTGTAGCAAGATGTAGCAACCACATATTCTACTTCAGCTGTAGATAAGGCAATCAAACTTTGTTTCTTGCTAAACCAAGACACCAACCGTTAGCCCATATAGAATGCTCCTCCACTAGTACTCTTTCGATCATCCACATTTCCTGCCAAATCAACATCTGTATAAAAATGAAGAGTAAGATCTATATATTTAGGATACCATAGACCAAAGTCTTGAGTTCCTTGAAGATATTTGAAAATTTTTTTGACTGCTTGGAGATGTGATTCCTTTGGATTTGCTTGGAACCTTCCAACAATTCCTACTGCATGCATGATATCAGGTCTGGTAACTATTAGATAAAGCAAACTTCCAATCATAGACCTGTAAGTTGGTTGATTTACTACTGGTGATTCATCGTTAGACCTGAGACTGCATCCTATTACCACTGGAGTACATACTGGTTTAGAATCTTCCATTTCGTACTTCTTCAAGATCTGCTTGAGATATTTGGTTTGTGAAAGGAAGATACCATTTTTTGTTTGCTGTACTTGTAGACCAAGAAAATAAGTAAGTTCACCAAGTAAGGACATTTCAAATTCTTATTGCATTACTGAAGCAAAATTCTAACTCGTGGATTCTTCACTACTTCCAAAGATGATATCATCAACATAAACAACAATAATTAGCAATTTATCATTTTCAACCTTTGTGTATAAATTGCTATCTGCAGAACCTTTTGTGAAACTTTGTTGTTGTAGATATTTGTCAAGGCGGTAATACCAATCCCTTGGAGCCTGTTTTAGACCATAAAGAGTCATTTTTAGCTTGCATACACATTTTGCATCATTTCCAAGAATGAATCCTTCTGGTTGTTCAATATAAACTTCTTCTTCTAAATCACCATTAAGAAAAGTTGATTTTACATCCATTTGATTAACTTTGAATTTTCGAAAAATAGAAAGAGCAAGAAACATCCTTATGGATTCAAGTCGGGCAACAGGTGCAAAAGTTTCTTCAAAATATATACCTTCTTGTTGAGCATACCCTTTACAAATAAGTCTTTCCTTGTTTCTAATAACTTCTCCATTTTCATTAAGCTTATTCTTAAATATCCATTTTGTTCCTATAACATTTTTATCATGAGGTCTAGGAATTAATTCCCAAGTATCATTCTTTTCAATTTGGTCTAGTTCTTCATCCACGGCCTTGACCCAACATTCATATTTGCAGGCTTCATTTACATTTTGAGGTTCGATGGAGGATGGTAATGCTAGATAACTTGAGGTCCCTGTAAGAGTTCTTCTTGTCTGTACACCAGCCCCATTTTCTCGTAGAATTTGAGATTTTGGATGATTCTTCTGAAAATATCTGGATGGAGTCTTTTCCCTGTCTGTTATATCTTCTTCTAGTGCTTCATTGGTTTCTTCTTCTATATCATTTTGATTTTATGCGGGAAAGAATTCCCCATCTTCCTCATTGTCATATTCCTCTGTTGATTTCATTTGTTCCATATTTCTGCATGCTTCATCAATTACAACATCAATTCTTTCAACAATTTTCTGAAGTATTTTGTTATAACATTTGTATCCTTTACTTCTGGATGAATAACCAAAAATAATTCCTTTGTCTTCTCTGGGTTCGAACTTACCAAGTTTTTCATCAGTCCTTTTGATGAAAAATTTGCTTCCAAACACTCTAAAGTGTTTTATAGTAGGAGGCTTACCATACCAAAATTCATATGGAGTTTGATTGCTATTTACCTGAACATTCGCTTTGTTAAAAATAGTCACGGCACCAAATGCAACTTCTCCCTAGAAGGTTGCAGGAGTTCCAAATTCATCAAGCATTGCTCGAGACATTTGTTCAACTATTTTGTTCATTCTTTCTACCACACCATTTTGCTGAGGAGTTCTTGCAATGGAGGATTGCCTCTTTATTCCATGTTGTTCACAAAATTCAAAGAATTCATATGATATGAATTCTCCCCCTCAATCAGATCTGAGACATTTGATTTTTCGATCTAATTCATTTTCAACTAAAGCTTTGAAGGCTTTAAACTTTTCAAATGCTTCATATTTATGCTTTAGTAGACCTATCCAACACATCCTGGAAAAATTATCAATAAATAAAATAAAGTATTCTTCTCCACGAGGTGACTTTTTCCTTGTTGGTCCACATAAATCAGTATGGATGAGTTCAAGAGGCTTACTTGCCGATCCTTCTTTTTCATTGAAGTGAACTCTAGTTTTCTTACTGACTTGACATGGTTTGCATATGGTATTTTCTGGGATGTTGATATCTAGAAGATCATGAACTGCCTTGAGCCTGCATGCTTTTCTTATTTGAGAAAATCTTAGATGTCCCAATCTTCTATGCCATAGCCAATTTTCATCTGTTTTGCTTAGATAGCATTATTGTTGTCCTCCTTTGAGTATGTATAAGTTGTTTGGAGTTCTTTTTCCTTTGATCATGGTCTTTCCTGTATCAAGCTCACGAACCACACATTCATTTGATCGAAATACAACTTCATTTCCTTGATCACACATTTGACTGACACTCAACAGGTTATGATTTAAACCATCTACATACATGACATTTCCAGCTTTAACCTTTTCTTTCAAGAAGATAGAACCTTTACCTTTAATGACAGCTGGAGTGTCATTTCCAAATGAGACATTCTTTTCCTTTTCTAAAGCATTATATGAATGAAGTTTCTCTTTATCACCTATCATGTGTTTGGAGCATCCATTGTCGATGTACCACTGATTTTCTTGTCCTTCTGCATACAGAGTTATGCCACATCTTTTTGATTGAGATTCCTTCTTTCTCCATATCTTGGGATTTAATGATGTTTGCTCCTTTTGAAGTGATGGCCGAAATTTGCTCTTGCATTTAGATTCTTCATGACCAAAGTTGTTACAAATTGAACATTCTACTTCATTTTCAAGAGGAGAAAAGTTATTATAGGAACTTTTCTTGATTCCTATTACACTCCTTTGATTTCGTGCTTCTCTAATCATGATGGTTTTGTAAGAAACACATTGAGAAGCCTTATGCCCAAAGTTATGACATGAAAAACATTGCCCATTAAAGAAGTTTCTACGATCATAGAATATTTTGGCATTGTTTACTTATTGGTTGAAGCTTCTACTGATATTCATCCTTGGAGTAAATTGGGTATGATTTACCTGATGAGTAATTTTAGGCCTTTGCTAACGATTGACATACTATTCATTGGTCTTTGTTGCATCAAGATAGCTTCTGGTGGAGGCTGGCGACTTCTATGATTGAGATGATTCTTCAATATATCCAAGACTTGTCTTTATCATAGGAGAACACTGAACTTTGATGATTTCATTTAAAGTTTCAGATCCTTTAGCAAATCTAAGATTAAGAGATTTTGTCTTCTCAAGTTCTTTTCTTAGACCCACAATTTCACATTCTAGATTTTCATTGTGTTTTTCTCTTTCAGTGAGTTGGTGTGTCAACGTATCGATGATCATATTCTTTTCTTCTAAACAGATTTTGAGTTTAGTGATTTCTTCAAGAAAGTCTTCTTCTTCTAAGGCATCCAAAAAATAATCATTGTCATAAGCCATGAGAAGTCTATAATCTTGGTCAGTTTCATCTTCATCACTATTGGATAAGCCATCACTATCTTCATGTGTATAGTAACTCCTTCTATTCACAACCTGTTTTCTATTTCCTTTTTCATATTTATCTTTATGAGGACATTTGGTAGCATAATGGCCGACTCTACCACAAGCAAAGCATTTGAAAGGTAGCTTACCTCTGAATCTTCCGGAACCCTATTGAAGCTTCTTGACAAAATTTACCTCATCTTCTTCTTCTAAAATGTGTTCTAATTCATTGTGCTCTTCCTTTTCTTTTCCCTTTGCTGATGCTTTAAAAGTGACTTCTCTCATATCTGATGGACCTCCTTTTCTCATTTCAAAGGTAGTTAGGATTCCATGGAGTTGAGTCATAGTAATAGTTTGAAGATCCTATTTTTCTTCTATGGCAGACACTTTTGACTCAAATTTAGAAGACAAAGATCTCAAAATTTTCTCAACTAAAGTAGCTTCCTTTATCTCTTCACCCAGATTCTTCATACAATTAACAATCTCATCTATACGTAAAAAGTAACTATCAACACTCTCATCACTATGCATCTTAAGGGTTTCATATTGAATTCTGAGAGTTTGAAGCTTAGCACGATTTACCTGAGAGTCTCTTTCGTAACTCTGAATGATTTTGTCCCATATCTCTTTGGTTGTCTTTCGTTGCATGACTTTGACAAATTTTGATTCTTAAAAACTTCCCAATAACGTATTGACAGCTTTGGCATTGGTTTTGTATAACTTCTTACCTACAGAGTCTGTAGGAATTGCTGTTGGAAATTGATATCCTCCTTCCACAATTTCCCAAACATCAGCTCCAAGCGATTGTAGATAGGCTTTGTTATTATTTTCCAATATACTAAGTTACTCCCAATGAAGATTGGTGGTCAGATGGATCCCATGCCTTCGTGATTATTCATCTTGAAAAATCTTCCTTCAAGTGATCAAGCTTCTTCTGAAGGACCTGCTCTGATACCAATTGTTGGAAATAATACTGAGAGGGGGGGTGAATCAGTATTATCAGATCAATAATTTTTCATTTCCCAAACAGATTTATACACTACTTCTATGAAGTGAACTAGCGTGTACATGCTACTGTGATTAGTGAAACCAGCGTATACCCAGAGAACTTGTGATTTAGTTAATTTATCATGTGTTGATCTATAACCAGTGCATCAGTAACTTATTAAACAGTGCAGTAAAAATAGAATAAACCATCACACATAAGCAACACACATGAACACCAAGATTTAAGGTGGAAACCCAATGTGGGTGAAAACCACCTGTTGTTTTCGTCTCTATCTTCTTTTAATAATAAAAAAATATGTTTACAATATTGTACTGGTGCAGACTCATACCAGTACCCAAGCACTCACCTGCAGAAGGCTACAACCTTCTCTCATTTTCCAACTTCCACTGGAAGGGAGATGCAACCCCTAGCTCTTGTACTAGCCAATGTGTTTACTAGTACGTAGGCGCCAACCTACAAAAGGCTACAACCTTCTCTCTTCTTCCAGGGACCACATTTCATAAATTTTTAGACTGGATGCTCCTAGCACACAAAAATATACATGAAGGCCTCATTTCATCAAATTTTCATACTGGACCCATCAGAAACTTTGAAACTCAAACTGCATCAACCAACAATCAGTTAATCTGAACAATCAGATCACTATCACCAGAACACTATGTTGAACCTAGAAACTTGCATCATCATTCAGAACCAGCTACAACCTCAAAAATCATGCATCAGAATGTATACGCTACTTTACTGAACCCAACCTGCATGTATACGCTACTTCCTTTAATCAAACCTACGTATACCTTCAAAACTACTGAAACATAAAACTTTTGAATCAAGTATGTACCAACTAGCAGTATATTGAACATCTACTGTCAATTTTTAGAGCTTTACATAGGCAGTAGCAAATATCACCCTTATCACTTATACAATCAATCAATCAGATATCAAACTCCTTATGCATTCAGTTTTACATTCAGATCTAAGAAGACTTCATTGACAGACAGTAGTAAAACAACAGAATTGATCAAATAGATCAGTCGATTCTAAAGAAGAGGATTTTCCTCTGTATACACTACTTGGAAGTGTAGAACCTGCGTGTACACACACTTTTACCAAGACGAACTAGCGTATAGATCTGCAAATATTCCAGACTTCAGACAAACCTAGATCATGACATTTAAAGAATAAAACAGGTATACACAATCAGATCTAGTCCAACCAATATCAAATCATTCAATGATAAGTCATTTCAGGTCTCATGATCCTGGTCCAACATTGAATTCAAGGTGCACACAATATTTTCAATCAAATCACCAACATAGCCCCTGCAACATAAAATATACTTTAGATAGAAGTATTCCTTAGAAACCCTTTTCACTTGCATACCTTGGCCTTGTGAAATTCTCCTTCTTATATAGTTTTAGGCCTTTATCAATACCTCGGACCAAAACCACTTAGGACCTATGGTATTCTTGGATGAGATCAAATAGTTGTTACTCTGCTCAATATTGTGGGCTAATACCATGGTATTGACCCTTGGTATTCTTTCACCTTAATTTCCTTAATTTTTCATCCCATACACGCTTTTTCTTCTATGAAAGTGTGTGCATATGTATACGCTCTTTTTGTACTATGAACCCGCGTGTACATGCTATTTTTGTACAGTGAACCCACGTATACAACTTAACATACTTGAAAATGTCCTTTTTCTTCAAGTTCTTGATTTTGATCTGTAGTCCTTTGTTCTGTCATCCTATTCTTTTGTACCATTACTTTGTTCCCTCTGAATAGACCTGTTATAATGTGATTTTCCATTATACATTACTTCTGAACTGATTCCTTTGAACTACCCTGCATTTTGTCACATTTGTAAACACAACTGCCATGCATTCTGTCACATCTGATATCTCTCCTAAAGATTCATCTAGTCACCATATACAGGTGAGTTGTTCTGCTACAAGTGGGTTTCCTTTCATCAAAACTGAACTGACCTGCGAGTGAGTTTCCATCAAGGACAACACTTGTATCATAATTCCAACAGGTACGATGTAAAATTTTGATCTTTCTTGATACTCCTTTTGAAATTCCTTCAGCCTTTGAGTGTCCTCCTTTTAGCTGCATTTCCTTGTCTTGTCACCTTAGCTCTAATACCATGTTGAGAAATATAGGGCAGCTAGATTGTGTGATTTCTCTTGTTTGATAATTTTTGGTGATGTATTTTTTCTTAATTTAGTTATATTTTTATTCAACTTAATTATTATTGTGTTCTTTTCATCAAACAACTAACAAACCATAAAGAACATTGAGACACAAGATACAAGTGATCAACGAGGTCCAAAACCTCTTCAGTTGAGAGGAAAACCCACAAGAATTATTCTCTTCTTATAGAATATTCAATTGATGAATTCCAAGACCTATGACCCTTGACCAAGACCAATTCAACCTTCCTTCTTCATTTGTATAGCTTCTAGCAACAATTTTGACCTTCCAACAACTTCGACCCCTAGCAACAATTTATGCAATTTTTACCTAGTAGATTCATAGCTTCGACCTTAATGTAGCTTCACAACTTCGACCTAGAAGAAATTTCACAACTTCAGCCTTGCATCTTCACAACTTCGACCTTTCAGCTTCATAACTTTGACCTAGAAGCATCTTCATAGTTTCAACCTTGCAACTTCACAACTTCGACCTAGAAGTAGCTTCATAGATCCGATCTTGCAGCGTTAAAATTTCGATCTAACAGCTTCAAAATTTCTTCTTTCCCTGAAAATGTAGAAACCCTAACAAAGAAGAGAGAGAGGCCCAAAACTTCGATCTTTCTCTTCTTCTTCTTCCTTTTCATCCTTTTTCCAACTTCTATCTTAGGATATCAAATTTGCTTGAGAGTGTATTCAAATGAAGTCGAGTTCCTTCTTATATATAGGCTTCTGAGGGGTACAAATTTCTATCTTAAGGCTGACTTGTCCCTTCATGTAGGCTGACTTGATCTTTGTGCCATGACGAGGTCTTGGAGGGTCTTTTGAATATCTTTTGACTCAAATAAATTTTCTTTACAATATGTAACATGCCCAAAAGGGTTTTTCATACATGACAATGACTCAATTGACTTGTAGAGTCAATGAAAAGCCCTAGAAGCACTCAATGGGTGATTGAACTAAAAAACAAATCTCCCTTGAGCATGAAACCCATGCCTCAAGAATAACAATAATAAATTTATTTTTCTCTTTTTATTAAATACATAAAAGCTTTATTACATATGTCATTATGAAGACCAAACCTAGTTACATATTTCAACAAATGACTTCCTGCTGAGCCTATGGAAGGATATAGCTTTCTTTGTATAGAAGTATCTAACTTGTGAAGGACAATATAAGGTAATAATTTCTTACCATTTTATGTTTTTATCACATCTACACGATGATAAATTGATAAATATTCCATAATTTATGTTCAAAACATTACAACAAATGGCTCACATTGCAAAGGGTGTGAATCACCCATAGGGACAATAAAAAACCATGGGCTAGTGAAACTCCTAGTCCTTGAAGCTCTGAAGGATACCTAGAAAACTTGGGAATAATTCTCGAGTTTTCCCGATGAATTAGTTATAGCATAACATGGTGAAGAGGAATTAGGGAAGCCAGTGAGTCTATGCAGAATGATAAATGGTTTTGTGATCAATATGATGACCTTGAGGAGGTTGAAGATGAAGAGAATTTTGACATGCCCATCTCGCCACCCTTAGAGGATATTGAGGTAAATAATACAAGTAACCCCCTAAAGGAGTAATGTCGATCGCCCACAATTGAAAAAAGCACCAGTAGAATCATCGCCCCCCTCTAGAGAAAGTAAAAGGTTTGTCAAGTATTTTGTAGCCTTTCTACTAAGAAGAAGAACAAGGTTGATTGAATTTGATAAAATGACTCTGGTTACACCACTAATATTGAAAAGACAGGGTTGTGAACTTGTTCCATAAGAACCAAGGGTTAATCAATTGGGGAAATTGATAGAGAAATTGCTCAGTTGATCATTGAACTAAAGAATGGAACTGTGGTTGCTACACAAGAAGCAGCCACAGAAAAATTAGTCGGCATAGAGGAGGTCTCGGGTGTGAAAGGGGAAAATGAAGTTAGGCATGCAACTAATACACAAAAGCCAACTATAGAAGAATATATAAGGGAAGTGTCAGTTACACAAGAATCTGACATAATTGAAGTATTAGATCTTGCAAATTCCACACAAGGACCAACTATAGAGGAAGAAATTAAGGAAGTGTCAGTTACAAAAGAACCTGACACAGACAAAGAAATGGAAATCACAATTGTTACAAAAGAATTAGCTACAGATGAGGAAAATGGAGTGTCAGTAACACAAGAACCCAACAAAATTGAAGAATTTGATACCATAGTTGATACACAAGAACCAACTGTATAGGAAAAAGTAAAGAAAGTGTCAGTCACAAAAGAACCTGACACAAATAAAGAATTTGATATTACAACTCCAGGTGAGGAAGAAGATGACACTAAGGTTGTCCTATAAGAACCAACCACTATTGAAGCATACAAACTTGGCATAATTTAGAGTATTGACATTATGACTTATACATAAGACTAGCCACAGGGGAAGGTGATGTGCTAGTAGTCCAAAATCCTGATGAGGATAAGGAAATTGATATTGTGGTTATAATATTGGGGCTAGCCATAGAAAAAAAATGGATGTTGAGGACGTTGTGAGTAATGAAGAGTAGAATCCTAATGTGAATAATGTCATGAGGTGTGGAAAGAAACCCTTTGTTTTAGTTAGACAAGTAGCAAGGTTGAAGAAAGATAATCAGAGATTGAGACAACTAATTAAGGTGTTGAGAATGTGAAATTTAACGCCCTGAGTAGAGGACTAAAAGTGAAGAAGAAACCTTTTTTTGCAGGAAGAGAGCCATGAGACGCACTGTAAAAGGAGAACTATACACAAACAGAAGGGGTGGAAACCTATATCTTTGATTCTTCTTCCTTTATAATGTTACAAGCAGAATGTTATAAGTGGAGAAATCCTGCTATGAATACACTTTACACTTTAAAATTATCAGCAATATATCAGAGAATTTGAAGAAAGAAAAGTATACAATTTAAAAATTTATAGGATGAAGAAGAGATAGTGGGAAGAGGACAAGGAAAAGTGGAAGACTACACAAGAGCAAGTGGAAAATTTAAAAGAAGAAAAGAAAAATATAGGATACCGACCACCGCACCCGTGTTTTCTTTATTCCTACAAGAACAATTTATTTCTTTCAAAATTACAACTATTATTGAAGACATACCTTATCAATATTTTTATGCAAGGGCCTTTTGGATATATTTTTATGAATTTGATACTTCCCCCTAGCATTCCCTATGTCAATTATATCTACATTATTGTATTCCTCCTTATGAGAGGAAATTCAATCCTATACCTTACATAGGAGACCTGTAGCTACAAGCTTTTATATCTCATCTTGTGCATCAGGTTAAATGCAAGATATCCCAGGAGAACGTGGAACGTGCCCAGGCTACTTGTGAACTCAAAATCAAGGTAGAAATATCGAGTGCAGATGAATGTTTTCGAAACCATAATTTTATTGATGGGATACTTGAGCTTGAAAATATAGTTGTGAAACTCTAGGCACTGATAATAGATAAATGTGTGAATGTTATTAATAGCATATCCCCTGATTCTCTACAAGGTTCTAAGAAGATATGGGGACTGTCCACATTGCCTATCAAGACTAGAGAACCTTTTGGGTATTCGAATCTTCTCAGAGTTATAGGATGCTTGGATAGGTATTTTCAATGTATAGAGCAAAGGAGAGCCCATTGGATAGGTTTAAATTTTTACTTCCCTTTGATTTGGCTACCCTTGGATATATATAAGCCAATGTATGAGTTAATAGAAGTGGAGCATTTCCAGGCAGTACAAGTCAAAGTGGTAGTGTTCAGGGCACCTGGGGAGGAGTCAAAGGAATGTTATTAACTTAGCACTCTACATGAGACATGTTCATGAGAAAATAAGGACCTAAACTAAAATTGGTTGCATCAGTACATTCAATAGATTAAGTTGGGGGGATATGTTGAGCCCTCAAATTGTTCCTTTTGTTATTCCCTTTTCCCAACTTAAGACTACTTTAGCTATTCTATGTTGCCCCCTTTTATGATGATACCCTGTTCATTATCATATTTTGATTAAGAAATGGTATTTCTTATCAACCATGTTATTCAAGTGATAATTTATATTGTTAAGTAGTCTCTACCTAAGTTTGGGTTGCTTATGTATTGTTTTGGAGAACATATGTTTGATTGGTTGCAGATACTCGAAGGACGCTAATCATTACATGAATTTTGATATTTTGTTACTCCTAATGTCATTACTTTCAATTGCATGGCATACCATTTCTATTGCATTATTGGAGCTTGATCATCTGGTCTTTGATCGATGCTCAAGCAAAGAAGCGACAAAGGGCCAGTTTAATAATAGATAATTGAAGTCGCCATGATAATTAGGAGAAGGTTGTAACAAGCTAATTTCTTGTGAATTATAGATGTAACAACACAATATATATGTAAAAAAGTGTTGTCTTAATATGTACTGATTATTTTTTATATTTGGCTGGGTTGTTACTAATCTCACTTGTATAAATTCAGGCACCTTCGAGGTTGCCATTGTTGAATATTTTCCAACGGTGGGGGATTGTATTAGTAGACTATTGCACTACTTTTGAAATAATATAAATTATGCAACTCCTTCCTTCTTGAATTTTTAGTTGTATGAATAGTCTTTCACAACCCTGATTGGTGAAGGAAGGGCCCCCTTCATTGATCGAGTGTTGTAACTTTGTTGTTAGTTAGGTTAATTGAAATATATCATAGTTTCATTTATGTTTTGATTGTATGAACAATTTCCATCTAATAACAGTTGGTATATGTGCTTGTTTCTTGGAGAAGATTGTGAATTATTGGTGATAGTGTGATTCAAAGTTGATATTTATTGAATTTTTGAAGTACAACTTGGTTCATTTCCTATTTATGATAACATTGTTTCTCATTTCTTGTAGCATGATCCAACTTGTGATTCATTGATGATATCTTTCATGTCATGGATGATTAAGATAACATTGATTGATCACTCGTGTTACTTATAGAACAATTTGGTGGTGGTTTATAATTGAGCTTTTACTTGCAGAAGATTAATTTGGTAAAACAAGGCTTGGATTCACATGTGGTGATTTCATTCTATTCTTCCTTAGCATGAAACTTGTGATTGATTTAGACTTTGATGATTGTATTGAGTCATTTCAAGTTCCTATCTTTGATTATTATAGTGTGAATTGATTTGTATGTGTTAATTTCTCAACTACACAACCATTAGACAACCAACACTAGAAAACATCTCTCATCTACATATATTTTTCACACAAACTTGAAATAGAAAGATGATCCTTGGTTGGGCAATGTAAATGTGAGTTGTTGTGGTTGCCTCGGGAAGGAAATTGTAGCGCCTAACATCATGGACTAAGTTTAATCCCTAATTTGGATACTTAGTATTAACTTTAATCCCTTATTAGGGTATCTTACACCTTAATTAAGAATTCCCAGGCTAGCCTCACAAGTTAATTTCCCCCTATCATTGTTTTCATTTTACTCATCATAGGCATTCATCATCAACCAATCATTTTTCCACCTATGAATGTCACTAGATTACTCATTATGGTCCTTGAATGTATAGGCGTGTTAATTTAACCATCCTTACCAACAAACCACACTTACCACCTATCTCAATTTCTCATCATCAATCACTATGTGCCACCTGTTACTGACCATTAACACATTTCGTGTTGTTGTGTCAACTACTGCTAGCTCACGTCATCATGGTCATGAGACCTTGGGTTGTCAATTACTGCTAGCTTACATCATCACAGTTAAGTATCTTTCTTACATCATCACAGTCAAGTATCTTGCCATGTCATCATGGTCTTAGGTCCCCGGGTGAATTCATTCTAGCCAACCTCCAAAACCAGTTGGGGCCATGAGGCTATGGATTAAAATTAATCCCTGAATAGATTAGCTTAACCCTTAATTATACTAATCACCAGGAAACATTTGGGTCCACAAGGTCAAGGATTAATGCTAATACTAAATTAGATAAGCTTAACCCTTAATTGAATAAATCACCAGGTGATTAACAATACACTAGAAATTGGAGGAATTGGAACCCTACTTAAATTTCCAAACTTCAATTATGTGTTTCTCTTCACTCCTTTCAATTTGTATCAAGTGTCGTGTACTGTTGGAAATGTCCATGAGATGACTATCCAACTAAACACTTATTTTCTTCATTGAAGCTAATAAAATGAAGAGAAACTACCTTCAAAAATATAACCTTTCATCTTCAAGCTAGTTAGCAACACATATTAACACAACCATGATGACACACTTACCAATGTTCCTCTGAATCTACAATTTCCAACATGCTCAACAATCTCAATTTAACAATCTCCCCCTAAAATTAACATTGCTTGACATCATTTTTCATCAATGATAAGATACTGGCTTATAATCTCCCCCTTTATCATTGATGGAAACACCACTAGAGATTGATGGTAATTGATGACAATGGGTTGAGATTCCCCTATCAATATTTTGGTCCAAAGACTCCTCACTTTCTCATTTTGATACTCAATGTCTTCTTTCCATCCCCCTTTGACATCAATGGAAAAGAAGCTCACTACAAATGGTTTTTCATCAAATAACTACTCATTGTTGATTCAATGTCTTCTCGTTGCTCAATAGACTTGATGGATTTCTCAACTACTCTTCTGAAGCTATTGCTATATGTGGATCCACTCCCCCCTATGGATGGGATATCCCCCTGTGAATATTTTTTTTGCAACCATACTCCTCATGTGAATGGGATGGATGTTAATTGCTCATACTTAAGTTATTTTTTCTTTCTTTCCATCTGCTTGATCAATTTTATCTCCCCCTATCAATAGTATATGTGTTAGTTGAGATTAGTGAGCCATTCCTCCCTACGAGGAAGAAATTTTTCCATACGAAGTTTTTCAATTGTTTCTCCATCAATAATAGATATATATATATATATATATATATATATATATATATATTCAAAAGTTCTGTTAGCTGAGATTAGTGAGCCATTCCTCCCTGCGAGGAAGAAATTTTTTCCATACAAAGTTTTTCAATTGTTTCTCATCAATCATATATATATATATATATATTCAAAAGTTCTATTAGCCTTGGCGACTAGTTTTCCTATATCAACAATTTTTATTTCACCTCTTAGAATTGAATGTGAGATCATATCCTTGACCACACATATAACTAGCACTCGAGAGATTTCGTTTTAGTCCTTTTACATACAAAACATTTTGAACCTTATTTCTTCCATTATTAATGTTGATTGTCCCTTTTCTATCATTTTTTGCCAATTTATTGTTGTCAAGAATTACCTTGCCTTCATCCTTTTCTTTAAGTTTGATGAACTTACTTTGATCACTTTTTATATGTCTTGGGAAACCACTATCAACATATTGGATATTTTCTTACTTTTGCACATATAACATGAGATGACACTCTTCTTTTTTCTCTTTTCTCTTCCATCCCACTGAATTTCTAGAAGGATATTATTCCTTTCCTTGGTTTTGATACATGTTTATACTTCTCCTATAGTCTCGTGCTTTGTGCCCAATATCATGGAATTTTTAACATTCTACATTGAATCTAAATAAACATGGTGCATAGGATCTGCTACTGTAACTTCTGATT
The DNA here is from genome assembly GCA_031772625.1 of Pinus tabuliformis. Lineage (NCBI taxonomy): Eukaryota > Viridiplantae > Streptophyta > Pinopsida > Pinales > Pinaceae > Pinus > Pinus tabuliformis. The sequence continues at coordinate 854,942,394 of CM062817.1, read as the reverse complement.
TGATTTCCCATACATTTATTATTGGAAATATTATAATATTCTCTATCTCTGACATCATTATTTTTGGCATAGGTCTTGCAATCCCTTGCTTTATGAAAAAATCTTGTACATGAAAAACAATGGCTAGAAAATGTATTTTGAAACCTGGCTAAGTGGGGTTGTCCTGATGAAGCATTTCTTCTTAAGTTGTTCCGCCTTAAAAAAGATTCATCTATTTATTGATCCTTGTCTCCTATTCCACTATTGCTTGTAGATCCTGTAAGGTCCCACCTTACCAACCATCAGTATTACACTAAGGCTGACTCAAAATGCGATTTAAGTTTAAGTTTTTAAGACGTAAAAGTTAATGCAAGGTTATCTATCTATATTCTTATTTTTTTTTATTGGTATTCTTTACACTACATACAAATTTCTACTAACTAACTAACCCATGGTAATATTAAACTTCTCATTAAGGCTACAGGGTCATGGTTCCTCAAGATCCAAAACTTACAACCATAAGTCTTAAAATCACATTTAAATGATAGAGTCTTTAGTGGGATAAATAATATCAATATTTACAAACCACAATTTCCAATAAGCTAATTGTTCATTCTATTGCAATTAAGAGTGTTTAAGAGTGACTAATTTGATTTTGTTCTAGATAATATGCCTATGAATTCTTTGGTAAAACAAAGGGAAGAAAAACAAGATAATTCAACTTCTAAAGGAGTGGTTTCCAATTATTATGAATTCATATGTGAGCTAACAATTACAACATTTCACCTAACCAATTTGCCTTCCATGGATTTTTACTTCAATGGAATCATCATGCTTATTCTTTGAGATATTTCCAAAAACACCTTGGTTGCAAATCCTAAATTTACTTAGTCATTTTTATAGACAATTCATAGATGTAATTAGCTACAACCATTGAAGCATTATGTCAAACAATTTGCAAGCATGAAATGTACAGCCATTGAGGCATTTTGTCAAACACTTACAACCATAACCCTTAAGGCGATTTCACCAAAATTAACTAACATGAATCTAAGATTACATAATTTCTTTTTCTTTGTCAGTAATGCCAAGAAGTGAACCTAATACATAAGTAGAACTGTCATCCATCTTGATTGCTGCATATACAAAAATTTAGGCACATAATGACTATAAATATTTAAGAATTTTTACAAATAGCTCGCAGCGATGTAGCTACAGCCATTGGGAATTTTGAACAATGGTTAGCAGTCACAAAACAAGCTGCTAACTATTAAACTATCAAACAAGCAGTCACAAGTTTATTAAACTATAAATGTATTAACCATTGATACTTTAAAATAATAATTCCAAGTTTATATAACAGACTGATTTCATAAAAAGAGATTACCAGGTAAATCACAGCTACAAAAAAAAAAGCAGCAAGACAAACCACCAGGCAGCAGCAGCAAATCTGTAAAATATAGAATATTACAGAACCAGATTCTGAAACTCTATTTTTTGAAATCAAAGTTGGGGCGACATGGCCATATGGTACAGATACCCCCTGAAGTTAAAATAAATCAAAACAGAAACGCCCAGAAATGTGATTATTTAAAACCACAACCAAAAACAAATTCATACTATCTCATTTATCCCTTTTGTCAAACATATACTTTGAAAACTTATCTACAGTTCTAAAAAAAGAAGGAAAACCCAAATTTATGCTATTAACATGTTTTCATAAAACTCATGGCAACCTGAATGCTTTAGCCATTAAGACATGATGTAAATCAACTTGCAATGAAACTGTAAAAAAAAAAAAAACTTACATAAAATAAACTACAGTTATTGCAAAATTCCTTCAACATTTAGTGTGCAACATTTGATATACATCTAAGTTTTAGTCAACAACCAAATAAGCAAAACCATGTAATGAACTACAAAAAGAAACACAATATAATGTTGTCAACATACGTGGCAGTGAATTTATACAACTCAAAAAAATGGGAGTATGCTCCAGCTCCAATGAGAGTATGCTCCGGCTCCAATATCTTTACCAACTCATTGTGAACCACCTAGTTTTCCTCCCAACCATATCCAGGAAGAACTTCTCCCCCTGGAACCCCCGAGCTGCAAAAGCTGACAAGTAGTGTCAAAAGACAATAGTAGAGAGATTTGCAAGGCAAACTAAGGTAGTAAATTTTCACTTCCTCTCAATACCACTCATGGCCAACCTCAATAGCTAGAGATCTTAGGATTTTAACAATAATTTCATATTTATTATGGAAGCAATTGGCTACTCTCCATATCTCTCCCTCTCACTATTTCCCCAAGTCTCTTCCACTCTTGGCCTCCTAATCCCCAAGTGAGAATACATGAGACTCATATATAGGAGGAGCAACTAATTCTTGTCATAAAGGAGGAGTAATGTGCATGCATTGGATTCCATTTAGAGGAGTGTAATTTATGCCATTAAGGAGAGGTATGCATGCCTTAGTTAAGGAGAGTGTAACATATGCATTAAAGAGAGCATAAGAGGAATATTTTATGACATATTTTTAATGAGTGAAAAGGAATATGCCATTCTTTGATGAGTGCATAAAATAGAGTATAATGAATTATTTAAAAGAGAGAGAGAGAGTTACATAGAGCCATGAGAGTCATGAAGGAGATGTGTGAATTGATTGAGGAGATAAAATTGACTTGTAATTCCTTTTTAATAATAATATCATAGTCTCGTAAAAGATAATAATAATATTAATAATATTGAGGATTCAATCAAGATTGAACTATTAGGATTGATTAATGATAAGTTAATTCATTTTTCTTCAACTCTGCTTGATTACCAATTTATGTAAAGTGATTTACTATTTTTGGAAAGTCGTGCTTGAGATGCTGGACATGACTTTCTATTTTTAGAAAGTCATTCCAAAATTGTGAGAATGAAATTTTATTTAAGGAAATTCATCCATGAGTGGTATTTTTATTCTGGAGAATAGGGATTCTGCACCCCTATTTCATGCATCTCCGTGCCTTAGTATATTTAGGACTCCACGCCCTAAATATACAAGACTCCATGTGTTTATCTTTCTTGGATTTAGGACTCCACGCCCTAATTTTCATGCCCTCTCATCTACTGTGCTTTGAAACTTTTCGTTTCTCCTTATGGTACTGATTGTGAGCTTTTACCCATCAAATGGTTCGCTGGTAAGGATTTGTTCAAAGACCTGCACACATTACAATCTCATAGATCAAAGGAATCAAATGAATTTCATGATGAAATTAACTTAATCACATTTTACCCAGAATGGTGCATGGCTTCCACAGTGATTTTCGTTTTGAAGAAATGACTTCCAAAGTCATTTATAATTGAACATCCTTGTTGGAAAATGACTAGGTACCCTACCACATCCTGCTTAGTACAATATTAGACATATATAATCACACAAATCATGTATCATCCATAAATCATAATTAACCATCTATTTTGCATAACCATGAGAATCCGTGGGTACATGTGTCTCAATCTTGGATCCCCATCCATGTCATACACCTGCTTCATAAATCAGATACAAACAAAAAAACATATGTATAACATTTTACTTAACCAAAACCATCTAATACAGATAATCAACGATGCCACATATAAGAGGAAATATAACTATATAAAACATTGTTCCCCAATCCAATGATCAATCTGTCATACATAAACATAAAAGTAAATATAACTATGTATGTAAAAAAGTATTCCTCAATCAAGTGATCAACCTATCATATATATATAACCCTTGATAGGAGTGACAAAACTATACTAGAAAAATAGGACACTACAAATCCCTTTAGAGGACTAGGATGACTTCTTGATGTAGTGGTTTTTTTAGACTCATCCTAGTTTCTTGCTTTTCTTTTGTTCGCTTTATGAGAATCTTGTTGATTCCTTGTTTCTTCTTGAGTGTTGCCGAAATGAGCATGTTTATGCTCATCCTTTGTTTGACTGGTGCCTTCAATCATATTGTTGCTAGATCTTATGAATGTATTGGCATATCTCTTGAGTTGTTCTCCATTTGGTGTCCTTGAGAATGATTCATATTTGGATATTTAACAATCTTCCTTATAATGGAGGTCTATTTTCATGATGGGAGATCTCTTCTTGTTGAGAATTGAGTCTAGAATTTTAGTTACTTTGACCAACTTCAAATTCTGATTTGCCTCCTCTATTTTCTTATTTGTAGAGACAACTTCCTCTTCTAGTTTTCTACATTCCTACCACTTGTGTTTACATTGATTCACCAAAGCATACTCAATTATTTTAGATTCTTTTGGTCGTGTCTCCAAAATAGAAACATCATGATCCTTGTTTCCACCTGTTCTAGGAGTGATTCCACAATCTTCTTATCCTTTTCCAATTCAATTTTTAGAATATTTGAAGACTCTTCAAACTCATGCTCTTTCTTTTCATACTTTATTAGGTAATTATTGGCATTTTCTAATTTACCTTTCAAGGAAATAATTCCAACCTATAATTCCTTACACTGACCTTCTCTGTCATTCAGTTTTCTCTACCTCACTTCTTCCATCCTTCTTGCTTCTTCTAGTTGGGCCTTCAAAATTTCTTTTTCTTGGTCATGATTTTCATATTTCTTCAATAACTCATTGTATATTTATTTTTCTTCTGAAAGTTTCTTTATTTCTTCTAGAGAGATAGTAAGCTCATCTTCGCCTTTGACTTCTTTTGAGCAATTCAATCAATTAGATCAGGAACATTATCTTCATAATCATTGAATTGATATGGACATCTAGAAGTATAGCGACCTTCATTTCCACAATTGGAACAATGTGGACTAACTGATTCCTCTTTATGGCTACGTTTTGCATCCATGACCTTGAAGGAAACGTCTTATTTTGCATCTAATATATTGCTTTTATAATCACAACCCTTGATATAATTTTTCTTCTTCTGATATGGTTTCTTCTTACGCTTCCCATTATTGGCCATAATTCCTTGGATCTACCTTCAAAATGTTATACTAGACTTGAAGGAACCTTGCTCTCATTCCAATTGTTGGAATTATGATTACACTAAGCGAGGGGTGTGAATCAATGTAATGGCCAATTTAACTAGATTAAACAATCCATCATAACTATAAACATAACAATACTTAACAAAATCAATTATCCTATGAATACATGAGAACACAAAATGTATATGGAAACCCTTGTGGGAGAAAACCACAAATATTCTTATCTTCTTCTTCAATATTTGATTACAATAGTTTATTAGCACCAACCAAAAGGAGACATTGGTCTTCTTTAATATATTTTTAGGCACCAACATGCTTTAGGCTACAACCTGATTGAGGCACCAACTTCATAAAGATGCAAACATGCACTTTCTATAGGCTTCAATCTAATTGAGGCACCAACCTCAAAAATATGCAAGTGCCAACTTGATGTAGGCTTCAACCGAATTGAGGAATGAACCTTTGAAATCTGTAAGCACCCACTTGATGTAGGAAATAAATTGATGTAGGCTCCAATATAATGAAGGCGCCCACCTCCTCAAACAATTTTTAGACACCAACCCTCAAATCTTAGTAGACCTCCCTTTCATAACATTTTGCACTCGATCCAAAATCTTTAACTTAATCTACAAAAACATACTTTCATTGGTCTTTGAAATTTCCTCTTTTCTTAGTAACAAATTAATTATGTTATCTAAATCAACATCAAACTTTATTACAAAACTTGATATGAACAACATAACTCATACTCAACACTTTATCTTTGTTACTCAGACTTCAGAACCAATCAAACATTATAATCATCATCGACAACAAGCTTCATTACTTAGAACTATGGACAAAAAAAATCATACAATACTTAGATCAACATTTTGTTGTCGGCAGACGAACTACTCATCTTATTCTCCTTTCATTTCAATATTCTTGGTCACAAAATTAAGGCTATATCCCTGTCAAAAGATTAAGGATATGACCCCCTATCCAATAGACAAGAATATCATCCCCTCTCATGAACTCGGCCTTTAAATACAATATTTTCCATCGGTCTTATGTAATGATAATAAATTTACCCTTTGAAAGCTTGGACCCCCATAAAAAAATGTGAATCTAGTACTTCGGTCCTACAAATGGTGAAGAGATTTTGATCCTAAAACAAGAAACAAAAAAAATATAAATTCAGTTTTATGCCCTATGTTTTTCTCACATTGGTTACATATATGTGTTATGTTACAACAAACACACACCACTTTTGTCAATTTGGCTTACTTCACACCAACAAACCAATTTTGAGCTCTATATATTTCCACACAATCAATGACTAAGAGTGTCATTCGACACACACACAAACATATATGTGTGTGTATGTGTGATTTAGTTCATAGTTAAAATCGGGTAGACCTCAAACCATGGGACATATACCATGGTAAAAAATTGCAAATCTATTGATCATGTACTATATGCTTTTATTGATGCCAGCATGGATGGGACTCATTCACCAAGTGTTGATGCCCACAGGAAATTTGTGCACATAACCATTATGTTTAGTTCCAACCCCTTGGACCTCCAGGGATTAAAATTTTTGCCCCATATGGCCAAGCCATATGACCGCACCCTTAACTGTCCAAGGGAATTTTGGAATTGACATCCGCATGATGTCATCATTCCACTTGGTGTACTCTGGATGGTGCCATGTGTCATACAAAAATATGCCACTTGGCCACCCAACAGGGTCGATTCCACCTGCCATATGTCATGTTATTAGTGCGCCATGTAATTTTCTCAGTTGTGTCATCTCGGTCACTTTTTGCAATGTCATCTTAGTCCCATGTCCCTGACCCATTCCATGCCAACGTGGATGGGACTTGTTCACTAAGTGTTGATGCCCATAGGAAAATTGTGCACTTAACCATTGTGTTTAGTTCCAATCCCTTGGACCTCTAGGGATTAAATTTTTTCCCCATATGGCCAAGCCATATGACCACACCCTTAACTGTCCAAGGGAATTTTGTAGTTGACATCAATATGATGTCATCATTCCACTTGGTGTCCTTTGGGAGGTGCCATGTGTCATACGAAAATAGGCCACTTGGCCACCCAACAGGGTCGATTCCACCTACCACATGTAACGTTATTAATGTGCCATGTAATTTTCTCAGTTGTGTCATCTCGGTCACTTTTTGCAATGTCATCTTAGTCCCATGTCCCTAACCCATTCCAAAATGTAAACTCCACAAATAGTCGGGGCCATGCTATTGGGGATTAAGGTTAATCCTTGATTATGGATATTTAATCATGGTCATGGATTAAGTCTAATCCCTTATTAGGGTAGCTTAAACATTAATTAATCATTCCTAGGTCATCCTTGTAAATCAATCCAATCCTACAACCTGTCACTATTGCCAACTTAGTCAACATGGTCACTCATCGTCAACTAATCACTTGGGAACTTGTGACTATTTCCAGCTTAGTCATCATGGTCCCTAGGTCCCTAGGTGCATTCATAACCAACCTTTCCAATAAACCACACTATGCCACCTATCTTGGTCGCTCATCATCTATTAATATGTGCCACTTTTTACTGGCCATTAACATATACCGTATTGTTATGCCAACTACTACTAGCTTACATCACCACAGTCACAAGTCCCTAAGCCATCAACTACCAGTAGATTATGTCATCGCGGTCAAGTATCTTGCTTACATCATCATAATCAAGTATCTTTCCACATCATTGGGGTCCTGGGTACCCGGGTGAATTCATTTTAGTCAACTTTGAAAACTAGTCGAGGTTGCGTTGTTGAGGATTAACATTAATCCCTGATTAGAGCCCTCAAGTACACTAAACACAAAGAAACCATCAAGGGTCGTGTGTTGAGGGATTAATGCTAATCCCTAATTAAAACATCTTAACCCTTGATTAAATAGACCACCTTGTGATTAATAGCGCATTGGAACCTAGAGGAGTTGGAACCCTACTTAAATTGCCAAAATTCAAATTTATATTTCTCTTCACTGCTTCAGAGTTAGATCAAATGCCATATATCAATGGAAATATATTTGAGAGGACTATCCAACTAAACACTTAGTTTCCTCATCGAAGCTAATAAACAAAAGATAAATTGTCTTCAACGACAAAACCTTTCATCTTCAAGTTGGTTAGAAACACATATTAACACAACCATGATGACATACTTACCAATTTCCCCTGAATCTACAACTGCGGACAATCTCAATAATATCACTTCAACAAGCTCCCCATAAACTTAATATTACTTAACATCAAGGACAACATACTATCCAATAAGAAATTTTAGAACCATATTTGCAAAATAGGATATGTGGAATGTTATGCAAGTTCATTCTTAGGAAGAAGACAAAAGCAACAAGTTTTGGGGGAAGTAGGCTTGATGAATGAAGAAGAATTAGGTATACTGAAGGAAGAAGCAAATAATGTACTCAGTGAAGGTAGAAGTTGTTATGCAATCAGCTCATAAATAGATAGATCATTGACTTAAAAATGATCATCTTAGAGTGGGGAACCTCCTTTACATTACATAAATGAACAATTCTTGGATGATACATGTTATCACCAAAAAATTGATCATCTAGCCTAATTTACTATATGGATCGAAGTACACCATGTAAAGCTAATTTTACCATAGTAAAATTGCTTTCACTGTGAGAAATTACTTAATAAACCACCTTTGTTAAATAATTTATAGTTAAACCCATGAAGAATAATTAAATAAACCACTATTTATTTGATTTTCTTCTAGGAATAATTAATTAAACCATTGTTTTATTATTATTCCTTGTTAAATTTGACCTAGTCATGAAAAATAAACAGATAAATCATTATTTTTCTTATTTTTCTCTAAGAATAATTAATTAATCACTAATTAATTATTATTCTTTGTCAAATTTGACTAAATCCCTTAGGAATAATTAAATAAATCATTATTTGTTTATTATTCCTTAACTAATTCCTTGAGATGATAAATAAATCATTTATTTATTTATTATTTCTAAATAAAAGTTTAAATACTTTTTCCCTCCTAAACAAATATAATAAAATATTCCAAGTGGTTATTCCAAGAATGGGATCAATAATATTTTATTATTGCTCATTATTTGAGGATAACTCAATATTTTGTTATAAATACAAGGGTTTTCCATTCATTATTCACTTTTGATTATTTTCATTGTTGCACTTACTATTGTAACTCTGATTATTTTCATTGTCGCACACCATATTTTTGTTGGGTTTTTGCATTATAGGTTAGAGAGACTCTACAGAAGCTGAAGATGTTTGAGGATAGCCAAGAACCCATCCCATAGAGGGGGACTGGTAACATTTATCTGTTCTCTTCATAGGTGTTATTATAAAATTATTCTTTACATATCTGGTTTCCATTGGATAATTGGGGTTATTACTCTTTCTTTCACTATTTAACTATGATCGTAACATACATAAGAATTTTGGCAGGTTTTGTTTCTATCAATAGCTACAGATCTACAATGTTTAGCAACCATTTCTATTATTTAGATTGTTTGCCATCTGTTATCACTCAGGTTGTCCTTAAGCTCCGGAAAAGGATACGGCCGAGGTAACCACAGACCAACTTTGGATTGCAGGTTCTAGCCCACCTGCAATCAGAGAGGGCTCTCTCTTTGGGATTTAGCTTTGTTGAAAATGATTTTAGGCTAGGTTTTGAGTTCAGAGGGTTTTTTGTTCTGTTTTGGTGGGAAAATTGATGTTTCAGGTAGAGAGGCAGAGCATAGTCTGAGGGTTTCAAACCATTGGGCGTGGAGTCGAGGAGGAGGACTGCTGGTGCATTTCCTTGGTCACAATAAGGGAAGATAGAGCGAGATAGTTGTGCATGAAACAATGTTTCAGGTTTAAATGATGGAAAGAATGCTAAGTAACGAGAGGCAGTTAAGAATCTCTCAATCAGCTTAACAAATGGAGGTAACAGAGCTCTACCTAGGGGCATTTAAGAATCCCTAGATAATTGGCAAACACAGGTGAATCGGGGTAAATATGAGCCAGGAGGAATTCATATTCATAACCAATTCATTCAGAGGAAAACATAAGGAAATAGCAGAAACTGAGCATAGAGTGTATTTAAACAAATTCTAAGCTATTCTTTCTTTCTGCTATTTAGATAGTGGTGAACAATAAACAGAGGTAAGATGCACTTATTGTTTCAGGCTGCAGCACAAGAATTCCATCTTCATATCTTCAAAACATTCATTAACAACAGGTAGTTTGCTCTCCAAGCTTTCAGCAATCTTTCGTTATAGAAAAAATCAGGTATACAATGCGAGTCTCTAATGAAAATTCTCAATTAACCAACGCTTGAAACAATGTAGAGAGCGGTATATATAGGGAAAAACTCTCTACAACTGATTTTATTACAACTTGACCTAAACAGGTCTGAAAGAAAGATGATTACTTTAACCTAATCCTATCCAGAAATAAATGCATGAAAATATCTCGGGCTGCGCTGAGGGCTGCCGTATCAAAACTGAGTAAATGATATAGTCCTCGGTGGCTTGGTGCAGTGTTTTCTGCAATAAATGTGTATGGGTTTCTGCTTCTTTGCTGTCTGTCTGCATTTAAAGCTTTAACTGTGATTTGAGGGCAAGGATGGGCTTACGCCTCTTGATTTGACTTTCTGTGGGGCTCATCAATGTTCAGGTGCTTCGAGCCCCTAAAAAATCTTGGCTGATACTCTTTGGCTCTTCTTCTCCATCTGATACTCTTTGACAAATAAATGGGGTCGCTTTTCTCCTTTGCTGTGGGTCTAATAAAAAATTAATGGCCGCTGTTCGGCCTCTATTTCCTTTAGAACTATCTTCTGCTCCTTTCGGCAAGCTTCGCGAAGAAAAATGAGTCATTCGGCGCCTTTCGGGCTTGCTGGGCACTGCGTAATGAAAAGATTCCCTAAAGATTTCCCATTCAGGCCTATTTTATCCAGCGATGCACGCAAATTGCGCATCAAAAACTGCCTCAGAAACTGATTCCGGGGCTCCGGAGTGCGATTTTCGCCCTTCGCGCCAAAAACTGATGATGACGTCAGCATGACGTCAGCAGGTGGGACCTCGTATGGTGGATGATGTCAGTGATGACATCAGCATGATGACGTGGCAGGATGACATCAGCATGATGACGTCATCACGTACGGAGGTGACGTGGCAGGGGACACGGTGGCAGGACACATGGCAGGGTGACTCGACGGTACAGTGGCAGGAGGCCATGCAGGCGGATGATGTGGCAGGTGACGTGGGGCTTACGTCACAGGGGGAGGGCGGTAAGTGGTTTCTGGGCGCACCGCTATTGGACAAAGGTGGTTTCGAGGGAGGGGGCTCCGCCACAGCCCCGGAGGTGACGCGTGGCGGGAGTACGGCGGCAATACCACCCATCTCCCGGACGCTAACCTTCGGGTGCGTCGGGGGACAGGAAGGCCCGCCCACCTTAGATCTGTGGGGCGGGCGATCTAACGGTTGGCGGCTGGGACGAGGCAACGGAGGGATAAGGGGCGAGAATATTCAGGGAATATTCCAATTTTAATATGGTGCGGCGGTGGGTTTAAAACTTAGGGAATGGCAGAGTTTGTGGGTTATGTGGGTTAATGCGCGCGGATTAATATTTTCAGGGGTGAGACTTTGGGAAAAGGGGAAAATATGGTTTTTTTTTTGGAGGTTTGCGTGGGCGGGATTTGAATATTTACAAGCCCAACTTTAGGGGAAGGGTGGCAACAGGGGCATTGTAGAATTAGGGGAATGGTTGTTAGTCTAACCAGGTGTTAGACCAATTCCAAGACACGGATGGGCTAATGGCAGCCCCAGATGGACTGTTCTTTCCCTGACTTAGAAAATATGGCTATATTGCCAGGGAGGGGATATTTACATAGGGGAGTTTTATATACATTCTTTTAGTAGGGGAAAGGGAAAACTGATAGGGAGTTATATACTAGAGTTAGTGGTTAATATGGTGATGATAAGCAGGCGCTAAGGTAAGAGACCTTAGGCTAATCCTCGAGGGAAAAGTGACTCATAAATGAGAAATAAAGAATCCTTGAGTGAAGCAGATCTTCACCAGGACAAATGACATGGAAAATGATGAAACTAAGAGGAACCAAGCAGATCTTGACCTCTTTGGGAAATTAGTAATTGACTTGGGGAATTTAGAAGAAGGGGAATTTAGTGATGTCCAGCTTGAGCTCCTCCAGATGAAAAACTGTCTGCAACTGTGATCTGAAGAGATAAAACACTTTGTAACACAAAATTGATCATAAATCATCATTCTGCAACCTCACAGCTACCTACCCAGCCTACTCACCTAAATTTTTTTCTTCTTTTGATTTGGGTGCACTTAGACTTGCAGACCCAGCTTTACAATTTTTCTTTTTGAATGATTTCCTATCTAAATCTACACTTATTTCTGCCAGGGCCCAGATTAAGCAGTTGGGTCCCTTTGATTCTCTACCTATCTACAGATCTGCAAAGATTAAACTGTTTGGACAGATACATTCTCTATATTCTAAAACAGGAAATTGAAACCTAGGGAGACCAAGGTTAGACTGTTTGGACCTCCCTTAAATGAAAACTCTTCAAAACTGGAACAACTCATCAAAATTAGAAAACAGCAGTGCTATTTGGACTAAGCACACTTCATGGTATCCTGTGGAGATATGGAACACTGCAGCCTGCAAAGTGTGACATATTAGGCATGTAAAAATGTCAATCATGAAAAATGAAACCCTGTTGCAACAGGAGGCTAACACCATCCACAATCTTAAGTGGTTTCTTTTTGTACATCATTGAGAAGAAAACACTACAACAAAATTGGCGACTCCGTTGGGTTTTATACTTCAGATCCAGAAACCTGGGTGACCTTCGATTTTCAGCTTAGGGTTTCTTCTTTTTTTCAATTCTATTAATGTTTCCTAGTCTTTTAACCCTAGATCTGATAAATTTCTAACTTCCGCAAGCTTTCTGGTCGTTTTCGCAGGTCACAGGAACCAGCTGCGACAAAGGTGACACTTTTTTCTGAAATTTGTAGACCAGGATCCTCGAAACAGAAATCATAGTTTTCAGCCAAAAAAGTGTGATCTGGGCTTCAAAACGCACCTTTTAGCCCAAAAAGTGAGATTTCAGCAAAAAACAGGTCAATACTTGTAATTTTTGGGTTTTTCTCAGATCTGTTTCTGGGTTTTGCTAAGAGCTGTCTGTTGGGTGTCTGACCTCTGTCTCATCCCACTTAGGCCTTGATCCACTCTGTTTTACTCATCGAAGTCGAATTTAGCCTCCCCTAGGGCTTCTAGTACACTTCCACCTTTCTAGGAGGAGTTTAGCTGAGTGAGAAGTCTGAGTTTTTACAGTGCTTTTAGCCACATTTTCCATATATGTAACATTTTGTTTCAGATCTGTTAAGATAGGTTGCTACCATCCATATTTTCACATTTAAACTTGTTTTTTCATTCCCTTAGGGCCCCATTAGTTGCCCTAATTGTTTCACCCATCTCCCTATCTTTTTGTAGCGATCTTCCTCTCTGGTTTTCTGTTGTTGCTACACCACTTCTAGTGGCTTAGAGTCACTTGATCCCAGTCACACCGAAATTCAAATCTCTTGATTGTTTCAGTGTATTTCCCATCAGTTTAGCCACCAAGTAGTACAGTGTTTGCAAACCCAGTTTGGGTCGGGTTTAGTTAATTGTTTTGCTATTCATTTTCTCTTATTTATTTCAGTTTATTTGCAGCGATCTTTTTTCTCTTTTTTACAAACACAATATGGGCTTAATCAATTAATACACTTGCACACACAAGCATACCTTAAGCAAAGGGCACTTGGTTTACACCGCCTAGCCAAGACATAACATAATAAATTTATCTCCCCGCATCAGAGACAAAAGAAATATTGTTGATCTCCCTTCACGATTTCTGTGTTCTGTGTGTCCTTCCACCATTTCGCCACCAAGGCGTGTATTGCGAAGACTATTAGGCCTTCACCCCTAGTTTCTGCTTGGGCGTATTACTCCTCCTCATTGGGTTCGAGTTCATAGCCCTCTGAGTCCCCATACCAACTCTTCTCCTGGTCCTTTTGATTCCTCATCTGATTTCGAGACACCTTCACCATATATCATCACCATGTCTAGACCCACAACTGGTGCAGGAACCCAACCTGGTGGTGGCACTGGTTCTACACAGGTGGTCACATTAGGTGGAACAGTCTTAGGAACTATTCCGGAAACCCCCATGCTCCCCTTTATGGCTGGGTTAAGTCTAACAGATCTTAACCAATTGATAAATGACCCCATACACCATGATGATGGTTGGCCCTCCATGCTAACTAAGCTTCCCTCTGACATCCCAAAGTTCGAGGGTATTGCTGGAGAGGATCCTACCATCCATGTTCGATCCTTCCACATGTGGTGTTCGTCCAACTCCATAACCTATGACTCCATTCATCTTCGGCTCTTCCAATGCACGCTCACTGGAGACGCTGCAAAATGGTATATAGACCAGCCCTCTGCCTCTCATTCCATTTTCACGACGCTTGCTAAAACATTCCTTTCATATTTCCAGTTACCTCTCCAGTACGACACTAGTACGAAGCTATTGACCACATTCCATCAGTCCTCCGCCACTCGCCTTTCTGACCATGTTTAAGAGTGGCGTCAAAGGAGGAGCACATGTCGTGCCCTGCCTTTCAAAGACTGTGTCTATCTAGATTGGTTTCTTAAGAGCCTTTTATCCCCCATCGGGAAATATGTCGCGTCCCATTTTCCTTAGACTGAGGAAGAAGCTCTCCAAACCGCTTTGAGATATGATCTGATTTATGCACAATCCGGTTATGTCTATACCATCATTCCAGACCTCCCTCGTCCTAGAAGTGCCAATGCACTAGGAGCATCTCACACCACCGACGGTATCGTTGGATCCCTTTCACACTATTCACCATATAATCAGCAGAGTTATGGCTACTTGCAAGGGGGCACCAGTTCCTCCAACATTTATGCCCCTCCTGCTAGCAACATGTTTCCAGGGCCCCAACCCATCTACCAAACTGTTGCTCCTTCTTATGCACAGCCTAGCACTCCAGCCCCTCAAGCATTAGCGCCACAACATCCCATGCATCCTCAACCCCAACAGCCACTGCCCCCTCAGGGCCAAGTGTTTGCACAATAAAGTGATACTAATCCCCAAAATTTGAAGAAAAAGAATAAGGGGAAGGGTAACTAGGGTAACCAGGGTAATCAAGGTAACCAACCTAGTGAACCCCAAGGGAACTAGCCTAATACCAACAACCAGCAATAGGGCAGCCAGCCCATGCAAAACAAGGTTATTCGTATGAAAAAGCCTTGCGGATGTTTTGGTGTACATGGCCACTACACACATGAGTGTCCTCTCTTACCCCAAATGCGCCAAATGTGGGAAGCTCATGCAGCTTCTAAAGGTCAACAATTGCCTCAGAATCCTACGCCATCTCAACTGGCAGTGCTCACAAATCCTTGCCCTAAGCAAGGATTTGTTGTTGCTCAACCTCAGCCTGGTCAAGCAGCCCATTCACCCCAACCTTCTGGTCTCGGTGACTACCAGATCCTCATGATGGATTCTGACGAGGTCAATACCTCTGATCAACAGCCAGCTCCTCATCACTCTGTTGTTACCATCTTAGCCGAGTCATCCGTATCCACCCACCTAGGACCTCCTCCGTTTTTGGGTGCCTCTCTTATGTTTCCACCAGGAACTGTTCCTCCAAGTCTTGACCATCTAGGAGTTGTTCCACTGGGACATTACCTTGCAGGCCAAATACCTTTCTTATTTCCCCCTTCGGGAGTATTTTATGTCCCTGTCATGGCTTCGTTGGTCCTTCCTAATGTGACTTTGGGGATCCTAGTATGGTACATTGATCCCCCAGCAAGCACTTCGCCTGGTCAGCTAAGACCTTATCATGCTTTGACCCTGGTTCAATCGGTCCCTACAGCCCCTGTCGATGCTTCAGTTCCATCACAGCTATAGGTTTTAACCCAGTACATAAATTACCTGCATATGAATTCTAAAACACAGAAAATAAACAATAGCGAGAGCATAACACATAAAACAAATATGCACAGAGATTTTCCTCTGGATCCCAAAACTGGGACTACCATATTGATTTTTCATTATGTTCCTTTCAATGTTACAATACACACACACACACACACACACATATATATATACATGCTGAAGCATCCAATAGCATGGATCAAAAACCATCGCGCCCAAAACCATGTGCAAAAACCATGCACAAAACCATAGGTATGTCTGCCCACCTAATATAGGATCCAAAAAAAAATTCCCCGGGGTGCTACCCCAAACCCCATAGAGGGGGGCTAACCACCCCCTTCAAACACCCCTGTGACCCCCCCGCTGCACAATCGGCACAACGAAGGGGGGCCTAGTCATGGAAAGAATATAACACAACCCAACATTCTCCCACTTGTTGTTTTCTTTCCACATGGGGACACAAGAGAGCTTAGTCGTTTATCCAGCCCTGCAACGCCCATTGTTTCTCTACACTTAGAGAACTTCTCAGAGCTCACATATTTTGTCAATGCATATGCAGTATTCTTCAAAGTGTCCACCTTTACCAGCAACACCTTTTTCTCTTCTATCATATCCCTCAAAAAGTGATAATGAACATCAATGTTCTTTGTCTTTGAATGATAAGGAGGGTCCTTTGCCAAGAAAATTGCACTTTGGCTATCACAGTCTATCCTTATAGCTCCCTGTACTAACCACATACTTGAACACAATCTCTGCAACCAAACTGCTTCCTTGCTTGCATGAGTGGTTGCCATGTATTCTGCCTCTATAGTTGATAGTGCCACTACAGATTGTTTCTTACTCATCCAACTGGCTGCACCTCCAAATAGGTTAAACACATACCCACTTGTAGATCTTCTCTGATCTAGATCTCCAGCCCAGTCTGCATCAACAAAGCCACGGATATCCAACACTCTGTCCAATCCTGGTCTTCCTTGGTAGCACAAACCATAATCACTAGTGCCACGCAAAGACCTAAAAACCTGCTTCACTGTTGTCCAATGCTCCTCCCCTGGTTTTGACATAAACCTACTCAATACTGCCACTGCATGTGCAATGTCTGGTCTAGTACAGACCATCTCATACATTAGGCTACTGACTGCACTTGCATATGGAACACGGGATGTGTCCTCTTCCTCTTCTTGTGTCTTGGGACACTGTTCAACAGATAAATTTACACCTACAGGAATAGGAACCTTCACCGGTTTATTATCCTACATATTAAACCTCTACAGTATTGTCTTGACATACTTCCTTTGGTTTAACCAGTGCTTCCTCTTTGCCCGATCTCTTTTAATTTCCATGTCCAAAATATAGTTTGCAGCACCAAGATCTTTCATGTCGAATTTGGAGGACAATTGGGTCTTCAAATCCTGGATAATTTCTTTGTCATTTCCAACCAGCAGCATATCATCCATATACAAGACCAAATAAATAACACGGTCACCAATTAATTTAAAATACACATGATGATCTGCCTTACTTCTAATGAAGCCAAGTCCCCGTATAAATATATCAAATTTCCGATACCACATCCTTGGTGACTGTTTTAACCCATACAGAGACTTCTTTAACTTGCATACCAATTCTTTCTTACCCTTCACCGCAAATCCTTCAGGTTGCTTCATGTAGATCACTTCTTCCAAATCCCCGTGAAGAAATGTTGTCTTCACATCCATCTGTTCTACCTCAAAATCAAAAGCAACATCAACAGATAAAAGTAATCTAATAGAAGCTACCTTGGAAACAGGAGAAAAAATATCACCAAAATCAATTCCCGGCACCTGGAAATAACCTTTTGCTACCAACCTAGCTTGGTATTTCTCCACCTTTCCTTCTGCATTTGTCTTCTTCTTGAACACCCATTTGTTGCCAATCGATTTCCTTCCAGCCGGAAACTCCACTAGATCCCAAGCCTCATTTTTGTGCAAAGATGCCATTTCATCAATCATGGCCTCTTTCCAGAGTTCTCCATCCTCTGAATCTATTGCTTACTTCACAATTCTGGGATCATCTTCAGTAATAGATAAATCAAAATTTGAACAGAAAGCAAATGGACTATACCTTTCTGGCTACCTTCTTTCTTGAACTGATCTTCTCACAACAGGAGCTTGTGGCTCTTCATCTTCTAATTCCTCTTCTGTTGTAGAGTCTGATTCTTCCTCCTTTAGCTCAAACTCTATCTTCGTAGTTTCCTTAGGTTAGAATTCATGTTTAATAACATGTTTCACCTCTTTGAACACCACATCTTGGTTGTACACAACCTTCCTTGTTACTGGGTTCCAAAGTTTATAACCCTTTAAACCATCCTTATACCCAATAAAGATGCACTTTTCATATTTAATATCCAACTTTGTTCTTTTCTCGTTTGGAACATGTACATATGCATCACATCCAAATTCCCTCAGATGTGAAAGAGAGGGTTTCTTACCAGTCCATACCTCTTGTGGAGTCTTATCCTCCAACACTAATGAAGGTGATCTGTTGACCAAGTAACATGTTGTATCCACCGCCTCTGCCCAAAATTCCTATCCTAACCCGGCACCACTGAGCATGCTTCTTGCCCTTTCCATCAACATCTTGTTCATTCTTTCTGCAACTTCATTTTTCTTAGGTGTGTATGGAATAGTCTTCTGTCATGCTATACCACACTTTGTACAGAATTCTTCAAATTCTTTCTTGCAAAACTCTCCACCGTTATCTGTCCTCAACACCTTTATCTTCTTCTTTATCTGTTTTTCCACCAGAGCCTTAAATTCTTTGAACCTGTCAAAGACTTTAGATTTCTTCTTAAGGAAATATATCCATGTATTCCTTGAGAATTCATCTATAAATGATGCATAGTACATAGACTTACCCAGTGATGGAACCTTCACAGGTCCAAACACATCACTGTGCACAAGCTCTAATATTTGTTTCGCCCTCTTACCACTAGAGGGGAAACTCACACGATTCTGCTTCCCATATACACAATTTTCAAAGAAATCAAAATCCAGAGAGATATTAGTCATACCTTCTACCATACCTTTACCATGAAGTATTCGAAGGCCCTTCTCTCCAATATGTCCAAGCCTTTGATGCCATAGCATGGTCTTTTCTCCAGAGACCACTAGATTTTATGCTCCACTTTCAGGAAACATAGAACTATTGCACTCATCAATAACAGTGCTACCTTGCAGCTTGTACAGAGTTCCAATTCGAACTCCCTGCATAAAATACGAGTGCTCCCCGAACCATCTTGCAGGTATCCTTCTCGAACACTGTTTTTACACATGCATCATCTAGCTTTCTTACAGAAATCAGATTTCTGGCTAATGCAGGAATATGCAGAACACCCAGAAGTGTTCTAACGCTTCCACCTTGCAACTTCAACTTGACCTTTCTGTGACCAACGATTCTAGCCTTCATGTCATCCCCCAAGAAGACATCACCACCATCATATTTATCATACTCGCATAACCACTCTCTATGGGGAGTGAAGTGAAAGGATGCCCCAAGTCAATCAACCATGCCTCATGATCTACATGTGTACTTGAAGAAGCCGAGTACACATCCCCACCTTCATCTGAGGTGGTTTTCGCTTCTGCAGAAGGAGCATCATCAGATC
The DNA here is from genome assembly GCA_031772625.1 of Pinus tabuliformis. NCBI lineage: Eukaryota > Viridiplantae > Streptophyta > Pinopsida > Pinales > Pinaceae > Pinus > Pinus tabuliformis. The sequence goes on along the minus strand of CM062817.1, from coordinate 854,922,714 downwards.
CCTTTCCTTTGTTAGGAGCTTTAGATTTACAGTCCCTTTTGTAGTGCCCTTCCTTTCCACATTTCCAACACACATTTATAGTCTTTCCTGGAGATTTAGATCTCGCTCTAGATTTAGATATCCCACTTGATGACTTATTTTTGTTTTTGTTCTGGGACCGTCCTCGTACAAACAAGGCATCACCATTCTGGCTCTCCATATTTTTATGTCTCATCTCCTTCATCAGCAAGGATGAGACTATTTCATCAAACTGCAAGGCAGTTGCATTGCTACCTATTGCAATAACTAGAATATCCCACGAATCTGGTAGAGAACACAACAAACTGGTGCACTTATCTTCATCTGAAATTTTAATATCAACAGATAATAACTGACTTACCACAGTACTAAATGCGTTGAGATGCTCTATCATTGAGTCTCCATCTTTCATCCTCAGGTTATACATCTTTTTCTATAGGAACAGTTTATTCACCATAGACTTAGATTGGTACAAAGTCCCTAACTTGTCCCACAAAGCCTTCGATGTAGCTTCCCCTGATACATTCAACAATACTAAATCTGAGACACACAATCGTATTGTGCTCTTTATCCACTGATCTTTATCCACCAACAGATCCTCCATCTTGAGTTTCCACAACTCAAAAATCTGACCATTAAATTTCTCGATCTCTATCTTTCCACTGCTCGCCATATTCTTTCACCACCAAAATTGATCCTGCAAATCTCCCACTGAATAGGTTCTACCATAGGCCCAAGTGAAACCCTCAGCAACAAAGGCGTCCCCTTGAAGCCAAAACAGCTCTGATACCAAATTACAGAAATTACCTGCATACGAATTCTAAAACACAGAAAATAAATAATAGCGACAACATAACACATAAAACAAATATACACAGAGATTTTCCCCTAGATCCCAAAACCAGGACTACCAGATTGATTTTTCATTATGTTCCTTTCAATGTCACAAAACATATATATATATGCTGAATCATCCAATACCATGGATCAAAAACCATCGCGCCCAAAACCATGTGCAAAAACCATGCACAAAACCATAAGTAGGTCCGCCCACCTAATATAGGGTCCAATTTTTTTTTACCTGGGGCGCTGCCCCTAACCCTGTAGAGGGGGGCTAACCGCCCCCCCTCAAACCCCCTGTGACCCTCCTGTTGCGCAATCAGTGCAACGAAGGGGGGGCTCTGCCCCCCCTCTAACCCCCCGGTTAACTAGGTGGGTTAGTCGTGGAAAGAATATAACACAACCCAACATTTACTACATCCCCCTTATTACCACCACAATTATTTCTTGTACTTGGCTGTGGCTGGCAGTACCATTTCCATGGTACTAGTTTAGAACAATGACGATGGCAATGAACACATGGTTTATTATTTGAGTTGAAATCTTATTGACACAGAAACTCGATATGCTCATGTCGAGAAGCTCACCTTGGCAGCGGTCCATGTTGTCCAACGATTTCACCATTATATTCTTCTACAGAAGACCACAATGATTTCTGACTATAACCCCATGAATTATATTCTGACCCATCAGTTTCTTGGGGGAAAATACTCTAAATGGATCATTATCCTGCAAGAGTTTGATTTGGAGTTTACTGCCACCAAATCAAAGAAATCACTAGTTTTTGTCGAATTGATCTGTGCCCTTCCTTCTGCAAACACCTCCACTAATTTTACTGAGAATATTCCTGATGAAACCTTGTTTCTCATCAGTACTCTCGACCCATGGTATGAAGATATTATTGTTATTCAGACCCAGACTTTCCAATCTGAGTTGTCTCGATCTGACTGTCGCTACATCTAGCATCAGTCTCAAGGATTATTGGTGATACATTGTATTGAGTCGGTGTTGATTTTGTTCTTCACAGATGTTTAACACTTGAAGAGGCTGAACGAGTCCTAAATAAATGCCACTTAGGGGCATGTGGTGGTCACATGTCAGGCTATGCCACTTCTCAGAAAATCCTTCACTTCGGTTATTTCTGGCCTTCTATCTTCACAGATTGCATTTTGGCAGTTCAAAAGTGCCATGAATGTCAGATATATAACCGTAGGCAGCGCACCTCGCCAACACACTTACACCCAATTGTTACTGTCAGCCCATTCGCTAAATGGGGAATTAATTTCATGACCTGTAGCCCTCGCTCGACCAGAGGTCATGGCTATATCATCATCGTCATCGACTATTTTACTAAATGGACTGAGGTGATGCCCACATATACTTATGATGGTACAACTGTTGCTCAAATCCTCTTTAACCATGTCATAGCCCGTTTTGGTGTCCCTCAAACCATTTTCACTTATCACGGATCCCATTTTCATCAGTACATGATGGAAAAGATTATTGCTCAGTTGGGTCTGCGTCATGACAACTCAAATCCTTATTACCCACAGTCCAATGGCCAAGTTGAAGCGGTTAATAAAGTCTTAGTTACTATGATTCAACGTACCATTGGAAAGCATAAAAAATACTGCATATCATGTTGTTTTCGGCTCTTTAGGCTTGCCAAAACTAACCTAAGACAACCACTGGTTTCTCTCCATTCTAGTAGGTATATGGTTTAGAGGTGACACTCCCTATCGAGTGTGAGATTCCTTCGTTAAAACTAGCTATTGAGTTACTCCCTGATACCTCACCTAAAGAGGAACATTTACTTTATCTTGAGAGGCTTGATGAAACCCATCGTATTGCTACGATGGTTATCGAAGCACAGAAAAAACGAGTTAAAGCTCATTATGATAAAATTGTTTCTCCACAAGTTTTCGTTGAAGGTGACTTGGTCTTGTTGTATGACCAAGCCAACAATAAGTTGGGAGTTGGGAAGTTCAAACCTATGTGGCATGGGCCATACATTGTTAAACGTGTTTTGCAAAAAGGTACCTATGAGTTGGTTGACTACGAAGGTAATGCGTTAGCACAGCCCCACAATGGGCTTTATCTGAAAAAGTATTATGTGTGATTTCTGTGTAATTACTTTTGTACATTAGTGTGTGAATTCATTAGTGTGCTTTTTGATTTTTTGGTGTGATTGTTTTCTTTGCAGACATGTTTCCTCTGCTTACCTTGTGTTTCACTCGTTTCACAAATTTCATCAAACCATTATGTTGGTTTTGTTGATGGTGCTTGTTGTAGCACACAAAACTTATCTTCCGCAGCTTGGGCACTCTTTGCCCCTAATGGCGAGTTGATCAATTTACAAGGTATTTTCCTAGGACGAACAACTAATAATATTGCCGAGTACAGTGCAATTATTGAACTGTTATCAGAAGCAGTTGCTCTCGCAATCATAAATTTGGTTGTTAATTTAGATTCACAACTCGTTGTGCTATAATTAAATGGTCATTATTCAGTGAGAAATCCACAAATTTTTCGCATGTATCTATGTGTTCGATTCTTGGAAAATAACTTTGATTACATTACATATCAACACATTCCACAAAATTTGAATACATTAATAGATGCATTGGCAAATTATGTTTTAGATAGACATTTGCGTCACTTGTAAAAAATCAAACACATCATCATGATATATGAACACATAAGTAAACAATAGAAACATGCATATATATATATATATATATATATATATATATATATATATATATATCAAGTCTGTCAAAGTTTGTTATGTCAAAATCTCAAAAAATAGTGTTTTGAGACACATGGCTTTAAAAGCCTACAACAGTGTAGATAATACAACTAGGAATAGGATATTCGCCCACATGATGCTCATGATAGCATGAGACAACTCTAATCACTCGGCCTAACAACCGATGAAGTCTCGCGAATACTCCCACTATGTGCCTTTGGTACCGCAGCAGCACGCCATCTATAGTAGCATACTCTAGAATCCCTCGAGTAAGGACTTCCAGGTTTCACTCCATCTCCACTATAGGGTCTACTCCTTCCTTGTATGGATCTTCTTCCTCTATTGGTCGTGCTACTCGCCAAGGTATCAGAGACATTCCGGGAGGTCTTTCTGGTTCAACGTCTGCAAAATTATCATAAGTAAACTCTCAAATACACCAAAAAAATCATAAAACTTGAAAAATCCCAAAAAACAAGTTTTTACCTGCATCAGTCTATTATACACCAGGTTGTAGAGGAATATCTGGGTCTCCTCTGAATTATGTGCCCACATAGGCATAGTCATCTACCATGATCATCTTTTGGCGTAACCAACCAAAGAACGCTAGAGGGAAGTGCATATGTTGACCTCCTCCAACTCGAGGCATAATCTCATTCCATTTGAGTAACCTCAGATCTATCGAAGCTGGATCGTCCACCTCTATCCATTGGTAACGAAATAGAGGCACACACTCCAAGAAGAATGTGACTAAGATCGGTTCAAACCCAAATCAGACGACCTATTTTACACTTGATCAACTGTCGTTTCATGTTAACCAACAATCCTTTCCACCAATTAAATACAGTCGGAGTGAGACAATCCATTGTGAATTGGAACTGAGATTTTGTTGCCTCATGCAACGCTTGAACCCCATCTATACAGGCCATGGTATGTAGAATATTCCTCAAGGGTAGTTTGTCGATGGTTTCTATCTTAACCTTTCCACTCACGGTTGTTTTTGCATCTGGGAAATGCCTCTTGATCAGTGTACTAGTTATCTCTCCTCTAGTACAATCTCTAAAGAGTTGGATCCTCTCTCCTACCCTGGACAGTTCAGTGATGAAATAGATGTCAGATACCTCCATTTCGAGTTCTTGATCTCCAATAATGAAGATCTTGTGACCAACATACCATAATCCTATGAGATACTATAGCAATTCATTCTGAGCTCTGAGTCCCGAGGTCTGAAAGAACTTAAGCAATACGCAGTCCCTCAAAGCATTAATACATGCTTTGCTTTGAGCAGCTTGGTGTTATTTTGCCTTGTGGCCTCTCTCTTTCCATTCGATGACCATATTCATTGAAATCTCCTATAAATAATCCATAAATGATATTTAGAAGTCTTTCAATGGATTAAAGTTTTGAAAAAACCAATTAAGACAAAGTACTTCTCATTTTATTTTTTCGCTTTGCGCCCAGTGCGACTGTTCGAATTGTTTTCACTCTGGCAACACGAGGGTCTTTTGGGCTATGGGGTGATCAGCGCAGATTCGATGATCAGACTCGCATTGATTGCCCCCAATAATAAAAATGAAAAACCTCCTCTTAAACAGTCAAAATTTCTATGAAACGACGTAAAAATGGTATGAAAAATAAGAGAAAGGGAAGAGCTCTTACCTACAACTAACGGTTTGTGAAATGGTGTCCCGGATCTACCACACCGCTTGCCTAAAGAATCAGAGAAAATAGGGTAAAATGCACTCTCCAAATTACTCAAAGTGAAATGGTAAAATGTTTTTACTTTTTGTCTATTTATAAGTTTTCAAATACATTTTTACCAATATTTTATTATTTTTCTTGATATCGGTGATGTGTGGTTGTCTTTGTGCAGTTACAAGATCTTTTGGTGGTAACAGTGATCATTTTTTACCGATTCAATGAGTTTTGTTTTATCTCTTTTTCGGACTCGTTAAAAATAAACGAAAAAGGAACCCCCCTGGAGTCATCTTTAAGCTCTTTTTTGACTCTTGAAAGATGAAAAGATCATCGAGTACTTGTCTTTTTGAACTCATTAAATTAAATGAATTAATGTCATCTCAATATACGTTTACCCCTTTTTCAGGTTGGGATTGACTATTTACGAAAAAGGAACACCTTGGTCGACATGGTCAAGAGGTTCTCTCGAATATTGTTTTCTACCTTTTCGGGTTCGAGAGAAAAATTACGAAAAGGGACCTGATGGAGTTTTCTTTTTTGTCTCTTTTTCAAACTCTCTAAATATGAAAAGGACACTGTGTTACTCTTCTGTTGGAATCATAAAATTTAAAAGATGAAAGACTTGTCACCATGACGAGACCAAGTTTCTCCTTCCTGGGACTCGTAAAACTTACTAAGATGGATTCATTCGAAGAATGAACTTATATGACAAGCATATGCTATCCCCTTCAAGCTTTTGATTAAAAATAATTGGGGTACTCACTAGAAATAGTGGGAAAAAGGTGAAAGTGGAACATCTCTTGTATAGGCAACATCTCTTGTATAGGCAACATGTTGCTCTTGAACATGACACTCATATGTTTCTCGTGTCAGGTTTGGGATATCCTCACTCAGTCACTTGTCCTTCCGGGTTTGGGTGATCCATTTTGCCTCTCATCTGACTCTTCTACTTTGTTGTCATGACCCTTGGTCCTATGTTGATTCAAATGCGGCCACACTCCGGAATCGTGTCGTCGATATGTTCAAGAGAAGTCCTATCTGTAATTTACTAACTATACATTGTTTGACCTTTTGTCGCAGTTCTGGATCATACTCATTTATTCCACTTTATTCCTTGTTTCATGTCGATCATGAGGGAATCATTATGGCCCTCCTTCGACGGGTCATTTCCTGTCAAATTCAGCTCATTATCCAGGAAAATGACTTAGAAACTCCCTTTCAGTACCTTAGAGCTTGCACGTCTTAATGGCAAGTTCTTCGCATTTGATGACAGGTTTTCATCATTAACCTTCGATCGGATGATTCCATGAGTGTTCGACTTCAACTTTATTTTCACATTCACGGATTGTATTGTCGTACCTTATCTCGTGTCTATTAAAGATTCACATCATTGGTCGGTAATCAGGTGGTTTTCTAGCATGTTCGACTTCAACACATTCATTTGCATGTTAGAATTCCTACTTTGATCAGGTTGGGATGAAGCGCAAGACCCTGGGTTTTTTCTGATATAACTTAGGTTGCGTGGAGTTATGTATTATTCATTATTGGATACATGATCCTTCTATATCGGGTGGCTGCATTCATACCATGGATCTTAGACTTCCAAACGATCCTTTTTCATTCGGATGGTTGCGCCCATACCATGGATATTTTCACATGGTCCTTTCTATCTGGATGGTTGCGTCCATTGCAATATCCCAAATAAACATGTAGTTAATAAACTAAGTTCAAACTATGAATAGTGCTTTGTTGTTAATATCAGATTCAATAAAATCAGCAATTACCTATATTACCTGTAATTGAAGTATGCTTACCGCAACAAGGTTTTGGGAACTACTCTCCACCCAACCGTAGGCTCAATTGCGCAAGGATTTGCTACAACTGGCCACCCCTGAGCCCTCAATCAACGTACTACTGCTAATGACTTTTAAGTCTTAGAACACCATTCTCCCAAGAGAATGAAAGATAGAATCTCGGAATGATGGAATGCCTCCCATCCTCCTCACCATCTAGTAAATAGAACAAACATTGGATGGGAAACCACATGTACACACTCCATGTGTCTACATGCGACTTTTTTTTTTTAGCTTTCTTGTTTTATTTCTTTACTTTTCTTTTGATTTTTAGCTTTCTTGTTTTTTCTTCTTTTGATAGTTTTCTTGTTTTATTTCTATTTATTCTTATTTAGAGCTTTAGTATGGTTATTACTATTTTTTTCTAATTTTTATTATTTTTATTTATTTTCTTGTATATATTTTTAATATCATTTATTATTTAACATTTATGATTTTTATTTTTTATTATTTATTATTATTTGTATTATTTATTATTTATTATTGATTATTATATTATTATTTATTATTTTTATTGTTTATTATTTATTATTAAGGGGAGGGATATTACATACTCTCCCACTTTAAGGAACTTCATCTCGAAGTTAAGTTGAATTATTTATTATTTATTATTTTTACTATTTATTATTTATTATTTTATTTACTTCATGTTGCCAACACCCTCTGCCGAACTAGTATAACCAGCATGCATCGAAAGTCCCCAACACCCCAGGAAATCTCAAGGAATCTCTGTCTTTTTTCCCACTTTCGGCACCAGGCATAAGCCTGACCCGGTCTGTATCCTAGTCCAAGACTAGCCCCAAGGCTCGCGCCTGACTCAGACCTCATCTTCCCCAAGGTAGGCATCCGGTCCAGTACTCAATGACCCCAGGCATCTCGCAAGACTGGCCCACTCCCTCCACAACTACTAAGGCACACAGCCCCAGGCATCGAAGTCCTTTACATCCCTTCCAGACTTTGGCATCCCAATACAATAACAGGCACCTAGCCTAGAACATCAGGCACTTGGCCTCCTCAAGATGGTCCCATAGCTCTTCAAGAGCTATACTCAAGACAAAGGAGCCACTGGCATATGTAGTGTTGATTGAGTTTTTTCCCCAGCCTATATGGTGTTACTTATTCTCCCTCATGCATATGGGCTTGCACGAGATCATCAAATAAATCGGCCCTCGCGGCCCAATGTGGAGTCCTGTCAATCATTACAGCTCAACATGCAACAATGCATTCGCTATACCATCATAGTATCATAGAAAATAATCCACATGCCAAGTCGTGCATGTCTTCAAGAAAACATTCATTATTGTTAATCGCAACATTAGGAGTAATAACGCACTGCATGCTTATGCATGTCATAAATTTGTACGCAACTATCACATGCTTCAGTTATACCTTCAACATAATTATATCAAAGCCATATCATGACTTCACATAAATGAATCACATGTCAATAAACCTCATATTACAGCATCATAACTCTTATGCCACATTATGCATATCATATCCATCATGAGTATTCAACATTAAATACTTATCATCACGTAGTAAATGAATATGTCAATATACCTTGACATAATGTGATAATACTTATGCATATCGCTATCATCGTATGGATACATTAACACTATAAGAACCATATGTGCATCATTATCCTCCTACCATGATATCATGAAACATCGTCAATATGTTTTCATCAAGTTGTCAATTACTTTTCAATAATCATTTCCACTTCTTTCTACTAGGTAGTTGATCATTTACACCAATGGTATAATCATCTAAGTACATTGTTAAATTTCGCATGAGTCTCATCAGCCTGGGTCTTAATCTCTTGTTATATTATTCCATCATCATCAAAATTAAAATTCCTTGATTTACATCCATTTACCCTTTGGCTTACTGATTCCAATACCACTATATGCAATTGCATATAAACATTATTTCATCATGCTTAATTTACTTGTACAAGGTTTTGTTGATCCATGTTAACTTATTTAACAATTAGCACTTCATCCACAAAAATATTTTCTTATCTCGTCAAGTTTGTCAAGTTCGTATCTCAATACCATTTGATTGCTTTATCAAAAAGACTCTTTCTTATTAAATAGTATCATTATTTTAGATTTTGAAACAGTTGGAAACACTACTACCATCATTGTCCATGAAAAATTTAAATGTGAGTTGTTGTGTGGAAACAACCTCTTTTAACTTTATGGGAAGTCCTGCTCATGAATTAATGAGTGAAAATTAGACAAGTACAACCTCTATTAATTGACTTTCACTTCTTTTGTCACTATGTACACAATCCTTCTCAAGGTATCCTTATAAAATTTCTAGCAACATTAAGATAGCTACCAAGTATAATCCGCTTATCAATATAATAAAATCTCCTGATCCTTCATCTTGTTATCCATAATTCATTCATCTAGTTAGTAACCTATGGAACACTTTACAATGCAGCTCTCCCATTGTTATAGATGTTGTTATGCACACAACTTATCTTCTCCAATCATTCTATTTTATCATACCTTACAGGTTCCTTAAAATGACCTTCATTATTACCATGATTTTTCAACTTCACTAGTTGACTGCCAATATTTTCTTCTTTATGTGCATCATCCTTAGATAGACCTTATAGTGATACCTTTAGAGTACCAAGTTATGATTATACCAAACTCTTACATTATGTTCTAAAATAGGTTGTCTCTTCTTACTGATTTCTTACCCTTGTTGTGATACTTCTTTTCTACCACCTTAATCATCTTATCCAAGTTGGCCATAATCACATGAACTATCATTAGTTATCATCCTTTTTTTTTTTAATTGCAAGTTTCTCCTTTCCATTTCTCCATAGACAACTTTATCCACTATATGCAATTAACCTTGAATTACGAAACCTCATGTAACATTATACTCAACATCTTGTAGAAATTTTGAATAATTTAACACATATTCAATGGAGATTATCCTGATCATGTACTAATGCGGAAAACATACACAATACATAAGCTCCTCTACGTTGATCAAGAATATAGCAGCATCAATAACAATAAAACATCAAGAGCATTCACACATTAACACAGCATGTATCACGGGGAAAGCATCTCGCTAAAAACCCCACACTATCTGTATATTAATGATTGAGTCATGTAACATTACACAGCATAATACTTCTCACAAGTATCTCCACCTCTGTTACACACAATACAGCTCAGATCTGATCTCCAAATCTCTTCCACTGCTTGCCTGCCTCCACTGCTCAATACCTGCTCAAGAACTGATGAGAATTGCTTCCCAAACTCGATTTTCACCTGCAAAATAGTCACTCACTCTTTGTGGACGTGAGCAAAGGCTAAAATGCGGGCCAAATACGTGAGCAAACTCATTGGCATACTCAATCCTTTGATTGTGCAAGATCTGGTGCACAACTATAGTCACAACTGATAGCAATCTGATTCTCTACCACCTGTCCCTGTTGAACTGAACATGCACTGACATGCAACTGAGTTAACTGATGTATTCTTTAGTTGTATTATGAGTTAATAATTAGTTTAACAACTCATCATTAGTCTATCTGCAGTTAGACTAACTACAACCATTTTAACTAAGTTAAACTGAACACAACTCCATCAACTGTACCTCCAGTCCACTAAACTCAACTCACTTGAGTTCTAACTGAAGTCATGCATGCAACAACTCAACTGACTCATAAGAAAAACGAATTTCCTTCTGACAGCTGCATGTGCCACTTCCGTAGCTCAAACTGAAGTGCTCCAAGAGAATAAGATTAAGTTTATAGTCCAAATATTATTGTGAGATAATAATATTTGACTTTTCTATTTTTGACAGCCAGTCTAAAAATAGACTTGATCACTCACACTGTGATCACTCACACTTTCATCAAAAATAGAAGTCCATCTATTTTCCCAACTTGATCAATCATCCATAAACATAGACATGATCCATATGTCTAAAAATAGACATAGTCTAAAAATAGACTTGCGCCAAAAATAGCCTGCGGGCCCACTTAGTGAAGGCGACTCTTTTCACTAAGCTCCATCATCTTGTTGCAATCTCAACACTCCCTCTCGACAAGATATGGATTATCAGCAACCCCTATCCTGCCTCGGTGGTACTCGAATTTGCTCCTGGTGAGAGCCTTCGTCAGAATATCAGCGTCCTGATCCTCCGTTGGAATGTACGAAAGTAACATGATCCTCCGCTGCACACAATCTCTGATATGATGGTACCTGATGTCAATATGTTTAGATCTATCATGAAATACAGGATTAGCCGAGAGTTTAATGCAACTCTGGTTATCACAGTAAATCACAGTAGGATCCAAATGAGAACCGAACAAACCAACCAGGATCTTCCTCATCCATATAGCCTCGCATGCAGCCAAACTTGCTGCCATATGCTCGGCCTCCGCTGAACTGAGTGCCACGGATCTCTGCTTCCTGCTGTACCAAGAAACTGCTGTCGATCCGATACTGAAGACCCCTCCTGATGTGCTCTTTCTGTCTATTGGGCTCCCTGCCCAATCTGCATCCGTGAAGCCACATAGCTTCACCTCATCCTCCTGTCTGTACCACAAACCATATCCCGATGTGCCTCTCAAGTAGCGCAATACATGCTTGCCCACCTTCCAGAAGAGCTTGGTAGGCTTAACCATAGCTTGTGAAAGCTGGTTAACTGCATAGCATATATCAGGTCGTGTATTGACCAAATACATCAGCGACCCCACCAACTGTCGATAAACAGTGGCATCCACTTCTTCTCCCGAAGTGGCATCCTCCTTCCTCCAACCTCCAGGAAGAGGAGTATCAACAGGCTTGCAGCCATGCATGTTGAACTTCTCCAGTATCTCCCGAGCATACTTGCCCTGAGAAACAAACAGTCCACCACTGCGCTGCCATATTTCCAATCCTAGGAAATAGTGAAGGAGGCCCAAATCCTTCATCTCAAACTCTGTAGCAAGATCCTTCTTGCATGACAGTATCAACAGCTCATCACCCGTTAGAATCAAATCATCAACATACAGTACAATGATAAGCAACTTACCCTCCACCACAATCTGGTATAGGTTCGGATCCGCCTCGCTCTTGGAGAATCCAAGTCCTGTGAAATAGCTTTCTATCCGTGTGTACCAAGCACGTGGTGCTTGCTTCAACCCATACAGCGCTCTCTTGAGCCTGCACACATGCGACTCGCTGCTGAAGACTTCAAAGCCTTCGGGTTGCTCAATGTACAACTCCTCCTCAATGACTCCGTTGAGGAACGCAGTCTTCACATCCATCTGATGAATGTGCCATCCCATCTGCGCTGAGAGAGCAAGAATCGTCCGTATGGAAGAATACCTTGCGACAGGTGCAAAGGTCTCCTCATAATCGATCCCCTCAATCTGTGAAAAGCCTTGGGCAACAAATCTTGCCTTGTACTTCTCCACACTCCCGTCAGCTACCTGCTTAACTTTGTAGATCCATCTCGAACCTACCACTGATTTCCCTTCCGGTCTAGGAACAATCTCCCATGCACTGTTTCTGACAATAGAATCATACTCTTCCACCATGGCGTCTACCCATGCGGGATCCTCCACAGCTTCCTCGAAAGAGGATGGCTCAGTCACAACACACTTGCTCATAAGAGCCATGTATCCAGTGTACCGATCAGGTGACTGTCTCTGCCTGAGTTGGGCTGTAGGTGGTCCTACAACTTTCTCTGCATCTTGAGCCAGTCGCTCAGCTTCTGTCAAGCGCTTTCGCCCTCTGATGGTTGGCGCTGCATGAGTGGTCTCTTCCACTCCATGAACCTCGTCCTGTGGCTGATCCACGTCCTGAAGCTCATCCTTAGGAACTAATAGCTCCTCATCTACATGCAAGTGTAGCTCCCTCTCAAGCGAACACTTCATGGCTTTCTCCTCCTGAAATTTTATATCCCGTCGCACAACAGTTTTACCATTGTCTGGCAAATACACACGATAGTTGTGGGGCGTATCAGTGTACCCCACAAATATCCCAACCTCTGCAGTCGGCTCCAACTTCTTTCTGGCATCCTTCGTCACATGCATGTAAACGTTAGCACCAAAAATCCTCAAATGAGAAAGATCAGGCTTCTTACCAGAATAAGCCTCCTCGGGTGTACTCATGCCAAGTATCCTATGAGGACAACGGTTCTGCACATAAACTCCTGTATTGCATGCTTCCGCCCACAAGTGAAGGGGTAGGCCCTGATCATGCAACATTGCCCGTGCAGCACCCACAATCGTTCTGTTCTTCCGCTCAGCTACCCCGTTCTGTTGTGGGTTATGGGGAGCTATGAGCTCTCTACGAATCCCTTCTGCCTTGCAGAAATCCTTGAACTCGTCCGAGATGTATTCACCACCATTATCGCTCCTAAGAGCCTTCACCTTCTTCCCCGACTCCTTCTCGACCAGTGCTTTGAATTCACAGAACTTTGAATATGTCTCGCTCTTCTTCTGCATGAAGAAGATCCAGCACTTACGAGAGAAATCATCAACAAAAATCACATAATACCTGTGTTTTGCTGTCGAAGCAACTGAGAAAGGTCCACACACGTCTGTGTGAATTCTCTCAAGGATCATCGTGGCGCGACTATCCTTCTCGTGAAAGGTGGCTTTCACAAACTTCCCCAAAGTACACCCCTTGCATTGATCTGACTGCGCAAGTGTGCCTTTAGGAAGCCCTGTAGTGATCTGCTGCAGTATCTTCAAGGCTCCATGGTGAAGGTGACCCAATCTCCTGTGCCACAACTCGCCATCATCCCGGCTCACCAATCCTTCTGCCTTGCCTGCCATTGCTGCACATCCATCTACATGCAACTGATAAAGGTTCCTCACTCGAACCCCTATCTTCCGGGTCTCACCAGTTGTCTTGCTGCGCAGGAAGGCCTTTCCCTCGCTGAAAACAACATCATACCCCTTGTCTTCTAACATCGCCACTGAGATGAGATTCTTCTTCAATCCTGGAACATGCATGACTTCCTTCAATACAAAGGGTTTACCAGACTCCCTCTCAAAGGAAATGGTACCGATACCGGTCGCACTGTATCTACCATCATCGCCCATCTCGATGTGCACTCCAAGATCTTTGTCCTCCAGATCAGAGAACAAATCTCTATCTCCCGTCATGTGAAAAGACGCATCACTGTCCAGAAACCACACTGATCCCATCACACTTGAAACCAAGCATGCGATCAATGAAAAATCAAGCTCAAACTGAGAAGCTAAAGCCTCTCCCCCTGCAGATCCAGCAGCTTGCTTGTTCTTCTTCTTCTGCGGACAATTTGTGGCATAGTGTCCATGCTGGTGACAGTGAAAACACTTCACTTTGGACATATCCTGCTTCTTGCCTTTCGCACCAGACTGAGAAGCTTTCTTGCTCTTCCCTTTCTTTGCTTTGGCAGCCAAAGCACGATTCTCTTCATCAGATACCTTTGATGAAGATCCATTCTCATACTTATTGTTACTGAGTTTATCCTTGAGCGCCAGGTCGCTCTTGCTTTGGAATAACATTTGCAATCCGTTGAAAGACATTTCAACAACACTGCTGCAAATTCGAATTCCACCAGCTACCAACTCAACTACTTCCGATCAACCCTCGCTTGATATCCTGTAAAAATCTCTTCTACAAATCAAGCTGCTCTGATACCATGTAGAAACTTTTTCTACAATTATCTAGCTCCGATACCATGTAGAAATTTTGAATAATTTAACACATATTCAATGGAGATTATCCTGATCATGTACTAATGCGGAAAACATACACAATACATAAGCTCCTCTACGTTGATCAAGAATATAGCAGCATCAATAACAATAAAACATCAAGAGCATTCACACATTAACACAGCATGTATCACGGGGAAAGCATCTCGCTAAAAACCCCACACTATCTGTATATTAATGATTGAGTCATGTAACATTACACAGCATAATACTTCTCACAAGTATCTCCACCTCTGTTACACACAATACAGCTCAGATTTGATCTTCAAATCTCTTCCACTACTTGCCTGCCTCCACTGCTCAATACCTGCTCAAGAACTGATGAGAATTGCTTCCCAAACTCGATTTTCACCTGCAAAATAGTCACTCACTCTTTGTGGACGTGAGCAAAGGCTAAAATGCGGGCCAAATACGTGAGCAAACTCATTGGCATACTCAATCCTTTGATTGTGCAAGATCTGGTGCACAACTATAGTCACAACTGATAGCAATCTGATTCTCTACCACCTGTCCCTGTTGAACTGAACATGCACTGACATGCAACTGAGTTAACTGATGTATTCTTTAGTTGTATTATGAGTTAATAATTAGTTTAACAACTCATCATTAGTCTATCTGCAGTTAGACTAACTACAACCAGTTTAACTAAGTTAAACTGAACACAACTCCATCAAGTGTACCTCCAGTCCACTAAACTCAACTCACTTGAGTTCTAACTGAAGTCATGCATGCAACAACTCAACTGACTCATAAGAAAAACGAATTTCCTTCTGACTGCTGCATGTGCCACTTCCGTAGCTCAAACTGAAGTGCTCCAAGAGAATAAGATTAAGTTTATAGTCCAAATATTATTGTGAGATAATAATATTTGACTTTTCTATTTTTGACAGCCAGTCTAAAAATAGACTTGATCACTCACACTGTGATCACTCACACTTTCATCAAAAATAGAAGTCCATCTATTTTCCCAACTTGATCAATCATCCATAAACATAGACATGATCCATATGTCTAAAAATAGACATAGTCTAAAAATAGACTTGCGCCAAAAATAGCCTGCGGGCCCACTTAGTGAA
This sequence comes from Pinus tabuliformis, assembly GCA_031772625.1. Lineage (NCBI taxonomy): Eukaryota > Viridiplantae > Streptophyta > Pinopsida > Pinales > Pinaceae > Pinus > Pinus tabuliformis. The sequence continues at coordinate 854,906,742 of CM062817.1, read as the reverse complement.
GGCGACTCTTTTCACTAAGCTCCATCATCTTGTTGCAATCTCAACACTCCCTCTCGACAAGATATGGATTATCAGCAACCCCTATCCTGCCTCGGTGGTACTCGAATTTGCTCCTGGTGAGAGCCTTCGTCAGAATATCAGCATCCTGATCCTCCGTTGGAATGTACGAAAGTAACATGATCCTCCGCTGCACACAATCTCTGATATGATGGTACCTGATGTCAATATGTTTAGATCTATCATGAAATACAGGATTAGCCGAGAGTTTAATGCAACTCTGGTTATCACAGTAAATCACAGTAGGATCCAAATGAGAACCGAACAAACCAACCAGGATCTTCCTCATCCATATAGCCTCGCATGCAGCCAAACTTGCTGCCATATGCTCGGCCTCCGCTGAACTGAGTGCCACGGATCTCTGCTTCCTGCTGTACCAAGAAACTGCTGTCGATCCGATACTGAAGACCCCTCCTGATGTGCTCTTTCTGTCTATTGGGCTCCCTGCCCAATCTGCATCCGTGAAGCCACATAGCTTCACCTCATCCTCCTGTCTGTACCACAAACCATATCCCGATGTGCCTCTCAAGTAGCGCAATACATGCTTGCCCACCTTCCAGAAGAGCTTGGTAGGCTTAACCATAGCTTGTGAAAGCTGGTTAACTGCATAGCATATATCAGGTCGTGTATTGACCAAATACATCAGCGACCCCACCAACTGTCGATAAACAGTGGCATCCACTTCTTCTCCCGAAGTGGCATCCTCCTTCCTCCAACCTCCAGGAAGAGGAGTATCAACAGGCTTGCAGCCATGCATGTTGAACTTCTCCAGTATCTCCCGAGCATACTTGCCCTGAGAAACAAACAGTCCACCACTGCGCTGCCATATTTCCAATCCTAGGAAATAGTGAAGGAGGCCCAAATCCTTCATCTCAAACTCTGTAGCAAGATCCTTCTTGCATGACAGTATCAACAGCTCATCACCCGTTAGAATCAAATCATCAACATACAGTACAATGATAAGCAACTTACCCTCCACCACAATCTGGTATAGGTTCGGATCCGCCTCGCTCTTGGAGAATCCAAGTCCTGTGAAATAGCTTTCTATCCGTGTGTACCAAGCACGTGGTGCTTGCTTCAACCCATACAGCGCTCTCTTGAGCCTGCACACATGCGACTCGCTGCTGAAGACTTCAAAGCCTTCGGGTTGCTCAATGTACAACTCCTCCTCAATGACTCCGTTGAGGAACGCAGTCTTCACATCCATCTGATGAATGTGCCATCCCATCTGCGCTGAGAGAGCAAGAATCGTCCGTATGGAAGAATACCTTGCGACAGGTGCAAAGGTCTCCTCATAATCGATCCCCTCAATCTGTGAAAAGCCTCGGGCAACAAATCTTGCCTTGTACTTCTCCACACTCCCGTCAGCTACCTGCTTAACTTTGTAGATCCATCTCGAACCTACCACTGATTTCCCTTCCGGTCTAGGAACAATCTCCCATGCACTGTTTCTGACAATAGAATCATACTCTTCCACCATGGCGTCTACCCATGCGGGATCCTCCACAGCTTCCTCGAAAGAGGATGGCTCAGTCACAACACACTTGCTCATAAGAGCCATGTATCCAGTGTACCGATCAGGTGACTGTCTCTGCCTGCGTTGGGCTGTAGGTGGTCCTACAACTTTCTCTGCATCTTGAGCCAGTCGCTCAGCTTCTGTCAAGCGCTTTCGCCCTCTGATGGTTGGCGCTGCATGAGTGGTCTCTTCCACTCCATGAACCTCGTCCTGTGGCTGATCCACGTCCTGAAGCTCATCCTTAGGAACTAATAGCTCCTCATCTGCATGCAAGTGTAGCTCCCTCTCAAGCGAACACTTCATGGCTTTCTCCTCCTGAAATTTTATATCTCGTCGCACAACAGTTTTACCACTGTCTGGCAAATACACACGATAGTTGTGGGGCGTATCAGTGTACCCCACAAATATCCCAACCTCTGCAGTCGGCTCCAACTTCTTTCTGGCATCCTTCGTCACATGCATGTAAACGTTAGCACCAAAAATCCTCAAATGAGAAAGATCAGGCTTCTTACCAGAATAAGCCTCCTCGGGTGTACTCATGCCAAGTATCCTATGAGGACAACGGTTCTGCACATAAACTCCTGTATTGCATGCTTCCGCCCACAAGTGAAGGGGTAGGCCCTGATCATGCAACATTGCCCGTGCAGCACCCACAATCGTTCTGTTCTTCCGCTCAGCTACCCCGTTCTGTTGTGGGTTATGGGGAGCTATGAGCTCTCTACGAATCCCTTCTACCTTGCAGAAATCCTTGAACTCGTCCGAGATGTATTCACCACCATTATCGCTCCTAAGAGCCTTCACCTTCTTCCCCGACTCCTTCTCGACCAGTGCTTTGAATTCACAGAACTTTGAATATGTCTCGCTCTTCTTCTGCATGAAGAAGATCCAGCACTTACGAGAGAAATCATCAACAAAAATCACATAATACCTGTGTTTTGCTGTCGAAGCAACTGAGAAAGGTCCACACACGTTTGTGTGAATTCTCTCAAGGATCATCGTGGCGCGACTATCCTTCTCGTGAAAGGTGGCTTTCACAAACTTCCCCAAAGTACACCCCTTGCATTGATCTGACTGCGCAAGTGTGCCTTTAGGAAGCCCTGTAGTGATCTGCTGCAGTATCTTCAAGGCTCCATGGTGAAGGTGACCCAATCTCCTGTGCCACAACTCGCCATCATCCCGGCTCACCAATCCTTCTGCCTTGCCTGCCATTGCTGCACATCCATCTACATGCAACTGATAAAGGTTCCTCACTCGAACCCCTATCTTCCGGGTCTCACCAGTTGTCTTGCTGCGCAGGAAGGCCTTTCCCTCGCTGAAAACAACATCATACCCCTTGTCTTCTAACATCGCCACTGAGATGAGATTCTTCTTCAATCCTGGAACATGCATGACTTCCTTCAATACAAAGGGTTTACCAGACTCCCTCTCAAAGGAAATGGTACCGATACCGGTCGCACTGTATCTACCATCATCGCCCATCTCGATGTGCACTCCAAGATCTTTGTCCTCCAGATCAGAGAACAAATCTCTATCTCCCGTCATGTGAAAAGACGCATCACTGTCCAGAAACCACACTGATCCCATCACACTTGAAACCAAGCATGCGATCAATGAAAAATCAAGCTCAAACTGAGAAGCTAAAGCCTCTCCCCCTGCAGATCCAGCAGCTTGCTTGTTCTTCTTCTTCTGCGAACAATTTGTGGCATAGTGTCCATGCTGGTGACAGTGAAAACACTTCACTTTGGACATATCCTGCTTCTTGCCTTTCGCACCAGACTGAGAAGCTTTCTTGCTCTTCCCTTTCTTTGCTTTGGCAGCCAAAGCACGATTCTCTTCATCAGATACCTTTGATGAAGATCCATTCTCATACTTATTGTTACTGAGTTTATCCTTGAGCGCCAGGTCGCTCTTGCTTTGGAATAACATTTGCAATCCGTTGAAAGACATTTCAACAACACTGCTGCAAATTCGAATTCCACCAGCTACCAACTCAACTGCTTCCGATCAACCCTCGCTTGATATCCTGTAAAAATCTCTTCTACAAATCAAGCTGCTCTGATACCATGTAGAAACTTTTTCTACAATTATCTAGCTCCGATACCATGTAGAAATTTTGAATAATTTAACACATATTCAATGGATATTATCCTGATCATGTACTAATGCGGAAAACATACACAATACATAAGCTCCTCTACGTTGATCAAGAATATAGCAGCATCAATAACAATAAAACATCAAGAGCATTCACACATTAACACAGCATGTATCACGGGGAAAGCATCTCGCTAAAAACCCCACACTATCTGTATATTAATGATTGAGTCATGTAACATTACACAGCATAATACTTCTCACAAGTATCTCCACCTCTGTTACACACAATATAGCTCAGATCTGATCTCCAAATCTCTTCCACTGCTTGCCTGCCTCCACTGCTCAATACCTGCTCAAGAACTGATGAGAATTGCTTCCCAAACTCGATTTTCACCTGCAAAATAGTCACTCACTCTTTGTGGACGTGAGCAAAGGCTAAAATGCGGGCCAAATACGTGAGCAAACTCATTGGCATACTCAATCCTTTGATTGTGCAAGATCTGGTGCACAACTATAGTCACAACTGATAGCAATCTGATTCTCTACCACCTGTCCCTGTTGAACTGAACATGCACTGACATGCAACTGAGTTAACTGATGTATTCTTTAGTTGTATTATGAGTTAATAATTAGTTTAACAACTCATCATTAGTCTATCTGCAGTTAGACTAACTACAACCAGTTTAACTAAGTTAAACTGAACACAACTCCATCAACTGTACCTCCAGTCCACTAAACTCAACTCACTTGAGTTCTAACTGAAGTCATGCATGCAACAACTCAACTGACTCATAAGAAAAACGAATTTCCTTCTGACAGCTGCATGTGCCACTTCCGTAGCTCAAACTGAAGTGCTCCAAGAGAATAAGATTAAGTTTATAGTCCAAATATTATTGTGAGATAATAATATTTGACTTTTCTATTTTTGACAGCCAGTCTAAAAATAGACTTGATCACTCACACTGTGATCACTCACACTTTCATCAAAAATAGAAGTCCATCTATTTTCCCAACTTGATCAATCATCCATAAACATAGACATGATCCATATGTCTAAAAATAGACATAGTCTAAAAATAGACTTGCGCCAAAAATAGCCTGCGGGCCCACTTAGTGAAGGCGACTCTTTTCACTAAGCTCCATCATCTTGTTGCAATCTCAACACATCTGAACTGAAATCCAAATCGGTACGATTTGCCTCTGAGACTAAAATATACCATCTTGTGGTTTATATATATATATATATATATATATATATATACTACAAACCCAACTGATTCACTCAAGAAGGAAGGGACTTCAATGGTAGCTTGATGATGTTTAATATACAAATGATATGAGTAGTAAATGAGAAGATACATGTAATCTGAATGGCAATTGCAATGCAAAATTAAATTTATTAGAAGATCATGTTGAGAGAGTTGTGTTCTTGCAATAATAGACCAGAGAAATGCCAAGCAATTGCTATTGCTAAAGGACAATGAGAACAACGATCCAACCCAAATATTAGTGAATAGTATGATCAACATTCAAGGAATGTTATCTCTGTGTTTTTAGATAAGATTGAACAATAAAATAATGAACAAATGCAAGTGAACAATGATCATCTAAATGTAATAAGATATCAGAGTTTATCCATTGTGAATTGGAACAGATTTCACTATTTTAGAGCACTTTAATTGGTGACAAATTTCAACTTCAATTATCCAAATACTTCAAGTTGTTAAATTGGCAACTAGGGCCAAACTTCATGTGGGTCATCTTATTCATGCCTAATAATATTTTTATTAGATTCCTCTCGTCGAGAGGTGTAGGATTGATCTAAATATCATCCGATTTAGATAAGTATTTATGGAGATATGAATTTATTTTGATTATGGAATTATTATCAAGCTGACCTACAACTCATGTAGGCTCAAAAGCCCAATAGTCGCATCTATTCAAACATCAATGTTGTGTATAAATACAAGAGGACTTTTCCTCATTTGCACTCACTCATGTCATCACATCTCTCTCTCTCTACTGCGCAGAAAAGAGTCTCTTCTCTACCACGCAGAAAAGGGTCTCTCTCTCTCACACATGTGGAAGGAAGCTGTTGAACCTAAAGCCGCAACTGCAGATCCAAACTTTGACCAACGTGGACCATCAAACCTCCTCTTCTGAACTACGTTGTATGTTCATCTGAACCTCCTCTAAAGGCTGCAACTTTTGGTGGTGGAATCAAGTCGATCCGACGGTCGGTTTGCGAGATATCGACTGCCCTAGTTTGAAGAAAGCTGCTGAAATTGAAGCTGCAACTGCAGATCAAAACTTTGACCAGAATGGACCATTAAACCTCCTATTCTAAACTATGCTATAGGTTCATCTAAACCTCCTCTGAAGGCTGCAACTTTTGGTGGTGGAATCAAGCTGATCCGACGGTCGGTTTGTGAGATATCGACTGCCCTAGTTTTGATGATGAAGTCGCTAATGTTGATGCTGTTGATCTAGGGTTTGCTACTGCTGATATAAATCAGATTTATTGTACTATTTCTCTCTGCTGAATTATTGAATATAAAAGAAGATTTGATCAAAGGGTTTCCCCACACATTGTGGGGATTTTCCCTGGCTAGCCGCCACATCTTTTGTCTCTTGTCTTGGCTTGTTTTCTGTTGATCGTTTAATGTTCTATCTGCACTTTACTTATGCACATGTGATTGCTAATCTATGAATAATAATAAGAAAGAAAATTAAATTGCTCTAAGCATAGAACATACCACAATTTAACATGGTATCAGAGCTAAGGTGAAGACAAAGCCCGAGCAAGAGCAAGAGCAATCACCGAAGAGAAGATTGGCAATGCTATCCTAAAAGAACTATGGGGTCCTCATCACTCTTTCCTGCTGAGGACAAGCTCCGTTAGAAATTTGACTATCACATATGGAAGATGTCTATCGATCTAACCCTTGAGGATCAAGGAGTGTTGGATCATGTGAGAGACAATATTGTTGAGCCTCCATCAAATGCACCTCTTGCTGCCAGGAACAAATGGAAGAACGGAGAAGTTAAAGAAAAGAAGATCATCCGGGACTCTATTGACAAGCGCTTGGTGGCCTACATCTCAGATCTGAACACCTCCAAGAAAATCTATGATAGACTGGTGAGTTTATTTAAATTTAATGATGCCAATCAAGTTTTGTTTCTTAGAAATAAGTTGAAGAAAATTAATAAGGGTAAAAATGAGAACATGCAAGCATATTTCTTAAGAATCACCGAGATCAGGAACGATCTCCTATCTATTGGGGAGACTATTACTGATATGGAAATGGCACTCACGACTCTTGGAGGATTACCATTTGAATGGTATGTGTTCAGGACTACTCTTCTGAACAATAATGTAATTCCCGGTTTCAAGGAATTAATGGCTAAATGCATTCAAGAAGAAACAAGGGTAGAAGAGCAAGAAATGCCCATGCCTAAAGGTCCTCCTACTGCCTTTTCCTCTCATGCTAAGAAAAGAAATAATTCCAGGACTAAATCAAAAGGAAAGGCTGGACCTAAGGGTGGAAGAAAAGGACGATGTTATATTTGCGATAAAGCAAGTCACTATGCAAGGGAGTGCCCTGATAGAAAGGACTCACACCAAGATGATGATCAAGATCCCTCTCATGACTATCAAAGGAATGACAAATCTAATAACAGAGGTAAAAGGAGTGCTGGAAGTCAAGGAAGAGGACAATCATTTAAGAAGGCTAGAAATTTCAGGATGTATTAAATGCACCTGACCTCAAAAAGAACCTGGTGTCCATCTCGGCAATGGAAGACGAAGGAAACAAGGTAACCTTCAGTGATGGCAAGGTACGTATATGGAAAAATAATGTTAAAGATGCCTTTACTCTTGGGTTTTGTGTTGATTCATTATATCAGGTCGATGGAAGTTCGCTAGGTGTCATGTCTTATGACACATCTCTTCAGTTCAAACTTTGGCATCGGAGGTTTGCCCCCCTTCATTATAAAGCTCTACTCAGTGTAAGACAAGTGGTGACAGGGATGCTCGAATTCCGAGTAGAGAAAGAAGGTGTATGTTCAGGATGTGCCGAAGGAAAGCTCAAAAGGGGACCATTCCCCTCAAGCCAAAGCAAGACCTCCGATATATTACAGTTGGTTCACTCAGGCATATCTGAGGCTGGCATTAAGAGGGAGACTACTACACCACATACTCCTGAGCAGAATGGTGTGGCGGAAAGGAAGAACCATACGATTGTGGAAGTTGTCTCTATGGGTAGATGATGTAACAATGCCTGATGTGGAGGAACCCATGGATCCTATTTATCCACCTGAGCCTTCCTCTTCTAGGAAGAGGCCTTCATGGCTTAGGGGGATACTTGATGATGCTGAAGGACATGCTGCACCCCGAGGAACCTTCCGTGAAAGTAAGAAACCTAACAGGTATCAGGGATACCTGACCATCATGAGCATGATCATACAAAATGAGCCTTCATCATTTTAGATGTCGTCAAGCATCAAGTATGGAAGGATGCTATGACCAAAGAATATGAGTCTATTATGGAGAATGATGTCTAGGAAGTAATTCCCAGATCCTAGGACAAGACAATTGTCACTTCTAAATGGCTTTACAAGATAAAGCATGCAGTAGATGGAAGTACGGAAAAGTATAAGGCTCGTTTTATTGCTCGTGGGTTCTCCTAGAAGGAAGGAATAGACTATGATGTGATATTTGCACCTGTTGCTAGATATATGACCATTCGCTCGATCATAGCCCTTGTAGCTTCACAAGGATGGAACCTACATCAGATGGATGTCAAGACTGCATTTTTGCACGGTTCGATCAAAGAAGAGGTCTACATGGAGCAAACCCGAAGGATTTGAGATTTATGATCGAAAATCTCATGTATGCAGGTTGAAGAAAGCTCTCTATGAGATGAAGCAAGCACCCCAAGCATGGTATGAGAGGATCGATAGCTACTTGATGAAGCTGGGATTCACTAGGAGTGAAGCTGATCCTAACCTTTAAGGTTGAAGATGACAAGCCTCTCATACTAGTGTTGTATGTGGATGACCTCTTTCTAACAGGTGCAGACCCTCTCATTCACAAATGTAAGAGGGATTTGGCTTCTGAATTTGAAATGAAGGACCAAGGACTTGAAGTGTGGCAGAAGCCAAGGGAAATTTTCCTATCTCAAGGAAAATATGTGGTGAAGATATTGGAAAGATTCGGTATGGTGGACTGCAAGCCTATGACTACCTTGAGGATCTTAACTTTCAGAAGTTATATGGTAGTGATGTCAGACTAGATCTGGGAAATCCCTCTGAGTTTCATAAACTCATTTGCGTTGATGTTCTTGGTGAACCTCTGTCTGAACATGTGTTTTGCAATTAGCATTGTGAGCTCATATTTGGTTGAGCCTCACTGGATTGATTCCAAGAATCTTTTGAGATGTCTTCAGGGCACAATCTCTCATGTATTAAGATACACTGCCGGAGATGTAATACTACTTGGATACACTAATGTTGATTGGGCAGGCAATGTGGAGGACCATAAGAGCACTTTCAGGTGTTGTTTCTCCTTGGGATATGCTTCGATATCTTGGATGAGTAGGAAGCAGAAGTCGGTGGCTCTGAGCACCACCGAAGCAGAGTATATTGCTACTAGCATGGCCTCCTGTGAGGCAGTCTGGTTGCGAAAGCTCTTTACTGAGCTATTTGGATTTACATTGGATATCACCATGATCCTATGCGACAACTAGGGTGGGATTCATTTGTCAAAGAATCCCGTATTTCATGATCGCTCCAAGCATATCGATATTAGGTACCACTATATTCGAGATATGGTGCAACGGGGAGCTATCAGGCTCCAACATATCGATACAGATGAACAGGTCGCCGACATTATGACAAAGCCCCTAGGGAAAGTAAAATTTTTACTTTCCGAGAACAACTTGGTGTTGTTCAAAGACTCTCCGATGAGGGTCCTGTATGATGCATTGAGCTCTAGGAGCTCCGGGGGGTGCGGGGTACTTCTTGGAGCGACATATGACCACAGGGTGATTCACTATCCCCTGGTGGTGTACATGTACACCCCGTGACGACTATGTAGCAGGATGACTGGTTCTCCTGTGAGGTCTAGATGATGTGTTCTCCATGACGACTATGTAGCAGGATGATTAGTTCTCCTGTAAGGTCTGGATGATGTGTTCTCCATGACGACTATGTAGCAGGATTGATGTGTTCTCCATGGCGATTGTAGCAGGATTGATGTGTTCTCGTGTGAGGCCTGGATTGATGTGTTCTCCATGGCGATTTTAGCAGGATTGATGTGTTCTCCTGTGAGGACAGGATTGATTAGTTATCCTGTCGAGGCATCCTACCCATGCAGTCTGGGACTCATGGGAAGTACCTCTCATCTGATCAATGAGCAGGGAAATGAAGTTAGGGACCATAGTAGTACCGATGAACACATCACTGTATCTACCGTACTCCCTACGCTAGGATGACCTCCATTGATCTGGGATCAATGATACTGGTCTGGGACCAGTGGTAGGAGTGGTACATTCTATGACACTGACTTCGGGTCAGTTGAGACTAGTCTGGGACCAGTGGTACGCACTCTGAGATTGACTTTGAGTCAGTGGAGGATGTTACTGGTCTGGGACCAGTGGTAGGAGTTGTACATACTATGACACTGACTTCGGGTCGGTTGAGATTGGTCTGGGACCAGTGGTACATACTCTGAGGCTAACTTTAAGTCAGTATGATACATCCTCGATCATTTCTTCTTCTTCATAATTCAGACAAAAGCAAAGCAGAACAAAACGAAGCAGAGCAGAGCAGTACAAATCAGTACAGGGTAGAACAAGACAAAGCAAAATAAGCAGAATAGAGCAAAGCAGGGCAAGGGTCAGGCTGTACAGGGCAGTGCATTTGATGGATGAATAGTAGCGACTGACAGATGGATTGCAGATGAAGTTCTCCCTAGTTGAGAGGGAGTGTTAAATTGGAAACTAGCGCCAAACTTCATGTGGGTCATCTTATTCATGGATAATAATATTTTTATTAGATTCTTCTCATCGAGAGGTGTAGGATTGATCTAAAGATCATCGGATTCCGATAAGTATTTATGGAGATATGAATTTATTTTGATTATGGAATTATTATCAAGCCAACCTACAACTCATGTAGGCTCAAAAGCCCAACAGTCGCATCTATTCAAACATCAACATTGTGTATAAATACAGGAGGACTTTTCCTCATTTTCACTCACTCATCTCATCACATCTCTCTCTCTCCACTGCGCGGAAAAGAGTCTCTTCTCTACTGTGCAGAAAAGGGTCTCTCTCTCACACATGTGGAAGGAAGCTGCTGAACCTGAAGCTGCAACTGCAAATCCAAACTTTGACCAGCATGGACCATCAAACCTCCTCTTTCGAACTGCACTGTAGGTTCATCTGAACCTCCTCTGAAGGCTGCAACTTTTGGTGGTGGAATCAAGTCGATCTGACGGTCGATTTGCGAGATATCCACTGCCCTAGTTTGAAGAAAGCTGCTAAAATTGAAGCTGCAATTGCAGATCCAAAATTTGACCAGCATGGACCATCAAAGCTCCTCTTCTAAACTGTGCTATAGGTTCATCTGAACCTCCTCTGAAGGCTACAACTTTTGGTGGTGGAATCAAGCCGATCCGACGGTCGATTTGTGAGATATCGATTGCCCTAGTTTTGACGATGAAGCCGCTAATGTTGATGCTGCTGATCTAGGGTTTGCTACTGCTGATATAAGTCAGATTTATTGTACTATTTCTCTCTGGTGAATTATTGAAGATAAAAGAAGATTTTATCAAAGGGTTTCCCCACACATTGTGGGGTTTGTCCCTGGCTAGCCGCCACATCTTGTGTCTCTTTTCTTGGCTTGTTTTTTGTTGATCATTTAATGTTCTATCTGCACTTTACTTATGCACATGTGATTGCTAATCTATGAATAATAATAAGAAAGAAAAGTAAATTGCTCTAAGCATAGAACATACCACAATTTAACACAAGTGCTATGTAAACTGTGTTGTAAAATGAACCAGTGGTGAGTAGTTACACCAGCATTAAAGATTTGTTACAAAAACATGCCAGTATCAATAGTGCGATCTTTCAGAGAATTATACATCGTCAATTATGGGTAGATTATCACCATCAAGATTATAAGATTATATACTTTTCCAATGAATCAATGAGTCATAATAAAACTATATCTTTAATTATGTGACTCATTTAGATTTTCACTTTGTTATATGGTTGTAATTATGCAAGCACAAACAACTCAAGAAAATGAGATAGTGGTTTTACCATGTAATGAGAGCAGAGAACCACAGAGGAAAGGACCGGTATCCATACCAAATAATCTGTTGTCTATAATGATGCATGAGAAAACCAATGAGGAACTAATGAGTGCACCAAACTTTAACTTACACTTAATTTAATATCAAGTCTTACTTCTATAATTTAATATCAAACTTTTGTAATGATTCTAAAGAAATAAGTTGGTTGTAGCTAGTTTAACAAGTATATCAGTCTACCAAAGCCAGATCAGTTATCAAAATGTGATAAAAAGAAAGTTGATGAACTGTAAAAGAAAAGAAGGTTGATCTAGAGACCTTGTAAAAAAACACTACTGTAACTCAAGATTCATCACTGAAGAAGCATAAAATAAGAACCAATATACTCAATAATAATTATTATCAAAGTCTAATAAGTTATCCTTATTATCAGAGTTATGAGTTTAATAAGATATATTTTTATCATAAATACTTAAACCATAAATTATCAACAATCACAAATTTTGTAGTATAAAACCATGGAAAACATGAGTTAGAAGATAGTAATGATGTTAGAATAAAACTTAGAGAATTGTCTCAATGAAAAATCCAAATTCGAATGACTAAAGCTTAAGAATATTAGTGGCATTATTGTGTTAAGAAGGTACTTGAATTTCGAAAGGAAATTTATTAATTCTACAGATTCATGATTTTTAAGATAAATTGAAATTTTGTGTTGTAGAGTGAAATATTTAAGTATCTGTTTAAGCAACCATAACTTATGTTAGAAGAATTAAATGGACTGCTTTTAACAAAATAAATCGTTAAACAAATTTATTGAATGTATCTTGAGATTCTTATGGCTATTAAATAATGACTCTAAGGGAATTTAAGAAATCAAACAACCAAAGAAATATTTCACACCATAAACAAGAAGAGACACTGCCACCTGATCCAGAACTGGATCGGATGACTGGGAAGGTTATCCCTCCCCAAAACACAAAATAAAATAATTTTATTAATAAGATGGCCCACCTGCAAGCGCACCCGCGAAGGCAACACCATATCAAAACCCTTAAATTACAATACATTTTAGCCATAATGATTTCCTAGATTAGACATAAAATTGCCTGCATGTGTATAGAATCCCAACCCCCAACTAGCATTTCACATTATTCAGTTAGATTGTAAGCTTGCGGCCATGGCTATGCGCGTTCCAGCAAATTCCATTGTTCCATTCGACAACAATGTTGAGAAACCTATAAGAGAAGTCACCTGGTTCAGGTTCATGCTCAAATAATGTCATAACAAAGCACCGTGATTAAATTCAGGCTAAATTTTGAATTTCAAGGATTACATTCAGGGAACACAGTGCCTTAGCCGTAAGTATAAATCACCATCTGAAATCTCACAATTTAAGGATAAAAGCACATAAAAGCACAGCTATCACACTATAGAGTATTAACAAACAAAAAAGATGGATTTAATTTCCACACGTATTTGTGAACTATTTGTCGCAAGTTCGAGTCCTTGCTGTCAGACTGTTTACATGTAGCATACTACAGAAATCATCTCATCAAATGTACAGCATAAAGAGAACTTGACTAATCATCTAGAACTTGACTCATAATCTTGTCATAGTTCCACATCTTCTAGCCATTAGATATCATATATATATTCACATAATTCCCAACTTGAAATAAGATAATATATATTTGCTCTGCTAAAAACACAATCATGTGACATTTTAGGATAAGAATGATGTTTGCTAGCAAATCATTAAATCATAAACTAAGTTTTTATGTAGGTGCACAATGCTAACGTGTACGTCTTTACACTCCATGACCTTCTTGTATCTACCTGGCATGAAGCAATCAGTGATCTGTTATTACTGAAAATCCATTTGCGTCTGGCTCATGATCAGTCAACAGCTGGGTGCTAACAACAATAATATGGATGTTCTCTTTTTATCTTGATGTCAAATCTAATACAAATTCCATTTCAAAAAGTCAAATTTATACAAATTTCATTGTCACCAAATGCAAAAATGAACAAGAACAATGTGACATTGAGTTTATCTGTTGGTGTATCATATATTGTCCTTCACTTACACTTTGAATTAGATATTCCAGTAGCAAATACTCCTTTTGTTTCCACCAATTTGGCACCGTTTATTAGAATGGTGCCCCAAGTTACTTTGTAAGTAGAAAGTTATTGAAGGATATATCCCTGGATCTGAACTCTACAAAAGCTACAGACATCGCTGAGGGAAAAAAATTGGAACAGACAAGTACATATCTGAAATTTTCTTGCTGCTTTTGCAGGACACAAAATATGAACACAGAATCCACAGGCACAAAAGCAGGAGATGACCATGAAGCTATAAAATTAGAAGCCTCAAAACAAATTTAGAATTACATCAAGCAATTAAACAAATAACACAGATAACTATAACAAAGCAGGAGCAATAGTGATAATGGTGATCAAAGTATAAATTTACACACCAAAGACACAAGTATCCCAAAATTGATGAATCAAAATCAAAATAGGCAAACCACATTGAAAGAATCAGAATAGCATGGATCAAAAACCATCTCTGGTCAAAGGTTCGCTTTGTAACCCACCACATACTTGAGCCCAATTTTAGTTACCATACAAGACAAGGTCAATAAGCAACACAAGCTAACCTTGAAAAGATTCCCACTATGGGTAAACGTAATATTGTTCTTAGAGAATCCACATACTTTTAATCATATAAACAATAGGAAACATTGCTGAGTTGAAATATTGATCATCGTCTCTCGTGTAAAAGAACAGAACATAAAATATTACACTGTCCAAATATCGTTTAGATAACTTACAAAACCGACTATATAGAACAGACAGCTCACGCCTCATTGTCTCCCATCCTTCACCGGTATTCACTGGTCTTTGCGCTTTCCAAATAGCTAGAAGATATCTCATTTCAAAAATAGGAAATACCACAAACTTAAAAAAAATAGAAAATACTCACAAGCGCTTCTCATGGGGTTTGGGCATGCAGGTGGTGGCCAAGTCCGATCAGAGCACCAGAAATCAGACATATTGCAGCTTCGCCATACAGTCCAACGATCTCACCTTCGTCTTCACGGCGCCTTATTCTTCGAAAATCGATCAGTCCACCACCAGAATGCCCCACCTAGCTTTCGATTCCGATGAGGCGCGGAGTTTCTTTGACAAGCATGGGTTAGCAATTCAAGTCGTGGGAGTGCTTGTCGAAGATGCTCGAGACGCTTTCCAGAATAGCGTGGAAAACGGTGTCGTGGCTGTGCGGGAGCCATGCGATCTTGTCGATGAGGCCACGGGTGGGAAGGTCTGTGGAATGACGTTTTAGCCAAGCGAGGAGGAAGCAATCCCTGAGCACCTGTGCTGCCTTTGAAGGGCTCCTTGAGACATTGAGGCATTTTGAATTTTCAGTATATGATGAAAGTCCTGTTGCATGTGACGCTACAATGACTAATGAAGATGTGGCATAAGAGTTGGAGAATGGAGGATCGGGAATTAAGAGGATGTGTCTTCCGCTGTATAAGATGGCCCCTGATAAGATTGTCATACCGGATGATTGGCGTTCTGCTGCAGATTTTATTACAAACAATGGTGATTGTTATGCTATTCCTTCGATTGTGATTGTGTTCAGCGCGCAGAATAAATATGCATGATACCAAAATTAAATAAACAAACAAATAAAATAAAAAAAATCCAGACAAAAATGATCGCAGAAACAAATTATCCTTCAGAACCACAATATATAAATTTATGATAAACGAGCTTTATCTGATGCCTATCATAAAACACACAACACTCAATTTATGTTGTGGCGGAGCTTGCAACAATTGTTAAAAATGGCTAACGAATTAATGAAACAAATCAGAATGGCAGAAATCTAGAAACCTCGATCCCAAAGTTCAGTTGCAGTGGAAATTACTCGTAGGAAATAAATAAATATACAGCCTCCCAAAGTAAGCATCCGGTATTACCTTCAAAGAAAATCAAGTTAAAAATCCAAAAAAAAAAAAAAAAAAATAAGATGCCCATAGGCCCTAAGGGTTGAGCCTAACCTCTGATACCATATGTAACAGCCCAAATAAACATGTACTTAATAAACTAAGTTCAAACTATAAATAGTGCTTTGTAGTTAATATCAGATTCAATCAAATCAGCACTTACCTATATTACCTGTAATTGAAGTATGCTTACCACAACAACGTTTTGGGGACTACTCTCCACCCAACCGTAGGCTCAATTATGCAAGAATTTGCTACAACTGGCCACCCCCGAGCCCTCAATCAATGTACTACTACCAGTGATTCCTAAGTCTTAGAACATCATTCTCCCAAGAGAATGAAAGATAGAATCTCAGAATGATGGAATGCCTCGCATCCTCCTCACCATCTAATAAATAGAACAAACATTGGATGGGAAACCACATGTACACACTCCAGTGTCTACATGCGACTTTTTATTTTTATTTTTTGCTTTTTTGTTTTATTTCTTTACTTTTCTTTTGATTTTTAGATTTCTTGTTTTTTCTTCTTTTTGATAGTTTTCTTGTTTTATTTCTATTTATTCTTATTTAGAGCTTTAGTATGGTTATTACTATTTTTTTTTTCTAATTTTTCTAATTTTTATTTATTTTCTTGTATATATTTTTAATATCATTTATTTTTTAACATTTATGATTTATTATTTTTTATTATTTTTATTATTTATTATTTATTATTAAGGGGAGGGATATTACATCCATACCATGGATTCATGTTTTGATATATATGACAGAGGTATTAGATATGTATATGTATATGTGTCCTTGATTTGCAGGTCTCCTGATGGTGTTTGTTCTAGTCCTTGCAATAGCTCATAAAGCATCTCAGCCATCACTCCCTGTTCTGCCTTCATGCTTTAGGGGGCATCTGTTACACAATATTTTGTCACACCTCCTACACTTCCCTGTGTCATACCCCGAAGTGCCAAAACCTTGACAACTGTGCAGTGTACCCATCCTGATATGTAGCCCAAATCCTCCCTAAAGAATTAATGAAAAGTTGCCTTGAGCCTTTCCTAAGAAAGATGAGCTCAAAACCCTAATTTCTGGGTCAGCACAACTGTGACATTGCCCTCTCGTGCTGATGGCAGGTTGCACAATATGAGCCTCATGCTGCCAAGGCGAATTTTTACTGGATCTAGAGGAGAAGCTTCGTGATCTAGAGGCTTCCATAATGACGAGCCAAATGATGTTCGTTGTGGATGTGCTCAAATTTTCCCAATATTACGCTTTGATATTATCCCTATGAGCTTCCTCCTTGAGATGAGGACCTTCCCCTATCTTTGGTGAGACCCTAACTCCCTTTCCCTGCCTATAAATTCATCCTCCTCCATTCCCGAATGGTTGGTCTTTGATTATTTGCACCCTTATTTTGAGATAGTGCCTACATTCTATTCACTTTGGCTTGGAGAAGGGGTGCTTGGAGAGCTTGAGCTTTGACTTGGACATTCACTCAAGGAGGGGTACTAACATCAGGGCCTAGTTTGTATGCTTCCTCTTTTGTTTATTAATATATACAACTTCCGGTTCACTTTCCATAAATGATTTTGTCAATGCTTCATTTATCTTAATGCTCCTTGATCTGTTAAGTGGATTACATTTGATTATGCTTGTTTCACTTTTATGCTTTGTTTTGTTTTTGGATTCTTGTGAAGGTATTCAAACGCTATGAGCAACAAGCACTGAGCCTGAGGAGAAAGTGATCAAGATCTTCGACAAAGGAGTGCATTATAGCATCATAGAGAGGTAGGTCTCCTTCCTCTTCTCTTATTTCAATTGTAATCTAGGAGAGTGTCATGTAGATTGTCTCGTTTGTTGCTAGACCCACTCATTGGGCTAGAGGGATCGTCTCTTTCCACAGAGAGGATTTACCTACACAACGCTCTGCCACTATTGATTTCTTCATCTCTGTCATGGCGGATCCTGCTGACTGCTCTGTTTTCTGCTTGGCCTCTTGCAAGTCCTTCACCATTCGATCATTCCCTCCGATTGAGAACTTGATCATTGAACTCGTGGCTTCCGCATAAGCCTTAGAAGCCTCATCCATGGCAACTGGATGTCTTCCAACATCTTGTACAATCACCCTTTCTTTTGTGTGCGCATGTGATGTATGATCATCTAGGAGATGCTTTCTTTGTGCCTATACAATCCTCTGTTGTGAATCATCAAATGGAAGATTGTACACATCCGTATCCGGATCATCATTAAGGAGGAAAACTTCTCCTTTCTCTCTCGAGACTGGTTATGGTTCTAGAGGTGGTGAAGACTGTGGTGTGATCCCGGATGCACTCGACATGAGATCGATGTCTTGATCCTTTAGCTCCTATTTTGTCTCCATGTTTGTTACCTCAACCAACTGCTCAACCTGCTAAGCAAGTTCACGAACTTGCACCTTCTCACCCTCTTCTTCATCTGTTGGCTACTATGTTGTCTCAACCTATATCTGCACAATTTTCTCTGTCAGCACGCCTTGTCCTTCTTCCTATTCATGTTTATGCCTTTCTTCCCTTTCTCTCCTCCCGAGCTCTTGTTCTGCTTTCAGCGTCTTCTCTGTCTCTTGTAACTTCCTTTATGATTCTTCCAACCTTTTCTTTTCTCTCTTTCTCTGTCCTATTCTCCTTTCGTGTTGTCGCCTCTTCGCATCTATCTCCAAAGCTACTCTCTCAATAAGTGGATCTTCTTTGAACTTGTAGCTTTGCTCAACCTCTGCACTCTCGACAATCGTTCTCTTGCCTTTGTCTTGTGTCGATTTTCTACTCACTGTTGTTGTTGTTGTTGTTTCCTATGGTGTTGTTGACTATAGTGCCATCTTCCATTCTACATCCATGCTGACCGATTCATTGAACCTAGAGGAGTTATAACAATACCTCCAAGGATCTTCCTTTGGCCAATGACATGCCTCATGGATCCATGGGTAGTACACCTTCACATAGTGGTTCTTTCATATGTAGTGAGGATCATACGGATTGAAACTCTTGGTGTCAAATCCGAACTTCTTCAAGTCCTCAGTCTCGACATCTGCATCTTTCAAGGTATAGATCTCGTACAACTCAATCCATAAATGAATAGTAGGCCATGGTGCCTTCTTCCTCCTGTGCAGTGTTGTTGACAACCCTGTGGAGATGTGGTATGCAACCTCTTGCATGACCAGCTTGTCCGTGGAAAACCTCGGTAGCTCATGCAGAGGATTCTCTATGCCAAACATCTTGATGAAGGTGCCACCAAGTGAGACATATCAATATGCAATGTTAAGTAATGCCTACATTGCTTCCTGGGACATGCAAGGTGGGTCATGTTCAAGTATCATCTTGTATTGTTGGGCGATGAAGTGATTAGACAGCCTCGTCATGACTCCTCGGTAGCTGCACCCAGAGAGCAACTTGCAATAAACGTTCACAACATCCTCTGATGGTGTCCATGTCCAACTGTTGTTGGGCACATATTACATCAAGCAAGTACGTAGACATATAAAATCTTGCTTGTCCATCCTTAGGCAGATTCCGAGCATTTGACACATGCATTTTTAGCTAAAGATCCAACATGTTTAACTAGCTGAAAGGCCTTCCTTCATTTGCCAACTGATCCAACATAACAACCCAACTTTGCGGGAAGGTCTTTATGCTCTCTTAACCATACAAGTGACATGCGAATATAACTAGGAGTTGGTAAGCCTCCCTGAGTGACTTCGTTTTATAGACCTAGTTGGGTGTCGTCCTAAACATCAATGGCTCTTTTTCCCAACGCTTCATGATATCTCTAGAGTTTACATTGTTGTGGGAAGTGAAGAACAATGCATCCATGTATTTCACTAGCTACAGCAAGTGATACATCTGATGGTAGTTTTCTGTCCTAAAGGTGGAAAGTTGTATCCCACTCATGTTGCTCAATGTCATCGTCTCAGGATCGATATGTGAGACAATCTAGTGAATGATATCCACACACGAGAATGTGGGGTACTTGCATGCAACCCTGACTTGTGAATGTTGACATAGACTTGTTGATCTTCCAGATCTTCCTTGAAAGTGCTTGCAAATATGTCCTTTATTTCTTGCCATGTGATCTTCATGTCCTTCTCTATGAACAACTGCGTGTTTGCATAGATGGGCAAGTTTATTGGCACTTGTTCAACCACATCTCCAATGTTTCTCTCTATAATGTCCTTTGATCCAGCTCTCTTGGAAACCATGATGCTTGTACTACTAAGAGACTTCTCAACAAATGATGTACCTGGAGACAGAGCGGACACTCACGACAAGAAAATGTCAGTTTAAAAACAATAATGCACTTCAAGGATCGATCATGCAACAAACCAGGTGACTGCTGGGCAAGATTGTGCAGTAGTGACTCTCAAGGCTGGGAGACTGTCAGCTGGAACTGCACATTGCGTAGTCCCAACTGCCAGTGAGACCTGCTGCTGACTGGAACTGTGTAGAGCGCAGTCCAACTGGGTTGACTGTGGACTAGAACTGCGCAATGCACAGTTCAGTCCGGCTTGACTGCTAATTAGGACTGCGCATTGCACAATCTTAGTGGGCAAGATTGGGCACTATCTCCCAGAACTGCACAGAGCATAGCTGGAGGCCAGTGACAAGAAGCCTCTGTGAAATTCTTGGAGCCAAGGTAGAGCCTCGAGTTTAGGAATGCGCAGAGCATGCCAGGGAAAGCAAGATCTGAGCTAAGGCAGCCCAGATCTGCCCAAGGGCAACTTGAAAATGAGTAGATCTGAATGCATGAGTGAAGGATGGTGTAGATAGGAGTGAATGATCATGCATGCAATCAAAACCAATGCAGGAATCAGTCAAATGGACGAACAACAAAGTTGGTGGAGAGGGTCGCTGCAACGACAACCATTAGTGCAAAAACAGTGTTATGCATGTGACGCTTAAGAAAGACAATGCAAAACTTGAAACAACACTTCTACAAGTTAAAACAAAATAAAACACTAGCGATCGTTCAATAAAACATGCAAAACAACACTCACATAAGCTAAGGAAATAAAAGTGACAAAAAAAGCAGCAAAAGACTTGAAAAGCAAAACTTACCCGAAAAAGTTGTGTCAATTGTGCCAAAGGTTCCTAGATGCCTTGGGAATGTCAGAGCTCCAAGATTGAATGTGTAGAATGAGCTCTGGGGCGTCCATTAAATAGATTTGGTAGATTTAGGGTTTATGACGCGCATGCCACAAATATAGGAAAAAGCGACACTTGGCGGGAAGTTTCTAAAATCAACTTGCATGTAACTCCTAGTGCTAAAAATAGATCCCTATTTTTAGGGATGCTTTTGCTTTTTTCTTTTTTTCTTTTTTTCGGGAAAGACTGCCATGCATGCATGGGAAGATTGCGCAGTTCTGGAGGGAACCGGGCAACTTGCCAGCACATGCATCGAACATCAGCTGATGGAATGATTTTGCGCAATTCTTGGGCTGAGTGGCTCTGGCTGCCTCTCATGCTCTGCACAATTTCCCAGCTGAAGACAAGCTACCAGCTGGGTTTGTTCAATTCTTGAGCCGAAGCCTAGTATCGGGATGTTCTGCGCAAATTTTTTGAGCAAGGTTGTCTGTCGGACTGCTTTGCACATTTTTCAAGAGCAGGGCTAACTGCTAGGCTGCTCTGCGTAATTCCTGAGAGCAAGGCTGGTTTCCCTCCAAGATTGTGTAGTTTTCCAAGACAATGCAAGAAGCGGATGTAAACCAAGTCACGGGATCAACTTGTGGTTAGTCGGCAAAGCAAGTAAGCGAACACGAGTTGTAAAGTGAAAGATGAGCTCAAATGAAACACAAGTACCTGGGCAGTGCAAGACATGTTGCTAAGATTCTGAGGAGGGAGGCTCCAAAACAAAGCGAAGGCAAAATTTTGGAGGGTGGTTGTAGCCGCTACAACACTTCATCACCAAATAATCCTTTAAATGTAGTCCATATTTCATAAGGCGATTCAATATCTATGATTTGATAAAGAATATCACGAGACACATATAGACACAGTCTTCCATAAGCCATGCCAAATTTGTTAAGCCATCGAACCTCTCATCCTCTGACATTGGTATAGTCTTAATTCCCATGATTATCTGGGACAAGCCTTTGCTTCTAATATGAAGAAAAATCATTGGCTTCCATTCATAGTAATTATACAAAGTGAGAATGACAGAAGCTGGCAATTCCATTCTTTCACCAATTTAATTCTCAGGAAGTTTTTGGCATTTCTCCAATATTCTAATGTGCAAATCAAATGTTCATTCACCTTCTCCAAGCTCCTCACATGATTGATACCGTGTAAAATTATTAGAGCCTGCAAAGGTAAGGACATAGCTAAAGAATAATTGCATAAACTAAACAATAATTGAGAAAAATTGAAAGAAAAAATGAATTTTGTATGTCTCAATAATGATGAAAGAATCAATACATAAAACAACTAAGTTAACCTTAACTGCATGCAAGCACTAAGGCTAACTCAAGCTAACTAAAAATAAGTTTGCTTTATATTTTGTTAATGTACATATACCCCACATGCAAGCACTAAAGCTAATTAAAATTAAATATATATTATTTTATATTAACGTAGATATACACGATATCACTAAGATTAACTAAAAACTAAAACTAAATATACTTTATAATATATCAAAATTAACAAACATTTAATTAAAAATAATAAAAATAAAAAACATTCAACTCACACACCTCAATTAAAAAAACTTACCTAAAAAACCATATGGAACCATATAAAAGCTTCATATACAATGAAATATTTTATGCCAAATCATGATCACATGCACGTTAAATAAAACTTTTATAGTCGGTGGAAAATGAAAGTTTATTGGTATGCATCATATAATTGATTTTTTGCATGGATAAAAATGAAACCTACTTTATCAAAAAAAAGAAATAACATTAAATATTTTATATTATATTAAATAAATTGTAAAAATATTTTAAATAAATGGTCAAAATATATGAATATCTGGAGAAGTGTTGATTATTTTTTTAAGATCTGGGTGGATTATGATTATCATTTTCTAAAGATCTTGGTTGATTGTGTTGATATTTTTTCAATTAGGTTCTATTTTGATATTACTTTTTATTTAAAATAAATTAAAAATCTTAAAAAAATGTTAATAAAAAAATTAAACATTTTTAATCATGAAAAGTTTTATTTATTTTTTTATAGACAATTGAAAATTAAACAAAGTCTATATAATAGCTAGTACCTAGTATGTGCGACTTAGCTTAAATATAATTTAATGAAACAAAAAAATAACAAAACAAAAATTTCATCACAAAAATAAAACAACTAATAAAATATTATATTATTGAATTATCATCACCAAAAATTAAGAAATATAATTAAATAATATTGTTTATTAAGGAATTTAGACTTCTGTGATCCATAATATTGTTAACAATATTGTTTATATTAAAATGCGTATATGTATGTGTGTATTTTATTTTTATTAATATATATGATTGTCTATAATTAAATTTATTAAAATGTGTTTTTAATAGAATAAAAATATAGTGAAACATAATAATTTATGAAAATAGAAATAATAGGAAAAAGGAAAAAAAAATCACAATGTTAAATAAAATGAACATAAAACAAAAAACAAAAAATTAGTAACTAATAGAAATAGAAGTTACTAAACACCCTATAATAAGACTTC
Source organism: Pinus tabuliformis (assembly GCA_031772625.1). Classification (NCBI taxonomy): domain Eukaryota; kingdom Viridiplantae; phylum Streptophyta; class Pinopsida; order Pinales; family Pinaceae; genus Pinus; species Pinus tabuliformis. Next base: position 854,883,036 of record CM062817.1, on the reverse strand, counting down.
AACCAATCATCTTACAAATAAATAAATTTCAATAATAATAAACAATAATAAAAATTAAATTTCTAACTCTAAATTATAAATAACCCTGATACTTTTTTTCATCAAACATAAACTAATACCGATTCAAAAACGAAAAAACTGAGGCCGTCACTAGTATAATAATAATCCACATTGTGGCGGAAATAATTTGTATGGCAAGCTCACAATTTTCACCAGGTTGTCGTATAGAGCCAGCGACATTATTGGTTTTAGAAGTATGTTGAGTAAATATAGACGGTATGTCATAAATCTTGTCCTCGTATGTGAATGAGTAAATTTGTATCACAAATTATATGAAAACAAACCGTCATTGGATCAGTAGAACTTTCCCAGATGTATGAAAAATCATTTCAATGCAAACAGCGGGAAATGCAGCATGTTGGGCAACCAAACTATGATTTTAACGCAACTTAAGGCATGTCTGCAGTAATGATTTGTATGTAATAACAATGTTGAAAAATTGGAGGGATTCGAACGTTAGCGAAGGTTTTCTGTGGGTTCCCGCCGAGAAGGTGGCCAAATTTAAGCTCCAGCACCTCCAGTGGGTCCGTTTAGATTCCCCGGCCAGCCTTTCTTCGCTGCTTTCCGTCATCAGCAGAGGCCAAAATAATATAATATTTACCGCGACTCTGAGTTGTAGGTAGCGTAGGGTGGAAATTTGAAGTTCGAAAATGCTAATGATGTTGAAGGCAGGGTTGCAAAATCTCCAATTGGCTTGCGCCGATTTTTTCCATCACAAATGTTTTTAGACGCTGTATTCACAGTTGGGTTTCCGTCCAAATTTCATCTTGGTCATGGAAGTTGATGGGGTCTGCGAGTAACAACACAGGGATCCCTTGAGTTACGTTGTAACTGCTTGAATTCTTATATTCCAGAGGTTGTACTGTCTCGAATGCCCTCCATAGTTAGATTGTCTATGGTCTGCCAGCACTGGTATTTTCTTTGTAAAGCGTGGCATTTACCAGGCTTTACATTGGGTTTCTGCTCAACCAAAATTTTCCTGGAAAATTTATTGAAATCTTATGCTTGAAAATTTATTCCAGATTATATTAGATAAAAATATATGGAAAAAATTATATTAAATAAAAATATATGAAAAAACTATAATTATAAAAATCATGAATTACATGACAACATCTCTTCTAGTCTCTAGACATATAATTATTAATTAATTTATATATAATTTATCAAACCAAAATACTTATAAAACAGAACAATTCAACATCAACACATTTCAACATCTCTTATGCAATAAATTAGAGAGAACGTATACAATGATATATATATATATAATCAAAAAGTTTACAAAAACAAAGGTGCCCACATGGTAAGCTATTAAAAAAAAAAACTATTTGGTTGAGACAACAGAGCGTTTGGGTTTTAAGAGTGAAAACAAATATTCCAAGCTTTCATTTACTACCATTGGAAAAAGATTCTTGCAAATCTAGATTCCTTGTACATTCCAAAATAGCCGGTGTCATGAATCTACCGCCATTGTTCTTTGAATGTAACTACGATGCATTCAAAATAAAACAATTCTTCAAATAGGAGGTTCAGAGAGTGAAAATTATTGTGTGAGAAAGTGTTTTTTAAGCGATTTATTGTTTAATTGAATTTTAATTAATGTAAATTTATTATATTTTAATTATATTAAATTTATTTTAATAAAGATCAAATAATTAATTTTTTTATTAATATATTTTTAAGTGTATGTTAATATTAATTTATATCAAAATATTTTATTTATATATATTATTATTATAATTAATATTGTTTTTAATTTAAAGAATATTTTATTTTTATTTTAAAATGGATAAATATAGTTACACATCATCTATACACTGAATTGTAAAATGAACTTTTAGTATAATGACTTGTATAAAATTTTGTAAATAAATAATAATTTATTCAGATTCTTTGCTTCACACTGAATTGTAGAATAAATCTTTTAGTTCAATAAAATAGATTCTTTGCTTCACACTGAATTGTAGAATAAACCTTTTAACTCAATAAAATATACAAAAACTTTGTAAATAAATAATAATCTATTCAAATTCTTTATACTTAAATAAATAATAATCTATTCAGGTTTTTTTGTTATCAAATAACGATTCATACTCTGCACATTTTATAAAGTCTAACTATAACAAATAATAGCCTAATCCTATTCAGGTTCTTTTTATTGTTATTTTAAAGGTGTTATCAAATTGAAGATTTATATTATTTTCTACCACTGGTTGATGATTAAAAAAATGCAAATTCTTTCTTTTTAACACAGTTATATTATATCTTTACCTCACTGTTACCAAGAATATACCAATTCTTTCCTCCCAATTTTCTTTGGAGACCATCTAGCAGTTTCACATATCATCTCAGATGATAGAAGCTAATCCTCCTCAAAGACTCCTCTTGTCTTGTTAGGAAGCTCTTCACACGTCAAGATTACAAGTTGGCGTTGAATTCAAGACCCCGTGGAATTGGAATTTCGATTGCGAACCTGAGATTGTTCCCTTGGATTGAAGGAAGGACATTATGGGTTGTGCTCTAAATACCATGCAGAATAGTTTGCATCTTTGTTGAAACTCGTTACCGTACTATTGAGCAAATGGATACCGCGACCTGCCCACCAACCGGGCTGAATGGAAAATATTATGTTACAGAAGGTGGACAGTGTATCAGACAGAGCAGTTTTTTCGAAGGCAAATCAATCCTCGACCAGGGCGTTGGATATTCTGTTATTATTGGCTTTGGGGCCTTCTTCGCTGTTTTCACTTCGTTTCTGGTACGCACAGTTTCATAGATTGTTACACTATTTTTCCTTCATGTTTTATACAGAATGTAGTTTCAAAGTAATGACTGAATTTGGGTCAAATAAATGTCCTGAAATTACATTTGTGTGAGCCATTCGGCTTTGAAACCTGTCAGCCAAGTAATGAAATATTAGTTCGCCCAGACTTTGGTCATCGCATTGAATCGTTTGATATGTTGGTAATTGATTGTTTCAATGAAAGCGAGTTGAATAATATCAATAAACAGTCTGAATACCCACGACTGGAAGCTCTATTATTGCTCCTCCAGCTGCTATTTAACTTAATACAGCATCAAACAATGTAGAAATCCACTAAATGAATTTAAGTAATTTCTCAGGAGAGGTCTGTATGGAAAATCTCCAAAATCGGGGAACTTATGTGTGTGTTAGAGTTGGAAGCTATGAGCAAAATTGTAACAATTGAAAATTGGTAGGGGTTCGATGCAGACCAGTGAAGCCATGTTGAGAATGTGGATACCTAGTAGGCAGGGAATTACATTTGATCCTAAGCGTTTTCAGCTTATATATATATATATATATATATTTCTTAGTTGAAGCTTGGAGACATGTAGGAGTTCTACTTTTTGAAATTACCTCTTCTGCTTCCCTAGAATACCATCCAAATGTTTTTGGAGATCGTTCTTATGCAGCTGTATCCTTAGACACTGCTTCTAGCTAGAAATAGAATATACCTGCTAAAAAGGACCTGATAAAATAAGACATGAAATATGAAGTCTTTTGTTGTTGAGAACGTAATACCAAATTTTATAAAGAGAAGATATTATTAAACTTTTTTTTCTGTAAGTGCTTAAAGAAATATTCCCAGAGGTTTGATAGATAACTGTATGGCCCATTATTTGCATGCAGCCTCAACCCTTTAAAGCTCATACCATATAGGTGGGTAGATCACCGTGAGAGTGGAACCCTGGTGGACAGCTTGACATTCTGCCAACCTCACAAGTAAACCACCACTCTGCTAGCAATTCTATGAGCAATTGAAAGGCTATATTAACCATTGTCGCAACATTTCAAGATATAATGCTAATCATTATAAATCTGGATGGTTTTAACTCTGTATTCCTGTACGCTGTAAATCAATGATTTGATTGGACTCTTGAAGCAACATTCATATTGTAGATTTGTAAATCAATGATTTGATTGGACTCTTGAAGCAACATTCATATTGTAGATTTAACTTTGTGAATGCTTCTAGTCCATGATTTATCCCTAAACTGTCTTTATCTCATCGAATGAATAGATGCATCACAATGGAGCAAATGATATATGCTTGTAGAAGGAATGTTTTTCTTCATTCCATGTTGTGACATGGAACGTTTTTGTAATGTTTCCCATAACTTGATGACCTTGTGTACTGTTCATCTTCTCCCAAAGAAGTGCTGTTTTTGGGTTAGGGAAAACAGAAGACGCTATTTTGGATCCATGGAGAACTATGAACCCCAACTCTGCATTATTGCAGAGTTTCCGCCCCACTTCAATATGGGGAACCATCAAACTTGGATGACACACACATTGTTGCAGGACTTTATAACCGTTGGGATTTGTTGCATGGTAGTGCCCCATCCCAACCATTAGACTGCATGTGGACAGACTCCCTAAGAGATTCTGTTATGGGGTAAGGTCTGTAGTAATTATTTACCTACTGAGTACAGAAGCATGCATTGGTATCCTCTTATTACTTGATAATTATGGCATTCTTAAGCAGAAAAGTCTTTGCATGAAACTACCAAGACAAAACACATAAGCAAACTATGACAGGAAAAACCTTTGTAGAGAATCCTCTGTGATGCAACTGTGGAAGAGCAACTTTCTACTCTTATGATTATTGATTAGGATCACTTGATAGATTTACTAAGTACTTTTTTGTTAGCATACCCAACTAGGAAAGACAGGTTATGTAGAAATGTTCTAAATTGTTGAGCATTCTATTTCATTGGCATTGAATCTAGTAGTTCATAGATCTCTTTTGAAATATCGTAATAGTCCTGTACGAGTATGATCGAGCTTAAAGGTTTTAGAAAATTGCTCTGCCCCAAAGGCAGGGAAAGTTTTAGTAAAGGTCCATAAGCAAGGAGGTGAAGGATGATGGTATCAAATTCATGAGTAATTACTAATTCCCTATTAAACACGTACCATATCTGTGGATGCTGAAGCAAAATTACATGAATTGGAAATTTGTGCTTGTTCCGTCTCTCATTTACTAGTATCCCTTTCCTTATGTTAGGAATTTGAAATTATATTCTATCGTGTCATGGAAAGGACCGTAGTGGTAAACAAACAACATTCCTAGTGCTCTAAAATGGCTAAATGCATTAGTAATTTTTAAGTCAATTCCATGCATCTTTTACGGTCAAGCCAAATTTTTTGGTTCGACAATCTCTAAGCGATCAAACCCTAAAAAATGTATTTGAGATTGAATACTGCAAGTGTCATGGACCATACCCTCCTGGAAGTTATACAACTCTACAACATTTGGATTAAGTTGTCCTCTCCTGCATTACAGGCCAAGCATAGTATGGGTATCAATTTCAGCCATTTTGATTTGAAGATGTTAAGAAAGTTGTGAGCTATTTGTAATGTACATTCCAGTTGATAGAATTATAAATCTATCTGCTGAACTCTCTATGCTATTTCTATCTGATGATTTATCTAAACACAAGAGGACATGGGAAAGTCTGCCAGGCTATGGTCTAGTTGGAAACTTGAAGCAGTTGCTGTGCAAGACCAAAACTTTGTAGTTGTGGTTTATATATAGTGTATTTCAAGCAACTATTACGGGGCCTTGGAAGCTGTAATATTCCATTTTGGGATTTTAGTGAAAACTTCCCAATAATTTCCAAACCCTTGTTACAGAATCAGAATAACCAAAAATAACATGCATTCACAGAAAAAACAATTTTACCAGTTACCGGAATTAAAACAAGTGCATGCAACCAAAAACATGAAACATAAAAATTAAAATAATCTAGAAAATGCAGCCACTTTATTTTATTAATAGCTGGAAAAACAATACATGCCAATACAATTAACAATGAAGCCCTTGCCAATGGCATGCACGACTACTCATCAAATTGCTAAACTGAAACATTGAAGCACACTTGTGAACCCTGGATGGATCCACCAAGGAGATATCACCATGGGGGTTTCGTCTTGAGATCAAGATGGAACTGACCATGCCAAGTTCTCTACAAATTACACAATATGACAAACAAATCCAGGATAATCCAAATTCCTTGCTCTGCCTCCCTTTTAAAGGCTTGATGGAACTCACTCCAATCTTCTAGAAGCCATTATTTTTTTTATTTTTTTATTCTTCTTTTAGAATCTTTCCCTTCTATTTATTTTATTTAAGTGAGTCTTTTAATTTAAATTATTTTTAAGTCACTTTTTACATCAAAAAGGGATTATTAAAGCCTCCAGGCCAGAAAGTAGAAAAAGAAAGACAAATACCATGAGCAAATTCCACAGGGAAATAGCATGGGAAAATACCACAAGAAAATACCACAAATAGCATATTTTTTCTTCCTTCACACCGGAAAGGGTTATTTCACTCTTGTAACTTGGCTGCCACCAACGCTGGAAGTCTATATTGACCACACCATAAGGGAAATTAGAAAAAGGAATATTATAGAATCCATGTAGAAAGAATTTATTGCATGTTGTCATTATAAAAAATCAATGTAAAAGTAGATAACCAACAATTTTTTATTATCTTAGATTCAACAATTTATTTGTTGATGATAAGCGTTGAAGTTTCTAAGTTTACTTAGTTAGAAACCCTCCATGCACTTTAGTTGATTTATTTCTACCTACTTGTTATTTTCCTTAACAAGTTATTTACAATGTAAATACTAAAAATAAACACTAGTGCATGCTCAACATATTACAGATCAACAACTAAAAAGAAATAGAAACAAACACACCATATGACACCATTATTTTTGGACTAATGTCCTTGGAAAAACCCAATGTGGGAAAACCAATGCAGCTATCTGAGGGTTTTCTTATTAAGCAATATCAGAGTACAATTTGGGTGCCGAAACTGGCCTACCCAACAGAGAATTTCCTTAGCAGTAATACCTCTCAATTTCTGACAAATCTACTAGCTGAAACCCCAGATAATCCTTCCGGCAGCTACTTAGCACCAATTTGCCCCAGAAACCCCAACGTCTGCCCAATCTGGACTGCGTCAGCCTCTCCTAGCCCAGCGCTGGCCCTGCGTCAGCCTATCTTGGCCTGCGTCAGCCCCAGGAGGCCCTGTGTCAGCTCTCTAAGCCTCTGCGTCAGCTACGCTGGCCTCTCTGGTGCTCTGCGCAGCACTTAGCTGCCTCTGCATGGCCCTGCGTGAGCACTCGCTGCTCCTGCGTCACTCTCTCTGGCTGCTCTGCTACTTTCCCAACACTATCTCTGCCAATCTGTCTCTCTATACTCAATGCCCCTCAGCTACTTTCCGATCACTAATTCTATCTCTCTTAGCAAACCCCGCTCTAGAAAATAGAATGACTAATCACTCTGGTGTATTCTCCAAGTGACCCTCAAGCCTCCTCTTATACTTTTCCTGTTTACATCTCAACGGCCGAGATTAAGTCCCTAATCAACGGCCAAGATTAGATTTGGCTTGATCCATGTCTTTTGGACCATTCTAACACAAATTCAAATTAATACACATTAATATTTTATTTTCCCTAAGTTTAGACTTAGGGACTCCATTAAAAATATTAATTATTTTAATATCTCCTGATCTGTTTAGAATCTGTCAAAACCCTTTCTGGGTGTTGGAGATCTCATGTGCCCCAACCTATCCACCAAATTTCGTGGCTAGAGCACATCCGATGCTACCCCAAATCAACACTCCCTCTTAGCGAGGACTGTGCTCTAATAATACTCCTCACTGAGTATTACTCTAATCATCCGACATCCGTACCTGTGCTGATGCTAGGCCTTCCTGCCCGACATCCTCTGCACTGCTACATCCTGTACTGCTGCCCATGGTTCTGCCACTGCCACTACTACATCTGTACGACAGCTCTCGCTGCATTTGTGTTGCTACTGGTTCTTTCTCCCAGCACTGCATCTGCACTGCACCTCCTCTCATCTGTTGCATTGTGCTTCCCAATACTGCACTGCAACTCAGTTACTGAGAAGTAAGTAACTAATCTCCCAATCTAACCTCCCTATTGGGCTAGAGACACCCACTGATGTTGAAGCTCCCTTTGTCCCTGACAAGTGCTCCCTCTCTGACCTCTGCGCTGTTGCAACAACTCCCTGCATCTCGCATCGTTGCACACCTCTCTGTGCCATCCTGCACTGGTTCAACACTCTTGTGCCTCTCACATTGCTGTAGCCTGCTAGCCTTGCGTTGTCGCGGGACTCCCGCACTGTAGCTCTCTCTGCCGCTCCATCCACATCCGTCTCTACCCACTCAGCTAGTCCTGATACTCCTCGACGAGGCTCCCGTAGCAAGGTCTAATCCAAGAGGCTGGGTACCTCGAGGATCCTGCCCCTCATCGCCTGTATTCCTCTTGACTATAGCTCGATGTCTCCCCACTTCCGCTTAAGTGGTGCGTGTGCACTAATGGCACACAGAACAGAAAGGATCCTGGCCTTCCAGATGACAAAGTTGGATGCCTTTTCCAACATGTCTTGATCCCTCAGCCCATTCATGGCCATCTCTCTGCTCTTCTTGTCGACTCCTCCGAGTCCCTCTACTTCCCGCTTGGAAGTTCTCTGTTCGACTCCTGCCGAGTCTACTTCCCATCTGAAAGTTCTCTGTTCGACTCCTCTGAGCCTCTACTTCTCGTCTGGAAGTTCTCTTCTGGACTCCCTTTGAGTCCTAATTTCCTTCCTGGAAATCCTTCTGCCGCTGTCGAGATGCCCCCTACTCTGATCGTCTTGTGCAACCGCACCACTAATCAGGGTTCCACGGCTAGAAACCCTCGGTAACAACTCCTCTGGTCTTGCTTTGTCAGGCACTGTTCTGACTACAGTACCTCACCAGCTCCACTCTGCAATATTCCCTCAGCCTTCTAAACCCCAACAACCTGAAGGTGAGAGTTCCTAGGCTCTGTGCAATCCTGGCACCGCAACGCGGCCTCCTCAGCCAATTGCGTCAGCCCTCCCAGCTACTGCGTGAGGCTTCTCTTGCCTTCCTTCGCCTCTGCGTTGCCTCTTCTCGGCTCACCCTTGATGACACAGGCACTACGTCACCCTTCCTTGTTGCTGCTCTGCTAGAAACAACTTCTGTCACCTCGGGACAACTGTTTTTTGTTGCTATTGCTCCGCTTCGCTGATGTCCTTTAGTCCTCTTGTGATCTGAAATCTCGCTCTGATACCATGTTGAAGTTTCTAAGTTTACTTAGTTATAAACCCTCCATGCACTTTATTTGATTTATTTCTACCTACTTGTTATTTTCCTTAACAAGTTATTTACAATGTAAATACTAAAAATAAACACTAGTGCATGCTCAACATATTACAGATCAGCAACTAAAAAGACACAGAAACAAACACACCATATGACACCATTATTTTTGGACTAATGTCCCCGGAAAAACCTAACGTGGGAAAACCGGTGCAACTATCTGAGGGTTTTCTTATTAAGTAATATCAGAGTACAATCTGGGTTCCGAAACTGGCCTACCCAACAGAGAATTTCCTTAGCAGTAATACCTCTCCGTTTCTGACAAATCTACTGGCTGAAACCCCAGATAATCCTTCCAGCAGCTACTCAGCACCAATCTACCCCAGAAACCCCAGCATCTACCCAATATGGACTGCATCAGCCTCTCCTAGCCTAGCGCTAGACCCGCGTCAGCCTATCTTGGCCTGCGTCAGCCCCAGGAGGACCTGCATCAGCTCTCTGAGCCTCTGCGTCAGCTACGCTAGCATCTCTGGTGCTCTGCGCAACACTTAGCTGCCTCTGCGTGGCCCTGTGTGAGCACTGGCTACTCCTGCATCACTCTCTTTGGCTGCTCTGCTGCTATCCCGACACTATCTTTGCCTCTCTGTCTCTCTATACTCAATGTCCCTCAGCTGCTTTCCGATCATTAATTTTATCTTTCCTAGCAAACCCTGCTCTAGAGAATAGAATGATTGATCACTCTGGTGTATTCTCCAAGTGACCCTCAAGCCTCCTCTTATACTTTTCCTATTGACATCTCAACAGCCGAGATTAAGTCCCTAATCAACGGCTAAGATTAGATCTAGCTTGATCCATGTCTTTTGCACCATTCTAACACAGATTCATATTAATACACATTAATATTTTATTTTCCCCAAGTTTAGACTTAGGGACTCCATTAAAAATATTAATTATTTTAATATCTCCTGATCTATTTAGAATCTGCCCAAATCCTTTCTGGGTATTGGAGATCTCATGTGCCCCAACCTCTCCACCAAATTTCGTGGCTAGAGCACATCTGATGCTTCCCCAAATCAACAATAAGCCTAGGATATCTATTTGTGTTATGTTTTCATCCAAGTTTCCATTTTATATGGATGAATCTCTAAGCAAAGTGCAAAGAATAAATTGACAACTTATTTCCTTGTGTGTGTTTAGTTTTAATGATGAATTGATGCCTAAATTTTGGCAATCCTAAAATTAGTTTTATTCTTGCACATCTTTCTTTTGGTTTCTTTAAAGTTGTGCAAAGGATTTTCAGTTCATAGGAGGCCAATGTATATTTCTGAATTAAAGATTCTTTTAAACTATAATTATAAGAAAATAATGCAGGTTTTAATACAAAAGAGGAGGGGACCGCCACCATAGCCTGCACAAGCATGTCCAAATATCAAAACTTAGGTCTGGCCAAAGATAAAACATCCCTCATAATGAAGTTTCAAGTCATAGTCATGTAATAGAAAATAAGGGAAAATAAATCGTTTCTGGAAATTCCACCTAGAGACGACTTAATTAAAATAATTAGTCGTTTTTTAATGTTTCGTAAGTCTAAACTTAGGAAATTTGATTAATTAAAGGGTATTAATTAAGTCGTGGTGAGAATCTTCTAGAAGAAGACATGGATCGAGTTCTAGTTAATCTTAGCCATCGATTATGTTTTAATCTTGGTTGTTGATGTCTCAATGAGAGATTATAAGAAGAAATTTGATGGGGCTTGGAGAACACACTTGAGACACCAGCAGTTCGATTTCACTGGCAGATCGATTTCCAGAGTAGAAGCGTTGAGTTGTCAGAGAGAGAGCTAGTGAGCTTGAAGCAGTGAGAGAGGGGCAGGGATAGTAAGGCCGGAGGGAGATTTCCTTGTTTCGGTGAGTCCATTGCAGAGACGCTGTGAGTGCCACAAAGAGGCAATGCAGTGCTTCAGAGGGGATTTCGTATTTTGTTGGGGAGAAGCAGTGATTCAGTGCCAGAAGCCAGAGAGAGAGTCTGGAGGCCAGAAGGGTCCATCTTCCAGACAACAACTGATCAGATAGCGAGAGGGAAGTAGTTCCGAGTTGTGGGACGTAGTACTGCATAGGCTGACACAAGGACTGCACAGAGGCAGCAGAGAGCAACTCAACTTGAGCCAAGGTCAGTGTCGAATCGCCAGTGGGAATGAGATTTTTCTCACTAGGTTTATTGTCAGTGATTTATTTGTATGGATTGCTAGATTTGAGCATCCGTAGTTTTGTACTCAGATTTACTACTGCTGATCCAGGTGGATATTGGTGGCCACCTGCCTATTCCATTTGGACCCCCAACATTGTCTCTTTCAGTTTTTTGGTTTCCTTAATTGTAGCATAGTTTACTATTTTTGGCAGTTTTTCGGGTCTTGAATTTCCAGAGTTGTTTTGAGGCCCTAAACGATGTTTTTAGGGAAAACAGAGAGACCGCAAACACCCCAAACTAGCTTGCCTGTTTGTTTTTGGCCTTCTCTTTGAGATCTTCGAAACGAGGTATTATGATAGCCAAACAGAGATCGTATGCCAAAGTTACGACCCCGGGAAGTTGATGTACCAATTTACCCAAACGGGGCCCATAGTTTTGGCGCTTCATCTCCTAGGGTTAGGCTTTTTGATGTTTAGGGTTTTCCATTGTTTCTCAATAATAAATAGGCCTTTGAGCCTCATTGTAACACAGTTCGGAAGCATGTAGCCGCCACATCTCTTCTCAGAGATAAGCTGCCATTGCCCGAGCTAGTCTTATTTCCATTCTGTTTGTAAGCATATTTTAATATTTGATATTAATGAAATGAAGTGTTATTTCTACTGCATCTTTGTATTATGGTTACATCTGTGATTTGTTGTGTTCCTGTTGATTTGGGGTAGCATCAGATGTGCTCTAGCCACGAAATTTGGTGGAGAGGTTGGGGCACATGAGATCTCCAATACCTAGAAAGGGTTTGGGCAGATTCTAAATAGTTCAAGAGATATTAAAATAATTAATATTTTTAATGGAGTCCCTAAGTCTAAACTTAGGGAAATTAAAATATTAATGTGGATTAATACGAAACTGTGTTAGAATCGTCCAAAAGACATGGATCAAGCCAGATTTAATCTTAATCGTTGGTTAGGGACTTAATCTCGGTCGTTGATATGTCAACGAGAAAAGTATAAGAGGGGGCTTGAGGGTCACTTGGAGAATACACCAGAGTGATCAGTCATTCTATTCTCTAGAACAGAGTTTGCTAAGAGAGATAGAATCAGTGATCGGAGTTGCAGCTGAGGGGCATTGAGTACAGAGAGACTTAGAGGCAAAGATAGCGCCAGGAGAGCAGCGCAGGAGCCAGAGAGAGTGACGTAGTAGCAGCCAGGGCTCATGTAGGGCCACGCAGAGGTAGTTGGGAGCTGTGCAGAGCTTCAGAGAGGCCAGCGTTGCTGACACAGAGGGCCAGAAGGCTGACGCAGGGCCTCCTAAGGCTGACGCAGACCCATTCAAGGTGACGCAGGGCCAACGCTGGGTAGAGAGGGGTTGACGTAGTCCAGAAAGGTAGACGCTGGGGTTTCTAGGGCAGATTGGAGCTGAGGAGCTGCCGGAAGGATTATCTGGGGTTTCAGCTGGGAAATTTGTCTCAAACTGAGAGGTATTACTGCAAAGGAAATTCTTTGTTGGGTAGGCCGGTTTTGGCACCCAGATTGTACTCTGATATTGCTTAATAAGAAAACCCTCAGATAGTTGCACCGGTTTTCCCACATTGGGTTTTTCCGAGGACATTGGTCCAAAAACAACGGTGTTATTTGGTGTGATTGTTTTTGTTTCCTTCAGTTGTTGATTTGTAATATGTTGAGCATGCACTAGTGTTTATTTTCAGTATTTACATTGTAAATAACTTGTTAAGTAACAGAACAAGTGGGTATGAATAAATCAGATAAAGTGCATGGAGGGTTTCTATCTGGTAGACTTAGAAACTTCAACACAGATCAGTGGTATCAGAGCGGTCTGCTCTTTCTCTATTTTTCTTTGCATGTCCCCAACGAGGTCAGGATATAAGGATTTAGGGCTTGAACTGGTCGAACCTTTGCAAGACCAGCCTCGCAAATCCCGACGGCCTCCCATGGTGGATGAAAATAAAGACGAGGGGGCAGGAGATCCTATCAAAATCTTGCTCGAAGAAGCCCTCGAGCGACAAAGGAACGCGATGATGGACAATTTTGTCCAGATCCTTCAGCGGCTACCCAAGGGCGACGCATCTACTTCCGGTAACTACTCTGGAAGCGCCACACCCTTTAAGGTACAAGTTAACTTTGACATTCCCATATTTGAGGGTCAGATAGATGCAGACGCTGTAGATAAATGGTTAAATCTGCTAGAAGGATATTTTTCCGTTCATGATTTTTCCAGCCGGGAAAAGATCACTTTTGCACTTCTCAAAGCAGCCCCCCACATCAAGGACTGGTGGGAAACCTACTGTGAGCAGAAGGATGAAAGTACAAACTCACTGTTTTCAGCTGCACCCACTTGGAACTTGTTCCGGGATGCCATCAAGGAGTAGTACTACCCTGTCGAGAGCTATGAGGATAAATACATAAAGTGGACAACGCTGCGATAGGGAAGGGACCAAGATGTACCGGAGTTTACCAATGTTTTTCATACCCTTCGCACGAAGTTGGGTATCAAGGATTCTGAGAACCATTTGGTTCTCAAGTACTGCGGCTGCCTACACAGGTACATCCAGGACGAGATGGAGTTCCTGAACATCTCCTCGCTTGACATGGCATACTGATATGCCGTCAAGATTGAGAAAAAGTTTAAACAGAAGAAGCGAGACTTTGGATCTGTGAATCCGAAGCAAGGGAAAGGTACCCCCAAACCGCAGAACAAAGGACAAAGCCAAGGTGGGGCGGCCCAGGACAACCCGCCAAAGTCGCAAGCAAAGAACAACACCGCGAAGCCGAAGAAGGACACGAGAAAGTGGTGTGAGTTCCATAAGAGCTCCACTCACAACACAAGTGAGTGTCGGGCCAAGCAGTCATTGGTGGCCGAGCTAAAGGCTTCGGAATCAAATGCATGTTCTGACTCTGAGTCAGAACCCGACAAGGGAATGACAAAGGGAAGCAGATTATCGATGCGAAGCCCAACGCCATCGTTGCCACCACGAAGATCCAGAAGGAGGAACCCGAAGGTCTAGAGGAGGAGGAGCGCCGCTTCCACTCTTAGATGTGGGTAAAGGGTTCCCCGCTACAGTTCATTGTCGACAGCGGGAGCCAAAAGAACCTAATTTTGGCAGAGGTCGTGAAGCAATTGGGCTTACCAACCACAGCACATCCACAACCGTACACCATTGGGTGGCTTCACCAAGGACGGGATCTTCGTGTGAGCCAGCAGTGTCGCCTTCCATACAGCATCAAGCCCTTCACGGATGACGTGTTATGTGACGTTGCTCCCCTTGATGTTTATGATGTGTTATTAGGCCAACCATACTTATGGAAGCGACATTCTGTGTATGAGTCAAGGCCTCGTGCTGTTATTGTTACTTTGGGAAATAAGTTGTACAGGATACCGGAGGTAGCACCGCCTACCGCCATCTCTTTGGTTACTACAAAATAATGCAGTAAGCTCATTTCCAAAATCGGGAAATTTGTTTTCCTGATGATACGCCCTCAGGGAAAGAAGAAGACAGTGGCCACGACCTCTAGACAAGGCCCCTTCGCACGACAACAACAGATGGACAAGGTTGTGGAGGAGTACGAGGACATCTTCACCTCCCCCGTAGGGGTGCCTCTGCACTATCAGGTCAAGCACTCCATCAATCTGACCCCAGGTGCGCCGCTGTCCAATGGATCAATCTATCGGCGCTCCGTTCTGGAGAATGACGAAATCAAGAGGCAAATTCAGGAGATGCTGCAGAAAGGTCACATCTGGCCGAGTTCATGACCCTGTGGGAGCCCGATCGTGTTGGTACAGAAGAAAGATGGGACTTGGAGACTCTGTATTGACTATCGGGTGTTGAACAAGATCATTGTCTAGAATAGGTACTTGATCCCACGGATTGATGACCTTCTAGACCAACTGAAGGGGGCAAAATATTTTTGCAAGATCGACTTGAAGTCAGGATATCACCAGGTACCAATTGAACCCTCCGATGTGTGGAAGATTGCCTTCAAAGCCAAGGAGGGCCTTTTTGAATGGTTGGTTATGCCTTTCAGGTTGACAAATGCTCTTGCAACCTTCATGAGGTTGATGGATGACATCTTGCGGCCATTCACCAACTCATTTGTAGTGGTATACTTGGATGACATCCTGATCTTTAGCCAGAGTTGTGAAGAGCACCTCTACCACATCTGACAGGTTCTTCGAACACTGCGGCAACACAAGCTATGTGCCAATTTGGAGAAATGAACTTTTGGCATGACCCAGGTTCAGTATCTGGGATACATTATTGATGAACGCGAGGTGCATGTGGATCCAGCCAAGATCCAAGTCATCCGGGATTGGCCAGCCTTAACCACTTCGACAGAGCTCCGCAGCTTTCTGGGTCTTGCCAATTTCTACCGCAGGTTCATGTTGGGATTCTCTCATATCACTTGGCCCTTGAGTCAAGTCACCAAAGGAGGAGCGAAAGCAAAATTATTTTGGTCTGAATCTCAACAGAAGGCATTCATAGAGTTGAAACATCGCCTCTGCTCTGCACCAGTGCTCACATTACTAGAATTGCAACAACCATTTGAGATTGAGACAGATGCCTTTGACTATGCTATTGGGGCAGTCCTTACTCAACAGGGGCATCTAGTGGCATATCACAGTGAGACACTTTCAGACACAGTCCGGAAGTATCCCACTTATGACAAAGAGATGTATTCCATTGTGCAGGCCTGCCGATAATGGAAGCATTACATTTTGGGGAAGGAAACGATCATCCACACAGACCACCGGCCCCTGCAGTTCATACAGACACAAGGGAAGTTGCAAAATGATCTCCATTAGAAGTGGTCCACATACCTGCAACAATTCCATTTGAATATCAAGTATAAGAAGGGCAGCACCAATAATGTTGCAGATTGCCTCAGCTGACCACCGATCATGGCGTTAACCACCATGCTTAACTCTTGTGGGCACGAGACTTCTGATTGGCCACTTCTCTACAAAAGCGACCCAGAATTCGGCCACACATACTAGATGCTCTTGGAGGGTCAGCAAGTTCCAGATTTTCACCTCCAGGATGCCCTATTATGCCACCTGGGACACCTTTGTGTTCCTTCAAGAGAGCACACCAAGATGATTTGGGAAGCACACTACAGTCAGGCTGCTGGGCATTTTGGGGTCGAGAAAATGGTGGCAGTACTGCAGAAGTATTTCTATTGGCCGAATCTTCGACAGGATGTTGGGAAGTACATCAGATCCTGCATTGCCTGCGCCATTGCCAAACCGACCATCAAGAAGCAAGGCCTCTATACTCTGCTGCCTACCCCTAGTCGACCTTGGGAATCCATCTCCATGGATTACATGTCGGGCCTTCCTTCTACTAAGCATGGCAACGACTATGTTTTTGTAGTCGTCGACAGATTCTCGAAGATGGCCATTATGGCGGCCTGCAAGAAGAATATCACAACGAAAGCCACTGCTAAACTCTTCTTTGAACGAGTGTGGGTACACTTTGGGATCCCACAGTCTATCATCTCAGATCGGGACAGCAGGTTCCTCAGTACATTTTGGTCCAATCTCTGGTCGATGCTGGACACCAAGCTCACTAAGTCCACAACTTTCCATCCCCAAACTGATGGCCAGACAAAGGTCGTCAACAGGATGATCGTACACATTCTGCGCATGTACAACTCAAAGCATCCACGCACATGGGATGAGAGCCTCCCCTATGTCTAGCACAGCTATAACTGGGCTGTGCACGACCCTTTTTAGGTGGGCTTGGGATTCCAGCCACTATGTCCCATTGATGTGGCCATGCCATTTGCAGCTACTCATGCAGATTCGACTCATGTCCAATCCGAAACCAATAAGGCAAATAACTTCATTGAGCACATCCAACATATCTGCCAGCAAGTCCATGACATTCTGGAGAAATCAAATGCCAAGTAAAAGCAACGACATGATCAACATCGGGTGCCACACAAGTTTCAGGTGGGCGACAAAGTCTGGTTGCATTTGCAAAAGGAACGCCTTACCGGAGCCTATCAGAAACTCAAACCACTCCGATATGGTCCTTACACCATTACCAAGGTGGTGGGAGACAATGCATTTGAGCTCAACATTCCCCCATTCCTTGGCCTGCACCCAGTGTTCAATGTGGACCGCCTTCGACCATACTTCCCACCATTGCTAGACACATCAGACATTGTAGAACAACTCACACCTATAGAGTTAAATCCAGATTGCATGGAACAAGCCACAACTGATCGGATCATGGACACGCAGATCAAGAACACTTAACAGCAAAGGATCCAACTATATCGAGTTGTCAAAGCAGGCCAACTCCTTCACCAGGGCAAGTGGCTCACCAGGGACCAAGTTCAGCAGAAGTTTCCTCATCTCATGGAGGAACTCAACGCAATGGGGACCATTGCTTCTTAAGGGGGAGGAATGATCCAGGTGGATATTGGTGGCCACCTGTCTATTCCACTTGGACCCCCAACACTGTCTCTTTCAGTTTTTTGGTTTCCTTAATTGTAGCACAATTTACTATTTTTGGCAGTTTTTCAGGTCTTGAACTTCCAGAGCCGTTTTGAGGCCCTAAACGACGTTTTTAGGGAAAACGAAGAGACCGGAAATGCCTCTGTTTTCGGCCTACTCTTCGAGATCTTTGAAACGAGGTATTATGATAGTCAAACGGAGATCGTATGCCAAAGTTACGACCCCGGGAAGTTGATGTACCAATTTACCCAAACGGGGCCCACAGTTTTGGTGCTTCATCTCCTAGGGTTAGGTTTTTGGATGTTTAGGGTTTTCCATTGTTTCTCAATAATAAATAGGCCTTTAAGCCTCATTGTAACACAGTTCGGAGGCATGTAGCCGCCACATCTCTTCTCAGAGATAAGCTACTAACGCTCGAGCTAGTCTTATTTCAATTCTCTTTGTAAGCATATTTCAGTATTTGATATTAATGAAATGAAGTGTTATTTCTACTGCATCTTTGTATTTATGGTTATATCTATGATTTGTTGCGTTCATGTTTAAATCCAGATCAACTGTATAATATTAAAACCCTTAGATAGCTGCAAATTTGTAGAAAACTTATTTGAAAACTTTGTAAATAACTTGTTAAAGAAAAATAACAAGTAGGTAGGAATAAATCAGAAAAAGTGCATGAGGGTTTCTAAACTAAGTAAACTTAAAAACTTCAACAACTATACTACTAATGTAACCCATTATTGTTATTAGTGCAACCTGTTGACCACTACGTGTCAACGACCCATAACAGTACACCCCCTTTTTTTCACAAAAGGGATAGCGCCTGATCGATGTGTTCGTGCCGTCCAACTATCATCATCAGCTTGATCATCATCTTATAATGTAAACCCAATCCGCATGCGTATAATGTAAATAATCTCAGCAGATCCATGTCGTGTATGTAATCACCTAGGTAAACCTACTTTTCTGGTGACGATCTACATTCCGGAAGGTTTTTTGTCTCACCGATCCATTCTTGGATGGTCAGTAGAGTTTTCCTTCAGCCTTACCCCGAAGCCGGAATGGATTTTGTCATTAGGATCTTAGGGAATCCTAGTGTTCTAGATCGAGTCTATGTAAAAGTGATTTGGGAATAATCTTAACTATTTGGTTAGGTTATTTTCTTACAAATTGCTTGATCTGCTAGTTTATATTTGTGTCGCAGAACTGGGTAGTCTGTGAGGGTCCTTTTTAGATGGGTTTTCCCCTTTGAGATGTAAAAAATGTGAAAATCATGATGTAAAGTGTCCTGAGAGTTGGAAAAATAATATATCCCCTCATAGGTTAATTAATTAAATTTTCTGGCCAAAATTAATTAAAAATCCTAAGCCAAAAATTTGATTAATTCTAAGTCCTAGGTAAATTTAAATTCTCCAAAAGCAAAATTCGTTGGTCCTTAAAATATTAAAGTTTAAGCGGTCCGGGGAGTTATATTAATTATTTTGCTAAATTTTAAGCCGTTGGTCCCTGGGTTAAGTCAAAGTCAAAATTTTGAGGAAATTAATTCAAAAAAATTATTTTTTGAATTAATTAAAATGCAAAAATTTGAATTTCCTCAATAATTTAAAATTTCGACGGATGAGATTAAAAGAAATTTTAATCCTCATCAACAGTCAAGATTGCTTTGACGAGGATCACTCAAACTAGCCATTGGAGGATTTATCTTTAAATAGGAGGTCCTTTGTACGTCAGTATCATCCGATCTCTGGATCGTGTACTAAGTGAAAATCTCTCTTGTAATATTTTCATGAGCAGTAAAGAAAGACTTTGGGGTAAATTTTTTGCTAGTGTTACTTTTCGTGGAAATACTGTAAGATGCGTCATTTTCATGCATAGATTTCTTTTTAGCCATTGATCATAGCTTTCTGAAGAGCAATTTGAGTACAAGTATCTTGCTCAGTTGGTGGGGTTTTAATGATAATTTAAGTTTTGAATATAATAGCAGGTATCTCTATTTATCTGAATTTTATTATCGTTTTCTCGCTCTATGTTGATGTTTGAATTGAGTTGTGCAGGAAAGTCTTGATTTTCAGATCATCGGGCATTCCGGGAAGTTTTCGGTTGAACTAGCCAACTCCCGATCCGTGTTTTCTAAAGAGCCCAGCTTAATTTGATCCCGAGCTTATCATAAGATATTTTTTATGGGTGATGCATGAAGGGGTTTGAGCTCAATACCTCCTTTAAAATTCCAAAAAAATAATTTTTTTTTGTGCTAAATTGATAGATCTGGGAGCGGAGTTGGATTCATACTCCCTAAATCTGATAGATCTGCCATTCATGTACATAGATCTGTGATTATTTTCAGTTTTTTGACTTGGGTTTTCTGGGTTTTATTTTTTTGGGTCATTGTATATATCGTTTGGGTGTTTCTTGTTGTCTGGAAGCTACAGATCTGAAGCAAAAAACTGTGCAGAGTCCAGATCTAGGCCCTAGAGGGTAAGATTTGGATCTCTGGGGTTCATCAACAATCATTTTCTAGGGATATTATTCAGACATTTTGTAGTCCAGGGTTCAAATTTAAATTTTGATCTAAAATTTTTTAAGGGTTTTACTGGTAAATCTTAAGCAAAGGTGTAAGATATTAATCTGGAAATTTCTCTTTGGTTCTTGGGCTACAGTTTCTTTGCTGCCTGGGGTTTCCTAAGCAGAAAATTTCGAATTCGCTTTCATTGTTGTTTTCTGGAAAATTTCGAAATTATTTTCTGAGTTTGGGTTTTAATTTTTTTTTTAAATCTGGAAAAACTTGGGTTTATTCCTATGTTTTCTGTCCAGTCCACGGCTCCTCCAAACGTTGCCATTCCGCAACCCTCTCTTTCACTCTACGACATTCTCCTTCATCGCAGCTCATCTCACCAGCGTTTGCTCTCCCTCAAACTATCGTCAACCTGCTTGAAGCCCGAGAACCCTCGCAGTCTACCTTTGCACTGCTGCCATTGCTCCAACCTTCCATGCGTTTTTGCAACCTTGCTGCTTTTCCCCTAGCCACAACAATCCTCCAACCCTTTCACGCATTTCGTCAAGCCTACGCCATCCCTCATTCTGTCAGCTTTTCCCTCACGCAACCAGCTCCCTACGTTGCCCTCGCCCTCGCCCTCAAATTCGCTGCCTTTCTCCCTCGCTACTCCAAAACCCTTCCTTGCTGCCCTTTGTACGCAGCGCTCCTTCTGTCGTTGCCTTTCTCCATCCATCCGCAACCCATATCCACATATTTCCCTACCTTCTTTCCCTATCAACGACCTCATCCCTGTCTCGACTTCTTCCTTTCGCCGTCCGAACCTGCAAACAACAAACAAATCCAAGCATCCACTTTTCATTTCACGTTTTCTTTTATTTCATTGTATGTATGCGGGCTAGGGTTAGGTTGGGTTTTATATACATTCGATTTTCTTTCATGTACATTGGGTTAGGTTAGATAATCTTAGGTTCTTTTTTTGTATATTAATGGTTTAGGTTTTAGTTAGTTCCCCTTTTAAATTCTATGTGTTATGTTTCGGTTAGGTTTTTTAGATATACGTTTTCATAAAATCAAATTTTTTAGTTAGATTCATTTAAAAAAAAATGATTTTGTTTTCACCCTTTTTTATTCCATTTCATTTCATTTTTTTTTTTTTTTGTTTGATTTATGATTTATGATTTTGATTAAAAAATATAAAATTTCAAAAGTCAAAATCTAAAACAAATCTTAAAAAAATCCTGAACATTTAAAAATTTCTAAAAATTAAAAGCTTTAAAAAATCATAAAAAATCTAATTTTTGTGACTAAAGAAATAAATTAAAGGGATTTGCTTTCACGTTAAAATTTTTTATGTGGCCTATGGCCCAATAAAATTTTAATTTTTTTAACCCTTTGATTCATTTTTCCATGACATTAAAGGATTTTGATTTTTTCAATTACCATTGAAGTTGTTGCCTAAGAAATAATTAAAATTTAAAACTAAATGTTACGCAGTAATTTGTCACTATCTCCATGTCAGTCTCTCTGCTGTGTCTGGGTTTCCAAATAATCAAGCCCATGCCCTCTGAAATGGCCAAATGACCCACTTTGCCAAAGTTTGTTTTACCAGCGCGACTGTTATTAAAATACCTGCGCTGACCGGCGGCTTATAGTGTATTTGATGCGCTGCCAGCGCGGAAGCACACGGGTTTCCCGCGCTGGTCGAATTTCATGAACAGCGCACGCTCTGCTTGTACTAAGCCGCGCTGACACGGACTTCCCTGTTATAGTCTTGCGACGTCAGCGCAAAAGTCCAGTTATGTACCCGCGCTGATCCTGTTTGGGCGAATTTGTTCTAACAGCCAACCTTCCAGATGCCTCCAGACCTGGTTGTTGGCCTTGTGAGTATCGCCCTCCCTTCTATGGCATGTTTGTTCGTCATTTGCCCCTTCTTCCTCGGAGTTGAGCTCATCCTCTTATCCTCTATGGAGGCTCCTCTTCTTATTTAAACCTCTACCTTTGCCATGAGCAGCTAGTTTGGATTGTGTGGAGTTTGTAGAGCTTGAACTGCTGCTAGTGTGCATTTTGATAGGTAGTTGGTGTGACAAGTGTGAGTTGTTGTAAAGCTTGAGGAAGATTGCATAGTGTGACTTGTGTGAGAGAGAGTTTGTCTTGGGAAAACCATCTCCAAAGGTGAATGCTTGAGAGACTTGCTGGCTGAACCCTCCTGAGAAGGTTCCGACGTCAGAACATTTGGTTGTACTCTTCTCTGTATTTATCATTAATAATAGATGACTACTATTATGGTTCCATTCTCATTTGTCTCATGATGGTCAATGTGAATTACATCCTTTCTGACTGATGTATAGTTGCTTTTATTAGATTTCACGCTTGTATTTGGATCTCTCTTCGTGTGTGCAGGTATCCGTTCACCAGGATCGTGAAGGATTGTGACCAGCCAAAGCGAAGGAGTGAGGACAGGGCTTCTTCATCAAACATAAGCGTTGGAACCCAAGTAGGTCTTCTTTACCTCTCTTTTAATTGCAATTAGGAACCTGCGTGGTAGCATTGTGTGATTGTTACTAGACCCGTTGTGGGCTAGTAGGGATCGTCTTTGTCCGCAGAGAGGATTTACCTCCGTAACAATTTGGCGACTCCGCTGGGGAGTCCAGCCTTTATCCCTCTTCATTCACTTGTTTTGAGTTTGTTTGATTACTCTCTTTTGAAGTTTGGGGATTAGTCTATTGTTTTTCAAATTTTCTGGGTTAATCTGGGAAGTGTTTTAATTGTTAAAGAAACCCTTGCTCTGGTTTGGGAGCTTTTTGCTTGATTCTGTGTGTTTTTTAGCCTCAGCGCGTTTTTATTTAAAACAGTTGCGCTGGCATCACTTCCCTGTTTCTTGAGTCTCGCAGTCATCGCGCTTTCTCGTTAAACAGTCGCGACGGTTCTGAAATCGAACCAGCGCGGTAATCCCGTGTCCTTCCGCGCTGACAGCGCACAGTTGCTACGTGTGGTTTCCTATCAGCGCACAGTTGCTGAGCGCCACCCGCGCTGATACCTGAAAAATTGAATTTGTTCAATCTCTCCTCCTGGGCTTGTTGGTTTGGCTATCCCTTGTTCTTCTCATCTGGTCTATCATTTGTTTTTCATTGTTTGAATACTGAAGAACTTAATTCGGGGAGTTTTGTTGAGCAGACCTTGTTTTTGTGTCTCGTGACCTGGTTTCACCATCCTGTTTTCACTGGATTGGCCTTGTTTAGTTGCTTGCTCACAAAGATTTCTTTGTTGCTTGACTTTACTTTCGCGAGAATTTTCCTTTTGCTTGGTTCTTATCCCACCTTGTTGGACTTCAATCACCTAGTTTTTCAAGTTTTTGTTTTCCTCTTGATTTGGAGAACTTTTCTAGGGTTTTGGGTTTTGGTTGTGATCTGCATTGGGTGATTTTTTGCTTTTGTTTGCTCAGTGTTGTTGTCTCTCAAAATTCATTTTGAAGTGCATAGTGCCATTGGGAAAGAAATCAAACTAGTGTCTTTTGCGTTGAAATAGTTAATTGGAAAAAGAGCATCTCATTGATTCATGTTCTCAAAAGAAAAATTTTTATTTCATTGCCATTAGCTGCATTAGGTTGCTTGTTTGATTGTATTCGTTTTGTTTGATTGAAAATTCTTAACCTTCTCATAGTTAGGATTCATCGAACGAAATGATGTCCTTTGGCATGTAGTTTGCATCTAGGTAATTGTGAGAGATCATACGGTAGGACCTGAAACCGAAACTTAATTCAAGATCAACTATAAAATGAACTGAATGAACATAAAAACGCATTGGAACATAACGCAAACATCTAGAGGTCTAGGCTAGAGACGTGTTCCGGCGTCTTTAAACATAGTCACTATTGTTTCACATTACGGTTGGGTGATTCCTCCTTCTGTGACTCGATAGTGGTCTAACACGGACTGTGCTCCCACGTACCGTCGCGTATATAGGGGAGACCCCACTAGGCTTTTATCCTTGATCCATAGGAAGCCGAGTCTGCCGCCTTGTGAACCGTAATGCACCGAACACAGCATTCGGGAAGATTGACTGCAGTACGTAAAGTCCTTGGTTCTCATATGATTGCCAAGGTGTATAAGCAGTTTTACGGGTTGCTTGGTAAACCTTTTGCCTAGAAATCTCCAGAGTAGTCACTTTTGATCCTTTTCGGACTCCCTAAATGAAAAGGTGCCAGTGAGCGTCTTGTCACTTCGTGCTCATTAAATATTCGAAGGAGACTAGAGTCACCTTTTGTCCTTTTCTCGACTCTTAAAATATGAAAAGGTCAAGTTGTGTCTGTGCGTCTTAAAATTCATTTGGCCACGATAACATTTCCTGATTAGATCTTGTGTGCGATAGTTTTTGAGTAGGGTTTTTATCGTTAGTTTCTCTTAGGTCTTGTTTGGGGTTTTGTCATCCTGGCTGACCCGTCAACTCCCGTTTCAAGTGATCAAGGTTCTCCATCTTCTTCCCCTCCTGAGGTACCAGTTGTAAGCGATACTCTTCCGATTCTCCCGAGTATCCAGCCTATCAACGTACGTGCCCCGGGTGACGAAGATTACGAAGAGGATTGGAACCCTATCTGGGAGCCCGGCGAGAACGATTTCCTAGCCACCCCAACAAGTGTCTCGTCTCCGATGTCGACCTCCCCCATGGATCAGACGTCTCCTAGCATGAACGAGATGCCCGTGGTGTCAAATATTGACACTCCCATCCCAGCTACTTCTCCACTCCCTCCACGGTATTCGTCAGTGAGGGATAGAATAGCTGCCAGAATGCCTTCTACAACTATATGGGATCCTAGTCTCGTTTCCACCACGGGACCTTTTCCGTCGCAACCCCCTAATACACCCGTTACCTCAGTTCCCACAAATCCAACCGTTTGTGTAGCGTACTCATCTCCGGTCGTCAGTCCCGTAACAGCGTCATCATCGAACTCTGATCCTAGCTCTCCTCACGGTCAAGTGAGTAGTGGCCAGCCGGAACTCTCGACTGGAGTCATTCACCCTGCACAGAGTGCTCCGCTCTCTTCTGGTGCGTTTCCAGGAGCGGGGCCTTATGATGCCCAAGGGCAACCCATTGTGGATCCAGATTACCAAGGTCCACTCTTTTATTATGATTCTAACGGTCAGTACCTCGAGCGCGTTCAATCTGCACCTCTTCAACATTTCGTTGAAGTCTCGGTACCATTAAACGTTGTTTATGATCCCGTTACTCACGTTTTTCATGGGGCCCAAGCTATTCCTGGACAGCCTCAAGGACCACCCCATCTAGGCCAGCCACCTTATGTGCAAGCCCCTCAAGGGCAACCAGTTTATGGCCAGCCTTACCCAAGACAATCTGGGGGCCCACAAGGACAACCCTACCTGGGACAACCTTCGGCCATGGGAGGTCCATCCTTTTCCTATCAGAGTCAACCTTCTGGTTACCCGGGGCAACCCGGTACCCAGCAAGGTTACCCTTCTGGACAACCAGGGCAGCCCTACGTTCAGCAAGGCCAACCTGGCTTCCAGCAGGGTTATCCCTCTGGACCTGCTGGACAAACTTCCATTCCACAAGTTCAACCAGCAGTTCAGCAGGGATATCCCTCTGGGTAGGGGGGGCAACCCTACGTGCAGCAGGGCCAACCCTCTGCTCAGTCTATGCATCCTCCTGGGCAAGGGGGGCAACCCTACGTACAGCAGGGCCAACCCACTGCTCAGTCTGGTCATCCTTCCGGGCAAGCGAGCCAGCCTACTGTTCCACAGCAAGGCCAAGCCAGTGTCCGCCCTAATCCTACTTCTGGACAAGCTGGCCAGCCTCAGGGCCAACCAGCCGTCCAGCCGGCTCGACCATCCGTTCCGCAAGGACAACCCTTGGTTGTGCAAAGACAACTCGGCACCCAGCAAGTACGTCCTTCTAGGCAAGCAGGGCCATCCCAAATCCAACCAGGTCAACCTTCTGGCCAGATGATCGCAGCCCAGCCCGTTCAAGGACATCTCTCTGGGCCTCAAACTCAAATGAGTTATCAAATGTAAGCTGGGCCATGGCCTCAGCCTTCGTATCAAACACAGCCTCTTTATCAGGCTCCGTATGGGGCCCAGCAGACTTATGGCTACCAGCAACCCCAGGGGCAAACTCAGTTTACCCCGTATCAAAATTACCAACAACCGCAGGTCACTCCGTACCAAAATTATCAGTATGCCGCACCTGCCAGACAAGTTGCTAATCAATGGGGTGCTGGGGGGGCAGAACCAAGGTCAAATGACCGCATACGGACAAAATCCATATGGACAAAATCCGTACGGCCAGAACCCCTACGGGCAAAGTCCTTATCCACCTGGTCCTTTTGGGCTAGGCCCATCCGGACAAAGTCCATGGGGGCAACCACCGCCTGGGTGGAATCCTGGTGTTCCTTCTGTCCCACAGCCGCAGATGTCCTTTAACCCGCAGTTGCCATTTTTAGCGACGTTGGAACTTCCTGATGTGTCCAAGCTGACAAATGATCTGATTCTTCATAATCCGTATTGGCCAGCTGTTCCAACCAAAATACCTGGTGATTGTCCAAAGTTTGATGGTAAGGCAGGGGAAGATCCTCAAGCTCATGTAATGACTTATCACCTCTGGTGCTCATCGAACTCATGGCTTGATGACTCTATCTGGCTTCGCCTCTTTCAAAGAACTCTCACTGGTTCAGCCACTAAATGGTATATCGAACTTAATCGCGGAACTTTCCAAGACTTCAATTCCTTGGCTATGGCATTTCTTACTCATTTCCAGTTACCCATTCGGTACGAGACTGGGACTCATCTTCTCACGTCCCTCAAGCAGACTACGGCAACGCATATCTCTGATCACATCCATGAATGGAGAAGGCGTCGTCGGTTGATCAAGTTCTGGATACCTGATCAACTTCTCACCGATTGGTTCACGACTTCCTTTGTCCCCGCGATCGCGCGAGACATCGCTATGGGAGCCTGCGTAACTGAAGAGCAAGCTATTGCGCGAGCTCAGTACCTTGACCTGGTATACTCTCAGTCAGGTACTCTTTATGATATTTTGCCAGATGCCCCAAGGCCTGGACAGACCAAAACTCCACCAAAACCATCTGTTGATGGAGTCATCGGTTCTGTGAATTCGTCGTCAAAGAAATCCTCCGCGAACCCTGGGAAGCAAAAGCAGAACGCTTCTAATGAAAATGCTCCTCAGGGCCAATCGAATTCTGGAAGTACCTCAGAGGTTAACGCCGTTCAGTCCACCGCGGCGGACAAATCCTCGAAAGGGAAAGGGAAGGGGAAAGGAAAAGCTAAAAATGAAACTAAACAACCCAAGCAGGACTCTTCTAAAAATTCATCTGACGATGGAGCTAAGCGAAAACCTAAGTATCCTTGTCTTATCTGTGATGAGGATCACTACACCAAAGATTGCCCTAGGCGATCCGAGGTTAGTCGGTTATTGAAAGGCGCTCCTGGACCTCCTGCTGTGTTGAAAGAGCCTTTCCCTTCTCAACAGACTCAAATGGTGGCCGACCCATCTCAATCCTCTTCCTCGTTCGGTTCTCAAGTCTTTATGGCTGGCACGATCCCCATCCATATTTCCACTCGAGCGAAAGATTATCCTTCTCATGCCGGGAAAGAGCCGGAGGTTCCCTCCAGCACTCCTCCGTCTAGTTCTGGTCCTCTACATATCGAGAGACCCAGCACTGAGACGATCCCCCGACCCCCTCCCAAAGGAGTACTCCGGAAGTCATCCTATAACCCTAATGCTCGTGCTGCTCAGCACTATAGCATTGTCGAGGACTTAGCTCAGGCTCCGTCTGCTATGTCCGCATTAGAAGTCCTCCAAAGCTGCCCCTCACAGAGGAAGTCCCTGCTATCAGCCATTGGTGGCATCAACCCGGCAGATTCGGATTTGATTACTTTCGATCTCGAGGGTTTTTCCCAGAGACTGCCTCACCAAGTAGCTTTCCTTATACAGGTCATCATCAATAGCAAAACGATTCATCGTACAGTTATTGATGAAGGCGCCTCAACCTGCATCATGTCTGTTGCTTGCTGGAAGGCTATTGGTTCTCCTGCTTTGAGTCAGTCTCCCACGACGTTAGAAGCCTTCGACGGAAGAGAATCCCGCCCTTATGGTATTCTCCAACGTTTGCCCATTTCTTTAGAAGGTAAGACGGTAGAAGTAGAGGTGGAAGTTGTCGATGCCAATCTTACTTACAACCTCCTCCTCGGCCGCAGCTGGACATACGCCATGCAGGCCGTGGCTTCCTCCTTGTTCCGTGTCATCCGTTTCCCTCACCAGGGGAAGATCGTCACGGTGGACCAGCTCTCTTTCTTCGCCTCTTCCTCTGAAGGTAATGTGCCGTTTGTGGAGCATACCTCCAAGTCGTTAGAGAGTGTGGGAGCCGGACTTTTCAAAGATCCTGCTTTAATGGGAGTTTTTCCCCTCCCACCTTCAAATCTCGCCTCCATCAATATGATCTCTGTACGTTCAGATCCATGGGTCCTTCCTCCCCCGAATCAGGAAGACTCTTGGGGCTATATGATGCCGTTGAGTCCTGCCGAGCTCAACTACATCGAGATTGTTGCTGCATCGGCTCCCCCCCCTGAACCTGCTCTTCCTAGCAGCGTTCTCGATTCATATGGTCATGTTCCTTGGCTCGGAGAAGATGATACTTCGGACCCTCTGAAAGAAAGTTTTCCCTCTGATGAAGCTATCATAGAGACTATGTCTCTTGAAGAGCCTCCTTGGTTAGATCACCACCATCGCTCTTCATTTCTCCCTCCTCACCAAGGCATGATCGCATGTCTCGAGCGGTTTGCTCCATGTCTCCCATCTACGCCCCTGCAGACACCTATTCAGATCTATCAAGTATCTTCTGAGGGCAACATGGGAAATATTACGCAAACTCAGCCTATCGACATCTCTGTCAAGCCAGGGATCGTCGAGCATATCCATATAGGAGTCACTTGTACTCCTGAGGAAGTTCAGCTTTACACTGACTTATTTCGTGAATTTCGTGACGTTTTTGCGTGGTCCTATGAAGACATGCCCGGCATCGATCCCAGCATCGTAGTGCATGAGATACCTACGTATCCCGGGGCCAAGCCTGTTCGACAGCGCCTACGCCCTGTGCACCCCCGAAAGGCTGCCGCTATCAAAGCAGAAGTTGAAAAGCTTCTCAAGGCCGGTTTTATCTACCACATTCCATTGACGGATTGGGTCTCTAATATAGTCCCTGTGAACAAAAAGCAGGGTACTATCCGTGTTTGTGTCGATTATCGTGATATCAATAGAGCTTGTCCTAAAGATAACTTCCCTACGCCCTTCATTGATCAGCTTATTGATGACTGTGCGGGAAGTGAAATTTATTCGTTCATGGACGGTTTTCTGGGTACAACCAGATCAACATTGCACCCACTGATCAACACAAGAACGCTTTTATCTGTCCTTGGGGCACTTTTGCCTACAAGAAGCTACCTTTCGGTCTTAAAAATGCCGGCGCTACCTTCCAGCGTGCGATGTCATACGCCTTTCATGACATTCGAAACATCGTACAGCCTTACCTGGATGACCTACCGGCTCATTTAGCAAAGCGTCAGGACCACCCATCACATCTTCGCGCGATTTTTCTCCGCTGTAGACACTACCGTATCAGGCTTAACCCTCATAAGTGTGTCTTCTGCGTAGAGTCTGGCCGACTTCTCGGGTTTATCGTCTCCCGAGATGGTATCCGTTTGGATCCTCTCAAAGTCGAGGCCATTTTGAATCTTCCTCCCCCTGCTTCTTTGCAGCAATTGCAGAGCTTGCAGGGAAAAGCTAATTTTCTTAGACGGTTCATCCCGAACTATGTCGAGGTGGCCAAGGGTTTCACACGGTTGTTGAAGCGAGACACACCCTTCCATTGGGATGCCATCGCTCAGGAGTCTTTCGAGCAACTCAAGCATCTTCTTGTCTCTGCTCCGTTGATAAGACCTCCGAACTACCATCGTGACTATACTCTTTATCTGGCTGCCGCTGATACCACCATCGGCATGGTTCTGGTGCAGGACGATGATGATGGCACCGAACACGTTATTTATTACCTTAGTCGCAACCTCTTGGATACAGAGACTCGTTATGCTTATGTTGAAAAGTTGGCATTGGCCGCCGTGTGCGCCGTCCAGCGATTCCGTCACTATATCCTGTTGCGCACTACGACCGTGATTTCCGACTGCAACCCTATGACGTACATCTTGTCGCGTCAGCTGCTGGGGGGCAAGTACTCGAAGTGGATTGTCATCCTCCAAGAGTTTGACTTGGAATTTACTGCTGCCAAGTCTAAGAAGTCTTTGGTCTTCGCTGAATTGCTGTGTTCTCT
The DNA here is from genome assembly GCA_031772625.1 of Pinus tabuliformis. Taxonomy (NCBI): domain Eukaryota; kingdom Viridiplantae; phylum Streptophyta; class Pinopsida; order Pinales; family Pinaceae; genus Pinus; species Pinus tabuliformis. The sequence continues at coordinate 854,852,306 of CM062817.1, read as the reverse complement.
GCCATCCTCTTCTGCACCCCCTGTTCCTGAAGAGCATATTCCGGACGAAACATTGTTTTTGATCAGTACCCTCGACCCTTGGTATGGGGACATCATCGTATATTTGTAGACGTCTTCCTTTCGTCCCAACGTGTCGAAAGACGCTCGACGAAGGATTCGTCACCAATCCCAACCCTATCGCATTGTTGGCGATACCCTATACCGCCTCGGCGCCGACTCTGTTCTCCGCCGATGCTTGACTCTAGAGGAAGCTGAGCGAGTGTTGAATGATTGCCACTCTGGTGCTTGTGGCGGTCATATGTCCGGGTATGCTACTGCTCAGAAGATCCTCCGTGCTGGTTATTTCTGGCCTTCTATTTTTAAAGATTGTGTCCTTGCCGTTCGCGCATGCCATGAGTGCCAGGTCTACCACCGGAAGATGCGTGCTCCCCCTGCACCACTGCACCCTGTTGTTACCGTAGGACCATTTGCCAAATGGGGCATCGACTATACCTCGTGTAACCCTCGCTCGGCCGGGGGGCATGGGTTCATCATCGTTGTCGTGGATTATTTCACTAAATGGGCCGAAGCGATGCCTACACTGACGGAAGACGGTCACACAGCGGTGCAGTTTTTATTCAATCATGTCATTACTAGGTTCGGGGTCCCTCAAGCCATCGTCACTGATCACGGAAAACATTTTCGTAATCATATGATGACGGAATTGACAACCCAGCTAGGCTTGCGTCAGGATAGTTCGACACCGTACTATCCCCAATCCAACGGTCAAGTAGAAGCCGTGAACAAAGTTTTGATCACGATGCTTCAACACACCGTCAACACACACAAGTCTAATTGGCACTTAATGTTATTCCCTGCCTTATGGGCCTACCGGACCTCGGTGAAGGACGCCACCGGTTTTACTCCTTTTCAGTTGGTTTATGGACTGGAGGCCACCCTTCCTGTCGAGTGTGAGATTCCTTCATTGAAGTTAGCTGTCGAGTTACTTCCCAACACCACTCCGGTGGAGGAACGGCTTCTTTATCTAGAACGGTTAGACGAGACCCGTCGTTTAGCTTCTCTGGCTATCGAAGCGCAGAAGAAGAGAGTCAAGGCTCACTTTGACCAGAATATTCAACCTCGTTCCTTTGTTGAGGGAGATTTAGTACTGCTCTACGATCAAGCTAAAGATAAGTTGGGGGCAGGAAAACTCGAATCCATGTGGCTAGGCCCCTATATTGTGAAGAGAGTTTTACAGAAAGGGGCTTATGAGCTGATTGACTATGAAGGAAACCCTCTTGACAAGCCCCGCAATGGGCTTTACCTGAAGAAATATTATGCATGATCTCATGCACCTAGTTTGTACATACGTGTGTTTTAGTAGGTGTGTGATGCATGTGTGATTTCGTTTTGCTTTGGTGTGAAGGCGTGCTTGCCTCTCATTGTGTTTTCTGCTTCTTGTGCAGATGTCTAGTGCACCTTATGTTGGTTTCGCTGATGGTGCTTCCCGCAGCACTTGCAATTTGTCATCTGCGGCGTGGACGATCTACGATCCTCACGGAGAGCTCTTAGATCTCCAAGGTGTGTGCCTGGGACGTACCACTAACAATGTGGCCGAGTATAGTGCTGTGATTGAATTGTTAGCTGAGGCAATTGATCTCGGCGTTCGTACATTGGTGGTGAACCTGGACTCCCAGCTTGTTGTCCATCAGCTCAATGGGCGTTATTCCGTCAGAGACCAGCGTATCCTAAGGTTGTATCTACGTGTAAGATTGTTAGAAAGGAATTTTGATTATATCACATATCAACACATTCCGAGACGATTAAACACCTTAACTGATGCATTGGCAAACCATGTGTTAGATAGGCATTTGCGAAACTAATAAACATTATACAAGAAGACATAGAAAGCATAATGAGACCATAGGCATATGTAAATAAATTTTCCAAGCATAGTTTGCATGCGTGCTGTGTGTGCTTTTAAGCTTGCATTTAAAAAATTAAAATACATGGGTCATGTGTTGTGCAACTGATACATAAGATAACATTTGTATTAGACATTTTGCATAACATATAAAACATCATCACATGTAAAAGATCCATCAAAAATGGTATATATATATATATCGTGTGGCGCACTAGGCGCTCAAAAATAGAGTGTACATGTCTGAACATAAAGCCGCAAGTTCTCAGTACATCTGAGATGAGTGTCTCTCAAAATATAACAATGGAAATAAATCCTAGGAGACTACTGGGCTGGGTTATGCTCTCTGTAGCACACGCATGCCCGTGCCACCCGCCTCAGAAGGCGGTGCATCCTAGGTTCCACCCCCACTGTGTGGATCTGATGAACTATAGGGACCTCCTCGACCCCCTGGTAATCCGGCACCCCCTCCAGCAACCCCTCAAGGTTGCGAGCAATCGTCTCTGTCGTGTCAACTCCCGGAGGAACGAGGGCCAGGGCTTCAGCTAGTTGCCCCTCTCTCCGAGCCTCTGGGGCTAGACCAATGGGTCTCACAGGTGCCACATCTGCACACAAAGACATTCATCAAGACATGTACATGAAAAAATCAAAAACATTAAAAAATATTAAAAAGAGATCGAGTGTCATACCTCCATCGTCCCAATGCTCTCCCGCGGGCAGTGGCATGTCGGGATCGCCGTGGAAGTCCATACCGGCATATGGCCAGTCCTCTACGAGAATGGGCTGTCGATCCAGCCACTCTCGAAAGTATACGCCCCAAGCAACTGAGCGGCCACCGCCTCCACGGGGCATGACCCGGGCCCATCGAGTGGCCCTCGTCTCCCGAGGACCCCTGGGTGGATCCACCACCATGGTCTGTAGCTGCAAGGCCGGCACCCGCTCCAGCATGAGCGGCAGTAAGAGCGACCCATAAGCAAACTGCTTCGACTCTCCGCGTCGGCAGTTGCTTAGTTGCCTCTTCATGCTGTTGGTCACAGCTGTTGCCCAGTTGAAGATAGTGGGCTGTAGGCACTCAAGAGCAAGTAGTAGTTGAGTCTTTGACGCCTCATGGTTGGCCAAAGACCCCGCTGCCCGCGTCACTAGGAAGAGTATGGTGCGAAGAGGCATGTCGCGCACCGTCGGAATACCAACTTTCCCGCTCCGTGTCTTGACAGCTTGTGGACACACTCTGGCCATAAGCTGATCAAGACTCTCACCGCTGGGCCGTTGCCCCTCCAGAATGGGCATCTGACCTCGGCGCGATAATCCAGTCAAGAAGTAGATGTCCGAGGAATCAAACTCAATATCTCGGCCTCGGATGGTGAATTTCCCATCCACTGGGTTCCAAGCTCTGATTAAGAGCTCCAGAAGGTCAGGCTGCGCCCTCAGGCGCAGAGTCAGGAAGAATTTTAGGAACCCGCATGCCCGCATTGCATTTCGGCATTCGGCGAGCTCATATGCAGCTATATCTTCGTCATCATGAGCTCTCTCCTGCCATACAAAGGCCATTTTGCCCTGCAAGACCATGAAAAAGCATCAGGACCATAATCATTGAGTTTTGTACGTTCAATTTATAAAAAACAAAATTTCGTTGCGCCAGCGCGACTGTTTCTAAAACAGACGCGCTGATAATGGCGTCCCGTTGTTTTTTCACTGGGTCAGCGCGGAAGAACATGCGTTTTCCGCGCTGACCCAAAAGGTGGTACGTGTTAATATAATTCGATCAGCGCGGACCCGTGCTGGGAACCCGCGCTGACCGAGAGCGCACCAATGCTCAAAGAATTTGCCCAAATGGCCAAATTCCACCATGGATTTGCAAACAAAAAGGTTTAAAATGAAGCGCAGAAGATGGAGAACCTACCTGGAAGAAGCTGTCGGGTGAATGGCGTCCGCACGGGCTGGAAATCGCTCCGTCAACTTTGCAGCTCCTCCACGTTCTTCACAACTCAAAATGGTAACAATGGTAAAAAATGACTTTTACCCCCCTATTTATGGTAAAAATTCATAATTAGCCATAATTTCTTATCGATGTGGGTTTTTGTCACATTTTTGCCATGGATTTAGCTCTAACATCGCTTAGTCTGCTGTTATGCATATTTTATTATGTTTTTTAAACATATCGAACGGATTTATGCGGGTATATTTTCTTGTGCAGGTCTCAGTAACTGGTGTGGTCATGACAATTTCGAGTACACTTGGTCCCAAAAAGGTCGTCTTTAAGCTCTTTTCTGACATAAATCAAGAAAAAGATGGCCGAGCTTCCTTCCAGCTCGTTAAAAGGAACGGGAGGCGGTCACTTTTAAAGCTCTTTTTTCGACCATTTAACTTAAAAAGATTGCTGGGTGTTTGTCGTTTCGCACTCGTTATTGGCCCCAAAACGACGTACTTTCGACCGCTTTTTTACTTTTTTGGGTCGAAGTTACTATCTACGAAAAATACTCCTCGATCGTAATGGTCGGGCGGTTCTTTCGAGTATTGTTTTATACTTTTTCGGGCTCGAGAGACACAACTCTACGAAAAAGGACCCCCCTGGAGTTTTCTTTTCCGCTGTCTTTTCAAACTCTCTAAACATGAAAAGACACCGAGTTCTCCCTTTGTCAGGCTCGTTAAAACTTAATGACATCGGACATTGTCAAAATGACACTCTCCAAGCATATGCTATCCCCGTCAAGCTTGTCATCCAAAAATAATCGGGGTACCTGCCAGAAATGGTGGGGAAAATGGAACTGTAATAATTGTCGTGTCGGCAGTATGTCGCTCTTGAACATGGCACTAGTCTGCATTCGTGTCTGGGTGGGGATATCTCATCTCGTTTCACATTAGCCTCCGTGGGTTTGGGTTACCCTGTTTTGACCTCTCATCTGCTCATTGCCTTGTCACCATGACCTTTGCCCATTTGATGTCAAATACTGCCAAATCCACTATCGTGCCGCCGATATGTTCAAGAGAAGTTGACCTCTGCACTTGTACAACCTTCGCTTATATCTCACACAAACTATTTTACCTCTGTCTCGTGTCGATGATGTGGGAAACATTATGGCCCACCTTCGATCAAGGTCACTTCCCGTCGACTTCAGCTCATTATCCGGGAAGGAGACTTAGAGACTCCCTTCAGGTGCCTTGGAGCCTGCATGCCTCAATGGCAGGTTCTTCGTGTTCGACGCGAGGTTTGCATCATTGGCCTCCGATCGAATGATTCCGTGGGTGTTCGACACCAGCTCATTGATTCACACGCCACGGATTGTACCTATAGTACCTTGAGGGCCATTGTCATTATTGGTGGTACCTCTCGCGTCTGTTAACAGTTCTCATCATTGACTGGTAATCAGGCGATGTTCATGCATGTTTGACTTCAGCTCATGTATTCACATGCTTGAACTTGTACTTTGTTCGGGTCGAGATGGAGCGCAAGACCCTGGATCCCTGTCTGTTATGGTCCAGGTTGCGAGTATGTGGATGATCATTACATGACTCATTGATGGATGGCTGCGCCCATGCCTGAGTCTTCATGGATGGCTGCGACCATACCTTATTATCATCATGGTCTTCTTAGATGAGTGGCTGTGTCCATACCACAGACCTTTTTCGCACGTCTTTTGGATGGCTGCGCCCATGCTTAGACTGCATGTGCTTAATTATCAGAGATATTCGGTCCTTCCTGGTGGTGTTCCGGTTCAGCGAGTTTTGTAAAGCATTTCGCCCCTCCCACTCTCTCGGGTCTCACGCTTTAGGGGGCAATCTGTTACGCAGTAATTTGTCACTATCTCCATGTCAGTCTCTCTGCTGTGTCTGGGTTTCCAAATAATCAAGCCCATGCCCTCTGAAATGGCCAAATGACCCATTTTGCCAAAGTTTGTTTTACCAGCGCGACTGTTATTAAAATACCTGCGCTGACCGGCGGCTTATAGTGTATTTGATGCGCTGCCAGCGCGGAAGCACACGGGTTTCCCGCGCTGGTCAAATTTCATGAACAACGCACGCTCTGCTTGTACTAAGCCGCGCTGACACGAACTTCCCTGTTATAGTCTTGCGACGTCAGCGCAAAAGTCCAGTTATGTACCCGCGCTGATCCTGTTTGGGCGAATTTGTTCTAACAGCCAACCTTCCAGATGCCTCCAGACCTGGTTGTTGGCCTTGTGAGTATCGCCCTCCCTTCTATGGCATGTTTGTTCGTCATTTGCCCCTTCTTCCTCGGAGTTGAGCTCATCCTCTTATCCTCTATGGAGGCTCCTCTTCTTATTTAAACCTCTACCTTAGCCATGAGCAGCTAGTTTGGATTGTGTGGAGTTTGTAGAGCTTGAACTGCTGCTAGTGTGCATTTTGATAGGTAGTTGGTGTGACAAGTGTGAGTTGTTGTAAAGCTTGAGGAAGATTGCATAGTGTGACTTGTGTGAGAGAGAGTTTGTCTTGGGAAAACCATCTCCAAAGGTGAATGCTTGAGAGACTTGCTGGCTGAACCCTCCTGAGAAGGTTCCGACGTCAGAACATTTGGTTGTACTCTTCTCTGTATTTATCATTAATAATAGATGACTACTATTATGGTTCCATTCTCATTTGTCTCATGATGGTCAATGTGAATTACATCCTTTCTGACTGATGTATAGTTGCTTTTATTAGATTTCACGCTTGTATTTGGATCTCTCTTCGTGTGTGCAGGTATCCGTTCACCAGGATCGTGAAGGATTGTGACCAGCCAAAGCGAAGGAGTGAGGACAGGGCTTCTTCATCAAACATAAGCGTTGGAACCCAAGTAGGTCTTCTTTACCTCTCTTTTAATTGCAATTAGGAACCTGCATGGTAGCATTGTGTGATTGTTACTAGACCCGTTGTGGGCTAGTAGGGATCGTCTCTGTCCACAGAGAGGATTTACCTCCGTAACACTAAAGTTCCTTAGTTTTATTTGGTCATTAAATGCATTTTTATGATTTTCCTATGGTCAAAGTACGATAAATGTTTTAAGTTATATTGACTGTTGGAGAAAATTATTTGAATCTACATCTGGGCAATTAATGAAAATCATTTTAGATTTGGAATATTTTGCATGTTACAGTGTTGGGTGTTTATATTGATCATTTATGATAGTCATTGTTCGTCACATATTGGAAAATTATTCTGGATGACTTGTTTTCTTACTTAATCTGTGGTTAATTCAAATTAAAAGCACTGGTCTATAATCATCTCTAGTTGGTGGTCGTGTCTAGGTTGCATTAGCATTTAATCTATTCATCTAAGTTAATCAAGTTTCATTTAATTTCATCAAGTTGTTCATCATCAAAATCTCCTAGAGTCCGTTTTTCATAGGCTATTCTCATCCATTTACCTAGGGACTACCCCCTTGACTTGTCTAGGAGAGAGTCTAAATGGAGTGAGTAAGGATTTAAGAGTGACAACCCTTACTCTGAGCATTGTCGCGGTGCCTAGACACTTTGTGCAACAACATTTTTTGGCACCGTTCCCGGGGAACAATTTATTGGGCCTTGGCTCTACGATATTCATCTTTCATCTTTCTCATCTCTCATTCGAGCCGACAAAGTCAACACTCCTTGGCATTGCCATTGGGGGCATGTCCTTGGTTTTTTCGACATCGTTTTAATCATCTCATCTTTTCCGCCATTCATTAGCCAGTCAAGCGACACAACATTTCCTGGCATCATTTGATCTTTTCATTGCCCTATCTTTCATCATCTCATTAATCGTTTCATCTGCACCTTTAGCACCTGGACATTTTAGTTCATTTCTTGTTTGGGTGGCGACTCCACTTATTCACCCGTTATTTCTCAGACAAGAAGCCCTCCCTTATATCTAGATTGTTTTTGCCTTTTGGATCTTAGAGTTAGACTCATGTTCAAGTGGCAACTCCACTTCTTTCATTTCTTACAAGAATTTCTACTAGAAGTTCGCTTCTTGTCGATCTCTTGATTTTCTTAAGAAGGGGTCTCTCTCTATCATCCATTTGGTCCCTCATTATTCCTTCAGGCAATTCATCATGGATGATTCATTTACCCTGTGTCATTTTACTGATTTTCTCCATGATATTCCGGAAGTGGCCATTCATAAATTGTCTTTGTTCTCGGGTGGTGATTTAGTCACTGTTAGAAAGCATCTATGCAGGTTTACTCATACAATACTCAGATATTGTAGTTCTCCCCAGTATGATCATGAAGATGTCAAAATGTGTCTATTTGCCTTTTCTTTAGAGGGTGATGCTTTGAATTGGTTTAATAATTGTCCTGAAGATTCTTTCGCTTCTTTACAAGACATCGTCAATGCTTTTACAGATAGATATGGTTATCAAGGTAGCTCGCCTTGTGCCCCTAAAATTATGCAACAGAATGAAAGTGATCTTGTGAAGGATCCAGTGGTCAATGAAAGATTTCAAGACAATTCTCCATATCAGAATGTGCCATCCACTTGTACCATTGCAAGACAAATCCATGATAGTGGAAAAACAAGGACAAGTTGTCAAATCAGTGTCGACAATGAAAGGGAAAATGATAAGCAAATTATAGAAGAACTAAATCAGTTGGTTAAAGACATGTAGTTCAGTGAAACGCAACTGGTAAAAAATATGGAGCTTAACCAAGAAAAATTAGTAATTCTTGAGAGTTTTGAAGCAGAATGTTCCACATCATCAGTGATACAGCCTGCCACAAAGAAAGAGCGCAAGAGAAAGAGAATGAGAAAGAGATTTGATGCATCAGATAGCCATAAGTAGCTTGATTTTCGGATAGGAAAAAGTCCTACCGTATGCAGGATTAGACATGGCACATCCTAGAAACAGCCGACAGATTTGCCTAAAAGCAAGCAAATGCTTAAAATGCACTATATTGAATGCATCTGATGCCATGGGCATCTTTGTATTGTATTTCTAACCTTTTTCCCTGTTATTTCAGTATTGCATTTTGTAGTTAGAGTTGTGTTTTTAATGTTATTAAATTAATTAATAAATGAAGAGCTTATATTTTTCCTGTGCTTAATGTTTTATGATGATTTTTGGATGGATGTTACTTATGTTATGTTGGGTGTTGCATGGATACAGATTCTGGATTCTCACATTCCTCCAGTGCAGCAACGTGTCCCCAAGTAGAGCTAGATGTTGACCACTACGTGTCAACGACCCATAGCAGTACACCCCCTTTTTCTTGCAAAAGGGATAGCGCCTGATCGATGTGTTTGTGTCGTCCAGCTATCATCATCTTATAATGTAAACGCAATCTGCATGTGTATAATGTAAATTATCTCAGCAGATCCGTGTCGTGTATGTAATCACCTAGGTAAACCTACTTTTCTAGTGACGATCTACATTCCAGGAGGTTTTTTGTCTCATCGATCCATTTTCGGATGGTTGGCAGAGTTTTCTTTCAGCCTTACCCCAAAGCCGAAATGGATTTTGTTCTAGATCGAGTCTATGTAAAAGTGATTTGGGAATAATCCTAACTATTTGGTTAGGTTATTTTATTACAAATTGTTTGATCTGCTAGATTATAGTTGTGTCGCAAAACTGGGTAATCTGTGAGGGTCCTTTTCAGATGGGTATTCCCCCTTTAGATGTAAAAAATGTGAAAATCATGATGTAAAGTGTCCTGAGGGTTGGAAAAATAATTTATCCCCTCATAGGTTAATTAATTAAATTTTCTGGCCAAAATTAATTAAAATCCTAAGCCAGAAATTTGATTAATTCTAAGTCCTAGGTAAATTTAAATTCTCCAAAGGAAAAATTTGTTGGTCCTCAAAAAATTAAAGTTTAAGAGGTCCAAGGACTTAAGTAAATTAATTATTTTGCTAAATTATAAGCCTTTGGTCCCTAGGGTTAAGTCAAAGTGAAAATTTTGAGGAAATTAATTCAAAATTTTAATTTTTGAATTAATTAAAATGCAAAAATTCGAATTTCTTCAATAATTTAAAATTTCGACAGATGAGATTAAAAGAAATTTTAATCCTCATCAACAATCAAGATTGCTTTGACGAGGATCACTCAAACTAGCCATTGGAGGATTTATCTTTAAATAGGAGGTCGCTTATCAGTCAGTATCATCCGATCTCTGGATCGTGTACTAAGTGAAAAGCTCTCTTGTAATATTTTTATGAGCAATAAAGAAAGACTTTGGGGTTAAATTTTTCGCTGGTGTTACTCTTCGTGGAAATAATATAAGATGTGTCATTTTCATGCATAGATTTATTTTTAGCCATTGATCATAGCTTTCTGAAAAGCGATTTGAGTACAGGTATCTTGCTCAGTCGCTGGGGCTTGAATGATAATTTAAGTTTTGAATATAATAGCAGGTATCTCTATTTATCTGAATTTTATTATCGTTTTCTCGCTTTATGTTGATGTTTGAATTGAGTTGTGCAGGAAAGTCTTGATTTTCATATCATCGGGCATTCATGAAGATTTTGGTTGAACTGGCCAACTCCCGATCCGTGTTTTCTGAAGAGCCCAGCTTAATTTGATCCTGGACTTATCATAAGATATTTTTTATGGGTGATGCATTAAGGGTTTTGAGCTCAGTACCTCCTTTAAAATTCAAAAAAAATATATTTTTGTGCTAAATCGATAGATCTCGTTGTTGAGAGCTTCAGATTATCAGATCTGGGAGCGGAGTTGGATTCACACTCCTTAGATCTAATAGATATGCCATTCATGTACATAGATCTGTGATTATATTCAGTTTTTTGACTTGGGTTTCTGGGTTTTATTTTTTTTGGTTCATGGTATATATCGTTTGGGTGTTTCTTGTTGTCTGGCAGCTACAGATCTGAAGCAAAAAATTGTGCAGAGTCCAGATCTAGGCCCTGGAGGGTAAGATATGGATCTCTGGGTTCATCAACAATCGTTTTCCAGGGATATTATTCAAACACTTTGCAGTCCAGGATTCAAATTTAAATTCTGATCTGAAAATTTTTAAGGGTTTTATCCGTAAATCTTAAGCAGAGGTGTAAGATCTTAATCTGGAAATTTATGTCCGGTTCTTGGGCTCCAGTTTCTCTGCTGCCTAGGGTTTCCTAAGCAGAAAATTTCGAATTCGCTTTCACTATTGTTTTCTGGAAAATTTCGAAATTATTTTCCGAGTTTGGGTTCTAATCTTTTTTTTTTTAAATCTGGAAAACTTGGGTTTATTCTTGCGTTTTTTGTCTAGATCCACGGCTCCTCCAAACGCTGCCATTCCAAAACCCTCTCTTTTACTCTACGGCATTCTCCTTCATCACAACTCATCCCACCAACATTTGCTCTCCCTCAAACTGTCGTCAACCTGCTTGAAGCCCAAGAACCTCATAGTCTACCTTTGCGTTGCTGCCATTGCTCCGCCCTTCCACGCGTTTTTGTGACCTCACTGCTTTTCCCCTAGCCACAGCTATCCTCCAACCCTTTCACGCATTTCCTCAAGCCTACGCCATCCCTCATTCTGTCAGCTTTTCCTTCACGCAACGAGCTCCCTACGTTGCCCTTGCCATCAAATTCGCTTCCTTTCTCCCTCGCTGCTCCGAAACCCTTCCTTGCTGCCCTCTGTACGCAGCTCTCCTTCTGCTGTTGCCTTACTCCATCCATCCATAGCCCACATCCACGTATTTCCCTGCCTTCTTTCCCTATCCACGACCTCATCCCTATCTCGACTTCTTCCTTCCGCCGTTCGGACCTACAAACAACAAATAAGTCCAAGCATCCACTTTTCATTTCACGTTTTCTTTTATTTCATTGTATGTATGTGGGCTAGGGTTAGGTTGGGGTTTAGATACATTCGATTTTCTTTTTTATTTCATGTACATTGGGTTAGGTTAGATAATCTTAGGTTCTTTTTTGTATATTAGTGGTTTAGGTTTTAGTTAGTTCCCCTTTTAAAATCTATTTGTTATGTTTCGGTTAGGTTTTTTAGATATACGTTTTCATAAAATCAAATTCTTTAGTTATATTCATAAAAAAATATAAAAAACAAAAAAAAAAAATCGATTTTGTTTTCACCCTTTTTTATTCCATTTCATTTCATTTTTTTTTTTGATTTATGAGTTATGATTTTGATTAAAAAATATAAAATTTCAAAAGTCTAAAAATCTAAAACGAATCTTAAAAAAATCCTGAACATTTAAAAAATTCTAAAAATTAAAAGCTTTAAAAAATCATAAAAAATCTAATTTTGGTGACTAATGAAATAAATTAAAGGGATTTGCTTTCACGTTAAAATTTTTTATGTGGCCTATGGCCCATTAAAATTTTAATTTTTTTTAACCCTTTGATTCATTTTTCCGTCGCATTAAAAGATTTTGATTTTTTCAGTTACCATTGAAGTTGTTGCCTAAGGAATAATTAAAATTTAAAGCTAAAGTTCCTTAGTGTTATTTGGTCATTAAATGCATTTTTATGATTTTCCTATGGTCAAAGTACGATAAATGTTTTAAGTTATATTCACTGTTGGAGAAAATTAATTGAATCTAGATCTGGGAAGTTAATGAAAATCATTTTAGATCTGGGATCTTTTGCATGTTACAGTGTTGGGCGTTTATATTGATCATTCATGATTGTCATTGTTCGTCACATATTGGAAAATTATTCTGGATGACTTGTTTTCTTACTTAATCTATGGTTAATTCAAATTAAAGGCACTGGTCTATAATCATCTCTAGTTAGTGGTCGTGTCTTGGTTGCATTAGCGTTTAATCTATTCATCTGAGTTAATCAAGTTTCATTTAATTTCATCAAGTTGTTCATCATTAATGTTTCCTAGAGTCCATTTTTCACAGGCTATCCTCATCCATTTACCTAGGGACTACCTGTAACGACCTGCGATTCCGCCGATGAACGACCACGATCGGGCAGAGTGCGACTGCGGTTGGCAGGTCGTTCGAACGACATAAGTGCGAGCTCTAACTTGTGCGAAGACATTGTGGAGATATGTTATGCGCATGGAGGTGGGGCGAGCATGTTTATATGGCATGGAGACATGATGTAAAACGTATGGAGCCGACCTATGACTTAAAGGCAAGCCGACAGCATATTGCAAGAAGTATGGGTGCGTGTGGAGCTTGGAGGACGAGTCGGCCGGGTGAGCCAACTCGCCCTGCCATGGGTATATATTGAAAGGCGTTGGAGCTCATTTGACAAGTGTTCAACCATCGCTCAACAAGAGGAGTGCGCAGGACAAGGTGAAGGCGCAGCAAAGGAAGAGAGGCGCAGTTTGGAGATGTGCCCATCCTTGGGCAAGGCCGCACGGAGTTAGTCGCTCATCTTGGTTTTGGGTGAAGGGCGCGGGCAGGGTCGCCCGCCGGTTGGAGTAGGGCGTGCACGGGTGTGTGGCGCCCGGGTTTATGCGACGGAGTGCCCGACGGTGAAACGTTGGTGGGCGCCCGGTTTGTGCGACGACTTGGCACGGGTTCTTGGGTGACTCGGGTGAGCACCCGCCCGTCGTGCAAGTGTGCACGGAGACTTGGTGGTGTGTTGAGATTGTGAACGGAGGTGTGTCTCGGGCAGAGGCGCCCGTGTGTGGCGACTTGGAGGCGCGCCCGAGTTGGGCAAACAACACGATCGTGCGACGAGGTGAACGAAGGGTTGGAGAGTCGTGCGGCGACCGTGCGGAGGTGCCGACGAGTTGGGCAACCGAGTTTGCCGAAGTTGTGAAAATTGGCTAAGTGTAAATTTGGGGTTTCCCAAGATTTAACTTGTACTTTGTAAAAGTGAAGATTGTATAATATATTGATTCGGGCAGACTCATATTGCAAGGAGTTGCCCCTCCCTTTATACTGTTGTGCATTTCTATTGTATAATGTTGTTATGTGAATGTTATGGGCTTTCACTTGTATAAAGGAACACATTAATAATACTTGGTAACGAAAATAAGACTAAGTATGGAATGTTAGGCGTAGTCTACAATCATAAGTATTGGTGAAAAGAAAACGATTGGTAGTGTTGCACCTCGCTATAAGCGGTTGAAAGACTACCACAGGTGTAGGGGCGTGACAGTTGGTATCAGAGCTGATGATTAGGAAGCTGATCGGGTTGACGATGAAGTGCTGATCCCACTGCACTATCGTGACAGGTGGTATCAGAGCTCATGGTTGGAGCTGGTGAACTGAATCAAGGAGCTGATTCTACGAAGACCAAAGGCTTGGCAGGGAGCTCAAGCTTTGCAGGTGACAGGTGGAATACCAGGGTGATTCAGGTGAATGGTGGAACAGGTTTAGCAAAGGTGAAGCTTAGTGCTTGGGCCAAGCTGAACGACAAGGCATGGCAAGTTTGGAAGAATGCGAAGGGAAGCTCTTGCTTACCTTATACAGGTTGAAGCGATTGAAAGAAGAGAATCCCCGGATTCGGAAGGAACTTGAAGTCTTGGAAAGAAATGTTGAAGACGAACTTCTTCAACTTGGTTGGACAATGGAGCAAGATGAAGTTGCAGATTGTGCTGACAAGGAAGAGGAAGCCGTGATAGTTGAAGATGTTGTAGACGTGACAACGATGGAGGATGAACTTGAGATGATCAAGTTGTACCAGGATCGTGCCGTTTGCAGACATGGGTGGATGAAGATACTCACATGGAGGAGCCTCATGATCATGATGATGATGTAAGTACTATTGATACTTGTGTTTCACTTGAGCATTTGGTAGATGGACCGTATGCAGGGAAGGGCAAAATCAGTTTGCCGATGCTAGGGAGAATCTTACCATGGATGTTTATGATGACACCTTGTATGGAGAAGCAAGGATTGTCGATTGTTGCAGGACTTGTTAGGGTTGTTTGTGACCTTATGGTAGAAGGTGCAAAGGCCCGTGACAAGGGAGGAACATGATGATCATTGCGGAGGAATGGGTCATGCTTTAGCCACATGAAGAATTGGTTAAGTGCCCGGCATGACTCATGGACAGATTGAAGGGCACACACTTGAGGTACGATGATGCTTGGGTGGACTTCTCATGGCCGAGACCAAGAGCAACTCTTGGTGGAACCTTCAGTGGAGGAGCCATGATGGAAGGGACTCGTGATGTGATGATGATGATATGGTTGGGTGACCGAGTTCACTAGACCGAAGATTGCAGACTTGGATGAGGATGACCGATTGTTGTGATGGGTCTACTTGGTTGGACTACATGGGCAACTTAGTCATGGACATCAGGTTGGAGACATGGAGCATGGCAGTCTTATGCAGGGACATTATGAGGAGTGCCAAGGCAGGGATGTTGTGCAGGTGGATTTGCTGATGTGACATGGAGACTTATTACTTATGAGCCGATGGAGAGGTTGTGCACTTATGTACAACAAGGCCATGGACTTGGATGGAGTTGTGAGCAGACTATGGAGCATTCCTACTACATGGAGAGCTGAGGCATCTTGCAGAGACCTTTGGGCCGAGACTTGTATGCTTGCTGAGATGTTAGTTGGGGATGGCTTATGGAGCTCATGATGACATGAGGTTGTTGTAACTTTTGGGGACTTCATATATGGTGGACTTGGAGGATCTGATGCATTGAGGAGCTGAGGTCAGAGACTTTGATGCAAGATGGGGTGCATACTTTCAAGTACATGTATGGGAATGGCTTGAAAGAGTGACTTGATGTGGAGGATCGATATGAGACACTTTGGAGTGATGGAGTTACAACGATGATGATGCCTTGGTGGCAACACTTGGGCATGGGTTGAGTCGAGACTTAACCACTTTTGACACATGGGAGCTGATTGATCTATGATCATGGACAGCACATGGATAGATGAGACAGGGATATACTTGTTTCTATGACAGACTTGAGGGATGGCACATTGCAGATATGATGGAGGTTTCTTCATGGACCTGGATGTGGCACATCGAGAGTCGAAGTTTGATGAGATGGTCTCTTCATATTGAGGAGATACACATATGGATGATGATGTTGGGGTAGATGTGACTGATTTCATGCAGCACATTAGTACTAGACATCATGGACAGCATGTTGCAGATGAGATGAGGACTACTTCATGGACCTGAGCATGGCTTACACTTATATGGAGATGGATTCTTGATCGAGTTGAGGATGTGACAGGATGTTTTGAGAAACAACTGATGGTGGCATGAGGATGTGCATTCTCATGGTTTGAGCGTGACAGTTGGATTAGCTACCCAACTAGTTCAGGCATGGGGGTCGACAGTGTGCAGAGATGTGTTAGCATTGTGTTAGAGTATCATGGCAGCAGTTCACACGAGGACGACACATGATGAGGTCGACACGAGAGGTTGCAAGAAGCATGTAGCTTGAGATGGAAGGGCCAGCCTTCCACAATGAGGAGCAACATGTGGAGACTGTGACAGGGTGATCGATGGTCATGGATTGAGATGATTTCCGATGTATGACATACCGATGAGGTGTATACCTTGGTATGGTGATCTTGGTAACAGATGGTTGCCGGGATGAGACATGATGGGGACAGTGGTTCTACATATGTTGCAGAGGTGGTTGCAGTATGTGGAGGAGTTGACATCATGGATGAGACAGTTATTGATGATCTTGGTGGATGGCTACCAGGATGGTATGTTGTCGAGGACGACAACGATTTCAGGTGGAGGAGGATGTAACGACCTGCGATTCCGCCGATGAACGACCGCGACCGGGCAGAGTGCGACTGCGGTTGGGAGGTCGTTCGAACGACATAAGTGCGAGCTCTAACTTGTGCGAAGACATTGTGGATAAATGTTATGCGCATGGAGGTGGGGCGAGCATGTTTATATGGTATGGAGACATGATGTAAAACGTATGGAGCCGACCTATGACTTAAAGGCAAGCCGACGGCATATTGCAAGAAGTATGGGTGCGTGTGGAGCTTGGAGGACGAGTCGGCCGGGTGAGCCAACTCGCCCTGCCATGGGTATTTATTGAAAGGTGTTGGAGCTCATTTGACGAGCGTTCAACCATCGCTCAACAAGAGGAGTGCGCAGGACAAGGTGAAGGCGCAGCAAAGGAAGAGAGGCGCAGTTTGGAGATGCGCCCATCCTTGGGCAAGGCCGCACGGAGTTAGTCGCTCATCTTGGTTTTGGGTGAAGGGCGCGGGCAGGGTCGCCCACCGGTTGGAGTAGGGCGTGCATGGGTCTGTGGCGCCCGGGTTTATGCGACGGAGTGCCCAACGGTGAAACATTGGTGGGCGCCCGGTTTGTGCGACGACTTGGCACGGGTTCTTGGGTGACTCGGGTGAGCGCCCGCTCGTCGTGCAAGTGTGCACGGAGACTTGGTGGTATGTTGAGATTGTGAACGGAGGTGTGTCTCGTGCAGAGGCGCCTGTGTGTGGCGACTTGGAGGCGCGCCCGACTTGGGCAAACAACACGATTGTGCGACGAGGTGAACGAAGGGTTGGAGAGTCGTGCGGCGACCGTGCGGAGGTGCCGACAAGCTGGGAAACCGAGTTTGCCGAAGTTGTGAAAATTGGCTAAGTGTAAATTTGGGGTTTCCCAAGATTTAACTTGTACTTTGTAAAAGTGAAGATTGCATAATATATTGATTCGGGCAGACTTATATTGCAGGGAGTTGCCCCTCCCTTTATACTGTTGCGCATTTCTATTGTATAATGTTGTTATTTGAATGTTATGGGCTTTCACTTGTATAAAGGAACACATTAATAATATTTGGTAACGAAAATAAGACTAAGTATGGAATGTTAGGCGTAGTCTACGATCGTAAGTATTGGTGAAAAGAAAACGATTGGTAGTGCCGCACCTCGCTATAAGTGGTTGAAAGAGTACCACAGGTGTAGGGGCGTGACACTACCCCCCTTGACTTGTCTAGGAGAGAGTCTAAACGGAGTGAGTAAGGATTTAAGAGTGACAACCCTTACTTTGAGCATTGTCGCGGTGCCTAGACACTTTGTGCGACAATTTTTTTTGGCGCCTTTGCCGGGGAACAATTTATTGGGCCTTGGCTCTACGACATTCATCTTTCATCTTTCTCATCTCTCATTCGAGCCGACAAAGTCAACACTCCTTGGCATTGCCACCAGAGACAGAGTTTTTTATGTCCTTGATTTTTTCGACATCATTTTAATCATCTCATCTTTTCCGCCATTCATTGGCTCCTGGCGTCATTTGATCTTTTCATTGCCCTATCTTTCGTCATCTCATTAATCGTTTCATCGCACCTTTAGCACCTAGACATTTCGGTTCGTTTCTTGTTTGGGTGGCGACTCCAATTATTCACCCATTATTTCTTAGACAAGAAGCCCTCCCTTATATCTAGATTGTTTTTGCCTTTTGGATCTTAGAGTTAGACTCATGTTCTAGTGGCGACTCCACTTCTCTCATTTCTTATAAGAATTTCTACTAGAAGCTCGCTTCTTGTCGATCTCTTGATTTTCTTGAGCAGGGGTCTCTCTCTATCATCCATTTGGTCCCTCGTTATTCCTTCAGGAAATTCATCATGGATGATCCGTTTACCCTGTGTCATTTTACTGATTTTCTCCACGATATTCCGAAAGTGGCCATTCATAAATTGTCTTTGTTCTGGGATGGTGATTCGGTCGCTGTTTGAAAGAATCTATGCAGGTTTACTCATAGAATACTTAGATATTGTAGTTCTCCCCAATATGATCATGAAGATGTCAAAATGTGTCTATTTTCCTTTTTTTAGAGGGTGATGCTTTGAATTGGTTTAATAATTGTCCTGAAGATTCTTTCGCTTCTTTACAAGACATTGTCAATGCTTTTATAGATAGATATGGTTATCAACGTAGCTCGCCTTGTGCCCCTAAAATTATGGAACAGAATGAAAGTGATCTTGTGAAGGATCCAGCTGTCAATGAAAGATTTCAAGACAATTTTCCATATCAGAATGTGCCATCTACTTGTACCATTGCAAGACAAATCCATGAAAGTGGAGAAACAGGGACAAATTGTCAAATCAATGTCGACAATGAAAGGGAAAATGATAAGCAAATTATAGAAGAACTAAAGCAGTTGGTTAAAGACATGCAGTTCAGTCAAACACAACTGGTAAAAAATATGGAGCTTAATCAAGAAAAATTTGTAACTGATTACGTCAAGGATATGAGAACTTTATACGCTCAACTGGAAAAACGTGATGAGGAGATGGAAATCATGAAAATTAAACACTTCGATCATGTAACCACCGTAGTAGAAAAGTGTGCTCAGAATATGGAGGATATGAGGACCGACATGCAGAAGGAAATGGAAACCATGAAAGCTAATCATGGCAGAGAAATTAATTCTATGCAAAGCAAGTTATTAACTATGGATGAAGAAATGACCATCATGAGATTCGATTATAATAATCAGTTAGCTACCATGCAAGAAAATCATAAGAAAGAGATAAACTATATGCAAAACTATTTCATGGGCATGAAAGCAAAGAATGAAAAAGTAATAAAAGATATGGAAGCTGGTCATATATGTCTTCAGAGTAAGTTATTGACCATGGAGGAAAACCATGCCAAGGATGTTATAGATCTAAGCCAAAATATATGAGAAATAACAAATATACCCAATAATAACAAGATCGAAATAGATAGATACCAATTGTTATAGATCTAACCCAAAAAACATATGATAAAAAAAATAAATCCAAGAATAACAAGATCTGAATATAGATAGAAATGCTTCTTTATTGATATCAAAACCCTTAAGGTAGGGCAACACCATACATTCACTCCTTAAGGAAGGAGAACACTCCACAAGCCATATGCCTGTTCATTCAATAATCCTTGACACAATTCCTTGACATCCCTCCATGTGGAGTCTCTAGCCTCTATATAGGCCTCATACATACAATACCATGGATCATTACCATGGTTCCCTCATACCATCGAACTAATACCATGGGCCCATTACATTATTACTAACTACTTGTGGTCCCTTACATGAAATGGGTTAACCACCTTATTTATTACTATGGCCCATCCCATTATTACATTATTACCTTGGGTACCTCTTTTGGTACCCCATATTATCCCCCCTAGGTATATAACATTCCACCCCCCTTAGCATGTTTCGTCCCTGAAACATGGGAAGAACACAAATAATAAGATCTACTCAAAAGAGTAGTCCACTGGTACCATGCACGTGCATTTAGCCATCCAAGAGAGAGGTGAACCCTTGGTCTCGCTGGTGCCTCGCTCACTTGAGATGGAAGTTGACCGTTGTAGCTCTTCTGTGTTGATGTGTAGTAGGTGGATCTTCGCTCCTCTCTATCTGTCCTGCGGTGGTTGTTGTCTGTGTGGCTAATTGGTTGCCATCTTGATGGTTGTCTTGCGGGGTGATGTGGGTGATGATATGTTGAAGTTTTAACCCACGATGGCTTTTTCTTTAATTCACCCCTTACGGGAGCCTGACTGTTATCTGGTGCATGTTGTGGTGCCTACTGTGGTGTCTTATATTTCAATATTACTTCAACCACTGAGCTCTCCTCTGATGTATCAACACCTGTAACCTTTTCTGCTTCAGCCTCTGTTTGTGTTTGATTGTCTATCATCACTGGATCATCATCTAATATGTCAGACCCTGGAACATCTTCTGCTTCAGCGTCCTTGGACTCTACCTGTTTATTAATGGAAATATCCTGTAATGTAATTTTCTTCTTTTTATACCAGAGCTTCATGAATTTCGTCTGTACATTAATATTGATAGTACCCATTGATTCCATCCAAGGGTATCCCAAAACAACATCCATGTTATCCATATTTGAAGCATAAAAATCACCATGCAACACATATTTATCCATAGAAATCTTCAAATCCTTGTACACTTGAACATCCTCATCATCCACTTGTGTGTTTTCAATGTGTTTTGCTGGAATTTGCAATTTTTTTGCCAAGTTGACATTTATGAGATTTTGCTTGCAACTCGGATTTATAGACACAATGACTTTCTCCTTCTGAATCAATCCATGAACCTGTAATAAGGATATACCAGTAGGAAATAGACCCACATGTTTCTCCTTATCTTGTTTTTTGGCATGAGACCATCTGTCTAAAAGTAATTTTTCAAATTCTTCATCGGGCATGTTGAAACACTTCTTTTGGTTAAGTAATCCCCACCATGTGGCTGCCTCATCTTCAAAATTAGCCAGTGCCACCCATTTCCAATTGTGTCTAAATAACCTCTTGTATTCCTTTATGTATTCTTCAATAGTAGAACCATTATCTTTTCCTGTAAAACATAGAACCGCCATGAAGAGGGTTCTGAAAAAATTCACTTGGAGAAAATTTGAAATTGTCACAGTTTAGTCAATATTGCTCGGAATCTCTATTATGACCTGTGTTCAGAAATGGAACAATCATTCTGCATTTGCCCATGTGATAGAAATCTTGATCCAGGCACTGGAATTTCAGATATGCACTGCAACTCTCCTGCCGTCACCAAAATTTCTGCAAAAAAGAGCTGATTTTAAATCAGCTATATCTCCTTCATCTGGACTCCGATTCGACCGATTTTTTTTTTGAAATCGGGTATTTTTTCACATAGAATCTAGATCTGCAATTAGATTTTGCAGATCTTGCACCAAAACGTACAGATCTGATCTGCAAATTTGCCACCCCTGAAATCCTGCAAAAAATAAAAAAAAATTCTCCACTTTTGCCCAAGAAAGTGCTCTGATACCACTTGTTATAGCTCTGATACCACTTGTTATAGATCTAACACAAAATATATGAGAAATAACAAATATACCCAATAATAACAAGATTGAAATAGATAGATACCAATTGTTATAGATCTAACCCAGAAATATTATAGATCTGATATGAAAATATAAGACAATGCAAATAAACCTAGAAATAATATGAAATGATTCTTTATTGATCAAATCTAGATCTAGTGCCTGGATCAGGATTTCTATTACATGGGTAGATGCAGAATGATTGTTCCATTTCTGAAAACAGGTCATAATAGGGATTCTGAGCTATATTGACTAAACTGTGACAATTTCAAATTTTCGCCAAGTAAGTGAATTTTTTCAAAACCCTCTTCATGGCTTCTAGCAAGGTTCTATATTTTACAGGAAAAGATAATGGTCCTACTATTGAAGAATACATAAAAAAACAGAAGTGGTTATGGAACAACCATTGGAAATGGTGGGTAGTGGAGCAATTTAGAGATGAGGCGGCCACATGGTGGGGATTACTTAACAAAACGAAGTGTTACAACCTGCCTGATGAAGCATTTGAAAAATTCCTTTTAGACAGATGGTCTCATGCTAGAAAACAAGATAATGAGAAACATGTGTTATTTTCTACTGGTATCTCCTTATTGCAGGTTCATGGATTGATTCAGAAGGAGAAAGTCATTGTGTCTATAAATCCGAGTTGCAAGCAAAATCTCATAAATTTCAATTTGGCAAAAAAATTTCAAATTCCAGCAAAACACATTGAAAACACACAAGTGGATGATGAGGATGTTCAAGTGTACAAGGATTTGAAGATTTCTATGGATAAGTATGTGTTGCATGGTGATTTTTATGCTTCAGATATGGATAACATGGATGTTGTTTTGGGATACCCTTGGATGGAATCAGTAGGTACAATCAATATTAATGTGCAGAGGAAATTCTTAAAGCTCTGGTATAAAAAGAAGAAAATTACATTACAGGATATTTCCATTAATAAACAGGTAGAGTCCAAGGAGGCTGAAGCAGAAGATGTTCCAGGGTCTGACATATTAGATGATGAGCCAGTGATGATAGACAATCAAACACAAACAGAGGCTGAAGCAGAAAAGGTTACAGGTGCTGATACATCAGAGGAGAGCTCAGTGGTTGAAATAATATTGAAAGATAAGACACCATAGCAGACACCACAACATGCACCAGATAGCAGTCAGGCTCCAGTAAGGGGTGAACTAAAGAAAAAGCCATCGTGGGTAAAAACTTCAACATATCATCACCCACATCACCCCGCAAGACAACCATCCAGATGGCAACCAATTAGCCACACGGACAACAACCCCCGCAGGACGGAAAGAGAGGAGTGAAGATCCACCTACTACACATCAACACAGAAGAGCTACCACGGTCAACTTCCATCTCAAGTGAGTGAGGCACCAGTGAGACCGAGGGTTCACCTTTCTCTTGGATTGCTAGATGCACGTGCATGGTACCATAGTACTTTTCTAGTGAAGGAGATATCGCTGATCTGAAAATCTAGGCTGAAATTCTAGTGCCTGGATCAGGATTTCTATCACATGGGTAGATGCAGAATAATTGTTCCATTTCTGAAAACAGGTCATAATAGGGATTCTGAGCTATATTGACTAAACTGTGACAATTTTAAATTTTCGCCAAGTACGTGAATTTTTTCAAAACCCTCCTCATGGCTTCTAGCAAGGTTCTATATTTTACAAGAAAAAATAATGGTCCTACTATTGAAGAATGTTATCCCCCCTAGGTATATAACATTCCACCCCCCTTAGCATGTTTCGGGGAAGAACATAAATAATAAGATCTACTCAAAAGAGTAGTCCACTGGTACCATGCACGTGCATTTAGCCATCCAAGAGAAAGATGAACCCTCGATCTCGCTGGTGCCGCGCTCGCTTGAGATGGAAGCTGACCATGGTAGCTCTTCTGTGTTGATGTGTAGTAGGTGGGTCTTTGCTCCTCTCTATCTGTCCTGCGGGGGTTGTTGTCCGTGTGGCTAATTGGTTGCCATCTTGATGGTTGTATTGGGTTTATCTCTATTATCATATATTTTTGGGTTAGATCCATAACAAGTGGTATCAGAGCTATAACAAGTGGTATCAGAGCACTTTCTTGGACAAAAGTGGAGAATTTTTTTTTATTATTTTTTATTTTTTGCAGGATTTCGGGGGCGGCAAGTTTTTAGATCAGATATGTACGTTCTGGTGAAAGATCTGCAAAATCTAATTGCATATATGGATTCTTTGTGAAAAAATAGCCGATTTCAAAAAAAAATCGGTTGAATCGGTGTCTGGATGAAGGAGATATCGCTGATCTAAAAATTAGTGCATATTATCCCCCCTAGGTATATAACAAAGGAAGTCAGTGCTATGAAGGTTGAACACTCTAGCCAGATGGATGCCATAACAATACAGGTACAGAAATTTCAGCATCGGTCAGAGGATGAAAGAAACAAGGAGACGTCAACAAATCAGAAGCCTCCTTATCTGCTGCAGCAAGCTCCATCTTATTATGAGGAGGTCATTTGTTCCATTGAAAAGTGGTTAATTGAAGGTGACCCGGATAAAATTGAAATTGATAAGAATCAGGTTGATGCTCACATGGTTAATCCACCAGTCATAGAAGATCAAGTTATAACTCATGACACCTGTGAGACTGATCCATCATTCTTGATAGAGCAGATGCAAAATGAAGAGAGACATGTCATGCATATCTTACATACTTCATCTGAGAGTTTTGAAGCAAAATGTTCCACATCATCAGTGATACAGCCTACCACAAAGAAAAAGCGCAAGAGAAAGAGAATGAGAAAGCGATTTGATGCATCAGATGGCCATAAGCAGCTTGATTTTCGGATAGGAAAAAGTCCTACCGTATGCAGGATTGGACATGGCACATCCGAGAAACAGCCGACAGATTTGCCTGAAAGCAGGCAAATGCTCAGTATGCACTATATTGAACACATCTGATGCCATGGGGCATCTTTGTATTGTATTTCTAACCTTATGCCCTGTTATTTCAGTATTTCATTTTGTAGTTAGATTTGTGTTTTTCATGTTATTAGACTAGTTAATAAATGAAGAGCTTATATCTTTCCTGTGCTTAACGTTATATGATGATTTTTGGATGGACGCTACTTATGTTATGTTGTGTGTTGCGTGGATGCAGATTCTGGATTCTCACATTCCTCCAGTGCAGCAATGTGTCCCCAAGTAGAGCCAGATGTTGACCACTACATGTCAACGACCCATAGTAGTACACTCCATTTGTTTTCACAAAAGGGATAGCGCCTGATCGATGTGTTCGTGCTGTCTAGCTATCATCATCAACTTGATCATCATCTTATAATTTAAACCCAATCTGCATGTGTATAATGTAAATAATCTCAAGAGATCCGTGTCGTGTATGTAATCACCTAGGTAAACCTACTTTTCTAGTGACGATTTACATTCCGGGAGGTTTTTTGTCTCACCGATTCATTCTCGAATGGTCAGCAGAGTTTTCCTTCAGTCTTACCCCAAAGCTGGAATGGATTTTGTTACTGGGATCTTAGAGAATTCCTAGTGTTTTAGATCGAGTCTATGTAAAAGTGATTTGGGAATAATCCTAACTATTTGGTTAGGTTATTTTATTACAAATTGCTTGATCTGCTAGATTATATTTGTGTCGCAAAACTGGGTAGTCTGTGAGGGTCCTTTTCAGATGGGTTTTCCCCCTTGAGATGTAAAAAATGTGAAAATCATGATGTAAAGTGTCCTGAGGGTTGGAAAAATAATTTATCCCCTCATAGGTTAATTAATTAAATTTTCTGGCCAAAATTAATTAAAATCTTAAGCTAGAAATTTGATTAATTCTAAGTCCTACGTAAATTTAAATTCTCCAAAGGAAAATTTCGTTGGTCCTTAAAAAATTAAAGTTTAAGAGGTCTGGGGACTAAGGTAAATTAATTATTTTGAAAAATTTTAAGCCTTTGGTCCCTGGGGTTAAGTCAAAGTCAAAATTTTGAGGAAATTAATTCAAAAAATTTAATTTTTGAATGAATTAAAATGCAAAAATTCGAATTTCCTCAATAATTTAAAATTTCAACAGCTGAGATTAAAATAAATTTTAATCCTCATCAACAGTCAAGATTGTTTTGACGAGGATCACTCAAACTAGCTGTTGGAGGATTTATCTTTAAATAGGAGGTCGTTTGTCAGTTAGTATCATCCGATGTCTGGATCGTGTACTAAGCGAAAAGCTCTCTTGTAATACTTTTATGAGCAATAAAGAAAGACTTTTGGGTTAAATTTTTTGCTGGTGTTACTTTTCGTGGAAACACTGTAAGATGCGTCATTTTCATGCATAGATTTATTTTTAGCCATTGATCATAGCTTTCTGAAGAGCGATTTGAGTACAGGTATCTTGCTCAGTCGCTGGGGTTTGAATGATAATTTATGTTTTGAATATAATTGCAGGTATCTGAATTTTATTATCGTTTTTTCGCTCTATGTTGATGTTTGAATTGAGTTGTGCAGGAAAGTTTTGATTTTCAAATCATCGGGTGTTTGGGAAGTTTTCGGTTGAACCAGCCAACTCCCGATCCATGTTTTCTGAATAGCCCAGCTTAATTTGATCCCGGGCTTATCATAATATATTTCTTATGGGTGATGCATGAAGGGTTTTGAGCTCAATACCTCTTTTAAAATTCAATTTTTTTTATTTTTATTTTTATTTATTTTTGGTGCTAAATCAATAGATCTGGCTATTGAGAGCTTCCGATTATCAGATCTGGGAGCGAAGTTGGACTCAAACTCCCTAGATCTGATAGATATGCTATTCATGTACATAGATCTATGATTATTTTTAGTTTTCTGACTTGGGTTTTCTGGGTTTTTTTTTTTTTTGGTCATTGTATATATCGTTTGGATGTTTCTTGTTGTCTGGCAGCTACAGATCTGAAGCAAAAAACTGTGCAGAGTCCAGATCTAGGCCCTGGAGGGTAAGATCTGGATCTGTGGGGTTCATCAACAATCGTTTTCCAAGGATATTATTTAGACATTTTGTAGTCCAGGATTCAAATTTAAATTCTGATCTGAAAATTTTTAAGTGTTTTATGAGTAAATCTTAAGCAGAGGTGTAAGATCTTAATCTGGAAATTTCTGTTCGGTTCTTGGGCTCCAGTTTCTCTGCTGCCTGGGGTTTCCTAAGCAGAAAATTTCAAATTCGCTTTCACCATTGTTTTCTAGAAAATTTCGAAATTATTTTCTGAGTTTGGGTTTTTTATTTTTATTTTTATTTTGTTTATTTATTTATTTTTATTTTTATTTTTTAATTTGGAAAACTTGGGTTTATTCCTGCGTTTTTTGTCCAGATCCGCAACTCCTCCAAACGCTACCATTCCGAAGCCCTCTCTTTCACTCTACGGCATTCTCTTTCATCACAGCTCATCCCACCAGCGTCTACTCTCGCTCAAACTGCTGTCAACCTGCTTGAAGCTCGAGAACCCTCGCAGTCTACCTTTGCGCTGTTGCCATTGCTTCGCCCTTCCATGTGTTTTTGAGACCTCGTTGCTTTTCCCCTAGCCACAGCTATCCTCCAACCCTTTCATGCATTTCCTCAAGCCTACGCCATCCCTCATTTTGTCAGCTTTTCCCTCACGCAGCGAGCTCCCTATGCTGCCCTCGCCCTCAAATTCGCTTCCTTTCTCTCCTCGAGCCTCTGAAACCCTTCCTTGCTGCCCTCTTTATGCAGCTCTCCTTCTGTTGTTGCCTTACTCCATCCATCCGAGCCCATATCCACGTATTTCCCTACCTTCTTTCCCTATCCGTGACCTCATCCCTGTCTCAACTTCTTCCTTCTGCCGTCCGGACCTACAAACAATAAACAAATCCAAGCATCCACTTTTCATTTCACGTTTTCTTTTATTTCATTGTATGTATGCGGGCTAGGGTTACGTTGGGGTTTAGATACATTCGATTTTCTTTTTTATTTAATGTAAAATGGGTTAGGTTAGATAATCTTAGGTTCTTTTTTGTATATTAGTGGTTTAGGTTTTAGGTAGTACCCCTTTTAAATTCTATTTGTTATGTTTCGGTTAGGTTTTTTAGATATACGTTTTCATAAAATCAAATATTTTAGTTAGATTCATTAAAAAAAAAGAAAAAAAAACGATTTTGTTTTCACCCTTTTTTATTCCATTTCATTTCATTTTTATTTTTTTTGTTTGATTTATGATTTATGATTTTGATTAAAAAATATAAAATTTCAAACGTCTAAAAATATAAAACAAATCTTAAAAAAATCCTGAACATTCAAAAAATTCTAAAAATTAAAAGCTTTAAAAAATCATAAAAAATCTAATTTTGGTGACTAAAGAAATAAATTAAAGGGATTTGCTTTCACGTTAAATTTTTTTATGTGGCCTATGGCCCATTAAAATTTAAAATTTTTTTAATCCTTTGATTCATTTTTCCGTCGCATTAAAAGATTTTGATTTTTTCAGTTACCATTGAAGTTGTTGCCTAAGGAATAATTAAAATTTAAACCTAAAGTTCCTTAGTGTTATTTGGTCATTAAATGCATTTTTATGATTTTCCTATGGTCAAAGTACGATAAATGTTTTAAGTTATATTGACTGTTGGAGAAAATTAATTGAATCTAGATCTGGGCAGTTAATGAAAATCATTTTAGATCTGGAATCTTTTGCATGTTACAGTGTTGGGCGTTTATATCAATCATTCATGATTGTCATTGTTCGTCACATATTGGAAAATTATTCTGGATGACTTGTTTTCTTACCTAATCTATGGTTAATTCAAATTAAAGACACGTCTATAATCATCTCTAGTTGGTGGTCGTGTCTTGGTTGCGTTAGCATTTAATCTATTCATCTGAGTTAATCAAGTTTCATTTAATTTCATCAAGTTGTTCATCATTAAAATATCCTAGAGTCCGTTTTTCACAGGCTATCCTCATCCATTTACCTAGGGACTACCCCCCTTGACTTGTCTAGGTGAGAGTCTAAATGGAGTGAGTAAGGATTTAAGAGTGGCAGCCCTTACTTTGAGCATTGTCGCGGTGCCTAGACACTTTGTGTGACAACATTTTTTTGCGCCGTTGCCGGGGAACAATTTATTGGGCCTTGGCTCTACGACATTCATCTTTCATCTTTCTCATCTCTCATTCGAGCCGACAAATTCAACACTCCTTGGCATTGCCACCAGGGACAAAGTTTTTTATGCCCTTGGTTTTTTCGACATCGTTTTAATCATCTCATCTTTTCCGCCATTCATTAGCCAGTCAAGAGACACAACATTTCCTGGTGTCATTTGATCTTTTCATCGCCCTATCTTTCGTCATCTCATTAATCATTTCATCAACACCTTTACCACCTGGACATTTCGGTTCGTTTCTTGTTTGGGTGTCGACTCCACTTATTCACCCATTATTTTTCAGACAAGAAGCCCTCCCTTATATCTAGATTGTTTTTGCCTTTTGGATCTTAGAGTTAGACTCATGTTCAAGTGGCGACTCCATTTCTTTCATTTCTTACAAGAATTTCTACTAGAAGCTCACTTCTTGTCTATCTCTTGATTTTCTTGAGCAGGGGTCTCTCTCTATCATCCATTTGGTCCCTCATTATTCCTTCAGGCAATTCATCATGGATGATCCATTTACCCTATGTCATTTTACTGATTTTCTCCATGATATTCCAGAAGTGGCCATTCATAAATTCTCTTTGTTCCCGGATGGTGATTCAGTCGCTGTTAGAAAACATCTATGCAGTTTTACTCATACAATACTCAGATATTGTAGTTCTCCCCAGTGTGATCATGAAGATGTCAAAATGCGTCTATTTTCCTTTTTTTAGAGGGTGATGCTTTGAATTGGTTTAATAATTGTTCTGAAGATTCTTTCGCTTCTTTACAAGACATCATCAATGCTTTTACAGATAGATATGGTTATCAAGGTAGCTCGCCTTGTGCCCCTAAAATTATGCAACAGAATGAAAGTGATCTTGTGAAGGATCCAGCTGTCAATGAAAGATTTCAAGACAATTTTCCATATCAGAATGTGCCATCCACTTGTACCGTTGCAAGACAAAGCCATGATAGTGGAAAAACAGGGACAAGTTGTCAAATCAGTGTCAACAATGAAAGAGAAAATGATAAGCAAATTATAGAAGAACTAAAGCAGTTGGTTAAAGACATGTAGTTTAGTCAAACGTAGCTGGTAAAAAATATGGAGCTTAATCAAGAAAAAATTGTAACTGATTACGTCAAGGATATGAGAACTTTATACGCTCAACTGGAAAAATGTGATGAGGAGATGGAAATCATGAAATTTAAACACTCCGATCACATAACCACCGTAGTAGAAAAGTGTGCACAAAATATGGAGGATATGAGGACCGACATGCAGAAGGAAATGGAAACCATGAAAGCTAATCATGGCAGAGAAATTAATTCTATGCAAAGCAAGTTATTAACTATGGATGAATAAATGACCATCATGAGATTTGATTATAATAATCAGTTCGCTACCATTTAAGCAAATCATAAGAAAGAGATAAACTATATGCAAAACTGTTTCATGGGCATGAAAGCAAAGAATGAAAAAGTAATAAAAGATATGGAAGTTGGTCAGATATGTCTTCAGAATAAGTTATTGACCATGGAGGAAAACCATGCCAAGGAAGTCAGTGCTATGAAGGTTGAACGCTCTAACCAGATGGATGCCATAACAATACAAGTATAGAAATTTTAGCATCGGTCAGAGGATGAAAGAAACAAGGAGACGTCAACAGATCAGAAGCCTCCTTATTTGCTGCAGCAAGCTCCATCTTATTATGAGGAGGTCATTTGTTCCATTGAGAAGTGGTTAATTGAAGGTGACACAGATAAAATTGAAATTGATAAGAATCAGGTTGACGATCGCATGATTAATCCACCAGTCATAGAAGATCAAGTTATAACTCATGACACTTTTGAGACTGATCCATCATTCTTGACAGAGCAGATGAAGAATGAAGAGAGACATGTCATGCATATCTTACATACTTCATTTGAGAGTTTTGAAGCAGAATGTTCCACATCATCAGTGATATAGCCTGCCACAAAGAAAAAACGCAAGAGAAAGAGAATGAGAAAGCGATTTGATGCATCAGATGGTCGTAAGCAGCTTGATTTTCGGATAGGAAAAACTCCTACCGTATGCAGGATTGGACATGGCACATCCAAGAAACAGCCAACAGATTTCCCTGAAAGTAGACAAATGCTCAATATGTACTATATTCAACTCATCTGATGCCATGGGGCATCTTCGTATTGTATTTCTAACCTTTTGCCCTATTATTTCAGTATTTCATTTTGTAGTTAGATTTGTGTTTTTCATGTTATTAAACTAATTAATAAATGAAGAGTTTATATCTTTCCTGTGCTTAACGTTATATGATGATTTTTGGATGGACGCTACTTATGTTATGTTGTGTGTTGCGTGGATACAGATTCTGGATTCTCACATTCCTCCAGTGCTGCAACGTGTCCGCAAGTAGCGCCAGATGTTGACCACTACGTGTCAACGACCCATAGCAGTACACCCCCTTTTTTTCGCAAAAGGGATAGCACCTGATCGATGTGTTCGTGCCGTCCAACTATCATCATCAGCTTGATCATCATCTTATAATGTAAATGTTATGCTCTTAACCTGCAAAGCAATACCCAAACAGAGAATTTGCGAAGAAAAGATACCGGGAACACAGAATATGCGAAGAAAATATACCCAGAACACAGAATAGCAATGATTTTATTATTCAGAGAGAAATGTTCACAGGCCTCTTCGAGGGGGCAACCTCCAATAGAGCAGAGCTCGATTACAAAACAAGACACGATGCTCCTCGCAGGGAGTCTCTATCCTTTATATATGACTCATACATGCAATACCACGGGCCAATATCGTCGGTTTTATTAATACCATCTATCTAATACTACCGCCCATTTACCATCTATCTAATACTACCGCCCATTTGCAACTAACTGTGGTCCCGTCATTAATTGCGGGTTAACCAATTACAATTATTAATATGGGCTTTATTGACTCTTGACTATGACGTGATCCCATGACATAAATAAGGGGGTTAGGATGGGCTAACATGCCCTCCCCCTTAAGACTAGCCTTGTCCTCAAGGCTGAAGCTGCGGAAACTGCTGAAGAATAGTGGCTGGTTCCCAAGTTGCATCTTCCGGAGAGGTGTCTTTCCATTTGACGAGGACCTCCTTAAGCATGCGGCCGCGCAGGCGCTTGTCTCGTGTGTCTAGAACCTGTTCCGGTTGAAGCCAGATTGATCCTTCTTCGTCCAATTCAGGTAGACTCGTTTGAACTCGGCAATTGTTCCCAATCACTTTCTTGAGGCACGATACATGGAAAACTGGGTGGATTTTTGCTGTAGGTGGCAAAGCCAACTTGTAAGCCACTTCTCTAATGCGCTGAAGTACTTGGTATGGTCCGTAGAATTTTGGAGAGAGCTTTTGACAACCCTTGTCTTTGAGTGATGTTTGCTTATATGGTTGCAGCCTCAAAAAGACCTGATCCCCTTCTTGAAATTGGCGCTCTGAGCGATGTTGGTCAGCCTGTTGCTTCATACGGTTCTGAGCTTGATGAAGATTCTCGCGCAGATGGGCAAGCATGGTTGCGTGGTGTTGTAGGAGTTGATCCACGACTTGTACTTTGGAGCACCCCTTGAGATAAGAAGTAGGGGAAGGCGGAAGTTGTCCATAGACTGCTTCATAGGGAGTCATTTTGGTGGTGGCATGATAGTTGGTGTTATACCACCATTCCGCCAGAGGTAACCACTGTACCCAAAGGTGTTGTTTTTCTGAAGTGAAACACCTAAGGTAGGTTTCTAGACATTTGTTGACGGCTTCGGTTTGACCATCTGTTTGCGGATGATATGAAGTACTGAGTTTGAGTTGAGTGCCTTGTATTCTGAAGAGCTCCTGCCAAAAATTACTGGTGAAGATTGGGTCGCGGTCGGACACAATAGAAGTGGGCATGCCATGCAATTTGAAGATCTGATCAGCCCACGGGGCTTTGGATTGACGGTGAATGGGTGCGCTGTTAAGGCACTCCTTGCGATAGGTCATCGGTTCAAATCCCCCGTGGGTACTTAGGTTAGTCTTAACTAGAAAATAAAAATAAAAATTTGAAGATCTGATCCATGAAAGTTTGAGCAACCAAAGTGGGTGTGAATGGTTGGGGTAGGGCGCAGAAATGAGCATACTTCGACAGTCGGTCCACAACCACCATGATGACTGACTTGTTCCCAGACTTTGGAAGACCTGTAATGAAATCCATGGAGACCTCCGTCCAAATTGACGCCGGAATGGGCAATGGTTGTAATGTGCCTGGTGTGTTGACGGTTTCCCCTTTGTGGCGTTGACAGACGTCACATTCTGCTACGAAAGTAAGGATGTCCTGTTTCATGCCGGCCCAAAAAAATGATCTTCTGGTGCGAGCATATGTCTTCTGAAAGCCCGAATGTCCTGCAATGGGAGATGAGTGCAATTCTGCCAAAATGCGACTTTTGAGGGTGGATGTTGGTGCTATTACGACTCTGTCCTTGTAGCGAAGAATATCATTCTGCCACGAGTAGCCCTTGCTGGAATTAGGATCTATCTGCAATTGAGAAATGAGTTGGGAGAGCCCGGGATGTGAAAACCATTCCCTGCGAGCCTCTTCAATCCAGTCTGGAATGGGGAGGGAAATTGCGAGCAGAGTACTTTCCTCCTCAAATTGGCGCGACAATGCATCTGCTACCCTGTTGTCTTTCCCTTTCTTGTAAATGATCTCATAATCATACCCCAGCATTTTGGCTAACCATTTATTTTGTTGTGGGGAAGATAGGCGTTGCTCCAAAAAATATTTAAGACTGTGATGATCTGTGCGGATTTGGAAACGTCGTCCCAACAAGTAAGGTCGCCAGGTCTCGACTGCATGTAAGATGGCCATCATTTCCTTCTTGTAGGTAGATTGGCCCAGATTCCTCCCACTTAGTTGTTGGCTGGTGAAGGCCAATGGTCGCCCTTCCTGCATTAAGACCGCTCCAATACCTGTTCCCGAAGCATCAGATTCAATGACAAATGATTTGGTGAAGTCCGGTAGTTCTAAGACCGGAGTGGAACACATGGCAGTTTTGAGAGCGGTAAATTCCTGTTGTGCTTCTTCGTTCCAGAAGAAGGAATTTTTCTTTAGGAGTTGCGTTAGGGGCTTCGCTATGCGGCCATAGTTGCGGACAAATTTACGATAATAGTCTGTGAGACCCAAAAATCCTCTCAAGCTTTTCAAGGTCTTAGGTTGAGGCCATTCTTGCATTGCCTGGATCTTTTTTTGGGTCCACCTTGACACCTTCACGCCCCACAATGTGGCCCAAATACTCAACTTCTTCCATGCCAAACGAACACTTAGACATCTTGACAAATAATTTATGCGTGCGGAGCAGTTGCAAGAGTAGATCTACATGCTGAAGATGTGCCTCCCAAGTGCCACTATAGATGAGGATGTCATCGAAGAAGACAAGGACAAATTTTCTGAGATATGGTTTGAGGAGGTGATTCATAAGGCTCTGAAAAGTAGAGGGGGCATTACAGAGACCAAATGGCATGACCAGGAACTCATAATGGCCTTCATGAGTTCTGAAAGCTGTCTTGGGAATGTCGACTTCCTTCATGCGAATTTGGTGGTAGCCTGACCGAAGATCCAACTTAGTGAAGAATTGAGCCCCATTGAGTTCGTCCAGCAAATCGTCAACCACTGGGATGGGAAATTTATCTTTGACTGTTAACTTATTGAGGGCCCTGAATTCTGGACACATCCGCCACTCCCCATCTTTCTTGAGGACCATGACCACTGGAGATGAATAAGGACTAATGCTGGGACGAATGACACCTGCTTCCAACAATTCCTTGATGATTTTTTCTATTTCATTCTTTTGGGTGAACGGATATCTGTATGGCCGCACATTTGGGGGTTGGGCCCCTGGAACCAATGTGATGCTATGATCATGTTCCCCTCGTGAGGGTGGAAGCTCATGAGGCTTGTCAAAGACCGTCCGATGTTTATTTAAAATCTGTTGCATCTCAGGATGAATTGGTGGAGGCATGGTGTCTACTACCTGGATGGCATTAAATTGAGCTACCACTCCATGATGGCCCTTTTTTAACAATTTTTCCAACCTATGCGAGCTGATGATAGAGGGGGCTCCCGCCTGTAGTCCACGAAGGGTATGTGTGGAGTTGTTCTGCTTAAAACTCATATATAACTCCTGGAAATCCATTGTGATTGGCCCAAGAGTGTGGAGCCATTCCGCGCCGAGGACAATGTCGCAACCCCCCATGTGTATTGCAAACATGTGGGTTTTCAATTGATAATCCCCCATTTGAATTTTGACATTTTCACAGCGACCTTCACATTTCATTGTGCCCCCATCTGCAATCTGGACTTGGAAGTTAGAAACTGCCCGGACGAAACAATGTGCTGCTTCAGCGATCTTTTGGTGGATGAAATTATGGGTACTTCCACTATCAATCAAGACTACTACTGGGCGATGTTTAAGAAAACCCCAGATTTTGAGAGTTTGAGGGGAAGAAATTCCTGCCAATGCATTTAGCGAAATAATTGGTTCATCAGATGCAATCTCCTGTTGGTTATCTTCTTCGATCGCCTCCGGTTCCTCAAGTGGTGGATCTTCCTCGGTGGAGCTGTAGTCAGTGGCATCTATTTGAAAAAACTTGTGCTCTTTGCATTTATGACCCGGGGAATATTTTTCATCACAGTAGTAACATAGTCCTTGCTTCCTTCTTTCGGCCATTTCCGCATGTGACACCTTTTGAATCTTAAGTGTCTGAGTCATATTGGGAGCCTGTGAGGGACGACCTTTAGCGGGGAAGTTGGGGCGGCTGGATTGGGCGGTTAATGCACGTTCCACCTTACGCGCTACCTGGCAAGCCTCTGTCCATGTGGGAGGGTGGTGGAGTAGAACCTGAGCTTTGATGGCTTCTTTAAGACCGCTGATAAAGCATTCCATGTAGAACTCATCTGTGAGACCCTTAGTGCGGAAGGCTAAGGCTTCAAAAGCAGTAATATATTCCTCCACTGTACCCGTCTGTCGGAGCTTAGTGAGACGCCCCAAAAAAGAGTCTTCCTGTTCAAAGCGACTGCGAAGAGTTTTGGCAAATTGGGCCCAATTCTGAAAATGTCCATTGCAACGCTGATGCCATTCCTTCCATTGCCATCGTTCATTGTCCAAGTACATGGTGCCCACCATAAGCTTAGTCCCCTCATCTGTGATATGATTCAATTGGAAATACTGCTCCATTTGTGCTAGCCATGCAGACGTGTGAGAACCGTCAAATTTCTGCATATCCAACTTGGGAGGTCGCTTATTGGGTGGTGGATGGGAGTGCCAAACGTGAGGAGAGTGGCTAGACTCACCCTCATGGTATTCATGGCCATTATATGCCTCCTCGTGGGCTGGTTCCTTGCCCTTTTGGAGTGCCTCCTGTATCTGGTTACCCATTCCCCTAAGCTCAAGTTGTATGTGGTTACTCATTCCTTGAAGCTCAAGTTCGATCTTGTTCACCGCAGTTTGGAGGGAGTGCACATGGTTTTCAATTTTGTCGATCCTTTCATTGGCCATCGCTTGAGCGCGAGTTTCTACCATACACCAACCTGATGAAAAATTGGGACCGCCTAAAAATTTTTACTAAGAAATTGAATGGTACCACCTTGCTCAGCTCGTCGTCCTGATACTGATGGGCTAGGTCACCAATAAGCGCCCCGGAAGTTCTCAGACTTTTTTTTTTTGTTTTTTTTTTTTTTTTTGAAAACTCCTAACGGAGTTTTACTCCTTCTTGATCAATATTGCAGTCGCCAACTCCTCAAAAAATCAATGCGGCCAAAAGTCCTGCGAAAATTATATCCAGGTACAGGAACCCTTCACAACTACTCCGATCTGGTGGATCTGAGAGATCTGAATGGTGGAACAACTGCTGCTGCTGATCTGGGATATCCGATCTGGTGGATCTGATAGAACTGAATGGTGGAACAACTGCTGCGGCTGATCTGGAATAGATGATGTGTGATCCCCCAATAGAAAGGGAACTATGGTCTTGGGGAGTGTCAGGTGCTACAGATCGCAATATACATAAGGGTCTGACAGTAGTACTCGGCCCAATGTTTCAGGTCTCTAACTAAGGAGGATCGACCGTACCCTTAGCCGTACAACCCGACTACCCTATCGTACGGGCGAGTAATCTCTCCGAGTGCTGTTCTCGGTGTACTGTAGCCACAAGACGGCCGAAGGTTTATCTATGGCGAGGTTTCAAGGGAGCTAGGGGGCTTCCTATATACCCAGAGGGTACGTGGAAGACAGTCCGTGCGCGGTTCTGTCTAATGCGCTACTACTCGAAGGGGTACCCACAGGGGTTACAAGGGAGTCCAACAGACGTGACCACCTCTTGTATTTCCTGCGTGCATGCCTCCCCAAATCCGCAGGTTTATGCGCTTAATGACAGATCCCGTGGTTTAAAGACGCCGGAACACGTCTCTAGCCAAAAAAGAATTTGCTAAAATTTGGAGATCCCACCGAGCCCTGGAAAGTGCTCTGATACCACTTGTTATGCTCTTAACCTGCAAAGCAATACCCAAACAGAGAATTTGCGAAGAAAAGATACCGAGAACACAAAATATGCGAAGAAAATATACCCAGAACACAGAATAGCAATGATTTTATTATTCAGAGAGAAATGTTCACAGGCCTCTTCGAGGGGGCAACCTCCAATAGAGCAGAGCTCGATTACAAAACAAGACACGATGCTTCTCGCAGGGAGTCTCTATCCTTTATATATGACTCATACATGCAATACCACGGGCCAATATCGTGGGTTTTATTAATACCATCTATCTAATACTACCGCCCATTTGCAACTAACTGTGGTCCCGTCATTAATTGCGGGTTAACCACTTACAATTATTAATATGGGCTTTATTGACTCTTGACTATGACGTGATCCCATGACATAAATAAGGGGGTTAGGGTGGGACCCTAACAGTAAACCCAATCTGCATGTGTATAATGTAAAAAATCTCAGCAGATCCGTGTCGTGTATGTAATCACATAGGTAAACCTACTTTTCTAGTGACGATCTACATTCTGGGAGGTTTTTTGTCTCACCGATCCATTCTCGGATGGCCGACAGAGATTTCCTTCAGCCTTACGCCAAAGATGGAATGGATTTTGTCACTGAGATCTTAGGAGAGTCCTAGTGTTCTAGATCGAGTCTATGTAAAAGTGATTTGGGAATAATCCTAACTATTTGGTTAGGTTATTTTATTACAAATTGCTTGATCTGCTAGATTATATTTGTGTCGCAGAACTGGGTAGTCTGTGAGGGTCCTTTTCAGATGGGTTTTCCCCCTTGAGATGTAAAAAATGTGAAAATCATGATGTAAAGTGTCTTGAGGGTTGGAAAAGTAATTTATCCCTTCATAGGTTAATTAATTAAATTTTCTGGCCAAAATTAATTAAAATCCTAAGACAGAATTTTGATTAATTCTAGGTCCTAGGTAAATTTAAATTCTCTAAAGGCAAAATTCATTGGTCCTTAAAAAATTAAAGTTTAAGAGGTCTGGGGACTAAGGTAAATTATTTATTTTATTAAATTTTAAGCCTTTGGTCCTTGGGGTTAAGTCAAAGTCAAAAATTTGAGGAAATTAATTCAAAAAAATTAATTTTTGAATTAATTAAAATACAAAAATTAGAATTTCCTCAATAATTTAAAATTTCGACAGATGAGATTAAAAGAAATTTTAATCCTCATCAACAATCGAGATTGTTTTGACGAAGATCACTCGAACTAACCGTTGGAGGATTTATCTTTAAATAGGAGTTCGTTTGTCAGTCAGTATCATCTGATCTCTAGATCGTGTACTAAGCGAAAAGCTCTCTTGTAATATTTTTATGAGCAATAAAGAAAGACTTTGGGGTTAAATTTTTTGCTGGTGTTACTCTTCGTGGAAATACTGTAAGATGCGTCATTTTCATTCATAGATTATTTTTAGCCATTGATCATAGCTTTTTGAAGAGCGATTTGAGTACAGGTATCTTTCTCAGTCGCTGGGGTTTGAATGATAATTTAAGTTTTGAATATAATAGCAGGTATCTCTATTTATCTTAATTTTATAATCGTTTTCTCACTCTATGTTGATGTTTGAATTGAGTTGTGCAGGAAAGTCTTGATTTTCAGATCATCGGGCGTTTGGGAAGTTTTCGGTTGAACCAGCCCTCCTGATCCGTGTTTTTTGAAGAGCCCAACTTATTTTGTTCCCGAGCTTATCATAAGATACTTTTTATGGGTGATGCATGAAGGGTTTTGAGCTCAGTACCTCCTTTAAAATTCAAATTTTTTTTGTGCTAAATCAATAGATCTGGTTGTTGAGAGCCTCGGATTATTAGATCTGGGAGCAGAGTTGGACTCACACTCCCTAGATCTGATAGATATGTCATTCATGTACATAGATCTGGGATTATTTTCAATTTTCTGACTTGGGTTTTCTAGGTTTTATTTTTTTTGGATCATTGTATATATCGTTTGGGTGTTTCTTGTTGTCTGGCAGCTATAGATCTGAAGCAAAAAACTGTGCAGAGTCCAGATCTAGGCCCTGGAGGGTAAGATCTGGATCTCTGGGGTTCATCAACAATCGTTTTCCAGGGATATTATTCAGATTTATTGCAGTCTAGGATTCAAATTTAAATTCTGATCTGAAAATTTTTAAGGGTTTTATCGGTAAATCTTAAGTAGAGGTGTAAGATCTTAATCTAGAAATTTCTGTTCGGTTCTTGGGCTCCAGTTTCTCTGCTACTTGGGGTTTCCTAAGCAGAAAATTTTGAATTTGCTTTCACTGTTGTTTTCTGGAAAATTTCAAAATTATTTTCTGAGTTTGGGTTTTAATTTTTTTTTTTTTAAATCTAGAAAACTTGGGTTTATTCCTGTGTTTTCTGTCCAGATCCACGGCTCCTCCAAATGCTTCCATTCTGAAACCCTCTCTTTCACTCTACGGTATTCTCCTTCATTGTAGCTCATCCCACCAGCATTTGCTCTCCCTCAAACTGTCATCAACCTGCTTGAAGCCCGAGAACCCTCGCAGTCTACCTTTGCGTTGCTGCCATTGCTACGCCCTTCCACGCGTTTTTGCGACCTCGCTGCTTTTCCTCTAGCCGCAACTATCCTCCAACCCTTTCACGCATTTCCTCAAGCCTACGCCATCCCTCATTCTGTCAGCTTTTCCCTCACATAGCGAGCTCCCTACGCTTCCCTCGCCCTCAAATTCGCTTCCTTTCTCCCTCGTTGCTCCGAAACCCTTCCTTGTTGCCCTCTGTATGCAGCTCTCTTTCTGCTGTTGCCTTACTCCATCCATCCGTAGCCCATATCCACATATTTCCCTGCCTTCTTTCCCTCTCCGTGGCCTCATCCCTGTCTCGACTTCTTCCTTCCGCCATCCAGACCCACAAACAGCAAACAAATCCAAGCATCCACTTTTCATTTCACGTTTTCTTTTATTTCATTGTATGTATGCGAGCTAGGGTTAGGTTGGGGTTTAGATACATTCGATTTTCTTTTTTATTTCATGTACATTGGGTTAGGTTAGATAATCTTAGGTTCTTTTTTGTATATTAGTGGTTTAGGTTTTAGTTAGTCCCCTTTTAAATTCTATTTGTTATGTTTTGGTTAGGTTTTTTAGATATACGTTTTCATAAAATCAAATTTTTTAGTTAGATTCATAAAAAAAATAAAAAAATAAAATCGATTTTGTTTTCACCCTTTTTTATTCCATTCCATTTCATTTTTATTTTTTTTGTTTGATTTATGATTTATGATTTTGATTAAAAAATATAAAATTTCAAAAGTCTAAAAATCTAAAACAAATCTTAAAAAAATCTTGAACATTTAAAAAATTCTAAAAATTAAAAGCATTACAATATCATAAAAAATCTAATTTTGGTGACTAAAGAAATAAATTAAAGGGATTTGCTTTCACGTTAAAAATTTTTATGTGGCCTATGGCCCATAAAAATTTTAATTTTTTTAACCCTTTGATTTATTTTTCCGTCACATTAAAAGATTTTGATTTTTTCAGTTACCATTGAAGTTGTTGCCTAAGGAATAATTAAAATTTAAACTTAAAGTTCCTTAGTGTTATTTGGTCATTAAATGCATTTTTATGATTTTCCTATGGTCAAAGTACGATAAATGTTTTAAGTTATATTGACTGTTGGAGAAAATTAATTGAATCTAGATCTGGGCAGTTAATGAGAATCATTTTAGATCTAGAATCTTTTGCATGTTACACTATTGGGCGTTTATATTGATCATTCATGATTGTCACTGTTCGTCACATATTGGAAAATTATTATGGATGACTTGTTTTCTTACTTAATCTATGGTTAATTCAAATTAAAGGCACTAGTCTATAATCATTTCTAGTTGGTGGTCATGTCTTGGTTGCATTAGCGTTTAATCTATTCATCTTAGTTAATCGAGTTTCATTTACTTTCATCAAGTTGTTCAACGTTAAAATCTCCTAGAGTCCGTTTTTCACAGGCTATCCTCATCCATTTACCTAGGGACTACCCACCTTGACTTGTCTAGGAGAGAGTTTAAACGGAGTGAGTAAGGATTTAAGAGTGACAGCCCTTACTCTGAGTGTTGTCGCGGTGCCTAGACACTTTGTGCGACAACACAACCCCCTTATTGTATTATTGTGCCCATATAGTCCTGTTGTAGCGGCTACAACCACCCTCCAAAATTTTGCCTTAGCTTCATTTTGGAGCCTCCCTACCAACCTTCACAGCAGCATGTCTTGCTTCGTCAAGTACACAAGCTCCAGTGATTTTCTTGCAGAAAGACAGCCTGTCGATCAAACCTTGATGCATTCCCCTCATAGGCTGTTCATCCGGACTTGGTCTAGCAGCAGGCTGAGCAACTCCTTCAAGAATTTGCGCAAATCTGGAGGGAAACCAACCTTCCCTCCAGAAATTGCGCAATCCTGATTGGCAACCTACTGGGCCCTAGAATTGCGCAATTTTGTTGAGCAAGCTTCACCCAGAAAATTGCGCAATCCTTCCTAGCTGGGCTGCTCAACCCAGAATTTGCGCAAATCTGGGCAACAGTTAGCTGCTCTGCCCATAAATTGCGCAAATCTCCTGGGCAGCCAGCCCAACTCCCAGCCACTAATGCGCATTCCCTCCCAGTAGTTGAGCAGTGTCTTGCATGTGCAGCTGAGTTGACCGGTTCCCTTCGAGACCAAGCAAAACAGACTTGCATGCATGGGTTGCTTCTCCCAAGGCAGCATGCAAAGGAATCCCTTGTTTCAGGGATCTATTTTTGGCAGTTGGAGGTTACATGCAAGGATCATTTCAGAAACCTCCCACCAAGTGTCGCTTTCCCTAGATTTGTGGCATGCGCGTCACAACCTCGATTTTATCAAAACTCATCAACCGGACACTGCAGAGCTCATTCCTCACATCAACCTTGCAGCTCTGACATCCCACATCGCATCTAGGAGTTGTTGACACATTCAGCTCAACTGTTTTGGGGTAAGCTCACTTTCCATGACTTGTGTTGCATTTCTGGCGCTTTTTGTGTTTCGCTTCGTATGAACGTTGTCTTCTTGATTTCAGTGAGCGCTTGCTGTCGTTTTGATACATACTAGCTTGTACTAGCACCGTTTCAGTTTTCATTAACATCTCACTGCTGTCGCATGCATGAAACTATTTTTCACGAACGTCGTCGATTCGGCGACTCGCCTCACCCACATGCATGTTGTTCCGTTTTTTGAATCTGTCATTCATCGTTTGCATGCATGATCATTGACTTATGCTTACACTTAGCATCGCCATGCATTCGCTTTCAGTTGCCCGTCGGTGAGTCTGGGCAGCCTTGGCCCAGACTCTGCCTCACCAAGACAACATTGCGCAATCCTGAGAGGGAAGGCTCTGTCTTCCTCTCAGGAAATGCGCATTTCTGCCTAGTGGCTGTCTGTAAGAACTGAAAAACTGAAATGCAGATACAGTAAGAATTTTAAAGCAGGTACAAAACTGAAATGCAGATACAGTAAGAATTTTAAAGCAGGTACCTACCTGAACTGCTGCAGATGATGTTGCCTGCGGCTACGCTGCTCCAATTACCGGGAAACCAATTCCACCCAGCCAGACTGAGCAGAGCCTGGCTGCTCAATCCAGTAAGCTTCTCGCAGAAGCTCACTGTCCCCCGTGCCCAGAACCTCAGACTGGTTAAAGCTCTTCCAATGGCAGACCTTCCTCCTTTCTGAATTCCTCCTCCTGGTTTTTACCTCCGTTGTTCCCCCCTCTTCTCAGCTCAGTTCGGCAGTTTTATAGCCTGGGTTTAGCGGTGGCCGCCCTGTACACCAGCGACTCCACCGCTTTCTCCCGCGGTGACAGCGTTCCCATGCGCGTGAGTCATCCTCCAGTTACAGGTGTTCATACGAAGCATTAAGGTTTTATAATGTTTAACCCTTATATATGTGTTATGGTTATTATAATACTATTACACCTCCATATAACCATATACGTATCCTTTTATAACTTTATACACTTATATGTACTTTATCATGTTTGTCTTTTGACCTTTTGATATTCAGGTATACTTTTTATTTTATTTATGTTTGTTTTTAATATAAACTTTATTTATGTTTGTTTTTTAATATAAATTTTTAGAACTTTAGAATATAAACTTTATTTATGTTTGTTTTTAATATAAACTTTTAGAACTTTAGATTAATTAATTATTGATACTAATACTTAATCTTTATTCCATTTTATTAATATTATCTTTTTTTTTTTTCTTTTTTTTTAGAGCATATAATATGTGTATTTAGAGATGGGTCGTTACACTGTCCTCCAATCTTGCATTGCGCAATTCTGAGGGACAGTGACTGC
The DNA here is from genome assembly GCA_031772625.1 of Pinus tabuliformis. Classification (NCBI taxonomy): domain Eukaryota; kingdom Viridiplantae; phylum Streptophyta; class Pinopsida; order Pinales; family Pinaceae; genus Pinus; species Pinus tabuliformis. The sequence continues at coordinate 854,808,786 of CM062817.1, read as the reverse complement.
AACCATTACCAGCTGAGATTGCACATTGCGCAATTCCAACAGTCAGCAGCCAAACTGGACTGTGTATTGCGCAGTCCCAGCAGTCAGTCAGCCTCCCAACAACTCGGGTTGTGCCTTTCGTAGTATTGGCAGTCAGTCTCCCGACCTCTCGGCGGAAATTGCGCAACCTTCATGATCAGTCACACAGGTATGTTGCAAGTCAGTTCTCAAGTTCATTTTGATTTTCGACTGATAGATTGCTTTCCAGGAGTGTTGCCATGTCCCAGGTGTTCTTTTGCCTCTCATCTGTACAGGTACAATGGTTTCCAGGAGAGCAGAGTCGAAGACACCGTTTAGAGCGCACTTGGGGATGCAGTCGATCAAGTGTCTATGGACTTGCCTACCCACGAAGACATCAAGTTGTTCATAGACAAGGACATCAAGATATGGCGGCAGCAGCATCACAGCAGGTAGTACCATGAACAACAGCTGAAGGCAGCATACTGGATGCAACGAACGTAAGAGGAAGGTTGTTGACAACACAGAGGCAGAACAATGTTGCAATCTCAAGCAGATCTACTTGTGGTGAAAGCAACTTTGGGGACTTAGGTTATGAGGTGACGGCACGACATGAAGATCATGGGAAGGCAGAGAACGGAACAGAGAAGGAGTTGCATGTGCTCAAGCAGCAATGCAAGGAAGAACATGAGCTGCACAGACGAGAGAATGAGTTGTAGTGGGAACAGGTCCAGTAAGGGGGCGCAACATGCATAGACGGATGAAACTATGCCCGTACAAGTTATAGATTCATCCCAGCAGCTGGCACAGAGCAGACATGGTGAGTAGTGTTGTTGATCGCATGCAAAGGATGTAGCAGCATGCATGTCATTGTGCACACGCATGCGATCCCACCCATTTGGCACACTCATCGAGGCGAAGACAAGAAGCAAGTTCGATTGGAGCTAAACATGTACTTCGACAAGTTGATGTGCATGACCACCAGCACACACTTGAAGATCAGCACGGACACTATGCATCAATGTGTTGCCGGTTCAGCCGCACCCAGAAGACCATGTGCATGCTATCGGACGAGTTGGACGGAGGAGCCATACCAATGCACCCGGATGCAATGGAGGCAAGAGTTTGCTTCAGCAAGATGTCACCATGGAACACATGCACACCATCACGAACAACCAAGCTTGGCATCAGCTCACCACCTTGACCATCACAAGCATGTCAAATAGTTGGTCTCACCACAACAAATCGAGTGTCAGTGATGACTTGCATGGCTTGCTCAAGCCATTTTGTCTCACATGAGCACATGTGCATTGTAATGTAACGTTTTGTCAAGTGGAAGTTCAAGTGTTGATAGTTGGATGTAACAGTGATAGAGTAGATGAAGAGTCATGAGGGTAGATGAATTGTCACAAAGGGGAATGTCAAGGGTCACCCCACCCTTTGCTATAAATAGAAATGTGGAAAAAGTCGAAGTCAGATTAATTCGGCAAGAGTCCAAAAGTTGAAAAACTCGGCAAAGTTGGGAGTTTTTCGAAAAAGTCGGCAAAATTAAAAAAAAACACAAAATTATTCATTTTTTTTAATTTTTTTTAACATCTAGAGTATCCACAACATCAAATAAATGCATTTCCACATAAACATGTAAAGAAAGCTAATATATAATATGTATATGAAGTCTAGTGCTACATCACATATCAAAATAGTGAATTGTGAATCAACTCCTGAATTTTGAGTCCTGTCTGAGTCTCAACTCTCAAGAGTCCAAATATCAACAAAGAATATAATAAATGTACATCATGAGTCATCTAAAAGTCATCAAGTAATCACTAATCAGTCACTGAGATCCTCTTCCCCTTTTACGGAAATAGGGAATGGCTTTGCCTTTTCCTCTAGAGGAAGAAGACCCTGCCCCTGGGGATACAAAATGAAATGGACTCAATCATCCTCTAGAAGCCGATGGAAGAGGTGGCCTCTGTGCTATGCTGCTGCTGCTGCTGCCCACCCTAGATGGTGTCACCTCCTCCTCAGCATCCTCATCCAACTCTGCTACTGCCTCCTAACCCTGATGTTGCTCCGCCTCCTCCTCCTCTATCTCTGGCTCTCTCTCCTCTGAAACTGCTACATCCTCTAGATCCACACCTAACCAATCCGGGATCGTGTCCAAGATCGGCCTCTCAGTCTCGACTCTCCATGAAGTGGTGGTATCAATATTGTCCAATGAGATGGCTTCCACATCAGTCGGTTTCTGAAGTTGTCTCACCCACAATCGAAGATTGTAGTAGACGTAGACCATGTCATTGAGGCGTTGGGACTCCAATTTGTATTAGCGTCATAGATTGTAAATTAGTACTTAGAAAATTTAAATATTAAAATTAATCAAACTAATTCAAAAAATTTAATTTGAAATCTTTTTAGTTTTTACCTGTTGCGCTTTTTGGAGTGTATTTTGTCAAATACACTCCAGTTGCGCTCACACCCAGAGGAACTGCATGTTTGGCTGAGCACTCGAATGGCAAGCTTTTGGAGATGGGGTACTCTAGCACCATAGCTTGTCCACCAAGAATCTACAAGTTAAAAGAAAAATGAGAAACATAAAAAAAAAACATTGAAATTCTAAACTTGAAAGTTTGAAACAAACTGAAGCTTACCTGACATTTTGGTCGTCCTATTCTTAATAGCCATGTTAAAACCAAATGTGCCACCTCCCATCCTATAGACCTCCATTTCTTTAGAAATCTCCTCACATTCTTGCTTAAATGACACCATCCTCTCGACACAAGTGAAGAATCCATCCATCACCTCGGCATCAAATCTGAAACCACAAGCATAAGAAAATGCAGGGTTGAGGTAGACACCTGCAGTATGAATGGGGCGATGGAGGGTATTGTTCCATCGTTGATCAATCACTCTCCATATGACCTGTTGTTTCTCTAACCCCTCGTCTCCCTTATCCGCATAATAAGCACAGATGGCTTCTTTGGCCCTATCCATGGCCTCATACAAGTAGCCCATTGCGGGCTTGTCTCCATCAACCAACCGAAGAACCTTTACCAAAGGTTCTGAAATGGCACACACCTCCTCTACTCCTGCCCAAAAGCTCTGATCATATGAAACTAGTCTGCATATGCCCTCTCCCTCTGGTTTGCGGCTAATAGATAAAGAACGCCAATTCGCTGAGAGAAACATGCTCTTCACCTCCCACATAGAATTCAACAGAGACTGAAGAGATATGAAAGTAGTGGCAAATCGTGTAATGGCAGGCCGCACCAACTCTTTGTTGTTGGTGAATTTTCTCATCATGCTAAGCACAGATGAATGATTATATATAAATTTTGTTATGCTCTTGGATGATTCAACAATATCCCTCACAGTAGGAATCTTACCTATATCCTCCAACATCAAGTCAATGCAATGAGCAGCACAAGGTGTCCAAAACAAGTTAGGATACCTCTCCATAAGCATCTTGCCAGCTGCAACATAATTTGCAGCGTTGTCCGTTATGACTTGGACAACATTGCTTGGGCCTACTTCCTGAATGAAGATGTCCAACAACTCACATAATGTACGTGCATCTTTAATGTGTGCAGATGCATCAACAGATTTCATAAACATTGTCCCCTTGGGACAACTAACCAAGAAGTTAAGAAGGGTCCTACCCTTCTGGTCAGTCCAACCATCTAACATGACTGTGCATCCAGTGTGCTCCCATGATGCCCTAAACTCTACCAATCTAGCAGTGCACTCAGTCTTTTCATCTTGAAGAAGAGGCCCTCTCAATTCTGCAAAGGTGGGGGCTTTGTACCCCGGGCCAACAACAGCAACAGCATCAAACATAGGCTGGTAGAATGGGTTTGTCTTGGCAATGTTGAAAGGAACATCACTCCATAGAAGACACCTACTGACCAACTTGTCAGCTTCTGCCTTTTCCTTTTTTTTCATTGATGATTTGATCCCAGGTTGTGAACCAGCTGTTGTTCTAGGAACAAAAAAAGATGAGATAGAAGGATGAGTACCCATGGGTGAGGAAGGTGATGCTGCTGTAGAAGCACTGCCACTCTCAATTCCCCCCACTCTTGAGCCCCCTACAAGTTGGTTTCTTAGTGCTGCCCTGGTGTCTTTTCCTTCCTCTTTATCCATCAATGATTGAATGGCCCGTCAGATGATTTCTGGACTTGGTTTTGTGCAAAGTTCAACATTTTGCCGCGGAATTTGCCGCAAATGGAATTTTAATCTGTTGATGCCTCCTGACATATGCTTGCTACACAACTTGCAAGTTAAATACATTCTATTGACCCCCCCAGTTTCGGGTGTAGCATCAGGCTCACCAAACTCCCACATAGAATCCAAAATCCTCGGCATTTTGTTTTAAACTTTGAGCTTGAATTTAAAGTTTAAACCTGGGCACAAAAAAAATTGAAACAAATTCAATTAGCAATGATCCATCAATTTAATGACAGAACAAAATGTCACTGTAATATATATGACTTCTCAATAATATATGACAAGAATCCATAGGTAATACCGTAATACATCACATAAAATTTGATCATATTTTTCCCAAAATATGGAAATATTAAATGTCGTTCAGTGACCAGTCACAGTGATTTGATACCCTTTCTGCAACTGTGCTACTCTACACTGCCCACTAACAGATTCAAATTTCATAGGCATTAATGTGACTCCATGGGCATGAATCTGTTAAAAAATTAGTATAGTGCAAGTGAGGAAAGCTACCATGTAACAGGCATCAGCAAGTTTCCTTTTGATGAATTCAACTTCATCCCAACGTTTGGATTCAACATGTTCCCAGATTTTGGAACAGCCCCATTTGGCTTCCATGAATCTTTCACAATTGATGAAGTTTATAACTTTATTGTTATTGTCCATGAAAATGCCTTGATGACTGTTTTCGCATTTTCTTTGAATGGAAAGAATGCATGAAAGTGGTACTGTCACTGTGATTTCAATTTTCAGCCCTTGTCATTTCCACATCTTGTTAAGAAATTTCAAAAATATTGGATGTGTGGATATGGTAATTAGTAATTACTAATGAGGACTCGAGATATAGCATATATTCAATGGTTTGATTCAACTATTTCACCATCCTTTTCTACAGCAGTTGATATTTTTGTGGTTGAATTTTACTCATCAAATTCATGCTTTCTGTTGTCCTAAATAGACCTTCATTGTAACTGTTGATCCTATGATACGATGAATGATTCAATTCCCTTTGACTTGGAATGGTTTTCCACTGGTTAATAAACTGTTAACTTGTTAAGTTTCTAGATCACAATGCTACAGCTTGTAGTTTTTAATAAGGAGCATTCAATAAATTTATATTAAGCATATTTTTGTGTTGATATTTGTGCTAAAGTGGAAGAGAAGGTTGTTGGTTTGATAATTGTTCATGAAAAGACCCCTTCGAGTTCTTTCTTAATCGAAAATTTTCAAACCCACAAAATTGAGAAATCAACCACCAGAATCCTTTAAAAGTTTAACGTGTGTAGCAGTAGAACCAATTCATGCAGGACTTTTGTTTTTAACATTTATAGGGAAATGAAAAGCAATAAACAGGAAAGGATTTAACATTGGATCTACCGGAAATGTTGAACTGGAACAGTTATTCAACGGTCAACCTTGGCAAATGCTATCAATCCGAGTCACAATTTGAATTTACGCCGGCTCCTCTCCACGCTTGCAAACCCTCGTTCTCTCAGTTCTCCACAGCAGCCACAGCGAGCAATGAAAAATGCACAGGCCAAAAACTAAACTGAAATAACCCTTTGCGGCTTTTTATCCGCCAAAAAAAATTCACGCCGATTTTTTCCATCGACTTGCGATTTAATCGGGAGTATTTCGATAAAATCACGATTTTTTCATTTATGAAAAAATCGCCAAAAAATCGGCCGATTTAATCCTTTTGCTGAAAAAATTGCAATTTTAGGAATAAATCCCGATTTTTTCGGGACTTTTTCCACACTTATAAGTAGTCCCTCATAACTCATTGTATAGGCTTTTGGCCAGCCAAGCTTCTGATAAGACTATCTTAGAGAGAGCTTGGATAGTATTGTAACAAGCCTTGGCTTCTCCACTGTGCAGAGCTAGTACATCTCTTTGGAGGAACATGCGGTTGTGGCTGTAACGTTCCACTATTGGAACTAGTGGTTGGACATGGATGTATTGTATGACTGGAACTTACACTTCTTAATATAACAAAGCCAACACGTTTCATGCATATTCTGTATTGTATTCTATTCTATCTGGTTTACTCTAAATGATATATGTATTGTTTGCTTACGCATGCATGTATGGATTATTCTGTATAAGTATGTATGAATATTTCTGAAATGTGTTGTTGGTTTAACCATCACTTTGGATTGCTCGCTAACTTGCTTTCCAGATTGTGATGCATCTTCGCTCGTGTGTTCCCTTCCAACTCGAGTACTATTACAGGTTTCCAAAGGGCGCACTCATTTCAACCCCCATGTGTTAGAACCTCTCATGCACCTTCCTTGACTCACTACAACGGTCACTCCCTTGCTACCAGCAGAGTTATCTTACTTGCCTTTGTGCGAAATCACGACCAAGGCATTACCGTACGACCCACTGTTGGGACTCCTACACCAAACGGTTTGAAGTCTAATTGGGACTTTTTACCGGGAGATCCCTTGACATGTTGGCGGTCCAGCATCGTCAACAAGTCCGCATGTTGTTATTATTGTGCCCCATAGAAGCCCACTATTGTTATTGTTGTGCCCCTACAATATTATTGTTATATAGGCTTTGATTTTATTGGGACTCCTTAGACTCCTATATATAGAAAGAAGGTCTTGTCATTTGTATCATCGTTTTCATTTGTGTAATGTAAAGGAGGTTTCCCCCTTGAAGAGGCTAATTTTTAAGTCGTTGATCTATCTTTTCTTCTATTTTGTGAGTTAGTTGCATAACATTTGGTATCATAGCTTTGGATTCTAGGGTTTTGCTACTTCAAACAGGTCATCATGGCATTTTCGCTATAACTTTTGTTCTAAGAAGTTTCAGAAGCTAAAATTAAAACCCATTTGAGTTTAAATTCGGATGAACCTCTAGTCCGAATTTCAGATCTTGTCTCGCTATATTTTCAGATATATGATCCAAGGAATTTAGGGTTTTTGCAGGCTCCCGATTTGAGTTTAAATCGGGCTGAACCTCTAGTCCGAATTTCAGATCTTGTCTTGCTATATTTTCAGATATATGATCCAAGGAAGTTAGGGTTTTTGCAGGCTCCCAAATTACATCCCAAACAGGTGACTTTGGGAAAATCGTCATAAATTTTTCTCTGAGCATTGGATTGAGATTTCATAAGAAGTGACATAAAGAAGACAAACTGTAGTTTTTTTTGTATCGTTTTTAGGTCCGAAGGTCGAAACAGTGACACGTGGCACTTCGTACAATTTTGCTCTACTAAAAAAGTATATAATTAGGTCATCTTGGGAGATTGGGCATAACTCTTTCTTGGAGAATCGAATTTCAATCAGACTGGTGGCATTAGAAAGAAGATGCAGAGGGCTACCACAAGTCACAATTTCAGACCTTGGAGATCTGAAATTTCAGAGATATAACAGATTCAAGATTGAGCTCCTAAAAGCAAGAAAAAGAATGACTCGAATCAAGAAAATAGAAACACCTAGTAAGCAAAATTGGAGGGATGATTTGAAGAATGTGATTGAAGATATGATCAATAAGATAAATGGTATAGAAGAAAAATTGAATGGAAACATGGAAGATTTGAAGAAAGACATGGAAGGTTTGAAGGAAGGTGGGACAAAGTCACTACAAGAAAGGCTTCCTAATGCCGAAAAGGTAGTAGAGGAAACTCATGATGAGAACAAAAGAAATGTTAATCATGATTTTATAGACTCTAACATTGGATTGAAGACCCACCATATTCCAAATATATATATGAGGAATTTTGATGGCAAGGATCCGGTAACTTGGATACTACAGATGGAGCAATATTTTGATCTACATGATGTGCAACCGCCACAAAAGGTACGTATTGCATCTTTATATTTAGAACCGAATCAGTTTGTATGGTATAGAGGGATTTGTTCTCATAAACCACTTGTCACTTGGTCAATTTTCACGGAGGAAATGAATATGAGGATACAAATGGCAACACCTTCTTTAGCCAATTGATAAATCTCAAACAAAAGGGTTCAATGGCAGAGCACATTGAGGACTTCCAAAAATTTAATATAAGAGTAAATGATATTCTAGAGAAGCATAGGATTGAAGTCTTCATAGGGACTTTAAGTGATAACATCCAACATGAGGTTCTCCTTTAGGAACCTGATTCATTGGAAAAGGCATACAAGTTGGCAAGAAAAAATGAAAGAAAAATTATGGCAACAAGGAAGCCTACCGCTCATAAATATAAAGATGGAAGTGTTGTTGCTCCCAGCCTTTCACCACCTTCAAGGTTGACACCACAACAATTGGAAGAAAAAAGAGCAAAAAGTCTTCTTACAATTGTGATAGAAAATACACTAAAGGTCATAAGTGTGCCGAGAAGAAATTAATTTACATAGATGGGGAAGAGGAGCAACAAAAGGAACAAGAAACGTCAAAAGAAGAGGATATACACCAGGAACCAATCCCAGAGAAAGAAGAAATGAATCTGACCATATCTTGTAATGCATTGACAAGAATTACCACTCCTTAAACTCTCAAGATAGAAGGGAATATAAAAAAGAAAAAGGTAATAGTGTTGATTGATTCGGGTAGTACCCATAATTTTATTCATTGTAATGGTTGCAAATGGAGGAACCATAGATTGCTCTGGAAAGTGCCATAATATCAAGCTATCCATGGGAGAATATGTCTTGAATAGTCCAATGCTTTCCATTCCAATGGGTAGTGTTGATGTTGTACTAGGAGTCCAATGGCTACAATCTTTGGGTACGATAACTTTTAATTTTCAAGAACTTTTCTTGAAATTTTTCTGGGAAGGAAAGGAAGTTGAATTAAGGGGTATCACAGGGAAACCGGGAAAGATAATCATCTCTAACAGCATGACAAAGCTTCTAAAGAAAGAAAAACAACGCGTAATTGCACAATTATGTTCACTAGAGGTTCCCACATCGAAATCATCTATTTCTCCAGATCTCCAAAAAGTTTTGGACAATCATTCCAAGATATTTGAGGCTCCCAAAGGCCTCCCACCTATTTGTGATCATGATCATGCTATTCGTTTGATTCCAGGAAGTGTTCCCCCAAACATCATGCCTTATTGATATCCATATTCCCCAAAATAGTGAAATTGAATGTATGGTTGTAGAAATGCTAGAGTTTGGTATAATTTAACCTAGTCAAAGTTCTTTCTATGCTCCAGTGGTATTGGTACACAAGAAGGATGGATCATGGCAAATGTTTCCAGATTATAGGGAGATCAACAAAGATAAATTTACCATTCTTGTCATTAATGAATTACATGGAGCAATTTACTTCACCAAGTTGGATCTTCGTTCAGGATATCATCAAATCAGAATGAAGACTGAAGACATTCCAAAAACAACATTTAAAACTCATAAAGGTCATTATGAATTTTTGGTCATGCCTTGTGGCCTTACCAATGTACCTTCTACATTCCAACCTTTATCCATTCCAAGTCAACATTGGGAGGAGGTTTCAATGGATTTTATCACAGGTTTACCCAAGTCCGAAAGAAAGAGTGTCATCATGGTGGTAGTTGATAGACTTACCAAGTATACACACTTCTGTGCATTATCTCATCCATTTAAACCCAATACAGTTACCATTGAATTTATGGAAACAATTCAAAAGCTACATGGAAACCCAAATATTATTGTAAGCGATAGAGATCCCATTTTCACTAGAAATTTTTGGACAAAATTATTTTCTTGTCTGGGTACTCAGTTAGCTCATAGCTCATCTTATCATCCTCAATATGATGGGCAAACTGAGATAGTGAACAAATGTTTGGAAGGATATCTTCGTTGCTTTGTATCTGATAAACAGACACAATGGGTCAAGTGGTTGCCTCTCGCTGAATGGTGGTATAACACTTACATCCACACTGCAACAAAAATAACCCCATTTATGGCACTTTATGGATATCATCCACCGTCCATCACATCATCTTTAAAAGAAAATTCTAAGGTTCAAGCAGTGGAAGATCACATCGAGCATCAACAACAAGTTCTCAAACTCTTAAAGGATAACCTCACTTTGGCACAGAATAGAATGAAACAATAGGCAGATCAACATCGCAGCGAAAGAAGTTTTGATGTAGGTGACTGGGTATTTCTACAACTACAACCATACAAACAAATGTCCCTCAAGCAAGCTAAGAAGGATAATAAATTATCACCAAAGTATTATGGTCTGTACAAGGTGTTACAAAAGATTGGTACTATGGCATACAAATTGGAGCTTCCTGCATCTTCCCGAGTGCACCCAGTTTTCCATGTTTCATGCTTAAAGAAGGTTATAGGTGAGAAGATCCCAGTTCAAACAATATTGCCAAAACTTGACGAGGAAGGAAAAATCATATTGGAACCTGAAGCAGTCATAGAAACAAGAAATCGACAACTATGAAATCGATCAATTTCAGAGTATCTCATCAAGTGGAAGAACTTACCCGCTGAAGATTCCACATGGGAGGATGAGAATTTTATACAGAAGCATCCAGAACTACTCAAGCATTGAGGACAACACTTTTTGAAGGAGAGGGGCATGTTAGGTCCCTATACTACTAGTGTAACCCATATTGTTAGTAGTGAAACCCCCTTATTGTATTATTGCGGCCATATAGTCCCCATGTTGTTATTATTGTGCCCCATAGAAGCCCACTATTGTTATTGTTGTGCCCCTACAATATTATTGTTATGTAGGCTCTGATTGTATTGGGACCCCTTAGACTTCTATATTATTGTTATGTAGGCTCTAATTGTATTGGGACCCCTTAGACTTCTATATATAGAAAGGAGGCCTTGTCATTTGTATCATCGAAGATTTGTTCATTTGTGTAATGTAAAGGACGTTGCCCCCTCAAAGACGTTGATTTTTAAGTCGTTGATCTATCTTTTCTTCTATTTTGTGAGATGGTTGCATAACAAAATTTCCCCTCACGTTTGAGGCTTGATCCAAGAGACGTCTCTACACAATTTCAAATAAACATTAGGTCCACATGGGTTAAAAGAAATACAATGATAAAAAGATCTTAGAGATTTATTGGAAAATCAACTAAAACTTTATATAGAGAAAACTCTCAAAACCAAATGCCAATGTGAGATATTTGCACATTAACGAATCTCTAAAAGCATAATGAAAACTAATGAACACAATAGCATAAGTAAAAAATGAAACACAATGATCAAGATATTACCTTGCTCAAGAAGAACAACACCTCATATGTGAAACCCCAAAGTCTTTTATTGCAATAGAACATAAGTGTACATAAGAGCAACGATTCCCCAAGCACAATAGCTTGTTTTCAATCCATACAAATGAGAACTCAAGGCTCTATTATATAGAACTATGGGAGCCGATCCCAATGTAGGATGTGTCAACAAGTGGCATCATGGAGCAGATCCCAATGTAGAATGATCAAACAAGTGCTAGTCACAAATATTCAAACTGTTGTAACGAATTACCTCTGTTGGCCTGTGAATATCTCTAACTAGCTGGTCGAATATCTTGGCTGCTAGCATACATAATTTGCTGCGTATAGACTGAATATAGGCCTAGCAAAGTGGGCGACAAGTCTATCCCATGTGGCAGTTTGTCCCCCACTCGACTCTTAGCAAAACTCGTGGTGTAACCACACTGCAAATCAATCCAATGATCCACCCTCAAACTGCGGTTCGTAGACTACTGTGTAAACTGCATGTGGCTGCCAAGTCTGATCTGCGTAGGGGCTGAAGTAGCTAGCTTTATACACGTGGATGGATGGGTGTAGAATAGTGGAGACACACTCCTTAATTTATGCGTTGACTGAACCTTCCAATCTGTCCCACAAATCTGCATATAACCTGCTGTGAGTGTTGTGCGTTTGGCTGCCTCTAAACTGCGTGGAAGCTGCCAGCGTTGAGGTTGATCTGCGGTATGAGTTCGCTGCTTGTGGTAATGAATTAGAGGTACGTACATGTGTGGAGTTAAGTGGAGACAAACTCCCCAATAATATCGATCAAATCCATGCCATACGCTGATATGCTTTGCTGTTGTGTTGACTTGTATGTGTAGATCAATCCAGCATGTGCCTTTTAATTTGACATGTGCAAATTTCCCAACTTATGCGTACACAAGGAGGAAGGTGGGGTCTATGCCCATCCACTTATACTTTGCACTTTATACTTTGGCTTAATGAATTAAATCAAATACATTACATAAGTTTCTTGTGTTTCCACTTTTGCCTCACGACTTGGAAATTTGTGGGCCCTCTTTGACTTTATTTACTTGGAAATTTGACTTTGACTTGGAATTTTAACTTGAGTTGTGGCTTGCTTGGTACGCCCTGTTGTCGCATAGAATGTCTAGGCACCGCGACAATGCTCAGATCGGGGTTGTCACCCTGATCCCCAATCTCTCTATTTAAGTTGTCTCCCTACAGCAGGCTAAGGGGGGTAGACCCTATGGGAAAATGGAATGAAGAAGAGCTAGTTGGGAGCCAACCAGTTTGGGAGACACAGCGAGGCGATCAAGTACTTGATTAAGGCTTAGCAAGACTTAGAATTTGATTAGATTTTAAACGGTTAATACCAGTGCCTTATGGAGTCAACGATCTTGCTAGGGAAATGAAGACCAAGTAATCGATTAGTGACTGCTGCTTAGGTGAATGACTATCTTATATGAAATGCAGATCCTAAAACTAATGTGAGATGCAAGAATCTTGGTTGATTTTAGTTAAATGCCTACTTAGATTTTGAATCCTTCAATCCTTTCTGTGTTGAGCCTGATTTCGTAGTAATTGGCAGAGAGAAGGTCAGGAGAAGCACACTAAGGTGTGATTAATGATACCTCTCCTGAACTTCTAACATACCCGGTGCCTCTGGCGCTGCAGAGAGCTGTGGCTTTGACGATTGCAAGGTCACCATTTTAAGTACTATTAAAACAAGCTTCTCAAGAAAAGACGGATGGAGATCTATCTGTCTATCAACCAAGCTTATGCTTGGAAGTAAATTTTATCTATGCAGAGCTAACCTATATGCAAATGCACCGGAAGATGAGATGAAGTTAGACTCGAGGATGGGGAAACACTTGCGTTGCTAAAGCCTTCAATTACCCAAATGAGATGTTCGCTTTATTAGATGAAGACTTAAATGATAAACTCTTGAAGATATTACAATTAAAACACTAGCTTATTTCAAATCTTCTTGATACAATTTAGCTCAAAGAGAACAAAAACTACTTTGCAATTTGATATCAATGCCAACAAATGCTCAAAGTATGCTTAGCTTGGGAAACAAAGATACGCAATCTATTGTAACTCCACAACGAGATTCTTTAACAACCACTTGAAAACATTTGCAAAATCTCTAGCATGTAACGAGCATTAAATAATCCAAGCAATGAAGATAGATTTCAATAGATTCACAATGTTCTAGCAATTAAATTTCAAGAAATCCAAATACTTTAAACAACCACAAAATTTAAATGTTAACCAATTTTGATCCTAGATTTAAAATTTATGCTTAGTGACCCAAATCTAGGAAAATTTTCCTACAGTTAACCTTTAGATATAAAAATTTAAGCACATTTAACTGTAGAGAAATGAAAAATACTAATACCACAAAAATTTGCTTTTAGATTTTACCCTTAGCACCAAAGACACCAACAAGGAATTAAAAATTGACAAATTTAGCCAGTCCTTTAGGAAATATTTTTCAATATGCTAAATAAGATTCAATGCAGTAAATGATCAATAGAAGTTTTTCATTTTAAAAGTGACCAAAACATATCGAACTGGCTTAATAATTTTTTAAATTTTTTAATGGGCCACAGGCCACATAAAAAAATTTAAATCTTTAAGTGTGAAAATTTATTTCGATTTATTTTTCAGCGACATAAAATAAATTTTTTAGGTTTTTTAGGGTTTTTAGATATTTATATTTTTTAAGATTTTTTTTTTTTTTTGAATTTTAATAAAAAATCAAACTCAAAAAAAAAAAATGGAAACAAAAGTGAAGTTAAAAAAAAAATAAAAAAATCCAATTTTTAAAATTTTGATTTTTTGTTTAAAAATGTTTTAGAATAATAAAAAAAAAATAGAAAATCAAACTAGATCAAAACAAATGAAAATCATAAAATGAAAAATAACCTAAACCTAACCCTTTTTATTTATTTATTTATTTTTTTATGTTTTTACATTTCTTTTTTAAATTAAAAAATGGAAATGATAAAATCAAAACCAAAGATCCAAAAAAAAAAATTATACAAACCCTATCCTAAACTATACGTAACACAAAACAAAAACAAAAAATGCTTAACCCTAAACTTTACCATACATAATAACAAAAGAATCGAAATTTTTTATTGTTTATTGTGTGCAGGTGCAGGAGCGATGGTGATGAAGGTAGAGGCTAGAAGGAATGCGTGAGGAGAACTGCGTGAAGGTGTTGCAAGCTTGTACGCAGGAGAGGAAACGTTGAAATGGAGCAGAGAAGGAGGAGAGCGATGGGTAGTACGCAGGTTTAGAAACAGCGCGCAGATCTGGACATTCGACGACAGGAAGCAAAGCTCGAAGAAGGAATAAGGGTTGTGAGTGCGTTGTTTGCATGCTGGCGGTGAAGGGAGAGGAGTAATGGCAGTAGCGGAGAGGAGAAGGGATGGCGGCGTTTTATGATTGCGGATGTAAGATGGGCAGAGGTAGCTCAAGCCAAATAGCGAGAAGGTGAGGGATCAATGCAAAGGCAGACAGGCAGCGGGGATGTGTGCAATGGGTTAGAGCTGCGATGAAGAGCGAACAGGAGGCTGCGAGCTAGTCTTGAGGGGCTGCGAGATGAAGAGAGAAGGAGAACGCGGAGGGTATGCCGACGAGGATGAATGAGGGAAAGGGATGAAGGCAACAATGGAGCGAAGGTTAAAGGAGAATGCGAGTTAGGGAAGAGGGCACGCAGAGATGATGAGAACAGATACGTGGACGGGGATGAGTTGGAGGGATCAATGAGAATGATGGCAGGGATGTGGAATATGCAAACGCGTAGGTCTGAAGCAGCGTAAAGGGAGGCAGGCTCAAGCACAAAAACCCTTAAAAAATTTCAAAAAATAATTCTGTTGGAGAAAACCCCAGGCAACAAAAAAAAATGGGAAATCGCTTCCCAATAAAACCCTGAAATTTCCAGATTAAAATGTTATATTCTTCTTCAGGATTTATTAAAAAAATTCCCCAGATTTAGAAGAGATTTGAAACCCTGGACTGCAAAACAATGCCCCTGCAAAAGCTAGTTTTGAGGCTAGATCTTACCCTCCATGGCCTAGATTTGGCTTCAAAATCAAACTTCACCTTCAGATCTGCAACCTGTACCTGAAAAAACATACACCTAAAACCCGGATATAAATGAAACCTCGGAAACCCTAGTCAGAAAAATAGAAATGAAATAAAATTACAGATCTATGCATAGAGATAGCAAATCTATAAGATTTGGTGAGTGTGAGTCCAACTCCGCTCCCAAATCTGATAATCTAAGGCTCTTAAAAGCCATATTTATCAATTTAGCACAGAAAAAATTTGAAATTTTGATTTTAAGTAGAGGTGTTTCGCCTAAAACCTTTCATGAATCAAAAATAAAATTTCTTGTGATAAGCCCGGGATCCAATCAAGCTGGGCTCTTCAGAAAATACTAATCGGCAGTTGGCTAGTCCAACTGAAAACTTCCCTGAACGCCTGATGATCTAAAAAATCAAGAATTTCCTGCACAACTCAGTTCAACCATCAACATAGGGCGAGAAAAAGATAATAAAATTCAGATTTAATAGAGATGTCTGCTATTATATTCAAAATCTAAATTACCATTCAAACTCCAGTGATTGAGCAAGATACCTGTGCTCAAATCATTCTTCAAAAAGCTATTATTAATGGCTAAAAATAAATCGATGCATGAAAATAACACATCTTACAGCATTTCCATGAAGAGTAACACCAACAGAAATTAACCCCAAAGTCTTTCTTTATTGCTCATAAAAAAGTTACAAGAGAGCTTTCACTTAGCACACGACTCAGAGATCGAATCCTCTCAACTGACAACTGACCTCCTATTTAAAGATAAATCTTCCAACGGCTAGTTCGAGTGATCCTTGTCAAAGTAATCTCGACCATTGATGAGGATCAAAATTTCTTTTAATCTCATCTGTCGAAATTTTAAATATTGAGGAAATTTCGAATTTTTCAATTAAATGCATTTTAATTAATTCAAAAATTAAAATTTTGAATTAATTTCCTCAAAATTTTGACTTTGACTTAACCCCAGGGACCAAAGGCTTAAAATTTAGCAAAATAATCAATTAACCTTAGTCCCTGGACCTCTTAAAATTTATTTTTTAAAGGACCCACGAATTTTGCCTTTGGAAAATTTAAATTTACCTAGGACCTATAATTAATTAAATTTCTGGCTTAGGATTTTAATTAATTTTGTCCAGAAAATTTAATTAATTAACCTATGAGGGGATAAATTATTTTTCTAACCCTCAAGACACTTTACATCATGATTTTTACATTTTTTACATCTCAAGGGGGAAAACCCATCTGAAATAGACCCTCACAGACTACCCATTTCTGCGACACAAATATAATCCAGCAGACTAAGCAATTTGTAATAAAATAACCTAACCAGATAGTTAAGATTATTCCCAAATCACTTTTACATAGACTCGATCTATAACACTAGGACTCGCCGAAGATCCTGGTGACAGAAATCATTCCGGCTTTGGGGTAAGGCTGAAGGAAAACTCTTCGGACCATCCGAGAATGGATCGGTGAGACAAAAAACCTCCCGAAATGTAGATCATTACCAGAAATTAGGTTTACCTAGGCAGTTACATACATGACACATATCTGCGGAGACTATTTACATCACATACATGCAGAATGGGTTTACATTATAACATGACAACCAAGCTGATGATGACAGCTGGATGACGCGGACACATCGATCAGGTGCTATCCCTTTTGCGAAAAAGGGGGTGTACTGCTATGGGTCATTGACGCGCAGTGGTCAACATCTTGCTCTACTTGGGGACACGTTGTTGCACTGTAGGAATGTGAGAATCTAGAATCTGCATCCACGCAATACATAATATAACATAAGTAGCGTCCATTCAAAAATCATCATATAACATTAAGCACAGGAAAGATATAAGCTCTTAATTTATTAACTATCTAGTAACATGAAAAGTAAATATAATCCTAAAACAAAAATGAAATGCTGAAATAACAAGGTGTCGGGTTAGAAATACAATACAGAGGATGCCCCATGGCATCAGATGTCATCTTTGAAGAATAGCTTGAGTATTTGGCCATTCGCAGGTAAGTTAAGTGGTTTACCATTCAATTTGCTCAAGTGGAATGAATTTGGCCCAGCAATGTCTCGGATAATGTATGGTCCCAGCCACAAACTGTCAAATTTCTTATGTTTTCCTGGTTTTTCATTCTTGTGATCCCAAAGGAGTACCATATCTCCAACCTGCAAAGATCTAGATCGAGATGATTTATCAAAGCTTTTCTTAATGTTAGATTGACTTTTACATATATTATCAAAAGTTTTCCTATGAGTTTCATCCAACTCCACAATCTGATCAATTCTATTTTGAACAACATCTTTATTAGTGGAAAAATGTTGAAGGAGTTGATAAGCTGAAAATTTCAGGTGCACAGGTAAGGTTACATCCAAGCCATAAACTAATTCAAAGGGACTTTTACTAGTAGCTTTCTTTTTAGTAATCCTATCTGCCCATAAAGCATACTTGATTTTGCTATCCCAAGATCGCTTATTATCTCCTACTATCTTCTTGATAATGGTTATGAGATTTTTATTACTTGATTCAGCAAGTCCATTACCCTGAGGATAGTAATTTGATGAATGAGATAAAACAATGCCATACTTGAAACAAAAAGATGAAAATTTTGAAGAACTAAAAGCCTTGGCATTATCAATAGTGATCTTAGCAGGGACACCAAATCTAGTAATGATATTATTTTCAATGAAATCCATAATGACCTTTTCAGTGGCATTCTTAGCAGGGATGGCTTCAACCCATTTAGTGAAATAATCGGTAGCAGTCAAAATCCATGAGTAGCCATTGCTAGAATTTTCATGAAACTTCCCAATGAAGTCCAGACCCCAATGCTGAAAAGGTGCCTCCACAACCACAGGTTGTAAGGGTAGGGCAACAAGCTTCTGTTTCCTAGTGAACAGTTGGCAAGCTTGACAACATATAACAAACTTATGCACATCAGAAAAAATCGAAGGCCAATAATAACCAACTCTCTGAATTTTGTGGGTAGTAGTTCTAGCAGCATAATGAGCACCACAAAACCTCGAATGAAACTCAGAAACTAACTTCTTGGACTCAATTTCGTCAACACATCTAAGTACTATGCCCTCAGGATTCCTCCATCCAAGGCCATCCTTCATGAGGGAATACTTAGTGGCTTTTCATCTAAGAGCCCTTCTCTTATGAGCGACTAAATGGTTAGGACATGTAAGATTTAACAAGTAATAAATAATGTCCTTGTACCACTCATGCTCTCCTAATCTTTGCAACTCAGGTGAAGATGAATCGTTAAGACAAATCAAACCAAGAGCTTTTTCATTACCTTCGGTCATCATTTGAGCCAAGCCTTGGCCTTTGACTAACTTGGTGGGTCTAATCTCTAAATCATATTCTTGTATTTTAGTAACCCACCTAGCACGAGTCCCTAAGCAATCAGTTTGAGTTAATATATCTTTAACCACAGAATGTGGGACAAAAGCAATGATTTTGGAATAACCCACATAAGTCTTGAAATGCTTAAGAGATTTGACTAAGGCATAGGCTTGCTTTTCCATGGTATTGTATTTTAATTCAGAATTTTGAAGCGCTCTACTCATGAAAGCAATAGGCTGCTCGTGACCATCCTTATTTTTCTGCAATAAGACACTAGCAATGGTATCTTCAGAAGCGAAAGAGAAAATCATGAAATCCTTAGAGTAATCAGGACTAACTAAAACAGGGGCTTTTGCAATAGCACCTTTGATTTCCTGAAAAGCCTTTTTGCCATCTTCTTTCCAAACAAATTTTACATCTTTTTTCAGAAGACTTTGAATAGGCTTAGCTATTTCTGCGTAATTTGGAATAAATCTTCTAAGAAAAATTGTCTTTCCAAGAAAAGACTGAAGGGATTTAAGATTATGGGGGAGAGGAATCTTTTGGATTGCCTCAACTCTTTCAGGATCAATCTTGATTCCATCTTTAGAAATGATGTGACCAAGTAATTTCCCTTTAGTTACTCCAAAACAGACTTAATTGGATTTAAGGAAATCCCATACTCTCTACATTTGACAAAAACTTGCCTAAGATGACTTATGTGACTAATACCATCCTTAGAAAAAACAGTAAGATTATCCTGATAAATTTCAATAAACTTTCCAATTAAACCCTTGAAGGCATAATCCATAGCTCTTTGAAATGTAGCCCCAGCATTTGTTAATCCAAACGACATTCTAATATATTCAAAAGTACCCCATGGTGTGGTGAATGTAGTTTGGTGACGATCCTCCTTCTTAACCCATACTTGATTATATCTAGAAAAACCATCTAGCAATGACATCATTCCAAAACTAGTTACTCTTTGCAACATAGTCTCCATTTTTGGCAAAGGGTAATTATCTTTCTTACATGCTAGATTAAGGTTTCGAAAATCGACACAAAGTCTTATTGTACCATTCTTTTTCCTAACAATCACCAGGTTGGAACACCATGTTGAATGCCTTGTTTGAGCAATAATTCCTGCTCCAAGCATCTTTGCAAGCTCCTTTTGAACCAAAGGGGCTAACTTAGGATTTATTTGCCTAAGCTTTTGAAGAAAGGGTTTAGCATTTTCATCTTTCAAAGGGATAGTGTGCTCCATGACATCTTCCTTATAACCTTTTAATTCATCATAGGAAAATGCCAAAACATCCTGATATTCACGAAGTAAATTGGTTAACTTTT
Organism: Pinus tabuliformis; assembly: GCA_031772625.1. Taxonomy (NCBI): domain Eukaryota; kingdom Viridiplantae; phylum Streptophyta; class Pinopsida; order Pinales; family Pinaceae; genus Pinus; species Pinus tabuliformis. The sequence goes on along the minus strand of CM062817.1, from coordinate 854,788,599 downwards.
TTCTTTCTTTAACATTAGTACCCTTGCCAATTTGATAATCCTTGGATCCCTAGAAGTTCCAGTGTTTAACTCGATGTATTCGCCTTGATCCATTTTACTTTCCTCTTTCATCTTCGTGGCATCATGCCGATCAAAGTGTTGTTCTAAAGATTCCACATTCCTAGGAGTAGGATTTATGATATCTTCATGATCATCAAATCCATCCTCCTTAGAATCTATCCGAAAAGTTTCAAAATCATCCAAATTATCAAGAAAATGAATCACTTGTTTCTCGTCATCAAAAACTTGCCAATGCTCTGAGTTATCTGGAACAGAAGGCCTAAATATAACTTCCATTTTTATCTTATCCTTAATCAGCCCATCAGATAACTGCAAAGTAGAAGCAGCTACGGCAAGCTCATCTGCCGAACTATTCTGCTCTCTTGGGATAGCCTCAAGGTCAAGGGCATCAAAGTATTCCATAGTATCCCATATAGCATTTCTATAATTCTTTAACCTTTGATTTTTACATGTAAATTTATTTTTAATTTGCATGATAATTAAGTCGGAATCCCCCTTGATGCTAAGCAACTTAACTCTTAAAGCCTTTGTCAACTCAAGACCCAACAACAAAATCTCATATTCAGCAACATTGTTGGTTGCTTCAAATTCTAGCCGATAGGCAAACTTGAAAATATGACCAAGGGGAGATTTTAATACTATTCCTGCACCTTTACCATGCCTAGACAATGCACCATCAAAATACATGTACCAAACTTTATCCTTGAGATCCCCAATTTTTTTATCAACCTTATCATCGGGAAGAACTATGGAATTAGATAGGATAGCATAATTCCCAATGTCAGATTGTTCTTTAATTATCTCATTATGAGGTCTCTTAAGATCTTCAACATGGAATCTTCTCTCAGGTTCTCTATTAAGTCTCACAAAACCATCACCTCTAGGAGAAGGAATCATAGCATATGACCAATTCATTTGAATACTCCCTCCTAGATCAGAGGCCCATTTTCTAGATAAAAGCATACCCCAAGCATCAGGCACATCAACAACAACAATGTCCATAACAATCATAATGTCAGGGTAAACTGATAAATGAACTTGTAAATCCTTGATCAGATCGTGAACTTCAATCTTCTTAGAATCCATGGCACATATATTGTAGTAAGGCCTAGAAACTCTTAAATTAAGCTGTTCCATGACCCTCTTGGTCATGACACAAGCTGATGCACCAGAATCCAGCATGCAATTATTCAATTTATATCCATTAACCATCAAAGTAATAAAGAAAGGCTGATGATCCTTGTTATCTGAATCTAAACTTTGCAAATATATAGGAGCATCCTGATAATCAACCTCTGGTGCCTTCTGTTGAGAAACATTTACTTGAGGAGCTTCAATAGCTTTTAGTAACTTAGCCCTTTGGGAAGGAATCTTCACAATCTCAGTGACAGGAACCTAGATTTTTGCATTATTAAACCAACTTCCCAAATTGACATCTAATCCAGAGTTTGAACCTGGGTTAAAAATTCGAGGGGGAATTTGATTCCCACTTTGATCTTTATCCCTTCTTTGATAAGTTAAACCCTTATCTTTAGCAATTTCCATGATTTGCTCTAGAGAAGGCTTTTCACCATATAATTTAACCATCATATCATCTTCATTCTCAAAATTATTTATACTAAAAGCTGATGTGGGAGGCATAACATCTCGACTGTTTTCCTTAACTTCCATCCAGTCTTTCATAGACAAAGAAAACTCTTTACCCACTACATTTATTTGATTACCTGCCCCAAACATTCCATTATCAAAAATCCTTCTATGGGGCAAGTAGCCTCCTCATGAAGAGCATCACAAGCCCGACAATAAGGCGGAGCATCATCAACCAAATTAGTATGTTCAAGCGGATTAGGTGGTCTCTGCTCACTAGATTGACCTTTCTTCTGCCAATTATTATTTCGATTATTATTATTATTTCTAGGCTGGAAATTTTGCGTTTGAGCTCTTTCCATTTGGACCAACCTATTCTGCAAAGTAGTTATTTCCTTAGCATGGTTAGAGGTTAATTTCGCTTGGTTAATCTCCATGCTTTCAATTTTTTGCAATAATTTCTTAACAAGGTCGTTATCAGATTCTTGAACCTCTTTTCCTTTAGGTTCTTTCAATTTCGTTGAAGCCCTATCAAAACCTGGGATTTCAGACTTCCCAGATGCTGCCTTATCTTTTTCAAGCTCTACTGCTAAAGCTTGACAATCCCTATAATTAGGAAGTTTAGCACGTCTTAACTCATAAGAGGGCTCAGGGCTAAAGGCATCAATATAAAAGTCCCGAAGAGATTTATCAGTAGGTTTATAATCTTGAGGTAATTCCTTAATAATATCATTGAACCTCTTGTTAAATTCTTCTGCGGTCTCATTTTCTCTCTTTTTAATGATACTGATAGCTTTTACGAGATGCCTTCCTTCTCTCTTATCTCCATACTTTTCCTTAAAGGCATTAACAATTGATTGCAAAGAATCAAATGAATTTTGAGGCTTTTCAGTAAACCAATCTAAAACATCCCCCTCTAGGGTAAGAACAAAAAGGGTCATTTTTACATCTTCATGATTAAAATCAGTAGCCCTTGCATACTTACCCATCCATGAACTAAAATATTTTAGATGAGAGTTAGCACTAACTGCATTATTGCCCTGAAAGAGAGGTATTTTATCCATCCCATGTTTTGGAATATCATTGGGATAACCTTGAATGTTAGAAAATTTACAAGGGGCGAATATGTCCATGATGTCGTGCTCAACCGGGTTAGTAAAAAGCAAACGGATATCAGAGAGGGCTTCTTGTCTGAGATTAACAAGAAGGGTACGAGAAGAGAGTTTGTGTAATCGTACTCTGAGAGCCCTTTCAGGATCAGGAGCAGGATTAACCAAATTGCTTGGATGTCTTCTAGTATACACTCTTGCAGAAGATAGATGAAGTGGAGTCGCCACCCGGACAAAAAAGTCTAACTCAAAATAACCTGAAAGTAGGGAACCAAGGACAAGGAACTTATCCTAGCAAGAGACGAAAGGATGAGAAGAAAGAAATGAGATGAATGTCGAAGGAACCAAGGAAAGAAAAAACTCTATCCCCGGCAATGGCGCCAAAAATGTTGTCATACAGAATGTCTAGGCACTGCGACAACGCTCAGATCGGAGGCTGTCACCCTAATCCCCAATATCTCCGTTTAAGTTGTTTCCCTACAGCAGGCTAAGGGGGGTAGACCCTATGGAAAAATGGAATGAAGAAGAGCCAGTTGGGAGCCAACCAGTTCATGAGACACAGCGAGGCGATTAAGTACTTGATTAAGGCTTAGCAAGACTTAGAATTTGATTAGATTTTAAACGGTTAATACTAGTGCCTTATGGAGTCAACGATCTTGCTAGGGAAATGAAGACCAAGTAATCAATTAATGACTGTTGCTTAGGTGAATGACTATCTTATATGAAATGTAGATCCTAAAACTAATATGAGATGCAAGAATCTTGGTTGATTTTAGTTAAATGCCTACTTAGATTTTGAATTTTTCAATCCTTTTTGTGTTGACCCTGATTTCGTAGTAATTGGCAAAGAGAAGGTCAGGAGAAGCACACTAAGGTGTGATTAACGATACCTCTCCTGAACTTCTAACATACCTGGTGCCTCCGGTGCTGCAGAAAGCTGTGGCTTTGACGACTGCAAGGTCACTATTTTAAGTACTATTAAAACAGGCTTCTCAAGAAAAGATGGATGGAGATCTATCTGTCTATCGACCAAGCTTATGCTTGGAAGTAAATTTTATCTATGCAGAGCTAACCTATATGCAAATGCACTAGAAGATGAGATGAAGTTAGACTCGAGGATGGGGAAACACTTGCGTTCTTAAAACCTTCAATTACCCAAATGAGATGCTCGCTTTATTAGATGAAGACTTAAATGATAAACTCTTGAAGATATTACAATTAAAACACCAGCTTATTTCAAATCTTCTTGATACAATTTAGCTCAAAGAGAACAAAAACTACTTTGCAATTTGATATCAATGCCAACAAATGCTCAAAGTATGCTTAGCTTGGGAAACAAAGATACACAATCTATTGTAATTCCACAACGAGATTCTTTAACAATCACTTGAAAACATTTGCAAAATGTCTAGCATGTAACGAGCATTAAATAATCCAAGCAATGACGATAGATTTCAATAGATGCACAATGCTTTAGCAATTAAATTTCAAGAGATCCAAATACTTTAAACAACCACAAAATTTAAATGCTAACCAATTTTGATCCTAGATTTAAAAGTTATGCTTAGTGATCCAAATCTAGGAAAATTTTCCTATAGTTAACCTTTAGATATAAAAATTTAAGCACATTTAACTATAGAGAAATGAAAAATACTAATACCACAAAAATTTACTTTTAGATTTTACCCTTAGCACCAAAGACACCAAGAAGGAATTAAAAATTGACAAATTTAGCTAGTCCTTTAGGAAATCTTTTTCAATGTGCTAAATAAGACTAAATGCGGTAAATGATCAATAAAAGTTTTTCATTTTTAAAAGTGACCAAAACATATCGAACTGGCTTAATAATTTTTTAAATTTTTTAATGGGCCAGAGGCCACATAAAAAAATTTAAATCTTTAAGTGTGAAAATTTATTTCGATTTATTTTCTAGCCACATAAAATAAACTTTTTAGGTTTTTTAGGGTTTTTAGATATTTATATTTTTTAAGATTTTTTTTTTTGAATTTTAATAAAAAAATCAAACTCAAAAAAAAAATGAAAACAAAGGTGAAGTAAAAAAAAAAAACACTACAAAAAAATTTCGAATTTTTAAAATTTTGATTTTTTGTTTGAAAATGTTTTAGAAAAAAAAAAAATAGAAAATCAAACTAGATCAAAACAAATGAAAATCATAAAATGAAAAATAACCTAAACCTAACCCTTTTTATTTATTTATTTATGTTTTTAGATTTCTTTTTTAAATTAAAAAATGGAAATGATAAAATCAAAGCCAAAGATTCAAAAAATAAAAATTATACAAACCCTATCCTAAACTATACATAACACAAAACAAAAACAAAAAATGCTTAACCCTAAACTTTACCATACATAATAACAAAAGAATCGAAATTTTTTATTGTTTATTGTGTGCAGGTGCAGGAGCGACGGGGATGAAGGTAGAGGCTGGAAGGACTGCGCGAGGAGAATTGCGTGAAGGTGTTGCAGGCTTGGACGCGGGAGAAGAAACGTTGAAATGGAGCAGAGAAGGAGGAGAGCGATGGGTAGTACGCAGGTTTAGAAACAGCGCGCGGATCTAGACATTCGATGACAGGAAGCAGAGCTCGAAGAAGGAATACGGGTTGTGAGTGCATTGTTTGTAGGCTGGTAGTGAAGGGAGAGGAGTAATGGCAGCAGCAGAAAGGAGAAGGGATGGCGGCGTTTTATGACTGCGGATGTAAGATGGGCAGAGGTAGCTTGAGCTAAACAGTGAGAGGGTGAGGGATCAATGCAAAGGCAGACATGCAGCGGAAGGGATGCATGCAGCGGGTTAGAGCTGCGATGAAGAGCGAATAGGAGGCTGCGGGCTAGTCTTGAGGGGCTGTGAAATGAAGAGAGAAGGAGAACGCGGAGGGTATGCCAACGAGAATGAATGAGGGAAAGGGATGAAAGCAACAATGGAGCGAAGGTTAAAGGAGAATGCGAGTTAGGGAAGAGGGCATGCAGAGATGACGAGAACGGATACGTGGACAGGGATGAGTTGGAGGGATCAATGAGAATGATGGCAGGGATGCGGAATATGCAAACACGTAGGTTTGAAGTAGCATAAAGGGAGGCAGGCTCAAGCACACAGCAGCAAAACCCTTAAAAAATTTCGAAAAATAATTCTGCTGGAAAAAACCCCAGGCAGCAAACAAAATGGGAAATCGCTACCCAATAAAACCCTAAAATTTCTAGATTAAAATGTTATATTCTGCTTCAGGATTATTAAAAAAAATTTCCCCAGATTTAGAAGAGATTTGAAACCCTAGACTGCAAAACAATGCCCTTGCAAAAGCTAGTTTTGAGGCCAGATCTTACCCTCCAGGGCCTAGATCTGGCTTCAAAATCAAACTTCACCTTAAGATCTGCAACCTGTACCTGAAAACACATACACCCAGAACCCGGATATAAATGAAACCCCAGAAACCCTAGTCAGAAAAATAAAAATGAAATAAAATTACAGATCTATGCACAGAGACAGCAAATCTATCAGATCTGGCGAGTGTGAGTCCAACTCCGCTCCCAGATCTGATAATCTAAGGCTCTTAAAAGCCAAATTTATCAATTTAGCACAGAAAAATTTGAAATTTTGATTTTAAACAAAGGTGCTTTGCCCAAAACCCTTCATGCATCAAAAATAAAATTTCTTGTGATAAGCCCGGGATCCAATCAAGCTGGGCTCTTCAGAAAATACTAATCGGGAGTTGGCTGGTCCAATTGAAAATTTCCTCTAACGCTCGATGAACTAAAAAAATCAAGAATTTCCTGCACAACTCAATTCAACCATCAACATAGGGCGAGAAAACGATAATAAAATTCAGATTTAATAGAGATACCTGTTATTATATTCAAAATCTAAATTACCATTCAAACCCCAGTGATTGAGCAAGATACCTGTGCTCAAATCACTCTTCAGAAAGCTATCATCAATGGCTAAAAGGAAATCTATGCATGAAAATAACACATCTTACAACATTTCCACGAAGAGTAACACCAACAGAAATTAACCCCAAAGTCTTTCTTTATTGCTCATAAAAAAGATTACAAGAGAGCTTTCACTTAGCACATGACTCAAAGATCGAATCCTCTCAACTAACAACTGACCTCCTATTTAAAGATAAATCTTCCAACGGCTAGTTCGAGTGATCCTTGTCAAAGTAATTTCCACCGTTGATGAGGATCAAAAAAAATTTTAATCTCATCCGTCAAAATTTTAAATATTGAGGAAATTTCGAAATTTTCAATTAAATGCACTTTAATTAATTCAAAAATTAAAATTTTAAATTAATTTCCTCAAAATTTTGACTTTGACTTAACCCCAGGGACCAAAGGCTTAAAATTTAGCAAAATAATCAATTAACCTTAGTCCCTGGACCTCTTAAAATGTATTTTTTAAAGGACCCACGAATTTTGCCTTTGGAAAATTTAAATTAGGCCCTATAATTAATTAAATTTCTAACTTATGATTTTAATTAATTTTGTTTAGAAAATTTAATTAATTAACCTATGAGGGGATAAATTATTATTCTAACTCTCAAGACATTTTACATCATGATTTTTACATTTTTTACATCTCAAGGGGGAAAACCCATCTGAAATAGACCCTCACAGACTACCCATTTTTGCGACACAAATATAATCCAGCAGACAAAGCAATTTGTAATAAAATAACCTAACCAGATAGTTAGGATTATTCCCAAATCACTTTTACATAGATTCGATCTATAACAATAGGACTCGCCTAAGGTCATGGTGATAGAATTCATTCCGGCTTTTGGATAAGGCTGAAGGAAAACTCTGCGGACCATTCGAGAATGTATTGGTGAGACAAAAAACCTCCCGGAATGTAGATCATTACCAGAAAATAGGTTTACCTAGGCAATCACATACATGACACATATCTGCGGAGACTATTTACATCACATACATGCAGAATGGGTTTACATTATAACATGACAACCAAGCTGACGATGAGAACTAGACAACACAGACACATCGATCAGGTGTTATCCCTTTTGCGAAAAAATGGGGTGTACTGCTATGAGTCGTTGACGCGTAGTGGTCAACGGGCCCCACATTCTTGCCACATCAGCGTTAACCGCTCCTATGAAATTTCCATGTCACTTGTTTGACTTTATTTGACTTTGGAAAAATTTATAAATTTTTCCAATTATTGATTTTTTTTTTTATAAATTTTTTCCTCATTTTTTGCCATTGTTATTTGGTAAATCGGCTTTTGAGGGACCATAAGTTGTTTTTTGATTGCCAAAGTGGGTACTAGAATAATGTTGGGTCTATAAGGATGAATTTCGAGTAGTGACACACCCCAAAGATTTCCTAAGACCACTTATTTACATCATGACATAGAAATTAATTAAAAAATCTCGTTTTGCGGGAAATTTTTAATTATTTAAAAATCTTACTTAGACCTAACCAAATTCCACTTATTTTTTTGTGTGATCTAGTATGGTAATATATATCAACTCTAGACACTAATATGTGTTAGGGGCTCAACTTTCAAACCGTCACCCCGGCTTTGGGGTAAAAAGTGAGTGAAAAAACCCAGAAAATTATCTGCCTCTGAAAAAGAAGGGATAATTAACCAGATAAAAAAACACTCCAAGGTGTACTCGTTTGCTGATCGAGTCCCAACATCCTAGGCCTATTATAGACTCAAAAACTCATCATTTCTAGTATCACTTATTACAATTCGCTGCAGGGTGTGTAATCTGGGTATAAGAAAGATGATGAGAAGATAGAAGTAGAGTTAAAAAACTTTGTTGACGGATGATATCTAATGGCACAAGTGTCCTCTGGATCATCCTTGGCCATGGAGTCTTTCATATAATCATCAGGTGCCACTCTAGTGGTCAACAAGGCCACATAGGGTTAGCCTCCCTATCCCCTTGCCGCCACCTTAGGCCAGGCCTAGAATGATGCCCTGGAGGTTGAAGCAATTAAAAGAAAAAGAAAAAGCATAATTGGCCACATTTAACAGGAAATTGTACCACAAAATGCAAAAGATGATCAGTACAAAAATAATTAGCACATGGGCAAAAGACAATACATGAGCCCTGCCCCATCCATGGCCATCACCCTGGTTCCATAGGCCTTAGATGAGCCTCCTTGATCATTCAGGAACCCATGATTGTCCCAACCCCTGGAGGGCAATGAACCGCCCTACCTTAAAAGGGTAATCACTGCTATATCTTACACATCATGCTCTTTTCCTTTGAGCCCCGGGCAGTTATTAAAGAAAATTCATAAAAGGAAAAAGGCATATAAATAAGGGTGGAAAAATCAAGGTTGGGGCACCTCATGTACCACAACTACTCCCTCCTATACATTACATACCTAGGTGTGGGCTTCCCTTTATCTAGCTACCCCCATGCCCCATTATGTGGCCCAGGGCTACCCTCTCATTCCCTATTCCATCTCACCTATTTGTCACTTGCCACCCCCATTAGAAAGGTGTACCTTGGACATACTATCCCCTCTAAGGGCTGAAACCACCTAATAAGGTACTTGGCTAACCCCTTTGGAGTTTGGAGACACTAGTGGATGCCAAAGTCCACTACGGAATGGCATGCCATTATGAAGTGTGAAAATTCCAACTACTGAAGGAATCCATACTACAACAAATTTGAATCTACTTCACCTACTTGATTTTTAAATTACATTCATCAAGTTATTATTCTGAATACTGAAGCAAATTACTTCTGCAGCCTACACTAATTAAATATTTGATCTCATGAAACAGAAAACAGAGAAAAGAACAAGATACATAGGACACACTTATTTTTGGACACAATAGTCCCCGAAAAAACCCAATGCGGGAAAACCGGTGCAGTAGTTCTGAGGGTTTATTATTATGCAGGAGAAATATCTGAATACAAATCTAGGATGCTCATCTAGAAATCATTTACAGAGAAAATACTGGCAGAAAATCTGAGTGAGTTTTACCTCACTTCACCCGGTAGAATTCGGCTGATCCGATACAAGACTGGCTAAACCCTGGCTATTTCTGCACTAGCCCTCTGTAGGCCCTGCATCAGCGTTTCAAGTTCTGCGTCACCTCTTCTGCCCTCTGAGTCAGCTATCCCGGTAGTTCCAGCTGTTCACAGCAGTTATGGCTTCTGCGTGACAGGCAACTTTTCTGCTTTGTGTTGGCCCTTCTGGCTCTACGTTAGGGCTGCGTGGGCCCAGACTAGCCCAACATCATCTCTCCCAGCTACTGCAATGCCTCTCTGCAAGCTCTCTCCGCTTTTCTGTCAGTATTCTTCGGAAAGTCCTCCTTTCAGATTCTCATTGCTCCTCTACTGCTGAATGATCACTTAGTTCGAATTTCTCAGTTTCCTAGCCAAAAATCGAACTCTAGATCAATTCGTTCTCTCCGCGTGTTTCCAAATAAACTCTAAGCCTCCATTTTATACTTTTCCTGTTGAGTCTTCAACGACCGAGATTCAGTCTCTAATCAACGGCTAAGATTAAAATATCACTTGATCCGCCTTCTAGTTCATTTTCACCCATATTTTGATTAATACCCATTAATATTTTAATTTTCCTAAGTTTAGACATAGGAACCCCATTAAAAATATTAATTATTTTAATAAAATATAATCCGGGTGGAATTTCACCAAATGGTTTCTGGGTTCTTTAGAACTCATGTGCCTTAGCATCTCCACCAATTTTGAAGTCTAGAGAACTTCCGATGCTACCAAAAACTAACACTCCCTCTTAGCGAGGAAAGTGCTCTAGCAACAATGCCCACTTGCATGCTGGTCTATTTCTTAAACACCTCCTTTCTGCACTGTTGCTGCCACCAACAGTGTGCTACTGCTGCCCATGACACTTCCACTGTCACTGCTGCATCTGTACTACAACTCCCTCTCAAAAGCTACATCTGCTATGCTGCTAGCACTGTCACTACTAACACTGCATCCGTACTACAACTCAGCTGCTAAGAGAAGCAACTGAAAAACATCCAAAATTAGCTGAACTTAATTGTGTTCAACATAATACAATGATAGTTGGAATCTGACTACGGCTAACCCTCTGAATCTCCTGCGCTGTTGCTGACCTCTGCACTGTGCCATCTACATTGTTGCCAACCTTGCTCTGCGTTGATCAGTTTCTGGTTCCAAGCCACTGCATTTGTCCTCCAAACACTCCACTGCATCATCTGACACTAAGTCCATCTCTCTACTGCTAAATCTTGGGCTCCTGTAGCAAGGAATTGATCCAAGAGGTGGACTCCTCAAGAATCTTGGCCACTCCCACTGCTACCATTGAGGTTGACCTTCACTAGGTCCCTCCTTAACTCCTCTTGTTGAAGAGCTGCCCACATCTCCTCCCATGAAGGTAGTTTTTCTTTGCCCAATATGCTTTGGACGAAAACTTTCCATTCATCTAAGACTCCATTCAGGGCTATCCTCACCATCGCGGTTGGCTGAGGAGTGGAACCCACTGTAGCAAGCTAGTCTCTAGTGTCCTGAAGATGTTGAAGATAGAGATTCACCCCTTCTCCTTTCTGCATCAAAGTCCACTACAGCTTGTTCTCTAAATACATCTTCCGCTGTTCGGAAGAGCCTTCATATAGAGAAGACAAAGCTTCTCACATCTCTCGGGCTGTATCCTTGCCCTGCAAGTGTGATACCACATGATATTGAACTCCATCGAGAATGAGAATCTTTGCATTCCCCTGCTCGGCCTTGTATTTCTTCTTTTGATCGTTGTCAATAGGAATAGCTACAACACTATTGATGTAGGTCTCGAGATCATGTTCCTCTAGAACAACTATGATTTTGGTCTTCCATATGACATAGTTGGAAGCTCCTTCCAATCTTTCCTGATCTCTGAGCCCATGCGATGCCATCTCACCCAACTGTTGAACTGACTCCTCTAGTCACTGCTTAGCACTCCTCAGTTGCTCAGCAAGTGAGAAATTCGAACTTTCTAGTGGAAAGGTCCATGAGGAGAAAACCCCCCTTCTATTTGTCTTCATTATTTTCCAGCGGATTTCCACCCCGACAGAAATTGCGCCCTTGGAGCACTACGCTGAGGCTCTACGTCACTCCCTCTGCCTCCGCAAACTCACGAACTGGAAATCTTACCTCTCTGTTGTCTCACTCAGAGAGAGATTTCCTCATATTTGATTCTGGAAAGGACTGCGGAATCCCTTCAAGGGGATTCGAATTGCTGCCAATTGCAGCTTTTGGCCTCTCTACTTAATACTTGATCTGCTCTTCCTGTTTCAAAATCAATGCTCTGATACCATGTGAAAATTCCAACCACTGAAGGAACCCCTACTGCAACAAATCTGAATCTAATTCACCCACTTGATTTTTAAATTACATTCATCAAGTTATTCTTCTGAATACTAAAGAAAATTACTTATGCAACCTACACTAATTAAATATTTGATCTCATGAAACAAAAAGCAGAGCAAAGAAAAAGATACATAGGACACACTTATTTTTGGACACAATAGTCCCCGGAAAAACCCAATGTGGGAAAACCGGTGCAACATTTCTGAGGGTTTATTATTATGCAGGAGAAATATCTGAATACAAATCTAGGATGCTCAACTAGCAATCCTTTACAGAGAAAATACTGGCGGAAAATCTGAGTGAGTTTTACCTCAGTTCACCTGGCAAAATTCTGGTTGATCCGGTAGAAGACTGACTAAACCCCGGATATTTCTGCTTTGGCACTGCGTCAGCCTTTTAGGCTCTGCGTAAGCCCTGCGTCACCTCTTTTGCCCTCTGTGTAAGCTATCTCGACTGTTCTGGCAGTTTCGACTGTTCCCGACTGTTCCAGCTTCTGCGTGATAGGCATCTTTTCTGCTCTGTGTTGGCCCTTCTAGCTCTGCGTCAGGGTTGCGTGGGCCCAGACTAGCCCAACATCAGCTCTCCCGGCTACTGCGCTGCCTCTCTGCAAGCTCTCTCTGCCTCTCTGTTAGTATTCTCTGGAAAGTCTTTCTCCCGGATTCTCACTGCCCCTCTGCTGTTGAATGATCACTTAGTTCGAATTTCTCAGCTTCCTAGCCCCAGAAATTGAACTCTAGATCAATTCGTTCTCTTCGTGTGTTTCTAAATGAACCCCAAGCCTCCATTTTATACTTTTCTTGTTGAGTCTTCAACGACTGAGATTAAGTCTCTAATCAACGGCTAAGATTAAAACATGACTTGATCTGCCTTCTAGATCATTCTCACCCATATTTTGATTAATACCCATTAATATTTTAATTTTCCTAAGTTTAAACTTAGGAACCCCATTAAAAATATTAATTATTTTAATAAAACACTATCTGGGTGGAATGTCACCAAACGGTTTATGGGTTCTTCAGAACTCATGTGCCTTAGCCTCTCCACCAATTTTCAAGTCTAGAGCACTTCCGATGCTACCAAAAACTAACATGAAGTGACCACTTTGTTATCCATGGTTTGTGAGCTCCTTTACTCGATTATTCTAATGACTAATTGTATTGGAAGCCTAGGGAACGCATTGGATCTTATGCAAGATTGCAGGTGGTTTCCATTTGGGTTTGGCTTCCCTATATGGGATCCTGACCCCCAGAGGTCCACATTGGCACATGTAGGGTGTGCATAGAGAGCCATGGGCCTCCACAGCAGCAAACAACACTCCACAAATCTTCATGGATGTTTAGAGACTACTAGCGATCCACTTTTGGGACGATGGTGACATGATTGGTACACTATGCCCAACAAGCCCCCATAGGATCCCCACACTCTTGGCAGGTGTCCCAACACTTGTACGATGTCATGGCAGCATTCATTCCACCACCTGGACCATTTCAGAGGATCTACAGACATCTCTGATTCATATGGAGACCCATGGGGTCATTGATGTGCCCTCAAACCCACTAAGAGCACCACAGGTCTACTACTTGGAGAACAAGGGGCCACCCCCTTGTCCATCATATTCTGAGGAATTTATTCCTCAATATGGCACTTTAGGATGTTATTGAGCCTTTGGAGGGCCCTATGACATGCACATATCATTATTTGGCCCCTTGTGAGGCTTGTTTTTACATTATGAGCTAGTATGGTGGGCTTGTCACCATTAGGAGTTATTATTTGCACATTATTTTATCTTTAGGGGCCCATAGGCTAATTCGAACTCATTAGGAGGCTATATATTGATGTTAGATACATTCATTTGTATCATCACTTGACTTGGGATCTCTCTAATGACAGAGAATTTTCGCAATTTTGCCTTGGTGGATATTTTTGGAGATGGATGAATTTTGATGTATGGATTTGGGCTATTTCTCTTGTGCTGGAGCTTTATTGAGCAAATGAAATTCTGGTTGGAGTTACTCTATAACGTTGTAAGTAAATTTTGATGCTATTATTCTTGTTGTTGCATACTGTTAAAATTAGGGCTAGTTGTTGCATTATTGAAATGTGGAATTGAGCATGTTTTAGCTAATTTAATGTATGGGCCAATGTTATATGAATGAAATGTCCAAGAGATTTATTTATCTTGAGAAGCTCACATCATTTGCTTTGAAATATAAATGCTTGAAAGTCACTTTCCTTTTCTTTCTCTCAACATTGGAAGAAGTTGACTTTCTGGGCCTCCTTGATCAAAGAAACCAAGTTTTTACTCATCATTATCCTTGACTCCATATCCCCAAGTGAACTAGGCACTGATCCCTCAAAAATGGTGATCATTTTAACCCTCTTTTTACCATTTTCCCCTTTTCCCCAAAGTCTAGCCCCAGTGGGTCTCTTAGGGCATCAATTTCCCAGCAATTGGCCCAAGGAAAAAATTCGATCTCCTCTGGGCTACTGCATTTGTGGGTCCCCTCCCTCTCCTCCAAATTTGAGGTCATTATAACAGTGGAATCTCCAAGAATCTTAAGCCCTAGCTCTAGTACCGAATTTTCCCTAGGCATCCCCAAGGCTAGACACTAATAGGATCAATTCAACCTTTTGAAGTAAATATTCTTCTTTGGTCCTTTCCCTTCACTTGTCCAAGATAGGAACATCATTGGTTTCTATATTCCATCCCCGAGCCTGGGCTGGGTCCACTTGGCCCTGTGTGGTCCCACTTCTCAATAAAGACTATTTGTCAAAGACCATTTGGGAATCCAAGTTTCCAAGGATTATAGGGATTGAGAAACTCCTTTATAAGCCTATTCTTTCTCCCTCAACCCTCCAATCCTCACCCTTACCCTTGGTGGATCAAGCCCTTGCTTAAAGAGCAAGCAAGTTCCATTTTTCACTCCATCCTTGGGAAAGGGTTTTTAGGGTCACTTCTCACCTATCCATTGACATCTGCTTTACAAATTTATCCCTACACTACCGAGACTCCTATCGTCGATGAAAGTCTGTAAAGAGCAGGGAGACATAGCTTTGGTGATAGTGGGCTAAGCCTCCGTCGTTTCCCTTGACCTAGCAGTTGCCCTCTTAGGAACCCCTTTTAGGTCCCTTGTTGGTTTGAGTGGTAACAGGCTGCAGTGTATTAATTTCGATGTTTAGCATAGAACACATTAAATAATTTGTTCTATTTATTTAACAAATAGAAGAAACTAAATCAGTTGTTGTAGTAGGATTCAGGGTTAGCTGAATTTTCACACACTGCCTCTTGGAGAAAATAGTTTGACCTCCTCGCTTGCCTCTCTGGAACTGGATAATATTCCTCTGGATCACTATCTTTTCCCCTCTCTAGCCTTCTGTCCTCCCTTTAGCTCGAACTCTGCAATTGGCTAGCTCGACCTGCCCAAGGAACTCATATTGTTGCCTCTTTGTTGTGTGTTTCTCCATCTGCCCATCAACCTCCTCTTATAAGCTCCAGTTGGGCTTCCAACGACCAAGATTAAAACTGAATCGATGGATGAGATCATCTCCAAGTTGATCTGTGTGAGTTTCTAAAGAATTCTCATCTTTTCTCAATTAATTACTATTAATTAACTAGTTTTCCCAAGTTAGATTTAGGAAAAATTTAAATGATGGTCAATTAATTTAATTGAGCTATCTCTAGGTGTAATTTCCAGAAACGACAGGGTTTTGGGGAACTCTTGTGTTTTAGCCTCTCCACAAAGTTTTGAGACTAGAACACCATCCGATGCTACAAAAACTAACACTCGAACATGCATGGAGATAAATTTTAATAAAGGTTTCTTGCTGAAATTAATTTAACGACTCCAGATTACATATGGGTTCAAAATATTGACTATGAAAATGTTTCATTTTGATACCGAGCATGTTATAAAATAGGGCATGTAATCAGTAATTGCCAAAGCGATTACAAGATAATGGAGCCTGAAAAAATAGATGGAGGCCCAAATGGTGGGAAGGTGCTCAGCTCGAACATTATACTATATTCAAGGAAGAAGAGACAGATACCAAAGAGAAAGCAAAAGAAATCCAAGAAGAAAGGCACGTCAAAGAGGATCCACCGGAGGAAGCAAAAGACAAGCAAGAAGAATTGCATGTCAAAGAGGATCCATTGAAAGAAGAGTTAGAGGAGGCTCATCAAACCCTTGAAGATCCTAGTTTCCCCTTTGAAATATTAGGAAACAAGACTGAAAAAGAATTTCTTGGGTTGATCAAGCAAATGAAAAAAATTCCAAAGACAACAATGCTCACTCACTGAAGGTTGACCCCTCAGATTTAGCAGAAAACATGGGATGGATCCAAGTTGGAAAAAGGGAAAAAATATTTCACCGAGGAAAACGAGAAGCCAGTCAAAATCAAATAAAAAGGAAGTAAATGTATTTGGATCCTGGGAGTATTTTAAAAAATCTTTAGTTGGAAAGGGAACAAATCAATGTTGCTTGGGAGCGGGAGCGGGAGCGACCATTTTCAGAAGCTCCCGGTTTGGGAGCGAATCCGGGAGCAATTTTTTAAAAATATATATATTCTATATATTTTTTAATTTTTGATACATATATGTCAACAAAAACATGTAGAATGATGAATTAGACATAAAAAACATAAAAAAACATAGATTGATCATTGAACCATATCACATCAATCATCTAGAAATTATAATCGTCATCAAGTTCATCAACCATGTCCACAAGTTAGTAAAATACATATTACAACTGCAACATATTGAGTCTCGTGAATCATGATTCATCAAATTCAATCTTAAAGTTTCAACTTCAAGCTTTCAAAATTGAAAATTCAATAACATTTATCATCATTGATCACCAAAGTTGTACTTGTAAGCTAAGTTTAACCATTACAAGAAGTAATATCTTAGATATTTCTAAGTCCTAACTTCTAACTGTTAACATGATATGAAATGTTATAAATTTATAAAATGAAACATGAATCATGAAATGAAATGAAATGAAACAACTTTAGTCTTTCACGAAGCATCATATTCATAATTCACAATCATTACCAATGAGTTATAATTGCCAAGGACCAACTTCAAACTTCAAATTTTCATTGTCACAATGATATATTGTTTACAAAAAATATCATTATGATATGAAAGAGTCAAGAGTCAAGAGTCAAGGACTCAAAACTCAACAGTTATGAAAACTAAAGTCTAATAGAAACTAAAAAAGACAAGTAAACTGTAAATCTACATGTGGCCCTTGCCACGAGAGTCTCCAGGAGTATGAGCAGGTCGTGGTGGTCTTCTAGGAGTCTCCCGCACAGACCGACGACCAGAACTAGAACCTCCACGTGAGGGTGTAGATGGAGGTGGTGACAGCAAAGGAACAAGACTCGGACCTCGAGCACTGCTACTGGATGGTGGAGGTGGAGGTGGCATGGCTGCTGCAACTGCTTCATCTTCATCCCTTACAAGTTCCTCTTCCAGTTCTTCAAGATGTACAATGCCATCCTCCAAATTGTCATCCTCTGGGTGATTGTCCCAAATTTTATATGTGGGATCCTCATAAGCCCGATCACAGTAATGACTCAACAACCTCAAGTTGTAGTGCACATAAACCAAGCTTTCTGCTCGGTTTTCATTGAGTGTGTTTCTTTTCACATTATGTATGTAGCTGTAGGTGCTCCAACACCTCTCTGCAGAAGAAGTATTTACAACCTGTGAAAAAACTTTTTTTTGCCAATTTTGGCAAAAGTCCCTGGTCGCCATATGTTTCCCACCATGTGAGAGTATCAAATCTATCTCTGTTGTCCATTGCATGGAAGTTACCATACAAACCAGTGCCATTGAAGTATCTGCCTATTTCAAGGCGCACAGCTGCACATTCCTCCCTGTCAGGTACCAACTTTTCTGATGCTTCCAAATATCCTCTAGTTACCTCTGCATCTAAATGGGGTTTGGTCCTAATCCCACCCCCTGGTGCAGGTTGGCCCAACCAAGATGTAGAGTAGTATTTTGGCGTAAGGATATACGCCAAGCAATGTAGTGGAAGATTAAGTCTATTCCACCGTTCACACACACAATCGTGAATCAGATTGTACAAGTTGGGATCTTCGTTATGAACAATATCTTTTATTCCCCCCAACATGGTATCCATCTGCTCATACACCTCGCCAATCACTGGTTTGTCTGTATCTGCAAACCGAATCATGTGATAAATGGGCTTGGTGAAATCCAATACTTGCCTCACACTTGTCCAAAACTGACCATCAAGAGCGGCCTCCTCCACCAGTTCAAAACCTCGCCTGTCAGCTGCATTTGTAGCCCTTTCCTTTAATACCTGCCAATGTGGACTTGATACCATGCTAGCCAATGACTCTCTTACGTTCAGAAGGCGCCCGAAGGTGAGGTAATAGCTACCAAATTTGGTCTTCGCAATCTTCAACAACTCCAATCTCGAGTGACTGCAGAAAAGGCCATGGGTATTGCTATGATTTGTAATAAATTTTATCATTTGTTTGCCTTTCTTGTACAAATCACCAATCCATTGGTATTGTGCATTTTTGTTTTTGACAACATCATGCATCAGAAGGTTCAATGTGTGAACCAAACATGCAGACCAAAATATGTTGGGGTATTTATCCTCAATAATTGCTCCCGCTGCCTTACAATTAGGAGCATTATCAGTGATGACTTGGATGACATTGTATGGCCCAATACGGTCAATTGTTTCAAGTAATGCTTCTGCAATGTTGATGGCGGTCCTGAACTTGTCTGAGTAATCATGTGCAGTTAGAAAGATGGGACCACTAACAGACACAGCAAGAACACTTATCAATGGCTTGCCTTTTACATTTGTCCATCCATCAGATACAATGGACACCCCATGGTCAGTCCAAGAACTTGTCATTCTATTCAAAGAATGTGATATTTTTGCTTTTTCATGATCAAGGCCAACGGTTCTTGCCTTGTCATACCCAGGGCTCTTGTATCCTTTAGGGGCATCATTTATGGCAGAAACCATTTCGTGCCAATAAGGTGAGCGAAGAACATTGAATGGTATCCCACATGCATAGAGAAACCTGTAAACCTTTGAATCCACATCATTCCTACACCCCTCATCAAGGAAATCTGATATGGTTCTACGCCTTAAAGCTGATGACCCTGTGCCTCCATATCCACTGCCTTGGGAGGATGCTGAAGGAGTTCTTTGTGATTATGAGCTTGGTTCAAAGAAACCCCTTGATTTTTTTGATTTGTATTGGGCTTCCTCCTCTTCCCTTATGTATTTGGCTCTATCCGCTGCTGACACCGCTGGATAAGTTTTGATTCCTATTTGTTTGTCTCCATCCCATGGCCTTTTCCCGCAGAGGTGTCTTCTAGCACGGGTGTATGAACCTGTGTAATCATTGTTGCAATGGGGGCAATGAAATTTAGTGGTTCCACCCCCTCTCCCTGTTTCAGCCCTGTTAACATATTTCCACAATGGGGTTTGGTCTTGTTTAGTTTTTTGAGGGTCATGTTCACCCTCCTCCAGCTCCTCCTCACCGGGGTTTTCATCAATTCGACTTTCTCCAGCTTCTTCATCCCCCTCTTCAGTTTGGCCCCTCCGTTTCCTACTCTCCAACACCATAATAACCATAAAAGGGACCAAGAAGAGGAAAATGCCAAGAAATATAGCCAGGTCCATGGTGTTTGATGTTTGTAGGGTTTTGAATCTGCAAATTAATTTAATTTATTGGGATTAATTAATTTAATTTAAATTCATGATTTTTAAACTAAATAAACTAAATTAAATTAACTAAATTACTACCTAACTAAATTAAACTAACTAAACTAACTAAATTACTAAGTTACTTACCTCTTTGCAGGCTTGCTCCTCGCTTCTCCTTGCTCCTTTGCTCTTGCTCTCCAAGAAACTCAACTCAATGAAGTGATAATGAATTTTTTTTAGGCCCATTGGGCTTTTAAAACAATTTTTTTTTTTAAGTTTAATTTTTTTCGGGTCCGCGGAATTTTTTTCCGCCGGATCGCTCCCGGCACCGCCCGAAATGCTTCCGGAGCGATTTTTTAATGCTCGGGAGCGATCGCTCTCGGGCTTAAAATTTCGCTCCGGGAGCGACAGAGCAATCGCGCCCTACAGCACTCCCGAAAATGGCAAGAAGCGTAAATTTTTTTATCGGGAGTGCGCTCCCGACCCGGTCCCGCCCGGAGCGCACTTCGGGAGTGGGTTCGAGGGGGGGGGGTGCTCCCCCACAACTCTGGAACAAATTTTCTATATTATGGGTTGCTTGAGGGTTTGGAATGAGTTACCATGTTCAATCTCAATCACGCAAGGTATATTGGTAACTCTAAAGAAATGTAATGGTTCTGGGCTAGATCCCAACCTTCTTTTTCAATAAAACTCTCATATTCATTTTATTTAAAGAAAAAGTACAATTCACCATACCATCACTTCATCATTCCAAGAGAAAATCCTCCAAGCAATTTATCCTCCCCAAGACAATTCATTGTCATTTATGTTGATTTGGTGTAACATCATATGTGCTTTAGCCATGAATATAGTGGAGAGGCTAAAGCACATGAGATCTCCAAGACCCAGAAATGGTTTGGACAGATTGTACCCGGTTTGGGAGATATTAAAATAATTAATATTTTTAATGGAGTTCCTAAGTCTAAACTTAGGAAAAATAAAATATTAATGGGTATTAATATAAAACTAGGTTAGAAGGTTCCAAAAGACATGGATCAAGCAAAATATAATCTTAGCCGTTGATTAGAGATGTAATCTTGGCCATTGAAGAACCAATAGGAAAAGTATAAGAGGAGGCTTGAGGGTCAGTTGGAGAACACACTAGAGTGATCAGTCATTTGATTTGCTAGAGCGGGGTTGCTAAGCAAAGTCGAATCAGTGATCAGCAGCGAGGGGCAGTGAGTACTGGACAGAGAGGCAGAGACAGTGCCAAGAGACCAGCGTAGAGGCAGAGAGCGAGAAGCAACAGCCAGAGCAGGCCACGCAGAGCCCAACAGAGACAACGCAGAGGCCAGAGGGACTGCGTCATCCACGCAGAGAGCAGCTGGAGTGATGCAGAGGGTCCCAAAGGCTGCGCAGTGCCTCAGAGGGCTAACGCAGAGGGGTTTGGGGCTGACACAGAGGCCAGAAGGGCCAACGCAGTGCTTCAAAGTCGCTGGAGAGGGTTTCGTGGGACAGGTTTTCTGAATACCTGTTTCCAAATAGAGAGGTATTGCTGCCAGTTATTTTTCTCTGTCGGGTGAGCCAGTTTGGCACCCAGTTGTACTCAAGGAAATACTGCATAATAATAAACCCTCAGAATAGCTGCACTGGTTTTCCCGCATTGGGTTTTTCTGGGGACATTTGTCCAAAAATAACGGTGTCACTTGTGTGTTTGTTTTCTTTCAGCTGATGATCTGTAGATGTTGAGATTGTATTGTGTTTATTTCGTTATTTATATGTTTTAAATAACTTGTTTGAATTTAACAAGTAGAAGAAATAAACCAGAAGAATATAGATTAAATTTCTAATGGATAGACTTAGAAATTTCAGCATGGTATCAGAGCGTGGTTGCAGATCACAAGAGAGTTGAAGGCATCAGCTAAGCAGAGAATTTGCAGCAGAATCAACTGTCCCGAGTGACAAAAGCTGATCTTTGCGGAAGCGACAGAAGAACGGTTGACAGAGAGGGACTCTGTCATTAGCCCGAGCCAGAGAGGTCAGCGCAGAGGCTGAGGAGGGCAAAGAGAGGCTCACGCAGAGACCAAGAGGGTTGACGCAGTTGACTGAGGGAGCTGTTTTGCTAATGTTGGGATTGCGCAGAGCTTAGAGGCTTAGTCCTTCAGTTGCTGGGGCATAGGAAGCTGTGGGCAGTTTGTGGGAGTGAAGCTGGTGGGGTGCTGTAGTCAGAACAATACCTAACAAGACAAAACAAAGGTAGAGGAAGTTTCTACCAAGGCAGATTTCTAGCCAAGGAATCCAGATCAGTGTTGTGGGTGCACAGACGATCGGAGAGGGGCGACTTGATGATTGGCAGAAGGATTTCCAGGAGGGAAATCGGGACTCAGAGGGAGTCCAGCAGAGAACTTCTAGGCGGGAAGTAGAGAGACTCAGCAGGAGTCGAAGAGAGAACTTCCAAAGGGAAGTAGAGAGACTCAGAGGAGTCGATAGAAGAGCAGAGAGATGGTCATGAATGGACTGAGGGATCAAGATAGGCTAGACGGGGCGTCCAACTTTGTGGTCTGGAAGGCCAGGATCTTGTCCATTCTAGATAGACATCGCATCAAGGGCTTCTCCTTGAGAACAATGGCTATCCTAGTTGACCTGGCAGCTAATGAGAAGTACGAGGAGGCAATGGCCAAGGCAAAAATGCATCATCCTTGATGGGGTCAAGGATCATGTGGTCCAACATATTGTCGAGAAGGAGACGGCAAAGGAAATGTGGGACACCTTGAAGATGTTGTACCAGCATACTTCCATGCAGAGGAAGATGTTACTTGAGAATCAGTTGCGGTCATACCAGATGCAAAAGGGGGAGCAGATAGATCACTTCCTCGGTCGGTTGAAGGAGATCCGGGACCAACTGACTTCCATAGGAGCCACGCCAGATGAAGAGATGATGGTAAGGACCGCACTTAACGCAGTCTCCGAGGAGTGGGAGACATTTGTCCAAAGCATACTGGGCAGGGCAGATCTTCCAGATTGGGAAGAATTGTGGGCGGCTCTTCGTCAAGAGGAGATCAGGCGGTTGAGCAAGGCGGGAAGTAGCAACAAAGGAGTCCGGATCAAGAAGGAAGAGGAAGAGGATGCAGCTTTGGCATCTGCAGGAAAGCAGGAGAAGAGGAAGAAGAAGGACCTCTCTAAGGTCAAGTGCTTCCACTGTGGGGAACTGGGTCATTATGCGAACTAGTGTCCGAGGAAGAAGAACAAGGGAGAGGCGTTTGACTCTAAGGCAGCACCAACGAAGGTAGAGAAAGAAGTCGAGGAGGATGACGATTGTGCCATGAGTGCTCATGTACCTCTAGAGAAGAGGTGGGGAGACATCGAGCTATAGTCAGGAGGACTACAGGCGATGAGGGGCAGGATCCTTGAGGTACCCAACCTCTTGGATTATACCTTGCTACAGGAGCCCCAAAGAGGAGTAGCAGGACTGGCGGATGTTGGTAGAGACGGATGCGGATGAAGCGGCAGAGAGTGTTGCAGTGCAGGAGTCCTCGGGCAGCGCGAGGCTAGCAGGCTACAATAGTGCGAGAGGCACGGGAGTGTTACAATGGTGCAAGATGGCACAAAGATGTTTGCAATGGTGCGAGATGCAGGGAGTTGTTGCAGCCGCGCAGAGGTCAGTAGAGGGAGCACTTGTTAGCGGCAGAGGGAGCTTAAGCATCGGGAGTGTTTCTAACTTGACTGGGATGTTAGTAGTTGGGTGGATCAGTTACTTACTTCTCAGTAACTGAATTGCAGTGCAGTAGCAGTATGAAGTAGCACGATGCAGCATGATGAGAGGGGGATGCAGAGTTGGGAAGATGGACCAGCAGCAACACAGATGCAGAGGGAGTTGCCGTATGGATGCAACAATGGCAGTGGTAGGGACATGGGAAGCAGTACAAGATGCAATAGTGTGGAGGATGTTGGGCGGGGAGGCCCAGCATCAGCATAGGTACCGGTGCCAGATAATCAGAGTGATGCTTAGTGAGGAGTATTACTACAGCGCAGTCCTTGCTAAGAGGGAGTGTTGATTTGGGGTAGCATCGGACGTTCTCTAGCCATGAAAATTGGTGGAGAGGCTAAAGCACTTGAAATCTCCAAGACCCAGAAATAGTTTGGACAGATTGTGGCCGGTTTGGGAGATATTAAAATAATTAATATTTATAATGGAGTTCCTAAGTCTAAACTTAGGAAAAATAAAATATTAATGGGTATTAATATAAAATTGGGTTAGAAGGTTCCAAAGACATGGATCAAGCCAAATCTAATATCAGCCGTTAATTAGAGATGTAATTTCGGCCGTTGAAGGACCAACAGGAAAATTATAAGAGGAGGCTTGAGGGTCAGCTAGAGAACACACCAGAGTGATCAGTCATTCGATTTGCTAGAGCGGGGTTGCTAAGCAAAGTCGAATCAGTGATCAACAGCGAGGGGTAGTGAGTACTGGACAAAGAGGCAGAGAAAATGCCAAGAGACCAGGGTAGAGGTAGATAGCGAGAAGCAGGAGTCGGAGCAGGCCACATAGAGCCCAGCAGAGACAACACAGAGGCCAGAGGGACTGTGTCATCCATGCAGAGAGAAGCTAGAGTGACACAGAGGATCCCAGAGGCTGCGCAATGCCTCAAAGGGTTGACGCAAAGGCCAGAAGGGCCAACACAGTGCTTCAGAGTCGCTGGAGAGGGTTTCGTGGGACAAGTTTTCTGAATACCTGTTTCCGAATAGAGAGGTATTGCTGCCAATTATTTTTCTCTGTTGGGTGAGCCAGTTTGGCACCTAGTTGTACTCAAGGAAATACTGCATAATAATAAACCCTTAGAATAGTTGCACCAATTTTCCCACATTGGGTTTTTCTGGGGACATTTGTCCAAAAATAATGGTGTCACTTGTGTGTTTGTTTTCTTTTAGCTGATGATCTGTAGATGTTGACACTGTATTGTGTTTATTTCGTTATTTATATGTTTTAAATAACTTGTTCGAATTTAACAAGTAGAAGAAATAAACAGAAGAAGACAAATTAAATTTCTAACAGATAGACTTAGAAATTTCAACATGCTATCAGACCGTGGTTACAAATCACAGGAGAGATGAAGGCATCAGCTAAGCAGAGCATTTGCAGCAGAATTAGTTGTACCGAGTGACAGAAGATGATCCTTGCAGAAGCGACAGAAGAAGGGTTGACACAGAGGGACTGCGTCATCAGCACGGGCCAGAGAGGTCAGCGCAAAGGTTGAGGGAAGAGAGAGGCTCATGCAGGGACCAGGAGGGTTGATGCAGTTGGCTGAGGGAGTTGTTTTGCCAGTGTCGGGATTGCGTAGAGCCTAAAGGCTCAGTCCTTCAGTTGCTGGGGCATAGGAAGGTGTGGGCCATTTGCGGGAGTGAAGTTGGTGGGGTACTGTGGTCAGAAACAGTACCTAAAAGGGAAAAACCAAGGTAGAGGGAGTTGCTACTAAGGCGGATTTCTAGCCAAGGAATCCGGATCAGTGTTGCGGGTGCACAGACGATCGGAGAGGGGCGACTTGACGATTGGTAGAAGGATTTCCAGGAGGGAAATCAGGTCTCAGAGGGAGTCCAGCAAAAAACTTCCAAGCGGGAAGTAGAGAGACTCAGCAAGAGTTGAAGAGAGAACTTCCGGAGGGAAGTAGAGAGACTTGGAGGAGTCAACAGAAGAGCAGAGAGATGGCCGTGAATGGAATGAGGGATCAAGACAGGTTGGACGGGGCATCCAACTTTGTGGTCTGGAAGGCCAGGATCTTGTCCATTCTAGATAGACATCGCATCAAGGGCTTCGCCTTGAGAGCAATGGCTATCCCAGTTGACCCGACAGCTAATGAGAAGTATGAGGAGGTAATGGCCGAGGCAAAATGCATCATCCTTGATGAGGTCAAGGAACATGTGGTCCAACATATTGCCGAGAAGGAGACGACAAAAGAAATGTGGGACACCTTGAAGATGTTGTACTAGCATACTTCCGTGCAGAGGAAGATGTTACTTGAGAATCAGCTGTGCTCATACCAGATGCAGAAGGTGGAGCAGATAGATCACTTCCTCGGTCAGTTGAAGGAGATCCAGGACCAACTGACTTCCATAGGAGCCACGCTGGATGAAGAGATGATGGTAAGGACCACACTTAACGCAGTCTCCGAGGAGTGGGAGACATTTGTCTAGAGTATACTGGGCAGGGTGGATCTTCCAGATTGGGAAGAATTGTGGGTGGCTCTTCGTCAAGAGGAGATCAAGTGGTTGAGCAAGGTGGGAAGTAGCAACAAAGGAGTCCAGATCAAGAAGGAAGAGGAAGAAGATGCAGCTTTGGCATCTGCGGGAAAGAAGGAGAAGAGGAAGAAGAAGGACCTCTCCAAGGTCTAGTGCTTCCATTGTGGGGAACTGGGTCATTATGCGAACCAGTGTCCGAGGAAGAAGAAGAAGGGAGAGATGTCTGACTCTAAGGCAGTGCTAGTGAAGGCGGAGAAGGAAGTCGAGGAGGATGACGTTTGTGCCATGAGTGCTCATGTACCTATAGAGAAGAGGTGGGGAGACATCGAGCTGTAGTCAAGAGGACTATAGGCGATGAGGAACAGGATCCTTGAGGTGCCCAACCTCTTAGATTATACCTTGCTATGGGAGCCCCGAAGAGGAGTAACAGGATTGGCGGATGTCGGTAGAGACGGATGCGGATGAAGCGACAGAGTGTTGCAGTGCAGAAGTCTCCAGGCAGTGCGAGGCTAGCAGGCTGCAATAGTGCGAGAGGCACGGGAGTATTGCAACAGTGCAGGATGGCACAGAGAGGTTTGAAACGGTGCGAGATACAGGGAGTTGTTGCAGTAGCGTAGAGGTCAGTAGAGGGAGCACTTGTTAGCAGCAGAGGGAGCTTTAGCATCAGGAGTGTTTCTATCCTGACAGGGATGTGAGAAGTTGGGTGGATCAGTTACTTACTTCTCAGTAACTAAGTTGCAGCGCAGTAGCAGTATGAAGTAGCACGATGCAGCATGATGAGAGGGGGATGTAGTGTAGATGTAGTGTTGGGAGGATGGACCAGCAGCAACACGGATGCAGTGTTGGGAGGATGGACCAATAGCAGCACGGATGTAGAGGGAGTTGTTGTACGGATGCAGTAGTGGCAGTGGCAGGGCCATGGACAATAGTACAAGATGCAACAGTGCAGAGGATGTTGGGCGGGGAGGCCTAGCATCAGCACAGGTACCGGTGCCAGATAATCAGAGTGATGCTCAGTGAGGAGTATTACTAGAGCACAGTCCTCGCTAAGAGGGAGTGTTGATTTGGGGTAGCATCGGATGTGCTCTAGCCATGAAAATTGGTGGAGAGGCTAAAGAACATGAGATCTCCAAGGCCCAAAAATGGTTTGGACAGATTGTACCCGGTTTGGGAGATATTAAAATAATTAATATTTTTAATGGAGTTCCTAAGTCTAAATTGAAGAAAAATAAAATATTAATGGGTATTAATATAAAACTGGGTTAGAAGGTTCCAAAATACATGGATCAAGCCAAATCTAATCTTAGCCGTTGATTAGAGATGTAATCTCGGACGTTGAAGGAACAATAGGAAAAGTATAAGAGGAGGCTTGAGGGTTAGTTGGAGAACACACCAGAGTGATCAGTCATTCGATTTGCTAGAGAGGGTTTGCTAAGCAAAGTCGAATCAGTGATCAGCAGCGAGGGGCAGTGAGTACTGGACAGAGTCAGAGACAGTGCCAAGAGACCAGCGTAGAGGTAGAGAACGAGAAGCAGCAGCTAGAGCAGGCCACACAGAGCCCAGCGGAGACAACACAGAGGCCAGAGGGACTGCGTCATCCACGTAGAGGGTAGCTAGAGTGACGCAGAGGGTCCCAGAGGTTACATAGTGCCTCAGAGGGCTAACACAGAGGGGTTTGGGGTTGATGCAGAGGCCAAAAGGGCCAACGCAATGCTTCAGAGTCGCTGGAGAGGGTTTCGTGGGACAGGTTTTCTGAATACCTGTTTTCGAATAGAGAGGTATTGCTGCCAGTTATTTTTCTCTATCAGGTGAGCCAGTTTGGCACCCAGTTGTACTCAAGGAAATACTGCATAATAATAAACCCTCAAAATAGTTGCACCGGTTTTCCCGCATTGGGTTTTTCCGGGGACATTTGTCCAAAAATAACGGTGTCACTTGTGTGTTTGTTTTCTTTTAGCTGATGATCTATAGATGTTGAGACTGTATTGTGTTTATTTTGTTATTTATATGTTTTAAATAACTTGTTTGAATTTAACAAGTAGAAGAAATAAACTAGAAGAATACAGATTAAATTTCTAACGGGTAGACTTAGAAATTTCAACAGTTTAGTGATCCATTGCATCCAAGAGATAAGAGAATTAGCGCACACTCTCTCACAAGAGAAATAATGAGTGTGTGTGACAATGAATCCTCCTAAATCAACTTCCCTCTATTTATATGAGGGCAACCAAGTTGATTTAGGGAAAAAATAGACTAAAATCCCTAAAAATAATATTTTAAGTGTTTACAAGTTAAGTAGGTCACAAGCCAACCTAAAATATAACTATCTCAATGCCAAAACATGATAAAAGGCCTCCTTTTATTCCACATGTGTGAGAAAAAGGTTCTCCACAGGTGATGTCATTCTCCAATGGTGAACATCTTTGTCAAAGGCACTAAGGATGGGTCAAAAGAGTGCTCCTCACTCCAAGCCATCTCCTCATCAACAAATGTGCATCATCAAGCAAAACCCTCCTCATCAACACGTCATCATAAATCAAACCCCACATCATCACTCTGTTGATTTGTGGTAGCATCGGATGTGCTCTATCCATGAAAATTGGTGGAGAGGCTAAAGCACATAAGATCTCCAGGATCCAAAAATCGTTTTGAGAAATTCCATCCGGATAAGGAGTTATATTTAATATTTTTAATGGGTTCCTAAGTCTAAACTTAGGAAAATAAAAATATTAATGGGTATTAATATTGATAAGGATGAGAAGATTCTAAGAGACGAGGATCAAGTTTGTTTTAATCCTAGCCGTTGATTAGAGACTTAATCTCAACCGTTGATTCGTCAACAAGAAAAGTATAAGAGAAGACTTGAGGGTCATTTGGAGATACACCAGCAAATACTCAGTATCCCAAGGAAAATCGATTTTCAGAGAGGGTGAAATTGATTTCAGAGGGAGAGTTGCAAGGTGGAGGAAGAGGGGGTGATTAGCAGCAGTCAAGGAGCTCAGAAGAGGTGACGCAGGGACTCTAAGAGACAGCGCAGAGGGAGACGCAGTTCACAGAGACTCAATGGATGATGCAGAGAAGGACAGAGCAGTGCAGAGCCACGCAAAATGACACAGGGTTGACGCAGTAGGGAAAGGAAGTCCTCCAGGGTGTCAGAAAGTCTCGGAGAAAAGTCTCAGGTGTTTTCTCCCAGTGTCTATGCAATTTTTTTTGTAAAAACGATTGTTGCTGAAGATTAATAAAACCCTCCTCTGTTGCACCAGTTTTCCCACATTGGGTTTTTTTGGGGAACAATTGTCCAAAAATAACTGTGTTGATGTGTTTGATTCTTGTGCATATATTTGTTTCTATATAATGGTGTGATATCTGTAGTAGAATTTATTTTAATATTTACTGAAGGAATTTCATAAATAACTTATTGAGAAATAAGTAGGTAAAATAAATCAGTTGTTGCAGTAATAGAATTTCTGTTTAGAAATTTTCACATGGTATTAGAGACAGGAAGGGAAAATCAATTATGGGTCAAGGGCATGATGAAGAGGCATCCATGTCACGTGACGTGCAGATTTTTAGAAGAATGCACAAGAGATAGAAATTTCAATTTCTCTACGATGGCTTCCAGATTGGAAGAAGAAGTTGCTTGCGTAGCAAGCTCTACATCATCAGGGGTATGGTATATAGACAATGGAGCCTCCTAGCATATGACAGGAATCTGGGAATGTTTCTCAGATTATCAGGAGGAAAGAATGAATTTTCAGATCACCATGGGGAATAAGGCAAAGTGTACTCCAGTAGGGAAGGGTACTATAGTTTTTCAAACAGAAACAGGAGAGTGGTTCCGAGCTACCAATGTGCTGCATGTGCCAGGACTGGGGATGAACTTACTTTTTGTATCTCAACTTCAAAGCAAGGGCTATGACGTTTTCTTCATTAAGGAGAAAGTATACGTCAAACACCCGAGTTGGAAAAAGAAAGTACAGATCGGAATCAGAAGTAACAGGTTGTATAGGTTGTAGCTAGAATCACCAATGGCACTGATAGGCAGTAATGGAGACAAAGATTTGAATGAACTATGGCACAGAAGGATGGGACATTTGCACCATGGGGCTCTGAGAATTCTCAAGAAAATTGTAACAGGAGTTCCAGATCTTAGTATTGAATGAGATGATGTATGCAGAGGGTGTGCTCTAGGCAAGTATGCCAAAGCAACATTTCCTAGAAGTAGCAATAGGGCCAAGAGTGTACTAGGATTGATACACTCAGATATCTGCGGACCGATGTCCACAAAAGCTCTTAGTGGTGCCAAATACTTCGTCACCTTCATCGATGACCATTCTAGGAAGACTTGGATCTATTTTCTGAAAACCAAGGATGAGGTTTTCTGTCGATTCAAAGAGTTCAAGGCTCTAGTGGAGAATCTGACAAGAAAGAAAATAAAAGTGTTGCACTTAGACAATGGTGGAGAGTATGTCGACAAGGACTTCATTGATTTTTGCGCTAGGGAGGGCATCAAAAGAGAGTGGACAGCTTCCTACAATCCGGAGCAGAATGTAGTAGAAAGGAAGAACAGGACTATTGTGGAAGCAGCTACGGCAATGATGTATGATCAGGATATGCCAAAATTACTCTGGGCAGAAGCATGCAGCACGACAGTCTATGTCCAGAATAGAACTCCTCATAGGGCATTGGGCAAGATTACTCCAGAGCAGGTCTTCACTGGGAAGACACCTGAAGTTAGTCATTTCAAGATATTTGGGAGTTTAGCATATTGTCGTATACCCGAGGAGAAGAGGAAGAAGTTAGATCAAACTACAGAGAAAGGATATCTTATGGGATATAGCGAGAATGCTAAGGCATATAGAATCTATCTGTCGAGGACCAAGAAGGTAGTTGTTCGGCCAGATGTGAAGTTCATGGAGGATAGGGCCTTCAAAAAATCTCGAGAAATGCCTTCCGAGGAGCAGTCAAAAGATGAGTCGTTGGTCAAACCACTTCAACCAGCAGAAGCCAGTACTAGAAATTCTCCTTCAGAACAGGAGGAATCACAGGAAGAGGAAGAGCTAATAGATGTACCTACTACTAGAGGAAGAACGAGTCAGGAACTCCAACAGATTCTACGGGATGCAGAAGATTTCATTGGTGCACCTAGGAACAGTAAAAGGGAGTGAAGATAGCCAAACAAATATCAGGCCTTAGTAGCTCAGGTTGGGGAACCTTCCAGTTTTCAGGAGGTCATTCAACATCAAGTTTGGATGGATGCGATGGTGGAGGAATACAACTCTATAATGGTGAATGATGTTTGGGAAGTAGTACCTAGGCCTCAGGACAGATCAGTGGTAGGTTCGAGATGGATCTACAAGATCAAATACGCTGCAGACGGCAGTGTGGAAAAATACAAAGCTAGGTTTGTGGCTAAGGGGTATGCTCAGAAGGAAGGAATAAACTACGAAGAGACCTTCACCCCAGTAGCCAGGTATACATCTATTAGAACCGTGATATCTCTTGCAGCACAGATGGGGTGGGAGATTCATCAGATGGATGTCAAGACGACATTCTTGAATGGGGTGATAGAAGAGGAAGTATACATTGAATAGCCAGAAGGCTTTGAGACACATGAGAAGAAATCTCATGTATGCAGATTGAAGAAAGCCTTGTATGGGTTCAAACAGGCGCCTAGAGCATGGTATGGTCGAATTGATGGCTACTTGCAGAAGATGGGGTTCGTCAAGAGTGATGCAGATCCCAATCTCTACTATCTGGTTGTAGAGAATGAGCCTCTAGTCCTAGTATTATATGTGGATGATCTATTTTTGATAGGATCATCCAGGCTCATCGAGGACTGCAAGAAGAATCTAGCCACAAAATTCGACATGAAGGATTTGGGACAGATGCATTATTTCCTGGGGTTGGAAGTTTGGCAGTAGAAGGGTGAGATCTTCCTTGGACAAGGGAGATATGCTAAAGAAATTCTGAAGAGATTCAAGATGCAGGACTGTAGACCTATGGCTACTCCAGTGATCACCAACTAGAAGAAAATTGATGCATCAGAAGACAAAGATGTTGATCCCACCTTATATAGGCAGCTCATAGGGTCCCTGATGTATTTGGTCAATACCAGGCCAGACATTTGTTACGCTGTCAACACCCTCAGTCAGTTCATGGTGGAACCTAAGAGGGCGCATTGGGCAGCAACCAAACATGTTCTCAGATATATACAGGGAACAGTCGAGTATGGACTATTGTACACCAGAAGTAATGACATCAGACTGAGTGGGTTTACTGATGCAGATTGGGCTGGAAGTTCAGTAGATCAGAAAAGTACCTCTGGGTACTGTTTCAACCAGTGTTGAAAATACGGTATCGACAAAATATCGGTGAGGGTCCAGAAAACATCTTATCGGCAATAGCAGCGAAAATATTGGCAAATATTGGCAAGCATAAAAAATGCATAATATATTCATTTTTTTCATATTTCTAAACATATAAAGCAATAACAACATGAAATAAACGCATTGGCACATAAATATGAATAAAGCACTGATATATATGATTTCAAATAGAAATGATACATCAAACTTCAAAGGCGATACCAAATCCTACTGATCCTTGATAATTGTCCAATCGAGGACTCAAACAAAATAACATCACATATATAAAACTTTAAAAGTATTCCATCATCATGAGTTATAAACTTATATGTAGCAAAAGTTGCAAAACAAATAAAACTAGCAGCTATCTATCTGAGACCATTGGCCTCTCCCTAGCATCTTTCTTTTGGTCTTGTTCAACAATTGCTTCAAGAGCTTTTTGTATAACCTCTGCACTAGAAACCATACAAGGCATTACATCTGCATCATGTGTAGGGAGTCTAACCAGATGGTATTCAATCGTGTAACCCCTCCTGACATCTTGGTCCCACACAATTTGCATGATATATATGCCCGATTTGCCCCACCAACGGCCTCCCCATACTCCCAAAATGGGTCCAAGGATTTTGGCATATTTGACATTTGTAGTGAACTAATTCAAACCTAGGACACAAAAAAAAAAACAAAAAATTGGCATTAAACCCCCCAACACAAAAAATAATAAGTAACAACCACCTCCAACACAAAAAATAAAAATTAATAACCAGCTCATTTAAAAAAATTACTACATTATTTGCATTTTGCAATGTGAATGAAAAATGGCAATAAGAGGGTGCATAAGAAAGTTGAAAAAAAAAATGAAGCTTGCTGTCCAAATATGGAGAAAACCCTTGCATTGGCTCATGGGCATGAAAATCATAGCAAATGGAAAAAAAACAAAGAAACAAAATGTTGGTAGGCAAAGAGGCAAGCAAGCATAACCCTAAATCTATGAAAAAATCATTAACATAGGGGTTTTTAAGAACATACCTGTTAATGGAAGAAATGAAGTTTGTCTCACTGTTCTTCAATTTTTAATCCACAAAAAAATCTTAGTTGGTGGTGATAATCGTTGTTTGATCCTCAAACCCTCCTTGAAAACCACCACAAAACTCTTCCCCTTCCTTCTCCAACACTCAGAAACAGAAATGAAGAAAAAAATGATTTTCCCTTTTTCTAGCCGCGGCATAACACGCCCGACGATATTTTCTGTCGTCTCGCGATATTTTGCCGAGATATCGGCGATATCTCGGAAATATCGCGATATTTTCGGGAGCCAAAATATCGCGATATTTACTCGGCGATATTTCCAATATTCAGCGATATATCGCCGATATTATCATCACTGGTTTGACATTGGATCGGGGATGACCTCCTGGTGTAGACTGCAGTAGGAAATAGAAATCTGTAGCTTTGAGCTCAGCTGAAGCAGAATATATGGCCACTAGCACTGCATCGTGCGAAGCCATATGGCTTAGAAAATTGCTTGTGAACCTATTCAGAAGAAGGATGGAGGCGACCAGGATCATGTGTGATAATCAGAGTTGCATCAAGCTCTCTGAGAATCCAGTATTTCATGATCGGTCGAAGCACATTGATATTCGGTGTCACTTTGTCAGAGACTGTGTCCAACGAGGAGCAGTACAGTTGAACTACACTCCTACAGGAGAACAGGTGGCAGACATCCTCACCAAGGCCCTAGGAAGAACAAAGTTCGTTTATTTCAGGGAGAAGATGGGGATGGTAAAGAATCCATTTCAGTAGCAGAAATGGATAAGTATCAGAGAGTTGCAGTGCAGATGTAGTGTTGGGAAGAAGGACCAACAACAACACGGATGCAGAGGGAGATACAGTACAGATGTAGCAGTGGAGAGCCATGGGCAACAATACAGGAGGCAGTAGTGCAGTGGATGTAGGGTAGCAGGCCCAACATCAGCACAGGTACCGGTGCTGGAGGATCAGTGTGATGTTCAGTGGTGGAACATTACTAGAGCACATTCCTCGCTAAGAGGGAGTGTTGATTTGTGGTAGCATCGGATGTGCTCTAGCCATGAAAATTGGTGGAGAGGATAAAGCACATAATATCTCCAAGACCGAGATTGTTTTGAGAATTCCATCCGGATGAGGAGTTATTAAAATAATTAATATTTATAATGGGTTCCTAAGTCTAAACTTAGGAAAATAGAAATATTAATGGGCATTAATAAAGATAAGGATGAGAAGCTTCTAAGAGACAAGGATCAAGTCTGTTTTAATCTTAGCCGTTGATTAGAGACTTAATCTCGGCTGTTGATTCGTCAACAGGAAAAGTATAAGAGAAGACTTGAGGGTCATTTGGAGATACACCAGCAGATACTCAGTATCCCAAGGAAAATTGATTTTCAGAGAGGGTGAAATCGATTTCAGAGGGAGAGTTGCAGGGTGGAGGAAGAGGGGGTGATTAGCAGCAGTCAGGGAGCTCAGAAGAGGTGACGCAGGGACTCTGAGAGACAACGCAGAGGGAGACGCAGTTCACAGAGACTCAGTGGATGACGCAGAGAAGGACAGAGCAGCGCAGAGCCACGTAGAATGACGCAGGGCTGATGCAGTAGGGAAAGGAAGTCCTCCAGGGTGTCAGAAAGTCTCGGAGAAAAGTCTCAGGTGTTTTCTCCCAGTGTCTATGCAAATTTTTTTTGTAAAAGCGATTGTTGCTGAAGATTAATAAAACCCTCCTCTGCTGCACCGGTTTTCCCACATTGGGTTTTTTTCGGGGACAATTGTCCAAAAATAATTGTGTTGATGTGTTTGATTCTTGTGCATATATTTGTTTCTGTATAATGGTGTGATATCTGCAGTAGAATTTATTTTAATATTTACTGAAGGAATTTCATAAATAACTTATTGAGAAATAAGTAGGTAAAATAAATCAGTTGTTGCAGTAATATAATTTCTGTTTAGAATTTTTCACACTCTAGGCCTCATGAGGGTGATGTTATAAGCCTAGGGCATGATGTCATCATCCAAAAAGGTGTGCCATCTCTTCCAAAGGGATCTCAAGTCATCATCATTATCAAACTAGTCTAGGAACAAGGCAATGTTCATCAAGAAAGTGCATTGCCATCCTTGGTTCATGATGTGGTCTCTATGGCATATCCTCTTTTGAAGCAACAACATAGCCTTGTTGATTAATGTTTTAGTATTTGGAGGGAAAGGAGGAGGTCATCATCAATTTTGGATCCATCCCAAGGTCAATGTTCTTCTCAAAGTGGTCAATGTCTTGGCTATAGTGCCCTAAATTGTCACCAAGAGGGGTTGGATGTCCTCTTTGAAGAACTAGAGAAGTTTGAATCAATCCTATTACCCACCAAAGTGGGTAACCCCATAGGCAAAATTTTTCTCCTACCATCTCTTCCAGCTATCAACGAGCAACCCCTAATAGCCACTAGTAGTCGATGATGATGTAACATTCATTTCTCTGCCCTCTGGATTAGTCATATGTTTCCTTGCCCATTTGGCAAGAACACATGTTGGAAGGTGGGCTTCTGATCAAAAGGTACTTTATTCATTTTGCATTTGGGTGCTCATGCTTGTTTGTATTTTGGGCATTTGGCATGGATCATGGGGTAACCTGAAAGGAAGAGGGTTTTTCACCATCATCTTCTTCCCTCACCTTAAATGGTGGGGGTTAATCTTTCATCCTAGTCCAGTGGGACCTCCCCTAATGGCCCAATGGGTATAGGAAATGTTAATTTGTGTAGCAGTAGACAGGTGTTCTAGTCTCTATGGTGTCTAACAGGTTAAGGAACGAGAGTTCTCCAAAACCGAGAAAAAGTTTCGTGAAATAAGACTCAAAAACACCATAATTAAATTAAGTTTCCATAATTAAAATATTTCTTGAGTCTAACTTAGGAAAAGTGGTAAATTAAAGTGAATTATTTAAGGTAGATCGATTTTTCTCTAGAGGCTTCTATTGACGAAGTCAAATTGATCTTAGTCATCGGTCAAGAGCTAATCATGGTTGTTGAGACTCCAACGAGAGATTATAAGAGCAAGTCGAGGGGATTGGACAAGACACAATTACGAAGTCAAGCGGTTCAACTTACCTAGTTGCAGGTATTCAGTAAGGGCGCAGTTGAAGCTATGGAAAGCATCAGAGGAGGGTTTCAGTGGAGATTGAGAGTAGAGATTTGGAGAAGAGATTCCCAGTGATTTACCAGTGTTAGAGAGGCAGTAAAAAGGGATGCCAAATTATTTGCAGTGGAGGCCGAATTTTGCAGTGCGAGTTAGCTAGATTCCCAGTGCGAGTTGCCAGAAGGGGCATCGATTCAGTTGCTAATGCTCGGATATATTCCCGAGAGGTAGAGAAAATTGAGTCTAAAGGAAGAGGGAGATAGGATGACTTTCCTGGAGGTGTTTCCAGGGAAGAACAATTTTTTTAGAGGTAGCAGTGCATATATCCAGTTAGGCAGTGTGAATTTCCAGGGAAGTGCGAATTGCTCCGAGAGGGCCAGATCGATTGCAAAGGGAGACAAGGGTGTCTTCCTGAGTATTTTGCCAAGATAAAAGTGTTGGAGCTTGGCTATATTGGCAGGCAGTTGTACTCTCATATTTTTCTAAAGAAATAATAAGAAAACCCTCATAATATTTTGCTGCACTAGTTTTCCCTTCGGGATTTTTCTAGGGACAATTGTCCAAAAATAACAATGTCAATTTTTGTGTGTGTGCATCTACTTCACATTTCTAGTTTTTATATTTCCATAGTTTTTATTGTGAAGAAAGCATTAGTGAATTTATCGTTATTTGTTGTTAATAATTAACAGAATACAAATAAATTGCTAATAGTTAGAAGATAAATCTTCTCCAATTGTTGCATTCAATGAATTTTCACATGGTATTAGTGTTGCAAAGATCAGATCAAAGGCTCTAGGGGAAAGGAAGCGAGATTTGTGCAGATTTAGACGGAGATCTGAAGCACAAATTCTAGATTTGCGCAGGCCAACCAATCAGTGCGAATTGCAGGGAGGTAGAAATTCGATTTCCAGTCTAGATTGGAGGAAAGGTTTGATTTGCCTCAAGAGCAGTAGCAATAGGTAGTAGGATTGTCAGAAAGTGGTTCCGGTGAGTAGATCAGTTATTTCGCAAAGCAGATCTAGCGCAGCGATTTTGCAGCAAGGGTTTTGCAACAACAAATCAGCATAGGGCAAGAAGATAAGCACACGAGGGCTTCATTTCTCTGGTGTTCTTAGGGTTCGAGAAAGGCTAATTTATTTGCATAGAGAGGGTTGAAGCTAATAGATCGAATAGCCAATTACCAAGTTCATAGATCTAAAGCAGCAATTTCATTTCTAGTTGTCGGATCTATTTGTTGTAGGAAGTGTGAATATCTTAAGAGGACAGAGGGAGGCAACATATTCACTGGAAAGAATTTCCGGTAGCATTTCTCAGTTGCCAAGCCGAGTTGTAGGATCTGGTGCGAGTTCCAGAGGTAGAGGGTTTGAATCTGAGCAGAAGGTCGAGTTGGTTCCTACAGAGGAAACTTAGTGTTTCCAAATCAATTTTCTAGTTGAAGGAGTAAGATAAAATTTCTCTAGTTATTTGAGTTTCGCAGATTTTCATAGTTTTTCAGAGATGGCCAATTTTCTGGTGCACATAGCTGGGTAGCAAATCGATTTCCAGTTGTCGGAGACAGGTGCTGGAGGAAGAGTGAGTTGCAGGAGGAAGGAGTTGTAGGAACATTTTTCCTGTGGCAGTGCGAGTTCTAGTTGGGACATACACATTTCCAGTTGCCAGTGCGAGTTGTAGGCAGGAGTGCGAATTGCACTAAGGAGGAAAATGTTGCCCTTGCAGGAAAGGGAAAAGCAAAGCAGGGTTCTAGTTAGGGACATGACTCGAAAGGAGATATAGTGGCACTAGACTCAGGGGGAGGAGTAGTATGAGACTCCAGTGTGCTAGGTTGCGTCGGGTTCGTGGATCAGTAAGGTGATCTAGATCATAGCTTGATTAGTAGATTAGATCCAGTTGATGTGTATGAGATTTCTTAGTTGGACTATTTCCTTTGCTACAAGATCCCAGGCATTAAGTAGCAAAGAGATCGAGTTTCCAGTTGTATGTGCGAATTATAGTAAAATTCGTGTTAATGGGGTGGTAGTGTGAATTGGCTAGTTGCAGAATGTAGGCGTAGTTCCATCTAGAGAGAGACTCCGGGAAGGGGTTTCCAGCTAGAGCAGGTTTCTAGCATTATAGTCAGGAAGGGAGGTCGATATTTCCAACAAAAGAGGCCCAAGTAAGCAATGCAAATTGCTAGTGTATGTTTCTAGATTAGCCAGTGCATGTTGTAGAGACAACAATGCGATTTCCAGTCCAGGGGAGTTTTTTGGAGGAAGTGCAAATGGTCTCAGTGAGCAGCAATAGGCACTGTGAGTTCTGGAGAAGGCCTTCTGGAGGCAAGAACGAGTTCCCTAGTGGCAGTGTTATGCAGTCCAGTTAGCCAGTGCATGGTGTAAACAGGAGTGTGAGTAGCTGGGAGATTCCAGAGAGAGTTTCCGAAGGTAGAATGAGTTTCCCAATAGTAGTACAACATAGTCCAGTTAGCCTATGCATGTTGCAGGCAGGAGTGCGAGTAGCAAGGAGGAGGCAGAGTCGATTTGTTGGAGGATATTTCCCAGTTCTTATTTAGAGGGAGATCGAGACTCACTAGTGTAGTGGTAGAAGCAACATAGAGGCAGTGTAGGAGCATCAAAAGTGTGAGATCAGAGGAGTGCAGTGGTAGCACAGATTGGTTCAACTACAGAGTTAGTAGTAGAATTAGAGTAGCGTAGTGATAGCTTGGTGGACAATGGTTGTCAGAGGGTATTATTCGCAGAGATTTCTAGTTTCTCAGTGGAAAAGGGATGATGCGGTCTCTCCAGTAGTGTGAGTTGACTGAGGCATAAGGAGTTGTAGTGGCAAAAATATTATTTGCTAGATAGTGTGATTTGTAGAGGAAAAGCAGTTCCCAGCTTGGTAGTTTGATTTCCAGTGGTGCGAGCTTGCCAGAGATTGTCGGTACACAACTGCAAAGGTTGATTCAGGGTCTCAGAGGGAGGATGAATTGATTTGGAGGGGCCAAGTAGCTTCTAGGAAGTCAGATCAACCAACAGAAGTGAAGGAATAAAATTACCGAAGGTTTGCTAATTAATGACAACCAATTGTATCACAGATGTCAGACACCAACAACATGGAGCAGTTCGGCTATAACATGTTCCTACAAACTACCAGGTGGCTAATATACTCACGAAGGCCTTGGGGAGGGCAAAGTTCATGTATTTCAGAGAACATATGGGTATAGTAGAGAACACCTTCCTCACTAAGAGGGAGTGTTAGTTTGTGTAGTAGATGACACGTGTTCTAGTTTCTATGGTGTCTAAGAGGCTAAGGAACACAATATCTCCAAAACCCAGAAAAGGTTTCACGAGATAAGACTCAAAAACACCTTAACTAAATTAATTTGCCATAATTAAAATATTTCCTAAGTCTAACTTAGGAAAAGTGGTAAATTAAAGTGAATTAATTAAGGTAGATGGATTTTGCTCTAGAAGCTTCTATTGATGAAGTCAAATTGATCTTAGCCATCGGTTAAGAGCTAATCATGGCCATTGAGACTCCAATGAGAGATTATAAGAGCAAGTCGA
The DNA here is from genome assembly GCA_031772625.1 of Pinus tabuliformis. Lineage (NCBI taxonomy): Eukaryota > Viridiplantae > Streptophyta > Pinopsida > Pinales > Pinaceae > Pinus > Pinus tabuliformis. Next base: position 854,748,518 of record CM062817.1, on the reverse strand, counting down.
AAGGATTGGAGAAGACACAGCTATAAAGTCAAGTAGTTTGACTTACCTAGTTGCAGGTATTTAGCAAGGGCATAGTTGAAGCTAGGGAAAGCATTGAAGGAGGGTTTCAGCAGAGATTGAGAGTAGAGATCTAGAGAAGACATTCCCAGTGATTTTCTAGTGTCAGAGAGGTAAGAAAAGGGAGGCCGAATTATTTGTAGTGGAGGTCAAATTTTGCAGTGCGAGTTAGCCAGATTCCAAGTGCAAGTTGCTGGAAGGGGCATCGATTCAGTTGCTAGTGCCCGGATTTATTCCTGGGAGGCAAAGTGAGGTAGAGGGAGGCAGGACGACTTGCCTGGAGATGTTTCTAGGGAAGAAGGAATTTTCTAGAGGCAATAGTGTGTATACGTAGTTAGTGAGTGCGAATTGCCAGGGAAGTGCGAGTTGCTCAGAGAGGGCCAGATCGATTGTAGGGAGACAAAGATGTCTACCAAAGTATTTTGCGAGGATAAAATTGTTGGAGCTTGGCTATATTGGCAAGTAGTTGTACTCTCATATTTCGCTGAAGAAATAATAATGAAATCCTCATCTTTTCAACTACTTTTCCCTTTGGGGGTTTTCCAGGGACAATTGTCCAAAAACAACGGTGTCAATTTTTGTGTGTGTGCATCTATTTCTCAGTTCCAGTTTTTATATTTTTGCAACATTTTTATTGTGAAGAATGCATCAATGAATTTATCGTTATTTGTCATTAATAGTTAACAAAAGACAAATAAACTGCTAATAGTTAGAAAATAAATCTCCAGTTGTATTCAAGGAATTTTCACAGGAAGGGAACTACTTGGGAAATCCCGACTAAGATAGAGTAGTCTCATCTCTCCCTATTCCATATCATTTTCCATCTCACATTATGAGGTCCATATTCCACCTCCCTTCACCCGATTCAACTGACCATTGGTTCTATGGGATTTGGCACCATACATCCTCATACTTGGGTAGGGCCCTAGACTTGGCCTTGGGAGGTTGATGCAGCGAAAAGAAAAGGAAAAAGCATATAATGGCGACAAGTAAAGGTAAAAAAAACAAAAGCAAATAAAAATGCAAAAGATGGTCGGGACATACACAATAGCACGTGGGCAAAAACCTAGCATGAGCTCTACCTTACTCATTATGGCCATCACCCGATTCTTGAGCACACATTGCTCTTAATTATGAGAGGGAACCCTTGCATGTCCCAACCCCTAGTGGGCAATGAGCAGCCCCACCCTTAAGGGAGTAATCATTGCTATACATCATACAAAGCAAGCTCCAACCCTTGAGCTACGAGCAGTAATACAAAGAAAAATAAAAAAAAAAGTAAAAGGCACACAAAGGGTTCCCTCCTCACATCTAAACACTTTGGCCGAGTTGGAAACTCATGCATCCACGATTGCTCCCTCCTCACATCTAAACACTCAATATGAGGAGCCCGTCATAGTGGGTCTCTTTGACCATGGCACTTGGCCATGAAGTCTTCTCCGCTCCCATCATTATTCACATGACACCTATCAATTGAAGGGTGGATCAAGGACATGTCATTTCTTATTAGGAGTTGGAAAAACCTAATAGAGTGGTCTATTAGCCACTCCTACCTAAGGAGGTAACACTATAATGAGTTCAAAGCCTTAATTTTGGAAGGGAAGTCGTGTTTGAGGTGTCAAATTTCCCATTACTTGCAACCTTGGTTCACTTAGATGCAAAAATGATCAAATGTGCCCGATGATGTAGATGCTAGCATTGGATATTGTGTGTAATTATTAGATGGTTCCACATCCATGGCTTGGGAAACTTAATTGGGGCTCAATTTCTTCAGAGGAGCATAGTGACACCCTTAGGTGACGCATTGAGAGCCATGGGTTTCCTAGCTGTAGTGGAACATCACACAGCCATGGGCACCTCCAACATCCACAATGTTCCAACACTTTGCCCTGCATTGATGACTTTTATGGTATGATGCACCTATACTAGGCATGCCCCTAGCTGGCTTAACACTTCATGAGGGATTGGAAGCTAAATCTAGGGCCTAGAGGAGGATGGTCTCACAACTTGACACATGGGAGGGTGTAATGACCCAAAAAGAAAAATTTAGAAATTTCTCGAAATTTAAATTAACAATATACTGGAGATAAAAATTTCCATTCACTTAATATAAGATTGCCATGTAAAATATAACAAATAGTGTTCAACAACTCAACAATATGACATGCAGAAAATAATCTCAACTTTATTATATAAATAAACTGGGTTTTACATGCTGATACAACTAAAGTAGCTGAGATGGATAAGCTGGCCTCAAGAATCTACTCTACTGCTGCACTGACCATCCAAAATTCAACTGAATTGCAACTGCTAAGCTCTCCTGTGAATTCTGGATGAATCCGCCAAGGGAAGAGATGGGTTCTCACCCATTCTCACTGAATCACTAGAGGGTTTCATCCTGGGGCTACTGAAGTAGAGAACTCAGTTCTCCAATTCTCAATCAAGACGAATTCTCCCAATCCAGATCTCCAAATGACCTCCCCCTCCTCTTTTATAGATATGATGGATAGATCTCCAAGCCTCTAGAAGCATCTTATTTCATTATTATATTATTATTTTAGAAGCTCCTCCATTGACTTTATATTAAGTGACTTTTGAATTTTATTTTATTTCACTTAAGTCACTTTTGGGCCTTTTCCTCAAATTAATTAATTTTCCTTAATTAAATGACTAATTAAAGTCATTTTTCTAATTAAGGAAAATGGTAAATCACTCACCATACTCTCTTCGGCCACTGGAAGTCACTTCTCAGCATCCCATCTTGTAGATATTCTCATTACGGTTCCAACGAGCTATTACACTATGGTGTTCCATCAAATAATATTCTCAAAATGCCACCTTGAGCATAATTAATTAAGTTAGGCCCCATAATAATGTTATTTCTTGAAGGTTGTCGGAATGCAATGAAACGAAAGACAAGCTGTGCGGATGAGGAAATATGCCGAGTGTCATCAGATCCCATAAAACTCCTCAAAACTCCCTCGGAACCCTCAATGATGTAATCCTTCTCCTATGGCCTGCGCATCACATACCCTGGAAACCCATCCTAGCCGTACTATAGAGGAAAATAAAAATGGGGACATGACAAATTCTCTCGCCCCAAGATTGCTTACCCTCAAGAAATTTGCACCTATTCACTGTAGAGGCATTTTCCAACTGATACCAGGATCCCATATGAACCACTGGTCCACATCATGCCTCCAAGCAATCCAAACATAACTGGATCCCTCAATACCTAGATCCCAAGCCCATCTCTGACTCAACCTGCTACCAATAGATCCACCTGGATCCCAATGCCACCATGGCCAATCATCGCCCATGTCCCATGGCTCCGACTGTGCTTTGTCTTTGACCATAAATGCTACTCCACCAGTAGAAAACCAACTCATCACCTCTCTCCAATCCAACCTGTGGCATAGGCCAAGATTAACCCCAATCCGCTTATGCTAGACTAGTGCTGCTAGAACACTGATTAACTGTCGGCCCACATCCCATTGTCCACTAAAACATGCAGTGACCCTCGCATCTAAAGGCTCATGATGTAATGTGCTCCTAACTAAGAATGAGATTCCATCAATACGATACCAAGTAATGATCTCTCGCTAATCCAATGCAATGTCACCTATATATGGAACAAGTCTACTAGGCTGATGTTGGTCCATGCTCAACTCATGCTGCTCTTCTCGGTCAATCAACAAGATTTGTCTAAGAAATCCTGCCCGTCTCTCTATAATGGGCAATGTTACCCACCACCTGTGGGTAGTATCCATAGGAGAAAATTTTCTCCTAGATGGTCCTTAGTCGGCAGCCAGCAACCCCTTGCAGCCACCAGATAGGTCGATGTACCACTATCTTCGCCACCTGATTCAGCGTTGTGGTCTCTCGCCCATTTGTTATGTTCGTATGTTTGAAGGTGGGCTTCTTGACCATGAAGGTATGGCTTTTCATTGGTGTAGATGAGTAACTTTGTTTACTTATCATGGACACTTTTGGGCATGGATTGGTGGGGGGATTCGGCAGAAAGAGTGAGCTAGGTCTGTACTCTTGTCTCCTCTGCTCGATTGGGTGGTTAGCCTTGTTCCTAGTTCCATGGGATCTCCTTTACTGGCTATTAGCTTTGAGGCTGACACTACATTGGAAATCCTGATTATGGTTGCGTGGTCCCGCTTCCCGATACCATATACATCACTCCCCTTCACTCATTTTAACCCATTTATCACTTTTCCCTAACCAGGTCCACATTTGTTCACTGAGTCCACAAGGGGTTAGCCTCCCCCTCCCCTTGTCCACACCTTGGGTTGGGCTTGGAGCGATGCCTGGAGGTTGATGCAGCGAAAAAGAAAATAAAAGCATATTTTGGCCACTTTCAACAATAAATGTACCAAAAAATGCAAAAGATGGTCAAGACATACAAATTTAGCACGTGGGCAATAACCAATCATGAGCTTTACCCCTTATCTATGGCCATCACCCTAGTTCATATGGGCCCTAGATGATCCCCCTCCACATTAAGGAACCCATGATTGTCCCAACCCCTGGTGGGCAATGAACTACCCCACCTTAAAGGGGGTATCTACTGTTGTATCCTACACATCATGCTCTCATCCCCTAGAGCCCCGAGCAGTTATGAAGAAAATTCAATCAAAGGCCAAAGGCATATGAATAATGGTGGAAAAACAAAGTCCAGGGTATCTCATGTACCACGATTGCTCCCTCCTACACTCATATACCCAAGTGTGGGCTTCCCCTATTATAGCTACCCTTGTACCATGGCATGTGGCTTGGAGCCTTCCCCTGATCCCCACTCCATTCCATCATTATATCACATGCCACCTACCACTTGATGGATGTACCATGGACATGTCACCCCCTTTAAAGGTTGAAACCACCTAATAGGGTCCTTGGTTAACCCCCTTATTGAGCTTGGAGACACCTGTACATGCCAAAGCCCACTATGGAAGGGCATGCCACCATGAAGTGTCCATTTGATTCCATGATTTGTAAGCTCTTTTACTTGATTACTCTAATGATTTGTTGTATTGGAGGGCAAGGGGACGCATTGGATCTTATGCAAGATTGCAGGTGGGTCTCCATTTGGGGTTTGGTCTCCCTATATGGGGTCCAAGCCCTCCAGAGGGTCACATTGGCACTTGTAGGGTGAGCGTTGAGAGCCATGGGCCTCCACCATAGCAGAGAGCACTTCATGGATCCCCAACACCATTCATTGACTGCTCATGTTCCACCTTTTGGATGAGAATGATGCATCTAGATCACCATGCCCAATCGACTTCATATTTGTACCATACACTTGGAAGATGTTCTAGGGCCCAGACAATGATATGTCTTGCCATGGGAGGAAAAGGGAGGGCTTATGTCACCATTCTATCCCTTACAGATGGTTTACAGGCATTGCTGATCTACTTGAAGATCCATGAGGATGTCATTATGCTCCCACACCCACTCCGAGACACCACATGTGACTTGCACTGATATCAAGGGGCCAACCCCTTGATCGTTGTGTTTGGAGCCCATTCTCTCAAGTTGGCACATTTTGGACTCCACTAGGCCTTCTCGATAGCCCAACAACTCGTCATGTTTACTATTTTTCCCTCTTGAGAGGCTTATTTTTATACTATGGAGCTATCTTGGTAGGCTTTGTTACCCACCATTTTGTGGGTGATACCCCTAGGAGATTTTTTTTCTTCAAGATGGTCCTCATCCTGCAGCCAATAGCCCCTTGCTGCCACCAGCTAGCTCATTGTGCCTAGAAATCTCCATGATGCCAATGTCTACCCCTCCACTACCAATTTCGGCCCTGAGCAACAACAAGATAAGTTTGCCTCGCCATGTAGTGGAGGTCTCAGTGATCCCCCATGTGTCAAACCCATGGTGAACTAGATCACCCTCTGTCATGACCTTGCTCATCACAAAGTGGAGTGATCCACTCGCCAACCGGATCCCTGGATCCCCCAACCATACTGGGAGCTCATAACTCCCACTCCTCACGGAATGTCATTGCATAGTGCTACTACCTGCTAGAACCCATATGGCCCTCATCTCTGACCCTTGTATGTATCCCATAGGTGGACCCCAAGTATCAGGAATCTGTCCCATGCATGCCAACCTACCTTGCTCCTACTAGACCATGCAGTGAAATCCGCTATCCCAACTCCTAATGATACACCTGGACACTGCTCGGAGTCTGGGTACCCTCCTGTAGACGAAGTCTACCATCCACTATCCCTCAGGCTCCTGTAACACCTCAGACTGTCTCGCCAGAAGTGCATCATGCAGTTCCCTCGCAATCGACTCCCCAAGTGTGAGCCCAAGAGTGGAACCTATGCTACCTCGGCAATAAACCACACCATCCCTAAGCCTATATCCGTCAGCTCGTGCCTCCACCAAATGTCTCAACTGGAGAGTCTCCTCCCCGCCCATGACACGTGGTGTCTCATCCAACTGCCTAGGGTGGGCCTCCCATGTCCTGCCGCCTGAACGAAGAGCATCAAGGGGCAACAACCGAACGCTCTGTGACTGTAAGCAACACTAGAGAGTGATGGGTGGGTAGGTCCCCAAGGGTATGATCAAGAGTCTGCAGGGGTACCGAAGAGTAATCCTATGGATGTCCCTCTCTCTGCCTCAGATTTGTTGATAACCCAGTCGAAGACCTGTCTCCGTTGAACATGGTGTCCCCAGGAGCTCAACCGCGTCCTTGTCGATCCAGGGTGAGTTGCACCTAACGATACACCTAATGTCCCTGTCCACAAGTCTCCTTGGAGGCAATGCTCCAAGGGCCCACTGTGCTGCACCATATGCCACTGCATAGCACCAAGTACCACCACACTCCTCGGCATGCCACAGCCTGTCCCTGTACACCATAGGATACCCCTGGCTACTGCTATACCATCTTGTACCGTCTCGTGTCCTGCCTGTGTCACTGCACCAGTCACTCCCCACGTGTACTCAATGCGATGTAAGACACTCCTACTCCACAACGCAATCCAACACACTACGACACACCACCATGCATCTCCATGCCCACCTATAGACCACTGCTCAACGCTAGATGCTCCCACACATCCTTGGATGTGATGGCCTAGAGTTGTGTCCCTACGTGTCGGCCCACACCCGATCGGTATCATCACCTCCACCGTCACATCACCATACCCTCCGATGAATGGATCTCCACTCCAAATCCTCCCTGAGGGACCCAAGAAGTGAATCTCCCTAGGTGTCAGTAGTGATGCCACCATTGTTGTAATCCTCTTGTGTTCTCTGTACCCCACCAAAATGTGAAGAATCCCCAACTCCATACAAGGCACCGTCTGGTGGCCTGCCAAAGCCACCTACGACAAACTCCTGCCAGAGTATGTTGATCATCCTGTGATCCCATGTACAATCGTCATACCAAGACAACCCAAGGAGTCTGCCCATAAACTGGTTGGCCACTGGTGCTGACCCAAACTCCCCTAGCGAATGTGTGTGCTCAACTGCTAGGTCAACTGTACCATCCAGGTCATAGTCAACCGACATACCTGGGAAATGATAGGTAGTCCCACCCAAATCCCAATGCTAGTCTGGGTTTCCGGTATCCCCAGTGCTTGGAAGCTCCTGCCATGCTACACCTGGGTCCACTACCATCTCCCTAGCTCACTCCACCAGGGACCAACTCATAACCTCTCGCCATCCAAACCCCAAGAGGGATCGAATGCACGAACTCTTACACATAGAACAACCCCAACATGCGGATGTTGCACCCTGTGCAACTCAGGTCGTCTCATCTCGCTATCCAGGTCAACACATGAAATCTGACTAGGTAGCTCTGTCTCTCTCTCTCCAATGGGCAAAGGTAACCTAATAGTGTTGCTAGCCCTGTCTATGTACGCCTGAAGAGGGTTGCTCCGACGCTCCAACATGCACTCTAGTTGTACCATTAGGGAGTCCAACCGTTCCCCAACGTGAGTTAGTTTGGTCGCTGACTCAGCACAAACCGCTCTCATGCCCTCCAACTCCTCGTTGTAATGTTCCAAACTAGAATAAACAATGATACGCAAAGTAAAAACAATTTACAACACAAAAATTCTAAACAATCAGCAAATGCTCATTAAAACTCCAGAAATAAGAATCGGCTGAGCCATTTTATTAATCAATGAAGCAAATACAATAGCATGGGCTTGCCTCAATGGCAAGCGTGACAGAACCTAGGTGATAATACAATGATCTCAAATGTTGTAAATGACTGTTCCTCTAATGCTCTACGCTATCCAGAAAACTACACTGTTGGCTGGAAAGTAACTGCAAGAAACTCCACCTTCAGTGCTCAGAAAATGCTACAAAATTAACCCCAAGCTCCTTGACCAAAACCCACAAAAACCCAGAAAGGGTTTGGTCTGAATCCAACCTCCCAAAATCGACCTCCAAGAGGCCCTATGCCCTCCAAGACTGCTCAAGAATACGACTTGCAAAGATACCAACAAAATCCTCCTCCAAGGCTCCGGAAAAGTAACAATCTCCTCTACAAGTGTTTCCCCCAACTCTCCAACTCTCCTGATCACCCTGAAAGGCCAAAAAAATCTCTGTTGCAGCTTCTCGTCCCCCTTCTGCTTCAGTGTGGACTGCCAATATGGCTGCAATCGAAGGTACACCAAGTCCCCTTTCTCGAAATGTCTCTCCACTCGATGTTTGCCAGCATACATCTTCTACTGAGTCTGAGTTGTCTACAAGTTATCCATAAGAGCCTTGAGGATATCTTGGCTCTCTAGGATCCAATTTTTGGCCTTTGGGGCTCCGCTATCTCCAAAAACAATGTCGGCAAAAGAAAAAGCATCATATCCATATATAGCACAGAAAGGAGTCATACCAATGGACATGTGATGTGTCATGTTGTAACAATACTCTCCCAAATGCAACCATCGAATCCAAGCCCTCTACTGCCCTGTCACATAGTTCTTGAGATAGCCCTCTAACCACTGGTTCACCCTCTCTGTCTGGCCGTCGGTCTATGGATGATAACTAGTGCTCGGGGTGAGCTCAGTGCCAACTAGCCTGAAAAGCTCCTGCCAAAATCCCCCCATGAATCGACTATCTCGGTCACTGACTATAGTCTTAGGGAGTCTGTGCAGGCGAAAGACCTCCCTAAAGAACAACTCTGCCACCTGTGAAGCTGAATATCATGTTAGAATGGCAAAGAAATGTGCAAACTTGGTCAACCGGCCAATTACCACCAAAATACAATCCTTCCCTTGTAACGAGGGAAGTCCAGTGATGAAGTCCATAGAGATACTCTCCCATTTCCCCTCAAGGATGGGAAGAGGCTGCAATAGTCCTGCTGGATGGGTCAACTCTCCTTTGTTCCTCTGACAAGCCTCGCACTCCTGCACATGCCTCAACATGTCCCCTTTGAGGCCCTTCCAGGTGAAGCGCTCTCTCACTGCCATATAAGTCTTCCTGAACCCCTGGTGTCCAGACAAGGGAGAATCATGAGCTGCACGAAGGACATGCTCCCTCAACTGGGACCCCAGAACCAAGAATATGTGCCCTTTGTAATATATAACCTCATCCATCACCCTGTAGCGCTCATCTGCATAGCTGCCCTCCAAGATCTTGCATGCCCGACGATCCTTGGAGAAATCTACTAATAGTTGTGCCTCCCAATCATGGCAAATGCTCAAAGTCCTGCGGGTCTCCTGGATAGTGCATCCGCCACCACGTTGTGCTTCCCCCACACATACTCAATATTGAAATCGTAGGCTTGCACGTTGCTGACCCACCTCTGCTGCCTATCATTGAGGCCCTGCTGCCCCATGAAGTGGCAAAGACTGTTGTGATCCGTCTTCACCCGAAATTGGTTCCCCACCAAGTACTGTCTAAACTTGGCCAATGCATGCATTATGGCCAACATCTCCTTGTCGTATATGGAATACGACATCTCATGTGGTAGGAGCTTCTGACTCTCGAAAGCAATGGGGTTCCCTCCTTGGGACAAGACTGCCCCTATCCCCACACCCGATGCATCGCACTCCAATGTGAAAGGCTGTGTAAAATACGGAAGTGCCAATATTGGGAAAAAACTCATCACCTCCTTGAGGCGATCAAATGTTGCATGAGCTCCATCTGTCCATGCAAAATCCCCCTTCTTAGTCAGATCAGTAAGGGGTGCTACCAACTGTGAGAAGCCCTTCACGAACTTCCGATAATAAGTACAGATGCCCAAAAATCCTCTTAGTGCTGTCACATCTCGAGGCTTTGGCCAATCCCGAATGGCCCGAATCTTCTCGTGCACCTTGACCCCATCTGCGCCTATGATGTGCCCCAAGTAGAGCATCTCTGTTAGCCCAAACTCGCACTTGGACATCTTGGCGTAGAATTGCTGCTCCTCCAAGATATGCGATACTGTCTCTAGGTGCTACAGGTGCTCCTCCCACATCTTGTTGTAGATAAAGATGTCATCAAAGAATACTAGTACAAACCTCCTCAGCTGGCCTCTAAACACATGGTTCATGCACGATTGGAAAGTAGTTGATGCATTGGTCGACCCAAAAGGCATAACCAGGAATTCAAAATGCCCATAATGACATCTGAAGGTCATCTTCGGGATGTCCTGCTCCCTCACCTGAATCTGATGATACCCAAACCGCAAATCTATCTTAGAGAAGTACTTGGCTCCTCTAAGTTCGTCCATCAACTCATCAATATGCGGAATGGGATACCTGTTCTTCAGTGTCTTCTTGTTGAGGGCCCTGTAGTCAATACACATGCAGAGAGTCCCATCCTTCTTCTTCACCAGCACAATCGAAGAAGCGAATGGACTAGAACTCGGTCTGATGTGGCCCAATGCTAGTAGCTCCCTGATGGCCCTCTCAATCTCATCCTTATAGGCTTGGGGATGCCTATAGGGTGTAGTAATGACTACCTGCACACCAGGCTCCAGCTCTATAGTGTGCTCGAACCCCCTATCAGGTGGTTGTCCCGCGGTATGTCTCCAAAGACTACCGGATATCTATCCAGTACTACTTGTATGTCTGGATGTGGTGGTTTGGCCTTTCCCCCCAGCCTCTGAAATCCTCAACTCTACTTCCCATGCTATGTTTCCATGCCACAAATCGGCCTCCATCCTATGGGCCGAAATTGTCTGTGGAGGGTTCGAATGCATGCCCCGAAGAACCACCTACTTGCCATCCGACCTAGTAAACTCCATCACTAGCTAATTCCAATCAGTAGGGAAAGGGAATACAACCATTGGACAACCAAGACCACATTGGTGTCTGGTACATTGTTGATTTTTGGTAGCATCGGATGCTCTAGCCATGAAAATTGGGGGAGAGGCTAAGGCACATGGGATCTCCAAGACCCATAAATCGTTTGGAGAAATTCCACCCGGATGGAGAGATATTAAAATAATTAATATTTTTAATGGGGTTCCTAAGTATAAACTTAGGAAAATTAAAATATTATTGTGTATTAATATAATATGGGTCAGAAAGTTCTAAATAACAAGGATCAATCCAGATCTAATCTTAGCAGTTGATTAGGGACTTCATCTTAGCCGTTGAATCGTCAACAGGAAAAGTATAAGAGGAGGCTTGAGGGTCAGTTGGAAACACACCAAGTTGATCAATCAGTTCGATTTTCTGGGGTAGGGTTTGCTGAGAAATCGAGTTAGTGATCTGTTGCAGTGAGCAGCAGTTCGGCATGAGGCCGAGAATACATATCAGAGAGGCAGAGGAAGTGCTAGAGAGACAGCACAGAGCCTAGGAAGGCTGACGCAGAGGCAGCAAGGGTTGACGCAGAGGCTGAGCATGCCAGTGCAGAGGACACAGAGGGCCAAGAGGCTGATGCAGGCAGCGCAGAGGGCTGCAGAGCTGACGTTGGGCTAAAGAGGCTGCGCTGAGGTGATTTAATGGGCCAGACTAAGAGTTGATCAGCTGACACAGAGTCGTAGGAGGGTGACGCAATCCCTGGAGGGTGACGAAGTTCCAGAAGATAGCTCGGAGCAACTTTCACTGTCCAGCTGAGGAACGATTGAAGTTACTGTGGGGCCAATCATTCGGTTGTTGATTAGTCGAAATATTTGTCTCTGGAGAAAGGTACTTTTGTCGAGGATAATCTCTGAAGGGTGAGCCATTTCTAGCACCCTAGTTGTATTCAGAAATTTGCATAGTAATAAAACCCTCTATCTGTTGCACCGGTTTTCCTGCATTGGGTTTTTTTGGGGACGATTGTCCAAAAATAATGGTGTCCCTTGTGTTGTCTCAGTTTATTTCAGTTGTTGATCTGTATATTTGTGAAGGCTGCAATTGTGTTTATTTCGATATTTATGCATATAAATAACTTGTTAATGTAAAGAACAAGTAGGAGATAATAAACTAGATATTGTAGTAGGGGTTTCTGATGTGTTAGATTCATGAATTTTCACATGGTATCAGAGCGATTGCAGATCACAGGAGGACTGAAGACGTCAGCAGGAGAAATCTGAAAAATTTGCAGCAGAAGCAGTTGTCTCGAGAGACAGCGTTGTTCCAAAGCTAAAGAGGTAAGAGAAGAGGTGACACAGTGCCTAGAGGGTGATGCAGAGCTTGCGTCAGCATTTCGAGACAAAGGAAGGGACAACACAGAGGCAAATAGAGGCAGAAGAGGCTCACGCATAGCCACGTCATCCTTCTCAGCCAGGTAGGATTGACGCAGTTGGCCGGGGAAGCAGATTCAGCCTTTGTTGTGATTGCGCAGAGCCTGAAGTGCTCAAATTCTTCGGTTGCCGGGGTTAAGGGAACTGTGCAAATTGTGATTTGAGGCGCTGGTGGGACGCTGTTTCTGTTTGTGCAGAACAATGTCTAAGGAGACGGAACCAAGGTACAGGGAATCACTACCTCGACGGATTTCTAGCCAAGGAATCCAGATCCGAGTTGCAATTGTAAGGAGGATTGGAGAGGAGCAGTTCGACAGTTGGCCAGAGGATTTCCAAGAGGGAAATCAGGACTCGGAGTCCCGAAGAGGAGCAGAGATGGCAGTGAACGGACTAAGGGATCAGGATAGATTGGAGGGGGCTTCTAATTTTGTCATCTGGAAGACCAAGATCCTGATAGTCCTCGATAGACATCGCATCAAGGACTATGCCTTGAAAGTAGTAGCTATCCCCATTGATCCAGCTAAGAATGAGAAGTATGAGGAGGCTCAGGCGAGGCCGAAGTGCATGATTCTAGACGGGGTCAAAGATCATGTCATAGCTCATATTGCTGAGAAGAACACATCAAAGGAGATGTGGGACACCCTGACCACCTTATACCAGGGATCTTCCATGCAGCGGAAGATGCTATTGGAGAATCAACTAAGGTCATATCAAATGCAGAAGGGAGAGGAGATAGATCCCTTCCTCCTCAGGTTGCAAGAAATTCGGGACCAGCTTACTTCCATGGGGTCTACACCGGATCCAGAGTTTATGGTCAGGACTACTCTGAATGCAGTCTCCGAGGACTAGGAGACATTTGTCCAAAGCATCTTGGGCAGAGCGACTCTCCCCAGTTGGGAGGAGATGTGGGCAGCTCTTCAACAGGAAGAGATCAGGAGGATGACCAAGGTGGGGAGTAGTGGTAAGGGAGTTCGAGTCAAGAAAGAGGAGGAGGAGGATGCAGCTCTAGCATCTGTGGGACAACAAGGGAAAAGGAAGAAAAATGACATCTCCAAGGTAAAGTGCTTCAACTGTGGGGAGTTGGGACATTATGAATCTCAGTGCCCCAGGAAGAAAGGCAAGGGAGAAGCTTCCGATTCAAAGGCAGCTCCAGCTAAGGTGGAGAAAGATGTTGAGACCGATGACAATTGTGCCATGAGTGCCCATGCGCCTCTAGAGAAGAGCTGGGGAGAAATCGAGTTGTAGTAAGGAAGACTACATACTAGGGGTAGGATCCTTGAGGTGCCCAAACTCTTGGATCACATCTAGCTACAGGAGCCCTTAACAACAGTAGCATGATGACAGATGTCGGGTGGAGCAAAGTGTGGTGGAGCGGCAAGGCAGGGTTGGAGTGCAGAAGTCTGTAGCAGCATAACAAAGGTTGCAGTAGTGCGAGAGGAACAGAGGTGTTTGCAGCATTGCAGTGGCAACAGAGGGAGCATGGGATAACAACTGAGGTAGCTTCAACATCACGAGGCTTCCAGACTGACCAGGATGTCAGTATTTGGGAGTAGACAATTACTTACTTCTCGATAACTGAGTTGTAGTGCAGCAGTTAGCAGTGGCAGTGCTAGGGGCAGCATCGGAAACATATTGGGAGGGAGTTGTAGTACAGATGTAGTAGTGGCAGTGGCAGTGTCATGGGCAGCAGTGCAGAGGATGTGAGGCAGTAGGCCAAGCATCAACACAGTTACCGATGCGGAGGATCAATGTGATGTTTCTATGGTGAAGCATTACTAGAGCACATTCCTTGCTAAGAGGGAGTGTTGATTTTTGGTAGCATCGGGTGTGCTCTAGCCATGAAAATTGGTCGAGCGGCTAAGGCACATGGGATCTCCACGACCCAGAAATTGTTTGGGGAAATTCCACCCAGATGGAGAGATATTAAAATAATTAATATTTTTAATGGGGTTCCTAAGTATAAACTTAGGAAAATTAAAATATTAATGTGTATTAATATAATATGGGTGAGAAAGTTCTAAATAACAAGGATCAAGCCAGATCTAATCTTAGTCGTTGATTAGGGACTTAATCTCGGCCGTTGAATCATCAATAGGAAAAGTATAAGAGGAGGCTTGAGGGTTAGTTGGAGACACACCAAGTTGATCAATCAATTCGATTTTCTGGGGCAGGGTTTGCTGAGAAATCGAGTTAGTGATCTGTTGCAGCGAGGGGCAGTTCGACAGGAGGCCGAGAATACATATCAGAGAGGCAGAGAAAGTGCCAGAGAGATAGCGCAGACCCTAGGAAGGCTAATGCAAAGGTTGAGGAGGCCAGCACAGAGGACGTAGAGGGCCGAGAGGCTGATGCAGCTAGGCCAAAGGGTTGCAGAGCTAACGCTGGGCTAAAGAGGCTGCGCTGAGGTGATTTCGTGGGCCAGACTAAGAGTTGATCAGCTGACGCAGAGCCGTAGGAGGGTGACGCAGTCCCTGGAGGGTGACGCAGTTCCAGAAGATAGCTTGGAGTAGCTTTCGCTGTCCAGCTGAGGAATAGTCGAAGTTATTGTGGGGCCAATCATCCGGTTGCTGATTAGTCGGAATATCTGTCTTCGAAGAAAGGTACTTCTGTCGAGGATAATCTCTGAAGGGTGAGCCATTTCTGGCACCCTAGTTGTATTCAGAAATCTGCATAATAATAAAACCCTCTATCTGCTGCACTGGTTTTCCCGCATTGGGTTTTTCCAGGGACAATTGTCCAAAAATAATGGTGTCCCTTGTGTTGTCTCAGTGTATTTCAGTCGTTGATTTCTATATTTGTTAAGGCTGCAATTGTGTTTATTTCGATATTTATGTATATAAATAACTTGTTAATGTAACGAACAAGTAGGAGATAATAAACTAGATATTGTAGTAGGGGATTTTGATGTGTTAGATTCAGGAATTTTCGCATACATCCACCACGAAATAGTGGCTTGTCATCGAATAGTTCCCCATGGTCACTGTCAGAGCGAGACCATATCAGGTGCACTGCATAGTCCTATCTCCTGGTATTAGGACTAAAAACCCCTCAAACTTTGTAGTGGTGATGCCCCTCCTCTGGATCAACTGAGCATCAATAAAATTGTGGGTGGCTCCAAGGTCTACTAAAACTGAGACACGCTGCTCTTGCACCATATCTTTGATCCTCATGGTAAAAAATTTGGGAATCCTACACAAAAAAGCTAGGAATGCCCTAGCTGGTGCAAAAGATGCTCCCCCATGTGGTGGTGGTGGTGGTGGTCCCCTCTTTGCTGGATCCTCATTGTCTCCCCCACCAAGCTCCAACTCCACCTCATCCTCTTGATCACTATCTGAGAAGACCTCGATGTAATGAGCCTTGCCCGCTGTGCACCGATGGCTTGGTGCCCACGGCTCTTGACATGTAAAACATAACTTCCTCCTCTTGAGGTCCCTCCTAGTCTCATCATCCAACTATCCCTGCCCTTGGGCTTCTCTGTGTTGCGGGCGCTCTAGTGTCACCTCCCTTCTAAGGGTAGGGAGTGCGTGGAGGAAAGACTGCCTCCAGAAGAGTAGATGGTCTACGTGACTTCACCAGTCCCTGTAGTGGCTCTGTCAATCCCTCCACAAATGTGTATACTCTCCTAGCATCTGACAGATCTAGCACCATGACTGAGACCCTCAGGAACTCTGAAATATAATGCTCCGGATGTCCTGTCTGCCTGAGCTGGGTCAACTCCCGGAAGTGGGCCTCTGGATCCCTCCAATCAAAATGCTCCACAACTCTCCGTGTGAAGTCTGTTACCCACCACCTTGTGGGTGATATCCCTAGTAGAAATTTTTCTCCATGATGAGCCTCAGCCGGCAACCAACAGCCCCTTGATGCCTCCTACTAGCTCATTGTGCCTTTTCTCTGCCACCTGAGCTAGCCATGTGGTTCCTCACCCACCTGTATTGATCGTATGTTTGAAGGTGGGCCTCCCTAGTCTAAAGCTATGTCTTGTCATTTGATAATTGAGTATTGAGTTTACTTAACATGGATACCTCTGGGTATGGATTGATGGGGCGATTTGGCGGAAAGAGTGGGCTTAGTTTGTACTCTTGTATCCTTGATCTCTTTTGGTTGTTACCCTTGGATCTTAGTCCTGTGGGATCTCCTTTATTGGCCATTTCAGTCTAGGGTGGTACTACTAGGGAAACCCCGACTTTGGGTGCGTTTTACCGCTCCTTTACCTGCACATACTACTCCCTTTCCATTCACTATACCCCCATTCATCATTTCTCCCACTTGGGTCCACATTCCCATTCTGGGTCCACATAGGGCTAGCCTCCCTATCCCCTTTGCCCCCACCTTGGGTTAGGCCTAAAATGATGCCTTGGAGGTTGAAGCAACTAAAAAAAGAAGAGAGCATAATTGGCCACATTTAACAGAAAATTGTACTACAAAATGCAAAAGATGGTCGGGACAAAAATAATTAACACGTGGGCTCTACCATATCCATGGCCATCACCCTAGTTCCATAGGCCCTAGATGAGTCTCCTCTATCATTCAGGAACCCATGATTGTCCCAATCCCTGGAGGGCAATGAATTGCCCTACCTCAAAAGGGGTAATCATTGTTATATTATACACATCATGCTCTTGTCCTTTGAGCCTCGAGCAGTTAATTAAAGAAAATTCATAAAAAGCAAAAGGCATATGAAATAGGTTGGAAAAATCAAGGTCGGGGCACCTCATGTACCACGACTGCTCCCTCCTATACATTATATACCCAGGTGTGGGCTTCCCCTTATCTAGCTACCCCTATGCCCCATTATGTGGCCCAGGGATGTCCCTCTCATTCCCTATTCCATCTCACCTATTTGTCACTATCCACCTCCATTATAAGGGTGTACTTTGGTGTTGAAATTTCTAAGTATTACCTGTTAGAAATTTTATCTATATTCTCTGGTTTATTTCGCCTACTTGTTTAATTATTAACAAGTTATTTAACCATATAAACACTTAAATAAACACAATACAGTCTCAACCATCCACAGATTAACAACTGAAAGAAATAGACAAACACACAAGGGACGCCATTATTTTTGGACAATCGTCCCCAGAAAAACCCAACTTAGGAAAACCGATGCAGCAATTCTGAGGGTTTTATTATTAAGCAAGTTTTCTTGAGTACATTGGGTGCCAAATTGGCTCACTCGACTGAGATAAAAAATCAGTAGTAATACCTCTCTTGGGAAGCAGATATTCTAAAAGTCTACCCCACAAAACTCTCTCCAACACAATCTGAAGCACCGCGTCAGCCCTCCTGGTCTCCGCATCAGCCTGAAACCCTCTGTGTCAACCCTCTGAGGCTCTGCGCAGCTTCTCTGGCCCTCTGCGTCACTTATACAGCCTTTGCATGGATTATGCAGACCCTTCTGGCCTCTGTGCAGTCACAGTTGGCCTCTGCGTGGCTCCCTCTGGCTCTGCATCTGCCTCTTTGATTCTGTGTTGGTCTTCCGGCACTATCTCTTTCTCTATGCCTTGTACTCACTTCCCCTCGTTGTAACTCTAATCATTGGTTCGATTTCTCTTAGCAAACCCCGCTCTAGAAAATCAAACTGATTGATCACTCTAGTGTATCTCCAACTGACCCTCAAGCCTCCTCTTATACTTTTTCTGTTGAGTCTTCAACGGCCTAGATTACATATCTAATCAACAACTAAGATTAGATTTGTCTTGATCCATGTCCTTTAGAACCTTATAACCCAGTTTTATATTAATACTCGTTAATATTTTTATTTTTCCTAAGTCTAGACTTAGGAACCCATTAAAAATATTAATTATTTTAATATCTCCTTCACAAGGCAGAATTTCCCCAAACCATTTCTGGGTCTTGGAGATCTCATGTGCTTTAGCCTCTCTACCAATTTTCATGGCTAGAGCACATTCGATGCTACCCCAAATCAACACTCCCTCTTAGCGAGGAATGTGCTCTAGTAATACTCCACAACTGAGCATCACCCTAATCATTCGGCACCGGTACCTGTGCTGATGTTTGGCCTTCCTGCCCAACATCCTCTACACTGCTGCATCCTGTACTGCTTCCCATGGCTCTACCACTGCCACTGCTACATTTATACGGCAGCTCTTCTACATCTGTGCTGCTACTGGTCCTTCCTCCCAACATTGCATCTACACTGTAGGCCTCTCTCTTCATGCTGCATCGTCCTGCCCATAGCACTACCACTAGTACTGTTGCACTGCAACTCAGTTACTAAGACGATGGTAATTGATCTACCCAACTACTAACATCCTTGTCAGGATAGAAACCCTCCTTATGCTGAAGCTCTCTTTGCCGCTATACTATGCGCTGCTGCAACAACTCTGTGCCTCTCGCACTGCTGCAAACCCCTCTGTGCCTTCCTGCACTGCTGCAACCTCCTTTGTGCCTCTCGCACTGCTGCAACCCTCTCTGCGCTGCCAGGGACTACTGCACTCTAGCACTCTCTGCCGCTCCATCCGCATCCGCTTCTACCGACATCCGCCATCTTGCTACTGTCACTTCGGGGCTCCTGTAGCCAGGTATGATCCAAGAGTTTGGGTACCTCAAGGATCCTACCCCTCATCGCCTGTAGTCCTCCTGACTACAGCTCGATGTCTCCCCACCTCTTCTCTAGAGGTACATGAGCACTCATGGCACAATCATCATCATCCTCTACCTCCTCTGCCTTCGCTGGCGCTGCCTTGGAGTCAGACGCCTCTCCCTTATTCTTCTTCTTCAGACACTGGGTTGCATAATGGCCTAGTTCCCCACAATTGAATCACTTAATCTTGGAGAGGTCCTTTTTCTTCTTCTTCCCCTTCTCCCTCGCAGATTCCAGAGCTGCATCCTCTTCCTCCTCTTTCTTGACCTAGGCTCCTTTGCTGCTACTTTCCGTCTTGATCAGCCGTCTAATCTCTTCTTGGCGAAGTGTTGAAAAGTGTGCAACAAGAAATGCTTGTTGAGAATGCAACAAGATGATGGAGCTTAGTGGAAAGGAGTCGCCTTCACTAAGTGGGCCCGCAGGCAAATTATGGCGCAAGTTCTATTTTTGGATCCCAGCAGGGATGATCACAGCAGGAGTGACCACAGCAGGGATGATCACAGCAGGAGTGACCACAGCAGGAGTGATCACAGCAGGAGTGATCAAAGTCTATTTTTAGACTGGCTGTCAAAAATAGAAAAGTCAAATATTATTGTCTCATAATAATATTTGGACTATAAACTTGATCTTATTCTCTTGGAGCACTTCAGTTTGAGCTACAGATGTGGCACATGCAGTTGTCAGAAGGAAGTACGCTTTCTTTGTGGGTCAGTTGAGTTGTTGCATGCATGACTTCAGTTAGAACTCAATCAGTTGAGTTTGGTGGAGTTGATTGTAGAGTTAATGAAGTTGTGTTCAGTTTGACTTGGTTAAACTAGTTGTAATTAGTCTAACTGCAAATAGACTAATGATGAGTTGTTAAACTAATTATTAACTCATAATGCAACTATAGAATACATCAGTTAACTCAGTTGCATGTCAGTGCATGTTCAGTTCAACATGGACAGGTGTTAGAGGATCAGATTGCTATCAGTTGTGACTATAGTTGTGCATGATGATTTGCACAATCAAAGGGATTGAGTATGCCAATGAATTGGCCAATACCAAGTATTATAGCCTCTACTCACGTCTTTCACAGTGTGAGTGATTCTTTGGAGGTTAAATACGAGTTTGGTAAACCATTCTCATTCATTCTTGAGCAGGTATTGAGCTGTGGAGGCAGGCAAGCAGCGGGGGAGATTTGGAGATCAGATTTGAGCTGTATTGTGTGTAGCATGAGGAGATAGTACTGAGTACTTGGGATGAGTATTGTACTATGTACTGTTACATGATTCAATCAATATAATATACAGATAGTTGGGGTTTTTAGCGAGATGCTTTCCCCGGGAAAATACTGTGTTGATATGTGTGATTGATGCTTCTATGTGCGCCTGTGAATGTTTATGCTTCTGTAAATTGATGATCAACGTAGAGGAGGTTATGTGTTATGCATGTATTCCGCAAGTAATGTATAACCAGGATAATCTCTGTGAATATGTGTCATATTATTCAAAATTTCTACATGGTATCGGAGCTGCTTGATTTGTAGAAGAGATTTTTAGAGGATATCAAGCGAGGTTGATCATCGGATCTATTATTCAGAAAGTGTTTACATTTTATTTCTTCAGGCAGAGTCTGTAATCAGGCCAGGTAGCCTCTAGATTCATCCTTCTTTTGGAAGGTGAGATATCCGGTGAATGCCCAGACAGTCAATCTCTGTACAAGAAATACTTTGTTCTCACGAATTCTAGATCGGAAGCGGTTGAGTTTTGAGATGGTGGAATTCGAATTTATTCCAAAGCAAGAGCGAAACTTAGAAACATTAAGTGTGAGAATGGAGACAGTATGCCCCAGTATCTCACGAAGTTCACCCAATGAGGGGATGAACTGGGAAGTGTGGGGGTGACTGTCAGATGAGGATGGTGAGTCTAGGACTCCTTGACCTTCCTAAGAGTTAGCATAGCTACCAAGACTCGGTGAATGGAAGGGAGAAACTGTCAGGATGGGAGAGACTTTGGTCGGATCTTGTGCAGGAGGAGATTAGACGGAGCACCAGAGACAGTTCTTCATCCATGCAGGATGAGGAGAACTGTGCCTTAGCGAGTAAGGCAAAGAAGGGGAAGGAGAAGGTTTCTCTTTCCGAATCCAGTTCTTCCAATGATGGGAAGAAGGTTGACAAGTCGAAGGTGAGATGCTTTCGTTGTCATGAGATTGGTTCACGGGTCAGGAACCTGTATGCTCTTGAGGTTCAAGATGCATGCGAAGCCTTGAGCAGCGAGGCCACTAATGGAGACTTGGTGGTTGAGAGGGAGCGTATATTACCTTTCAACATGCAGAGCCAGAAGAAGTCTCAGAAGATTGTGGAGGAGCCACGATTGGTGCAGCAGCTTTAGGAGGTTGTGGAGCAGCCACAACAAGGGAAGCTGAGTGGAGATCGAGTAGAGACATCTACTCATGCAGAGACCTCCAGTAGGGGGAAACTTCGAGCCAGGTGGGCTGAGGGATCACATGCAGCCATACCTCCAGGTAGGAGGTGGGGTGATGTGGATTGATCGTCCCAAGGAGGAGGGGCAGGATCCTTGAAGTACCCAACCTCTTGGATGAGACCTTGCTACGGGAGCCCCGATGTGTAGTAGCAGGAACTGACTGATTGGGTAGAGACAGATGCGGATGGAGCGGCAGAGAGAGCGACAGTGCAGGGAATCCCAGGACAGTGCATAGCTAGCAGGCTGCAGCAATGCGAGAGGCACAAGTGTTTTGCACAGTGCTAGGTGGCACAGAGAGGTTTGCAATGGTGCGAGATGCATGGAGATGTTGCAGTAGCGCAGATGTGAGAGAGGGAGCACTTGTCAACAGCAGGTAGAGCTTCAGCATCAGAGGATGTTTCTAGCCCAACAGGGAGGTCAGTTGGGAGGTGCAGTACGGATGCAATGCTGGGAGATAGAACTAGTAGCAGCACAGATGCAGTCAGAGATCAAAGTGACAGAGGCTAGAGCAGTCAGATACTGAAGAGCACAGAGATGCAGAGTTTTCAGTCGACAGAGGCAATAGCAGTCAGAGACTTTGATGATAGAGCAAGTGGACCGGCCAGATGTGTTGCATGGAGAACATTCTAGAGTTACAGGATCGGGTTTGAGAGGAAGCCTCTCTTGTTGAGAGGGAGTGTTGAAAAGTGTTCAACAAGAAATGCTTGTTGAGAATGCAACAAGATGATGGAGCTTAGTGGAAAGGAGTCGCCTTCACTAAGTGGGCCCGCAGGCAAATTATGGCGCAAGTTCTATTTTTGGATCCCAGCAGGGATGATCACAACAGGAGTGACCACAGCAGGGATGATCACAGCAGGAGTGACCACAACAGGAGTGATCACAGCAGGAGTGATCAAAGTCTATTTTTAGACTGGCTGTCAAAAATAGAAAAGTCAAATATTATTGTCTCATAACAATATTTGGACTATAAACTTGATCTTATTCTCTTGGAGCACTTCAGTTTGAGCTATAGATGTGGCACATGCAGCTGTCAAAAGGAAGTACGCTTTCTTTGTGGGTCAGTTGAGTTGTTGCATGCATGACTTCAGTTAGAATTCAATCAGTTGAGTTTGGTGGAGTTGATTGTAGAATTAATGAAGTTGTGTTCAGTTTGACTTGGTTAAACTAGTTGTAATTAGTCTAACTACAAATAGACTAATGATGAGTTGTTAAACTAATTATTAACTCATAATGCAACTATAGAATATATCAGTTAACTTAGTGGCATGTCAGTGCATGTTCAGTTCAGCATGGACAGGTGTTAGAGGATCAGATTGCTATCAGTTGTGACTATAGTTGTGCATGATGATTTGCACAATCAAAGGGATTGAGTATGCCAATGAATTGGCCAATACCAAGTATTATAGCCTCTGCTCACGTCTTTCACAGTGTGAGTGATTCTTTATTGTACTATGGGATGAGTATTGTACTATGTATTGTTACATGATTCAATCAATATAATATACAGATAGTTGGGGTTTTTAGCGAGATGCTTTCCCCGGGAAAATACTGTGTTGATATGCGTGATTGATGCTTCTATGTGCGCCTGTGAATGTTTCTGCTTTTGTAAATTGATGATCAACGTAGAGGAGGTTATGTGTTATGCATGTATTCCACAAGTAATGTATAACTAGGATAATCTCTGTGAATATGTGTCATATTATTCAAAATTTCTACACGAAGAGTTGCCCACAATTCTTCCCAATGTGGAAGATTCGCTCTACCCAGAATGCTTTGGACGAATGTCTCCCACTCCTCAGAGACTGCGTTTAGGGTGGTCCTCACCATCAACTCCTGATATGGCGTGGCCCTATGGAAGTTAGTTGGTCCCGGATCTCCTGCAACCTGCTGGGGACGTGATCTCCCTGATCCCGCTTCTGCATCCAGTTTCACCAGAGCTGATTCTCCAGTAGCATCTTCCTCTACATGAAAGTGCCTTGATACAATGTCTTCAAGGTATCCCACATTTCCTTTTCCATCTCCTTCTCGGCAATATGCTGGACCACATGATCCTTGAGCCCAGCAAGGATTATGCATTTCGCCTTGGCCATCGCATCCTCATACTTTTCATTGTCAGGTAGGTTGACTAGGATAGCCACGGTTTTCAAGGCGAAGGTCTTGATGCGATGCCTATCTAGAATGGACAGGATCTTGGCCTTCCAAATGACAAAGTTGGATGCCTCATCCGACCTATCTTGATCCCTCAGTCCATTCATGGCCATCTCTCTGCTCTTCTTTTCGACTCCTCTGAGTCTCTACTTCCCTCCTGAAAGTTCTAGAAATCCTCTTTCCAACCGTCGAATCGCACCTCTCCGATCTTCTATGCACCTGCAACACTGATCTGGATTCCTTGGCTAGAAATCCGCCTAGGTAGTGACTCCCTCTACCTTGGTTTAGCCCCGTTTGGTACTGTTCTGTCTCGGTAGCAACAACACCCCACCAACTTCTCTCCCCACAATCTGCCCACAGCTTCCTATGCCCCAGCAACTGAAGGACTAAGCCTCTAGGCTCTGTGCAATCCCGGGAAGGCTGATTTTCTCCCTTGGCCAACTGTGTCAACCCTCTTGGTCTCTACGTGGCTCTTCGTGAGCCTCTTCTGCCTTCTTCTGCCTCTGCGCTGGCCTCTCTTTGGCTCGAATTGATGACGCAGGCCCTCTGCATCAACCCTTCTCTACCGCTTTCTGCCTAGGAACAACTTCTCTCACTCGAGACAGCTGTTTCTGCTGCAAATTCTTTGATTCAGTTGGCGCGTTAAGCTCTCTTGTGATCTACAATGCTTAGATACCATGTTGAAATTTCTAAGTATTACCCGTTAGAAATTTTATCTCTTTTCTCTGGTTTATTTCGCCTACTTGTTTAATTATTAACAAGTTATTTAACCATATAAACACTGAAATAAATACAATATAGTCTCAACCATCTACAGATCAACAGCTGAAAGAAATAGATAAACACACAAGTGACACCATTATTTTTGGACAATCGTCCCTGGAAAAACCCAACTTGGGAAAACCGGTGTAGCAGTTTTGAGGGTTTTATTATTAAGCAACTTTTCTTGAGTACATTGGGTGCCAAATTGGCTCACCTAATTGAGATAAAAAATCCGGCAGTAATACCTCTCTTCAGAAGCAGATATTCTGAAAGTCTGCCCCAGAAAACCCTCTCCAATAGAATCTAAAGCACTGCGTCAGCGCTCTTGGTCTCTGCGTTAGCTTGAAACCCTCTGCATCAGCCCTCTGAGGCTCTGAGCAACCTGTCTGGCCCTCTGCGTTGCTTCTGTAGCTTCTGCGTGGATGACGCAGGCCCTTCTAGCCTCTCTACAGTCACTGCTGCCCTCTGCGTGGGTCCCTCTAGCTCTGCGTCTGCCTATCTGCTTCTGCGTTGGTCTTCCGGCACTATCTCTGCCTCTCTACCTCGTACTCACTGCCCCTAATTGCAACTCTGATCACTGGTTAGATTCCTCTTAGCAAACCCCGCTCTAGAAAATCGAACTCACTAATCACTGTGGTGTATCTCCAACTGACCCTCAAGCCTCCTCTTATACTTTTTCTGTTGAGTCTTCAACGGACGAGATTACATCTCTAATCAACGGATAAGATTAGATTTGGTTTGATCCATGTCCTTTGGAACCTTCTAACCCAGTTTTATATTAATACCCATTAATGTTTTTATTTTTCTAAGTTTAGACTTAGGAACCCATTAAAAATATTAATTATTTTAATATCTCCTTCACCGGGCAGAATTTCCCCAAACCATTTCTGGGCCTTGGAGATCTCATGTGCTTTAGCCTCTCCACCAATTTTCATGGCTATAGCACATCCGATGCTACCCCAAATCAACATTTGGACATACTTATTACTATCCCCTCTAAGGGCTGAAACCACCTAATAAGGTACTTGGAAAACCCCCTTTGGAGTTTGGATACACTAGCACATGCCAAAGCCCACTATGGAAGGGCATGCCATTATGAAGTACCCACTTTGTTATCCATGGTTTGTAAGCTCCTGTACCCGATTATTCTAATGACTGATTGTACTAGAAACCTAGGGGATGCATTGGATCTTATGCAGGATTGCAGGTGGTTTCCATTTGGTTTTGGCTTCCCTATATGGGATCCTGACACCTGGAGGTCCACATTGCACATGTAGAGTGTGCATAGAGAGCCATGGGCCTCCACAACAACTAACAACACTTCACAGATCTTCATGGATGTTTAGAGACTATTAGTGATCCACTTTTGAGACGATGGTGACATGGTTGGTACACTATGTCCAACAGGCCTCCACAGGAGCCCCACACTCTTGGCAGGTGTCCCAGCACTTGTACGATGTCATGGCAGCATTCATTGCACCACTTGGACCATTGCAGAGGATCTACAGACATCTTCGATTCATATGGAGACCCATGGGGTCATTGATGTGCCCTCAGACCCACTGAGAGCACCACAGGTCTACTACTTGGAGAACAAGGGGCCACTCCCTTTTCCATCGTATTCCGATGAATTTATTCCTCAATATGGCACTTCAGGATGTTATTGAGCCTTTGCAGGGCCCTACAACATGTATACATCATTATTTGGCCCCTTGTGAGGCTTGTTTTTACATTATGAGCTGGTATGGTGGGCTTGTCACCATTAGGGGTTATTATTTGCACATTATTTTATCATTAGGGGCCCATAGGCTAATTCAAACTCCTTAGGAGGCTATATATTGATGTTAGATACATTCATTTGTATCATCACTTGACTTGGGATCTCTCTAGTCTTAGAGAATTTTCGCACTTTTTCCTTGGAGGATATTTTTGGAGATGGATGAATTTTGATGTATGGATTTGGGCTATTTCTCTTATCTTGGAGCTTTGTTATGCAAACGAATTTTTGGTTGGATATACTCTATAACATTGTAAGTGTTTTTTTGTCATTGTTATTCTTGTTGCTGCATACTGCTAAAATTAGGGCTAGTTGTTGCATTATTGTAATGTGGAATTGAGCAATGTTTTAGTTATTAAATGTATGGGCCAATGTTATATGAATGAAATGTCCTAGAGATTATTTATCTCAAGAAGCTTGCATCATTTTCTTTAAAGTATAAATGCTTGAAAGTCGCTTTTCTTTTCTTACTATCTACATTGGATGAAGTTGACTTTCTGGGCCTCCTTGATCAAGAATCCAAGTTCTTACTCATTACCATCCTTGACTCCATATCTCCAAGTGAATTAGTCACTAGTTCGATAAAAGGGTGATCATATTAACCTTATTTTTTTACCATTTCCCCCTTTTTCCCATGTCTAGCCCAATTGGGCCACCTACAGCATCAATTTCCCGACAATTGGCCCAAGGAAACAATTCGATATCCTCTAGGCTACTATGTTGGTGGGTCCCTTCCCTCTCCTCCAAATTTGAGGCCATTCTGACGGTGGAATCTTCGGGAATCCCAAGCCCTAGCTCTAGGACCGATTCTTTCCTAGGCATCCCCAAGGCTAGACACTAATAGGATCAATTCAACCGTTTAAAGTAAATATTCTTGTCTGGTCCTTTCCCCTCACCTTGTCTAGGATAGGAACATCATTGGTTGTTACATTCCATCCCTAAACCTGGGTTGGGTCCACTTGGCCCCGTGTGGCCCCACTTATCAATAAAGACTATTTGTCAAAGACCATTTGGGAGTACAAGTTTCCAAGGATTATAGGGATTGAGAAAATCCTTTATAAGCCTATTATTTCCTCTTCAACCTTCCAATCCTCACCCCTTACCCTTGGTGGACCAAGTCCCTTGCTTAAAGAGCAAGCCAATTCCATTCATCACTCCATCCTTGGGAAAGGATTTTCAGGGTCACTCCTCACTTCTCCATTGACATCTACCTTATCAAAGTGATCCCTACACTATTAGGACTCCTCCCATCAGTGAAAGTCCGTAAAGAGCAAGGAGACTTGGTTGTGGTGACAATGGGCTAAGCCTTCGTTGTTGCCCTTGATCTAGTAGTTTCCCTCTTAGGAACCCCTTTTAGGCCCTCTGTTGGTTTGAGTGGTAACAAAGTCCTCATCAATGTTTTAAAAATCCGACTCCGACTCCGACTCGGTATCGACTCGGTCGACTCGATTTCAATGACTTGGTCATTATAAAAAATACATTAAATATTTTTTTTTATAAAAAAACATAATTTTAAAGATTTTCATTCATGTTTCCAAACACACAGCATCAGAATATAGATAGAAGACAACATATGATCAAAGTAGGCTCATGAATATATCCATTATATCAAAATGGCACCCAGTGCACTGTCCAATACATACATGATGATGATATAGAGATCAAAACAAAAACACATAACCAAGGAGGCTAGAAATGGCCTCTACAACAAAAGTAAATTGTGACTAGTACTACTAGCTACTGCTAGAGGAGCCAAGATCATCTGGATCAATCTCTGGATCAGAGTCAGACAGGGGGCCCCATGGCTCCTCCTCATCATCATCTCCAACTGCAACTGTAGAAGTGGTAGCACTAGCAGGCTGTGCAGTAGCTGCAAGTTGAGATAGACAAGATATGCGCTTCTGTCGTGGTTGAGCAGAGGAAGTGCCTGCAACTGGAGGACTTGCTGGCTCTGAGGCTGAGGCTGGTACAAGTGGATCAGAACCTGCATTCAATTGAACATTTTGTTTGAGTGATGCTATCGTATATAATTCATAATCAATATCCTCATCTGAAGCAAACTCTGCTGGATGACTTTCCACTACCCAATCTGATGTTGGATCAACATCTTCCAACACAATGGGATCTGAATCAGGTCTTTTGTTCAGCAATTGGTTGTGTCTGAGCCAGAGGTTGTATTGGACATAGACTAGATCATTTAACCGTTTTTGATCCAAACGGTTTCTCTTCTTTGTGTGAATCCTCTCAAAGACAGAACAATTGCGCTCACACCCAGTACCACTGCAAGGTTGACTCAAAATATGAATTGCAAACTTCTGCAATTCAGGACAATGGCTACCAAAAGTCTCCCACCATTTTGCTGCAAAAAACATAGGAGTGTAATGAGTCAGCTCAACAAAGTTACAAATTATATCCAACTTTCAAATTATAAACGATTTAACAAAATAAGTATTAAGAATTTGAAAATTGAAATTTTTGTTTACCTGGCTCATCTACTTCCCTTGCAATCTTTGCTAGGTTCTTCCCAAAGGTACTTGAGGCATTGCTGAAGGTTGTGACCTGTCGGTGTATCTCCAGCTGATCACACTCCAATGGAATCATGCAATCAATCAATCCATCTCTAACCTTCCCCCTCAAAGCTCCTGTCGCCTTAGCTTTATAATGATATCGTGGGTTCAAAAAATACCCAGCTGCATGTATAGGGTGATGGAGTTGATTGTTCCATCTTTCATCAATGATTGCCCAAATGGGCCCATACTTAGCCACTTTATCCTTGTATGCCCTCTTTATTTGCTCCTTTGCTTGATCCATAGCCTCATAAATGAAGCCCATAGCCAATCTTCCCCATCCACCAACCACAACACCTTAACCAGTGGCTCAACAAGCTTCACAATCTCTGTTGCCTTTCTCCAACATATTTCTTCATTAACTTTCTTTTTCAATTCTTTTCCTTCCAGTATATGAGACCACTGGCTTTGATTCCATTCTTCATTGGAAAAAATCTTTTGCAAGTTTCTATGTTGTGAAAGCATAGATTGCAATGTCAAAAAATGAGTAGCAAATCTAGTGATCGCAGGCCTAATAATATCCCTACCCCCTGTGTTTCCTCATCAGGCTCAAAATCCATGAATGATTATAGATAAATTTTGTTATGCTTTTGGCATGATCTACAGTGTTTTTGACCCAATCTAATTTGCCAATATCCTCAAGCATGAGGTCTATGCAATGTGCAGCACATGGGGTCCAAAAGATGGTTCTGTTTTTTTCCTCTAACCGTTTACCAGCAAGAACATATTTAGAGGCATTATCTGTGATGACTTGAACAACATTAGCCACCCCCACCTCCTCAACAACCTCATCCAATAGCTGAAACAACAATTGTCCATCTTTTACCTTATTAGATGCATCAACTGATTTTAGAAACATGGTTCCCTGTGGGCAGAAAATAAGAAAGTTTATGATGGTACGGTTTCTTTGATCAGTCCATCCATCTGACATGATGGTACATCCTATTCTTGCCCATGAGTCCTTGAAATATTTCAAATACTCATTAATGGAGGCAATTTCTTTCTGCAAACGATACCCCTTTATCTCATGCATAGTAGGGCCTTTGAAGCCTTTTCCAGCAGCATGTATGGCATCAAACATAGGCTCATAATATGGTGAACGGGAAGCATTGAAGGGGATATCAGCATCATACCACCATCTACATATGTAATCACAAGCAGTCTCCCTCAATTCTTTCTTCCAATGGTCATCTAAAGTGGGCTGCATATGACTTCTACTAGCTTGAAGACCATGTGCATCTGATGGAAAGGAGGATGTGACAGTGAAATAACTTTTGATATTCATATCACCCTTTTTTATTTTACCCTTACCCTTTTCTTGAATAGACTCAAAAGAGGGAGGAACATATCGGAAGGGGTTGGATGCATTAGTACAAGGGATAGAGGAAGAACCCTCAAAATCAAAATGGGGGTTGGTAGCTAGAATTTTTTGCATATTCCTCTTCCTCCCAATTTTAGCCTCTAACTCTTTTTGCCTAGCCTTATTTTCTTTAAACTTCTCAAAGTTGGCTAACAAATCCTTCCTAATCTCCCCAATTTCTAGTGAGGTACATGGAGTAGTTTGGCCTCTAATCCCTACCAAGTGTTGTTTCAGCCTATTAATGCCCCCAGGACCATCCTTAATTTTTCTATGGCATAATTTGCAATGCATTTGACTATCAACCATTTCAACATATGTCCAAGCATCATCTTTCACTCTAGGTGTCATTTTGTGACTTGGAAATGAAAGCAAAAAAATCTGAAAATGAAAACAAAAAAAATAGCATTGATTCAATGTTCATTTTTTTCACAAAAACACTCTTTTCAATTTCTAGATTTGCACATAAAATTTAATAAGCAAAAACAGATTTTTTACAAGTGAAAAATACCTCCAGGCACAAACTATCTCCTCAAGGTTGCTCCAAGAACCAACTCCTCAATGCTGCTTCAAATGGATGCCCAAGAAGCTCCTCACTCCAACTACAATGCTTGCCCAAGACTTCTCACTGCTGCTCCAAAAACAAACTCAACAACTCCTCACAAACTCTCACTGAAATTCTCACTCAAATGCATGAGATGGCTGTGAGGAAATGAGAGGGGTTGTATAGGTTAAATAAGGTTTAGGAGAGGGGAATGGACCCCAAATACACAATAGACAAAATATAAACCTGTTTGGAGTCCCCCCCCCCAAAAAAAAAAAAAAACGTTGTTTTTGGGTTCACGGGCCATTGTTTGCCAACCTGGCCGAGTGGGCTCAGACTCGGCTGGCCGAACCGGTTCATTGGCTGGGTTGACTTGGGGAGGCTATGGCTCGAACCAACTCGGCCGAGTCGGTTCCGAACTGGCCGTTTCTTAAAACACTGGTCCTCATAGGAGGTCATGCTTGCATGCCCCAGAGTGGACAAGCCATGAAACCACCAATCGTGTGCCTCCCCCTCCAAATGCAATGTGGCCATCTTGATGGCTTCTACCTCCGTCATCCTGTTGAGCTAGAAGTATGTGTCCAGCTCCTCCACCCAAGCACGTGTTGTGCACTTGGTAGTTCCATCAGAGGTCGGAAAATACATCTTCCCAATGGTGTAGTGCAACTCATAATTCAACATACCATGGCTTCCATAGCCCTTCCCCTTCTCATTCTGTTTGAGTTGGCAATAATCTCTGAAAGATAGAGCATCTCTAAAATATGTTCCCATGGATTTCCACTCCCTGAAATGATCTCCCATCATTGATGGATCCTCTCCTCCACCCGTTTCACCCTGCACCAAAGGTAGAAAGGAAGGTAAAGTGGCTCGAGTTGGCTCACTCGAGGATGGTCACTGCGCAATAGGTGAAAGATGATCGAGTTGTTGAGAGGCCCCTGAAGTCTCTCCAAATATGAAATTCCGGTGAGTGCTCCGCTCCTAGTTCTTCATCTTGATCTCGTCCAACATCTCCTTCTTCCCCTTTGCCAAATCGCTCAAGGCCTTCAAGAGATTGTCGAAGGAAATTTCTTCCCTGCTCTTGGGCTCCCCCATATCTTCTACTACCACTGCCTTCCCACGATCCTCTGTGTCTGGAGTAATCTCCAACTCTCTCTCCCTACTCTGGTACCTTTGCCTCCTGTAAGTAATATTTTGTCGGTCCTCCTCACTCATAGGAAAGTTCCCCCACAGCTAAGCTAGAATCTAAGCTCTGATACCACTGTAATGTTCCAAACTAGAATAAACAGTGATATGCAAAGAAAAAACGATTTACAACACAAAAATTCTAAACAATCAACAAATGCTCATTAAAACTCCAGAAATAAGAACCAACTGAGCCATTTTATTAATCAATGGAGCAAGTACAATAGTATGGAGGAATGCACTTGGGCTTGCCTCAATGGAAAGCGTGACAGAACCCATGTGATAATACAATGATCTCAAATGATGGAAATGACTGCTCTTCTCTACACAGCCTAGAAAACTACACAGTTGGTCGGAAAGGAACTGCAAGAAACTCCACTTCCGCTGCTCAAAAAATGCTACAAAATTAACCCCAAGCTCCTTGACCAAAACCCACAAAAACCAAGAAAGGGTTTGGTCTGAATCCAACGTCCCAAAATTGACTTCAAAAAGGCCCTACACCCTCCAAGAGTGCTCAAGAGTACGGCATGCAAGATACAAACAAAATCCTCCTCCAAGGCTCCTGAAAAGTAGCAATCTCCTCTTCAAGTGTTTCCCCCAACTCTCGTGGCAGAGACAAGCTTAGCAACTGAAGCTTCACCTCCCACGTGTGCACAATACTCTACCTCTGCATTGGCCCAGGAAGTGCGAAAGTCACACTGGATGGGAGCTCTTTCCTTCAGCTCTAAGACTCACCAAGATGGCAGCCCAATTCCTATGCCTCCCGGAATGTATCCCGGCCAAACCTCCTCAGAAAGATACCACAATCACAACTCGGCCTCCCTTCACTATGTCCCTCAGAAATATGCACCACCTAGAGAAGATGGATGCAACTATTCAAAATCACAACAAAAATCTCTGAAAGATTGAAGATGAACCTCTCTAGGGTGGGACTCGAAGTCCCCCGAAGAAAGGGTGAGCTCTCGGCTTGAAGAACTCTTTCTAAACAACAAGTGACTCGGCTAAGTAGCTTGAGCAACCAAAGAGAAATTCGTTATGCCAAAGATGATGAAATGATGAGAGTTGCCTTCCTTATATAGATGCACTTTTCCCTCCATTTTCCTTCCATCGTGGGTCTCTCACTTAACCAACGATTTCCCCTCCATGCAAATCGAACTAGGGAATGTGTATTCTCCTAGTGTGGGTGGCCCCCACGTATAACTTAACCACATCAACTTAATCACATCAAAATAAATTATACTAAGTCTAACCTCCTAATAAAATCGAATGGGCCCCATCACCTCCAAAATTGGCCCCAAAATGTAATAATTAATCTTGTTCCAAATTAATTTAGGAAGGGACATGACACTCGTTCTATAGAAGAATAGGCTCTCACATTGACGCGACGTTCCTTTTTAATGCTATAAGGTTTTCCTGAAACTAATGAAACTGCTGTGGGCGACCATCGTTTAATACCTTTGTTTCTCTTGGTGCCTCAGCAAGGATGGATATGTCTCCTAGCACCTCCCCCATCTGCTGTGTGCGGTTATCACCCAAAAACCCGGACACAAACATGGTCACCTCATCAACGGATGGCATTACTGGGCTATGCTCTACTCTCTCCACGAAGATGTCAATCGGAGCGGTCAAGGGAGTCTCCAACAATGGTGACTCCTACATCACATTGGGTGTATCTACATGCTCCCCACAATCCTGTGTTCTCTCAAACTCATACTCAAGCTCCTCCTCAGGCTCCTGATATCTAAAGCCAAGCCTCCACCAACAATAGCGCCCCCTAGTCTCACCCTCTAACTATCCCTGTCTTGTTTGCTCCTTTTGTGGATATTCGGTGCCCTGATTATCTCGATTTTCCCCTCACAGTGTAGATGGTTGCACCCCCACAGCCTGCACAACTCTAGTGCCTTCGCTGTAAGGATGAGGATGGATATGGTTCGACACCTTCCTCATTTTGAAATTTCTAAGTATTACCTGTTAGAAATTTTATCTGTATTCTTCTGATTTATTTCTCCTACTTGTTAATTACGAACAAGTTATTTAAACATATAAATATCGAAATAAACACAATACAGTCTCAACCATCTACAGATAAATAGCTGAAAGAAATAGCAAACACACAAGTGACATTGTTATTTTGGGACAACTTGTTCCCGGGAAAACCCAAGTTGGAAAAACCGGTGCAGAAATTCTGAGGGTTATTTTATTATGCAGTCTATCCTCGAGTACAACTGGGTGCCAAACTGGTTCACCCGACAGAGAAAATAATCCGGCAGTAATACCTCTCTATTCGAAAGCAAATATTCAGAAAATATACCCCACGAAACCCTCTCCAACACAACTAAAGCTCAGCGTCAGCCCACCTAGCCTCAGCGTCAGCCCTCTGAGGCATTGCGTAGTCTCTATGGCCCTCTACATCACTCCTGCTTCCCTCTGCGTGGATGACGCGAGCCCTTCTGGCCTTTGCATAGTCCCTTTTGGCTTTGCGTGGCTCCCTCTGGGTCAGCGTCTGCCTCTCTCTGCTTCTGTGCTGGTCTCTCAGCACTATCTCCATCTCTCTGCCTTGTATTCACTGCCCCTCGCTGCAAATGATCACTGATTCGACTTTTTTTAGCAAACCCCACTCTAGAAAATCGAATTATTGATCACTCTGGTGTATTCTCCAACTGACACTCAAGCCTCCTCTTATACTTTTACTGTTTGTCCTTCAACGACCGAGATTACATCTCTAATCAATGGCTAAGATTAGATTTGGCTTGATCCATGTTTTTTGGAACCTTCTAACCCAGTTTTATATTAATACCCATTAATATTTTATTTTTCCTAAGTTTAGACTTAGGAACTCCATTAAAATATTAATTATTTTAATATCTCCCAAAACGTTTAGAATCTGCCCAAACCATTTCTGGGTCTTGGAGATCTCATGTGCTTTAGCCTCTCCACCAATTTTCATGGCTAGAGCACATCCTATGCTACCCCAAATCAACACTCCCTCTTAGCGAGGACTGTGCTCTAATAATACTCCTCAATGAGCATCACTCTGATTATACGGCACCGGTACCTGTGCTGATGCTAGGCCTCCCCACCTAACATCCTCTACACTGCTGCATCCTGTACTGTTGCCCATGGCTCTACCATTACCACTGCTGTATCTGTACGACAGCTCCCTCTGCATCCATGCTGCTGCTGGTCCTTTCTCCCAACACTGCATCTGCACTGCAACCCCCTCTCATCATGTTGCATCGTGCTACTGCCAACTGCTACTGCACTACAACTCAGTTACTGAGAAGTAAGTAACTGATCCACCCAACTACTGACATCCTTGTCAAGCTAGAAACACTGCCGATGCTGAAGCTCTCTTTGCTGCTATCAAGTGCTCCCTCTACTACCTCTGTGCTGCCGCAACAACTCCCTATATCTTGCACCATTGCAAACATCTCTGTGCCATCCTGCACTGTTGCAACACTCTCCGTGCCTCTCGCACTGCTACAGCCTGCTAGCCTCGCGCTACTCGGGACTACTGCACTGTAGCACTCTTTGCCGCTTCATCCACATCTGTTTTTACTGACATCCGCCAGTCCTGCTACTTCTCACTTTGGGGCTCCCGTAGTAAGGATATGATCCAAGAGTTTGGGTACCTCAAGGATCCTACCCTCATCGCCTGTAGTCTTCCTGACTATAGCTCGATGTCTCCTTGCCTCTTCTCTAGAGGTACATGAGCACTCATGAGTCATGGCACAATCGCCATCCTCCTCTACCTCCTTCTCCGCCTTTGTTGGTGCTGCCTTGGAGTCAGATGCCTCTCCCTCGTTCTTTTTCTTCAGACACTGGTTCGCATAATAACCCAGTTCCCCATAGTTGAAGCACTTGACCTTGGAGAGGTCCTTTTTTTTCCTCTTCTCCTACTTCCCCGCAGATGCTAGAGCTGCATCCTCTTCCTCTTCCTTCTTGATCCAGACTCCTTTGCTGCTACTTCCCATCTTGCTCAGTAGTTTGATCTCTTCTTGGCGAAGATCTGCCCACAATTCTTCCCAATCTGGAAGATTTGCCCTGCCTAGAATGATTTGGACGAATGCCTCCCATTCCTCGGAGACTGCGTTTAGAGCGGTCCTCACCGTCAACTCCTGATTCGGCGTGGCCCGTATGGAAGTCAGTTGGTCCCGGATCTCCTTCAACCTATAGAGGAAGTGATCTATCTGCTCCAACTTCTGCATTTGGTATGACCGCAACTGATTCTCAAGTAATATCTTCCTCTGCACGAAAGTATGCTGGTACAACGTCTTCAAGGTGTCCCACATTTCCTTTGCCGTCTCCTTCTCGGCAATATGTTGGACCACATGATCCTTGACCCCATCAAGGATGATGCATTTTGCCTTGGCCATTACCTCCTCGTACTTCTCATTATCAGCCGGGTCAACTGGGATAGCCATTGTTCTCAAGGTGAAGGCCTTGATGCGATGTCTATCTAGAATGGACAGGATCCTGGCCTTCCAGACCACAAAGTTGGACGCCCCGTCCAGCCTGTCCTGATCCCTTAGTCCATTCATGGCCATCTCTCTTCTCTTTCGTTCGACTCCTCCGAGTCTCTACTTCCCTCTGGAAGTTCTCTCTTTGACTCCCTCTAAGTTGCTACTTCTCGTCTGGAAGTTCTTTGCTAGACTCCCTCTGAGTCTTTATTTCCCTCCTGAAAATCTGCTTGCCAACCGTCAAGTTGTACCTCTCCGATCTCCTGTGCACCTGCAACATTGATCTGGATTCCTTGGCTAGAAATCCGCCTCAGTAGCGACTCCCTCTACCTTGGTTTTTCCCTGTTAGGTACTGTTATGTCTCGGCAGCAACAACACCCCACTAGCTTCACTCCTCGCAATCTGCCCACAGCTCTCTATGCCCTAGCAACTGAAGAAATGAG
Organism: Pinus tabuliformis; assembly: GCA_031772625.1. Lineage (NCBI taxonomy): Eukaryota > Viridiplantae > Streptophyta > Pinopsida > Pinales > Pinaceae > Pinus > Pinus tabuliformis. The sequence goes on along the minus strand of CM062817.1, from coordinate 854,711,527 downwards.
CCTCTAGGCTCTGCGCAATCCCGACACTAGCTGAAATGCTCCCTAGCCAACTGTGTCCACCCTCCTAGTCTTTGTGTGGCTCTACATGAGCCTTTTTTTCCCTCCTCAGCCTCTGCGCTGGCCTCTCTTTGGCCCGAATTGATGATGCAGTCCCTCTGCGTCAACCCTTCTTCTGTCGCTTTCTGCAAGGAACAACTTCTGTCACTCGGGATAGCTGTTTCTGCTGCAAATGCTCTGCTTCAGCTGATGCCTTCAGCTCTCCTATGATCTGCAACCACCCTCTGATACCATGTTGAAATTTCTAAGTATTATCTGTTATAAATTTTATCTGTATTCTTCTGGTTTATTTCTCCTACTTGTTAATTACGAACAAGTTATTTAAACATATAAATATCGAAATAAACACAATACAGTCTCAACCATCTACAAATCAATAGCTGAAAGAAATAGCAAACACACAAGTGACACCATTATTTTTGGACAACTCATCCCTGGAAAAACCCAACTTGGGAAAACTGGTGCAGCAATTCTGAGGGTTATTTTATTATGCAGTCTATCCTTGAGTACAACTGGGTGCCAAACTGGCTCACCCGATAGAGAAAATAATCCGACAGTAATACCTCTCTATTCGGAAGCAGATATTCAGAAAATACACCCCACGAAACCCTCTCTAGTACAATTGAAGCTCAGCGTCAACCCAGAACCCTTTGCGTCAGACCTCTGAGGCACTGTGTAGCCTCTACAGCCCTCTGCGTCACTCCTGCTGCCCTTTGCGTGGATGACGCAGGCCCTTCTGGCATTTGCGCAGTCCCTTCTAGATCTGCGTGGCTCCCTTTGGCTCAGTGTCCACCTCTCTCTGCTTCTGTGTTGGTCTCTCGGCACTATCTCTGCCTCTTTACCTCGTACTCACTGCCCCTCGTTGCAACTGATCACTGATTTGATTTTTCTTAGCAAACCCTGCTCTAGAAAATCGAATCACTGATCACTCTGGTGTATTCTCCAACTGATCCTCAAGCCTCCTCTTATACTTTTCCTATTGGTCGTTCAATAGCCAAGATTACATCTCTAATCAACGACTAAGATTAGATTTGACTTTATCCATGTCTTTTGGAACCTTCTAACCTAGTTTTATATTAATACCCATTAATATTTTGTTTTTCCTAAATTTAGACTTAGGAACTCCATTAAAATATTAATTATTTTAATATCTCCCAAACCAGTTAGAATCTGCCCAAACCATTTCTGGGTCTTGAATATCTCATGTGCTTTAGCCTTTCCACCAATTTTCATGGCTAGAAAACATCCAATGCTACTCCAAATCAACACCTCAGAATTCCTGCATATTAAATCTTCCTTGAGCCATGGGTTGTCTATTGTTTTACCCATCACTGTGCATACATGCATAAATCTTCCATTATCTAGTTGGCTACCCAAGAATTGGCCAAAATCATGGCTCTAATACCATTTTAATATCCTTAATAGTAAATTAACAGTGAATAACATAAAGACATGCTCATGAACAATACCCAAAAATGGAAAACATACATAAATAGTAGATACACATATATTGGCACCAAAACTGGGTCTTTATATTAAAATTTGAGCTGAATAAGTACAATATAGTGAGGGAAAGAGGAACCTGGGCTTGCTACAACAAGCAAGCAAAGCCCCAGGTTGAGAAAACACTGCCCAAGTGCTCAAATATCAACCCAACTAAGCTTTGCGCAGACCCAGTAAATTCCTGCTCCTGTTGCTGGAAGAAAATGGTGATATCTGCCACTCTTGTGCTCAGAACCTCCTAAAATTGTAGTTGGTGCCTCTCCACAATGTGCTCAACCAAACCCAGGAAGGAATCTACCCCAAACCAACCACTCGAAAACCCATAGAATGGTGCAATCACTGGCTTAATAGTAAAATGCACTGCTAAAAAAATGGAGATTTTTGGCCTGGATACTACCCGGTAAATTTTGCAAATTTAGGCCCAGACTCCTCTCAACAAACCCACAAAAACCTAGGAAGGGATTTGGCTAATTCTGACCTTCCAAAATTGCCCTATTTTGGCACTACGCCCTCTTGAACAAAGACTGCATCCCCCATTGATGAAATCTGCTGATTTCCTCCTTATTCCTCCTTGATCTTCTAAGGAACTGTTTCAGGAAATTTCGCCTGTAGTAGGAGGAGCGTTCTACCACAAATTTCGGCACTCAAGCATTGAGCCTGACACCACACAAATTTGTCCAGCGCCCCCCTCTTCGCAGACCCTGAAAAGAGAAATACGTCCTGCCCAAAAGCAACAATCTCCAGCCTCCAAATTCTCCACAAGGCTTAGTCTTCCCCTGGAGCAGCTTCACTAAATTTCTCTCGTCATAGACACCCCTGGAAGTTAGCTGAAAAGAGTGATACGATTTCCCTACTGCGTCCTCCCTAGAGTACGAATTGGCTGAAGGAAACCTGCTGAAATGGGTTCCAAACTCCGCAAATCTCCTCACCCAAGTAGCAATAGATTACCTCCCTAGGGTGGCACTCGTGGTCCACTGAAGAAGAGGGTGAGATTTCCCCTTGGAAACCTCTGGTGCTAAACAACACTTGTGACTCAGCTGAACAACTTGAGCAACAATGTGTAAATGTCAAATTATCAAAAGGTGCTCCATGCTGCCTTCAACCCTCTATTTATAATTGTTGCCTCACCTTTCCTTGTTGGTCCCTTAGCCAAATATTTCAACCTCCTTCCCACACAATCGATTATTCCTCCAAGGGGTGCGTATTCCTTGAGGGGTGGCCCCCACATTTCATGTCATGTCCCTTCTCAAAGACATTAGTCACAGGGTGCAGCTACACATTTTTGGCACAATTTTGACTTAGGAGGAGGACCCCACACTTAGACTTAGGAACTGTGGTGAAATTTCGACTTTATTTAGGAGTTAGTGGAATGTGGGGGCCACCCACATGGGGAATTCGAACTTGGCCATTCGATGTGCTTGGAGGGAAATCGAATGGATGGATGGAGGGGCCCACATGAAGCTAAGGAGGCCCAAGGTAATAAAAGGAGGATCAACTCTCATTTTCAACCACCTTCTACATTTGCAAACAAACACTCACTTGTACGCTTTGCTGTAAGAGCCTTATCCTAGGGTCTGCTAACAAATCTATTTCTGAAGAATTTAAATGCAATAAGAGGCAATAGTTTACTTACTTACAAGACTTTTAAACAAATAAAATTTTACCATTTACATTCTAATAAAATTTACATGAGTAATCTATGGAGGAATACCTGTACCGGTGGCTGGTGGAGGTGCCTTTGTCCTGCTGTGCCTGTTGAACGCTCCTCTTGACGAACCCAACTGGATTTACCTCCCAGCCAACTAGGAAATAATTCCTAGCCCAGGAAACCTCCACAGGTTCCCTAGCCCTCCGAGCCCAAGTCCAACTAGATGTAGTGTGTGTGTCCAAGATGAACAATATTTCCCTCCTCTCAACAACCCAAGAAACCTCCACAGGTTCCTAAGGTCTCCAAAAATCACAACAATCCTAAAATCACAATCAACCCCCAAAATCATAAGCAAGACCCAACATCCCCTTTTCTCCCTTCCCCCTTCCCTTTTTATACCCTCCCTCTCTTCTCCATCTCAACCACCCCTCATTAATGTCATTAACTTCTCATCCATCCTTACAGTTGACTTCTCTTCTCCCAAGTAAAGCTGGGAGTACATTTGGAAATGTGACATGAATATAAAATTGGGAAATTAATGGGAGATGACCATGTTTTCTCCCAAGTAAATCTGAAAGTACATTTGGGATTGTGGGATGAATAATATATATATATATATTGATAATTTAAATAGAGAGGACTATGTCTTCTCCCAAGTAAGTGTGAGGGTACATTGGGGAATGTGAGATGAATATATATATTGATAATGAGTTGGAGAGGACCATGTCTTCTCCCAAGAAAGTGTGAGGGTACATTGGGGGAATGTGAGATGTAATTAAATGGAGAGGGCCATGTCTTCTCCCTAGTAAATGTGAGGGTACATTGGGGAATGTGAGATGAATATATATATATATATATATATGTTATTTGAAATAATGGAAGGAGACCATATCCTACCTCAATTTGAGAAGGTAAGTTGGGAATTTGAATAATAGAAATCATGAATTTTATATTAGATCAATATTTCTCAATATTTTCAGATAATGTAAACATTAACATAATTTGCAGGATAAGATTTAAGTGGGGCATTACATTTGCTGCTTAGCAAGTCTACCGGTTGTTTAGCCACAAATCTCTCATGCGGGAGATTCAACCTCTACTTCGGGGGACCATCTGTGCCCTCCCTAGGGAGGTTATTCTAATAGGAGTTTCAGGGAATCAAGGACAACAACACACTTCAACCATCAGCGCAGAGAGGGAACTGCGTATTCCTGAGCAGCCAGAAAACCCACAGGAGGAGTTGGAGGTCAGCAAGGGGATTCATTGCTTGTTGGGAGATCCGGGAGTTGAGGAGGCAATATAGAGAAGGCATTTTCGCTAGAGTTTGTAGCTAGCTAGACCAGCGCAATAGTCAGTCGAATTCCTAGACAAAGGGACTGCGTAGAGGCCATCTAGCAGCAAATTCGTGGGACTTGGGGAGCAGTTGATCTTGGCCAAGAGCCATCCAGGGAGCTTAGAGTTGAATAGCACAGGTAAAAACAACATTTTGGAGGAGTTGCAGAGGGATTTGTAAGCTGTTTCCTGCAAGTCGAAATTGGCAGTCGAAGCTGGAGAGAGGCTCCAAGGAGGTCGAAAATCCAAATTCATAACCAGCTAAATTCCCTTTTGATTTTTTCTGGGTTTTGTCCAAGGAGTCCGGGGCTAAAAGGATATATTTTTCTGGGCAATTTTTTAGCACCTTCCAGCTAGTCAAAGTTCAGCAGGGCAGCAGTTTACTGGGGTAGTGCAATGCAGAGTGGTGCAGCAGCTGGGCAGCCTTCAACTCAGCTATTTTCCCACCTGGGGATGGTCTTGCTTGTTCATAGGGACAAGCCCAGGTGCACCATTCCATTTCATATTGTATCTAGCTTGCAAATTTTTAATAATATGGCTCAATAGTTCTTTATTGGCAACGTTTTCATGATGTTTGATGTGTGTTTAATTTTTATAGGCTACTGCACAGTTTATTTGCTTAATATCACCTATATTCCTACTTAGGAATATTACAGTGGTATCAAAGCCTAGTTCTTGGCTCACCTGTGGGGATTGTTCCCTATGAGAGAAGGAGACCAACAAAACATCACCTACTGTACGCAGAGGTACAAGACCAGAGAAAGGGAGTTAGAAATTACTCCAGACACAGAGGACAGAGGGAAAACAGTGGTCAGAGAGGAGGAAATGATAGAGTCCAAGAGTAGGGAGGAGATGGCTTTCGACAACGTCCTAAGGGCCTTGAGTGACTTGGCCAAGGGGTAGAAAGACATACTGGAGGAGATCAAGTCACAGAACAGAGAAAGGACCATGCCTAGAGGGTTTCTATGTGGAGAAACTTCTGGGGTCTCTCAGACTTTTGATCACCCCTCACCAGCAGTGTAGCGCCCTTCAGTCAGTGTGCCGACTTGGGCTACACTACCTTCTTTCGTGCCAGTGGCACAAATCGAGCCTGCAAGGGAGGAAGATCCTCCTCAAATGGGGGATTACTTTAGAGAGTGGAAGACCATGGATGAAGACTTCAAAGAAGCCCTCTCCTTTAGAGATTACTGCAAGCTCAAGCAGAGTGAGAGGAACAAGGGGTACAAAGGACAAGGGACCCAAAACTATGAGCTGCAGAGAACCATAGGGAGGATGTATTTCCCTACTTTTGATGGCACTGCCAAGTGCACGGCTAGGGCTTGGGTTGAAAAGATGGACACATACTTTCAACTCAACCGGATGACAGAGCAGGAAGCCATTAAGATGGCCACGCTGCACCTGGAGGGGGAAGCCCATGATTGGTGGTTCCATGGCTTGACCACCTTAGGGCATGCCCAGATAGTTTCTTATGAGGACTTCACCTGGAGGGTGGTGGAGCAATTTGATCAAAGGGATCCGGAGGCGCATTTTAGGGAAATGACACAACTTCGCTGTTGAAATTTCTAAGACTGACATGTTAGAAATCCCTACTGCATTATCTGGTTTAATTTCTCCTACTTGTTTATTCCATTAACAAGTTATTTATCAATATAAATACCGAAATAAACACAAATGCAGCCATCACACATATACAGATCAACCACTGAAATAACTAAGACAACACAAGGGATACCGTTATTTTTGGACAATCGTCCCCGGAAAAACCCAATGCGGGAAAACTGGTGCAGCAGATATGAGGGTTTTATTATTATGTAGTTTTCTGAATACAACTAGGGTACCAGAAATGGCTCACCCTTTAGAGATTGTCCTCAAAAGTAGTACCTCTCTTCGGAGACATATATTATGGCTGATAAATCATCGGATGAATGATCCCACAACAACTACAACAACTTCCATTGCTCCGCGTCACCCTTTCCAGCTCACCAGCACTGAGTCTGCCCCACGAAAAATCTCTCGGAGCTGCCTCTTGGACCTGCGTCATCTCTGCTAGCCTCTGCGTCAACCCCTTGGCTCTCTACGTTAGCCCCCAGAGCCTCTACGTCACCCATGCTGGCCTCTTCAGCCTCTACGTAGCTCCCAGCTTCTTCTGCGTCAGCCTCTCTAGGATCTGCATTGTCTCTCTAGGACTATCTTTGCCTCTCTGCTATGTATTCTCGACGTCATGTCGAACTGCCTCTCGCTGCAACAGATCACTAGCTCGATTCTCTCAGCAAAACCTCGATCCAGGGAATCAAATTGACTGATCAATTTGGTGTGTCTCCAACTGACCCTCAAGCCTCCTCTTATACTTTTCCTATTGAGTCTTCTACAGCCGAGATTAAGTCTCTAATCAACCGCTAAAATTAGACTTGGTTTGATCCATGTCATTTAGAACTTTCTCACCCAGTTTTATATTAATACCCATTAACATTTTAATTTTCCTAAGTTTAGAATTAGGAACCCCATTAAAAATATTAATTATTTTAATATCTTTCTAACCGAGTGGAATTTCCCCAAACCATTTCTGGGTCATGGAGATCTCATGTGCTTTAGCCTCTCCGCCAATTTTTCATCGCTAGAGAACATTTGATGCTACCACAAATCAACACTCCCTTTTAGCGAGGAATGTGTTATAGTAATGCTCCACCACTGAACATCACATTGATCCTCCATTACCAGTACCTGTGTTGATGCTTGGTCTGCTGCCCAACATCCACTGCACTGTTGCTTCCTGTACTGCTGCCCTTGTCTTTGCCACTTCCACTGCTACATCTGTACTGTAGCTCCCTCTCAACACGCTACATCATGTTGCCCATAGCACTACCACTACTAACTGCTGCACTGCAACTCAGTTATCGAGAAGTAAGTAACTGATCTACCCAACTACTTGTTGGAAATACTGAGAGGGGGGGCTGAATCAGTGTTTCTTTCAATTAGTATTATTATTAATCTTTTAGAGCATTAGTTAATCTTCAATTATTATCAGTGTTTGTACAATGATAGCAGTAAACAAAAGGAACACAAATGCACACAGTTTTAAGGTGGAAACCCCCTCCAGGACAAAAACCACCTGAACGCTTTTCTAATAATTCTTTAATCTTCAACTCCAATTGAAAAGAAAGCTCCAACTTCCTAGAATATAGAAAAGCATTCTTCTCCAGCTCCCACTGGATGGACACTCCAACGCCCGAGATTCTTCAGTAGTCAACTAAATGGATGCCCCAACGCTCGAGATTCTTCAATAGTCAACTGAACGGATGCCCCAACACCCAATGAGCTACAATTCACCCTAGCACCATCATACCACCCTAAAGTTTTCACAGGCTTGAACCTGTTGGTGACTTCATGCATCAACCTAGCACCGCCCTACCACCCTATAGAAGAATAAAAGAAGAATGGACTCCCGTACCAGGGAAAATGGTCCACTTTACAATGATATAGAATGATGTAGAAGAAGAAGACACACTAGACCATAACCCAACTATGACAAAACCACCTAATGATGATCCTAGATCTCCCGACACTGGCTCTTCAACTCTTGGCAGATAGACACTTGTTCAAATTTTACAATGATGCTTTTACAATGACTCTGTACAATGATACTTTTACAATGATTGTGTACAATGATACTTTTACAATGACTGTATGCAGAGCTACCCACTTGAAGACTTCATGTGGTGAACTTCTTCCTGTTGTTCTGCACCTTGATTGCTGCTCTTGTCATGCTACCCTTTCTCACTCTTCAGAACATTAGATTATTCATTGAGTCTTCTCTTGATGAATATATAATACCTGCAAAAAGTCTTCAAGGAAATACCCATGACATGATAATAGAAAAACTTACCTCATCCTGCAAAGCATAGGTGAGTGCTAAACAAAAACAACAAAGTAGAATACAAAGAACCTAATACAATTAAGAGATGAACATGCATATACAGAAGATACTTACCTGGAGCTTACCTTTGCTGCATCATTTTGCTGCACCTTGCTCTTTGTTGCCCTAGAAAGTCTGGTCCTTTGCACCCCTTGACAACACTTGATCTAGTTTTTTTCTTGCCTTCTAGGAGCATGATATTGAATCTAATGTATCTCTATGATTTCAGATCCCCAATATGTGATCTTCGGTCCTGTAGTAGTCGTCTGCGTCTTCTTTCCAATGCCACAGGGCTGACCTGATTGGGATTCTTCAAGGCAAAGTTATGCCCAATCTCTCACAATGACCTAAGTATGGACTAGTTCAGTAGAGCGGACTTGTACGGCGTGCCACGTGTCACTGTTTCCTCCATCGGCTCTAAAATTGATACACAGAAAATTACAGTCCATGCACTATCCGTCGCTTTTTACAGAATTCCAATCCGCTTCTTAGAGAGAGAGTTATGACGATTTTCCCAAGGTCACCTCTTTGAGATGAAATTCAGGAGCCTGCAAAAACCCTAACTTCCATAGATCATATCTCCAAAAATATAGCGAACCAAGATCTGAAATTCAGTCATGAAGTTCATCAGGATTTTGGCTCAAATGGGTTTTAATTTCAGCATCTAAGACTTCGCAGAAATAAAGTTATAGTGAAAATGCCACGATCGCTGCTTTTGGAGGATATATGAGATTTCTTTTTATAGAGTTGAGAGGGGCTTCTATGGAGAATATTGGAGGGATTTTAGGAGCTTAAAAAATTATTGATTATTGACTATTTAATAACCAAAATAAATTATAAATGTCATGCCACAACCCCATGGGGTTTTAGCCCACTAATTGGGGTTACTACCTTCAATCTTGAATAACTTACAAACCATGAGGAATTACGAGGAGAGCTATATACTGATAGAAAGATATTTTTGAGTAGAGTATTCCTATAATGGTTATGAGACGAGAAACCATGAATTATTATGCCCAATCTGCCATGGAAATTCAAGGTCATCCTTGGTGCTTCTTGGGTTGACATCAAAGACAACCTCAGATCATCTTTAGATTAACACTACTGACATCCTTGTCAGTCCGAAAGCCTCTTGATGCTGAAGCTACCTCTGTTGCCATCCTTTGCTCCCTTTGTTGCCTTTGCGCTGCTGCAAACACCTCTGTACCTCTCACACTATTGCAACCTCCTTTGTGCCTTTCACACTGCTGTAAACATCTTTGTGCCTCTCGCAGTGCTGCAACCGCCACTGCGCTGCTATAGACCCCTACACTCTAGCACTGCCTTGTCGCTTCATCGCATCTTGCTTCTACCGACATCCGTCATCTTGCTACTGTCACCTAGGGCTCCCGTAGCCGGATATGATCCAAGAGTTTGGGTATCTCAAGGATTTTGCCCCTCATCTTCTGTAGTCCTCTTGACTACAACTCGATGTCACCCCACCTCTTATCTAGAGGTGCATGAGCAGTCATGGCACAGTCGTCATTAGTCTCGTTTTCTTTCTCCGCCTTAGTCGAAGCTTCCTTAGAGTCAGAAGCCTCTCCCTTGTTCTTCTTCCTGGGACATTGGGATGCATAATGACCCAGCTCCCCACAATGGAAGCACTTCACCTTGGAGATATCCTTCTTCTTCCTCTTCCCTTGTTGTCCCGTAGATGCCAGAGCCACATCCTCCTCCTCTTTCTTGATTTGACCTCCTTTGCTGCTACTCCCCGCCTTGGTCAACCGTCTGATCTCTTCTTGGTGAAGAGCTGCCCACATCTCTTCCCATCTTGGAAGAGTAGCTCTACCCAAAATGCCTTGGACAAATGTCTCCCACTCCTCGAAGACTGCATTCAGGGCGGTCCTCACCATGAACTCTTGATCCGGCGTGGCCCCTATGGAAGTAAGTTGGTCCCGAATCTCCTGCAATTTGAGGAGGTATAGATCTATCTACTCCCCCTTCTGCATCTGATACGACTGCAACTGATTCTCCAATAGCATCTTCCACTACACGAAAGTTCCTTGATACAATGTCGTCAAAGTATCCCACATCTCCTTTGCTGTGTTCTTTTCGGAAATATGTGGTACGACATGATCCTTGACCCCATCAAGGATTATGCACTTTGCCCTCGCCATTGCATCCTCATACTTCTCATTATCAGTTGGGTCTACTAGGATAGCCACAGTTCTCAAGGCGAAGCCCTTGATGCGATGTCTATCCAAGACTAACAGGATCCTGGCCTTCCAGATGACAAAGTTGGAAGACCCATCCAACCTATCCTGATTCCTTGGTCCATTTACTGCCATCTTCGCTCCTCTTCTGGACTCCCTTTGAGTCTCGACTTCCCTCCTAGAAGTTCTCTCCTAGACTCCCTCTAAGTCTCGATTTCCCTCCTGGAAATCTTCTCGCAAAATGTCGAACCTCTCCTCTCCAATCCTCTTTGCAACTGCAACTCGGATCTAGATTTCTTGGCTAGAAATCCATCAAGGCAGCGACTCCCTCTACCTTGGTCCTGTCCCATTAGGTACTATTCTACTATGACAAAAACAACACCCCACCAGCTCCACAATCTACCCACAACTCCCTAGGCCCCGACAACTGAAGAAACTGAGCCTTCCAGCTCTACGCAATCCCGACTAAGGCTGAATCACTCCTCTGGCCCACTGCGTCAAGCCTACCTGGTTGAGGAGGAATTCGTGGCTCTTTGTGAGCCTCTTTTGCCTCTCTTTGCCTCTGCGCTAGTCCTCTCTCTGGCTCGAAATGATGACGTAGGCCCTCTGCGTCACTCCTTCTCTGCTGCCTTCTACTTAGGAGGAGCTCTGTCTCTCGGGATAGCTGCTACTGCTACAAATTTCCGATATTGTTGATGCCTTTAGTCCTCCTGTGATCTGCAATGCTCGGATACCATGTTGAAATTTCTAAGTCTGACATGTTAGAAATCCCTACTGCATTATCTGGTTTAATTTCTCCTACTTGTTTATTCCATTAACAGGTTTTTTATCAATATAAATACCAAAATAAACACAAATGCAACCTTCACACATATGCATATCAACAACTGAAATAACTAAGACAACACAAGGGACACTGTTATTTTTGCACAATCTTCCGTGGAAAAACCCAATGCAGGAAAATCGGTGTAGCAGATATGAGGGTTTTATTATTATGCAGTTTTGAATACAACTAGGGTACCAGAAATGGCTCACCTTTCAGAGATTGTCCTTGGCAGTAGTACCTCTCTTCGAAGACAGATATTTGGGTTGATAAATCAATGGATGAACGATCCCATAGCAACTACAGTAGCTTCAACTACTCTGTGTCACTCTGCAGGGACTGCGTCACCCTTCCCAGCTCACCAGAGCTCAGTCTGCCCCATGAAAAATCTCCCGGCGCTGCCTCTTAGCCTTGCGTCAGCTCTGCTAGTCTCTGCGCAGCTACTGAATCCTTTGCGCCAGCTCCTTGGCTCTCTGCGTCAACCCTCAGAGCCTCTGTGTCACCCATGCTGGCCTCTTTAACCTCTGCGTCACCCATGCTGGCCTCTTCAGCCTCTGCGTAGCTCCCAGCCACTTCTGCATCAGCCTCTCTAGGCTCTGTGCTGTCTCTCTGGCACTATCTTTGATTCTCTGCTATGTATTCTCGACTTGGTGTCGAAAGGCACCTTGCTGCAACAGATCACTAGCTCGATTCTCTTAGCAAAACCCCACTCCAAAAAATCGAACTAACTGATCAATTTGGTGTGTCTCCAACCGACCCTCAAACCTCTTCTTATACTTTTCCTGTTGAGTCTTCAATGGCCGAGATTAAGTCTCTAATCAACAACTAAGATTAGATTTGGCTTGATCCATGTCATTTAGAACCTTCTCACCCAGTTTTATATTAATATCCATTAATATTTTAATTTTCCTAATTTTAGACTTAGGAACCCCATTAAAAATATTAATTATTTTAATATCTCTCTAACTGGGTGGAATTTCCCCAAACCATTTATGGGTCTTGGATATCTCATGTGCTTTAGCCTCTCCACCAATTTTCATGGCTAGATCACATCCGACGCTACCAAAAATCAACATTCACCAAACTGGCAACCCAAAACAATACTTTTCAAATTTTCTTCATGTGTCAGGGATGGTCCTGGATCTATCCGAGGAAAGGAGGGTATATACCTTCGTTGATGGCTTGCTTGAGCTCCTGCGTGGACTGGTGAAGTCATGCATACTCTCCATGCTGCATGAAGCAATCTTGTGTGCCAGAGATCTACAGGGGGCCATCCCTAAGACTCGAGCACCATTTCCTGCACGGACCCCTTTCCCACAGAAGGGGCATGAGACTAGACCCCCACCACTGAGGACCACACAAGGGAGGGGGTAGTTAGATGAGGAGACACGGAAGGACCTCCAGAGGAGGAAGCTGTGCTTCACATGCAGAGAGCCCTGGGCACCTGGCCATAGGTGCACTGCAGGTAGAGCACACTACATTGAGGTCTTTTCTGACAGTGACCAGGAGGATGAGGTGGAGCAGGATTGTGGTGGGACAGATGGAGAGAGTCCAGCAGACAGAGGGCCACCACCACCACCTCCACAGGGAGGGGCATCTCTTGCCCCAGCAGGAGCTGTCCTTGCTTCTTTATGCGAGATTCCTAAGTTTTTGACACTGAGGTTCAGAGGCACTGTACAGGGACAGAGGGTGTCAGTGCTGGTGGACAGTGGGGCTACCCACAATTTCATAGATGCACAGCTGGTCCAGAGGAGGGGCCTCACCACAACAGAGTTTGAGGGTTTCTCAGTCCTAGTGCCAGGAGACCGTACCATCCAGTGCACCAGATATGTGCCCTCCTTGACAGTAGTTATGGGGAACTACTCGATGACTGACCCTAAGTTGCCGGAAACGGCTACCTCCAACCCCAAAACGACGTTTTCCGTTTCAGATCTGGATCCGCATACGAAACGTCGGAAAAACGCAGGAAAAATGTTTTCGTTGATGTTTATTCATGGAAATGACACGTTTTTTCAGCCATTTTTGTCTTAAAAACTTGCTATTTTGAAAAATTCCAAAACATTTTAAAAAAATTGTGAAACGTATTGGGCGAATAAAAAACAGTTTCCAAAAATCACTGAATTTTGCTTGCCAGGAACGGTCGATTTAGTTTTAGTTCTTAAATTTTTCGATCCTATTTTTTTATTTAACCACCAAACAAGTTACGAACCTAACCTAAAAGTGTTGGAGTGAACATTATCGCCGCCGAGACTTGTTGAAACATTATCGCCGCCGAGAGTGACTGTTAAAAACTTGAAACATCACCGCCGAGTTCAGTGTTTGACAGTTAAGGAATTAGTCTTTGTCATTTGAAATTTGTTCATTTCAAACTTCAGTGCGTTTTCGTTGGAGGAGTGTCATCGACCGCTGGAGGTGTGTCTGCCGTAGACTGGAGTGAGCCGCTTGAGCCGTCGAGAGTTGACTCTACAGACTGAGGTAAGTAATAAGTCATAAGAACACTGATATTTATTATTTACAAATGACTGATGCTCTTCTCTTAAAACTTAAAATTGGTTGTTTTATATTGGTTTTAGAAGGTCATTAGGCTAGCATTTTTTCAAAAACACCAAATATCAATTTTTTCATTTTCAAATGGCAGAGATCTGCCCACAACATGTTATTGCTATACTGTATTACATAATGCAGTATGCATAATGATGTTAGGAATAAAATCTTGTTTGCGATTGCTTTGTTGAAACTTGAAACTGGAAGTACAAGTACAATTTAAAAAAAAATTTTATAATGTTTTCTTAGTTCTACCATGACCTCATGACAATGTTTGAGATAGTTCTTATAATGATAGAAATAAAGTTTTACTAGGGTTTTCTTGAGATTTGAAGACTGAGATACATATTTTAATTTTTTAAAATTTTAAGTTTGTAAATTGTAACTTGTTTTGAACTTTTGAAATACATATTTGTCAATTTTATTTTTCAGTTTCATTTACATCATCATCATCATTCATGACAACTTCAAGTTCAGCCATTCATGAGGCAGAGGAAGTGGAACATGAAATTGAATTAGCCCCTAAAGTTGATCCAAAGTCACCACTTTGGAAATATGTAACTATTGTTGGGAAGATCTAAGGAGGTGGATCATTGGCATGGGTTTGCAGTGAGTGTAAAAAGGAGTATAAGGGATCATACACACGGGTTAAAGCACATTTGCTTGGGTTAAAAGGCAATGGGGTTCGAATATGCAGTGGCCCACCTAAAGAGAATGGGACAGATGGAAATGGTTTAAGCAAGGCAAAACTTGCAAAATATCAGAGAGAACAAGGCGAGGCAGATGCTAAAGCAAATGAGGCAAATCCTGCCTCCCATTTAAAACACCCAACAAGGTTGGGAGCATCTTCATCAAAGCCTCCACTTCATTCTCATGGAATTGTTTGTTCAAAGCGGTCAAATTTGGGACCGCTTGAAAAGAGTTTTAATAATGATGCTCGAGAGATAGCAAATGCAGCTATAGCCCAATGCATTTATGCAAATGGTCTTCCCTTTAACCTTGTGTGATCTCCTTACTGGGCAAAGATGATAAAAACAGTGAATGAAGCCCCAAGTGGGTACAAGAGCCTTGGATATGAGAAGGTACGCACGACATTGTTGAGTGCTAAAAAGTTAGATTTGGAGGATAAATTAAGCCCCATTTGTCATTCATAGTGCCTTTCAGTGGTGTCTATCATTTCTGATAGATGGAAAGATCAACGAAATAGGCCTTTGATCAATGTGATTGCTCAGAGCCCACATGGAGCAATGTTTTTGAAGGCAGTGGATTGTGAGGGGAAGATGAAAGATTCTCAATTCATTGCTGACTTCTTGATTGAAGCAATTGACTTGGTGGGGCCTGAAAATGTTGTCCAAGTAATCACTGACAATGCAATGGTGTGTAGAGAAGCAGGCCTAATTATTGAAGGCAAATATCAACACATCTTTTGGACCCCTTGTGTTGTACATTCATTGAACCTCATGTTGAGCAAGATGGGGAAGCAAATTGAGTGGATTTGAGTTATTTTTGAAGAGGCAAAAGAAATTCAAGCCTTTATCACAAACCACCACATGTCCCAAGGCATCTACAGGGAATTTTCTAAGTTGGAGCTCCTTAAGGTACCTATACTTTAAAGTTTATTTCATAAATTCTAATTTCTGACTCTAAATTCAAATATCTAAATTGGATTCTCAAATGTCATGATTCGTGAATCATAATAGTTATTCAATCAAATTATGATTTTTAATTTGTTGAAATTTGAAACATTGGCAATTTGGCACCTGCAGGTTGCTGAGACTCGATTTTCTTCTCACATCATAGTCTTAACAAGGCTTATGCAGGTGAAAGATGCATTACAATCAATGGTATGTAGTTCTCTTTGGAATCAATGGAGGCAATTCCAATCTGATAGCACAAGCAATGAAATGGTTGGTTGTTGATGATGAATGGTGGGATAGGGTGGCATTTACTAAGCTAATTGTGGATTTGCTCCATATGTTTGACACAAATATGCCTAATTTGGGAGTGTATGAGGGCATTGATTCCATGATAAAGAAGATAAGGTTGGTTATAAATGCCAAGGAGAATGATCTGGATTAATTCTTTTACAGAGAAGTAAAAGATATATTGACCAAAAGGTGGAACAAGATGACCACCCCATTGCACTTTTGGTCTATGCAGTGAATCCAAAATATTATGTTGCAGAGTTGCTAAGTGATCCAAAAAGAATTGCACCAAACAAAGACCCAGAAGTCGTAGAAGGATTTAAAAATGCTTTTAGAAAGCTTTTTGTAGATCCCGAAATTGGGCTTCGAATTTGTGCACAGTTTTCTCATTTTGTGGGATCAGAGGGTTGGGGTTTTGATATTGAGTGTATGCGGGACAAGACCAGATTAAGTCCAATTGAGTGGTGGAACTTCTATGGTGGGGCACTTCCACATATCCAAAAATTGGCCATCATGATCTTGTCACAGGTTGCTAGTTCCTCTTCAGCAGAAAGGAACTGGAGTACATATGGCTTCATCCATTCAGTTAGGTGAAATAGATTGGGCTCTAAGAAGGCCGAGGAACTAGTGTATGTTCATTCAAACCTTCACCTTCTGTCACACAAGAGAGATGAATACAAATTTGGGCCCACCAAATTATGGGACGTGGAACTAGAGTTGCCTGACTTGGATATGACATTGAATGCCATGTATCATATGAATTTGTTTGATGCGGAGTCACCAATAGGTGGATCTTCAAGTGGACATGGCAGCAACGTTCCTAGTCCCACTTCTAGAGAGGATGTGGAACCTTCTAGTGGCATGAATGAAGACATATTTCATGATATGTAAATGTAATTTATGATGGTGTTTTAACTTTTAAACTTTTGAACTACCATATGAATTATGAATAATTATAGTAGACTGCCAGTAGACTGCCAGTCATAGTTCATTTTGTACTTTGTACTATGTAGTAATTAGTATGCATTATTAATTTTGGTAATGATGGTGTAACTTGTCATGTTGATAACTTGATGATTGAAATTTGAAACAAAAACTTGATGATATGTTGAATCATGAATGTTATAATAATCGTTAATGATGATGACAATGTTTATGCTGAATTGATGATGATGAATCATTATAGATCATAGATGATAACTGATTATGTATTTTTAGTCTTTAGATCTAATCTAGATTCTAAAATATGAATGGTAATATGAAAATTTTATTTTATATATATATATATATGTGTGTGTGTGTCGTTTCTTGCTGTATCGTATCCAAATTTTTTGAAAAACTTCCGTATCCGTTTCAATGCAACTTAGGGTCACGGACCACTTCTTTGTGGTCGATGTGCTAGACACCAACGTGGTGATGGGTGTCCAGTGGTTGTATTCCCTTGGGCGAGTCACGATGGATTGGAGGAAACCAGAGATGGAGTTCATTGGGCCAAATGGCAAACTGGTAGTCTTGAGAGGTATGCAGTCTTACCCACCTCAGATAGTTTCGGCCCACAGGATGGAGGCAGATCTACGACATGGGGACATTGCATGGGCAGTTGAGTTGAGGATCTCAGAGGCCGGGGGACAGGCACAGCGACCGCCAACATAGATACAGGCTTTACGGGATAGGTATGCAGTAGTGTTTGGGGACATTCCACCAGGGCAGCCACCATATAGTGGATTTGAGCACACCATTGAGCCGGCGCTGGGTGTATAGGCAGTGATCACATCCCAAAGCCTATAATGTAATATTTTTAAGTAGCCATGGCTAATTGGAATATTCGATTTTGCTTAATTTTTCCTTTTATAATTATTTATGAATAAAAAGGTGAAGGAAAGGGGACATGACTCACTTTTAGAATAAAAGTCACTTCCTAGTAGCACAACGTTGTGACTGAAAGGGGAGCCAAGGGGGCCAAAAGGGGGACGTAGAAATGGAGCCCACGTAGACACTTGGAGGGACTGCGTAGTAGGGAAGAAACACGTGGCAAGAGAGGGATTACGCTGGAGAAGGTGGGCCTTGGGATTGAGAAAGGCAAAGGATATAAAGGAGAGAAGAGCTTCCTCATTTTGGCATTCGGTTATGTGCATTTGAGCTAGTCACTTCCACTTAGAGCATGCTGGCTGTTTAGCTAGTCTGCAGCACTGTTTAGTGCATCGAGTGTCTCCGTTCGGAGATCTCACCCTTAGCCCCGGGGGACTTCGAGTGCCTACTCGGGCAAGGTATTACCATCAGTATTTTGGCAGTATTTTCATCAGCGTTCTGGTAGGAGGATTGAGCATCTTGGAGGACGACGCAACACTGAGAGGGATGACGCAGTTCTTTCTGGCAGGAGTTCTGGCTTGAGGGTTTGCAGTAGGATTTGTGCTGGGAGATTGAGCAGGGGATCAGCCCTTGCATATTGGAGGGTTTTGGTAGAGGTTTTAGGCAGATTTCTGGAGGGTTTCATTCAGTGGCAGTGCAGAGCCTTGAGAGACTATGCAGAACCCCAAGGGGGTGATTTTCGGGGGTCGGCCATTCCAGGAAAGCTTTCTGGGTTTTTCTGGGTTTCTTGAGTAGAGTCCGATTCCAAAGTTTCAGCCTTTTCTGAGGAGGGGAACAGCCCCAAATCCTCATTCGATTTCCAACAACAGCAGCAACACGGCAGTTTTCCAGCAGCTGGGATGCAGATCAGTGGGAGGCCATTCCTTTGCTATTCTGAGTGTATTTCTTCACTTGCCTTGTGCAAGTCGAGGTGCCATCTTCCCGATCACCTCCTGTACTCATTCTATTGCTCAGTATAATAAAACGGCTTAGCATTTCTTGAGTATTTGTTTACGTTTCATGTATACATTGTTGTTTGCTGCACTATCGTTATTTCATCTTTGTGAGTTTTCGGCTATTATACCACTTGTACGTTTTTCTGGTTGGGGTTTGCTAGTGTTTGAGAAATATTCCTGGAAAGGGATATTACAGTGGTATCAGAGCATAGATCTGGCTCAGCCTGTGGAGCTAGCAATCTATGACACCGGGGGAAAAACCCTACATCTGTTACAGAGGTAGGAGATATAGAGACACTGGGCGTAGGTTGGAAAATACCTACGGAGAGGGAGACTGTGTTCCGGTAGTGGACGCAAAACAGGAGGAGCCTGTGGTGGACGCAGAGCAGAAGGATCCGATGGCAGACGAGGATGGGAAGAGATTTGCGGATATGCTCCTCAAATCAGTACAGGATCTGTCGAGGCAGATTGAGGTGATGGGGCAGAGATTCATGGCAGTAGAGGCCAGACAGTGTGAGAGCCCATGGGTTTTTCAGATTGGTGAGGGATCAGGTGCATCCCATCATTTGCCAGAGCAGCGTGATACTGCGCAGCAAGTGGCCTCGCATGCCCCTACACACTCTACCATGCCCACTTTCTTAGGAGCAGACACGGGGGCCGGAGCCCAGCAGGAGGCAGAGCCTGGTCATATGGGCGATTATTTTGCAGAGTACCAGGCCTGTGGACAGGAGTTCAGGGATTCTCTTTCATTCAGAGACTTTGTTAAGCTCCAGCGGGATAGTAGACCCCGCGACCATCACAGAGGATACCGACATTACCATGATGGTGACACCCACCGTGCAGCAAGTAGATTTCACTTGCCTATGTTTGATGGTTCATCAAACAGTTCGGCAAAGTATTGGGTGGAGAAGCTGGACATTTATTTCCAGCTTAACCAAATGTCGGAGATAGAGGCCATCAAGGTGGCAACGTTGCGTTTGGATGGTGAGGCTCAGGTTTGGTGGTTTCATGGGATGGTTACACTCAGACACTCCATAGTGATGACATATGCCGAGTTCACCAGGAGATTGATGGAGCGATTTGATCGGAGGGATCTAGCGCAGCATTTTGTTGAGCTAACGAGGCTCAAACAGACAAGGAGCCCAGAGACCTACATTGCAGATTTCTTGAGGGTCTCAGTGATGGTGCCAGATCTATCCATGGCACGGAGGGTCTATATGTATGTTGAGGGGTTAGCAGAGCCACTTCGGGGTTTAGTCCGATCCACTAGACCAACCACACTCCAGGACGCCATTAGCAGGACCCGGGACTTACAGGATGTCTTACCCAGGACCCGGACACCTTACCCCTAGAGACAGACTTTCCAGTCTAAGGGGAAGGATGTGAGGATTCCACCTCCAAAGGGGAATCCAGGACGAGCACAGATTGACGATGATGCCAGGAGGGAGCTGAAGAAGAAGCGGTTGTGCTTCACTTGTCAGGACCCGTGGGCACCAGGACATAGATGTGCTATTGGCAAAGCACATTTTATTGAGGTCTTCTGCGAGAGCAGTGGGGAAGAGGATGATGAGGATGATGTGGAGGCAGGAGATAGTCATGTCGTGCAGGGACCTTTGCCACCTCCACCGCCAGTAGCAGGTGGTGCATCTTTTGCACCTACCGGAGGGGCCCTTGCAGCATTGCGAGGAGTTCCCAAGTATCTGACGCTATGTGTATGGGGGACAGTACGTGGCCAGCAAGTGTCAGTTTTGGTTGACAGTGGGGCAACCCACAACTTCATCGGTGCACAGATGGTTGAGCGGAGAGGTATACATACAGAGAACTTCGATGGGTTTTCAATTTTGGTCCCAGGAGATCAGACCATGATGTGTGCTCATTATGTTCCAGAGCTGTCAGTGACGATGGACACCTACACACTGACTGACCACTTTTTCGTGGTCAATATTCCAGACACCAATGTGATACTAGGTGTTCAGTCGCTTATTACTCTAGGGAAGGTCACGATAGATTGGAAGACCCTAGAGATGGAGTGGGATGATGAGAAGACAGGGAGGAATGAGAAGATACGGGGTCAGCACACATATCTACTTCAGATTGTTTCAGCTCATCGGATGGAGGCAGTCTTCCGGAAGGGAGACATAGAGTGGGTAGTGGAGCTGCGTGCATCAGAGGCAGGGACTACAGGGCAGACAGTACATCCGGAGATACAGTCCATCCTTGACCAGTATGCCATAGTGTTTGGGGAGATTCCTGGGTTTGAGCACACCATCGAGCTTGAGCAGGGCATACAGGCAGTGATTACCACCCTCTATAGGCACCCCAAGGCCTATCAGGATGAGATTGAGCGGTCTATCCAAGAGTTGCTGGCTCTTGGGCACATTCAGCCTAGCACGAGTCCTTTCGCTTCTTCCGTGGTGTTGGTGAAGAAGAAGGACGACACATTGAGAATGTGCATTGACTATAGGGCCCTAAACAAGAAGACACTGAAGAACAGGTACCCCATACCCAGGATCGACGAGTTGATGGATGAGTTGAGAGGAGCACGGTTCTTCTCAAAGATTGATTTGAGATCTGGGTACCATCAGATTCACGTGAGGGAGCAGGACATTCCCAAGACCGCCTTCAGGTGTCACTATGGGCACTTTGAGTTCTTGGTGATGCCCTTTGGGCTAACCAACGCCCCCGCCACATTTCAGTCCTGCATGAATCACATCTTCCGCAGTCACTTGAGGAAGTTTGTGTTGGTATTCTTTGATGACATTCTCATCTACAGCAGGACTTGGGAGGAGCATCTCCAGCACATTGAGACAGTGTTGCATATCTTGCAGGAGCAGCAGTTCTATGCCAAAATCTCCAAGTGTGAGTTTGGGTTGACGGAGATGTTGTATTTGGGGCACATTATAGGGGTAGACGGGGTGAGAGTCCACGAGGAGAAGATCAGGGCCATTAGAGAGTGGCCGGAGCCGAGAAACGTGACAGAACTCCGGGGGTTCATTGGCATTTGTACTTACTACCGGAAGTTCGTCAAGAGTTTCTCACAGCTTGCTGCACCCCTGACAGATTTGACGAGGAAGGGGGCTTTCAGTTGGTCGGATACAGCGCAGCGAGCCTTTGACAGGCTCAAGGAGGTTATGAGCAGCTGCCCAGTGCTTGCATTGCCAGATTTCACGCAGCCATTTGTTTTGGAGTGTGATGCATCGAGAGAGGGGATCGGCACAGTATTGATGCAGGGAGGTCACCCTATAGCCTATGAGAGCCAGAAGCTCCTTCCGCATGAGAGGTTGTATTCTATATACGACAAGGAGATGCTGGCCATCATGCATGCATTGGCCAAGTTCTGGCAGTATTTAGTGGGTAACAGGTTTAGGGTGAGGACTGATCACAACAACCTCAGATTCTTTTTGGAGCAGAAGCAGCTACAGGAAAGGTAGCAGAAGTGGATCAGCAAAATCCAAGCATATGACTTTGACATTGAGTATGTCAAGGGTAAGAACAACGTGGTAGCAGATGCTCTTTCACGTAGACCAGCCGCGTTGTTTCTTATGAGCTTGGACACACACTGGAGGGCTCTACTCTTAGTAGAGTACTCCAAGGACAGTTTTGCATGTGAGGTTTTGGATGGGCAGGTGGCAGATGACAGATACAGGGTGGTCGATGAGATCATCTACTACAGGGATCGGATCTTCTTGACTGAGGGATCTCAGCTCAAGAAGAAGATACTCCAGGCATCACATGATTCACCATTGGCCGGCCATCAGGGGTTTACCAAAACCTACAGGGCCATTAGAGAGAGGTTCTCATGGAAGGGCCTCAAGGAGGACGTACTCCAACATATCCGGGAGTGCGACGTTTGCCAGAGGAACAAGGGGGAGATGAGCCATCCCGCGGGTTTATTGTAGCCTCTTCCCATTCCGGAGGGGAAATGGGAGAGTATTTCGATGGACTTCATCACAGGGTTGCCCATGGTACAGGGCAAGGATTGTATCTTTGTTGTCGTTGACCGGCTGACGAAGTACACACATTTCTTTGCCATATCCGCACACTACACAACAGCACAGGTGGCCGAGCTGTTCTTCAGAGAGGTCTTCAGGCTACATGGTCTTCCTAAGACCATCGTCAGTGACAGAGACAGTCGTTTCATGGGCGGGTTTTGGCAGGAGCTTTTTCGGCTAGTGGGGATGGAGTTGACATCGAGCACCAGTTATCACCCACAGACAGACAGACAGACAGAGATAGTTAACAAGTGGCTGGAGGGCTACTTGCGTAACTACGTCAGTGGGCAGCAGAGAGCATGGCTGAAGTGGCTGCATCTAGGGGAGTACTGCTACAACACTACACATCACATGTCCATTGGTATGTCACCATTCTATGCTTTGTATGGGTATCATCCTTTATCTTTTGTTGACATGATGTTTGGTGATAGCAAGGCTCCGAGAGCCAAGATTTGGATCCAAGAGAGTCAGGATATCCTCCGAGCTTTCAAGGATAACATGGTTACAACACAGAACCAGCAGACGCTGTATGCTGACAAGGGTCGGGTGGAGAGATAGTTTGAGGTAGGGGACATGGTCTACCTACGATTACAGCCATACCGACAGTCGTCACTGAAGCAGAAGGGGGCTGAGAAGCTCAAGCCCCGCTTTTATGGGCCATACAGGGTGATACGCAGGATTGGACAGGTTGCATATGAGTTGGAGCTGCCCCAAGGCAGCAAGATTCATAACGTTTTTCATGTATCATGCCTGAAGAAGGCATTGGGGCAGCAGGTGACAGTGACAGATGAGCTACCACCCATGGATGATGAGGGGCATTTGGTGTTGCAGCTAGAGGCTATTATTGATACCAGGGAGAGGCAGCTGCGGAGCAGGACGGTCCGGGAATTCTTGGTGAGGTGGAAGAATTTGCCGGATGAGGATGCCACTTGGGAGAATGAGAAAATCTTGCAGCATCCATCACTTCAATTGCTTGAGGACAAGCAACTTTTTGCTGGGGGAGACTGTAATATTCATAATTAGCCATGGCTAATTGGAATATTCAATTTTGCTTAATTTTGCCTTCTATAGTTATTTATGAATAAAAAGGTGAGGGAAAGGGGACATGACTCACTTTTAGAATAATAGTCACTTCCTAGTAGCACAACGTTGTGACTTAAAGGGGAGCCAAGGCGGCCAAAAGGGGGACGCAGAAATGGAGCCCACGCAAACACTTGGAGGGACCGCGTAGTAGGGAAGAGACACGTGGCAAGAGAGGGATTACACTGGAGAAGGTGGGCCTTGGGATTGAGAGAGGCAAA
This sequence comes from Pinus tabuliformis, assembly GCA_031772625.1. Classification (NCBI taxonomy): domain Eukaryota; kingdom Viridiplantae; phylum Streptophyta; class Pinopsida; order Pinales; family Pinaceae; genus Pinus; species Pinus tabuliformis. The sequence goes on along the minus strand of CM062817.1, from coordinate 854,687,493 downwards.
GGATATAAAGGAGAGAGGAGCTTCCTCATTTTGGCATTCAGTTATGTGCATTTGAGCTAGTCACTTTGACTTAGAGCACGCTGGCTGTTTAGCTAGTCTGCAGCACTGTTTAGTGCATTGAGTGTCTCCGTTCGGAGATCTCACCCTTAACCTCGGGGGACTTCGAGTGCCTACTCAGGCAAGGTATTACCATCAATATTTTGGCAGTAGTTTCATCAGCGTTCTGGCAAGAGGATTGAGCATCTTGGAGGACTGCGCAGCACTGAGAGGGATGTGCAGTTCTTTCTGGCAAGAGTTCTGGCTTGAGGGTTTGCAGTAGGATTTGTGCTGGGAGATTGAGCAGGGGATCAGCCCTTGCATATTGGAGGGTTTTGGCAGAGGTTTCAGGCAGATTTCTGGAGGGTTTCATTTAGTGGCAGCGCAGAGCCTTGAGAGACTGCGCAGAACCCCAAGGGGGTGATTTTCAGGGGTCGGCCATTCCAGGAAAGCTTTCTGGGTTTTTCTGGGTTTCTTGAGTAGAGTCCGATTCTAGAGTTTCAGCCTTTTCTGAGGAGGGGAACAGCCCCAAATCCTCATTCGATTTCCAGCAGCAACAGCAGCACAACAATTTTCCAGCAGCTGGGACGCAGATCAGTGTGAGGCCATTCCTTTGCTATTCTGAGTGTATTTCTTCACTTGCCTTGTGCAAGTTGAGGTGCCATCTTTCTGATCACCTCCTATACTCATTCTATGGCTCAGTATAATAAAATGGCTTAGCATTTCTTGCTGCATTTCTTGAGTATTTGTTTACGTTTCATGTATAAATTGTTGTTTGCTGCACTATCATTATTTCATCTCTGTGAGTTTCCGGTTATTATACCACTTGTACGTTTTTCTGGTTGGGGTTTGTTGGTGTTTGAGAAATATTCCTGGAAAGGGATATTACATATAAGGACGAAATAGAGAAGGCCATCTAGGAGCTGCTTGCATTGGGCTATATCAGGCTAAGTTTCAGTCCTTTCGCTTCTTCAGTAGTGTTGGTGAAGAAGAAGGATGGAACCCTTCAGATGTGTATTAACTACTGGGCCCTCAACCGGAATGTTGATTTAGGTAGCATCGGATGTGCTCTAGCCACGAAATTTGGTGGAGAGGTTGGGGCACATGAGATCTCCAATACCCAGAAAGGGTTTGGGAAGATTCTAAACAGATCAGGAGATATTAAAATAATTAATATTTTTAATGGAGTCCCTAAGTCTAAACTTAGGGAAAATAAAATATTAATGTGTGTTAATATGAATCTGTGTTAGAAGGGTCCAAAAGTTGTGCATCAAGCCAGATCTAATCTTAGCCGTTGATTAGGAACTTAATCTCGGCCGTTGAGATGTCAACAGGAAAAGTATAAGAGGAGGCTTGAGGGTCACTTGGAGAGTACACCAAAGGATCAATCATTCTATTCTCTAGAGTGGGGTTTGCTAAGAGAGATAGAATCAGTGATCAGGCGAGTAGATGAGGGGCATTGAGTACAGAGAAACAAAGAAGGCAGAGATTGTGTCGGGAGAGCAGCACAGCAACCAAGGAGGGTGATGCAGAGCCAGCAAGGGCTCACACAGGGCCATGCAGAGGCAGCCAAGTGCTGTGCAGAGCACTAGAGGGGCCAGCGCAGTTGAAGTAGAGGCTCCCAGAGCTGACACAGGACCTCCTGGGCCTGACACAGGCCTGAAAAGGCTGATGCAGTGCCAGCGTGAGATAAAGAGGGGCTGACGTAGTCCAGTTTGGGCAGATGCTGGGGTTGTAGAGCAGTTTTGAGCTGAGGAGCTGCCAGAAGGGTTTTCCGGGGTTTCAGCTAGGAGATTTCTCTCAAACTGTGAGGTATAGCTACTAAGGAAATTCTCTGTTGGGTAGGCCAGTTTCGGCACCCAAATTGTACTCTGATATTGCTTAATAAGAAAACCCTCAGATAGCTGCACCAGTTTTCCCGCATTGGGTTTTTCCGGGGACATTGGTCCAAAAATAATGGTGTCATATGGTGTGTTTGTTCTTGTTTCTTTTAGTTGTTGATCTGTAATATGTTGAGCATGCACTGGTGTTTATTTTCAGTATTTACTTTGTAAATAACTTGTTAAAGAAAAATAACAAGTAGGTAGGAATAAATCAGAAAAAGTGCATGAAGGGTTTCTAAACTTAGAAACTTGAATATAGAAGACTCTTAAGAACCAGTACCCTATTCCCTGAATTGACGAGTTGATGGATGAGCTTAGAGGAGCCAAGTACTTCTTTAAGATTGATCTGCATTCAGGGTACCACCAGATCAGGGTGAGGGATCAGGACATCCCGAAGACAACTTTTTAGTGCCACTATGGGCACTTTGTTTTTCTGGTCATGCCATATGAGCTGACCAACTCTCCAGCCACATTCCAGTCATGCATGAACCATTTCTTCCGGGGACAGCTGAGGAGGTTCGTGTTCTTGATGGCTGTACGTTCGCTTATTCAAGCCATCCCGCCATGCGATAAAGCCCCATGCGCTAGTTTTCTTTGATGACATCCTGATCTATAGCCGGATGTGGGAGGAGCACCTCCAACACTTGGAGGAGGTATTGCGCATTCTGGAGGAGCAACAGTTCTATGCCAAGCTCTCCAAGTGCGAGTTTGGGTTGACAAAGATGCTCTACCTAGGGCATATCATTGGAGCAGATGGGGTGAAAGTTCACGAGGAGAAGATTCGGGCCATCCGGGATTGGCCAGTACCCCGAGACGTGACTACGCTAAGGGGCTTCTTGGGCATTTGCACCTATTACAGGAAGTTTGTCAAAGGGTTCTCGCAGCTGGCAGCACCTTTGACCGACTTGACCAAGAAGGGGGCCTTCGCATGGACTGATGGAGCATAGGTTGCCTTTGATCACCTCAAGGAGGTGATGAGCAGTTGCCCTGTCTTGGCACTTCCAGACTTTTCCCAGCCATTCACGGTGGAGTGTGATGCATCCGGGGTAGGAGTTGGAGCAGTGTTGTCACAGGAGGGGCATCCCATAGCTTTCAAGAGTCAAAAGCTCCTACTGCATGAGCTGTCATATTCCATATATGACAAGGAGATGTTGGCCATTATGCATGCATTGGCCAAGTTCCGCCAGTACTTGGTGGGCAACCGGTTCCGAGTGAAGACTGATCACAACAGTCTTCGACATTTCATGGGGCAGTAGGGCCTCAATGACAGGCAACAGAGATGGGTCAGCAAGGTGCAGGCCTATGATTTTGACATAGAGTATGTGCGGGGGAAGCACAATGTGGTGGTCGATGCTCTATCTCGGAGACCAACTGGGTTATCTCTCATGAGCATCTGCCAGGATTGGAGGGCTCAGTTGTTGGTGGAGTACTCCAAGGACAGGAGGGCATGTGAGGTATTGGAGGGGACACATGCAGATGAGCATTACCGTGTGATGGATGAGGTCATCTATTACAAGGGGAGCATTTACTTAGTGCCCAACTCGCAGTTGAGGGAGAGGATACTCCAGGCAGCTCATGATTCACCACTGTCCGGACACCAGGGGTTCTAGAAGACTTATATGGTTGTTCGGGAGAGATTCACGTGGAAGGGCCTCAAGGAGGACGTGCTGCAGCACGTACGGGAGTGTGAGGCCTGTCAGCGGAACAAGGGGGAGCTAACCCACCCTACAGGACTACTACAACCACTTCCCATTTCGGAGGGGAAATGGGAAAGTATTTTGATGGATTTCATCACTGGGCTCCCCACAGTACAGGGGAAGGATTGCATATACGTAGTGGTTGATAGGTTGACCAAATTTGCCCACTTCTTCGCCATCCCCACTAGGTACACGGCTGCACAGGTTGCTGAGTTGTTCTTCCGGGAGGTTTTCAGGCTGCATGGGCTCCCCAAGAACATAGTGAGCGACAGAGACAACAGATTCATGGGTGGATTTTGGCAGGAACTCTTCAGGTTGGTTGGGACGGAGCTCACTCCTAGCACCAGTTATCACCCTCAAACTGATGGCCAGACGGAGAGGGTTAATCAGTGGTTGGAGGGGTACTTGAGGAACTATGTGACAGGTTAGCAGAGGACATGGATTTGGTGGTTGCATCTGGGTGAGTACTGCTACAACACTACGCACCACATGTCTATTGGTATGACTCCTTTCCGTGCCCTTTATGGATATGATGCACTGAATTTTGCTGATATTGTTTTTAGAGACAGTCGGGCCCCAAAGGCCAAAGACTAGGTCCAAGAGAGCCAAGATATCCTCAAGGCTCTCAAGGATAATTTGGTGACAACCCAAAATCAGCAAAAACTTTATGCAGGCCGACACAGGACAAAGAGGCACTTTGAGTTAGTATACCTCCGGTTGCAGCCTTACAGGTAGTGTACACTGAAACAGAAGGGGGCTGAGAAGCTACAACCATGCTTCTATGGGTCCTACCGGGTGACTAGGTGAGTTGGGGAGGTGGCTTATGAGCTGGAGCTGCCTCCAGGGAGTAGAATCCACAATGTGTTTCATGTCTCGTGCCTAAAGAAGGTGTTGGGACAACAGGTGACAGCAACAGCTGATCTACCCCCACTGGATGATGAGGGCCACTTGGTGTTAGAACTAGAGGCCATTTTGGAGAGCAGGGAAAAGAGACTAAGGAGCAGGACCATCAGGGAGTTCTTGGTATGCTAGAAGAACTTGTCGGATGAGGATGCCACTTGAGAAGGTGAGCACATATTGGAGCACCCAGCTTTGAGGTTGTTTGAGGGCAAACAACATTTGGGAGGGGAGGATTGTCATGTCCCTTCTCAAAGACATTAGTCATAGGGTGCAGCTACACATTTTTGGCACAATTTTGACTTAGGAGGAGGACCCCACACTTAGACTTAGGAACTATGGGGCAATTTCGACTTTATTTAGCAGTTAGTGGAATGTGGGGGCCACCCAAATGGGGAATTCAAACTTGGCCATTCGATGTGCTTGGAGGGAAATCAAATGGATGCATGGAGGGGCCCACATGAGGCTAAGGAGGCCCAAGGTAATAAAAGGAGGATCAACTCTCATTTTCAACCATCTTCTACATTTGCAAACAAACACTCACTTGTACGCTTTGCTGCTTAGCAAGTCTACCGGTTGTTTAGCCACGAATCTCTCACGTGGGAGATTCAACCTCTACTTCGGGGGACCATCTGTGCCCGCCCTAGGGAGGTTGTTCTAACAGGAGTTTCAGGGAGTCAAGGACAACAACACACTTCAGCCATCAGCGCAGAGAGGGAACTGCGTATTCCTGGGTAGCCAGAAAACACGCAAGAGGAGTTGGAGGTCAGCAAGGGGATTCATTGCTTGCTGGGAGATCCGGGAGTTGAGGAGGCAGTATAGAGAAGGCATTTTCGCTGGAGTTTGTAGCTAGCTAGACCAGCGCAGCAGTCAGTCGAATTCCTGGACAAAGGGACTGCGCAGAGGCCATCCAGCAGCAAATTCGTGGGACTTGGGGAGCAGTTGATCTTGGCCAAGAGCCATCCGGGGAGCTTGGAGTTGAATAGCACAGGTAAAACCAACATTTTGGAGGAGTTTGCAAAGGGATTTGTAGGCTGTTTCTTGCAAGTCAAAATTGGCAGTCGAAGCTGGGGAGAGGCTCCAAGGAGGTCGAAAATCCAAATTCAAAACTAGCTAAATTCCCTTTTGGTTTTTTCTGGGTTTTGTCCAAGGAGTCCGGGGCTAAAAGGATATAATTTTCTGGGCAGTTTTTGAGCACCTTCCAGCAAGTTGAAGTTCAGCAGGGCAGCAGTTTACTGGGGTAGCGCAGTGCAGAGTGGTGCAGCAGCTGGGCAGCCTTCAGCTCAGCTATTTTCCCACCTGGGGTTGGTCTTGCTTGTTCATTGGGACAAGCCCAGGTGCACCATTCCATTTCATATTGTATCTAGCCTACAATTTTTTAATAATATGGCTCAGCAGTTCCTTATTGGTAGCATTTTCATGGATGTTTGATGTGTGTTTAATTTTTATATGCTGCTGCACAGTTTATTTGCTTAATATCATTTGTATTCCTACCTAGGAACATTACATTCCACTAAGGTTGAAATTTTCGATTTCTCCTAAGTCCCATGTACCAAAAATATCTCCAATGCCTAGATTACAAAATTGTGCTATGCTTAGCACTTCCCCAATAAACTCCGTTAATCCTATTAAATGAAAAATCAAAATTGGGAATATTACATAATTTGCTGAAGGTGTTTTCCAGAATTTGCATGCTAACTCTTTGTAGAAAGGTGTCAAAGAGAGTTTCAAAATTGTGGAAAAATTTGCATGAATTTTTGCTTGGGTATATTACAGATTAGGGACATATGCCTTCTTTGTGGCACTGATTATGCATGAGAAAATGAAAAGAAAAACCATAAATATATCTCCTAACAGCTTACTTATTAGACATAAGCAGCTCCTACAGTTTAGGATCCATGTCAATGTGGTGCAGGGGCTCAATGTACAGCATTTTGGAAGTCATATAGCTCGACAGAAAGTAGCAAATACTCCCTCCACTCATGTGGCACTGCTCTCATAGCTGATTGTTGCTTTCTCACATACAAGTTTTGATAGAAAGTTTGGTTCATTATGGCCCAGAAATATCCTTTAGTATAACAGATAACTTGACAATGCTACCTCTAACGTACAAATTTTCTTTATGGAGTTGTTTTATATACTTCTGTTTAGTTGCTTTTCTATGGAATCATCACACCTTGTCCTCTGACTGCCATTCTTTCCCCATATTTTCCATTTGTTCCAAATAAACACTAAATGTTGAGATTATTTGCGAATTATTTGAGAGAAAAGATTTATGATATCAAACATTAGCTGATTTTCAGTGCTGGAGTAAATTCCCAAACACAGAATAATTATTATGATTCATGAATACAACATGCATAAGTAAATATTTAATGGTATACTGATTTTGGCATTAGGTATGGCTAGAAAGACGTTATGTAGGATCCCGACATACATCTGAATGGTTCAATACAGCTGGTAGAAACGTTAAAACTGGACTTATCGCTAGTGTAATTGTATCCCAGGTAATTATTTAACCTGTGAAGTGGTTTTTTATAATTCATTTCTGTTCTAGATTCTTTGATAGTTGTTTCAGATTGGGACCTTTTAGTTAACTTTGACAACAAATTGCTGCAGTGGACATGGGCTGCAACAATTTTGCAGAGTTCCAATGTTGCTTGGGAGTATGGAATTAGTGGCCCTTTCTGGTATGCAAGTGGTGCCACGATTCAGGTACCATAATTATTCTTACATGGGATCATAAATCAAGAATACAGACAGTTGTATTTTTTTGTATTAAAACTTGTTAACCTCCAAGACTATAAGGTGACTGGCAGAAGCCAATACAATAAACTTAACTTGAAACATCATTAATGTGGAAGTTTAAAAGTTTTGTTATTGCCAATATCTTAATAACATGACTTTTGATGCCTCGAATGTAGATAATTCTTTTTGGAGTAATAGCTATTGAAATCAAAAGGAAGGCTCCTTATGCACACACTGTTTGTGAGATTATTCGAGCCAGGTATGTGAATAATGTGCACTATTATTCATTTTTTTTGATGATATACAATAAAGTGCAACATAATCTTGTAATTAAACAGAGACATGTGATTCTTTATTTATATCCTTACTTAAATAAGTCTGTGCTGATAATCTACAGATGGGGCTCTGCTGCACACATTGTCTTCCTTGCATTTTGTTTCTTGACAAACATTATTGTAACAGCAATGCTACTTTTGGGAGGATCTGCTGTTGTGAAGGCGCTTACTGGAGTAAATATCTATGCTGCTAGCTTTCTAATACCTCTTGGTGTCATTGTTTACACAATCGCTGGAGGATTAAAGGCTACCTTTCTAGCTAGCTATATACATTCACTTATTCGTATGAGTCTGAACCATGAACTCAGTTTTGTTGTCACAATTGCATTAATTTTTGGTTGTTTGTTTTGCATGAGATAACTTTCTCTTTTCATTCCATCAAACCATTCACTTTCAATTTCTAAGTGTATTATTTCACTAGATAGTACAAAGGTTGATTTCTGAATTTTTTGTTTTCTCTTGGAATAAAATGGTGGATGGATGGATGTGAAGCAAAACCTAATTGTGGTTTGCCCGAGTTCTCCAATGTGAAACTTACCAAAGAGGGAAAATGCCAAAAATTAAATTAAATTCAACATGTTCAATGGGAAGAGTTGGTGAGGATAAGACAACCCCACCAGTCCATCCCTATGATGTTCCCAATTTTTGTGCATGCAATTATCACTTAGGGGTTTTGCAAAATTTTGGAAATATTATTTTGTGAGAGAAGAGAGAAATTATTATTTTAATGGGGTGGTGGAAAAATAATATTTTATTGGAGGAGGAAGACAATATTATTTTAATGGAAAACGGCAGAAAAAAATATTTTATTGAGAAAGGAGGCAAATTATTATTTTATTTAAAATAGCGGAAAAAAGTCTCCTAGTGGAAAATGGCCCCCGCCAATAAAATAATAGAGAAAAAGGAGAATCTAGAAGCTATAGGGAGCTCCATGTGGAATTATAAAAGGAGGAGGAACTCAATTGCAAATCATTTTACTCCTATCATTTCTATTTGACATTGAAAAGAAGCTAAAGCAAATTTCGAGAGTTTCAAGCAAAACTCAATAGCTGACTTCGGTGAACTTCGAGTGCCACTGTAGTTAGCTCTTGGGGAAGATTATCTCAATTCTTCCAACTGTGCCTATTGCAGGGAGCCTTCATCGTTGAATGAATTTTTTTATAGGTGTCTTCAGCTGGAGTTTATTGTAGGGTTTAGTAAATTCACATGAGGGCCGAGCACAAGGGTTGAAGAGCTCATTCCAAAGGGGCCAAACTTCTGAAAGTCACATCATTTTCCCAAGGTCGTATTATCAAGGTAAGCCACCAAGGCCGAGGGGATTTCACAGTGCCATTTGCTCAGCCCAAAACACCAGGGGTTATTTCCAGATTTGTGCATCAAGAGCAACTCAATCCTAGGCTATTTGTGATCCTTGAAGCTGGGTTCTCAATTCATTAAGGGAGGACAAATGTCTTTGAGCATTTCCAGAAATTTGGTGTCAAGAGAGGGCCAATTTCCTTATACCATATTGGAGCTGAGTTGGTCCAAGAATTAAGGAGGCCAAATCCATTAAGAGGGCAGCCAAATCACCCTCAAGAAGGACATACACGCACAGATCAAAGACTGAAATTAATACCACAGAGGAGAAGTGAATTATTGGGCACAATACAGTGGTTTTATAACAGTTTGGAAGAGGCCAAAATTCTCACTTTCTATAGGCCGAGTTCAGTTCACTATCAGGCCGAATTTTGTGTTTCCAGTGGAGCAGAAAATGTCCTCATCAGAGCATAGTACTGCTGTAATATTTCTGCTGTAGCAGACTCACCTGTAATTGAAGGCTGAAGTTGTTTATTGAGGGAGCTGAATCTGATTTTAATTTCCAGGCAGAAATTAATGGCATTTCTCTTTCATCAGCTGTGGCGAATTTCCAGGTGTTGCCCTCCCCTTTGCCTTGTAAAAATTGAAGAACAGTCCCAATAATGAATTCAGATTTTGCCTCATATTCTTGGTTGGAGTTATTTCCTGAGTTTACTCTTGAAATGTTTTGACTAATTTTCTGAACTATTTGTTGAGGGTATTCTCCGGATTTTTGCATGCCAAATGTTTAAACATTTTTGGAAACATTGCTTGAAGTTGTTTGGAATGACACAGTCATTGGTCTGTGTTGACCCTGCCACCTACACCTACCTACAAGTCAGTGAGAAAAACCTTCAACCCCACAAGGTGTGGTTGGTGGCAGGGAACTAAGAGAAGGGGTTGTCACACTAAATCCCTTTTCTCTTTGTTTAACCTATCTCCTAGGTTAGCTATGGGGGGTGGTCCCTAATATGCAAAACTAAGTTAAAAGAAATGCGAGGTTCTAGGAGAGATGTTAAAGTGAAAGTGGATTACTTTTCAGAATTATGAGCAAAATATGATATGAGCCATAAAAAACATTAACATAATAAAACCATAAAACCAGTGCCTTGAGATAAATTGCTCAACAAGAATGAAAGATACATTTTCTCAAAACAAAAGTAGAATGCTTCCAACAATGTGTGAAAATTCCTTAAACCCGAGAATCCCTACTGCAGCAACTGATGATATTCTCCTACTTGATAGATTTACATGAACAAGTTATTTGCAGTTTGCTATGGCAAACATCAAAATACATATACTGCAACCTACACCATTTAAATAATATGCTGAAACAAGAAACTGAACAATAGAGAAAGATACAACACAAATGACAGTTCTTTTTGGACAAATATCCTCGGAAAAAACCCAATGTGGTAAAACGGGTGTAGCAGATCTGAGGGTTTTTATTATTAAGCAGAAGTTATTTCTAAATACAATCTTTGGATGCCTTGCTAGCAATCCAGTACAGAGAATATCACTCGGAAAAAGAAATTAGTGAGATTACCTCACTCTACACTGCAAGTTTCCATTGATCCAGTAGCTGAACCAACGAGTTCCCCGGCTACTTCTGCATTGCCCCTACGTGGGTCTGTGTCAGCCTCTAAGGCCCTGTGTTACCTCTGTTGGTAATCAGTTTGCTTCTAAGGCGCTGATTCCATCCCTCCCGGATCAGAACATCAGCCTCCCAGAAAATCTCAGACTTCTGCGTGAAGGCTTTGCAGTGCTCTGTGTGGGTCTTGCGTGAGCTTTTCCTAGCTCTGTGTCACCCTCTCTGGCCTCTGCAGTGCCTCCTCTGTGTGTCTCTCTGCCTCTCTGCTAAGTATTCTTGGCCCTGGAGAAGATCCTCCAACCACAACTCTCTCTTCCCCTCTCTGCGTGATCACTACAAATCATTGCGCTGCCTCTAGCTTCAGCAATTCGATCTGACTGATCAACTCTTTGTTTTTCTTCCAAATGACCCTTAAGATTCCTTAAATAATCTTCTCATTGACATTAAACAACCCAGATTATAAGCTAATCAATGGCTATGATCATTTATGTTTGATCCTCGTCTTCTTCTAGAAGTTACACCCACAGTTAGATTAATACCCATTAATTTTAATTTCCTAAGTTTAGACTTAGAGTCTCATTAAAAATAATTAACTATTTTAATAAAACTGTCTCCGGTTGGAATTTCCCAAAACGCTTTTTGGTTTCTTTGGAATACATATGCCCAAGCCTCCCTGCAAAATTTGAGACTTAGAGCACATCTGATGCTACCAGAAATCAACACTCCCTCTTAGCGAGGAATGTGCTCTAGCAATGCCTCCCACTGAAGCTTCGCCCTGACTTCATAACATCGTCCTCTGCACTGTTGATGTCTGACCTGCTGCCCACCAACTACTGTGTTGCTGCTGTAACTATACTGCTGTTGACCCTGCCACTGTCAACATTGCATCTGTACTACAACTCCCTCTAAATTTCTGCATTTTTGTTGCTACTGCCACTGCACTGCAAACTGCTGCTGCTATTGCATCAACAACAAAAAAACATCCCAAATTACTGAATAAGTGTTCAGCATAGATGCATCTCGATGCTCAAGATATGACTGCTGCTAGTCCCACGTTGTCCCTCTGAAGCCACCGCGCTGTTGTTGCTACTACACTGTGCCTCCCTGCACTGTTGCAACTCTACACTATGCTGCTCAGACTTGGCGTTCTAGCCACTGTATCTATCACTCCAACACTTCTCTGCACCATCTGACACTTTAGTCCATCCTGCTACTACTTATCTGGGCTCCCATAGCAAGGTATTGATTTGAGAGGTGGGTTCCTCAAGGATCTTGAGCATTTTTAGTTCTTTCGTACTGTTATCTTTTTGGTAGCATCGGATGTGCTCTAGCCATAAAAATTGGTGGAGAGGCTAAGGCACATGAGTTCTAAAGAACTCAGAAACCGTTTGGTGAAATTCCACCCGGATTGTATTTTATTAAAATAATTAATATTTTTAATGGGGTTCCTAAGTCTAAACTTAGGAAAATTAAAGTATTAATGGGTTTTAATTAAAATATGGGTGAGAATGTTTTAGTAAGCAGATCAAGTCAAGATTTAATCTTAGCCATTGATTAGAGACTTAATCTCGGCCGTTGAAGTCTCAACGAGAAAAGTATAAGGAGGAGGCTTGGGGTTCATTTGAAATACACAGAGTTGATCAGTCAGTTCGATTTTCCTAGGGCAAGGTTTGCTAAGGAATTCGAACCAGTGATCAAGCAATGAGGATCAGAGGCAGTACAAGAAGGAAGTGATTTCCAGTTGCAGTGAATACACATTAGAGAAGACAGTGAAGGATAATAGAGCCAGTGTTGTGCCAAGGAGGGACATCGCAGCAACAAGTGGAGGTTGATGCAGAAGTGCTGGGGGATAGTAGAGATCAGTGCCAGGAATCAATGTGGGTGACTGGTAAGAGAAATCTCGATTTCTCAGCAACAGAAGCAGCAGTAGCCAAGGTTGACGCAGTCAGAGGGAGTCTCCACGCAGAATTCACGCAGTGGCTGCATAGGCTCACGCAGAGACTGCGCAGGCTCACGCAAAGACTGCGCAGTGGGTCATATAGGAGCTGGGGACAATATAGAATTTCCAGAATCAGTGTGAGAGAATTTCCAGTTATCTTCTCTGAGTGGATTTCCATTTTCTCTGGGGCATCCTATTGAAGTTTCTAAGTCTACTTAGTTAGAAACCCTCCATTCACTTTATCTAATTTATTTCTACTTTTGTTGCACAGAGTATCTAGGCACCACGACGACGCTCAGATCGGGGGCTGTCACCCTGATCTCCAATCTCTCCGTTTAAGTTATCTCCCTATAGTAGGCTAAGGGGGGTAGACCCTATGGAAAAAATGGAATGAAGAAGAACTAGTTGGGAACCAACCAATTCGGGAGACATAGCGAGGCGATCAAGTACTTGATTAAGGCTTAGCAAGGCTTAGAATTTGATTAGATTTTAAATGATTAATACCAATGCCTTATGGAGTCAATGATCCAAGTAATTGATTAGCTGCTGCTGCTTAGGAAACAGAGATATGAAATCTGTTTATAATTCCACGATAAAACTCTTTAACAATTGCTTGAAAATATTTGCAAAATGTCTAACATGTAATGAGCATTAAATAATCCAAGCAATGACGATAGATAGATGCAAGATATTCAACAGATGCACAATGTCTTAGCAATTAAATTTCAAGAGATACAAATACCTTAATCAACCACGAAATTTAAAAGCTAACCAGTTCAGATCCTAGAATTTAAATGATTATGCTTAAAATCCCAAATCTAGGAAATTTACCACTTTCAAATAGTTAATCTTCAGATATAAAAATTTAAGCACATTTAACTATAGAGAAATGACAAATACCACAAAAATTTACCTTTAGATCTTACCTTAGCACAAAAGACACCAAGAAGAAATTTTAGATTGACAACTTAATTATTCCTTAGGTGAATTTCTTGATATTTTAAGCAAGACTAAATGTGACCGAAATAAATCGAAAAAGATTTAATAATTTTTTAAAATTTTTAATGGGCCAGAGGCCACATAAAAAATTTAAAACCTTTAAATGTGAAATTTATTTCGATTTAAAACTTTAGGATATCTCAAAGTCACATTAATGTGAAGTCCCTTTTAGCCCTTTAAATTTTTTTAATTTTTTTAATGTTTTTAGGTTTTATATTTTGAATGAAAGAAACAAAAAATAAAACAAAACCCAAAAAAAAAACTAAAAATCGAACCTACACTAACAAAATAAAATGGAAATCGAAATCGGACTTTTGAATTTTTTAAAGTTTTTAATGAAACATAAAACAATTTAAACAAAGTTGAAATCAAACAAAAATTAAAATGTCATACCCAAAAAATAAACTAAACAAACAAAAGAAAAGAAATGAAAACGAATTCAAAGAAAATCAAATCAAATAAGAATAAAATGAAGACTCATAAAAAAAATTCGAAAATCTTAAAATAAACGTAACCTAAATAAAATCCAAACAAATAAAAATGAAACATAAAGAAAGCAAAGAGAAACCCAGTAAAAAAAAATCGAATTTGTATAAAAAAAGGGGACAAACTAAACCTAACACAAACTAAACAGAAGAAATAAAAAAAAATCGAAAAGTGTCTTGTTGTGTGTGTGTGCAGGATGGGCGGACGGAAGATTAGACAGAGGAGCTGAGGGTTTGTTTGCAGGTTTGCGGGCAGATGGAAAGGAGTTGGAATGGATGCAAGGAGAAACGTAGGAAGTTACAGTGAATGGGCAGCTGCGTGAGGAAATGGAGCAGCTTGCTGCGTGAGGATTTAAGGCAGCGAAGAAGGATGGAGCATGATGGGCTGGCAGAGGGTTGCAGTTTGAAGGAGAAGCGTATGGAGAAAAGGCAGTACGATGAGGCAACGCAGAGAGGGTTGGACGTGCGGATTGATGGGAGAAGGGCTGCAGACAGGCAACCTGGAAATGGACCATGCGTGGACAGCATTTGGCAGCGGGTGAGGACGGATCTGGAGTTGTAGCTGCGGGCTAGAGTAGGAGCAGTGACAGAGAGGGGATAGGCTGCGGAAATGGGAAGAGAAAAACGTTGGTATCGGACAATGAAGGCAAGGAGCTTAGGCAGAGTGGTGAGGGTGAAATATTTATGCGGGTTAGAGACTCAAAAATGAAGATGAGGCGCAAGAAAAATTTTAAAAAGTTCTAGAGAATAGAAAAACGCAGAGAATAAACCCAAGGCAATAAAACAAATCGGAAAAATTTTCTGTTGAAAAACCCCAGGCAGCAAAAAACGATCTCAAAACGATTTCTAAAGCCTCAGGAAGGCAGTGCAAATTCCACATAACCCAGCAACCAACGAATTTCGCACTTGTGTTCAGATTTATCAATGAAACCCTCGTATCATTGTTTCCAGATTTAAAATATTTTAAAACCCTTGGACTGCAGAAATAATGTCCCTGCAAAAGCTGGTTTTGAGGCTAGATCTTACCCTCCAGGGCCTAGATCTGGCTTCAAAATCAAACTTCCCCTTCAGATCTGCAACCTGTTCTCAAAACCCTCATGCATCACCCATAAAAATATCTTATGATAAGCCTAGGATCAAATTCTGTTAAAATTGGCAACTAGGGCCAAAATCCATGTGGGTCATCTTATTTATGGCAGCTGATATTTTTCTTGGATCCCTCTCATTGAGAGGTTTAGGATTGATCTAAAGATCATCCGATTCCGATAAGTATTCATGGAGTTATGAATTTATTTGCATTATAAGACAATTCGTCAAGGTCGGCCAGCAACCAAATAAACCCCACATGTGCTCAACGTTTTAGTATAAATAGAGGTGGCCTTCAAGTCATTTCAACACACTTGGGATCTCTTCCTCTCTCTAGTTGTCTTTGGGTTTTATTAGGAGGAGAGATCCTAAGGAATAATGTTGCCTTGATCCAGAGGGCAAAAAAGCTGGAAAATCTGGAAAAGCCAGAAATGCCGGAAATGCCGGAAAAGCCGGAAATGCCGGAAAAGCTGGAAATGCTGAAAAAGCTGGAACTGCCAGAAAAGCTGGAAAATCCAAAAAAGCTGGAAAAGCCGGAAATGCCGGAACTGTCGGAACTACCGGAAAAGCTGGAACTGCCAGAAAAGCTGGCACTGCTGGGACTGCCGGGAACAACCGGAACTGCCGGGAACAGCCGGAACTGCCAGAACTACCGAAACAACCGGAGCATCTGTCTCCGAAGGAGAGCAGCATGCAAGGGACAGCTAACTAACATTGGGACAGTTGTATGGTACTTAGCAACAAATACACCAAGCATGCAATGTTACAACTAGCATACAAGGGACAACTAGCATGCAACAACAAGCATGCTAAGGACAACAAGCATGCTAGGGACAACAAGCAAGCAAGGTGCAACCAACACATAGGTCAGGATGGCAACATGGTGCATCAATGGCAAATAATGTAGTAAAGTGATGGGTACAGTCATGATTAATGAAGCGTGATGAGATGCAACATAGTGATGATGGGTGCAGCATGGTGCAGTGCAGTGAGGTGCAACATGATGACGAAATGCAGCACAACGATAGGTGAAGGAGTCACCTTGGAGAATTAGTTGAAACAACATGTCTTCAACTGAACTCATGTATCATCTTCTTAGAGATGATCTATGCTCTTATCTAGATAAGTCAAAGTGTTGACTTCTATTGTAAACGTACTATCTCTCTCTCTCTCTGCTGAACTATTGAAGAAAATATAAGAAGAATTGATCAAGGGTTCCCCACATTGGGGTTTGTCCCTGGCTAGCGCCACATCTTGTGTCCTGTTGTCTTGGCTTGTCTTCTGCGATTATGTTTATGTTCTATCTACAGTTTACTTTAATGCTGATGTGATTGCTAATCTGGAAAAGATATGGAGCTAACTGTGAAAATTGAAATAAATTGCTCTAAGCATAGAACATACCTAAAATTAACATGGTATCAGAGCTGAGGTGAAGACAATGCCCAAGCAAGAGTGAAAGAGCAATCACCGAAGACAGTTGGGAAAGGACAAAAGGATCAGTGGATTCCTCATCCCTCTTCAAATTCACCAAGGGTGAAGTCGAAGCAGAGAATATTATCAGAATGGCGCAGCGGAATATGGCCTACCTAAAGATCACTTCATTGGAAGACCGGATCTCAGGGTGGAAGGAAAGGCAGATAACTAGTTCGGCCATTATGCAAAGGAGTGTTCGAATGGCAGGGACACATCACTTGATGATGATAACAATCATTCCAGGGACATCTTCAGTGATCAAAGGAATGATAGGTAATGTAGGTCATCAAGGAAATGGCCGACTCTTCATAGAAAGCAAGGAACCCCAGGTATGAAGAATCAAATGTTGTTTCTGATAAGATAAAGAAGCGTTATCTTGTATTGGCCCTCTCCTTCAAATTCTTTGGGAATCTGGCTTATAGATTGTAGTGCTTCAAGGCACTTCATCGAATAGATGGGTGCACTCTCTAATTTGGTAGAGATGGAAACAATCGTGGGATTATACTTGGAGCCGATGCCACCTGATCGCAAGAATAACCTGGTGTCCATCTCGGAAATGGAAGTCAAAGGTTTCAGGGTGGCATTCATTGATGGAAAGGTACATGTTAAAAAATATAATTTTCAAAGATGCTTTTTCTCATGGGTTCAGGGTTGGCAATTTGTATCAAGTTGTAGGATGGTCCATTGGGGATCATGTCAATTGACATATCGCATCTATAACACCAGAGGTCTACCTATGGGGCCCTACCTGATGTGAGTCAAATGGTGATAGGGATGTCTGAATTTAAGTAGAACATGAAGGTACATGTCTAAGATGTACCGAAGGAAAATCTTATAAGGGGACCATCCCCTCATGCAGCAGGTCCACAAGTTTGGAACAACCCAAGGAGTTTGAGATTCATGATCGGGAATCTCATGTATACAGGTGGAAAAAAGCCCTCTATGGCTTGAAGCAAAACACCCCAGGCGTAGTATGAGAGGATTGATAGCTGTCTGATGAAGCTGAGATTCACTAGGAGTGAAACCGATCCAAACCATTACCCAAAGGTTGTGGATGATAGACCTCTCATACCAGCACCTTATGAGGACGACCTATTTCTGACAGGTGCAGACCCTCTCATTCGCAGAAGTAAGAGGGAGTTGGATTCCAGATGTCGAATGATAAACTGCAAGCCAGTGACTACCTCGAGGATCTTAACTTTTAGAAGTTATATAGTAGTGATGTCGGACCAAATTTGAGAAATGCCTCTAAGTTTCATAAACTCATTCATGTTGATGTTCTTGGTGAACTTCCGTCCGAACATATGTTTTGAAGTTAGCATGGTGAGCTCATATTTGGTTGAGCCTCACTGGATTGGTGCCAAGAATCTTCTGAGATATCTTCGGGGCACAATCTCCCATGGATTGAGATACACTGCCGGAAATATGAAACTGCATGATTATTCGAATGCTGAGTGGGCAGGGAGTGTGGAGGATCACTAGAGCACTTCTCAGTGTTGGTTCTCTTTGGATTCTGCTTCGATATCATGGATGAGTAGGAAGCAGAAGTCGGTTGCTATAAGCACCGCCGAGACCGAATACATAGCTACAAGTATGATCTCGTGTGAAGTTGCATGGTTGCAGAAGCTCTTAAGTGAGTTGTTTATACACATGATGAATACCACTGTGATTCTCTGTGACAACCAGAGGGGGGATTCGATTATTGAGGAATCCCGTATTCGATGATTGCTCCAGCAGATAGACATCAGATACTGCCTTATCTGCGATATTGTAAGCCGATGAGCGAGGAGGCTCCATCGCATTGAGACTGATGTATAGGTCGCGGACATTTTGTCAAAGCCCCGCGGAAAGGTCAAATCTGTGACTTTCCCGAACGACTTGAGATCGTTGAGAGACCTTCTTATAAGGGTCCTTCATGTTGCATGCATTGAGCTCTGGGAGATCTGGGGGGCTTGGGGTACTTACTGGAGCAACATACAACCACAGGGCGACTCACCCTCCCTTGGTGGTGTGCTATGAACAGGATGATTAGTTATTCTGTGGGTCGGGATGATTAGTTCTCTCGTGGCAACTGTGGAACAGGATGATTAGTTCTCCTGTGGGTCGGGATGATTAGTTCTCCCGTGGCAACTGTGGAATAGGATGATTAGTTTTCCTGTGGGCTAGGATGATTTGTTCTCCATGGCCAGGATGATTTGTTCTCCGTGGAGACTATGGAACAGGATGATTAGTTCTCCTATGGGCCAGGATGATTTGTTCTTCGTGGCGACTGTGGAACAGGATGATTAGTTCTCCTGTGGGTCAGGATGATTAGTTCTCCGTGGCATCCACTGACAGGATGATTCGTTCTCCTGTGGACAGGATGATTATTTCTCTTGTCGAGGCATCCTACCCATGCAGTCTGGGACTCATGGGAAGTAACTCTCATCTGATCAATGAGTAGGAAAATGAGAATAGGGACCATAGTAGTACTATCGATGGACGCATCGCTATATCTACCGTACTCCCTATGCTAGGATGACCTCCATTTATCTGGGATCAGTATGAGTGGTTTGAGACACTTTCTTGTGACATTGATCTAGGATCAATGAAACTCATCTGGGATTAGTATGAGTGGTTTGAGACACTCTCTTGTGATATTGATCTAGGATCAATAAAACTGACTTCAGGTCAGTAAGAGTGATGTGACACACTCTGTTCAGATGAAACTAACTTCGGGTCAGTAGAGAATGGTATGAGACATTCTCGACCAATTCTTCTTCTTCATGGTTTAGCAGAGTAGAGCAAAGCAGATCAGAGCAGAGCTCAGTAGAGCAGAGCTTAGCATATCAAAGCAGAGCAGAGCTCAACATATCAGAGCAGAGCAGAGGAGTGCAGGGCATTGATGACAGAGATAGTACAGTCGGACATATGGATCAACGGATGGAGTTCTCCTTAGTTGAGAGGGAGTGTTAAAATTGGCAACTAGGGCCAAACTCCATGTGGGTCATCTTATTTATGGCAGCTGATATTTTTCTTGGATCCCTCTCATCAAAAGGTGTAGGATTGATCTAAAGATCATCCAATTCCGATAAGTATTCATGGAGTTATGAATTTATTTGCGTTATAAGACAATTCGTCAAGGTCAGCCAACAACCAAATAAACAGCGTTTTAGTATAAATAGAGGTGGCCTTCAAGTCATTTCAACACACTTGGGATCTCTTCCTCTCTCTACTTGTCTTTGGGTTTTAGTAGGAGGAGAGATCCTAAGGAATAACGTTTCCCTGATCCAGAGGGCAGAAAAGCCGGAACTGTCGAAAAAGTTGGAAAATCCGGAAAAGCTAGAACTGCCAGGAAAGCCGGAACTGCCAAAAAAGCCGGAAAAGCCAGAAAAGCCGGAAAATCCGGAAATGCCGGAACTGCCGAAACTGCTGGAAAAGCCGAAAATGCTGGAAAAGCCGGAATTGTCGGGACTGCCGGGACTGCCGGGAACAGCCGGAACTATCGGAACTGTCGGGGACAGCCGGAACTGCTAGAACTGTCGGGAACTGTCAAAACAACCAGAGCATCTGTCTCCGAAGGAGAGCAGCATGCAAGGTACAACTAACTAACATTGGGACAGTTGTATGGTACTTAGCAGCAAATACACCAAGCATGCAATGTTACAGCTAGCATGCAACAACAAGCATGCTAGGGACAACAAGCATGCTAGGAACAACAAGCAAGCAAGGGACAACAAGCAAGCAAGGCGCAGCCAACACATAGGTCAGGATGGCAACATGGTGCAACAATGGCACATAATGTAGTACAGTGATGGGTACAGTCATGATTAATGAAGCGTGATGAGATGCAGCATAGTGATGATGGGTGCAAAAGGTGCAGTTCGGTGAGGTGCAACATGATGACGAAATGTAGCACAACGATAGGTGAAGGAGTCACCTTGGAGAATTAGTTGAAGCAGCATGTCTTCAACTGATCTCATGTATCATCTTCTTAGAGATGATCTATGCTTTTATCTAGATAAGTCAAAGTGTTGACTTCTGTTGTAAATGTACTCTCTCTCTCTCTGCTGAACGATTGAAGAACATATAAGAAGAATTGATCAAGGGTTTCCCCACATTGGGGTTTGTCCCTGGCTAGCACCACATCTTGTGTCCTCTTGTCTTGGCTTGTCTTCTGCGATTTATGTTTATGTTCTATCTACATTTTACTTTAATGCTGATGTGATTGCTAATTTGGAAAAGATATGGAGCGAACTGTGAAAATTGAAATAAATTGCTCTAAGCATAGAACATACCTAAAATTAATAAATTCAAACTGGGCTCTTCAGAAAACACGGATCGGGAGTTGGCTGGTTCAGCCGAGAACTTCCCCAAACGCCCGATGATCTAATAATCAAGGATTTTCCTACAAAACTCAATTCAGCCGTCAACATAGAGCGAGAAAACAATAATAAAATTCAGATCTAATAGAGATACCTGCTATTATATTCAAAACTTAAATTATCATTCAAACCCCAGCGACTGAGCAAGATACCTGTACTCGAATCGCTCTTCAGAAGCTACTATTAATGGCAAAAAGGAAATTATGCACGAAAATAATACATCTTACAGCATTTCCATGAAGAGTAACACCAGCAAAAATTAACCCCAAAATCTTTCTTTATTGCTCATAAAAAGATTACAAGAGAGCTTTTCGGTTAGTACACGATCAAAAGATTGGATGATACTGACTGACAAATGACCTCCTATTTAAAGATAAATCTTCCAACGGCTAGTTTGAGTGATCCTTGTCAAAGCAATCTCGACCGTTGATGAGGATCAAAATTTCTTTTAATCTCATCCGTCGAAATTTTAAATATTGAGGAAATTTCGAATTTTTCAATTAAATGCATTTTAATTAGTTCAAAAATTAAATTTTTGAATTAATTTCCTCAAAATTTTGACATTGACTTAACCAAAGGCATAAAATTTAGCAAAATAATCAATTAACCTTAGTCCCTGGACCTCTTAAACTTTAATTTTTTAAAGGACCTACGAATTTTGCCTTTGGAAAATTTAAATTTACCTAGGACCTAGAATTAATTAAATTTCTGGCTTAGGATTTTAATTAATTTTGTCCAGAAAATTTAATTAATTAACCTATGAGGGGATAAATTATTTTTCCAACCCTTATGACACTTTACATCATGATTTTCACATTTGTTTACATCACAAGGGGGAAAACCCATCTGAAAAGGACCCTTAAAGACTACCCAGTTCTGTGACACAAATATAATCTAACAAATCAAGCAATTTGTAATAAAATAACCTAACCAAATAGTTAGGATTATTCCATAGACTCGATCTAGAACACTAGGACTCCCCTAAGATTCCAGTGACAAAATCCATTCTGGCTTTGGGGTAAGGCTGAAGGAAAACTCTGCTGACCATCCGAGAATGGATCGGTGAGACAAAAAACCTCCCAAAATGTAGATCGTCACTAGAAAAGTAGGTTTACCTAGGTGATTACATACACGACACGGATCTGCTAAGATTACTTACATTATACACATGCATACTGGGTTTACATTATGAGATGATCCTCAGGTTGATGATGATCGCTGGATGGTAGGAACACATCGATCAGGCACTATCCCTTTTGCGAAAAAGGGGGTGTAATGCTATGGGTCGTTGACATGTAGTGGTCAACATCTGGCTCTACTTGGGGACAGGTTGCTGCACTAGAGGAATGTGAGAATCCAGAATCTGCATCCACGCAACACACAACAAAACATAAGTAGCGTCCATCCAAAAATCATTGTATAACATTAAGCACGGGAAATATATAAGCTCTTTATTTATTAACTAGTCTAATAACATGAAAAACACAAATCTAACTACAAAATGAAATACTGAATTAACAGGGCATAAGGTTAGAAATACAATACAAAGATGCACCATGGCATCAGATGTGTTCAATATAGTGCATATTGAGCATTTGCTTGCTTTGAGGCAAATCTGTTAGCTGTTTCTCGGATGTGCCATGTCCAATCCTGCATACGGTAGGACTATTTCCTATCCGAAAATCATGTTGTTCACGACCATTTGAAGCATCAAATCGCTTTCTCATTCTCTTTCTCTTGCGCTTTTTCTTTGTGGTAGGTTGCATCACTAATGATGTGGAACATTCTGCTTCAAAACTCTTAGATGAAGTATGTAAGATATGCATAACATGTCTCTATTCATTTTGCATCTGCTCATTAATTTCCATTTTATCCAGGTCACCTTCAATTAGCCACTTTTCAATGGAACAAAGGACTTCATAATAAGATGGAGCTTGCTGTAGCAGATAGGGAGGCTTATGATTTGTTGATGTTTCCTTGTTTCTTTCATCCTCTGACTGATGCTGAAGTTTCTGTACTTGTATTGTTATGGCATCCATTTGGTTATAGTGTTCAACCTTCATAGCATGGACTTCGTTGGCATGGTCTTCCTCCATGCTCAATAACTTATTCTGAAGACATATCTGGCTAGCTTCCATATCTTTTATTACTTTGTCATTATCTGCTTTTATGGTCATCAAGCAATGTTGCATATAGTTTATCTCTTTCTCATGATTTGGTTGTATGATAGCTAACTGATTATTATAATCGAATCTCATGATGGTCATTTCTTCATCCATAGTTGACAACTTGTTCTGAATTGCACTTATTTCTTCCTGATAACTTGCTTCCATGGTAGTCACGTGATTTGAATGATTAAATTCCATGATCGTCATATTTTCCTCTAGGGCTAATAACTTGCTTTGCATAGAATTAATTTCTCTGCCATGATTAGCTTTCATGGTTTCCATTTCCTTTGCATGCTGACTCTGCATGTCGGTTACGTGATCAGAATGTCTAATTTTCATGATTTCCATCTCCTTATATCACTTTTCCAGGTGGGTGTATAAAGTTCTCATATCCTTGACGTAATCAGTTACAAATTTTTCTTGATTAATCTCCATATTTTTTACCAGCCACATTAGTTCTTCTATAATTTGCTTCTCATTTTCCCTTTCATTGTCGACACTGATTTGACAATTTGTCCCGGTTTTTCCACTGTCATGGATTTGATCTACAACGGTATAGGTGGATGGCACATTCTGATATGGAGAATTGTCTTGAAATCTTTCATCGATAGTTGGATCCTTCACAAAATCACTTTCATTCTGTTGCATAATTTTAGGGGCACAAGGCGAGCTATCTTGATAACCATATCTATCTTTAAAAGCATTAACGATGTCTTGTAAAGAAGCGAAAGAATCTTCAGGACAATTATTAAACCAATTCAAAGCATCACCCTCTAAAGAAAAGGCAAATAGAAGCATTTTGACATCTTCATGATCTAAGGAGAACTACAACATATGAGCATTATACGAGTATACCTGCATAGATGCTTTCTAACAGCGATTGAATCACCACCCGAGAACAAAGACAATTTATGAATGGCCACTTCTGGAATATCATGGAGAACATCAGTAAAATGACACGGGGTAAATGAATAATCCATGATGAATAATGAGGGACCAAATGGATGATAGAGAGAGACCTCTGCTCAAGAAAATCAAGAGATCCACAAGAAGGGAGCTTCTAGTAGAAATGAAAGAAGTGGAGTCACCACTTGAACATGAATCTAACTCTAGGATCCAAAAGGCAACAAACAACCGGATATAAGGGAGGGCTTCTTGTCTGAGAAATAATAAATGGAAGAAGTGGAGTCACCACCCAAACAAGAAACGAACCGAAATGTCCAGGTGCTAAAGGTGCAGATGAAACGATTAACGAGATGACGAAAGATAAGGCGATGAAAAGATCAAATGACGCCAGGAAATGTTGTGCCGCTTGACAGGCTAATGAATGGCGGAAAAGATGAGATGATTAAAACGATGTCGAAGAAACCAAGGACATAAAAAACTCTATCCTCGACAATGGCGCCAAAAAATGTTGTCGTTGCCGGCTGAAATGAAAAGATGAGAAATGAGAAGAATGATAAGGAAATGTCATTGAAACACCGAGAATAAAATGTCCCCGGCAGCGGTGCAAAAAAATGTTGTCACACAGGTGTCTAGGCACCACGACAACGCTCAGACCGGGGGCTGTCACCCTGATCCCTAATCTCTCCATTTAAGCTGTCTCCCTATAGCAGGCTAAGGTGGGTACACCCTATGGAAAAAATGGAATGAAGAAGAACTAGTTGGGAACCAACCAGTTCGGGAGACACAGCGAGACGATCAAGTACTTGATTAAGGCTTAGCAAGGCTTAGAATTTGATTAGATTTTAAATGATTAATACTAGTGCCTTATGGAGTCGACGATCCAAGTAATTGATTAGTTGCTATTGCTTAGGAAACAGAGATATGAAATTTGTTTATAATTCCGCGATAAAACTCTTTAACAATTGCTTGAAAATATTTGCAAAATGTCTAACATGTAACGAGCATTAAATAATCCAAGCAATGACGATAGATAGATGCAAGATATTCAACAGATGCACAATGTCTTAGCAATTACATTTCAAGAGATACAATTACCTTAATCAACCAAGAAATTTAAAAGCTAACCAGTTCAGATCCTAAAATTTAAATGATTATGCTTTGTTGTCGCACAGATTGTCACGACAATGCTCAGACCGGGGGCTGTCACCCTGATCCCCGATCTCTCCGTTTAAGCCGTCTCCCGAGGCTAAGGGGGGTAGACCCTATGGGATAAAGGATGACCAACTGTGGACCAGTTGGGTTGGGAGACACAGCAAGGAAAATTAGCACCTGATTGATTTTAGAAGTTAATGTACCAGTGCCTTATGGAGTTAATGATTAAATAATTGTTTATCAAATGCTGCAGAAATATGAACTTTGTAATTCCACCATTAACAATCATTTATCATCAAATAACCCAAACAAAGATTAATTTTACCAAATGCGAGGTAATCGATAAATGCTCAATGCCTTAACAATATTCCAGCAATTAAAATTCAAAAGATTAAATGCTTTAAATAACCACGCAATTTTAAATGCTAACCAGTTATCACTTTCATATAGCTAATCTTCAAATGAACATTTAAGCATGTTTAACCACATAAAAATGATAAATATTAATCCCACATCAAAAATCTATTAGCCTTAGCGAAATACACCAAAATTTGGAAACGTGACAAAATATGCTAAGACTAAATGCGACACAAAAATATTTCAAAAAAAAGAACAACTTTTTATGATTTTTATATATATATTTTTATTTTTATAAAATTTTAAGATTAAAACAAAACAAAGTCTAAATAAATAAAACTTAAATCTAAAAAATCTAAACTATAAAACAAAATAAAAAGCCTAAGGATTACTTTTTTATGCTTTTTGGGATTTTTTATTTTTTTATATTTTTAAATATTATTTTTTAAAGTCAAAATTCAAACAAAAGAAAACCAAATAAATCTAAAATCTAATCTAAAAGAAACTTTTATGATTTTCAAATAGAACAAAAATGAATTAAGCAAAAACTACAAATAACTAGAACCACAAAACTAAGCTAGACTTAAATAAAGATTTAAATCTAAATTAAAGAGATCTAAATCTAAGGCTAAAACAAAAAATTTAATAAACCTAAAACTAAAAGAGCTAACCTATATCAAAAAAACTAAAACTAATTTTTGTTTTTTTGTATTTTTGTTTTGTTTTTTTCTTACTAAAACGAAACTAAATTAAAAGAGGAAATACGCTACCCTAACATGCAGTCATAATATAACAAAAAAAAAATCGAATTTGTGTTATGTATGTGTGCAGGTGAGGAGCAATACGCAGGCGGCTGAGCAGGTGAAGGTTGGAGCTGCATGAAGAGCAGCAGACACAGGAAAGGTGTGGGTAGAAGATGATATGCGTGGATGGGCAAGCGAGGGATAATGGGTTTGCAGCAGAAATGCAGCACACATGTGGGCAGCAGATTGACTGCAGGCAGCGTGATGCAAGCCCGATGGTGGAAGGGAAAGCAGCGTGGAAAAACTGAGCATGTAGAGGAGATTGCTGAGTTGCTGCGTGAGGAATGCAAGGATGAGGGACGTGAAGAAGCCGAGAAATTGCGCAGGCAATGGACAGGCCGAACGTTGGAGCAAGGCAGCTATGGTGGAGCTTGTGTTTGCAGGTTGAAGGGAAACGTTGGGCAGCGTACGCAGATTGAGGGAGCAGACAACGGATGGATAGAATGGTGCTACGTGAAGAATCAATGAGTAGAGCGGCAGGGACAACGTATAGGTGAGGACTCTGCTACGGATGGGAGATGAGGGTTTGTTGGACGCAGGTAGCAGAATGGGAGCGTGAAAATGTCTGCAGGTTGGAGCGGTGGAGTCGTGACTGCGTGGATGAGACAGAGGGGACGTGCGAAGAGAAGGCTGCGTGAGGAGGTTTTGTAGGTGTGCTGGCAACATGAAGTTTTCTGGCAGCAGCGTAAAAAAAAAATTCGATTTTCCTTATTGATTACAGCGTGGGAAGGAAACTGCGTGTATGGAGGCAGATTTGCCTGTGGTTTTGCAGGGCTTGGACAGCCTTGAACTTCTTTTAACTCCCCTTTGCTTCTGATGAAAATCCTGCAATAAATTTCCAGATCTGAAAGTGACTGAATTTGAAACCCTTGGACAACAAAACAGTGACCCTGCAAAAACTGGTTGTGAGGCCAGATCTTACCCTCCAGGGCCTAGATCTGGCTTCCAATAAGAATCTTTTCCTGCAACCTGCAAAAATGGAAAATCCAGAGGCAAAATATGCAAGGATAAAACCCAAAATTTAACTAAATAATTACAGTTTTCACAAACTAACGACTCTAAGCAGCCAGATTTGTCAATAATCCACAGAAATATTTTCAGAATTTCAGATTTACTATGAGATACTTCAGAAAACCTCTCATGCATTCAAAAGATAAACTTAAATGATAAACCCAGGATCAAAACTGGCTGGGTTCTTCAAGAAAATGCTTTTCGAGAGTTGGCTGGTTCAGCCAAGAACTTCCCCAAATGCTCATTGATCTTCACAATCTAAATTTCCTGCACAGCTCACTTCAACTATCAATAAAGAGGGAAAAATAGTACTAAAATCCAAATCCAATGGAGATACCTGCCATTATTTTCAGAAATTCTACTACCATGCAAACCCTAGTGAGTGAGCAAGATACCTGTGTTCAACATCACTCTTCATCAAGCTATTACCAAAGGCTGAAATTAAATTTATGCAGAAAAATGAAACAGCTTACAACATTTCAAAAGAGTAACACCAGCAAGATTTCAACCCCAAAGTCTTTCTTTATTCCACAAGAAGAAGATTACAAGAGAGCTTTCTTCAGCACAAGACTCAGAAATCGAATGAATCTCAAATGACCCCTAACACCCTATTTAAAGGAAAAATTCCCAACGGCTAGTTCGAGTGATCCATGTCAAACTAAGCTCGACCGTCGATGAGGATCAAAATCCCTTTCAATCTTATCTGTCGAAATTTTAAATGCATTTTAATATATTAAAAATTAAAATTTTGCATTTATTTTCTCAAAACTTTGACTTATTATTATTTTATTATTTTATTTTATTTTTCAAATTTTTATTTATTTTATTTTTTATTTCTTTTAATTTAATTTAATTTTTATTATTTTTTAATTTTTTAATTTTATTATTTTTTATTATTTATACTTTTTTTAATTATTTTTATTTTTTATTTTTGGATCCTTGAACTTAGCCTTTGGAAAAATCCCCTAGGACCTAGGACTTAGGACTTATGAGGGGATAAAACATTTTCTAACCCTCAAGA
Organism: Pinus tabuliformis; assembly: GCA_031772625.1. NCBI lineage: Eukaryota > Viridiplantae > Streptophyta > Pinopsida > Pinales > Pinaceae > Pinus > Pinus tabuliformis. Next base: position 854,659,207 of record CM062817.1, on the reverse strand, counting down.
CACTTTACATCATGACTTTTACAATTTTACATCTCAAGGGTGAAAACCCATTTGACAAAGACCCTCATAAACCACTCAGTTCTACGACACAAACATAATCTAGCAGATCAAGCAACTTGTAATAACCTAACCAAATAGTTAGAATTATTTCCAAATTACTTTTACATAGACTCGAAGCACACTAGGATTCCCCTAAGATTCTAATGACAAAATTCATTCCGGCTTTGGGGTTAGGCTGAAGGAAAACTCTGCCGATCATGGATTGGTGAGACAAAAAACCTTCCAGAACGTAGATTATCACTAGAAAATTAGGTTTACTTAGGCAATTTACATACATGACTCAGATTTGCTAAGATTATTTACAATTTACACATGCAGACTGGGTTAGAACATAACATGATCAGGTTGACGATGACTGTCAAATGGCACGGACATAATGATCAAGCGTTATCCCTTTTATGAAGAAAAAGGGGGTGTACTGCTATGGGTAGTTGATACGTAGTGGTCAACATCTGGCTCTACTTGGGGACACGTTGTTGCACTGTAGGAATGTGAGAATCCAAAATCTGCATCCATGCAACACACAATAAAACATAAGTAACGTTCATCCAAAAATCATCATATAACTTTAAGCATAGGAAAGATATAAGCTCTTCATTTATTAACTATCTAGTAACATGAAAAGTAAATCTAATCCTAAAACAGAAATAAAATGCTGAAATGACAAGGAGTAAGGTTAGAAATACAATACAAAGGATGCCCCATGGCATCTGATATCATATTTGAAGAACAACTTGAGCATTTGGCCATTTGCAAGTAGATCAAGTGGTTCGCCATCCAATCTGCTCAAGTGGAATGAGTTTGGTCCAACTATATCTCGAATGATGTACGGTCCCAACCACAAACTGTCGAACTTCTTATGTTTTCCTGGTTTTTCATTCTTGCGATCCCAAAGAAGTACCATATCTCCCACCTGCAAAGATCTAGATCGAGAGGATTTATCAAAGCTTTTCTTAATGTTAGATTGATTTTTACATATAGCATCAAACACTGTCCTACGAGCTTCATCTAACTCCACAATCTGATCTATTCTATTTTGAACAACATCTTTATTAGTAGAAAAATGCTGAAGGAGCTGATAAGCTGGCAATTTCAGGTGCACAGGTAAGGTTACATCCAAGCCATAAACTAATTCAAAGGGAGATTTACCAGTAGCTTTCTTTTTAGTGATCCTATCTGCCCATAAAGCATACTTGATTTTGCTATCCCATGATCTCTTATTATCTCCTACTATCTTCTTGATAATGGTTATGAGATTCTTGTTACTTGATTCAGCCAGACCATTACCCTGAGGATAGTAATTTGATGAATGAGATAAGACAATGCCATACTTGAAACAGAAAGACGAAAACTCTGAGGAACTAAAAGCTTTGGCATTGTCAGTAGTGATCTTAGCAGGGACACCAAATCTAGTAATGATATTATTTTCAATGAAATCCATAATAACCTTTTCAGTGGCATTCTTAGCAGGAATGGCTTCAACCCATTTAGTGAAATAATTAGTAGCAGTCAAAATCCATGAGTAGTCATTACTAGAATTTTCATGAAACTTCCCAATGAAGTCTAGACCCCAATGCTGAAAAGGTGCCTCTACAATGACAGGTTGCAGGGGCAAGGTAGCAAGCTTCTGTTTCCCAGTGAACAGTTGATAGGCTTGACAAATTCTAACAAACTTATGCACATCAGAAAAATTGAAGGTCAATAATAACCAACTCTCAGAATTTTGTGGGCGGTAGTTCTAGCAGCATAGTGACCATCACAAAATCCTAAATAAAACTCAGAGATTAATTTCTTGGACTTAGTTTCATCAACACACCTAAGTAATATGCCTTTAGGATTTCTCCATCCAAGGCCATCCTTCATAAGGCAATACTTAGTGGCTTTTAGTTTAAGAGCCCTTCTCTTAAGAGCAGCTAAAAGGTTAAGACATGTAAGATTTATCAAGTAATAAACAATGTCCTTGTACCACTCATGCTCTCCTAATCTTTGCAACTCAGGCAAATATAGATTGCTAAGACAAAACAAACCAAGAGTCTTTTCGTTACCTTCGATCAACATTTGAGCCAAGCCTTGGCCTTTGACTAGCTTGGTGGGTCTGATCTCCAAATCGTATTCTTGTATTTTAGTAACCCACCTAGCCCGAGTCCCTAAGCAATCGGTTTGAGTTAATATATCTTTAATAGCAGAATGTGGGACGAAAGCAATGATTTTAGAATAACCCATATAAGTTTTGAAATGCTTAAGAGAGTTCACCAGGGTATAGGCCTGCTTTTCCATGGTATTGTACTTTAATTCGGAATTTTGAAGCGCTCTACTCATGAAAGCAATAGGCTGCTCGTGACCATCTTTATTCTTTTGTAACAGGACACCAGCAATGGTATCTTCGGAAGCGAAAGAAAAAATCATGAAATCCTTGGAATAATCGGGACTAACTAAGACAGGGGCTCTTGCAATAGCGCATTTGATTTCCTAAAAAGCCTTTTTGTCGTCTTCTTGCCAAACAAATTTTACATCTTTCTTCAGAAGACTCTGAATAGGCTTAGCTACTTCTACATAATTTGGAATAAACCTTCTAAGAAAATTTGTTTTTCCAAGGAAGGACTGAAGGGATTTAAGATTATGAGGGAGAGGAATCTTTTGGATTGCTTCAATTCTTTCAGGATCAATCTTGATTCCTGTTATCACCCCAAGAAACTCACCTAGGTTGTAAATCAGTGATGCTCAGGAACATTACAAGTTCAACAATTATGATTGGATAAGATGATGGATAAATGGAGATATACTGCACATTTAAGCCAGATAACCACTCCTACTATGATTATCCCCAGACATGGGTGAGGACCCCCAAACTACAAGGCTTTCAACTACCAACTACTCACAATTTAAGGTAAAGGTGATGATGGAGAAGACTAATTGCACCAGCAGATGCACAGGACCCTGTGATGGCCAGCTGCAACCAGTTAGAAGATCTGTAAAACTATTGTTTAATATACAGACAGGATGACAGCTCCCTGATATTAAAACAACAGCAATCTGCAAGCAATTCTAATGAACCATTAAATTATAACACAGAGGTGGGATGACAGCCCCTCTGGTATTAAAAATCCACAGCACATCAAATAAATGCAAGCAGGCACAGCCTAGAACAAGAAAGAGAAGTGGAAAGTGAGCAGGTGACAGCAAAAGAAGCTTGTATTAGTTGAAAATCCAGACCAGAAGCTGCAGGTCTCATAGTATTTACAGTCTCCAGAAGTTAAAGGCAACAACAAAGCTCTCATTCATCAAACACTCATCAAACTGATTACAACTGTTTTTTCAGTATATATGGTGTCTCATTACACAATCTCTCTATTAGCTATGCGTGGAGGAGCCCATAAATGGCCACCAACCACATTTACATTTAGGAATGGGCCTGCTGATACAAATCTGGTTGTGCTGTAAATGGATTTGACCCCTCTGTTGCTCTGCAGTCCTCCATTGAGCAGGTGGCGTGAAATACCAAAGGAACCATAACCATTGAATGCACTGATCAGATAAACGATGTCCCGCTTCCTCCTCGGCCATACTTTTGATTAATGGCAGCTGCTGAATCATTAAAACGGCTCAATCATGACTGCTTGGCTTTAAAACAGTGAAATGCTGCCACTCTGTTCATTCCTGCCCATCACTTTGAAACACTGGTTAACCAAACTTTTACTCCACATGACATTTATTTGCTACAGGCCGGTTGTTGTCCGTCAACCGTTGATCTGCCCTCAAGAAATCGAACGGTTGAGGTGCATATCGGGAGCCCTTTCCTGACTGTCCTTTACGTCCCGATAGAGAGGCTGTTTTGGAACCGTACAGAGGACGCGTGGCACTGTTCTATTGCATCGGGCTCGCTTGTACGAAAACCACTTGCCGAGCAAAAGCGGTCCGATAAGGTTGGCGGTTTTCCTTATAATTGGAAACACATAACACTGCTGCAAACATGGGAAATTTGCTTTTGGCAGACCTGAATCATATATATATTATGTTTTAGAACCCTTTCGGATCCGAAAACCCATCGCAATCGCACCCACCAGGCATCCTTTGCATTTCTTTATATTTCCTTTAACAAAGAAAATGCGCCCAAAACCAGCGAAAAAGGCCCAGCGCGGACTTGAAATTTTATGAAAATTGACCCATAAACCATCGGGTCCGACCCATCGGGTCCAAACTCCATCGCAATCGGCACCTGCCCAAGTCCTCCTTTGTATTTTCTTTATACAAAGAAAATACACAAAAAACATTGAAAATGCGACGGGCGCGGACTTGAAATATTATAAAATGGAGCGTTGTACATATATCGGGTCCGGCCCATCGCATCGCAACATAACATATGTTAAAGCCCGCCCCTTTGTTATCGCCGATAGCGATATGCCGATGCGATATATTTTGACTTATGCCTGGAAAACATTAAAAATACGGGAAAAAGGCCGCTGGCGGAACTGAAATAACATGAAATACAATGTTGAATACCCGTCGGGTCCGGCTCATCGGATCGGAGGCATGTCATATGTAAAGGCCCCGCCCATTAGAAAACGCCGATAGCGATATCACCGCGGACCCAATATTTTATCAAACATAATTTATAGCACCATCGGGTCCGACCCATCGGGTCGCAAACATAAAAGGTCCATGCTCCATTGGAAGTGCTGATAGCGATATGCCGATGCGATATCGGCGATCGCTCGTCGGCGAATAATAAAGCCCCCTTGGTAAGTCCTCCATTGCGATACGCCGATAGCGATATCGGCGATCGCTCATTGGCGATGTATCATGACGTTGCCACTGCCTCCCCCGACTTGCGATATGCCGACGCGATCTGGACCGTCGATCGGCCAGATCCAACGGCTGAGATTGATGCGGATCCATAAGCCTGCGCTTTTGATTTAAATATGGTTTTTTGGGTATTTTCACCTCCCGATAGTGTAATTCTGCCCTCCAAAGGGCTTTTCCCTTGCAACTTTTTTGATCGGTGAGCAGCTTTTTGTCATGATTTGAGGATTTGAACCGCAAACATGGATCTTGGGCATGATTATAAGTATATTTGCAGCCTTTGAGAGCATTTTGAATCCATTTTTGATCCTTTTGCATAGCAAAGCTAACACTGGCTCCTTCTAGGGATGAGATCCTCCCTGTGAGGTCTCAAGAACCTGTAGATCAATGCCTTTCCAGCAACAAACAGATTAGCCAAAATTCCTAGTGTTCCATTGGGCATGAAGTCTACTACAGTTATACAAAAGCTGATAAAAGCACAATATTTACAGCTTTTAAGGCCAAAAGACCTTAAATCACATAGTTTTTCAAAAACTGCCCATTAATTGGGCCATCAAAGACTGGTTCTCCTCCCATACTTTTCAGTATGAAGGTATTGTTCCCTTGAATCTGTGAAATGATGAAAGGGCCTGTCCAGAGAGCATCAAATTTCCCATGATTGCCTTTCTTTTTTTTAAATGCATCCCATTTCAGAACCAAATCCCCAACCTGCAAATCATTTCTTTTTGCCTTCTTGTCAAAGACTTCCTTGACCTTTTGTTGATATGCTGTAGCTTTTTCAATCAGCTGCTCTCTGATCTGATACAATTCTGTTAAATCAGTGATTCTATTGGCCATATCATCTTCTTCATTCTGCGCTGTTTGGAGCAACTTTGCCACAGGGAGGGTAAGTTGGATTGGAAAAATAGCATCAGTACCATATACCAGCTTGAAAGGAGAGCAGCCTGTAGATCTTTTAATGGTCACTCTATCTGCCCAAAGTGCATATTTGAGCTTGACATCCCAATTCTTCTTATTATCCTCTAACAGCTTCGTAATAATCCTGATCAGACTTTTATTAGAGGATTCTGCTAGACCATTCCCTTGGGGGTAATAGGAGGTGGAATGAACAAGTTTAATGCCCATTGAATCACACATTTCCACCAACTCTTTTGCCTGGAAGGCTGCTGCATTATCTGTTATAAGCTTATGTGGGCAACCAAACCTGCTGAAAATGTTTTTTGATAAGAATTTCATGACCACATTATGATCAGCCTTCCTTGTTGGGATTGCTTCAATCCATTTTGTAAAATAATCAGTGGCAACTAATATCCACCTGTGCTGGCCACTGGAGTGTGGGTTGATTTCACCAATGAAATCCAAGCCCCACTGCTGAAAAGGTCCTTTTGCAATTATTGGCTTTAGGGGCAGGGCTTTTAATTGCTGCTTACCTTCAAATCTTTGGCACCTGTCACAAGATTTAACAAAAGCAAATACATCAAAAAATAAAGAGGGCCAATAGTACCCAGATCTAAGAATCTTATGGGCTGTAGTTCTCCAATAATGATGTCCTCCACACATGCTGTCATGGAACTGCTGCATAACTTCTATTGACTGTTGTTTATCCAGGCATCTTAAAAGCACTCCAGATGGATCCCTCCACTAAAGCAAGCCACCATTGATGCAATATTTCATTGCCTTGAGCTTTAACGTCCTTGCTTGACTTTGAGAAAATTCTAAAGGAACTTCTAGCTTTAGCAGGAAATTAATTATTGCAGCATACCAGCTACATGAAGCTAGGTTCTCGGCCACTGACTGTCCTCTTTGCGTTTCAGCTGTTTCATGCTCTTCCATTAGACCATTTTCTGCTACATTGAACAAGAAATCAATGTCCAAAGACCTGCGATTTTCTTCAGCCAACAGTTTAGCAAGTCCTTGACCTCTTACCAACTTGGTGGGCTTCAGCTCTATGTTGAATTCTATCATTTTTGCAGTCCATTTTGCTCTTTTTCCATCAGAATCAGGCTGCGTTAAGACATCCTTTATTGCAGCAGAAGGCACATATGCAACTATTTTGGAATGCAAGATGTATACTCTGAAAGTTTTCAAAGATTTGATAAGAGCATAAGCCTGCTTTTCAATAATGTCATCCCTTAGTTCAGTATCTCTCAGATTTTTGCTGAAAAAGGCCACTGGATGCTCTTGACCTGTTTCATCTTGCTGCAACAGGACAGCTGCAATGGTATCCTTAGAGGCAAATGAGAATAGATGAAACTCCTTGCTATAATCAAGGCTTATTAAAGTAGGAGCTTCCACAATAGCCATCTTAATGCACTCAAAAGATCTTCTAGCCGCATCAGTCCACTTCACCTCTGCTCCCTTTTTCAACATGGAGGTTATGTGCTTAACCAGCTCAGCAAAATTAGGAATGAACCTCCTTACAAAGTTAATTTTGCCAAGAAAAGACTGTATGTCTTTCTTTGATCTTGGAAGAGTCAAGGCCTGAATCGCTTTGACTCTTTCTGGGTCAATCTGAACACCTGCAGCAGACACTACATGCCCCAACAGTTTCCCTTCTTCCAAAGCAAATTGGGACTTTTTGGGATTGAGTGAAATTCCAAATTTCCTGCACTTTAAAAACACCTTTTTTAAATGCTGTAGATGATTATGATGGCTGCCAGAATAAACAGTTATGTCATCAAGATATATCAGCACGAATTTATCCTTTTCACCCACAAAAGCAATATCCATAGCGCGCTGAAAGGTGGCTCCAGCATTCATCAGCCCAAATGGCATTTTTGCATACATGAACGTGCCCCAAGGAGTGGTAAATGTTGTCTTCTCTTGATCATCTGGATGCACAACAATTTGATTAAAGCCTGAAAATCCATCTATAAAAGACATCACTTTGGCACCTGAGACTTGCTGCAACAAATGCTCCATTTTTGGCAGGGGATAATTATCCTTTTTAGAGCATTTATTTAGATTCCTGAAATCAACGCACAGTCTGATTTCTCCATTCTTCTTCCTCACAACAACCAGATTGGCCACCCATTTAGAATATCTGAGAGGCACTATAATCTTAGCAGCCAGCAACTTTTTAATTTCTTTCTCAACCAGAGGAAGGAGCATAGGATTCATCGGTCTCAGCTTCTATTTGAAAGGAATAGTGTCTTTCTCAAGAGGAATTTTGTGCTTAATTATATTCCTGTCATATGTTTTCAGATCACTGTACTCCCAAGCAAACACATCAGCAAATTGCCTCATTAGTTTGCAATATTCAGCACTCTGATCAGCAGATAGATTAGTGGACAGATTTATGAATTTGGGCTGACTCGGACCTCCTATATCATGCTTACAAACTGCAGATTGATCTTCTTTTTGGGCAGCTTTGTAAGGCACATCATTGTGGTCAAACAATCTCTCAAGAGGAATTAGACCCTTAGGGATATGGTTACTAGGAAGCTGGACTATGCTATTCTTGCCAATCTTATTTCTAAGCTGGGACTTGGGATCTTCTAACAAAGCATCATTATTTTGGTCAATTTGCATTTCAGAGAACTCATCAATGACTTGAAGGAACCTATTTAACTCATCATCATCATCAAAAACCTTCCAATGGTGGACATTATCAGGCACAGAGGGTCTATACTTCATTTGTACCTCATAAACTAGTTTGGGAGGCGATGGAGGGATGAACAAACTAGCAGAGACAGCAAGGGAATCAGCAAGCTGATTTTGGGCTCTAGGAATATATGAAATGCAGAAAAAATCAAAGAACTCTTTGACTCTCCATACCTCATCTCTATAAGCTCTCAGCCTTGGATGCTTTGCTTGGAACGTTTTATTTACTTGCTGGATTATCAGATCAGCATCTCCAAACACCTTCAGATTTTTTATTCCTCTATCTTTGGCTGCATGAAGGCCCAACAGCAGTGCTTCATATTCTACTATGTTGTTTGTCACCTGAAAAACCAGCTTTAGAGACAACTGAACTGTTTCTTGTTGTGGAGATACTAGCACCACCCCTGCTCCTGCAGTCTCCTTGGTACATGCTCCATCAAAGAACATCTCCCAAATCTGACCTCCTGTATCATGCTCAGCCTGAGCTGTTGGTTTCCTGATCTGCAATGCAGCCTTCTGAGATTCTTCTATTTGGAGAATGCAAGCTCCAAAATCAGTATCCATTGCATATATGGGATGGTTTGTAGGATTCTTCTCATCACTAATAACATATGCCAGCTGTGCTTCTCTATATAACCTCCTGCTTTCTCCTCCAAACACTGGAACAGTTGCATAAGATAGATCATTCTGCAATGTCCCACCTAGTCTCTTAATCCACCCTCTAGATAACAGCATACCAAACTTCGGAGGAACATCAGCCACCACTATATCCATCATCATACTTTTCATGGGCAGTTGGGTTAAGGTAATGGCCAGATCCTTAATTAATCCAAGGCATTTTACCTTCCTTGAATCAAAAGAGAAAAAATCATGATAAGGTCTAGTGATATCAAGGCCTAACTCTTCCATGACAGTTTTTGGCATTAGATTGTGGCTGGCCCCTGTGTCTAGCAGGCAATTGTGGAGGGTTTTATCATGGATAGTTAATGAAACATAGAAAGATGGAGAGCTATTATCAGCAGGTTCAATCATGGGGCTAAGCACAATAGCAGGTTTGTCATCTTGCAAATTGACAGAGTCAATAGAGATTTGTTTAGGTTCTAGTTCCAGGGCCTCAAGGATGGGTTTTCTGAATAATTCACTCTTCACTAATTCAGCCAGAGGCATGGATATTTTCAATTTCTGAATTTCTAACTCGAAACTAAAAGAAGAGAATACTTTATCAGTTGTTTTTACCTCTTGAACTGGAGCTTTGAGGGTGACAGGATCAGCTGCTGGTCTTCTTTGCCTGCTATTCTGTGGCATTGTTTGAGCAGCTGCTTCTTGTGCAACATTTTCTTCGACATTCTTTGCATTGGATCTTAGATTATATCTTTTCTGCTGCTCACCAGATTGCAGAACGGCACCACTGTCCCACCTTTGACTGTTTTGCTCTTGCAGTAATGACTCTTCATATTCGGCCAATGTTAAAAATGCAGCGCTGCCTTTATGAGCTTTTACTTTATGATCTTCTCTTGCTTCTTCACCCCTTTGCATAATTTGTAGCTGCTCATTTGCTTTTCTAAATGGGTTTGTATTTCTTGGAGCAAATGTGTTTTGCTGCCTTGTTTTGCCTGAAGTCTGCTCAACCTTTAACTTAGAAATTTCAGCAGCCAATGACTCGATCATTTTAGTCATTTTCTCTAATTTAGGCTCTGAAGTTGATGCAGGGGAAAAAGAAGCCTCACCTCTCGGCCTTTTTCTATCAACTTGATTCTTTAACTTCTCTGCTGCCAAAATATTGGATTCCACCTCCAGGGCTGCCTCTTGCATATCACCCAAAGTAGCACATCGTCTTTCTCTCAACAATAAGCAGAAATCAGAGTCAAAAGCATTGGCATATGTGAGTTTAGCAGCAGTGGGGGTAGGCTTTACCTCAGCTGGTATTTTACTATACATTCTATTAAATATTTTATTGAAGTCAGGCAAAGACTCACCCTTTTCTCTTTTCAAGTTTCCAAACTCTGTATGATAATACAGCAGGTCCTTCTTATCTCCCCATTGCTTCAAAAATGCATCATCTAGTGCTTCAATATCTATTATGGATCTTTGGGGTAATTCTCTAAAACACTTCCTAGCCTCTCCATCAAGGCTCTGGACAAAAACTCTCATCCATACATCATTCTCACTTATGTCTAAATTATCAGCATAACTGTAAAAAGCTTCAAGATGTTCTTTTGCTGTCACTCCCTCTGTTCCAGTAAATTTGGGCATATATTTTTGATATTCTCCCACAGGCATAGGATTTAGAGGCACAGGCAATACCAAAGGTCCATATCTAGCAACAACAATCCTCTCAATCCTAGTAGGTGCTTGCTGTCCTGCCATGTTTGGAATTTGTGGAAGAACACTAGCAGATGGAGCAGTAGGAAATAATGTAATGGATGGCAGAGATATTGGGATGTTTTGGACAGTATGGGAAGCTTTCTTTGGACTGAGATTCAAAGGGAAACTAACTGCACAAGGCGCTGAACTAATCTCTGCAGGAATTTCTATATTAACAGTGCTAGGCTCTAGGACTTCAAGCTGTAATTCTTCAGTTATGAACTCATCTTTCAGAGATAAATTGGAGTTTTTAGGCTTACCTGATCCTGATGCCCCTTTCCGTGATGATTTTTTCGATTTAACAACTTTCTCAGGGTCATGCAATGGTTCAGCTGGAGATTTCTGCGGGTTTCTTCTAGTATGCCTCACAAACTGAGCCAGAACTTCAACGTGGAGTCACCAAAGGATGGTTTTCCACCAATGGAGTCGCCAGACAGAAGATTACAACCAACACTGTGTTCAAACCTTGTCTGTCATCAAAGCTTGAAACTACGTCGTTCTCCCAGGGAAGCTTGAGCTCCAATTCTCCTCTCCCCGGCAACGGCGCCAATTAATGTTATCACCCCAAGAAACTCACCTAGGTTGTAAATCAGTGATGCTCAGGAACATTACAAGTTCAACAATTATGATTGGATAAGATGATGGATAAATGGAGATATACTGCACATTTAAGCCAGATAACCACTCCTACTATGATTATCCCCAGACGTGGGTGAGGACCCCCAAACTACAAGGCTTTCAACTACCAATCTGCAAGCAATTCTAATGAACCATTAAATTATAACACAGAGGTGGGATGACAGCCCCTCTGGTATTAAAAATCCACAGCACATGAAATAAATGCAAGCAGGCACAGCCTAGAACAAGAAAGAGAAGTGGAAAGTGAGCAGGTGACAGCAAAAGAAGCTTGTATTAGTTGAAAATCCAGACCAGAAGCTGCAAGTCTCATAGTATTTACAGTCTCCAGAAGTTAAAGGCAACAACAAAAGCTCTCATTCATCAAACACTCATCAACCTGATTACAACTGTTTTTCAGTATATATGGTGTCTCATTACACAATCTCTCTGTTAGCTATGCGTGGAGGAGCCCATAAATGGCCACCAACCACATTTACATTTAGGAATGGGCCTGCTGATACAAATCTGGCTGTGCTGTAAATGGATTTGACCCCTCTGTTGCTCTGCAGTCCTCCTTTGAGCAGGTGGCATGAAATACCAAAGGAACCATAACCATTGAATGCACTGATCAGATAAACGATGTCCCGCTTCCTCCTCGGCCATACTTTGATTAATGGCAGTTGCTGAATCATTAAAACGGCTCAATCATGACTGCTTGGCTTTAAAACAGTGAAATGCTGCCACTCTGTTCATTCCCGCCCATCACTCTGAAACGCTGGTCAACCAAACTTTTACTCCACATGACATTTATTTGCTACAGGCCGGTTGCTGTCCGTCAACCGTTGATCTGCCCTCAAGAAATCGAACGGTTGAGGTGCATATCGGGAGCCCTTTCCTGACTGTCCTTTACGTCCCGATAGAGAGGCTGTTTTGGAACCGTACAGAGGACACATGGCACTGTTCTATTGCATCGGGCTCACTTGTACGAAAACCACTTGCCGAGCAAAAGCGGTCCGATAAGGTTGGCGGTTTTCCTTATAATTGGAAACACATAACACTGCTGCAAACATGGGAAATTTTCTTTTGGCGGACCTGAATCATATATATATTATGTTTTAGAACCCTTTCGGATCCGAAAACCCATCGCAATCGCACCCACCAGGCATCCTTTGCATTTCTTTATATTTCCTTTAACAAAGAAAATGCGCCCAAAACCAGCGAAAAAGGCCCAGCGCGGACTTGAAATTTTATGAAAAATGACCCATAAACCGTCGGGTCCAACTCATCGGGTCCAAACTCCATCGCAATCGGCACCTGCCCAAGTCCTCCTTTGTATTTTCTTTATACAAAGAAAATACACAAAAAACATTGAAAATGTGATGGGCGCGGACTTGAAATATTATAAAATGGAACGTTGTACATATATCGGGTCTGGCCCATCGCATCGCAACATAACATATGTTAAAGCCCGCCCCTTTGTTATCGCCGATAGCGATATGCCGATGCGATATATTTTGACTTATGCCTGGAAAACATTAAAAATACGAGAAAAAGGCCGCTGGCGGAACTGAAATAACATGAAATACAATGTTGAATACCCGTCGGGTCCGGCTCATCGGATCGGAGGCATGTCATATGTAAAGGCCCCGCCCATTAGAAAATGCCGATAGCGATATCACCGCGGACCCGATATTTTATCAAACATAATTTATAGCGCCATCGGGTCCGACCCATCGGGTCGCAAACATAAAAGGTCCATGCTCCATTGGAAGTGCCGATAGCGATACGCCGATGCGATATCGGCGATCACTCGTCGGCGAATAATAAAGCCCCCTTGGTAAGTCGTCCATTGCGATACGCCAATAGCGATATCGGCGATCGCTCAGCGGCGATGTATCATGACGCTGCCACTGCCTCCCCTGACTTGCGATATGCCGACGTGATCTGGACCGTCGATTGGCCAGATCCAACGGCTGAGATTGATGCGGATCCATAAGCCTGCGCTTTTGATTTAAATATGGTTTTTTGGGTATTTTCACCTCCCGATAGTGTAATTCTGCCTTCCAAAGGGCTTTTCCCTTGCAACTTTTTTGATCGGTGAGCAGCTTTTTGTCATGATTTGAGGATTTGAACCGCAAACATGGATCTTGGGCATGATTATAAGTATATTTGCAGCCTTTGAGAGCATTTTGAATCCATTTTTGATCCTTTTGCATAGCAAAGCTAACAATTCCATCTTTAGAAATGATATGACCCAGTAATGTTCCTTCGGTTACTCCAAAAACAGACTTAGCTGGATTCAAAGAAATCCCGTATTCTCTACATCTATCGAAAACCTGCCTAAGATGATTTATATGACTGATACCATCTTTAGAAAATACAGTAAGATCATCTTGGTAAATTTCAATAAATTTCTCGATTAACCCCTTGAAGGCATAATCCATAGCCCTTTGAAATGTAGCCCCAGCATTGGTTAATCCAAACGACATTCTAATGTATTCAAAAGTACCCCATGGTGTGGTGAATGTGGTTTTATGACGATCTTCCTTTTTAACCCATACCTGATTGTACCTAGAAAAACCATCTAGCAATGACCTCATTTCAGAACCGGTTACTCTTTGCAACAAAGTCTCCATGTTTGGCAAAGGGTAATTATCTTTCTTACATGCTAGATTAAGATTTCAAAAATCGACACAAAACCTTATCGTACCGTTCTTTTTCCTAACAATCACCAGATTTGAACACCATGTCGAATGCCTTGTTTGAGCGATAATTCCTGCTGCAAGCATTTTTGAAAGCTCTTTCTGAACCAAAGGGGCTAACTTAGGATTAATTTGCCTAAGCTTTTGGCGAAAGGGTTTAGCATTTTCATCTTTTAAGGGGATAGTATGTTCCATGACATCTTCCCTATAGCCTTTTAATTCATCATAAGAAAATGCTAAAACATCTCGATACTCGCGAAGTAAATTAGTTAACTTTTTTCTTTCCTCCACACTAGTACCTTTACCAATTTTAACAATCTTTGGGTTCGCAGGAGTACCAATGTTTATCTCGAGATATTCGCCTAGGTCCATTTTATTTTCCTCTCTCAACTTCGTGGCATCATGCCGATCAAAGTGTTGCTCTAAGGCAACCACATTCCTAGGAGTAGGATTTATGATATGCTCATGATTAAAAGATCCATCCTCCTCAGAATCTATCCGGAAATCTTCAAACTCATCCAGACTATCAAGAAAACGAATCACTTGCTTTTCATCATTAAAGACTTGCCAATGCTCTGAGTTATCTGGAATAGATGGTCTAAATATAACTTCCATTTTGATCTTATCCTTAATTAGCTCATCAGATAACTGGAAGGTAGTAGCAGCTACGGCAAGTTCATCCGCCAAACTATTATGCTCTCTTGGGATAGCTTCAAGGTCAAGGGCATCAAAGTGTTCCATAGTATCCCACACAGCATTTCGATAATTCCTTAATCTTTGATTTTTACATGTAAATTTATTTTTAAGCTGCATGATAATTAAATCAGAATCCCCCTTAATGCTAAGCAACTTAATTCTCAAAGATTTTGCCAATTCAAGACCCAACAATAAAGCCTCATATTCAGCGACATTGTTGGTTGCTTCAAATTCTAATCGATAGGCAAACTTGAAAATGTGACCAAGAGGAGATTTAAGCACTATTCCTGCACCTTTACCATGCCTAGACGATGCACCATCAAAGTACATGTACCAAACTCTATCATTGAGATCCTTAATCTTATCATCAGGAGGAATTATGAAATTAGACATGATAGCGTAATTCCCAATGCCAGATGGTTCTTTAATTATCTCGTTGTGAGGTCCCCTAGGATCTTCAACATGGAATTTTCTTTCAGGCTCTCTATTAAGTCTTACAAAACCATCACCTCTAGGAGAAGGAATCATAGCATATGACCAATTCATTTGAATACTTCCTTCTAGATCAGAGGCCCATTTTCTGGATAAATGCATACCCCAGGCATCAGGCACATCAACAACAACAATATCCATAACAATCATGATGTCTGGGTAAACTGATAGATGAACTTGTAAATCTTTGATCAAACCATGCACTTCAATCTTCTTAGAATCCATGGCACATATATTATAGTAGGGTCTAGAAACTCTTAAGTTAAGCTATTCCATGACCCTTTTAGTCATGGCACAAGCTGATGCACTAGAATCCAACATGCAATTATTCAATTTATATCCATTAACCAACAAGGTGATAAATAAAGGCTGGTGATCTTTGTTATCCACATCTAAGCTTTGCAAATATATGGGAGCATCGTGATAGTCAACTTCTTGGGTCTTCTGTTGAGAAATATTTACTTGAGGACCCTGAATAGCTTTTAGTAACTTATCTCTTTGGGAAGGGATTTTAGCAATCTCGGAGACAGGAACCCATATTTTCGCATTGTTAAACCAACTTCCAAATCGACATCTAATCCAGAGTTTAAACCAGGGTTAAAAGTTTAAGGGGGAATTTGATTCCCACACTGATCTTTATCCCTTCTTTGATAGGTTAGACCTTTATCTCTAGCAATTTCCATGATTTGCTTTGGAGAGGGTTTTTCACCATATAACTTAGCCAAAATCTCATCTTCATTTTCAGGGTTATTTATACTAAAAGATGATGAGGGATTCATAACGTCACGACTATTTTCCTTGACCTCCATCCAATCATCCATAGACAAAGGAAACTTGTTACCCACTACATTTATTTGATCACCTGCCCCAAACATTCCATTATCTAAAATTCTTCTAACGATGGGACAAGTGGCCTCTTCATGAAGAGCATCACAAACCCGACAGTAAGGCGGAGCATTATCGACCAAATTAGTAAGCGGATTAGGAGGTCTCTGCTCACTAGATTGACCCTTCTTTTGCCAATTGTTATTTCTGTTATTATTATTTCTAGGTTGGAAATTTTGCGTTTGTGCTCTTTCCATTTGGACCAACCTATTCTGCAAAGTAGCTATCTCCTTATTATGATTAATTTCCATGCTTTCGATCTTTTGGAGCAATTTCTGAACAAGCTCGCTTTCAGGCTCTTGAACTGCTTTTCCTTTAGGTTCTTTTAGTTTCGTAGCAGCCCTATCGAAACCTGGGATCTCAGACTTCCCAGATGCCGCCTTGTCCTTTTCAAGCTCTATTGCTAAGGCTTGGCAATCCCTATAATCATTAAGTCTAGCACGCCTCAATTCATAAGAGGGCTCAGGACTAAAGGCATCAATGTAAAAATCTCGAAGAGATTTGTCGGTAGGTTTATAATCTTGAGGTAATTCTTTAACAATATCATTAAACCTTTTGTTAAATTCTTCAATGGTTTCATTCTCTCTCTTTTTGATTATGCTAATAGCTTTCACGAGGTGTCTTCCTTCTCTCTTGTCTCCATACTTTTCCTTAAAGGCATCAATGATCGATTGCAAGGAATTAAATGAATTCCGAGGCTTTTTTGAAAACCAGTCATGAGTATCGCCCTCCAAGGTTATAATAAAAAGAGTCATTCTAACATCTTCATGATCGAAATCAATAGACCTTGCGTACTTAGCTATCCATATACTAAAAGCTCTCATATGTGAATTAGCACTAATCGCATTATCTCCATGAAAGCTAGGCAACTTATCTATCCCAAGTGTTGGAAAATCATTGGGATAACCTTGAATGTCAGAAAAATCGCAAGGAGCATATATATTCATGATGTCATGCCCAACCGGGCTAGTAAAAAGAAAATGGATATCGGAGAGGGCTTCTTGTTCGAAGTTAACAAGAAGTGTATGAGAAGAGTGTTTGTGTAATCGTATCCTGAGAGCCCTTTCAGGATCAAGAGTAGGATTGCACAAACTGCTTGGATGTCTTCTAATATACACTCTTGAAGATGATATATGAAGTAGAGTCGCCACCTGGACAAGAAGTGAAACGCAGAAAAGCTCGAAAGGAAAGAGCTAAGGAGAGAGGAAAGAAACGAGATGAATGTCGAAAGAACCAAGGATAGAAAAACTCTATCCCCAGCAGCGGCGCCAAAAAATGTTGTCGCACTGATTGTCACGACAACACTCAGACCAGGGGCTGTCACCCTGGTCCTCGATCTCTTCGTTTAAGCCGTCTCCCGAGGCTAAGGGGAGTAGACCCTATGAGATAAAGGATGACCAACTGTGGACCAGTTGAGCTGGGAGACACAACAAGGCAAATTAGCACCTGATTGATTTTAGAAGTTAATGTACCAGTGTCTTATGGAGTTAATGATTAAATAATTGTTTATCAAATGCTGCAGAAATATGAACTTTGTAATTCCACCATTAACAATCATTTTTCATCAAATAACCCAAACAAAGATTAATTTTACCAAATGCGAGGTAATCGATAAATGCTCAATGCCTTAACAATATTCCAACAATTAAAATTCAAAAGATTAAATGCTTTAAATAACCACGCAATTTTAAATGCTAACCACTTATCACTTTCATATAGCTAATGTTCATTTGTTAATCTTCAAATGAACATTTAAGTATGTTTAACCACATAAAAATGATAAATATTTTTTTTTTCTAAGTAAGAGTAATCTATTAAAAGAAAATAAAAAGATATTTACAAAGGTGTTCTGGCCGTAAAGGAATACAGCCTAACTCAGCTTGCCGCCATTTAACTAGATCTGAGACTGCCCCAACAGAGGGGAAACCAGTCTGATAGAGAGAGATACAAAAAGGAGACAACATTAAAATTTATCCACAGTTTTCTGAAGAGAACCATTGAACCAGCAAAGTAAACCCAGCTACTCCATCCAAGAACAGCAGACCACCCAGAAAACCAGCATTACATCCGCATAGGATCGCCAACATGGACAAAAAGAGGAAAAAGACCAAGATCTAAGTAAAGTGCCACCTGGCATTCGTGACGCTTGTAATGAACTCCTCCGTGGCAGGTTCCTCCACTATCGGGCAAGCCCAGTCATCTGGGTTGTCAGACTGAGTTTGGCCCACGGCCTGCTGCTCGCCTTCTCTGCTACCTGCGTCCAGCTGCGGGTCCGGCGCGTCCCTCATGCCACTTGCCACTGCCTGCGTGTCATTCTGCGGTTCCAATTCTTCATGCAGGCTGCCAGCGACGGCCTTCCCATTCTGTTTGTTCCGACCACCTTGACCTCCTTGCGCTGCTTCCTTGTCTCTGTTTCGACTCGGTCCAGCTTTGTGCATCTCGTCCATGGAGAAGGTCATCGGGATACTCTGCTCTGCTTCCTCAGAGAAGGAGACGGAAATAGTGGCGACGATGATCGGTCTATTGAGTGAGCTTCTGAATTGGAATTGCGTGGTATGGGGGGTATGATGCAAGGGCAAAGGGAAGGGAGCAGAGCGCACAACCTCCGCACCGCTGCCTGAGCAGTGAAGGCCTGCTCGACCACGGCCACTTCTTGTATTTGGGTAGTGGGGATTTTCCGCCGAGGAAGAAGGAGAGTCCGAGATACTTCGCTGCCTGGCCTGAGGCCGAGAGCTTCCACCCCGCGAGCCGCCCCTTCTGCTGAGCAAACGGTGGCAAACCATGGTGGAATAAAGAGCAAAGAGAGCGTTAGGGTGAGCGGAGGGGGGATTGATAGGGTAATTGGGCACAGATGAATCCGAAAGCTGGAGAACGGGAGCAGAATTGCGAAGAATTGTTTGGGAGAGGTAGTGGGCCTTGCCCGAAATAGGGCTGCAAACAGACCAGTGGCGACGCCCTGTTCTGGTTCTTTCAATATGCACTGCTACCTACAGAGGACGGGCAGAATGGATCAAGGGAAGAATGCCATGTTTATGAGCGGGCTTCATGGTTAAACAGAGTATGATTCTGCCTCGGCTGTAGCGGGCAATTAATCTGCAGGGTACTCTGAGGAGTTTTAATTCTGTGCTTGGGAAGATTGCCGAGAGCCAGGTGGCCAGCCCGTTCGCCGTCATCCCGTCTTCTCATCGCAGGCGAATTAATGGTCACCCGCATCCGGGGGATGAGCTTCCTGTTGCACCAAGTTAGTGCAGATATGCAGTTGATTCTGGTCATCAATGATGTCGAGCGGTCCATAGTGAAGGATCTGGTCTTGATCTGTCCCAATGTTTGCTAGAAGATCAACAACTTTGTTACAGTCCCTTTTGACATGAATAAAAGTTATTGCTTTTCTGTCTTTTATCCATTTCTCTATTGTTTCAAGCCTGGTCATTAGTCTCCAACTGTTGACAACACGTAAGGCAGATCTTCCTTGTTGTATTTGAGTAGCCATATTGATGAGTATCTGAGTATCCCCTTCTATTAGGATTGGATAGAAATTATGTTGGTCAGCAAGCTTCATACCTTGCCACAATCCTTCCAGTTCTGCCGAGTTGTTCGTATCCCATCCAATGGAGCCAAAAAAGGATAGTAAGGGTTGGCCCTCATGATTTCTGAAGATGCCTCCATAGCCTGCTTTGCCCGGATTGCCTTTTGATGCTCCGTCAAAGTTTAATTTGATCACTTCTGTGGGCGGGCGTGACCAAAAAGAGGGCTTCCTGGTTGTGATGCTGGTTCTGTTGTGAGTCAATTGAACTTGTGGCAGCTGTAGGTTCCAGTTGGCCCATATACTTAATTCCTGTGGCTGGGTTGGAAAGTCCTCCGTTGTCCATTGATGCAGGGCGAGAGTTTCCTTGATGTTCTGACAAAGGTTTGTCCATATTGTTTCTAATGGAGTTTGATGATTTTTAAAAATTCGCTTATTTTGTTCCTTCCAAATTGTCCATAGAAGAAGGCCTGGCAGGATGGTCCATAGTTTATTGAGAATTTTGCTGTTGTAGGGCGCTGGAGTCCAGTTGCTGATGGTGCTTCTAAGGTCCCCAAGAATTCTGCTCGATCTCTGGCACCTAAATGTGAGCTTCTCCCAGAGGTGATTTGCCATACTGCAAGAATCCATTAGGTGCTGAATACTTTCTTCATTGTTTCGACAGTTGGGACAGTAAGAAGGACCATGAAATCCTCTTTTAATTAAGTTATCCCAAGTGAGAATTCTTTGATGATACAGTAGCCAGATAAAGGTGGAGACTTTGGGCCATATCCCTGTGGTCCATATTCGCTGCCAGACGGGATCAATAGGTTCCTGGGATTGGCATAATATTTGGTATGCCTCTTTGGTGGTGTATGTGCCTTTCGGTGTGTAGCCCCATCTTAGAACATCACTTTCTGTATGAACTCTGATTTTTCTATTGGTAAGCTCTTTGTGTAACTCTAAATGATACTCTTCCGTGGCTTGCTGTGCTATTTGCCTTGCCGGTTTCCATTGCCTGTATCCTTGTGTATTTCCAGGAGTCCAGAATTGTGCAACATTGTCTGCCTGGTTAATGTTGTTTGCATGATGATTTGTTTCTGGTAAGAATGCTACAATTTTGGGTCTCTGCTGCCAAGAGTCCATCCAGAAATGAGCCGTTCTTCCATCCCTTATTTCCCAGAAGCTATGCTGGTGAATTATCTCTCTGTGTTGCTTGGCCGCGTTCCAAATTAAGGAACCTGTGGGTGTAGTTGTGATTCTGATTAGCTCTTGTTGTGGTCTATTGTTAGCATACTTTGTTGTCCATAGTTGCGCCCATAGCTTCTTTGGACAGGAGACCCATTGCCACCAGATCCTGGCTCCCATCAGAGTATTGCTTTGTTCAGGATCTCTTAAGCCGAGGCCACCCTGATTTTTAGGCTTGCAGACTTTATCCCATTTGACTAGAGCCCACTTTCTGTTTTGTCCTGTGGCGCCCCATAGGAAGTTGCGCTGCAAATTACGAATTCTTTTCAGAACCCACTTCAGCGCTGCAAGCACTGAGAACAGATAAAGGGGAATAGCTTGAAGAACAGCTTTGATCAGGACTAGTCTGCTGGCCAGATTGAGAGTTCTATATGTCCAAGATACTAGCCGGTTTTCCATTTTCTCAATGAGTTGATGCCAAGATGAATGCTTTAAAGCTGAGTCTATAAGAGGGGCGCCTAAATACTGGGACGAAAGCTTGGCTTGAGAGAAACCAATGATGCGAGTGATGATTCTTTGGGTGGATATAGGAGTATGGAAGAAAAAGATCTGAGATTTGGAGGTGTTGATGGTGGTGCCCGAGGCGTCTGAGAATGTATCTAGAATAGCTTTGAAGGTCCTGGCTTCTTGTACTGAGGGGTGACCAAAGAGCATATTGTCATCAACAAATTGTTGATGGGTAATGGCAGGGGATCCATGGACAGAGATTCCTCTGAGATCATTGGATTGGACTGCTTGTTTTATGATACGCCCTAGACCTTCAGCCATGATTACAAAAAGGAAAGGGGACAGCGGGTCACCTTGACGAATGCCTCTGGAAGGGTTATAAGGTTTAGAGGGGATACCATTGACAAGAACTGAGCAAAGAGGGGAGGATATGAGAGACATTATCCAACGAACCCAAGTTGGACTGAAGCCGAAGGCTTTTAGCATCTGACTTATGTATGTCCAGCTGAGTTTATCAAAAGCTTTTGAAAGGTCGATTTTCAGTAACATACCTGCTTGTTTGTTTGATTTGAGCGAATGAATGGTTTCATGGGTTAGAATTATACCATCCAGAATTTGGTGACCTTCTACATATCCAGATTGCTCGGGAGATATGAGTAAAGGAAGGAGCGGTTTGAGGCGATTGGCTATGACTTTCGAGATAATTTTGTAGATTACATTGCAGAGGGCAATAGGTCTGAACTTCTCCGGAGTGCTTGGTTGAGCGACTTTGGGAATAAGGGCGATGAAGGTAGAGTTGAGCGAGGGGAGTAACCAATGCATTTCTCTTGATTCCTCTACTACCTTCCAGACATCTGCTTTAATAAGATCCCAGAAATGATGATAAAAGTTGGAAGTGAAACCATCAGGTCCTGGCGCCTTCCCGGCTTTGAGCTGATTGGACGCTTCTTCAACTTCCAGAATTGTTACTGGTCGCAGCAGCAATTTATTGTGCTCCTCCGTAATGAGTTTAGGTATGTGCTGTAGGATATCATTGATGGCACTTTGTCTGTCAACGGGTTGTTCTTGGTGAACAGTTTGGAAGTGCCTTGTCAACTCCTTCTCTATGTCTTCCTGTTTTTCCAGTTTGTCTCCTTGAGGGTTTTGTAGATGTGAAATTGTATTGTACATTCTTCTTTGTATTGTTGTGCTGTGAAAGAACTTCGTATTTCGTTCCCCTTCCTTGAGCCATCTGATTCTTGATTTTTGTCGCCATAACAGTTCCTCTTGTTTGCCTCTTTCATCTAGCTGAGATAGAAGTGTTTGTTCCTGCTTTGCATACTCCTCTGTTCTGCCTTCAAGTATGATTTTTTGCTGAAGTTCGGTCATACTCTGCTCCAGGATTTTTTTCTCTTGGAAGATGTTGCCAAAGGTGGTATGGTTCCAGATTTTGATTTGTTTTTTGATATGTTTCAATCTTTGCTGAAATTGGTACATAAGTGAGCCTCCATTGGGAATAAAGCTTTCCCAAGCATCTTTAACCACAGTATTAAACTCAGGATGGGTAAGCCAGAAAGCTTCAAATTTGAATGGTTTTCTGTTGGAGTTTTCTGTATTCTTCCATTGTAAAGAAATAGGCCAATGATCCGAGCCAGCTAATGGAAGGATAGAGGCACTTATATCTCCACCAAGATGAACGAAATTGTCTGAGAGTAGGAACCTGTCCAACCTGGATGCTATTTGGTGATTACCTTCTCTTTTGTTGTTCCAGGTGAATATTCCATTGTCAAAGGGTGGATCCATAAGACTATTGTGTTGTATATATGCTTTGAACTCATTGCTTTCTTTGTCCAGCTTTCGTCTGCCGCCCTTTTTTTCCTCCAACTGTGTTATCATGTTGAAGTCTCCTCCTGTTATCCAAAGTGGATGGGCTCTTGGAGCGTTGAGGATCTGCAATGTTTCTAATTGCTTTATCTTTTGCGTACTTTCCTGAGGGAAGTAAACATTAGTTAGATGTCCATGTATGTTGGTGCCAATCAGGTGGAACATGGCTTGAATGAAGTAGTGTGAAGCATGGATATTTGTTAGAGAAATATACTGGGAGCTCCACGCTATGGCTAGTCCTCCTGAAGCGCCAGTAGCGTCAACTATCGCAACTTGACAGCCCGCCCAGGCTTTGGAGAGAATTGGTTCTAAGGTACTGGCATTGCATTTAGTTTCTTGCATGAAAACAATGTGTGGTTGTTCTTGCAGGATCATGTTCTTCAACATTCTGTACTTCCCGGGACCATTAAGTCCTCTTACATTCCATGATATGAGCTTCATGGTTGACTGTTGGGTAAGGATCGGTAATACTTGTTCAGCTTGGAGCATCTTCCAGACTCCACTAACATTTCTCCAATTAATATGGTTCGTTGTAGATCTGTCTTTCTGCCTCTTTTCTTTCCATCTTTAATGATGTGTTTCCCATCCCATTTGCCTCCTTGTTGGATGCCCAAAGTATTGTGCTGATGCGCCCTTGAGAGTACTACTTCCAATTTTTCCAGTTGTCTGTCCGGTATTGAGTTGAAATCTTTTCTTTTGCAGGCCTGCTCTAGAGTTAAGATGTCTACTTCCCCCAGGGCATAGCTTTCTGGATCCTCTTCCATTGAACTTTGCTGATTTCCCTCATCTTGGTGTGTTGATGGCTGAGAAGGTTCTGCCTGAGTATCATCTATGTCCATATTTTTTTCAGACCCCAAGGCTTTGTGAATAACAGGATTGGGGTGAGGATGCGAGACCGAGGTCGGCTTTTCAGAAGGGATGGCCTTCCCTGAATGACTGGTGGTAGCATGGGTTGTAATAGGGGACAGAGGTTTGGAGGGAGCAGAGTGAGGGTTTTCTGGCCTGGGCTCTTCTGAATCAAGCTGTTCTAGATTCGTCAGAATATGAAAGCTGTTGCTGGAGGAAGGCATGGCCGAGGATGGATCTAAATGTTTGTGTGCTAATGGGGGCTTTTTTGTAGTGACCTAGCTAAATAAAGAGCCATTATTGATTTGAAGAAATACTTACCTGGCCTGCTACTGCTGTTGCGGTGAGGGTGCTTCAAAACTGCTCCCGCACTCTCATTACCGAATAACCAAAACCACCCAGCCAGATTGAGCAAACCTAGCTGCTCAATCCAGAAAACTTCACAATAGAAGCTCTCTGTCCCTCCGTGCCCAGAAACTTCAAAACAAGCAAGGCTCACAAACCAGAATGTGTAATCTTCCTCTCCTTCCTCCAACAGCACCTTCCTCCTCCTATGGCACCCGCATCAGTTTCCTTTCTACTCACAGCAAATACACTCACAGGGCAAGGAACACCGATCCCCTTCTCTGCCCTCGACCTCTCCTTATGTACCCTCTATTGACAGTGGTTGCTCCCTCCACCTATGAGCCCACCGCTTCTTTTCTCAATGACCTCTCAACAGGCAGAATCGGATTTTATCTTCAAGATATTTTAACATGTGCCATTTCACTTTGATTATACTTTTTATATGTTTAATTAAAGTCTTAAGTCATATGCTTATTTGTCCTATGCTTTATTTTGACTTAGATTATCCCTTTAATAATTCATTCATATACTTTATTTTAAAATTTCTTAAATAGATAATTATATAACCTGCTTTTTTTAGGCTTTACATAATTCCTTACATTTATTTCCTTTATAACCCTTTTCTTTTACTTTATACTTTTAAACTTAATATCATTGGTGAGCACTCATTAATCATGAGGCATTAAGAAATATGTGCTGATGGTTAAATGCGACTTTTCTATATGAAGGGGTGAGTTAGGATATTTAATATTTTAGGTAACTCAGAATATAGTTAATAGTGCAGTGCATGCGATACATGCATATGTAGCTATCATATGCATGCATCGTATGCATGCTAATATTCTCGTGCTCTCTATTTTAATGATGGGTCATTACATACACCCCTCCTTCAGAAAACTTCGTCCCGAAGTTAGAGTTCAATACTTATAATAGTGATTAGTACATTCTTGCTCGGATTGAGTATTGAGGTTAAATTTTTTTTTTTTACTTAATGAGAGAACACTATAAAATTGGTGTTTTGAATACTTTTAGGTTTATAACTTAATGATCATGTTCTACTTCATCAGGCCCCCCCCCAGGCTATCACTACATCATCCTATCCTTCCTAATCTCTTCCACTCCCATCCTATCCGTCCTCTACTGGAGTATGCCATGGCGTCAGTTGTACTGACCCTACCATTCATAAACTCCAAGGGTGACAGCGTTGGCTATACCGACCTGATCCCTAGTAGGCATCTGGCAGTCATCATCACACGTCTAGGGGAGCGTGACTCGCACAGTCCTCCCATGACTCCAGGGTTCGGAGGATAAACGGTGGGCAACACCTCCACCCCTCCCAGTAGAATCAGGGTTAATACCCTATCATGGAATCTCTTTGAGCCTTAATTGTTCTGAAGTTTCTGTCATCACATGGTCATTTCGGTAATGAGATTTTATCTGCAATCATAAACACTTGTCCATGCATTTATAACATGTGCATTAATATTTTCAAAAACACATAGCTTATGTATATTTCATACATGTTATCTAAAGTATATCATACCTTGCCATAATCTATTCATGTCATTAGCTTTCATATTCATAATATAATCATTCTTTCGTGAATTTGTTTGTGCATAAAACTCATGACTTTAAATTGCTAACTGATACTTGATTTTTGATCTTACGAACACATATCGTTATGTTCCAAACTTTCATGGATCTGAATGTGTTTGCTCCAGTAACAACTAACTGGGTTATTGTCTTACTTGGTAACAAAATGCATCATATGGATAGTTATTAGCGAAGACAAATCTCGATTCCTTCTTTTTAACAATACTGTTACTCGTTGTGTTCTTTTATATAATTTGATTGAAATACCTAGCTCAAGTATGGTATGCAACACGTTTGGGGAACATATTTTGAACTGAACATTTCCTTTAACAATAATACACCGAACATTGCTCTATGTCTAAATAGTAGTACTCTTTCAATACCTTGGCCCTATGGGTTGAATTTATGCTCATGGAACCTTTGCTCAGGTTGTATTCATCACTTATCTATTTGCCAAATTAGGTCTGAATGTTACGCAAAAGCTTAGCTAATACAACTACTAATGCTTTAAATTTAGAAAATATGTTAACCCAAGGACCGACCAGCTGAAATAAGAAGAAAATTTCCACGAAAACAAAACAGATGAGAATAGATAATTTGGAGCAAGTTGTAATCAAATTGGGTGCAAATCCAATGATTCCTCATCAATACAAGCCTTGATTAGATCAAGGGTTACAGATATTCAAGTGCTCAAGAGAAAACTCAAAATATCAGCTCTAGAGCATGTTCAAACATCAGAGACAGTACAGAAAGAGAAACAACAATTGCTATCCCTGATTATCGATCAACATAAACAGATATGAAAACAGGATCAAAAGTTAAGTAAAAGAGAAGAGTGAGCATATACGTGCAGCAACCACTACTGAAGCAATGACTACAGAGGGGAATCCATCAGAGAAGTTAGCAGAGACTTTGTCACGTCTGAGCATTAATATCAGGAAATTGATAATCTCTAAAGATGCTTTCTAAAAAGGATAATGAGATAAAGGATTTCAAGGATGAATTAGTAGGTAAAATGCGATCATGAATAAGGAGCAGAAAATAAAGGCTAAAATGCAAAAAGAATTTGGTTAGATCAGAAACTAATTAACAGGTACACAGTCACTTGGGGTAATTTTGAGTAAGGAAGATATTATATGTGACTCTTTAGAGGTCTCTTTTGAATGTTACTTGCCCGCTGTATATGTTTTCTGAAGTAAAAACTACTAAGAAAACACCTACAGAAGTTTTCATACAACTTGAAGAAAGGTCTCATAGAATAATTTATACAAACTTAAATACATCTCCTATGTCGAGAAGTCAAAGAGAAATATCTACGCTGTTGACAGGTACAGAGGAGTGAGTCCCCCTGGTAATTATAAAGGAGGATGACTAAACATTAAAATGAATATCTAGAAGATTGTAAGAACATAAACATCATTACCCATTGTTTGTCATAGGAGCATAAATAATAATAAAAACGAATCCACCCAAGCAAAGTATACCAATACAAGAGAATAACATCAAAATATTCAAGAAGGTACTTATCTCTAGAGAATAGGTGAACTCCTTTTGTTCAACTCTTCAAGGAGTTAATCTCGTCCATATTATCATCATCAGGAAGTCCATATCCTCAAGGAATTCACAGCATCAAGGAGTCCATATCATATCATCAGGGAACTCACCGCTTTAAGTAGCCTCTGCTTTAAATCTATGTCTTTTTGAATAATTTCAAGTATATCATACAATGTTGCAAATATCATGTAGGTGCTTACATCACCCAGGGACTGTAAGGACTTAGGAAACTTGTAAAATATCAGGGAAATGAAAATGTTGACAACTCAAATCAAATTAAAATATTCCCCTAATGAAATTACATTCACCTTAAATGTTTTCAACATGATCCAAAATAAGATAGGTAAAGAACATGTCTAAT
This sequence comes from Pinus tabuliformis, assembly GCA_031772625.1. Lineage (NCBI taxonomy): Eukaryota > Viridiplantae > Streptophyta > Pinopsida > Pinales > Pinaceae > Pinus > Pinus tabuliformis. The sequence continues at coordinate 854,631,228 of CM062817.1, read as the reverse complement.
TTTCAAGGACATTTCCGCTTGATAGAAGATGAATCTAATTTTCAACAGATTTTTAGATAAAAGTTGAGTGGCATAACCATATATTAAAAAGAAAAGGGTTTCCAGGTATAAGCAATTCACAGAGGTAACTGAAGAATTCTGGTAGAAATCAAAACTACAATTATCACATTGACTTACTATAGCACATTGACTTAATCCAACCTCAATATTTGTGTGCCTTGTGCTCATCAGAGATGTGTGTAATAATTTTTTTAACTGAGAAATAGACCAATGCAGAATATACTAAAAGCTGAGTGACCACAGATTTATTCTTGTCAAGCAAAAATGATATAAAATGATCTCTAGCAATTCCAGCAAAGTTTGGATTACATCAAGCTTACTGCACAAGAAAAAGAGCCTTGAAAGTTGAAACATTACTGACACAAATGCAGAATCAACTAGAAGATCTCAGGTGTTATTCTTCTCAAGCAAAGATGGTTAAAAATAACATTCAAAAAGTCCAACAAATTCATATGACATGACAATTACTGCACTAGAAAAAGAGAAGCTTCAATTGAAACATTACTGAATAGAAAACTAAACGGATTGCTCTGAACAATTCAAAAAGAGATTCAGGATTCCTTCTTAAAAACAGAGTTCATCTACTACAAAACTAGAGAATGCAACCATAACAAAAGATGAAGATATTTTTATTATGTCAAAAAAATGCCCAGGATAAAGGTCAATGGGACTAGAAAGTGCAATCAGTGATACTAGTCTGTAGGGGTGCCCAACGCTAATCAGAAGACATCAAGCAAAATACAACATGATCCACCAGAAAACGTGAACCAAATATTACATCAAAGAAGAGGAAGAAAGAAGAATACAAGAGAACAACTACCAGCCCATGAGACAATTAACATAAAATATGAGATCGAACTGCTAGCCAGTTAATAACTCTCAATAAAATTAATTTTGGCATACAAGATCAGTTAGGTTATCCTGCGGCCTGCCTTGTGCAGATATGAAGTAAACCAAAGCAAAACTTGGACTTGAGTTCATTAAATTTACCTTGACTTGTAGAAAATACATTTGATAACTAGCATTTTATTTTACTTTTATCACTACTTATGAAAACTTTGGTTGCGTGACACAGAGCAATATCAAAAGTTAAGAAGAGCATAACATTAACGCAAAGTAGCATTTACAGTAGAAATGCTTGTTAAATTTGTTGCAGAGGAACCTAAGTTTATGCAAAATTGTAAATATTAAAATAACGCATAAAATTGTAAATATTAAAATAACATTTATGTTATATAGAGAAAACGTTTTCCAGTTCCACTTTCACAGAGTCCACTCAGTAATTTAGGGAGTTGTGCCAATAATAGAGGCCTCTGGTTTAATTCCCATTGCAGCACCAACTAATGCAATAGTGCATGCCTTACTCACAAAACTTATATGGCAAAGAATATTAACTGTACAGTCCACATGGATTTGATTTCCCTTCAATGAATCGGAAAGTTGTCAGGCTCAAATTTAACTACTTTATAGGTAATATTTAACAGACTGATCATACTTATCACTACCAAGATTGAAACACTATAACGATTTATCTTGACAAGGTCATTCAATACAACCACTCATCATTCCTGATTGTCAATGCTTGCTATATTTTTAAGGGATCGCATTCATTTTCTTGCAAGTAGAGAAACTAAAGACAGTATAGTACTTCTCATAAGATATATGAAAATCTGCCCAACTTAAGAGACTAGAGTATGAACTTATGCACATTATCCTCAAGTCAGTATTTTACCCTTCCACATAATAGCAAAAACACAGTTTGAAAGGGAGTACCTTAAAAAAAAAAAAAAAACACTTCAAACTTTAACACCTTCTAATCGGTTTCCAGACACAACAGTCAGGGATGTAAATCCCTGTTACCCAGATCATTAAGGATAGCTGCAATGCTGACACTACAGAATAATTTGTTACCCTTTGCAATTAAAATATCATAGAAACATTTTTGCACAACATTCCATTGTCTTCAGAGGAGTGAGACTATCAACAGCCCTAAATGGGATCTTTGCATCAAGAATACTAGGAGACAGAATGTTACTATTTTGTTCAATGAAATCAAGCCATTCCACTCCAAGTTGTGTTGCATAAGGGATTTTTTTTTTCTTTTTTTTTTTTTTTTTCAAGTACTTGTATTTTTATGATCCAAATGATAAAAGGAAATAGTATGGTATTTAAAAATTATAAAATATGATAACTGTATACTAGAGATGAAATGAAGGCCATCCAGATTCTAGATTACAGGATGAATTTCTGTACAAAGATGTGGTCAAACTGGGACATGTCATATGATCCACTTAACTGCAACTGATAAATGTATAAAGGGGTTGTTCATTGATCTGCAACTGCAAACTCAAAAGGCTTACCTGTCACTTTACAACTAAACTTGGTTATGGCTACATTAAGTTTAAGAGACTTATAACCTCTCCTCAAATCTAAAGCAAAATTCACTCATTTACAAGGTTGAAAAGATAGTGATGAAAACCCAATAAGGGACTAAGGGAGCACAAATTCGACTTTGTAAATTTCATGAACAAATTTGAAAGATTTGAAGTTAAAAGTGCAACTATGACAGTGACTGGCATTCTATTCTTAATGATGATGAAGAAAACAAGTTTGTTAAATTAAGGTCCAAAGACCAACAAAACATCTCTCAATAAACTATCAAAAGTAAACCATAACAATTGAGAAATACAAGAGATTGTTCCACAAAGTTCATGTTGAACAAGGAAATAGATATTGTCTCTTCTGTGTGAATTGCAACCCAAATAACGAAAAAGAGAACAATGTGCAATTCTTTCTAGCTCTATCATGTAAATTAACATGCTGCACAAACTAAATCACTAACTCCATTTAATGGATCTCTTTTGGGGAAATTCATCCCAAATCTGCCCCAAATTTCAACAGTAGATTCTAGCCACCTGTGTTTACAGATATTGGTGCCACCTGTTGTTACAGCTTTTGATGCTATGCCTGTGCAAAAAAAGACATTTTAAGTTGCTTCCTTCAGGTCCTCTGATATTTCCTGTATTTCTCTACCGTTAGATAAATTTCAGTTTTCACATAGATGTATTTGTTGTTTTTGTAACGTTTTCATAGACTTCTAGATATGCCTTGAGCACTCCCTTGATACATCATAAACTGAAGTTTTCAGTCCTTTTGATCAATTTTGGTCATGTACGACAACAATATAAAAAAAAAAATTTCATTCTATTAAGACAGGATAAAAGTTATATGATATTTATCTAGAAGGGTTATTAGTTTCCTGACTTGAATTTATTGTTGTTCCTACCTTATTTCAAACTCTCATGGTAGAACTAGATCAGAATGCATTATTCACTTTGCTTATAAGGTTTGGAAGCATTGTAAAAATAAATTCTTCAGCTTTCTGAAATTGGAATATTTCACTGTTTTATTAGTAAATATATAATTTATAATTATAAAAAAAAATTATATGTTCTAACTATGTTATAACACACCAATCACCGTGTCTAATCGGATAGCAGGGTCGCCACTATTGACTGGCGACGTATCGGCTGTTTTCTTGGTGACCATTGCGTCTACGGGTTTTCCGATATGCGTTATTATGTGTCGTGGCGTATTCGAGCCTGCGAACTGCAACCCACCTCTGCATTCTCCCCAATATCTACACGCCCTTCATTTTTGCCGCTGGCGGAATTTTCGTCGCTCATAGGATTGTGAATTTGCCGCACAAGATCCTCCAGTTTACGGGCCCTTAGATAATTTAAGAGCAATTTCTTGGCGGTCTTTCGAATTTTGGCCTGTGCGTTCTCGCGCTGTCGCCGGCGTGCAATTATCGTTCTCCTCTTCAGCGCAGGGGTTCCGCCATCGAAGACGAATACAGGCTTCACGCGGAGGAACAAAAGCTTGCAAATTCGCCTGAAGACGCCAATTAAATGGGCATTTCTTACCATTTCTCCCCTGTCGTCTCTCATTGCCTTCATGAATTGAATTATCCATATGCTTGCATCAATTGCAAGTTTTCTCCCGGCGAGAGTTTCCACTGAAACACGCCTGCCCACTGGTGTCAGCAGCTCCCATAAACCCTGAACCCCCATGGCCTCTGCTTCGTCTGCCCTTTGGATCCCTGAATCTGTTGAACCCCTCGGTGACTCTCGCGGGACCTTTCAACTAAAACTCAGGGCAATTTTATTGAGTTCAAAGAGTGATGACCGATCTGTCGCCAGCAATACAGATCCAAAGTTGCCGTCCCAAAGACGGATGCTATCAATCAACCCTTACTTCCTTTCTAAACCAGCAAAGATCCATCCTCGCCAATTTTAATGGCCCTCCCTGAATCTAACTTTCATTAAGATCTGTGCTCCTATGCAAAATATTCCAATTTAATTCATCGGGAAATACTTTTGCAATTCGCACTGGCTTGAAGAATTGTGCAGAGCTGTGCTAAGAGAATTCATTTAATTATTTGGGCCTCCTTACGATGCCGTTACTTGCATGAAGGATCTGACGTCTTATTGTTAGAGTTTAAATTAAAAGTCTATAAGAAACAGCCGATAAATCATAGCAGACTATTAAACGAACCCTAAAAATCAAAACGCAACGAACATTGCGAGTTATGTTGCAAGCAAGTGGGACGCGCAGATTTACAGAACCCTTGCAAAGATAATACAGAAATCGTAACATCCATGTTTTGTTTCAAGGGTTTCATAAAAGGAATACGTAAAACCACAGCAATGAAACCAGCAAGGCCTTAAAATCACAGATAAAACTGAATAAGCTATCAATTTTAACCAAATCAATGTGGTTTTGAGTCATTTCTATGAAAAAAAATTGCGTAGGGCCTCTGAGGTCGCAGGGTTTGAACGAACGCTCTGATACCATATGTAGTGACCTAGCTAAATAAAGAGCCATTATTGATTTGAAGAAATACTTACCTGGCCTGCTACTGCTGTTGCGGTGAGGGTGCTTCAAAACTGCTCCCGCACTCTCATTACCGAATAACCAAAACCACCCAGCCAGATTGAGCAAACCTAGCTGCTCAATCCAGAAAACTTCACAATAGAAGCTCTCTGTCCCTCCGTGCCCAGAAACTTCAAAACAAGCAAGGCTCACAAACCAGAATGTGTAATCTTCCTCTCCTTCCTCCAACAGCACCTTCCTCCTCCTATGGCACCCGCATCAGTTTCCTTTCTACTCACAGCAAATACACTCACAGGGCAAGGAATAGGGCAAGGAACACCGATCCCCTTCTCTGCCCTCGACCTCTCCTTATGTACCCTCTATTGACGGTGGTTGCTCCCTCCACCTATGAGCCCACCGCTTCTTTTCTCAATGACCTCTCAACAGGCAGAATCGGATTTTATCTTCAAGATATTTTAACATGTGCCATTTCACTTTGATTATACTTTTTATATGTTTAATTAAAGTCTTAAGTCATATGCTTATTTGTCCTATGCTTTATTTTGACTTAGATTATCCCTTTAATAATTCATTCATATACTTTATTTTAAAATTTCTTAAATAGATAATTATATAACCTGCTTTTTTTAGGCTTTACATAATTCCTTACATTTATTTCCTTTATAACCCTTTTCTTTTACTTTATACTTTTAAACTTAATATCATTGGTGAGCACTCATTAATCATGAGGCATTAAGAAATATGTGCTGATGGTTAAATGCGACTTTTCTATATGAAGGGGTGAGTTAGGATATTTAATATTTTAGGTAACTTAGAATATAGTTAATAGTGCAGTGCATGCGATACATGCATATGTAGCTATCATATGCATGCATCGTATGCATGCTAATATTCTCGTGCTCTCTATTTTAATGATGGGTCATTACATTTTTGATATGCTTTTTCTTGCTAGATACCTTGGTGAAGCCTTCTGGATCTGACTTGCCATCTGAGCTTGAGGATTTAGGCGGAATATTTAAGGGGCAGTCACGAAAGAGGTGACCATGGGTATGGCAGCGCCTGCAACGAAAGGGTACATGTTCATAGTCAAGGGGCTGAATCCATTCAAAATCGTCGTGAAGAAGACTTACCGTGTCCGGTAGCTCATTGCCCAGCTTCATGTAGACGCAGATCCTCGCATAAGATGTGTATCTCCGGATCTTAGTTTCCTCTGCTACTTTTATAAACTCACCGAGTCCATTGCCAATGGCTGTTAGGGAGTCCTCGTCCCAGTATTCCAGAGGAAGCGAATACAAGCGAACCCAGACTGGCGCCCAGCTGAAATCTTCCTTGTCGGGGTTGAATCTTTCGACCCAGTCACGCAAATACAAACCTGCTGCGTTGAAGAAGTAGGGTCCTCCATCTAAGATCCTGTTCCGGTCTTCAAGGCAGTTGAAAGTTGCAGTGAAGAAGCCTTTAGGTCCTAGCTGTAGAGTTACATGACCCTTGGGCTTCCATTTGGAGGAGATCCAGCCTTGCAGAGCTTTTTCATTAGGCCAGAAGCCAATAAATTTGCCAATCAGGGCATGATCTTTCATGTATTGTATTTGTGCATTGATCCTGTGACTCGGCAGCTCGATTTTGGGCCTTTCCGTAGCGATGCGCTTGCATGTGTTCGATGAAGCCTTCGTCGGCTTGTCTGGCGACGTTGGTTTATCCAGTTTCTCATGTTCCACGTCTTCTGGTTCATGCTCCTCCGGCTGCTGCGCAGGCTGTGTTTCTTCTTTCTCTGCTGTTTTAGTTTCATTCTCAGTATGGTTTCCCTTATTGTGCGTTTTGGGGGAAGGCGCTGATGCCTCCCCCATTGGACTGCTCATTGTCCTTTGCTATCAGAGTTCCAGCGTCAGAGCTAACAGATCTGTATGTGGATGTAGCGTTGTGTGCTCAGACTGTGCGCCGTAGAGAGGTCTGTCAGGAACCCTAGTTCCTCAATGCGCCGCAGCCTCGCCTCTATTTTTCCTTTCTTCATTCGAATTCCACAAAATATTGGTTGCCACTAATTTACCAAATATATGAATATAAAAATGATAAATATTAATCCCACATCAAAAATCTATTAGCCTTAGCGAAATACACCAAAATTTGGAAACATGACAAAATATGCTAAGACTAAATGCGACACAAAAATATTTCAAAAAAAGAACAACTTTTTATGATTTTTATATATTTTTTTATTTTTATAAAATTTTAAGATTAAAACAAAAAAAAAGTGTAAATAAATAAAACTTAAATCTAAAAAATCTAAACTATAAAACAAAATAAAAAGCTTAAGGATTACTTTTTTATGCTTTTTGGGATTTTTTTATTTTTTTATATTTTTAAATATTATTTTTTAAAGTCAAAATTCAAACAAAACAAAACCAAATAAATCTAAAATCTAAATAAAACTAAAATCTAATCTAAAAGAAACTTTTATGAAATTTTTATGATTTTCAAATAGAACAAAAATGAATTAAGCAAAAACTACAAATAACTAGAACCACAAAACTAAACTAGACTTAAATAAAGATTTAAATCTAAATTAAAGAGATCTAAATCTAAGGCTAAAACAAAAAATTTAATAAACCTAAAACTAAAAGAGCTAACCTATATCAAAAAACCTAAAACTAAAATTTTTTTATTTTTATTTTTTACTGAAACGAAACTAAAAGAAAAGAGGAAATATGCTACACTAACATGCAGTCATAATATAACAAAAAAAAAATCGAATTTATGTTATGTATGTGTGCAGGGGAGGAGCAATACGCAGGCGGCTGAGCAGGTGAAGGTTGGAGCTGTGTGAAGAGCAGTAGACACAGGAAAGCGTGGGTAGAAGATGATATGTGGGGATGGGCAAGCGAGGGATAACGGGTTCGCAGCAGAAATGTAGCACGCAAGTGGGCAGCGGATTGACTGCAAGCAGCTTGATGCAAGCCCGACGGTGGAAGGGAGAGCAGCGTGGAAAAACTGAGCGTGTAGAGGAGATTGCTGAGTTGCTGCGTGAGGAATGCAAGGATGAGGGACGTGAAGAAGCCGAGAAACTGCGCGGGTGATGAACAGGCAGAACATTGGAGCAAAGCAGCGATGGTGGAGCTTGTGTTTGCAGGTTGAAGGGAAATGCTGGGCAGCGTATGCAGATTGAGGGAGCAGACAACGGATGGATAGAATGGTGCTACGTGAAGGATCAATGAGGAGAGCGTCGGGGACAACATATAGGTGAGGACTCTGCTACGGATGGGAGATGAGGGTTTGCTGGACGCAGGTAGCAGAATGGGAGCGTGAAAATGTCTATAGGTTGGAGCGGTGGAGTCGTGACTGCATGGATGAGACAGAGGGGACATGCGAAGAGAAGGCTGCGTGAGGAGGGTTTGCAGGTGTGCTGGCAGCGTGAAGTTTTTTGGCAGCAACGTAAAAAAAAATTCGATTTTCCTTACTGATTACAGCGTGGGAAGGAAACTGCGTGTATGGAGGCAGATTTGCCTGTGGTTTTGTAGGGCTTGGACAGCCTTGAACTTCTTTAACTCCCCTTTGCTTCTGATGAAAATCCTGCAATAAATTTCCAGATCTGAAAGTGACTGAATTTGAAACCCTCAGACAGCAAAACAGTGACCCTGCAAAAATTGGTTGTGAGGCCAGATCTTACCCCCCAGGGCCTAGATCTGGCTTCCAACAAGAATCTCTTCCTGCAACCTGCAAAAACAGAAAATCCAGAGGCAAAATATGCAAGGATAAAACCCAAAATTTAACTAAATAATTACAGTTTTCACAAACTAACGACTCTAAGCAGCCAGATTTGTCAATAATGCATAGAAATATCTTCAGAATTTCAGATTTACTATGAGATACTTCAGAAAACCTCTCATGCATTCAAAAGATAAACTTAAATGATAAACCTAGGATCAAAATTGGCTGGGCTCTTCAAGAAAATGCTTTTCAGGAGTTGGTTGGTTCAGCCGAGAACTTCCCCAAACGCCTGCTGATCTTCATAATCTAAATTTCCCGCACAGCTCACTTCAACTATCAATAAAGAGGGAAAAAACAGTACTAAAATCCAAATCCAATGGAGATACCTACCATTATTTTCAGAAATTCTACTACCATTCAAACCCTAGTGAGTGAACAAGATATCTGTGTTCAACATCACTCTTCATCAAGCTATTACCAAAGGCTGAAATTAAATTTATGCAAAAACATGAAACAGCTTACAACATTTCACAAGAGTAACACTAGCAAGATTTCAACCCCAAAGTCTTTCTTTATTGCACAAGAAAAAGATTACAAGAGAGCTTTCTTCAGCACAAGACTCACAAATCGAATGATCTCAAATGACCCCTGACACCCTATTTAAAGGAAAAATTCCCAACGGCTAGTTCGAGTGATCCATGTCAAACTAATCTCGACCGTTGATGAGGATCAAAATCTCTTAATCTCATCCGTCGAAATTTTAAATGCATTTTAATATATTAAAAAATAAAATTTTGCATTTATTTTCTCAAAACTTTGACTCATTATTATTTTATTTCATTTTTCAATTTTTTATTTCTTTTAATTTAATTTATTTTTTTATTATTTTTTAATTTTATTATTTTTTATTATTTATACTTTTTATTATTATTTTTATCTTTTATTTTTGGATCCTTGAACTTAGCCTTTGGAAAAATCCCCTAGGACCTAGGACTTAGGACTTATGAGGGGATAAAACATTTTCTAACCCTCAAGACACTTTACATCATGACTTTTACAATTTTACATCTCAAGGGGGAAATCTCATTTGATAAAGACCCTCATAAACCACCTAGTTCTGCGACACAAACATAATCTAGCAGATCAAGCAACTTGTAATAACCTAACCAAATAGTTAGAATTATTTCCAAATTACTTTTACATAGACTTGAAGCACACTATGATTCCCCTAAGATTCTAATGACAAAATTCATTCTGGCTTTGGGGTTAGGCTGAAGGAAAACTCTGCCGATCATGGATTGGTGAGACAAAAAACCTTTCGGAACGTAGATTATCACTAGAAAATTAGGTTTACCTAGGCAATTTACATACATGACTCAGATATGCTAAGATTATTTACAATTTACACATGTAGACTGGGTTTACAACATAACATGATCAGGTCGACAATGACTATCCAATGGCACGGACATAACGATCAAGCGCTATCCCTTTTACGAAGAAAAAGGGGGTGCACTGCTATGCGTAGTTGACATGTAGTGGTAAACATGCTTAAAATCCCAAATCTAGGAAATTTACCACTGTCAAATAGTTAATCTTCAAACATAAAAATTTAAGCACATTTAACTATAGAGAAATGACAAATACCACAGAAATTTACCTTTAAATCTTACCTTAGCACAAAAGACACCAATAAGAAATTTTAGATTGACAACTTAATTATTCCTTAGGTGAATTTCTTGATATTTTAAACAAGACTAAATGCGACTGAAATAAATCTAAAAAGATTTAATAATTTTTTAAATTTTTTAATAAGCCAGAGGCCACATAAAAAAATTTAAAACCTTTAAATGTGAAATTTATTTCGATTTAAAACTTTAGGATATCTCAAAGTCACATTAATGTGAAGTCCCTTTTAGCCCTTTAGAAATTTTTTAATTTTTTAATGTTTTTAGGTTTTATATTTTGAATGTTTTTAGATTTTTTTCTAATTAAAATCAAAATAAAAGAAAATAAAACAAAACCCAAAAAAAAACTAAAAATCGAACCTAAACTAACAAAATAAAATGGAAATTGAAATCGGACTTTTGAATTTTTAAAAGTTTTTAATGAAACATAAAATAGTTTAAACAAAGTTGAAACCAAACAAAAATTAAAATGTCATACCCAAAAAAAAAAATTAAACAAACAAAAGAAAAGAAATGAAATCAAATTCAAAGAAAATAAAATCAAATAAGAATAAAATGAAGACTCATAAAAAAAATTCGAAAATCTTAAAAGAAACATAGGCCTAAATAAAATCCAAACAAATAAAAATGAAACATAAACAAAGCAAAGAGAACCCAATAAAAAAAAATCGAATTTATATAAGAAAAGGGGACCAACTAAACCTAAGGCAAACTAAACAGAAGAAATAAAAAAAAATCGAAAAGTGTCTTGTTGTGTGTGTGTGCAGGATGGGCGGATGGAAGATTAGACAAAGGAGTTGAGGGTTTGTTTGAAGGTTTGCGAGCAGATGGAAAGGAACTGGAATGGATGCAAGGAGAAATGCGGGAAGTTACAATGAATGGGCAGCTGCGTGAGGAAATGGAGCATCTTGCTGCGTGAGGATTTAAGGCAGTGAGGAAGGATGGAGCATGATAGGCTGGCAGAGGGTTGCAGTTTGAAGGAGAAACGCATGGAGAAAAGGCAGTACGATGAGGCAACACGGAGAGGGTTGGATGTGCGGATTGATGGGAGAAGGGTTGCAGACAGGCAACCTGGAAATGGACCACGCGTGGAGAGGATTTGGCAGCGGGTGAGGGTTGAGTGAAGACGAATCTGGAGCTGTAGCTGCGGGCTAGAGCAGGAGCAGCGACAGAGAGGGGATAGGCTGCGGAAATGGGAAGAGAAAAACGCTGGTATCGGACAATGAAGGCAAGGAGCTTAGGCAGAGTGGTGAGGGTGAAATATGGATGCGGGTTAGAGACTCAAAAATGAAGATGAGGCGTAAGAAAAATTTTGAAAATTTCCAGGGAATAGAAAAACGTAGAGAATAAACCCCAAGGCAATAAAACAAATTGGAAAAAAATTCTGTTGAAAAACCCCAGGCAGCAAAAAACGATCTCAAAACAATTTCTAAAGCCTCAGGAAGGCAGCGCAAATTCCACACAACCCAGCAACCAACGAATTTCACACTTGTGTTCAGATTTATCAATGAAACCCTCGTATCATTGTTTCTAGATTTAAAATATTTTAAAACCCTTGGACTGCAGAAATAATGTCCCTGCAAAAGCTGGTTTTAGGCTAGATCTTACCCTCCAGGGCCTAGATCTGGGTTCAAAATCAAACTTCCCCTTCAGAGCTACAACCTGTTCGCAAAACCCTCATGCATCACCCATAAAAATATCTTATGATAAGCCCAGGATCAAATTCAAACTAGGCTCTTCAGAAAACATGGATTGGGAGTTGGCTAGTTTAGCCGAGAACTTCCCCAAATGCTTGATGATCTAATAATCAAGGATTTTCCTGCAAAAGTCAATTCAGCCATCAACATAGAGTGAGAAAACAATAATAAAGTTCAGATCTAATAGAGATACTTGCTATTAGATTCAAAACTTAAATTATCATTCAAACCCCAACGACTGAGCAAGACACCTGTACTCGAATCACTCTTCAGAAGCTATTATTAATGGTCAAAAAGAAATTACGCATGAAAATAATACATCTTACAACATTTCCATGAAGAGTAACACCAGCAAAAATTAACCCCAAAGTCTTTCTCTATTGCTCATAAAAAGATTACAAGAGAGCTTTTCGCTTAGTACACGATCAAAATATCGGTTGATACTGACTGACAAATGACTTCCTATTTAAAGATAAATCTTCCAACAGCTAGTTCGAGTGATCCTTGTCAAAGCAATATCAACTGTTGATGATGATCAAAATTTCTTTTAATCTCATCTGTTGAAATTGTAAATATTGAGGAAATTTCGAATTTTTCAATTAAATTCATTTTAATTAATTGAAAAATTAAATTTTTGAATTAATTTCCTTAAAATTTTGACTTTGACTTAACCCCAGGGACCAAAAGCATAAAATTTAGCAAAATAATCAATTAACCTTAGTCCCTAGACCTCTTAAACTTTAAGTTTTTCAAGGACCCACGAATTTTGCCTTTGGAAAATTTAAATTTACCTAGGACCTAGAATTAATTAAATTTCTGGCTTAGGATTTTAATTTTGTCCAGAAAATTTAATTAATTAACCTATGAGGGGATAAATTATTTTTCCAACCATCATGACACTTTACATCATGATTTTAACATTTTTTACATCACAAGGGGGAAAACCCATCTGAAAAGGACCCTTAAAGACTACCCAGTTTTGCGACACAAATATAATCTAGTAGATCAAACAATTTGTAATAAAATAACCTAACCAAATAGTTAGGATTATTCCATAGACTCGATCTAGAACACTAGGACTCCCCTAAGATCCCAGTGACAAAATCCATTCCGGCTTTGGGGTAAGGCTGAAGGAAAACTCTGCTGACCATCTGAGAATGGATCGGTGAGACAAAAAACCTCTCGGAATGTAGATCGTCACCAGAAAAGTAGGTTTACCTAGGTGATTACATACACGACACGGATCTGCTGAGATTATTTACATTATACACATGCAGACTGGGTTTACATTATGAGATGATCCTCAGGCTGATGATGATAGCTGGATGGTAGGAACACATCGATTAGGCGCTATCCTTTTTGCGAAAAAGGGGGTGTACTGCTATGGGTCGTTGACACGTAGTGGTCAACACCTACCTACTTGTTATTTTACATAACAAGTTATTTAAAATGTAAATACTGAAAATAAACACTAGTGCATGCTCAACATATTACAAATCAACAACTAAAGGAAACAGAAACAATCACACCATATGACACCATTATTTTTGGACTAATGTCCCTAGAAAAACCCAGTGTGGGAAAACCAGTACAGCTATCTGAGGGTTTTCTTATTAAGAAATATCAGAGTACAATTTAGGTGCTGAAATTGGCCTACCCAACAAAGAATTTCCTTGGCAGCAATACCTCTTAGTTTCTGACAAATCTCCTGGCTGAAACCTTGGATAATCCTTCCAGTAGCTACTCAACACCAATCTTCCCGAGAAACCCTAGTGTCAGCCTCTCTCTAGACTGCGTCAAACCCTCTCTGCCCAGCGTTGGCCCTGTGTCACCCCAGATGGGTCCGCGTCAGCCTTAGGAGGCCCTGCGTCAGCCCTTTGGCCCTCTGCATCAGCCTTAGGAGGCCCTTTGTCAGCCCCCTGGCCCTCTGCGTCAGCAACGCTGGCCTCTTTGAGACTCTGCGCAGCTCCCGGTTGCCTCTGCATGGCCCTGCGTGAGCCTTAGCTGGCTCTGCGTCACTCTCCCCGGCTACTGCGCCGCTCTCCCGGCACTATCTCTGCCTCTCTGTCTCTATGTACTCAATGCCCTGCAGCTGCAACTCCGGATCACTAATTCTATCTCTCTTAGGAAACCCCACTCTAGAGAATAGAATGACTGATCACTCTGGTGTGTTCTCCAAGTGACCCTCAAACCTCCTCTTATACTTTTCGTGTTGACATATCAACAACCGAGATTAAGTCCCTAATCAATGGCTAAGACTAGATCTGGCTTGATCCATGTCTTTTGGACCATTCTAACACAGTTTCATATTAATTCCCATTAATATTTTATTTTCCCCAAGTTTAGACTTAGGAACTCCATTAAAAATATTAACTATTTTAATATCTCCTGAACTGTTTGGAATCTGCCCAAACCCTTTCTGTGTATTGGAGATCTCATGTGCCCCAACCTCTCCAACAAATTTCATGGCTAGAGCACATCCGATGTCACCCCAAATCAACAGATCCAGATTGTATTCAAAAATTTACTACCAATAATAGAAACCCTCAGATCTACTGCACCAGTTTTCCCACATTGGGTTTTTCTGGGGACGATTGTCCAAAAACAAGTGTGTCAATGTGATTGTTCATATGTTGATGTTTCTCTTGCTTTTTAATTTTCATTTCTTAATTTGTAAAGTCTGCATCTGAATTTATTTTGATATTTACTGAAGCATTGGTGAATAAATTATTGTAAATAAGTAGGAGAATAAATCAATTGTTGTTGAGTTGAGGCTTCTGTGATCCATATCATGTTTATGAGAGATTTTCGGCGTAAATCACAAGATCTATCATTTGTCGACGCGTTTCGAACCAACTAGTGTGGTTCATCGTCAGGACAAGTTATCAGAGCAAATTTTTTTTCACATGGTATCAGAGCAAGGTCCAGGCAAGATGGAAGCAAAGAAAAAGAGCATGGAGAACAGTAGGGATCAGAATATTTCCGAATTAGCTTCCAGGCTGGAAGAGGAATTTGCTTGCTTATCGAGTTCTGCATCAGCCGAGGATTGGTACATTGATAGCGGGGCTTCAGCTCATATGACTGGAGAACAAGAATATTTCTCGAGCTATCAGGAGGAACATATGAACTTCCAAATCACAATGGGTAACAGGATGAAATGCACCCCAGTAGGAAAGGGAACCGTTACATTCCAGACAACAGCAGGAGATAGTCTTTGGGCCATGAACGTACTGCATGTGCCAGGTATGGGAATGAATTTGATTTATGTATCTCAATTACAAGATAAGGGATATGATGTGTACTTCATCGATAACAGAGTATATGTCAAGCATCCTAAGTGGAAAAAGAGGGCCCAGATTGGAAATCGAAGCAACAGGTTATACAAGCTGCAAAATGAGTCTCCAATGGCACTAATAAGCAATAATGTCAATGGAGAAAATGACTTAAATGAACTATGGCATAGAAGGATGGGACACTTACATCATGGGGCGTTAAGGATGCTCAAGGAAACTGTTATGGGGGTTCCAATGCTTATTACCAAGCATGATGATACATGCAGAGGCTGCGTACTAGGCAAGTACGCCAAAGCAACTTATTCTAGAAGCAACAATAGAGCTAAGAGTGTATTAGGCTTAATACACTCAGACATCTGCAGTCCAATGTCTACAAGAGCTATCAGTGGTGCTGAATATTTTGTCACCTTCATAGATGACCATTCTAGGAAAACTTGGATTTATTTTTTAAGAACCAAGGATGAGGTATTTGATTGGTTTAAGGAGTTTAAGGCTCTAGTGGAAAACCTGACAGGAAGGAAGATCAAAATATTGCGCTCAGACAATGGTGGAGAATACACGGATAAAGACTTCATAGATTTCTGCGCAAGAGAAGGGATCCGAAGAGAATGGAAAACACCTTCTAATCCAGACTAGAATGGAGTCGCAAAAAGGAAGAACATAACTATTGTTGGAGCAGCAAAGGCGATGTTATATGATCAGAATCTACCCATGTTTCTATGGGTAGAAGCATGCAAAATGGTTGTATACATTCAGAACAGGACTCCTCACAGGGCTTTAGGAAATAAGATGCTAGAGGGTGTTTTCACGAAAAAGAAGCCAGAACTAAGTCACCTCAGGATATTCGAAAGTGTGGCTTATTGTCATATTCCATAAGAGAAGTAGAGCAAGTTAGAGCAGATTTCCGAAGTTGGGTATCTCATGGGTTACAGCGAGATTTCAAAGGCGTACTGAATGCGGGATGCACAGTTCATGGAAGATAAAGCTTTCAGGAAATCTCGAGAGATGTCGTTTGAAGAACAGGCTAAGGATACTCCTTTGGTCCAGTAACAGGGATCAGATTTGGTAGGAAGACAGGTATCTGGTTCGAGCACTGTAACTAGTATTAGAATCTCCTCAAGACAACAGGAGCCAGGAGTGTCACAATAGGTACAACAATAGGAAGAGTAACAGATGGAACCTCCCACCACCAGTGGAAGGACTAGCCGAGAAGTATGGCAGACTCTGAGGGACGCAGAGGAATTCGTTGGAGCTCCTAAAGTGGAGAAAAGGCAGCGTAGACAACTTGACAGGTACCAAGCATTGGTAGCTTAGGTCGAAGAACCTTCTAGTTTTCGAGAAGCCGTACAACACCAGGTATAGGTGGATGCCACGGTAGAAGAGTACAGTTCCATCATGACAAATGATGCCTGGGAAATTGTACTAAGACCAGAGAACATATCAGTTGTGGGTTCGAGATGGATCTATAAGATCAAGTATGTTGCAGATGGCAGTGTAGACAAGTACAAGGCTAGGTTCGTCACAAAAGGATATGCTCAAAAGGAAGGAATAGACTATGAGGAAACCTTTGCCCCGGTAGCTTGGTATACCTCTATCAAATCCATTATATCCCTTGCAATACAAATGGGATGGGAGATTCACCAAATGGATGTCAAGACAACGTTCTTGAATGGGGTGATAGAAGAAGAGGTATATATCGAACAACCAGAAGGTTTGGAAACACATGAAAAGAGAACTCGTGTGTAGATTGAAGAAAGCCTTGTATGGGCTGAAACAAGCACCCGGAGGTTGGTATGGTTGAATTGACAGCTACTTACAGTAGTTGGGATTCATCAAGAGCGATGCCGATCCTAATCTTTATTATCTGTTGGTAGAAGGTGAGCCATTAATTCTGGAATTGTATGTGGATGATCTATTTTTGACAGGATCATTCATACTCATAGAGGATTGAGAGAACCTGGAAACAAAATTTGACATGAAGGATTTGGGGCTAATGCACTACTTTATGGGATTGGAAGCTTGGCAGCAGGATGGTGAGATCTTCCTTGGCCAAGGTAGATATGCATCAAAAATTCGGAAAAGATTCAGAATGCAAGATTCTCGACCTATGGATACGCCTATGATTAACAATTGCAAGAAAAAAGATGCTTCTGGACACAGGGAAGTGGACCCCACCTTATAAAGACAGCTCATTGGGTCTCTTATGTATCTGGTCAACACTAGGCTAGACATATGTTATGTTGTCAACACCCTTAGTCAGTTCATGGTGGAACCAAAAAGGGCGCACTGGGCAGCAGCGAAGCACATTCTCAGGTATGTGCGTTGAACAATCAATTTTGGATTAAGATACACCAAGGGCAATGATATCGAATTGAGTGGATTCACTAATGCAGATTGGGCAGGAATTTCAGTAGATAGGATAGGTATTGCTTTGGTATTGGATCTGGGATGACCTCCTGGTGCAGTAAGAAGCAAAATTCTATTGCAATGAGCTCTGTTGACGCTGAGTATATGGCAACTAGCAAAGAAACATGTGAAGCTATATGGATCAGGAAACTGCTTGTAAATCTATTTAGGAAAAGGATGGAAGTGACAAAGATCTTCTGTGATAATCAGAGTTCTATCAAGCTCTCTGAAAATCCAGTGTTTCATGATCACTCCAAACACATTGATATTCGGTGTCACTATATCAGGGACTCTGTTCAGCATGGGGCGGTACAGTTGGAGTATACTCCCACTAGAAATCAGGTAGCAAATGTACTCACCAAGGCTCTAGGAAGAAAAAAGTTTGTTCAATTTCGGGAACAAATGGGTATGTTGGAAAATCCCTTTCAATAGTCTAATGACTGTAAATAATTTAAACAACTATTTACTCTGAACAGAATATGAAATCTTCATGAACCTGCTTTAAAATTTAACAAAATTTCATATATCAAATTGATTGATTTGATGAGAAGTACCTACCTGGTTTCCTGCGGATGAAGAGGCTTCAGAATTGCTCCAGCTCTCGCTCCCGTTACCAAAAGACCATAACCTCCCAGCCAAACTAAGTACAACCTAGGTACTCAGTCCAGAATGCTTCTCAATTGCTGCAATCTGTTCCCCCATGCCCAAAAACTTCAAAACAAACAAGGCTCAGTCCTTACTGTTGATAACTTCGTGTTACAAATTTTCCTCCTCTCAACTGTGCTTCCTCCAACCGCCCCTTCATTCTTTTTCCCCCTTTCTCTCAAGATAACCTTCCTTCTTATAAGTCTCCGTTCACCGCCTCCCTCCATCTCCATGTCCTAATTTTGATACGTGTTGATTTTATAAAACAAAATCTTATTTGATTTGGTGATTTTATTCGAATATGTAAATTTGATTTGATAAAGTTTATTTATTATTTTAATGAATTAATTTAATTTATAATTTTAATTTTATTAATTTTATTAATTTCATAAATTTTAATTTACAAATTAAAATTTAACATTAAAACTAACATTTTCTGTTCGTTTGAGGGTTTATCATATATATAGTGTGTTACATATGGGTCCATGCATACGTAGCTATCGTATGGAGGCCTCGTATGTATGCTAATACTTGTATTTTATTTATAGCTATAGGTGGGTCATTACATACATCCCTCCTTCCAAAAACTTCATCCCGAAGTTAGGGTTTCTAAAATATATTAATGATTATTATGAGTATATAAGTCTTTACATTTACAAATTGAATTTGTTTTCTTTAATATTTTAAAATTTTACAACTATAATATCCATGTTTTGCCCCAGTTGGTTTCCCAGCTATTCTATAATCATCCTATCCTTCCTAATCTCTTCCGCTTCCATCCTATCCGTCCTCTACTAGAGTATGCCATGGCATCAGCTATACTGACTAACCATTCATAGGTTTTTAAGGGTATTAGCGTCGATTATATCAACTTGATTGCCCAGTAGGCATCTGGCAGTCATCATCACACGTCTAGGGGAGCGTGATTCGCACAGTCCTCCCATGACTCTAGGTTTCGGAGGATAAACGGTGGGTAATACCTCCACCCCTCCTAGTGGGACCAGGGTTAACACCCTATCATGGAATCTCTTTGAGCCTTAATTGTTTTGAAGTTTTTGTCATCACGTGGTCATCTTGGTAACGATATTATCTGCAACATAAACACTTGTCCATACATTTATAAAATATGCATCAATATATTCAAAATAAATAGTTTATGTATAATTCATACATGTTAACTATAGTATAACATATTTGGCCATATCCTACTCATGTTATTAGCTTTCATATTAAAATGTAATCATTCTTTTATTTCTATCTCATCAATCATATTGATATGTATAAATAAAACAAAATTATAATATCTTAATTCTCATCAGAAGCAAAATTACTCAAATATTTAAACTTTACTTTGATAACTATAATTCAGTAAGATCAATAACATATTCCGTCTTGGTATCCACGTACCAGTGGAATTAAACAGATAACATATCATAAAAAATCATGTTTATATGTGATCATTCCAAAATGGTTCTGAGTTTTTTATTAAAGTAAAGTAAATATATACAAAATATGGTTTAAAGTTCTTCAAAATTGACACAAGTTGGGATATTTTTGACATATGATTTCCGTATCTTCCCAAGTAGCCAATCTAGGACTATACTTGTCCCACTGGACCTTAACTTGGTCTACCAGACGATTCTTGCGCTGTCAAACTCTACGTTCCAGTATACGTAATGGTTCGACCAATATGATTCCTTCGTCTGATACTTGCAGTTCCTTCCTTTGAAGGTTATGAGATTGGTCAGCTATGTAATGTCTTAATACAGATACATGAAATACATTATGAACTTTATGCAAGTGAGGTGGCAGTGCAAGATGATAGGCAACAGGTCCAACTCTTTCCATGACCTTAAATGGTCCAATAAATCGGGGTGACAACGTTGTCCCTTTTCCGAATCGAATAGTGATTTTATTTGGTTTGATGTGGATGAAAACCTAATCCCCTACTTCATATTTCCTATTAGTTCTGTGAGCATCAACATAACTCTTTTGTCTATCTTGTGTTTCTTTTAACCATTGCTTAATTTGTTTTACTTGCTCCTCCATTTCTTGGATTAATTCTGGTCCTATTATCACTTGATCTTCTAAGTTGTCCCAATTTAACGGTGTTTTGCAATGTCTGCCGTATAATGCTTCAAATGGAGGCATTCCGATTGAGCTGTGGTAACTGTTATTGTATGCAAATTCGACTAAGGATAAGTACTTTTCTCAGTGCGATTGTTGATCCATAACATACATCCTCAACATATCTTCAAGTACTTGATTTACCTTTTCTGTTTGCCCATCAGTTTCAGGATGATAAGTTGTACTCAAATTTAGTTGAGTTCCTAAGGCCAACTGCATGCAAGTCCAGAATCTTGAAGTGAATCGTGAATCTCTATGTGATATGATCTTCTTAGGTACTCCATGAAATATGATAATTTCATTCATGAATACTCGAGCTACGTCAACAACTTCGTAAGTATCTCGTACGGGAATGAAATGGACACTTTTTGTTAATTTATCCACTACCACCAGAATAGCATTGTGTCTTTGAGAAGTAAGAGATAGCCCAGTGATAAAATCCATAGAAATGATTTCCCATTTGGTCATAGGAATGTCATGAGGTTGTAAGAGATCTGCTGGATGACAATGATCAGCTTTTACTTGTTGACATTTTGAACATCTTGCAATGAATTGAACGATATCATGTTTCATGCTTGACCAGAAGAAGAGTTTCTTGGTATTAGTATACATTTTCTTTACTCCAGGATGTGCACAAATATACTGCTTTGTGGGCTTCCTTAAGGAAGGTGTCTCAAAGATCCCTGTTATCAGGAATATACATCCTTCCATGAAATCGTAAGATTCCATCATCTTCTAGTTCATATATTTCAAACTTAGATTTTTTTGGCTTTTTACTATCAATACTAGATCTTACCTTTAAATACCAGCTATCTTTTATGAGATGTTCTAGTACTTGTTGCCTTAAGTCTACTTTGATAGGCATGAGAGAAAATATCTAGCGTCTTCTGCTTAAAGCATCTGCCACTACATTTTCTTTTCCTTTAATATATGATATTCCAAAGTCATATTCACTTAGGAATTCACTGCATCGTCTTTGTCTAGCATTCAAGTCTCTTTGGGTGAACAAATACTGTAGACTTTGATGGTCGCTTCTAAGTGTAAAACTTCGCCCTACTAGATAGTGTCTTCAAATCTTTAGAGCTAGTACTACAGTGGCTAACTCTAAATCGTGAGTAGCATAGAGTTCTTCATGAGGCTTTAACTTTCTTGAGACATACGCTATTACTCCTCTATCCTACATTAATACTGCACCTAACCCATGTTTGGATGCATCAGTACATACCGTAAAATCTTTGTCCATATCAAGGACTCTTAAGATTGGTGCACTGGTCAGTAGTCTTTTGAGTTCAGAGAATGCTTTATTACATTCCTCAGTCCATTCATACTTAACACCTTTACGTTGAAGAGTTGTAATCGGCTTTGCAATTTTGGAGAATCCTTCCACAAATCTTCGGTAGTAACCGGCTAAACCCATAAAGCTTCGTATTTCATGTGCATTTTTCGGTATTGGCCATTCCATGATTGCTTTTACCTTCTTAGGGTCTATTGAGATCCCTTCACCTGATATGATATGACCTAAGTAATGAATCTTTTCCTGAAAGAATGAACACTTGGATAACTTTCAATATAACTGGTGTTTTCTGAGGCAGTATAATACTATCCGTAAATGGTCTTCATGCTCTTTCTCATTCTTGGAGTAGATGAGAATATCATCTAAAAAGACTTGTACAAATTGATCAAGATATTTGCGGAAAACACTGTTCATAAGGTTCATGAATACTGCTGGTGCATTAGTTAATCCAAATGGTACCATAGTAAATTCATAATGCCCAAAGCGTGTTCGGAATGCAATCTTAGAAATATCGCTTTCAGAAATCCTTAGCTGATGATAGCTTGATCAAAGATCAATTTTTGAAAAGACAGCAAATCCTTTCATTTGATCGAAGAGGTCATGATTCGAGGCATAGGATATCGATTCTTTTCTGTATCTTGATTCAAGTCTCGATAATCTATGCATAATCTTAAGGATCCATCTTTTTTCTTGACAAAAATTACAGGAGCACCCCAAGGTGATATACTGGGTCGAATATGTCCTATATCCAATAGTTCCTTCAATTGAATTTGTAATTCTTGAAGTTCCAGAGCTGTCATTCTATAAGGTGTTTTAGAGATTGGTTGAGTACCAGGTTTCAATTCTATTGTGAGGTCTAACTCTCTTTCGGGGGGTAATCCTGGTAGTTCCTTTGGAAATACATTTGGAAATTCGGCTAACACCGAATATTGTTCTAAGGATGGTCCTTTTTCTTTACTTACTTCTTGAATTACATATGCTCGACAACCTTTCCTTAAGCAACACTTCATTTTCATTGGTGATATGTAGCGTAAAGATACTTTTCTTTTGATACCTTGAATTTGGATCGACTCTCCTTCATCATTTATACCAAGAATTCTTTTTCCATGACAGTCTACCCAATCTTGATGAGCTTCTAACCAATCCATACCTATGACAAGATCATAAGTTCCTAGGGTTGTGACATAAACTTTCAATTTAGTCGAATAGACCCCTAGATCAATTTTGCATTGATCCACACTTAAGTCTATGGATTGGAGTTCTCCTGAGGCCATTTCTACCTGTCTGAAATCATTTTTCCTGCGAGCTGCCAGACCACATTTATTTAATGCATATGACGAAATGAAATTATTTGTGACGCCAGTACCAAATAAGATTTTTAATTTTATACCATTAATAATACCTGAGGATTCCACTACATTGGACTAGTGCTCTGCTTGATTGTTGTTGACTAATGCATGGATTCTATGATTGCCTTGGGTATTTGATATTGGTTCTTTTTCTGCCCTTTGTAATATACTTGATGAAGCTTCTGGACAATCACGTTCAAAATGTGGTCCTCCACATCCCCAACAATTAACCTGGGTCAGTCCTTTTGAATCATATTGTGAGTTTCTAGATAAAGAGCTTCACCCTCTCATACTGATTCCTCTCAAATTTCTTCCTCTATTAGCAGTTCCACAAGATTTCCATGGACTCGTGTTTGATGATTCAGCGGCTATAGTATTAACTGCCATGGGAGCTCTTGTTCCTATATTTCTTGGGGTAAATCTATTACCATAAGGTGGTCTTGAGCTACCTTCCCTAAAGAAATTTCGGGGAGTCTTTCCTGAAAACCCTGATTGTAGAGGTTCTGCTGGTTTGACATCCTTTTTAGTTCCTAGATGATCTTCTGCATAACGGCCACATTCTACTGCCTCGGCTACTGATGATGGTTTCCACATCCTAACCAAGGCCCTGATGCGAGGATTTAACCCAAATATGAAGCGTTCAACTTGACGTTCATCAGAATCTAAGTAGTGAATGTATTTCACAAGCTCCATAAACCTTATTTCATATTCTTCCACTGATTTATTACCTTGAATTAATGTATGAAAGGCTCCGGCTTGTTGTTCTTGAAAATATGGAGGTAAATACTTAGCACAGAATCTTTCCTCGAACAATTCCCAAGGGACATTATCCGTTGTGAGGTGTAGTTGTTTTTCCAGATTTCCCCACCAAATCAAGGCACTTTCCTTTAATTGAAATACAACAATTTTTGTTTTTGAAGAAGAAGAGTACTCTCTTAATTTAAAACATCTGTTCATTCCTTCTAACCATGCCTCAGCACGTTCTCCAGCTCGACCTCCTGAAAATTCTGGGAGTTTAATTTTCTGTAGCTCCCTAGAAATATATTCCTTTGATCCTTTATATTAGAAATTCTTTGGTTCCGCTGAATTGGTTGCTAAGGGTTGAGGTTCTTCTTTGGTATTAGCCATTGTTGACCCTTTTAATGTTTCCAATAAGGCTTCTAATGAGTGCATTATCACAGTCAACTCTAATGCTGGAGTGTCGGTTATACTATATCGTGAATATATATTACATGATATATCAACCATATCCAAATTTTAATACCGTATGCGATGTAAAATGCGAAAGTGTCGGGCGGGGGTTTTGACCCACCGACCTTCCCATAGTGAATTTATTAAATAAATTCTATGATTTGGATGGAATTGAAAATAATTGTATATTAGAAATATTTTTCTAAGTTATCATTACAATTCAATGAGAGTCCAAAACAACTAAATTAAATGATATCAATTTAAGCTACAAGGTAAATAATTAAAGAAAATATTACCGAGACAAAGAAATTGTTATCATCGATTATTATACTATACATTATTTAAATGGGCCTTTGGACTTAATAAAATTGATGAATTATAATTTAATATCATATCTTTGGACGGGCCACATCCCATTTGCTAAAAATTATTCATTTATAATAATGAAGAAGAATATTGTTTAATTAATCAGTAAAGAACTTTAGCTATTATTTTTTTAGATTATGTAAAGTAGTGATATTATGTATATTGTTTACTATAAATATTATATTTAAAGAGAAGATAGACTAAGTTGGCCCACTAATAATAAAATAATTATATTCGAATACTCAATATTCTCTTAGTTTAATTTTAAAATATTTTATCATCAGCTATAGAAATAATTTGTGAGTTAGTGGAGAATGTTTACTAAGAGAATGAGTGTTATGAAAGAAACTTAGAAAAATTTGAGTTATATATATCAGATTATATTACGTTTTTATTTTATATATAGTTAGGCATAAATATTTTAGACTATTATTTATGCTATGTTATAGTGATTATGATAATAATCTAATTTAAAAAAAGAAAAAGAAAAAAGATTCATGCATTAGAATAATTATTATTATGCATTAGGGTAGGATTCCCTGCATTAGGACAAGGAGGTCACGAGACCACCCTCCTTGACCTTGGTACCAGTAAGACCTGCCTAGTAGGTAAAAATAGCAAAAAAACTATACCTGTTTGTAAATTTGAAATTGCAAAACTATATGTTAAATCTGAAAGTATACCTCAAATTTTTACAAAATTTTAAATTATTTACAGTCATTACAAATAGCGTGATGCAACATTTGAGAGGGAGATGTAGTACAGATGCAACAGTGGCAGTGTCATGGGAAACAATATAGTAGCAGTAGCAGCACAGTGTTGGTGGAAGCAACAGTGTGGAAAGAGGATGCTTCAGAGACAGAGCAACATGCAATTTGACATTGTTGCTAGAGCATTTTCCTCGCTAAGAGGGAGTGTTAGATTTTTGGTAGCACCGGATATGCTCTAGCCATGACAATTGGTGGAGAGGCTAAGACACAAGTTCTAAAGAACCCAGAAACCATTTGGTGAAATTCCACCTGGAATGTATTTTAATAAAATAATTAATATTTTTAATGGTGTTCCTAAGTCTAAACTTAGGAAAATTAAAGTATTAATGGGTATTAATTAAAATATGGGTGAGAATGTTCTAGAAAGAAGATCAAGTCAATATTTAATCTTAGCGATTGAAGTTGGGTGAGACACTGTGTGTCAGAGGCGGGGAAGAGACTCTCCAGTTGAGACGTTTGGTGGAGGCATGACCTGATGGATACATGCTTAGGGATGACGTGGTTTATTGCCGAGGTAGCATAGGTTTTGTTGTCGCACAAAGTGTCTAAGCACCGTGACAACACTCAGAGTAAGGGTTGTCACTCTAGTCTTTACTCACTCCGTTTAGACTTGACGAATATAAATGAGTCTTGACTAACTCAGATGAATAGATTGAACGCTAACGTAACCAAAACACAACCACAAGATAGAAACAATTATAGACCAGTGCCTTTTGTTCAATTAACTGTAGATTAAGTAAAAACAAGTTATCCATAACAATTTACAAATGTGATGTATAAGGACAATCATGAATGATTAAATGTAAACTGCTCAAAACTTTGAGATGCAGGATAATCTAGCAAAATATCTTTCTCCAACAGTCAATATAATTTAAAACCTTTATCGCACCTTGACCATAGAAAAATTACTTACCATGAAAAAAAACCAAGGAACTTTAGATAAACAATTTAATTATTCCTTAGACGAATTGAAGAAGTAAAATAAATCAAAACAGTTAATAAATTAAAATTTTAATGGGCCATAGGCCACATTAATTTTTTTTAATGTGAATGCGCGAATTCCCTTTTAATTTATTTCCTTAGTCACCAGAATTTATTTATTTTTTTCGATTTTTTAAAATGTTTCAGATTTTTTAATTTTTAGGATTTTTTTAGATTTTTTTAGAATTTTTATGATTTTCTAAATTTTTAAATTTTAGAAATTTTTAATGTTTTTTGAAATGAAAATAAAAATTTAAAATCATAACTTAAAATAAAAAGTGAAAAAGAAAAAAAAGTCAAAACCAAATCGAAAATCAATTAAAACAAAACCCAAGTCAGAAAAACAAAAATAATTACAGATCTATGCACAGAAATGGTAGATCTATCAGATTTGAGGAGTATGAGTCCAACTCCGCTCCCAGATCTGAATTAAATCAACGAGGGTCTGAAATTAGAAAAAATCGTAAAAATCGAGATAAAATCTGTAAAAATCGACAAAATTAAAAAAAATTAAAAAAAAATACAAAAATCAAGATTATTTTTTGAAAAAATCGGGATTAAATCACAATTTTTCAAAATGAAAAAATCACGATTTAATTGGCCGATTTAATCGTTTTAGCAAAAAAATATTGATTTTCGCAACACTGATTCTAAGGCTCTCAACAACCAGATTTATCAATTTCGCACATAAAAAATTAAATTTTTTAAATTTTAAAGGAGGTGCTTAGCTCAAAACCCTTCATGCATCACCAATAAAAATCTTATGATAAGTCCGGGATTAAATTAAGCTGGGCTCTTCAGAAAACATGGATCGGGAGTTGGCTGGTCCAACTGAAAACTTCCTTGAATGCCCGATGATCTAAAAATCAAGACTTTCCTGCAAAACTCAATTCAACCATCAAAATAGAGCGAGAAAATGATAATAAAATTCAGATAAATAGAGATATTTGCTATTACATTCAAAATTTAAATTATCACTTAAACCCCAGCAATTGAGCAAGATACCTGTACTCAAATCACTCTTCAGAAGCTATTATCAATGGCTAAAAAAAATTTACACATGAAAAACGACACATCTTACAGTATTTCCATGAAGAGTAACACCGGCGAAAATTAACTCCAAATTCTTTCTTTACTATCTGAAAAAGTTTAGGCAAGAGCTTTTCGCTTAGCACACGATCAAAAGATCGGATCAATTGACTGACAAATAACCTCCTATTTAAAGATAAATCCTCCAACGGCTAGTTCAAGTGATATGCGTCAAAGCAATCTCGACCGTTGATGAGGATCAAAATTTCTTTTAATCTCATCTGTCGAAATTTTAAATTCTTGAGAAAATTCGAATTTTTCAATTAAATGCATTTTAATTAATTCAAAAATTAAATTTTTGAATTAATTTCCTCAAAATTTTGACTTTGACTTAACCCCAGGGATCAAAAGCTCAAAATTTATCAAAATAATTATTTTACCTTAGTCTTTGGACCTCTTAAAATTTAATTTTTAAGAATTGACAAATTTTTCCTTCGGAGAATTTAAATTTACCTAGGACCTAGAATTAATTAAATTTATGGCTTAGGATTTTAATTAATTTTTGGCCAGAAAATTTAATTAATTAACCTATGAGGAGATAAATTATTTTTCCAACCCTCAAGACACTTTATATCATAATTTTCATACTATTTACATCTCAAGGGGGAAAACCCATTTGTAAAAGACCCTCACAGACTACCCATTTCTACAACACAAATATAATTCAACAGACCAAGCAATTTGTAATAAAATAACCTAACCAAATAGTTAGGATTATTCCCAAATCACTTTTACATAGACTCGATCTAGAACACTAGGACTCGCCTATGATCCGAGTGACAAAATCCATTCCGGCTTTGGAGTAAGGCTGAAGGAAAACTTTGCCGACCATTTGAGAATGGATTGGTGAGACAAAAAACCTCCCGGAATGTAGATCACCAGAAAAGTAGGTTTACCTAGGCAATTACATACACGACATAGATCTGCTGAGAATATTTACATTATACACATGCAAAAAGGGTTTACATAACATCTTGGAAGTGAAAGTGATGATGATAGTTGTACGGCACGAACACATTGATCAGGCGCTATCCCTTTTGCAAAAAAATGGGGTGTACTGCTATGGGTCGTTGACACATAGTGGTCAACATCTGGCTCTACTTGGGGACACGTTGCTGCACCGGAGGAATGTGAGAATCTAGAATCTACATCCACGCAACACACAACATAACATAAGTAGCGTCCATCCAAAAATCATCATATAATGTTAAGCACATGAAAGATATAAGCTCTTCATTTATTAACTAGTCTAACAACATGAAAAACACATCTAACTACAAAATGAAATACTGAAATAACAGGGTATAAGGTTAGAAATACAATACAAAGATGCCCCATGGCATCAGATGTGTTCAATATAGTGCATACTGAGCATTTGCCTACTTTCAGGCAAATCTGTCGGCTGTTTCTCAAATGTGCCATGTCCAATCTTGCACATGGTAGGACTTTTTCCTATCTGAAAATCAAGCTGCTCGCGGCCATCAGATGCATCAAACCGCTTTCTCATTCTCTTTCTCTTTCTCTTTTTCTTTGTGGCAAGCTGTATCACTGATGATGTGGAACATTCTGCTTCAAAACTCTCAGATGAAGTATGTAAGATATGCATGACATGTCTTTCTTCATTCTGCATCTGCTCTGTCAAGAATGATGGATCAGTCTCACAGGTGTCATGAGTTATAACTTGATCTTTTATGACTGATGGATTAACCATGTGAGCATCAACCTAATTCTTATTAATTTCCATTTTATCTGGGTCACCTTCAATTAGCCACTTTTCAATGGAACAAATGACCTCATAATAAGATGGAGCTTGCTGCAGCAGACAAGGAGGCTTATGATCTGTTGACATTTCCTTGTTTCTTTCATTCTCTGACTGGCGCTGAAATTTTTGTACCTGTATTGTTATGGCATCCATCTGGTTAGAACGTTCAACCTTCAAAGCACTGATTTCCTTGGCATGGTTTTCCTCCATGGTCAATAACTTATTCTGAAGACATATCTAACCAGCTTCCATGTATTTTATTACTTTTTCATTATTTCCTTTTATGGTCATCAAGCAATTTTGCATAGAGCTCATTTCTTTGTCATGATTAGCTTTCATGGTTTCCATTTCCTTAGCATGTTTTTCTCTCATGACAAGTAAATAGTTTTGCATGGAAGTCCTTTCTTTCTCATGATGAGCCTCCATATTTTGAGCACACTTTACTACTATGGTGGCTACGTGATCAGAGTGTTTAATTTTCATGATTTCCATCTCCTTATCACGTTTTTCCAACTGGGTGTATAAAGTTCTCATATCCTTGGCGTAATTAGCTATAAATTTTTCTTGATTAAGCTCCATAATTTTTACCAACTGTGTTAGTTCTTCTATAAGATGCTTATCATTTTCCCTTTCATTGTCAACACTAATTTGACAACTTGTTCCTGTTTTTCCACTATCATGGATTCGTCTTGCAACGGTACAAGTGGATTCATCATGAGAACATTCACAATGCCTGCAATATGATGCATTTTGATATGGAGAATTGTCTTGAAGTATTTCATTGACAGTTGGATCCTTTACAAGATTATTTTCATCCTGTTGCATAGTACTAGGGGCACAAGGCGAGCCACCTTGATCTCCATGTCTATCTTTAAAAGAATTGATGATGTCTTGTAAAGAAGTGAAAGAATCCTCAGGACAATTATGAAATAAATTCAAAGCATCACCCTCTAAAGAAAAGGCAAATAGACGCATCTTGACATCTTCCTATTTATATTGGGAAGAATGACAATATCTGATTATTGTATGAGTAACCCTAGATAGATGCATTCTAGCAGTGGCTGAATCACCACCCAAGAACAAAGGCAATTTATGAATGGCCTCTTCCGCATATCAAGGAGAAAATTAGTAAAATGACACGGGGTAAACAAGTCATCCATGATGACTTTTTTAAAGGGATAAGGAGGGACCAAATGGATGCTAGATAGAGACCCCTGCTCAAGAAAATCAAGAGATCCACAAGAAGCGAGCTTTTAGTAGAAATTCTTATAAAAAATGAAAGAAGTGGAGTTGCCACTTGAACATGAATCTAGCTCTAAGATCCAAAAGGCAAATAATTGCATATAAGGGAGAGCTTCTTGTCTGAGAAATAATGGATGATTAAGTGGAGTCACCACCCAAACAAGAAATGAACTGAAATGTCTAGGTGCTAAAAGTGCAGATGAAATGATTAATGAGATGACGAAAGATAAGGCAATGAAAAGATCAAATGACACTAGGAAATGATGTGCTGATGGGATAAGAAATGATGAAAGATTAGATGATTAGAAAAAAGTCGCGATGACCAAGGACAGAAAATCTCTATCCCCGGCAACGACGCCAAAAAATGTTGTCGTTTCCGGCTCAAATGAAAAAATGAGAAATGAGAAGAATGATGAGAAAATGTCGTTGAAACGAGGAGAATAAAATATCCCCGGAAACGGTGCCAAAAAATGCTGTCGCACAAAGTGTCTAGACAACACTCAGAGTAAGGGTTGTCACTCTAATCCTTACTCTGTTTAGATGCTCTCCTAGGCAAGTCAAAGGGGGTAGTCCCTAAGGTGAATGGATGAGGGTAGCCTATGGAACACGGGCTCTAGGAGATTCTAATGATGGACAACTTAATGAATGTAAAGCGAGTCTCGGTCAATTGAGATAGATAGATTAAAATAAGACACAATCACAACATAAAAATGACTACAGACCAGTGCCTTTAATTTGAATTAACCATAGACCAAATAATAAGAAGTTACCTAGAACAATTTTCCAATATGTGACGAGTAGGGATAATCATGAATGATCAATGTAAATGCCCAAAACTGCAATATGCAAGAGATTCTAGGATTTAAAATAATTTTCAATTAATGGCCCAGATCTAGAATTAATTAACTTTCTTCTATAGCCAATATGATTTAAAACATTTATCGCACCTTGACCATAGAAGAATCTTGAAGATTTAGCACTTAACACCAGAAACACCAAGGGATTTTAAATTAACACTTCAATTATTCCATAGGCAATTTGAAGAAGTAAAATAAATCAAAGGGTTAATAAAATAAAATTTTAATGGGCCATAAGCCACATTAAAATTTTTAATGTGAATGCGCAAATTCCTTTAATTTATTTCATTTTTATTTTTTAGATTTTTAAAATTTTTAGGATTCTTCTATGGTTAAGGTGCGATAAATGTTTTAAATCATATTGGCTATAGGATAAAGTTAATTAATTCTAGATCTGGGCCATTAATTGAAAATTATTTTAAATCTAGAATCTCTTGCATATTGCAGTTTTGGTCATTTACATTGATCATTCATGATTGTCACTATTCGTCACATATTGGAAAATTGTTCTAGGTAACTTGTTATTATTTTGTCTATGATTAATTCAAATTAAAAGCACTGGTCTGAAGTCATTTTTATTTTGTGATCGTGTCTTATTTTAATCTATCTATCTCAATTGACCGAGACTTCCTTTACATTCGTCAAGTTGTTCATCATTAAAATCTCCTACAGCCCATGTTCCACAGGATACCCTCATCCATTCACCTTAGGGACTACCCCGTTGACTTGCCTAGGAGAGAGTCTAAACGGAGTGAGTAAGGATTAGAGTGACAACCCTTACTCTGAGCGTTGTCGCAGTGCCTAGACACTTTGTGCGACAACGGGTTCCACTCCTGGGCTCGCACGAGGGGGTTCGATTGTGAGGGCACTGCATGATGCACTTCTGGCGAGACAGTCTAAGGTGTCATAGGAACTTGAAGGACGATGGATGGTAGACTTCGTCTACAGGAGGGTACCCAAACTCCGAGCAGTGTCCAGGTGTATCATCAGGAGTTGGGATAGCAGATTTCACTGCGTGGTCTGGCAGGAGCAGGGCAGGTTGGCATGCATGGGACAAACTCCTGATACTTGGGGTCCACCCATGGGATACATACAGGGGTCAGAGATGAGGGCCAAATGGGTTCTAGCAGGTAGCAGCGCTACGCAGCGACATCCCGTGAGGAGTGGGAGTTATGAGCTCCCAGTATGGTTGGGGGATCCAGGGATCTGGTTGGCAGGTGGATCACTCCACTTTGTGATGAGCAAGGTCATGGCAGAGGGTGATCCAGTTCACCTTGGGTTTGACACATGGGGGATCACTGAGACCTCCACTGCATGGCGAGGCAGACTTATCCTGTTGTTGCTCAGGGTCGAGATTGGCAGTGGAGGGTTAAACATTGGCATCATGGATATGCTTGGGCAGGATAAGCTTGGCCTTCACAAATTATTCGACACCAGGCCCTAGGAGAGGAGGATACAGTTCGCGCACAATGGGGAGTATGTCATAGTCAGAGTAGCACAACATTAGCATGGTGGCACCTCTCTGAGATTAGTAGGGGACCCGAGCATTACAACTCTTCACAACTCAATAACCTTTAGGGATGAGCTGGCTACTATAGGGGGAGATCATGCAGATCTTCCATTTGGCTTTAGTGAGTCACTGATGGAGTGGGGGACTTCATTAGCATGGCAGGTTGGTCAGCAGGATGATATCAGGAGAAGCTCATGTGAGCGAGACGCTATCTTTGTAGGGATTGGGTGGTATCTTCAAGAGTTTACTCTTGGAGTGCATGGGATGGACTACGTGGTAGGGCAACTTCACGAGGAGTTGGGCATAGTGCCACATTATCATGATCCCCTACTCATTGATGGTATGCAGAGGGCTTCTGGTACTTATACCGGGCAGGATAGTGAGTGGAGCAAGGGGAGCTTCATGTTGGACAGGATGGCTTGGGATCCTGGTATTGAGGGATTCCTTCATGTCAGGACAGTGCAGAGGTCAGGGACGATTCAGTGGCGCATCTGGGACCCTGGCACATTTTGCAGTGACAGTGGGGATCAACAGCTAGAGAGGATGCTTGTTCAGGCATTGCTTGAGGACAAGCAATTTTTGGTGGGGAGGACTGTAATATCCCCAATTTTGATTTTTCATTTAATAGGATTAACGGAGTTTATTGGGGAAGTGCTAAGCCTAGCACAATTTTGTAATCTGGGCATTGGAGACATTTTGGGTACATGGGACTTAGGAGAAATCGAAAATTCCAACCTTAGTGGAATGTGGGGGCCACCCCTCATGGAATACGCACCCCTTGGAGGAAAAGTCAATTGTGTGGGAAGGGGGTCGAAATAGTTGGCTAAGGGACCCACAAGGAAAGGTGAGGTAACAATTATAAATAGGGGGTTGAAGGCAGCATAGAGCACTTTTTGATAATTTGTCATTTTACACATTGTTGCTCAAGCTGTTCAACTGAGTCATAGGTGTTGTTTAGCACTAGAGGTTTCCAAGGGGAAATCTCACCCTCTTCTTCAGTGGACCACGAGTGCCACCCTAGGGAGGAAAATTCTGCTCATCTTTGGTAGTTGGGAGGATACCACGCAGTAGCACGAGTTTTTGGCATCAGTGGGACGCAGAAAAGGGAGCTATGTAGGGCTTGGAGAGGTATTGTGTCAGAGGGAAGAGATTTGTTGTTGTTGGGCTATTTCCTCACACAAATACTTGCCGGAAGGAGGGAATTTCCAGGAGCAGCGGTGCCTTTCTCAGCAGAACGAATTGGTGTGGCTGGGCCTGCGTCATTTTTCCCCAGGACTGCGCAGGGAGTTGTGGAGTTGTTTGTGGGGAGGCCCGGTGAGTGGGATTGAGGAGCTAGGATTGTTTGGGATTTGATTGGAGGGGAATTGGAGGAGAGTTCCTAGCCTTTGAGGAGCATAAAACGCTCCAACTATCACAGATGACATTTTCCCGCAGCAGAGTGTTGAAATTTCTAAGTCTTTCTGTTAGAAATTTAATATGTATTCTTCTAGTTTATTTCTTATACTTGTTAAATTCGAACAAGTTATTTAAAACATGTAAATAAAAAAATAAACACAATACAGTCTCAACATCTATAGATCATCAGCTGAAAGAAAACAAAGACACAAGTGACACCATTATTTTTGGACAAATGTCCCCAGAAAAACCGAATGCGGAAAAATCGGTGTAGCTATTCTGAGGGTTTATTATTATGCAGTGTTTCCTTAAGTACAACTGGGTGCCTAACCAACTCACCCGACAAAGAAAAATACACGGCAACAATACCTCTCTATTCGGAAATAGGTATTTAGAAAACCTATCCCACGAAACCCTCTCCGGTGACTCTGAAGCTCAATGCTGTCCCTTCTGGCCTCTGCATCAGCCTTCTTCTACACTGCGTCAGTCCCAGGACCCTCTGCGTTAGCCCTCTGAGGCACTGCGCAGCCTCTGGGACCCTCTGTGTCACTCCGTTTGCCTTCTACGTGGATGACGCATTCCCTCTAGGCTCTGCACTGTCTCTGTTGGGCTTTGCGTGGTCTGCTTTGGCTGTTGCTCTGGCTCTTTGCTTCTGCACTAGTCTCTTGGAACTGTCTCTGCCTCTCTGCCCAGTACTCACTGCCCCTCGCTGCTGATCACTAATTCAACTTTTTCTTAGCAACCCCGCTCTAGCATAATGAATGACTGATCACTCTGGTGTATCTCCAACTGACCCTCAAGCCTCTTCTTATACTTTTCTCGTTGGTCCTTCTACGGACGAGATTAAATCTCTAATCAACGGCTAAGATTAGATTTGGCTTGATCCATGACTTTTGGCGAGGGTCACTTCCCATCATCCTGACACCTTGTTTTCTCACTTGGGATTTTTCTAGCTTGCCTTTGGCAAGCCCAGGTGCACTTTTTCTTACCTATTGTACTCCTACCATGATATATAATAAAATGGCTTAGCTTCTTTGGGAATAAATTGTTAATGTGCTGATATTTTGCGGTGTTTTGATTTTTGGTTGCATGTAAGAAATTTATGGCTGTTATTGCTTAATATTTCCATTAGGAATACTACAGATACCAATTGTTGGAATCACGATTGTCATTAGACCAAAATCCGCAGGCATTAGTCTCCGCTACAATTGCTATAGTTAGGATCCACGAGAGGTGGTTAGTCCATATCGTGAAACACGTGGGGAGCGTTGAACCCAATGTCCTACAGATTTAATGTGTAATAGGACAAAATTAGGGCTGAATATCAATGTCATTGTGATGTACGAACTTCTGTGCCAAAGATTGCAAATGTAACCCTCAGTTAGGATCACAAATGTAATTTAGAAGAGCAGCAGATGTAACTCTAGAGGACAAAACCCCAACGAATCACCATGATCAGAAAAATACAAGAAGATAAACCCCAGATCTCAGACATGGGTTCCTATGCAAGTGTGCCAAGGTTAGCATGTAGGCTTCAGATCAACAAAAGATGTATCCGATTGATTCTAGTATTTCCCTACCACAGGGCCAAAAATCCTCCACAAAAACTTGGGTCTGTGTATATGAGTATGCCCACAAACTCGTGCCCTAGAGGACCAAAGTCTTGCCAAAAAGCGAGTTGCACTAGTCTCAATAATTTGAGGATGTAATGTAGCATTTTCAAGCTGGATCAGCCACATTGATGCTCAAAACCCCAGCGTAGACCTTTTACAGAGATAGACTAAGAAAAAGAACCAATAAACTGCCTCAGCACTTGACCAACCTTCAGATTTTCTCGACTAATCCTGTCCATAGAAAGAACAACGTTCAAATTTTTTCTTCCTTTCAGAACAGCGTTGAATCCATGCATTTGTGGAGAAGACGAGTGCCTTTTTATAGATGATGAAGGGGTTTCATTAATGGAGTCCACTTGTACAGATTGGAGGGAAAATTGAAATTGAAATTTGATTTTTGGAGCCAAAAAAAAAACCTATGATCATTTAGGCCAACTTAGGATAAATTTCAAGTTTAATTTTGAATTTTAATTGGAGCCAAAAACCCTTATGCCCATGAAATGACTCCACAAAATATTTAATTTAATCTTTCGATAAATGTCCTTCTTGGCCTCATTATTTAAGAAAATTTCTAACCAATGAAGATCTGCCACATCATCTCATTTTGGGGATTTTGACCACAAGGGGACACTGAATTTGATGGATCATATGTCTCAAACTGTGAGGAGCCTCATGACGTGCCACATAACGTTGGAATCGGCATGACGAGAATCATCCAATGAAGGTGATCTTGACCCCAAAAGAATTGATTTGCCTTGTCATTTTTGAGAAGTCCCGTTTTTAAAGTTTTAAGCAAAGGTCTAAACTTTGCCTTGGCTCCTAAGAAGATCCCTGTGGATGACATCATTTGTGACATAGAATTTGGGATTCGTGGTTTACCTGATAGTATTAAGAACACTATTAGGCAAGATTGTGCTGTCATCCTAAGGAAGGCTAAGCCTCCCAAGAGCAACCTTAGCAGGGATGAGTTTGAAGCCCTTAAATCCTTAAATCAGAACAAAGATATTGTTGTTCTGAAAGCTGACAAAGGTGGAGTTGCTGTCATTCTTAACAGGGAGGACTACCGCCATAAAATGTTAGATCATCTTCATAATAGCGGAAGTTATAAGAAGCTTCCCAAAAACCCGTTAAAGAAGATCTCTAGGATGGTGGCCCTTGCCATTAAATCCAGTAACTCAGTGAGTCCCTTACACCATAAACTCATTGAGAGCAATCCGATCACCCCTAGAATCTATGGACTCCTGAAAATTCATAAGGAAGGAGCTCCCCTTAGGCCCATTGTCAACACCATTGGAGGTCCGACCTATCTTCTTGCTAAGTTCCTTGCCTTGAAGCTTAAACCCTTAGTTGGTCGCACAGGGTCCTTCGTTAAAGACTCGGCTTCCTTTATTGAGGAGCTCAAGGACATCAAGCTGGACTCTGGGGACATTCTTGTCAGTTTTGATGTTGTTTCCCTCTTCACATGCATCCCTATAAATGAGGCCATGGAAGTAATCAACCGTCTAATTGATCCTGATACCGCTCGGTTGGTTGAGATCTGCCTCACTTCGACCTTTTTCAGTTTTGAAGGTGAGTTCTTTGAGCAAACCTGTGGAGTTGCCATGGGCTCACCCCTATCCCCTGTTGTTGCTAATCTTTTTATGGAGGATTTTGAATCTAAGGCTCTAAACTCAGCCCGTCTTCTGCCCAAGCTTTGGAAGCGATATGTGGATGACACTAATGTCATCTGGTCTCACGGCCAAGAGGAGTTAGATCTCTTCTTTGATCATCTCAATAATCAATCCTCGGCCATCAAGTTCACTAAGGAACAAGAAGTCGATGGTTGCCTCCCATTCCTTGATATTCTTATCTCGAAGAATGAGGATGGTTCCCTCTCCCACCGAGTGTTTCGCAAGAAAACTCATACAGAGCAGTATCTTCATGCTAGTTCCCACCATTTCCCGGCCCAGAAGTTGGGTGTTCTCAACACCCTAGCGACTCGTGCCGTAAGGATCTCTGATGAAAGGAGCTTCGAGGAGGAGAAGTCCCATCTCCTTAATGTCTTTGTTGAGAACGGTTATAGCAGACATTTGGGACAAAAGGCTTTCCTCAAAGCTACTAAGAATTCGTTATCCAGAAAAGAACCTAAGGATCGGATTCCTGGTGTACATCTTCCTTATGTCCAAGGGACCACAGATAGGATTGCGAGGATTCTTAAGAAGCATAATGTCCCCGCAACCTTTAGACCTCTTAACACCATTCGTAAGTCCCTCAAATCTGTGAAGGATCCTATCGACCCCAAGGACATGAAAGGTGTTTATATTATTCCTTGTTCTTGTGGGACCCCCTATATCGGTGAGACTAGTTGCTCCATTAACCAAAGGATTAGTGAGCACGCAGCTGACCTCAAGCATATGAGAACCAAGTCTTCCGCTTTAGCAGAGCATGTGGAGAAAACCAATCATCATGTCTGCATCGAAGAAGCTAGTGTGATTGCTAGAGTGTCGCAATTTCATCACCGGAAATTTAGGGAAGCCCTTGAGATTGAAAAAAGGCTGAACAATCTCAATAGAGAGGATGGCTGGAAGATCAGTAGTTGCTGGGTCCCAGCCCTCTCCTCCTAGTCGCTTTCTCCCTTTAGTATTTTTTTTTCTTTCGAATTCTTGATTTCTCTAATATTTAAACCCTTTGACTTTTAAACTAATATTAATATTTTTATTTGATTTGATTTGTTTTGATTTATTTATTTGATTTGATTTATTTATTATTATTATTATTATTTGTTTTTATTATTTATTTATTTATTTATTTTATTTTATTTTTATTTATTTATTTATTATTATTATTATTATTTATTTATTTATTATTTTTTTTTAATTAATTAATTAATTTATTTTTTGAATACTTGAATTATCTAATATTTATTTTTGAATATTAAACTTTTTTGTTTATTTTTATTTTTATTTATTTATTTTTATTTTATTTTTTATTTATATTTATATTTTTTTACTATTTTTACCCTTAATAAGCTATATTGTAATCTCTCTAATATTTTTATAGGGATACTCTTTGACTTCAAATATGATACTAATCTATTTATTTTAATATATATTCATAAATATAGGTCCTTTAGCTTTTATTTTAAAATAGAAATAACTATTTATAGATTATTCTATTTTTAACTTATTCAACTAACTAATATTTATAAACATCTTTGATAACCAATTAATTTATTCATTTATTTTCTTAATTTAAATTAAGATTTAAATGTCCCTTAACTTATATTTTATTTAAAATATAATTAACTTATATTTAATTAAAATATAATCAACTATTCTCTATGACTTGATTTATTTTATAATTATAATATATTAACTCGCTTATTCTAACATATATTTGCAATTATAAAAATGGTCCATTTATTAAGAAATTAATAACTGAACTTAATTAAATAAATTATGCCCTTCATGGTCTAACTAGCCGTTCCCTAGTCAATCTAGCTGTTATCATTTTAGCCGTTACCTGATCTGGAAATTTGGTCATTGGACATTCTGCCCGATCTATTTATAATGCATAGCAAGATCTGCTCATTCAACTTGCCCTGACGATGAACCACACTGGTTGGTTTGAAACGCGTCGGCGAAAATATTTCTATGTGATTTTCGCCGAAGATTCTTCTCAAAATTGATATGGATCATAGAAGCCTAAATTCTCTAATTGCCTTGTCATATTTGTCATCAAAGGTGAGCTTCTTCTGGCATTGCTTGGATTGGCATCAATGACAACCATATTTCAACAACAGTTCCATTGACCTACTTTTGTGGTCATCTGTTGGACATTAATACATTTATGTTATCTTTGGTGACACTGCCCTCTATAAGTATTTAAAATTTATTTTGTTGTTTCATACTCCATATTGATTTCCTTATGTAGGTAAAAAATTAGTAACATTAAAATATTTTGAGTGCCTTCACAACATTAATCTGGAGAGCAAAAACAATGTGGTTGCAACCCTACACTATTCTATCAATTGCTTATAGAAAATGGTGATGCTCTCTACTGAATGTAGCTGAATATCTTTAAAAGTTAACATAGAAAATTTCTGAAGAAGTTAAGAATTGAAAAAGAAATGAAAGGGATGTTTTAGATATGAATTAAGAAAGAAAAATATGTTCAAATTCACTGTGGGATTAGCACACTTTTCAGATGCAGAAAATTTTTGTTGTTTGATGATTGATCATATAAGAAATCAAGATTGATCTTTTTCTTTCAAATACATATTGATGCCTGTTGTACAGTAATTTACAAGCATTTGATATATTAAATTTGTTTTCATGGTTCAAAGATACAAATACTAAAAGTTTGCCTTTCCTTTCTGTGAATGGGACAGTTCATCTGGTATTGGTGGTATTTGTATATTTGGTGTATGTAGCGAGCAGTGAGTTGGGGGGTCCAAAAGTTGTATATGAGAAACTTGTTACAGTGGCAAGCCAAAGGAACTGCATAGAACCACTGTCACATGCAGGGCAGGCATGTGGCCCTGTCAGTGGGAACTACGGAGGCTCATACCTCACAATGTTGAGTTCAGGTGGCTTTGTTTTTGGCATCATCAATATTTTTGGGAACTTTGGCACTGTTATTTTGGACAATGTAAGAATGTAATCATTGAAATTTCATCCTTGATCATATGTGGAAGGATTTTCATTTCCATTTCTATTTTAAAGATTATACATAATCATGTCTCTGTTGAGTGATGGTAGAAGGCATGATAGCAAGATATCTTAACCCATAGATTCATACATGTAAGCGTGGGATTTTTCTATTCTACTCCAAAGTGGAAATTTGTATTGTCATAAGTAGAAAACATTATAGCAGGATATCTTAACCCTTAGGTGAAGAAGTGTGGATTTTGCAGAAAAAAGATGAATGTTCAAGTGTAAGTCGATGCAACTCTTTCACCCCGAAATTCTAATGATAGTCTGCATTTTGTAGGGATATTGGGTCAGTGCTATAGCAGCTCGGCCATCCTCTACCCATAAAGGTTACTTATTGGGTGGTCTTGTTTGGTTTGCTGTTCCATTTTCATTGGCGACATCATTAGGTCTTGGTGCATTAGCTCTTGATCTTCCATTGACAGCAAGTGAAGCTAGGCAT
Source organism: Pinus tabuliformis (assembly GCA_031772625.1). Taxonomy (NCBI): domain Eukaryota; kingdom Viridiplantae; phylum Streptophyta; class Pinopsida; order Pinales; family Pinaceae; genus Pinus; species Pinus tabuliformis. Next base: position 854,590,162 of record CM062817.1, on the reverse strand, counting down.
GGACTTGTGCCACCTGCTACTGCAATGGCTCTTATGGGAAAGGGAGGCGCAGTATTAATTCTTACAATGCTATTTATGTAATTCTCACTTTACCTTTCTTTGTGAAGTTATCTTGCAATCTTTTTTGTGAGTTCAGGAAACAAAAATAGCTTTTTGTTGCATTGTTTTCATGGGAAGCTTTATTTTGGGATGGAAGTCCAAAAAGTAAATTGTAGAGGGGCCTGACTGCATATGTGATATGTTTAATTGCACCAAATACCAAAGCCTGCATTAGAGATGTTGCTGCATAGGAGACAGCAATATGACCAATGGTTTCCCATCTTGCATGAGTAGAATCAAAATTTAGATTTCAAACTTTTTCTGTCAAGACTTCGTTGAATAAATTTGTCTGTTATGGAGAGATCTAACCTATTTTAAGACACCATCATGTTGTATTTACTGTAACAATATCCCATTTAATTAGTTAGGAATGCTTATATTCTTCAGTGATGTCATAATTAGTTAATATTAGTTGACCATGTTGAGAAGTCCAACTAGCAAAATCGTTTGGGTAAAATCATTGGAATTAGCTTAAATTTAAAATTCAGATGAAGATTCCAATAGAGTAGTTTCTTTATTAACTAGAGTTTTAAATATAAAGCCTACGTCACATGAAAATGGATACAGATCCAAATCCCTGTTAAAATTGGCAACTAGGGCCAAATTCCACTTTGGACAACTCATTTTATGGAGATGATGATTGCATTGAATTCTTCTTTTCAAGAGGACCGAAATCGACCTAAAGATCATCAAATTTGGACAAGGGAAAGTGTACTTATAAAGAAAAACCCACATTTACACATTTGGACAGATCGACCCTAATGGTAAATTGGTCACCCTTGGAAGCCTATAAATATAAATGACCTCAAGCTCATTTGGACATCACCAAGCATGTTCTTCTTCTCTTTTTCATTGATTGGTTCGCACAGGCCTGAGGTTGGGTCGACAAAAGAAGTTCACAAAGGTCCGAAATTAAAGGGTCCGATGCTCGCATCGGTTTTTAAGGTTTTGGGTTATATTTGCTGGCTTGTCAAAGGATAAATTTGATTGCAGCCACTAGCTTGCAGGCTCAAGGGAGTGACTGGAAGCCTTCAGTTGCTCGCACAACTCCTCCTTGCAACTAGAAAGTTTGACTAAGATTTGATCATTGACCGAAGTTGACCGCAGACAGGAAAAGTCGTCTCTGATATATATTGATGCTAGAAAATTATTTCTTAATGTCATTGGGTTATTTTGTGGAATGATATTATACTGGGCTCATTGTACTCTCTGCTGAACATTTTAATGACAATCTAATAGAAGAAGAATTTCAAATGGTTTTCCCCCTTGTCTTTGACCAAACTTGGCGTCTCTTATTGATGTGTTGATTGTCTCCTTTGTCATTGCATTTATTGTTTTATCTTCGATTATTGTTGATGATTGAAAAGATTAATTGATATTAGAAAGATTGCTAATTGATGTGTTGAATTGGGCTAAAATAATTGATACAACATAGAATTGTTGACTTTTGGTAGCATCGGATGTGCTCTAGCCTTGAAATTTGGAGGAAAGGCTAAGGCACATGAGATCTCCAAGACCTAAAAATCGTTTCGGGAAATTCCATTTGGATGAGGAGTTATTAAAATAATTAATATTTTTAATGGGTTTTGTTGTCGCACAGATTGTCACGACAACGCTCAGACCGGGGGCTGTCACCCTGATCCCCAATCTCTCCGTTTAAACCTGTCTCCCGCGGCTAAGGGGGGTAGACCCTATGGTACAATGGATGACCAACTGTGGACCAGTTGGGTTGGGAGACACGAGGGGAAACAAGCACTTAATTGATTTTATTAAGTTAATAGACCAATGCCTTATGAAGTTAATGACTGAATGATTATTTATCAAATGCTTGCAGAAATATGAACTCATTAACAATCATTTACCATCAAATAACTCAAACAAAAATTAACTTTTACCAAATGCGAGATAATCGATAAATGCTCAATGGCTTAACGATATTCCAGCAATTAAATTTCTAAAGAAGGGATGCTTTAAACCACCACGAAATTTAAATGCTGACCAGATTTCAAACAGTTAATCTCCAGATATAAACATTTTAAGCACATTTAACTTCACCACAAAAAAAAAAGGATTTCCAATTTTTTTTTATTAGCCTTTTTCAAAATTTTTAATTTTATATATTTATATATTTTTTTATAAAATTTTAAATCTAAATATAAAACAAGACTAAAATCCTAAAGTCTAATAAAAAATGAACTTTTTAACTTTTTATGAATTTTTTATTATTATTTTATGATTTTAAAATTTTTAAACAAAACTAACTGAATTAAAAATCAAGATTAAACTAACTAAACTAAAAGATAAACCAAAAATAAAGCTTAATTCTAATTCTAAAACTACATAACAAATCGAATTTTTATTTATTTTTATATATTAACATACTTTAAAAAAAAGGGAACATACTTTAAAAAAAAGGGAACATACGTTAAACTAAATCCTAAATTTTTTTATTTTTTATTTTTTATTTTTTATGATTTAAAAAAGAAAAAACCAAATTGAAAACAATTTTGATTTATTTTTTTATTTTTATTTTTATAATTTTATTGTTATAAAGTTCGTTCTAAAAATAAAACAAGACTAACTAAAAAAACTAAGAATTAAACATTTATTTATTTATTTTTCTTTATTGTTATTTTTTTATTAAATGAAAAACTAAACAAAATAATTCAAAAACCTAAATATTAATCTAATCTAAATATAAACCAAATTTAAATCTAAAATCTAAAAAAAAGAACTTTTAGAAGCTTTTTTATATTTTTATTTTTTATTTTTTATTATAATATAAAGTTCTAAACTTATGAACAAAACTAAAATTAAATTAATCTAAACTAAAACATAACATCCCTGATCTATATACATAAAAATAAAATAAAAATGAAACAACATAAGATCTAATTCTAAACTCTTTCATGTCCTTTTTTTTGTGAAATTTATTAAAACATAAAACAAAACTAAAGTCAATCTAATGGAAATCGATTGTTTTATTTTTTTATTTTTTAAAGTAAAAAAATAAAACAAAACTAAAATCGTTTATGCCCAAAATCAAAACCTAGCTTGAAACTAAATCAGTGTACGCACTTATCATGAGAAAAACACCTATGCTAAACCCCCAAAACCTACGCACGCATAAAAAAAAAACTCTATTCGTTTTGTTGTGTGCTGGTGAAACGCAGTGTTTGGAGAAACGGATGGGAGATCGAGGATTTCTAGAGCAAACAGCGTTTGGGGATGCTGTCGACAGATGGCCAGCCGTTGGTTTTGATGGCGTGGAGAATGGACCGCGCGCGGAGGGCAAGTTGAACGATGTAGGTTGGAGCGATTGGAGAGCAATGACTCGACTGAGGAGGGAAATGCGTGTTGCTTGCAAGTTGGATAGAAGCGTTGAAGCAACTGCGTAAGGTGTGCAGATGTGTTTTTTTATTGCAGGTGTATGGCAGCAAAGTTAAACGCATCAATAAAAACACGTGGACAGTGGAACAAGGTGAAGACTGAGAGATATGCATGCAGTGGATGGGCAGCAAGCGTGTGGAGTGATAGCTGCTGACAGGGGTGGTTGAGCAGACAGTGTGAGACAACATGGGAGTGAAGCAGCAACCTGCTCTAAAAAAAAATTTCGAAAATTTCTTCCTGCAAATAAAAATAAACCCAAGCAGCAAAACAACATTGATAAACCATTAAATTCCCTTAGAAAATTTGAAAATCCACTGAAGGCTATCCTTGCAAAAATGAAACCCCGGGCCGCAGACTGCTTGAGATTGCCTGATGAAACCCTGAAAAATTCTCAAAGCCTGTACCTGTAGCCTGCAATGGCAAAAACAGAAAACCCAGAAATAATATGTGCAGAAAACAAAACTAAAACCCTAAATCAGCTAAATAATTACAACATTTACAACTTTTCGACTCTTAAGCAGCCAGATTTGTCAATAATCACAGTAATATTATCATAATTTAATTTTAATGTGAGATACTTCAGAAAACCCTGCATGCATTCATAAAAAAATTCAGATGATAAGCCCAGGATCAAGAACTGGATGGGCTCTTTCAGAAAACACAATCTGAGAGTTGGCTGGTTTAGCCAAGAACTTCCCTTAACGCTCGATAAACTCAAAACTAAGATTTCCTGCACAGCTTAAAATCAACCATTAACATAGAGGGAGAAAACAATAGTGAAATCTAGATCAAATGGAGATACCTACCATTATATTTCAGAATCTAAACTATCATTCAAACCCCAAAGATCAGATAAGATACTTGTGCCTAAATCAATCTTTATCAAGCTATTATCAATGGCTGAAAATAAAATTATGCAGAAAAATAAATCATCTTACAGCATTTCCAGAAGAGTAACACCAACAAGATTTTTCAACCCCAAAGTCTTTCTTTATTGCACAAAAAATGACTACAAGAGAGCTTTCTTTAGCACCAGACTCTCAGATCCAATCTGATCTCAAATGACCCTTAACACCCTATTTAAAGGAAAAATTCCCAATGGCTAGTTCGAGTGATCCATGTCAAAATGATCTCGACCGTCGATGAGAATCAAAATTTCTGCATTTATTTACTCAAAATTTTGACTTATTATTATTTTATTTTTTCAATTTTTTTTTATTTTATTTTTTTTTTTAATTTTATTATTATTTTTATCTATTTTTAATTTTTTTAATTTAATTTTTTATTATTTATTTATTTATTTATTGTTATTTATTTTTTTATTTTTTAATTTTTTTTTTTAAATGGATCCTCGAACTTAGCCTTTGGAAAAATCACCTAGGACCTAGGACTTAGGACTTAAAACATTTCCTAACCCTCAAGACATTTTACATCATGACTTTTACAACTTTACATCTCAAGGGGGAAAACCCATTTGACATAGACCCTCATAGACCACCCAGTTCTGCGACACAAATATAATCTAGTAGATCAAGCAATTTGTAATAACCTAACCAAATAGTTAGAATTATTTCCAAATTACTTTTACAAAGACTCGAAGTACACTAGGATTCCCCTAAGTTTCTAATGACAAAATTCATTCCGGCTTTGGGGTTACGCTGAAGGAAAACTCTGTCGATCATGGATCTGTGAGACAAAAATCCTTTCGGAACGTAGATTAGCACTAGAAAATTAGGTTTACCTAGGCAATTTATATACATGACTCAGATCTGCTAAGATTATTTACAATTCACACATGCAGACTGGGTTTACAACATAACATGATCAGGTCGACGATGACTGTTGAATGGCACAGACATGTCGATTAAGCGCTATCCCTTTTGCGAAAAAATGGGGTACTGCTATGGGATGTTGACACGTAGTGGTCAACATCTGGCTCTACTTAGGGACACGTTGCTGCATTGTAGGAATGTGAGAATCCAGAATCTGCATCCACGCAACACACAACAGAAATAAGTAGCGTCCATTCAAAAATCATCATTTAACATTAAGCACATGAAATATATAAGCTCTTCATTTATTAACTATCTAGAAAAGTAAATCTAATCCTAAAACAGAAATGAAAATGCTAAAAAAACAAAGAGTAAGGTTAGAAATATAGAGGATGCCCCATGGCATCAGATGTGTTCAATATAGTGTATACTGAGCATTTGCCTGCTTTCAGGCAAATCTGTCGGTTGCTTGTCGGATATGCCATGTCCAATTCTGCATATGGTAGGACTTTTTCCTATCCAAAAATCAAGCTGCTTGCAGCCGTCTGATGCATCAAATCTTCTTCTCGTTCTCTTTCCTTTGCGTTTTTTCTTTGAGGCAGGTTGTATCACTAATGACGTGGAACTTTCTGCTTCAAAGCTATTAGATGAAGTATGTAAGATATGCGTGACATGTCTTTCTTCATTCTGCATCTGCCCTGTCAAGGATGATGGATCAATCTCACAAGTGCCATGAGTTATAACTTGATCTTCTATGACTGGTGGATTAACTGTGTGAGCGTTGACCTGATTATTAATTTCCCTTTTATCCAGGTCACCTTCAATTATCTACTTTTCAATGGAACAAAGGACCTCATAATAAGATGGAGCTTGTTGTAATAGATAAGGAGGCTCCTGATTTATTGACGTTCCCTAGTTTCTTTCATCCTCTGACCATTGTTGAAATTTCTGAACCTGTATTTTGATGGCATCTATCTGACTAGAGTGTTCAACCTTTATAGCACTGATTTCCCTGGCATGGTCTTCTTCCATGGTCAATAACTTTTTCTGAAGACATATCTGATTAGCTTCCATATCTTTTATTACTTTATCGTCTTTTTCCTTTATGGTCATCAAGCAATGCTGCATAGAGTTTATCTCTTCCTTATGATTTGCTTGCATGGTAGCCAACTGATTATTATGATCGAACGTCATGATAGTCATTTCTTCATCCATAGTTAATAACTTGTTTTGCATAGAATTAATTTCCCTATCATGATTAGCTTTCATGGTCGTCATATTTTCCTCTAAGCCTGATAACTTGCTTTGCATAAAACTAATTTCTGTGTCATGATTAGTCTTCATGGCCTCAATTTCCTTAGCATGCTGATTTTGCATGATCTCCATCTCCCTATTACGTTTTTCCAGGTGGGTGCATAAAGTTCTCACATCATTGGCATAATTAGTTTGATTGATCTCCATATTTTTTACCAGCCGCATTAGTTCTTGTATAATTTGCTTCTGATCTTCCTTTTCATTGTCAACACTGTTTTTACAATCTGTCCCTGCTTTTCCACTATCATGGATTTGATCTGCAATGGTATAGGTGGATGGCACATTTTGATATAAAGAATTGTCTTGAAATCTTTCATCGACAATTGGACCTTTACAAGATTACTTTCATTCTGTTTCACAATTTTAGGGGCACAAGGCGAGTTATCTGGATCACCATATCTATTTTTAAAAGCATTGACAATGTCTTGTAAAGGAGTGAAAGAATCCTTAGGACAATTGTTAAACCAATTCAAAGCATCACCCTCTAAAGAAAGGACAAAAAGACGCATTTTGACATCTTCATGATTATATTGAGGGGGTCTATAGTATATGATCATTATACGAGTAAACCTGCCTAGACGCTTTTTAATAGTGACTGAATCACCACTCGAGAACAAAGGTAATTTAGAAATGGCCACTTCCGGAAAATCATGGAGATCATCAGTAAAATGACATGGTTTAAACGAATAATCCATGATGAACAACGAGGGACCAAATGGATGATAGAAAGAGATCTCTGCTCAAGAAAATCAAGAGATGAAAGAAGTGGAGTCGCCACTTGAACAATGAATCTAATTCTAGGATCCAAAAAGCAACACACAAGCAAATATGAGGGAGGCTTCTTGTCTAGGAAAAATAAAAGAAATGGAGTCACTACCCAAACAAAACATGAACTGAAGAGTAGTTGTTGATATGACGAAAGATAAGGTGATGAAAAAGATCCAAATGATGCCAAAAAATGTTGACTCTGTCAGCTCAAATGAGAGATGAGAAAAATGAAAGAATGATTAGAAATGAGAAGATGAATTTCGAATAAACCAAGGACAGAAAAACTCTATCCCCGGCAACGACACCAAAAAATGTTGTCGCACAGATTGTCACGACAATGCTCAGACTGGAGGCTGTCACCCTGATCCCCGATCTCTCCGTTTAAGCCTGTCTCCCACGACTAAGGGGGGTAGACCCTATGGGACAATGGATGACCAACTGTGGACCAGTTGGGTTGGGAGACACGAGGGGAAACAAGCACTTAATTGATTTTATTAAGTTAATAGACCAGTGCCTTATGGAGTTAATGACTAAATGATTATTTATCAAATGTTTGCAGAAATATGAACTCATTAACAATCATTTACCATCAAATAACTCAAACAAAGATTAACTTTTACCAAATGCGAGATAATCGATAAATGCTCAATGGCTTAACGATATTCCAGCAATTAAATTTCTAAAGAAGGAATGCTTTAAACCACCACGAAATTTAAATGCTGACCAGATTTCAAACAGTTAATCTCCAGATATAAACATTTTAAGCACATTTAACTTCACCACAACAGAAAAAAGCTTTAAAAAAGGATTTCCAATTTTTTTATTAGCCTTTTTCAAAATATATATATATATATATATATATATATTCTTTTATAAAATTTTAAATCTAAATATAAAACAATACTAAAATCCTAAAGTCTAATAAAAAATGAACTTTTTAACTTTTTATGAATTTTTATTATTTTATTTTTTATTTTTATGATTTTAAAATTTTTAAACAAAACTAACTGAATTAAAAATCAAGATTAAACTAACTAAACTAAAAGATAAACCAAAAATAAAGCTGAATTCTAATTCTAAAACTACATAACAAATTGAATTTTTATTTATTTTTATATATTAACATACTTTAAAAAAAAAAGGGAACATACGTTAAACTAAATCCTAAAAGGATTTTTTTTTTGTTTTTTTTTTATATGATCTAAAAAAGAAAAAACCAAATTGAAAAAAAATTTAATTTATTTTTTTATTTTTATTTTTATAATTTTATTGTTATAAAGTAAGTTCTAAAAATAAAACAAGACTAACTAAAAAAAACTAAGAATTAAACATTTTTTATGTTTTTTTTTTTCTTCTTTTTTTATTTTATTTTACTTTTCTTTTTTTTATATTTTTTTATTAAATGAAAAACTAAACAAAATAACTCAAAAACCTAAATATTAATCTAATCTAAATATAAACCAAAGTTAAATCTAAAATCTAAAAAAAAGAACTTTTAGAAGCTTTTTTATATTTTTATATATATTTTTTAATTTTTTATTATAATATAAAGTTGTAAACTTATGAACAAAACTAAAATTAAATTAATCTAAACTAAAACGTAACATCCCTTATCTATATACATAAAAAAAATGAAACAATATAAGATCTAATTCTAAACTCTTTGATGTCCTTCTATTTTTTTTATGAAATTTATTAAAAAATAAAACAAAACTGAAGTCACTCTAATGGAAATCGATTTTTTTTTTTTAATTTTTTAAAGTAAAAAAAATAAAACAAAACTAAAATCGTTTATGCCCCAAATCAAAACCTAGCTTGAAACTAAATCAGTATACACACTTATCATGAGAAAAACACCTACGCTAAACCCCCAAAACCTACGCACGCATAAAAAAAAACTCTATTCGTTTTGTTGTGTGCTGGTGACGGTAGCTGTGTGAGAAAACTGAAGAACTGGACAGCGGAAGGAAGCTACGTAGGAGTGAAATGCAATGTTTGGAGAAACGGATGGGAGATCGAGGATTTCTAGAGCAGACAGCGTTTGGGGATGCTGCCTGCGGATGGCCAGCCGTTGATTTCGATGGCGTGGAGAATGGGCCACGCGCAAAGGGCAAGTTGAACGATGCAGGTTGGAGCGATTGGAGAGAAATGACTCGGCTGAGGAGGGAAATGTGTGTTGCTTGCAGGTTGGATAGCAGCTTTGAAGCAACTGCGTAAGGTGTGCGGATGTGTTTTTTTTATTGCAGGTGTATGGCAACAAAGTTAAACGCATCAATAAAAACGCGTGGACAGTGGAACAAGGTGAAGACTGAGGGATATGTGTGCAGTGGATGGGCAGAAAGAGTGTGGAGTGATAGCTGCTAACAGGGGTGGTTGAGCAGACAGTGTGAGACAGTGTGGGAGTGAAGTAGCAACCTGCTCTAAAAAAAAATTCGAAAATTTCTTCCTGCAAATAAAAATAAACCCCGAGCAGCAAAACAGCATTGATAAACCATCAAATTCCCTCAGAAAATTTGAAAATCCGCTGAAGACTATCCTTGCAAAAATGAAACCCCGGGCTGCAGACTGCTTGAGATTGCCTGATGAAACCCTGAAAAATTCTCAAAGCCTGTACCTGCAGCCTGCAATGGCAAAAACAGAAAACCCAGAAATAATATGTGCAGAAAACAAAACTGAAACCCTAAATCAGCTAAATAATTACAGCATTTACAACTTTTCGACTCTTAAGCAGCCAGATTTGTCAATAATCACAATAATATTATCAGAATTTAATTTTAATGTGAGATACTTCAGGAAACCCTACATGCATTCATAAAAAAATTCAGATGATAAGCCTGGGATCAAGAACTGGCTGGGCTCTTTCAGAAAACACAATCTAGGAGTTGGCTAGTTCAGCCGAGAACTTCCCCTAATACCCGGTAAACTCAAAACTAAGATTTCCTGCACAGCTTAAAATCAACCATTAACATAGAGGGAGAAAACAATAATGAAATCTAGATGAAATAGAGATACCTGCCATTATATTTTAGAATCTAAACTATCATTCAAACCCCAGAGATCAGACAAGATACCTGTGCCTAAATCATACTTCATCAAGCTATTATCAATGGCTGAAAATAAAATTATGCAGAAAAATAAATCATCTTACAGCATTTCCAGAAGAGTAACACCAATAAAATTTTTCAACCCCAAAGTCTTTCTTTATTGCACAAAAAATGACTACCAGAGAGCTTTCTTTAGCACCAGACTCTTAGATCCAATCTGATCTCAAATGACCCCTAACACCCTATTTTAAAGGAAAAATTCCCAACGGCTAGTTCGAGTGATCCATGTCAAAATGATCTCGACTGTCGATGAGGATCAAAATTTCTGCATTTATTTACTCAAAATTTTGACTTATTATTATTTTATTATTTTATTTTTTCAATTTATTTTTATTTTTTTTATTTTTTATTTTAATTTTTAATTTTTTTATTTTATTATTATTTTTATCTATTTTTAATTTTTTAATTTTTTTTATTATTTGTTTATTTATTGTTATTTTTTTTTTTTTAATTTTTAATTTTTATTTTTAAATGGATCCCCGAACTTAGCCTTTGGAAAAATCACCTAGGACCTAGGACTTAGGACTTAAAACATTTCCTAACCCTCAAGACATTTTACATCATGACTTTTACAACTTTACATCTCAAGGGGGAAAACCCATTTGACATAGACCCTCATAGACCACCCAGTTCTGCGACACAAATATAATCTAGCAGATCAAGCAATTTGTAATAACCTAACCAAATAGTTAAAATTATTTCCAAATTACTTTTACACAGACTCGAAGCACACTAGGATTCCCCTAAGTTTCTAATGACAAAATTCATTCCGGCTTTGGGGTTAGGCTGAAGGAAAACTCTGCCGATCATGGATTGGTGAGACAAAAAACCTTCCGGAACATAGATTATCACTAGAAAATTAGGTTTACCTAGGCAATTTATATACATGACTCAGATCTGCTAAGATTATTTACAATTCACACATGCAGACTGGGTTTACAACATAACATGATCAGGTCGACGATGACTGTCGAATGACACAGACATGTCGATTAAGCGCTATCCCTTTTGCGAAAAAAATGGGAGTACTGCTATGGGAAGTTGACACGTAGTGGTCAACAGGTTCCTAAGTCTAAACTTAGGAAAATAAAAATATTAATGGGTATTAATGAAGACAAGGATGAGAAGCTTCTAAGAGACGAGGTATTAATGGGTTTTAATCTTAGCCGTTGATTAGGGACTTAATCTCAGTCGTTGATTCATCAAAAAGAAAAGTATAAGAGAAGACTTGAAGGTCATTTGGAGACACACCAGCAGATACTCAGTATCTCACGGAAATTCGATTCTCAAGAGGAGATCGATTTCAGAGGGAGTTGTAGGGTGGAGGAAGAGGAGGGCTTTAACAGCAAGCAGCGATCGAGGAGGAGGTGACGTAGGGGTAGTGGAAGACAACACATAAAGAGAGACGCAGTCCAGAGGAGAGACGCAAAACCTATGTAGGCTAACACAGAGGGACGCAGAGCCACTCAAAGCCACACTGGGTCAATCAGAGTGACACGGAAGTGGGAGCAGGGTCTCCAAAGTGTCAGATGGTCTCAGAGGGAAAGTCTCAGGTGTTTTTTTTTAGTTTCTCTATAAATTCATTCCTTGTAAAAGCAATTGCTGTTGAAGATTAATAAAGCCCTCGTCTGTTGCACCAGTTTTCTCGCATTGGGTTTTTCCGGGGACAATTGTTCAAAAATAACTGTGTCGATGTGATTGATTCTTGTGCATGTATTTTTTTCTCTAGGTAATTGTGTGATAAATGCAATATAATTTATTTTAATATTTGTTGAAGCAATTTTGTAAATAACTTATTGAGAATAATAAGTAGGTGAAATAAATCAGTTGCTGCATTAATAGAATTTTAGTTTAAAATTTTTCACATGGTATCAGAGTAGAGATCTGACAACGGGAAAGGAAAATTGATTATGGGTCAAGAGCATGATGCAGAAGCATCCACTCATGGGGACTCGCGCAGATTTCCAAAAGAATGCACAAGGGACGAATATTCGATGTTAGCTTCTAGATTGGAAGAAGAAGCTGCTTGCCTTGCAAGCTCTGCCTCCTTGGAGGTTTGGTATATATACAGTGGAGCTTCCTGGCATATGACAGGAATCCGAGAGTGTTTTTCAGATTATCAGGAAGAAAGAATGAATTTTCAGATCACCATGGGGAATAAGGCAAAGTGTACTCCAGTAGGAAGAGGTACCATAGTTTTTCAAACCAAAGCAGGAGAGTGACTTCGGGCAACCAATGTGCTGCATGTGCTGGGATTGGGAATGAACTTACTTTCTGTATCTCAATGATCCAAAATTTTTTGCTTATAGATGTGTTAAAGAATTACACGCATAAATTGTAGCTTAACATAGAAAACTTAATGTGCACGAGAGAAGAGGAGAAACACATAAAGCATGAAAGAAGACAACAAGACTTGATAACGAAGTTCGTTCGACTTGGACTACGTCTCCGGGCCTTGCTCGACCAATGGGGAGGCCGTCATTCATTAAGTGGCATGAGAAAGAAGAGTACAAGCATTAGTTACAAAAAAGGAGTTTTATACCTCCATACTGAAAAATGGCCGAAAAATGCAGAACTCTGATGGAGAAATGGACAGTGCCATTACGTTCGTGGCGTCGAGAAGTGCTGAAACCATATAAAATTTGTCAAATTCTGGCAAAGTGAAAATTCAGCCCTCTTGCAAAATTTTGCCTCGAATTGCCTGCATTGCCTCCTCTCCCTGGGTGCACTGACAAACTGTGTTTAAATAACAACTAGGTGGCGGATTTTTCAATGAAGGTGTTATGGCACGTTGGTTGAGGATCTGTTTAATAGGGAGGAGGTCGGGCGATCAAACCCCACCTCCTCCTCTTTTTATACATCGCATATCTTAATTTAAATGTTGGTTGGGTCGGGCCCACCTTGGGCGGTCTGCCCACCGTACCCACCTCCCCGGTGCGTTTCATTAAGTGTGGTTGGCGCTTATTGTTTGGGTGTGGTTGGGTCCGTGCCCCAAGGGCCGGCCCACCACCCAACTCCCAACTACCGCCTTTTAATATATGGTGGTTACGTTCTGTGGTTGATGGAATCGTGGGAGGGGCCAAGGGTCGTGGCCCGCCCCTCCACCATACATGTTTTTTTTTTATTATATGTGGATGAGTGTTGGGGTGGCGGGGTTGGTGGCCCGCCACCCCCCTTTTTTTATATATTTTTTGTTATATAAAAACAAATGGTGCAATTTTGAAAATTCGGTTTTGGACCAAAGGAGTCTTTTTAATGAGGCCACGATTTTGCCCAGAATCTAGCTGGAGTTGGCCGGATTCCGTCCGCCGGAAAAGTTCAAATTATGCCTTCATTAATCCTGCCCAGTCATCAAAAGTCAACCCAACTTTGACTGCCTCTATCTCCTTCATCCGGACTCAGATTGGAGTGTTGTTCACACCGTTGGAATCAGGGCGACGAGCACTTCGATCTGATGTCAATTTCATTGCCTTTCCGCCACTTTGAATTTTGAGCCTTTTCCATGCCATTGGTGTCTGAAGATCCACCTGGATCAATCCTCCCCATTGAGGAGCTTTTGGACCACCAAAAGCTTTATCAATCAATTGGCAAGTGAGGGAATTGTTCCCTCACTCTTTCTTTTTCCAGCCATTTTGCCTTGCTAGGGTGCATCCCCTTGAAACCAACTCAAAGGTATTCCACATCTCCCCGTCATGAAGTCCTGGTTCTTCTGTCAAGGATGATGTCTTTAGGTAACTCATCGAGATACTCTGGTGCAAAGTCATCAACTGTAGGAACTGTACCCACCTCTTCGGTGTCCATAATCAATGGTGGCTCATATAGCTTTAAGTTCTCCACATTCACTACGGAGTACATTTGCATATATATCGGCAAATCGAGACGAAAGGCATTGTTTCCAATCTTCTCCAAAATGGTGAATGGACCATACCGGATTGGTCGCAACTTCTTCCCTTCTCCCTTCATCTTGTCCTTGCTGATATGGAACCACACTTTGTTGCCCACTTGAAATTGATGGTCGACTTAGTGTTTGTCATGTTGAGCCTTGTACCGGGCTTGACTTTTCTCCAACTGCTCCTATACTGCTTGGTGAATCAACTAGATCTGCTGAATGAACCGCTGCGCTTTGTCCCTGTCATCACGTCCACTGGAGTCATCTTCCCTTCCAAAGACCATATCAAAAGGGTCTTTTGGTAGGTAGCCAAAACATGTCTCAAATGGTGAATGATGCGTAGATGAGTGCACTGCTCGGTTGTAGGAATGCTGCACATATGGAAGATGCTCATCCCACAACTTAGGATGTTTCCCACAATAGCCTCGCAACAAGTGTACCACGGTGCGGTTTACAACCTCTGTCTGTCCGTTAGTCTGTGGATGAAATGCCGTGCTTCTTTTCAACTTGGTGTCCATCATCTTCCACAAGTTGGTCCAAAACTCTCCGAGAAAGCGAGAGTCCCGATCTGACACAATCGATGTGGGCAACCCAAAATGGACCCAAACATGCTGAAAGAAAAGATGAGCAGTCTGCTCTGCAGTGATCTGCTTTTTACAAGGCATTAAAATACACATCTTACTAAAATGGTCAATGACGACATACAAATAGTCATGACTTTTTCTAGATAAAGGAAAACCTCCTACAAAATCCATCGACACACTTTCCCATGGACGACTCAGAATAGGGAGTGGTCTGTACAGCCTGAGTTTTCTATTAGAGGGCTTTGAAACAGAACACATCATACACCCCTTTACATAGCAAGTCACAATGTTCTTCATATCAGGCCAGAAACAAAATCTTTGTACATGACACAAAGTTTTTTCAATACCAAAATGACCAGACACAAGGGAGGTGTGGGCCTCCCAAATTACATGTACCCTTTCTCCTGTGGGTATGCATAATTTGGCAAGGTGATACAATAGTTTCCCCTGCAAGTGATAGTTTTCCACCTGTGAACCATGGGTTAGTTTTGCATAAATCTCCTTAAAGTCATCATCGTTAGCATATTGTTCGGCATAATTTTCAAAAGATAACAAAGCATTATGAAAAATAACAGAAGCAGAAATAGGAGGGCGAGATAGCATATCAGCCACTTTGTTGCTAGTGCCCTTCTTATACTTTATTACTAGATGAAACAGCTGAAGAAAACCCATCCACCTGAAATGATGAGATTGCTACAACTTGGTTTGTGATTGAAGATATTGCAAGCGCTGATGATCCGTATGGATGATGGTCTCCTTGCCGATCAGGTAGTGTTTCCACTTTTTCACACTCTAGACCAAGGCATATAATTCCTTGTCATAAGTGGGATAGTTTATCACAACCTGAGAGAACTTCTATGAATGGTAACATATCGGCTTCTTTCGCTGCATCAGTACAGCTCCCATGGCATATCTATTGGCGTCTGTTTCGATCTTGAATGGTTGTTGTAGATCTGGTAAGGCCAAGACTGGTGCGGTGCTGATCTTTTCTTTCAATGCTTCGAAGGACTTTTGTTGCTTTCCTCCCCATTGAATGACCTGCTTTACACTTGTCAATGCGTGTAAAGGTGCTGCAATAATAGAGAAATTGGCAATAAATCTCCTCCAATACTTTACTGCAACCAAAAAGCTGCAAACCTCATTTACACTAGTAGGCTTAGGCCAATTTACAATTGCTTCAACTTTAGAAGTATCAATTTTTAGCTGACCATGACCAACAATATGACCTAGGTAAACCAAAGAGGTTTTCCCAAACTCACACTTTGACAATTTTACATAGAGTTTTTCATTTTTCAATACATCAAACACTTTCTTCACATGACATACATGTTCATTCCAATTTTTACTAAAGATAAGAATATCATCTAGATAGACAAGAACAAATTCATCAATGAAAGGCCTAAAGAGATCATTCACGACCCTCATGAAAGTGGTTGGAGCGTTGCAGCGTTGCAAAGTCTGAATGGAATCACCATCCATTCGAACAACCCCTGTTTGGTCTTGAAGGCGGTTTTCCACACATCTTGCTTTGCAATTCTGACCTGGTGATAACCACTACGCAAATCCAATTTGGTGAAATAGATATCATTCTTTAACTGATCTAATAAGTCATCAATGTGGGGAAGAGGGTAACGATTTTTCACCGTGATTTTGTTTAGTGCTTGATAATCCACGCACATCCTCCATGTGCCATCTTTCTTCGGCACTAAGACAATTGGTGAGCCGCATGGAGAAGTGCTCGGTCTGATGACCCCTTGGTTCAATAGTTCCTGCACCTGCTTTTTGATCTCCTCCATCTCAATGGTCGACATCCTGTACATGCCAATATTTGGTAAAGGAGCGTCATGCTGCAAATGGATCTCATGTTGGATTTCCCTCTTCGGAGGTAATCCCTTTGGTTCCTGAAACATCTCATCATAGTTAGAAATTAATTCACATAATTCCTTTTTATGCACATGATCACAACCCTGGAAAGCATTGGATAATTCTGCATCTTTTCCCCTTACAACCATAAGCATTCAATGCTTGCTAGAATTCACCAACCTCTTCATTTGTCCTGCACTTACAAGGCTGGCATTGATTTTAGTTTGATGAGCCCTTACAATATATTCTACCCCATCTTTTGTGATTTGGTATTTGTTTTCATGACAGAAGAAGATTGCCTTTCTATCATATAGATATGGACTCCCTAACACCATGCCACAGATATCCAATGGTATCACATCAAGTTTTACCTCATCCACTAACTTAGAAGCGATCACAAATTTAACCTTGCATTGCTTAGTTACATTCAGTTTTGCTTTATCATGTATCCATCCAAGTGGGTAAGGTTTTGGATGTGGTTTGGTTTCCAAGCCTAGCTTCTTTACCAAGGACTCTAAAATTAAGTTTGCTTGGGATCCGGTATCAAATAGAGTTTCCACTTTTGTATGATTTATGATAACTCTAATATGAAATAGCTCAATTCTCTTTCGTTCATTAGGAAGAGACTCATCTATTGAACTAGTACCTTCATGTGATTCAAAATTAACATGAGGTGTAAGAGTACCTTTTGTTCCTGCTGCTGTGATCAATGCTTCATCTCCAGAATCGGATCCAAGGTCTTGCTGCATAGTTGCCACTATCTTTTTCTTGCCTTTTCCTCCATACTTCTTTGGTCTCTTTTCCAGGTACTGTTTCCAACAATGATCATCATCATGACCTTCCTTTTTGCAGTGATTTCAATAAGGTCTTTCTCCTTCATCTTTTTTGATTGATGTCGTCCTCTTCTCCTTTCCTTTTCCTTTCACTTTGGGTTTGCCATTTGGAGGTTTGAAAGGTGGTTTCTTGAAATGATCATCTCTTTCATTTTTGCCCCTGTTCTCAAGATGAATTGCCTTCACACTGGCGGAGTCAATAGTAGTTGGTTCAAACAATAATAATGAATGTCTAAGGTAACTATGTAATGATCCAATATACTTAGTTACTACTTCAGGTGAGTCAAGTGCAATGTCCAAATTAAGTGCCTGTTTTCTAAATTCCTCTGTAAAGCTTTGAACATCCTGACCTCTGCCTTGCCTTAAGTATTGCCAATCCATTAAGGCTTTTTGTTTATAACCCAAGGGATAGAATTGTTCCTTTAATGCAGAAATGAAATTAGGCCATGAGGAAAGAAGATTACCCACACTCTTACTGCTTCACAATTTTCTCTCCCACCAAACGAGAGCGGTGCTACTCAGCCGAAGAGAGGCCAGCTGAATCTTTGCCTCATCCTCATCGATCTGCTGAATCCTGCAGTAGATTTCAATCTGCCTAATCCAGTTATTAAGCTTTTCTGCATTACTTTCACCGTTAAACATGGGAAGATCAAATTTGACATCTAATTTAAAGAAAGGTTTCTTAGATGCATCCCTTGAATTTCTATGATGATGGTGATGAGAGGAAGAAGAACTTTCACTCGTGGAAGGAGAAGGAGGGGGTTCTTCTCCACCATTTCCATGCACTGAACCTTGTTCTTCTAGATTTCTCTCTTCTGCTTTCTCTAGCCTTGAAAGCAATTGACCAACATTCTCTGCCATTGTATAGAAGGTTTTGCAGAAATTGCGCTCCTCTTCATGACGAGCCTCTTCATCTGCCATGTTTCTCCTTCGATGTGCACGCCCCGCTTCGGGATCGAAAGACTTTAGTTTCCCTTCACCTCTTCGGAGCTTGTTTCTTGTTAGCATACAAACATGCAATTCACATCTAAAAAAAGACCTGCTCTGATACCACTTGATCCAAAATCTTTTGCTTATAGATGTGTTAAAGAATTACATGCATAAATTGTAGCTTAACATAGAAAACTTAATGTGCACATGAGAGAAGAGGAGAAACACATAAAGCATGAAAGAAGACAACAAGACTTGATAACGGAGTTCGTCCGACTTGGACTACGTCTCCGGGCCCTGCTCGATCAATGGGGAGGCCTTCATTCATTAAGTGGCATGAGAAAGAAGAGTACAAGCATCAATTACAAAAAAGGAGTTTTATACCTCCATACTGAAAAATGGCCAAAAAATGCAGAACTTTGATGGAGAAACGGACAATGCCATTGCGTTCATGGCATCGAGAAGTGCTGAAACCATATAAAAATTTTCAAATTATTATAGAGTGAAAATTCGGCCCTCCTGCAAAATTCTACCTCGAACTGTGTGCACTATCTCTTCTCCCTGGGCGCACTGACAAACTGCGTTTAAATAACTACTGGGTGGCGGATTTTTCAATGAAGCCATTATGGCGCGTTGGTTGAGGATCTGTTTAATAAGGAGGAGGTCGGGTGGTCAAACCCCACCTCCTCCTTTTTTTATACATTGCATATCTTAATTTAAATGTTGGTTGGGATGGGCCCGCCCACCGTACCCACCTCCTCGGCGCGTTTCATTAAGTGTGGTTGGCACTTGTTGTTTGGGCGTGGTTGGGTCCGTGCCCCAGGGGCCGGCCCACCACCCAACTCCCAACTCCCGCCTTTTAATATATGGTGGTTACGTTCTGTGGTTGATGGACCCGTGGGAGGGGCCGGGGTTGTGGCCCGCCCCTCCACCATACATGATTTTTTTTATTATATGCGGATGAGTGTTGGGGTGGTGGGGTTGGTGGCCTGCCACCCCCCTTTTTTATATATTTTTTGTTATATAAAAACAAATGGTGCAATTTTGAAAATTCGGTTTTGGACCGAAGGAGTCTTTTTAACGAGGCCACGATTTTGCCTGGAATTTGGTCAGAGTTGGCCGGATTTCGTCCGCCGGAAAAGTTCAAATTATGCCTTCATTAATCCTGCCCAGTCATCAAAAGTCAACTCAACTTTGACTGCCTATATCTCCTTTATCTGGACTCGGATTGGAGTGCTGTTCACACCATTGGAATCAGGGTGACGAGCACTTCGATCTAATGTCAAGTTCATCGCATGTCCGCCACTTTGAATTTTGAGCCTTTTCCATGCCACTGGTGTCTGAAGATCCACCTGGATCACTCAACTTAAAAACAAGGGCTATGACGTTTTCTTCATTAAGGAGAAAGTATATGTCAAACACCCAAGTTGGAAAAAGAAGGCTCAGATTGGAATCAAAAGTAACAGGTTGTACAAATTACAGCTAGAATCACCAATGGCAATGATAGGCAGTAATGGAGACAAAGACTTGAATGAGCTATGGCATAGGAGGATGGAACACTTGCACCATGGGGCTCTAAGAATTATCGGGAAAATAGTATCAGGAGTTCCAGAACTAAGTACTAAACAAGATGATGTATGCAGAGGGTGCGCTCTAGGCAAGTATGCCAAAGTTGTGTTTTCCAGAAGTAACAATAGGGCGAAGAGTGTGCTAGGATTGATACACTCAGACATATGCAGACCGATGTCCACAAAAGCTCTTGGTGGTGCCGAATGCTTCGTCACCTTCATCGATGACCATTCAAAGAAGACTTGGGTCTACTTTCTGAAAACCAAGGATGAGGTTTTTAGTTGATTCAAAGAGTTCAAGGCTTTAGTGGAGAATCTGACAGGAAAGAAGATAAAAGTATTGCACTCGAACAATGGTGAAGAGTATGTCGACAAGGACTTCACCGATTTTTGCGCTAAGGAAGGCATCAGAAGAGAATGGACAACTCCCTACAATCCGGAGCAGAATGGAGTGGCAGAAAGGAAAAACAAGACTACTGTGAAAGCAACTAGGGCATTGGGAGTTTGGGAGTTTGGCATATTGCCGTATACTCGAAGAGAAGAGAAAGAAATCGGATTAAACTGCTGATAAAGGATATCTTGTGGGATATAGCGAGAATGCTAAGGCATATAGAGTCTATCTTCCAGGGAGTAGGAAGGTAGTGGTTCGGCGGGATGTAAAGTTCATGGAGAATAGGGCTTTCAAAAAATCCCGAGAAATGCCTTTCGAGGAGAAGTAGAAAGATTAGTCGTTGGTCAGACGACTTCAACCAGCAGAAACTAGTACCATAAATCCTCCTGAAGACAAGGCTTCAAAACAAGAGGAATCTCAGGAAGAAGAGGATTTGACAGATGTACCTACTACAAGTGGAAGAACAAGTTGGGAACTCCAACAGATTCTACTGGATGCATAAGACTTCATTGGTGAAACCAGGAATAGTAAAAGGGAGCGAAGATAGCCAGGCAGATATTAGGCCTTAGTAGCTCAGGTTGGGGAACCCTCTAGTTTTCAGGAGGTTGTTTAGCATCAAGTGTGGGCGGATGCTATGGTCGAGGAATACAACTCTATAATGGTCAATGATGTCTGGGAAGTGGTACCTAGTCCTCAGGATAGATCAGTGGTAGGTTCGAGATGGATTTACAAGGTCAAATATGCTGCAAACGGCAGTGTGGAGAAATACAAAGCCAAGTTTGTGGCTAAGGGGTATGCTCAGAAGGAAGGAATAGACTATGAAGAAACCTTCGCCCCAATAGCCAGGTATACTTCTATTAGGACCCCGATATCTCTTGCAACGTAGATGGAGTGGGAGATTCATCAGATGGATGTCAAGACGACATTCTTGAATGGGGTAATAGAAGAGAAAGTATACATCGAACAACTAGAAGGTTTTGAAGCACATGAGAGGAAATCTCATGTATGCAGATTAAAGAAAGCCTTGTATGGGCTAAAACAGGCACCTAGGGCATGGTATGATCGAATTGATGGCTACTTGCAGAAGATGGGATTTGTCAAGTGTGACGCAGACCCTAATCTCTACTATCTGGTTGTAGAGAATGAGCCTCTAATCCTAGTATTATATGTGAATGATCTCTTCTTGACAGGATCATCCAGGCTCATCAAAGACTACAAAAAGAATCTAGCCACAAAATTCGACATGAAGGATTTGGGACAAATGCATTATTTTCTGGGGTTGGAAGTTTGGCAACAGAAGGGTGAGATCTTCTTAGGACAAGGGAGATATGCTACAAAAATCCTGAAGAGATCCAGGATGCAGGACTGTAGACCTATGGCTACTCCAATGATCACCAACTGGAAGAAGATTGACGCATCAGAAGATAAATATGTTGATCCCACTTTGTATAGGCAACTTATAGGGTCCTTGATGTATCTGGTCAATACTAAGCCAGACATTTGTTATGCTATCAACACCCTCAGTCAATTCATGGTAGAACCAAAGAGGGCGCAATGGGCAGCAACCAAACATGTTCTTAGGTATATACAAGCAACAGTCAAGCACAAACTATTGTACACCAGAGGCAATGACATCAAGCTGAGTGGGTTCACTGACGCAGATTGGGCTGGAAGTTCAGTATATCAGAAAAGTACAACTGGGTACTGTTTCAACATTGGATCAGGAATGACCTCCTAGTGCAGTAGGAAACAGAAATCCGTGGCTCTGAGCTCAACTGAAGTAGTGTATATGGCAGCTAGCACAACTTCGTGTGAAGCCATATGGCTTAGGAAATTGCTTGTGAATCTATTCAGGAGAAGGATGGAAGCGACTAGGATTATGTGTGATAATCAAAGTTGCATCAAGTTCTCTAAGAATCCATTATTTCATGATCGGTCGAAGCACATTGATATCAAGTGTCACTTTGTCAAAGATTGTGTCCAACGAGGGGCATTACAATTGAGGTACATTCCTATAGGAGAACAGGTGGAAGACATCCTCACCAAGGCTCTCGGGAGAACAAAGTTTGTTCATTTTAGGGAGAATATGGGGATGGTAAAGAATCCATTTCAATAATGTATAAGTATCAGAAGTTGCAGTGCAACAATTAGTAGTGGCAGTGCTATGGGCAACATGATGCAGCAGGTTGAGAGGGAGATGTAGTATAGGAGTAGCAGTGGCAGTGACAGTGTCATGGGCAGCAGTACAGGGCGCAACAGTGCAGGGGATATGAGGCAGCAAGCCAAGCATCAACACAGGTACTGATGCGGAAGATCAGTGTGATGTTTCTATAGTGAAACATTACTAGAGCACATTCCTCGCTAAGAGGGAGTGTTGATTTTTGGTAGCATCGGATGTGCTCTAGCCTTGAAATTTGGAAGAGAGGCTAAGGCACATGAGATCTCCAAGACCCAGAAATCATTTTGGGAAATTCCATTCGGATGAGGAGTTATTAAAATAATTAATATTTTTAATGGGTTCGTAAGTCTAAACTTAGGAAAATAAAAATATTAATGGGTATTAATGAAGATAAGGATGAGAAGCTTCTAAGAGATGAGGATCAAGTCTGTTTTAATCTTAGCCGTTGATTAGGGACTTAATCTCGGTCGTTGATTCATCAATAGGAAAAGTATAAGAGAAGACTTGAGGGTCATTTGGAGACACACCGACAGATACTCAGTATCTCAAGGAAATTCGATTCTCAAGGAAGAGGAGATCGATTTCAGAGGGAGTTGCAGGGTGGAGGAAGAGGAGGGCTTCAACAACAAGCAGTGATCAAGGAGGAGGTGACGCAGGGGCAGTGGAAGACAGCGCAGAAAGAGAGATGCAGTCCAGAGGAGAGATGCAGAGCCTACGCAGAGGGATGCAGAGCCACTTAGAGCCACACTAGGTCAATCAGAGTGACGCAGAAGTGGGAGCAGGGTCTCCAAAGTGTCAGATGGTCTTAGAGGGAAAGTCTCAGGTGTTTTCTTTCAGTTTCTCTGTAAAATCATTCCTTGTAAAAGCAATTGCTATTGAAGATTAATAAAGCCCTCATTTGTTGCACCGGTTTTCCCACATTGGGTTTTTCCGGGGGCAATTGTCCAAAAATAATTGTTTTGATGTGATTGATTCTTGTGCATGTATTTTTTTCTCTAGGTAATTGTGTGATATCTGCAGTAGAATTTATTTTAATATTTGCTGAAGGAATTTCGTAAATAACTTATTGAGAATAATAAGTAGGTGAAATAAATCAGTTATTGCAGTAATAGAATTTTAGTTTAGAAATTTTCACAAGAACAAGTTGAAAATTTAACATGGTATCAGAGCTAAGGTGAAGGAAAAGCCCAAAAGGAGACAAGCATTGAAGCAATCATCTTTGGAAAAGTTGAAGGAGCCAATCTAGTCAGGTCAAGATGTCTTCCTTCTTCAAGGAAAATGAGAAGTTGGGTGACTCATCTAACTTTGCTGCATGGAAAGTCAGGTTGGAGATCATAGCTGACAACAATGATGTTTTGGATTACATTCAAGGAAAAGTACCCAAGCCTCTAGAGAATGCTTCTGCTACTGTCAAGAACAAGCACAAGAAAGGTGAGTTAAAAGCAAAACAAATTATAGTTGATGGTTTACAAGATAATTTACTTGCATATGTTGGAAATTTGAGGAAGTCTAAGGACATGTATGATAAGATAGTTGGCATGTATGAAGTCAACAATTTGAATGAAATCATCTCCTTGAAAGATCAACTTAAAGACACAAAGATAAACAAAGGGGATTCTGTGCAATCCTACATTATGAGGATATCTCGTCTTAGAGATCAATTGCAAAGTGTTGGGGAATCTGTGTCTGACAGGGAATTGGTGATTGTGACTCTAAGAGGTCTCCCTCCTATTTGGAAAACCTTCATTACTACTATAAGCAACAACAATACCCTATCGTCATTTGACGAAATTGTTAGAAATCTCACTCAAGAAGAATCAAGGATGATATCAAGAGGAAGGATTCAAAAGCATGAAGATGGAGAGCCCGTTGCATTCATCACTCAAAACAAGAAGAAGAAAGGAAAAGGAGGTCCATCAAATTCAAGAAAGCCTCCACCTCGAGATGAAAAGAGAAGGAATGATAGATCACCATCTCACATTGAATGCTACAATTGTCACAAGAAGGGTCATTATGCTCAAGATTTCCCTGAGAAGAACAATGGTCCATGCTACAACACTAGAAGCAACAACAATAAGTTTGATGATCAAAGAAGAACAGAAGACTGAAGGAATGATCACAATGGAAGAGATGGAAGAAGAATAAGAGATGCTCCTAGTGACCATGAAGAAGATTGTTGTGAAAATTTCACTACTAAAATCCTATTGCAGCAAATGGAAATTATTCTTCTAATTGTTAATTAATTTTAACAATTTATTTGCTACGGAAAATACTGCATAAATCACATTACAACCCTCACAAATAAAATACTGTGAAAATAATAGCGTCAGAAACTAAGAAAATTCTAGCACACATGCAATAAAAATGACACTGTTATTTTTTGATGATTGTCCCTGGAAAAACCCAACTTAGGAAAACTGGTGCAACAGTGATTTTAATTATTATGCAGCAGTGAAATTCTGAGTACAATCTATTGATGCCCAACTGACAATCCAAACAACAAGAAAATCTGGCGAAAATTATTTAAGGGAATTTCCTTTCTTCCACAAGCAACCCTGACACAACTTCCCTTCAGAAAATTTGTCCTCGTGGACCCTCTGCGTTAGCCTCTGCACAGTTCAAGACCCTTGGACATCTAAGCCCGAAACTGCCTAAGATGAAGTCGTTCTGCTTGTCTCTGTTGAGGAAACTGATTCTCCAACCCTTTGGAAGACTCTCCCGACCTCTGGAAGCTGAATCGATTTTTCCTCCAACCAAATCGAATTGATTTTCTGAAGCAACTGCGCAGTCCTCTGCGCTGCCTCACTAGGAATAACTCGCTTGATGGTGCCTCTCCAGATCTGGAAAACTTCCTTCGGATCACTGTCTCTGCCCCTCACTATCTCTGCTTCCTCACTGAAGCTCGAACTCTTCAGAAACTGACTATTGCTACTCTAGAAAATCGAATTCTCCAAGTGTCTTTGGCGTGTCTTCTCCAAGTGCCCATCGACTTCCTCTTATAATCCATTGTTGGAGCACCAACGACCAAGATTAAATCTTAATCAATGGCTAGGATCATCTTGGAGTCGATCCGTGTGAGTTTCTAGATGATTCACACCTTGACTTAATTAATTTTGATTAATTAACCATATTCCCTAAGTTTAGAATTAGAAAAATTTAGAAATTGGTTAATAATATAATTAAACCATCTCTAGGTGGAATTTTCAGAAACAATTTCTGGGTTTTGGATATCTCATGTATTCTAGCCTCTCTACCAAATTTCATGGCTAGAACACATCTGATACTACAGAAACTAACACTCCCTCTTAGCAAGGACTGTGTTCTCTCTAGGACAACAGCCTGTCTTTGTATCACCTCCTATCACGTTGTTGATGTCTGGCCATACTTCCCACCAACCACTGCGCAACTCTGATGCTGCATTTGTGCTACTGCTGACACCGCCGTACTACTCACAACACTGCATCTGCACTACAACTCCCTCTCATCTGTTGCTACTGCAAATGCAACTACTGCAACTGAGAAACATCCAAAATACTGAATCAATTGTGTTCAGTATGATGCATTTGTCTCCCGAGTCTATGACTGCTACTAGCATCTGCACTGTCACTGAAGAATCTACACTGCTGCCAACTCTGTACTGAGCCACTTGCTCTGTAGTCAACACTGCACTACGCTCAGCATCTGATCGCTACTAGTCTGCAATTGTCACTTTGGTTTCGACTGCATCCACTGCCACTGATCCATCCTGCCACTGAATATTGTGGGCCCTCGTAGCAAGGTAATCATCCATGAAGTGGAATCCTCAAGGACCCTGCCCAAATCTGTAGCTCTATGGTGCTACAACTCTAAGTCACCCCTCCTCACTCCTGGAGGTATGGCTACCAACATTGCAAAGTCTTCCTCCAAACTAGAGGACAACTTGTCGATCTCAGTTGACGCTGCCTACTGGTCCTGCTTCTCCGACTTATCCTTCTTCCTAAGAGGACACTGTGTGTTGTAGTGACCGAGCTCACCACTTCTGAAGCACTTGACCTTTGACAGGTCCTTCTTCTTCCTTCTCTATTCACCTTGCCCCTGACTGGGATCTGTTGTCACTCAGCTTGTACAGGCACTGCAACAACCAATCAGGGCAGGGGTTGTCACTCTGATCCCCGCCCACTCCGTTTGGGAGACACGGATGAGTGGCCTAGCTACTTGGTTAAATTTAGCAAGATTAATGATAGATTAGATTTTAAGTTTGAGACTAGTGCCTTATGGAGTCACAATTCTTGCTTAATGTAAATTAATGCCAAGTAACCGGATAGACACCCGCTACTTGATATAATAGACTAACCTATATGGGATGCAAGTCCTAAGAGCTAGGTGTGATGCAAGAATGTTAGTAAATTTTAGATTAAATACCATTCTAAGTTGTTGAACCTCTCCCTTAACTTTTTTGAAAAACAATCTTTAGAGTTGGTTGTGGGATGGAAGTCAATGGGAAGCAGACAAAGGCTCGATTAACGATACCTCCCCTTGTGTTCCAACCACCCAATGCCTCCGGCGCTGCAGAGACTGTGGCTCTGATGATTGCAAGGTCACTGTGTTAACCACTAAGAAGGGTTGAATCCCTCAAGCTAATCGGAAAACGGCTGCCCTAGGAGTCTATCAACGTAGCTTATGCTAGGAGATAAGTCTTTAGTGCAAGCTAGATCCTAGATTGCTCGTTCAAAGATAATGAGTAAAATTACTTGAGTTAAGATTGTTTAAGTGTTTAAGTACTCAAATTATGATTACTCCTTATGACAACAGTACTTAACAACAATTAGAGGACAATCTTAATACAAGGCAAGTGCTTAAGGATACAAGTGCCAATGAATCAATCCACAAGATACTTAGAATAAATTATCCAATTTTTCAATTAGCCAATGATTACACGATGTCAATAAAATTTACTCAAGATGTTCTTATCACAATGCCAATTAGATTCCAAGTGTCAAAGCAACTTAACCAACCACAAGATCAGAAATTTAGAGCTTAAATGTATGAGTGCTTTAAGTGTAAAATTCAGAAATCCTTGTAACTTGGAGCAAGACAAGCAAGTGTTAGATCTCAAATATCCAAATCAACAGTAATATTTCAGAAAATTCCAGCACTTATTAGACTTATGACAACAACAAGAAAATCACTTTAGATCATGGAATTTACCAAATATATGAAACATAAAATTTTCCGAATGATTAGCAGATGTAAATTTATGAATTTAGCCCACTTTAAAATGGAGTATTCAGTGATATGTTAGATCTGAAGTAACTTATTACAACAGTAAACAAATCATCAGATCAACAAGTTAATGATGCTACAAAAAATGCCCAATATGCCTAAAATTAGGAAAAATTGATCAAAATTGAAAAAATCAAGTTTTTAATTTACAATTTTACAAAAATAATTTACAAATCTATTCACAAAATTTACAAATGTACAAGGGTTTTGAAATAATTTTCTTGAGAAATAATTTTTTATGGAGTTTTTTTTGATGAATAACCAAATATTTTAGAAACGCAATGCACACGATAGCCTTAGCGAACATTAAATCCACCATACAAATATTTGGGATCCAAGAAAAATAATTCCTGCCCAAGTTTGTGAACTTGGAGACCAAGGACTGAAGTACCTGCAAACACTATGTATTTATCTCAAGACAATTTGTTAATCATATGGGGAATCAAACCACCTAAGATTATCCCAAAACTATCAATAGCGACTTTATCTCCATCTAATGAAAACAAATCTTACCAATGTTCAGCACAACATAAGAAAGTCTATAGTCAGTACATACCACAAATCATGAACACGGAACACCTTGAAATTTGTCATGTCCCTTCCTAAATTATTTTGGAGCAGTATTAATTTCTACATTTTGGGGCCAATTTTGGAGGTGATGGGGGCCCATTCGATTTTATTAGGAGGCTAGACTTAGAAGAAGTTATTTCGAAGTGGTTAAGTATACGTGGGGGCCACCCATACCAGGGTAATACACATTCCCTAGTTTGATTTGCATGGAAGGGAAATCGATGGTTAGGTGAGGGACTCAGTGTGAAAATTCCCGAATCTAAGACATCAGAAACCCCTACTGCAATTACTGGTTTACAATCTCCTACTTGTTCTTTACATTAACAAGTTATTTAATTGCATAAACATCGAAGTAAACACTAGGTAGATTTCATGAATACAACTAGGGTTCCAGAAATGGCTCACCCAACAGAGAATATCCTTGGCAGTAGTACCTCTATCCAGAGACAGATATTTGGCAAATCAACAACCGGATGATCAAACCCCACAGTGACTCCGTCTGTTCCCTATGCTGGAGAGCGAAAGATGCTCCAAGTACTGCTCTCGAACTGCGTCACTCCTCCAAGAGCTACGTCGCCCTCTCTCGGCTCAAAATCTGTTGATTTGCTCCCAGTCTGCCCCATAGAATCTCCTCAGCGCTACCTCTAAGGCCCAGCGTCAGCCTCTACGGCTTCTGCGTCACCTGCATTAGCCTTCTGCGTCCTCTGCGTCAACCCTTCTAGGGTTTGCGTTGTCTCTCTTGACACTGCGCTGCCTCTCTGCTATGTATTCTTCATCCTCGGATGAAAATCCCTTGCCGAACTGCCCCTCACTCAACTCTGATCACTAACTCGATTTCCTCAGCAAACCTCGCCCCAGAAAATCGAATCCTTTGCTCACTTGGTGTGTCTCCAACTGACTCTCAAGCCTCTTATACTTTTCCCGTTGATGAATCAACGGTCGAGATTAAGTCCCTAATCAACGGCTAAGATTAGAACTAGCTTGATCCTCGTTTCTTAGAACTTTCCCATCGATATTTTATTAATACACATTAATACTTTTATTTTCCTAAGTTGAGACTTAGGAACCCATTAAAAATATTAATTATTTTAATAACTCCTCATCCGGGTGGAATTTCTCCAAACGATTTCTAGGTTTTGGAGACCTCATGTTCCTTAGCCTCTCCCCCAATTTTCAAGGCTAGAGCACATCCGATGCTACCCAAAATCAACACCCACGATGGAGGGAAAATGGAGGAAAAAGTGCTCCACAAAATCTATATGAGGAAGGCAACTCTCCTCATTTGGATATCTTATCTTTTGACATATTGAACTCAATCTTAGTTGCTCGAGCTGCTTAGCCGGGTTACTGTGTTTAGGACACAAGTGTCTCTGAGCGGAGATCTCAACCCTTGCTTTGGTGGACTTTGAGTGTCAGCCCTAGAAGGGAGTTCTTCTTCATCTCAGTTCGTAGCAGCAGTAGGGAGACAAGTTATAGCAGGCTACAGCAGGGGGAACAACAATAGCGCAGGGATTGCGCAGTCACAACGTGAGGCACTCCAGGAAGTTGGGGAGACAGGAGCATCCTTCATCATTTTCAAGAGTATAGAGGGAAACTACAGACAAGAGGGCCATCGTACACGCAAGTATCAGTTCATCACATGCAGGACTGCGTCATCTCCTCAATGACTCCATAGTCATTGGAGTGAGACTCTTTGGGGTAACACCATCGAGGGGAGTTTGGAGCTGGGAGGCTGGGAGATCATTTGGGGGGGCATTTGAGGAGGATTGCTGGAGTTGGGAGAGCAGAGATTGACAGGATCATTTACAGCAACATAATTCGAAATTGGAGGAGGGCCATGCTGTGAAGGGTCAATTTTTAAAGGTTGGAACCAAGGGAAACCCTTTCTGGGTTTTTTTGGGTTTTGGGCAAGGATCATACTCCTAATTTTATAGAATTTTCTGGGCATATCTAAGGGGTCAAACAGGGGTTCCAACTCAGCCAGCAGCTAGAGGAGCTAAGGGGAATTTGGGCCAAAATTCCGAGGTCAACATTTGGCCAATTCCTTCATGGGCTATTTTGGGTTTTTTGCGTAGAGGCTGAGATTAATTTCCCAGAATTTATTGAGCAACAGGGAGGGCTCTAACAACAAATCATTTCAGGCAATAACAACGCAGAGCCTGTGGCGGATTACCAGCAGATTTGAGGAGGGTGTTCCATTATTCATTTTAGGCTTTTGCTAGCTTGCCTAGAGCAAGCCCAGGTGCCCACATTCCAGCACCTTGTTGTACACCTCTTCCCATTTAATAAAATGTGTAGACAACGTAGTTTGGTTGCCAATTTTGTGCTCTGATGGTATGATTTAATTTTATGGTGTTATTTTTATTGTTTGATTTGCATAGCACTATTTTTTCTAGTTTGGAACATTATAGTGGTATCAGAGCATGATCTTGGCCCAACTATGGAAAATTGGCCAAAAGATCATGGAAGCTTTGGGTATGACTGCACAGTGACGGGTCAAACTAGAGACAAACCCATGGCTCAAGGGAAATCCAGTATGCAGAAATTCTGGGGTAGAATTCATTGGGACGATGAGAGGTTGGTCCAGTTGAGGAGAGTGACAGACTAAACCCATCCTCACCCTTACAACAGAGACGTTAGAGGTGAGTAGGTCATGGGGGTGCATCCATCTACATCATGTGGGGAAAGTTGACCAGATTAGGGCACCAGAACTCCTGAAAAGGAGAAGGCAGGACAAAGACAGTCAAAGGGTGAGACCAGGGGTAGTTTTGCTGGTAGAAACCTGGCTTTAGATATTAGGAGCCTAAGGAGGAGGTTGAGAATGATGCTGAGAGCCAACACGATGGTGAGGAGCTCATCGATATACCTGGTGTGGCGCAGGGGTCACCTTTATTAGAGACCTCTTTGATAGCCCCAGTTGACACCTTGGTGGAGAGGATAGAGCCTACACACATAGAGCCATCTGTTGAGGGGGTGCCACCCATGGACGAGATGCCAACAGTCGCTGAGGTATCTGGAGCCATGACCGAGTTTACAGGTGATAGATGCCCACGACAGTTCCATCAGTTTCAAGCCGACCTTCTAGCATTAAAAAGGAAGGTTGCGTTAGTGCGAGAGGCTATTCTGCAGCAGAACGAGGAGCTAGAGGGCATGAGAGCGGTTTGTGCCGAGTCCACGGCCAAATTGACTCACGTTGGGGAGCGGTTGGATTCCCTACTGATGCAACTAGAGTGCACGTTGGGGCGTGAGAGTGGCCCTCTTCGAGCATACATAAACGGGTTGGCAGCGCTATTAGGTTACCTTTGCCAATTGGATAGAGAGAGACAGAGCTACCTAGTCAGGTTTCATGTGTTGACTAGGATAGCGAGATGAGACGACCTGAGTTGCATAGGGTCAAGCACCCACATGCTGGGGTTGTTCTGTGTGGGAGTTCGTGCATTCGATCCCTCTCTTGGGGTTGGATGGCGAGATATTATGAGTTGGTACCCTATGGAGTGGACTATGGAGATGGTGGTGGACCTGGGTGTAGCTCAGCAGGAGATTTCAAACACTGGAGATACCAGCAACGCGGATTGGCATTGGGTTCTGGATGGGACTACCCAGTGTAGAAAATATGGTATCGGCAAAATATCGGCGAGGGTCCAGAAAATATCTTATTGGCAATATCAGTGAAAATATCGGCAAAATATCAGCAAATATTGGCAAGCATAAAAAATGCATAATATATTCATTTTTTTCAGATTTTTAAACATATAAAGCAATAACAACATGAAATAAACACATTGCCACATAAATATGAAGAAAGCACTGATATATATGATGTCAAATAGAAATGATACATCAAAGGCAATACCAAATCCTGCTGATCCCTGATAATTGTCCATTCAAGGACTCAAATGTGGAGAACCAATACAAAATAACATCACATATATAAAAGTATCTCATCATCATGAGTTATATGTAGCATAACAAATAAAACTAGCAGCTATCTATCTGAAATCACTGCCCTCTCCCCCTTTTACGGGAAAACATGATGGGCTGTTTGCCAGGCCTGCCCCTAGTAGTAGAAGGCCCTGACCCTGCCTCTGCACCTAATGTCAAATAATGAGTGCTAGGTATGGGGCTGTGCTCTCCTATATCTATAGCAGATGGTGTTGATGCTGATGCTCCCACAGTGTCCTCCTGCTCCTCCTCCGAGTGTTGCTGCTCCTCCGAGTCCTCTTGCTGCCCCTGTTCTAATGGATCATCTGGCTCTAACCATGAAGGTGACTCCTCCAAGATGGGCTCCTCAGACTCCACCCTCCACTGAGACAATACATCAATATTGTCTAAGGAAATGGCATCTGGATCCATTGGTGATTCTATTTGCCTCACTCGAAGTTGGATGTTGTAATGCACATACACTAAATCATTGAGGCGTGCGAACTCCAACTTGTAAGAGTGTCAAAAAAACTAATGAGTCTTGACTCTTGATTCTTGACACTTGAAGGTCATAAATTAAAAATTAAAAATTACAATAAGTGTAATTGCTCAACTAAAGGCTGGAGCTCAAAGTTATACCTGTTGCGCTTTTTTGCGTGTATTTTCTCAAATACACTCCAATTGCGCTCACACCCTGAAGAGCTACATGTTTCAATCAAGATTCGTATGGCCAATTTCTGCAAATTTGGTGCCCCTGCACCATAGCTTCGCCACCAAATATCTACAACAAAATAATGAAATAAAAAATTCAAAAACTTAAAACATAATTAAATTTTCAAATAAAAGTTACATAATTGAATTTTAAAAAATAGAATTATAAGTAAGGAAATTCTAAATTGAAAATTCTAATTTCTAATGAGTGATGACTTGTCACTTACGTGGCATGAAGAGGATCCTTTCCCTAATAGCATCATCAAAGCCAAATAGGCCAACACAATCCCGATAATACTGTATCTCGCGATTGATTTTGCTACGAAGCTCAGGATCAGGTACCATCCTATGAATACAGGAATGGAGCCCTTCCATCACCTCGCCATCAAAATCAAAGCCGCATTTGTATGAAAATGCGGGGTTGAGGAAGAGTGTTGCTGCATGAATGGGTCGATGAAGCATCCCTGTCCACCGACTATCAATCACATCCCATAACATCATCTGCCTATCAAGGCCAACAGAACCCTTGTCTGCATAATAAGAACGAATGGCCTCCTTGGCCCTATCCATGCCCTCATACAAATAAGCCATTGCAGGCTTCTCCCCATCTACCAATCTGAGAACCTTTACTATAGGTTCACTAACTGAGCATGCTTGTTCTACTCCACACCAAAACGTCTCAGAGCACACCATTTTTTGCAATGGCTTTCTTATCCTGTCTCCTACTGTATCTACAATTATGCCAGTCATCAGAGACAAACATTTGCTTCAACTCGAACTGACATCGAAGCAAAGACTGAAGAGTAATAAAGTTTGTGGCAAAAAGTGTGATCGCAGGACGCCGCAAATCCTTGTTTCTAGTGAACCTCTTCATGAGGCTAAGAACAAAAGCATGGTTATAAATAAACTTGGGGACGCTCCTATCCATATCAACCACCTCCTTGATGAAGGAGAGTTTCCTCGTATCCTCAAGCAACAAATCGAGACAATGTGTTGCACACGGAGTCCAGAACAATGTGCGATGCCTCTCCATAAGCATCTTGCCGACAGACACATAATTAGCTGCATTTGTCTGTTATGACTTACACCACATTCTGCACACCAATCTCTCGAATGAACCCATCTAACAACTCACATATCGTTGCTGCATCTTTGATATGTTCTGATGCATCCAACGATTTAATAAACATGGTACCTTTAGGACAATGTACCAAGAAATTTAGAAGGGTCCTACCCTTCCTATCTATTCAACCATCAGACATCACTATGCATCCAGTAACTTCCCATGTCCTTTTCAACTCTGCCAATCTAGAGTTGATGTCTTGCTTTTCTGCTTGAAGAATTGGCCCCCGCAACTCCTCATAT
Organism: Pinus tabuliformis; assembly: GCA_031772625.1. Lineage (NCBI taxonomy): Eukaryota > Viridiplantae > Streptophyta > Pinopsida > Pinales > Pinaceae > Pinus > Pinus tabuliformis. The sequence goes on along the minus strand of CM062817.1, from coordinate 854,555,649 downwards.
GTAGCACTTTTGTACACTGGGCCCACAACAGCAATAGCATCACACATTGGCTGCCAAAATGGATTGGTTTTGGTGATGCTGAGAGGTAAGTCGCTCCAGAAAATACACCTCCCCATGATTCTATCTGCTTCTTGCTTCTCCTTTTTTTTAACAAGTGATTTTATGCTAAGTTGTGCTCCATGTCCTGTTCGTGGAACAAAAAATGATGACCTCGCACTAGTAGTAGCAGGTGATGATGTGCCAACTGTGGAGCCCCTCCCACTACCCTCAACATCAAAATCAAGAGAAGATATCCCGAAAGATCTACCTGCAAGTTCAGCCTTGTTTCTTTCGGTCTCTTCCTTCTTTCTGTCTTTTTCATCAATTGCCTCAAGATCTTTTTGTATAAGCTCCGGACTAGAAACTGTACAAATCCCAACATCATGTCCACTGAGTCTAGCCAGATGGTATTTCAGTTGTGTAACCCCTCCTGTCATCCCGGTCCCACACAATTTGCATGTAAGATATGCCCAATTTGTCCCACCATCAGGGTTTCCACACTCCCAAAATGGGTCCAAGGCTTTTGGCATATTTGAATTTTGTAGTGGGCAAACTCAAACCTAGGGCATGAAAAAGAAAAATGGAATTAATAACTTAATAAGTAATAAACACATCATTTTACAAAACAATTTTTTTGCTACATTATTTGCACTTTTGCAATGTGAATTCAATGAAAAACCATAAATGACAATAAGAGGGTGTATTTGAAAGTTAAAAAAAAAATGGAGTTTGCTCTCCACATATGGAGAAAAGTTAAAACCCTTGCATTTGCTCATGGGCATGAAAATATTTTCAAATGGGAAAAAAACAAGCAAAATGATTGTAGGCAAATAGGCAAGCAAGAACAATCCTAAAACTAACAAAAAATTCATTAACATAGGGGTTTATTTGAACATACCTGTTAATGGAAGAAATGAAATTGTCTCACTGTTCTTCAAGCTTAGATCAACAAAATCTTCGTTGTTGGTGGCGATAATAGCTATTCAACACTCAAACCCTCCTTGGCAGCAAGCACATAGCTCTCCCCTTCCTTCTCTAGCAATTAGAAATGAAAATGATTGAAAAAAAAAACAAAATCGGACTTTTATAGCCGCGCGGAATTTTTTGACTGTCGCTGGGCGATTTTTTGCATCGTCGCGCGATATTTTGCCGATATATCGCCGATATCTCGGAAATATCGCGATATTTTCGGGAGCCAAAAATATCGCGATATTTTCTCAACGATATTTCGGCTCGCCGAAAATATCGCGATATTTACGAATATCGCCGATATTATATACACTGGGACTACCTATCATTTCCCAGGTATGTTGGTTGACTACAACTGGGATGGTGCAGTTGACCTAGTAGTTGATTGTGCACATTCGCTAGGGGAATCTCTATCAACACCAGTGGGCGACCAGTTTATGGACAGACTCTTTTGGTTTTCTTGGTATGGCATTTGTACACGGGATCACTGGGTGATCAACATACTCTGGCAGGAGTTTGTTGGAGGAGTTGGCATTCGCAGGCCACCAGACGGTGCCTTGTATGCAGTTGGGGGCTCTTCACTTTTGTGTGGGGCACAAAGGACGCAGAGGAGTGGAGTAGTGGTGGCATCACTGCTGACACACATGCAGAGTCACTTCTCAGATCCCTCAGGGGGGATTTGGAGGGAAGATTCATTCATCGGCGGGGATAATGATGCGATGGTGGAGGTGATGATATTGATCGGGTGTGGCCTGACACGTAGAGACATAGCTCTAGGACATCACACCCAGGGATGTGTGGGAGCATCTAGCATTGAGTAGTGGTCTACTGGTGCACGTGGAGATGCATGGTGGTGTGTCGTAGTGTGTTGGACTGCGTTGTGGAGTGGGAGTGCCTCACATCGCATTGAGTACATGCAGGGAGTGACAGGTGCAGTGACACATGCGGGAAGTAAGACGATACGGGATGGGATAGTTGTAGCAGAGGGTATCAGCAATGTACAGGGGTAGGATGCAGTGTACAGTGGCATGTCCAAAAGTACTGGGATGATCGTTGGTATGCAGAAACTATGATGTTGCGCAACGAGGTCTTGGAGTCTTGCCTCCAGGGAAACCCATGGACGGAGATACCAGACATACCTTTGGGTGTAGTTCACCCAGGATCGATGGGGACACAAATGAGTGATACTTGATGGTATCCGCGGGGACTCACACGCTTGACCCTCTTCTACATCACTTACAGGAACGGGCAACCTGGTTATTGTCCTTTGACACTCTAGGCACGAGCAGCAAGGGACGGGGATCTCACCCAAGATATTTGGATGACACTTGGTGAGATAGAGGGGAGACTTCTTAGTAGGGACATCAAGTCGGTGCATGAGTTGACAACCATAGGTCGAGGGATGAGGTGATCACTGACAGGGATGGCATGTCATTCGTCACTGATCCTGTGCCTGGGGAGCTGGTCACAGGGGAGACATGTGTCACTCTTTCCACAGGGCATGTCTGGACCATGCGTGAGCAGAGGATACCATGTACGTCTGAGATAGTTGTCCAATATGTATCCGGGTTCCCAACATCGTATCGGCACATTCTCTAGGGGGCGGGTAGCCGAACCAGTGGCGATGGTTGGCAAGAGCAGAATGAATCTGCATACACTGAGTCAATTGCACATATCAAGTACCCATCTATTGGTTGCATTCAGGGGGTAGCTATTTGGCGCACGTGGTTTCCAGTGGTCATCAGTACTACAAAGTGGAAAGCACAGGACAATTTAGCATGCCTCAGATTAGTTCATGACGTATGGAGCCTAGATATGGGTGGCATGGAGGGACTAGAGATGAGGGCCAAAGGGATTCCAATTCCATCTATTGTCAGGGCTATGCCGTAGAAGGTCTGGCTATGGGATGCAGGGATTCAGTTGATCAATAGATCACTCGTGATGAGTGGAGTCATGGCAGAGAGTGATATAGTTCACTCTTGGAATGACACATGGGGGTTCACATAGGGTTTCATCATATGGCGAGGCAGACATTTTCTAGTGTTGCACAGGTTCAGAGTTAGATTTGGATGGGTAGGCCTTGGCGCTATGGAGATGCCTAGGTAGGATGTGTCTCGCCTCTTTTAGTATTCCACCATCGAGTTCCAAGAGAGGAGGATATTGTGTGCGCACGATGGGGAGTATGACATAGTCAGAATAATGCAACATCAACATGGGGGCACCACTCTGGGACTAGTAGGGAACTGGGGCATCACATCTCTTCATAGCTCAATCACCTTTAGGGATGCGCCGGCTACTGCAAGGGGAGATCATACAGATCTTCCATTGGGTTTTAGTGAGTCACTGATGGAGCAGGGGACTTCTAGTACTTGCACTGGGCAGGATAGTGAGTGGAGCGATGGGAACCTCATGTTGGACATGATGGCATGGGATCCTAGTATTGAAGGATTCTTTCATATCAGGATAGTGATGAGGTTAGAGACGATTCAGTGGCACATCTGGGACCCTAGCACATGTTGCAGTGACAGTGGGGAGGAACAGTTAGAGAGGATGCTCGTTCAAGCATTACTTGAGGACAAGCGATTTTTGGTACATTGGAGGAGCTTGCCGGTTGAGAATGCTACTTGGGAGGGCGAGCACATACTTGATTGTCCAGTACTGAAGTTGCTTGGGGACAAGAAACATTTGGGAGGGGAGGACTGTCATGTCCCTTCCTAAATTATTTTGGAGCAATGTTGCACGAAGCGCCCCCCCTGGTTCGAAGCCCAGAAGCGCGTCCCTTGTGGAAGCGCCTAGGAAGCTTCGTCGGAAGCGCGCTTCCGATTTTTTTTGCCGCTTCCTGGACTTTTCGGAAGCGTGGCTCAGAAGCGCGCTTTGGGTGTTGGAAGCATGGCGCTTCGAAGGAGGAAGCGTATGCTTCCTGTACGCTCCCAGAAAAGCGTTTAGAAAATCGTTTTTTTTTTCAATTTTTTTTTAAATTTTAGGTGAGTTTGCTTGTTGGGGGTGGGCCCACCTTAGGTTAGGGTGAGGAATGAAGGGAAAAAAATATATAAAAAAATATAAATATAGTGGATGCTCCCTCATGGTAATGTTAAATTCTTAAAGTAAAAGTGACATTCTCCTTTATTTTTCATTTTCATCCTTTTTACTTAAATTTTTAACATTACCATGAAATGACTCAGGATGTTTGAGAGTGGTTCCAGCCTCATTGGACTTCATATGGAGAAAATAGAATTTCATATCCTATTCAAAATTCAGCAGACTTAACAGTGTTCAGGAATTCAGGATCAATTGGATTGTGGCATTTCATTAGATTATATCAAGTATGAAGGTATTCGATTAGCATTTAATCAAGAGCACCAAGTCCTATATGTACCCTAGTGTTGGTGGTGTTAATTGTTGAACTCCTTTGTCATGCGGCACGCCCTTAGCAAAAAGTTACCTTTCAATCAAGTCAAAATCATCGATCAAGCATGTTAAGCTTTTTCTACCATATTTTAATTCTTGAATTAGGTAGTTTGATCAAAATTGGGCAATGTTGACTAATATCCCTAGACAATCGAGGTAGAGGCAAAGGCTAGACAAGAGGAGAAGAATCTAGATTCTAGATGGTTCATGCTCGAATAATTAATCATTAATGTACAATGGATGTTATATATTTCTTGATTTATGCAAAAATATGCATGTTTTCATGTCTTCTACAACTAATTTGGTATTTGGGATGTTTGTTTTGAGTATAAATGCAAAAAAATATAAATATATATATATATAGCAAACGCTTCCGCAGACGCTTCGCTTCCTAGATTTTTGGACAATGACGCTTCGGCATCCCCGCTTCCAAAAAACGTCCCCGCTTCATGCAACATTGTTTTGGAGCAGTATTAATTTCTACATTTTGGGGCCAATTTTGGAGGTGATGGGGGCTCATTCGATTTTATTAGGAGGCTAGACTTAGGAGAAGTTATTTTGATGTGGTTAAGTATACATGGCTGCCACACATACTAGGGGAATACACATTCCCTAGTTCGATTTGCATGGAGGGGAAATCGATGGTTAGGTGAGGGACCCACAATGGAGGGAAAGTTGAGGGAAAAGTGTTCCACAAAATCTATATAAGGAAGGCAACTCTCCTCATTTGGATATCTTATCTTTTGACATATTGAACTCAATCTTAGTTGCTTGAGTTGCTTAGTCGGGTTACTGTGTTGTTTAGCACACGAGTGTCTCTGAGCGGAGATCTCAACCCTTGCTTCGGTGGACTTCGAGTGTCAGCCCTAGAAGGGAGTTTTTCTTCATCTCAGTTCGTAGCAGCAGCAGGGAGACGAGTTACAACAACTGTAAGTCGAGTACCAGTAGCAGGAGGAGTAACAACAACGCAGGGATTGCGTAGTCACAATGTGAGGCACTCCGGGAAGTTGGGGAGACAGGAGAATCCTTCATCATTTTTAGGAGTATAGAGGGAAACTACAGACAAGAAGGCCATCCTACATGCAGCTCTTATTTCATCACACATAGGATTGCGTCATCTCTTCCATGACTACGCAGTCGTTGGAGTGAGACTATTTGTGGCAACACCATTTTACGGAGTTTGGAGCTGGGAGGCTGGGAGATCATTTGGATGTCCATTTGAGGAGGATTTCTGGAGTTGGGAGAGCAGAGATTGACAGGATCAATCACAACAACAGAATTTGAAATTGGAGGGCCAAGCTGTGAAGGGTCAATTTTTGAAGGTTGGAACACAGGAAAACCCTTTCTGGGTTTTTCTGGGTTTTGGGCAAGGATCACACTCCTAATTTTATAAAAAAATTTGGGCAGATGTAAGGGGTCAAGCAGGGGTCCCAACGCTCTAACAATTAGAGGAGCTAAGGGGAATTTGGGCCAAAATTTCGAGATCAACATTTGGCCAACTCCTTCATGGGATATTTTGGGTTTCTTGTGTAGAGGCTGAGATTAATTTCCCAAAATTTTCTGAGCAACAGGGAAGATTCTAACAACATATCATTTTAGGTAGCAACACCTTTTTGGGCAGTAACAGCGCAGCTCCTGGGGTGGATTACCAGCAGATTTGAGGACGGTGTTCCATTGTTCATTTTGGGATTTTTCTAGCTTGCCTAGAGCAAGCCTAGGTGCCCACATTCCAACACCTTGTTGTACACCTCTTCCCATTTAACAAAATGAGTAGACAACGTAGTTTGGTTGCCAATTTTGTGGTTTAATGGTTTGATTTGATTTTATGGTGTTATTTTTATTGTTTGCTTTGCATAGCACTATTTTTCCTAGTTTGGAACATTACAAAATTGCACCCAAAGTCTTTATTATGATAGAAAAAATAATTCCCAGCGGGACAATAGTTTACTTGAAAGTTTCAACAACAATTTTCTACCCAAAGATCATCATGCTAAAGACTCAAATGACTCTCTAATTTATAGCTAAATCCTCCAAGTGGAAAAATAATGGCTAGTTTACTTGATCTTTGTCAAAATAATCTCGGTCGTTGATAAACTCTTGAAGATCTTTTAATCTTAGCCGTTGAATTTTTTGTTTTTAGGAATTTACAAATTTCTCATTTAACTTCATTTTTATTAGATCAAAATTAATTATTTTAAGCTAATTTTCTAAAAAAATTGACTTTGATTTAACCACCAAAGTCCAAGGGTCCCAATTTTCTTGAAATATACAACTCCCTTGGTGGAGGAACTTCAAAAATTATTTCGTTTGAGACCCATGAATTTTTCCACTTGGAGAATTAATTTTCCTAAGACAATTTAATTTGACTTTAATTAATTAATTTTCTGGCTTAGGATTTATTTAATTTTTTGCTAGAAAAATTAATTAATTTACACGAGGGTATTTAATAATTTTTCCACCCTCATTTACATAAGATGTTTAAATTTACAACCCTCAAAGGGGGAATACACATTTGGCTTAGACTCTCAAGGCACATACCCAATTCTGCGATACAACATGATCTAGTAGACCAAGTAATTTGTAATAAAATAATTTAGCCAACTAGCGTAATTTATTGCTAAATCATTTTTACATAAGACTCGACTAGAACACTAAGACTCATCTTAAGACTTTAACGAAGAATTCCACCCTAGCTTTGGGGTGAGGCTAGAGGGAAAAACTTTGCCGACCATTTGTGTTTAGAAACACACACGAATCAATGATACGAAAAACCTCCTGGGATGAAACTTTTCACCAAAATAATAGGCTTACCTAGGTTGTTACATACACTTAAGGTCTTACTAGGATCATTTGCATTACATAAATTGCAGAATGGGTTTATAATGACACATAATACTACTGATAGATGATCTGATCCTGTTGAAAAAATTTGTACTTTCGCTTCCTTGGAATTTTGACAAATATGAGTGCAACATCTGGCTCCATATGGGGACACGTTTCTTCCATGAAGTGATGTGAGAACCCTAGAATCCTGCATCCAAGAAAACATAAGTCCATCAAATAGATATCCATTCAAAATCGAAATCATCATGTATACATAGAAAAGGTCGCTTGAATAGAAAAATTTGCTCTAAGAAATTGAAATATAAAAGACATAATATAAATGCGTAAAATAAAACTATCTCATGACATGAAATAAAAGGAGTAGGGTTAGAGATACCATACAAAGATGCCCTATGGCATTAGATATCTGCAACATAGTGCATGTTGAACATCTTCTGGCAAGTCTGTGGGTTGTTTCTCGGATGTGCCACTCTAAATTCTGACAATGCTAGGACTTTGTTTTATCCGAGTATCGATCTGCTCGTGAGCATCAGATGCATCAAACTTCTTCCTTCTTCTCTTTTGCCTTTTACGCTTGCTCTCGGTAGTGTTGAACTTGCCGCCTACACCCATCTACAAGTTATTGAGAAAAACCTTCAACCCCACAAGGTGTGGTTGGTGGCAGGGAACTCAGAGAAGGGGTTGTCAAACTAATCCCGACTCTCGCCATTTGAGCTATCTCCTAGGTTAGCTAAGGGGGGTGGTCTCTAATGAAAAGTTAAGCTAAAAAAAGATGTGAGTTTCTAGGAGAATTGTTAGAGTTAAATAGATTCTCTTTAAGATTTATACACAAAAACTGATATGAGCAATAACCATCATAAGATAAGAATGAAATACATAAACAACCAGTAACTTCCAAGTATTTGCTCTTGAAGAAATGAAATGTTGATTTGGATGTGCTCTAGCCACGAAATTTGGTGGAAAGGTTGGGGCACATGAGATCTCCAATACCCAGAAAGGGTTTGGGCAGAGTCTAACCAGATTAGGAGATATTAAAATAATTAATATTTTTAATGGAGTCATTAAGTCTAAACTTAGGGAAAATAAAATATTAATGTTTATTAATATGAATCTGTGTTAGAGTGGTCCAAAATACATGGATCAAGCCAGATCTAATTTTAGCTGTTGATTAGGGACTTAATCTCGGCCGTTGAGATGTCAACAAGAAAAGTATAAGAGGAGGCTTGAGGGTCACTTGGAGAAGACACCAGAGTGATCAGTCATTCTATTCTCTAAAGCGGGGTTTGCTAAGAGAGATAGAATCAGTGATCGGGAGAGCAACTGAGGGGCATTGAGTACAGAGCAACAGAGAAGGCAGATATTGTGTTGGGAGAGCAGCGCAATAGCCAAGGAGAGTGATGCAGAGCCTGCAAGAGCTCACGCAGAGGCAGCCAAGTGCTGCACAGAGCACCAGAGAGGCCAGCGTGTCTGACGCAAAGGCCTAGAAAGCTGACATAGGGCCTCTTGGGGCTAACACAGGCCAAGAAAGGCTGACACAGGGCCAGCGTGAGACAGAGAGGGGCTGACGCAATCCAGATTGGGCAGACACTGGGGTTGCAGAGTAGTTTTGTGCTAAGGAGCTGCCGGAAGGATTTTCCGGGATTTCCGCTAGGAGATTTCTCTCAAACTGTGAGGTATAGTTGCTAAGGAAATTCTCTGTTGGGTAGGTCAGTTTGGGCACCCAGATTGTACTCTGATATTGCTTAATAAGAAAACCCTCATATAGCTGCACCGGTTTTCCCACATTGGGTTTTTCCAAGGACATTGGTCCAAAAATAATGGTGTCATGTGGTGTGTTTGTTCTTGTTTCTTTTAGTTGTTGGTCTGTAATATGTTGAGAGTGCACTGGTGTTTATTTTCAGTATTTACTTTGTAAATAACTTGTTAAAGAAATTAACAAGTAGGTAGGAATAAATTAAAAAAAGTGCATGAAAGTTTTCTAAACTAAGTAAACTTAGAAACTTCAACATGGTATCGAAGCGTGATTACAGATCATAGGAGGACTAAAAGACATTAGCCGAGCGGAGCAATAGCAACAGAAAACAGCTACCTCGTGGTGACAGAAGCTGTTTCTAGTAGCACAAAAGCCAAGAAGTGTGACGCAGAGCCAGCCAGAGCCACACAGAAGAAGCCAGGAGCTACGTAGAGTCTGAGAGAGGCCAGCGTTGCTGTCACAGAGGGCTAGAAGGCTAACGCAGGGCATCCCAGGGCTGATGCAAACCCATCTGGGGTGACGCAGAGCCAACGTGAGGCAGAGAGGGGCTAACACAGTTCACAGAGAGGCAGTTGCTAGAGTCTAGAAGGCTGCAGAAATATTGCAGAGTGGAGTTGGTGAGGTACTATAGTCAGAACAGTACCTGACAGAGCAGGGCCAGAGGAGTTGTTACCAAGGGTTTCTAGCCAAGGAACCTGGATCAGCAGTGCAATTGCACAAGACGATCAGAGTAGGGGGCATCTCGACAAGCGACAGAAGGATTTCCAGGAGGGAAATTAGGACTGAGATGGAGTCCAAAAGAGAACTTCCAGATGGGAAGTAGAGACTCAAAAGAGTCGAACAGATAACTTCTAGGAAGGAAGTAGAGGAGCGTCATGGCACTACACGGGGTAAGAGACCAGGATAGACTGGACAGAGCATCGAACTTCGTAGTCTGGAAGACCAGAATCTTATCAGTGCTTGACAGGAATCGCGTCAAGAATTTCGCCTTGAAGGTTATAGCTATCCCGGTCGACCCCAATGATAACGACAAGTACAAAGAGGCGATAGCGAGGGCCAAGTGAATTATCCTTGACGGGGTCAAGGATCATGCGGTAGCACATATAGCCGAGAAGGAAACGACAGTTGAGATGTGGGAGGCTCTTAAGAACCTGTACCAACATACTTATGTGCAGAGAAGAATGCTGCTTGAGAACCAGATGAGGTCGTATCAGATGAAGAAGGGTCAATTGATTGACACCTTCCTCAGAGGACTGAATGAGATCCGAGACCAGTTGATTGCTATAGGAGCGACACTAGATCAGGAGCTTATGGTGAGGACAACCCTGAATGTTGTCTCAGAAGATTGGGAAGTGTTTGTCTAGAGTATCCTGGGCAGAGGGACTCTCCCACCTTGGGACGAGATGTGGGTAGCTCTTCACCAGGAAGAGATCAGACGGCAGTCAAAGACAGGTAGCAACAACAAAGGGATCAAGGTCAAGCAGGAGGAGGAGGATGTGGCCCAAGCATCGAGGGAAAGCAGGAGAAGCAAAAGAAGAAAGATCTCTCCTAGATCAAGTGCTTCCACTGTGGGGAGATGGGTCATTATGCGACCCAGTGCCCAAGGAAGAAGAGTAAGGGAGAGTCTTCCGAGACTAAGGCAACGTCAGCACGGGCAGAGAAGGAAGTTTTGACAGACGATGATTGTGCCATGAGTGCACACACGCCACTTGAGTGGAAGTGGGGAGATATCGAGCTGTAGTCAGGCAAACTACAAGCAATGAGGGGCATGATCATTGAGGTACCCAGCCTCTTGAATTAGACCTTGCTATGGGAGCCTCAACGAGGAGTAGCAGGACTGGCTGAGTGGGTAGAGACGGATGCGGATGGAGCGGTAGAGAGAGCTACAGTGCAGGAGTCTCGAGACAGCGTAGAGCTAGCAGGCTGTAGCAGTGCGAGAGGCACAGGAGTGTTGCACCAGTGCAGGAAGGCACAAAGAGGTGTGCAACGGTGTGAGATGCAGGGAGTTGTTGCAGTAGCGCAGAGGTCAGAGAGGGATCACTTGTCAGCGACAGAGGGAGCTTCCGAATCATTGGTTGTCTCTAGCCCAATAGGGAGGTCAGTTGGGAGATCAGTTAAGAGGGAGCTTCCGAATCAGTGGTTGTCTCTAGCCCAATAGGGAGGTCAGTTGGGAGATCAGTTACTTACTTCTCAGTAACTGAGTTGCAGTGTAGCAGTGGGCAGCACGATGCAGCATGATGAGAGGTGTAGTGCGGATGCAGTGCTGGGAAAAAGGACCAGTAGCAGCACGGATGTAGAGAAAGCTATCGTACAGATGCAGCAGTGGTAGTGGCAAAACCATGGGCAGCAGTACAGGAGGCAGCAATGTAGAGGATGTTGGGCAAGAATGCCTAGCATTAGCATAGTCCTAATGTCGGATGATCAAAGTAATACTCAGTGAGGAGTATTGCTAGAGCACAGTCCTCGCTAAGAGGGAGTTTGATTTGGGGTAGCATCGGATGTGCTCTAGCCACGAAATTTGTAGGAGAGGTTGGGGCACATGAGATCTCCAATACCCAAAAAGGGTTTGGGCAGATTCTAAACAGATCAGGAGATCTTAAAATAATTAATATTTTTAATGGAGTCTCTAAGTCTAAACTTAGGGAAAATAAAATATTAATGTGTATTAATATGAATATGTGTTAGAGTGGTCGAAAAGACATGGATCAAACCAGATCTAATCTTAGCCATCGATTAGGGACCTAATCTCGACCATTGAGATGTCAACAGGAAAAGTATAAGAGGAGGCTTGAGGGTCACTTGGAGAAGACACCAGAGTGATCAGTGATTATATTATCTAGAGCAGGGTTTGCTAAGAGAGATAGAATCAGTGATTGGGAGAGCAGTTGAGGGGCATTGAATACAGAGAAACAGAGAAGGTAGAGATTGTGCCGGGAGAGCAGCGCAGCAGCCAAGGAGAGTGACGCAGAACCTGCAAGGGGTCACGCAGGGCCATGTAGAGGTAGCCAAGTGCTGCACAGAGCACTGGAGAGGCCAGTGTGTCTGACGCAGAGGCCCAGAAAGCTGACGCAGGGCCTCCTGGGGCTGACGCCGGGCCAGCGTGAGACAGAGAGGGGCTGACGCTGGGGTTGTAGAGCAGTTTTGTGCTGAGGAGTTGCCGGAAGGATTTTCTGGGGTTTCAATCAGGAGATTTCTCTCAAACTGTGAGGTATAGCTGCAAAGAAAATTCTCTGTTGGGTAGGCCAGTTTCAACACCCAGATTGTACTATGATATTGCTTAATAAGAAAACCATCAGATAGTTGCACCAGTTTTCTCGCATTGGGTTTTTCTGAGGACATTGGTCCAAAAATAATGGTGTCATGTGGTGTGTTTGTTCTTGTTTTTTTTAGTTGTTGATCTGTAATATGTTGATAATGCACTAGTGTTTATTTTCAGTATTTACTTTGTAAATAACTTGTTAAAGAAAATAACAAGTAGGTAGGAATAAATCAGAAAATGTGCATGAAAGGTTTCTAAACTAAGTGAACTTAGAAACTTCAACATGAAATTGTATTTTGCTTAAAATAAGTGAAGTGCTTTCAAATGGAAAGCCAAAATAACCCTGAAAAATGAAACAATAAATTGTTAGCACAAGATATTATAAATGCTTTCAAGATGAATAAGTCTACAAATCAAAGCATGGAAACTATCTTGCTCAAAAGGATACAAAAAGAACTCAAATGTTACAGCAAGATGAAAACATGCAATTAAGTTTGCAACCCAAAATAATAGTACTTGAAAGTGAAATCAATCATTCATGACAATATGCAATTAAAGCAAAAGATGAGTTAATTTCCAAGAACAAGAAAATCAAACTTGTTGCAAAATTAAAAGAGATTACAATGCTTGCATCCAAAGTGCCTCTTGAAATAAGATTTGCATGTGAGACTTTAAACCAAAACAAATGTGATGGAATGTTGTTCTTGGTTCTTTTTATTTGATTAGTGTTAGGACAAAGTTACAATTGAACTCTAGTCCTCAGACCTCATCCTTGCCCAAATTTTTGGATCTCACAATGAGGAGTCAATAGAGATAGAGGGTGCTTAAAAGTCTATTCAACCAACTTAAGTTGAATGTAAGTTTTAGTGAGGCTTGGGGCCTTCCTATACTAAAATGACTAGATGAAGTGCAAATTGTGTTAATTCCCCAAATTAAACTAATGTTTCATGCTAATGCTTCAAAGAGAAATAGTTTGAAAAACTTGAGAGCGTATGCATGTGACAATTTAAATTCAATATTAGTAAAAATTTGCATGTGGAGTTAAATGTATTGATTTTAAGCATGCGTAATATGAAATTTAAAAGCTAGAAAGCTAAGAAAAAATAAAAGCAATATTAGGCCACCCACAAGAATCCCTCCTCTAAATGAGGAAGGGGGATTCTATGAGAAAAATCCCAAGCTCCCTCCAACAATTTTTTTTATCTTTTATTAGCGCTTAAACCAGGTAAAAAATGCCTCTAAGAGGGCAGCCCACAATACGAGAGAGACCTTTACAAAGAAGGGACTCTAACAAAGCTAGACTCTCTTCCCAAAAATATAACAACAACAAACTTGAAGATGGAAAAAACTGTCCAAAACAGATTCACAAGGCTCAAAAGGCCCATGGCCTAGATGAGTTTGCAACTCTCTCCCAAGTGCATATGGCCTCCCTAGAAATCGGTCTTTGGACAACGTGAGGAGATCCTGCATACACATGAGTGAGTAGTTTTCCAAAGCTTCTCCTCAAGCTCTTTGTTGTCCAATGCTCAAGCCTATGGGCTGCAAAACACAAAAAAAATACCAATTGTCAGTGTGAAATTAGGAAAAGGAAACCAAAACTAAACTTAGAATTTAATTTACAAAGTACTAACTCAAGTAATGGAAGTGAACCCCCATACTTTCCTAGCTTTAGAAATGACTCTCGAATAGCAGATATAACTTTGAAAGAACTAGATATAAACTAAGAAAACTCTCTTTTGCTCTTCGTTGGATGGAAAACTTGGAGCGAAAAAATGGTTGAGTCTTGGATCGCTTTGACTCCAGGAATGAGTTGATCTAATTGAGATTTATTCCACTTCCAGCTGGATTCCTACACATAATACAAAAGATCTTTCCTACACACTTGAACATGTATTAGTTTGCACAATATTAGAGCAATATAATGAATAAGATAAATCAAGCATTCCTCCTAAAATGAATTGGGAAGCTTATCCCTTGAATACTACTTTAAATCAATGATATGTGCAAGATAACTTGCACATATCAATCCAAGTAAGATGGCAAGCATAAACTAATATTAATTCAACATGCGAAATAAATTAAACACAATAGTAGTAGTATAAAAGTACATCACTTCATAACGTGAAGAGAACACCATCCAGATAGCCCCAAAGTCTTGATTATATTAAGAAAGTATGCAAGTACAAAATGGCAGAGTTTTCTCAAGCCCAATAGCTTATTACATGATACAATATGAGAGCCAATGGCTCTATTATATAGAGAGTTGGGAGAAAATCCCAATGAAGAATGACAATGACAAATGACATTGGAGCCAATCCAAATGTAGAAGTGATTAAACAAGTGGCATAAGGTGACAATCCCAAAGAGAAATTCGAATTTGTTGAATGGAGCTCCAATGGCAAGTGTAAAAATCGAATTCTAGCAAGTGGACATCATTTTCTTCTTCCCTTATGTGCCAAATTCAAATTTTATGATAGAATGACAAGTGTATATGGGTGGTCCCATGTGAGAACAATTTCCCACAAAAATCTCCACCAAATATTCTCTCAAATCCTCCCAAATGTGCATTAACTTCACAAATTCGAATTTCCATGTAAGCAGCTTTCTCCTTTAATGCCAGAAATTCGATTTTATTTGAGCACATGTCCTTTCCTTGATTTTAGGAGTCCACATCACCTTGGGACTTCAGTTTAACTCTTCCATAATTTTCCACCTCATTTCCACAACATTTAGCATGCGTGGATATTTATTTTTCTCCATTTATTTAAATCTTTTCTTGATTAATTGCGAGATTTCCCACTAAGCTTAGGAAAAGTGGAATTTGAGGGTTCAAAACACATTTTTAACCCATCAAAGTGTGTCATAGTAGAAACTTGAGGGTGACAAGTGCAAATTTCATTACTCATACCAAATACAATTTCTCTAAACATCACTTATTATATTACAAATACAATTTTATTAGTAATTTCCGTAGTGTAGAAAATCTAAAAAATTAAAAAACGACTACCTAGACCTAACCAAATTCCATGAATTTTTTTGTGTGATCTAGTATGGTAATATACATCGACTCTAGACACTAAGATGTGTTAAGGGCTCAACCTTCAAATCGTCACCCCGACTTTGGGGTAAAACGTGAGTGAAAAATCCTAGAAAATTATCCACCTCTGAAAAAGAAGGGATAATAAACTAGATAAAAAACATTCCAAGGTGTACACGTTTGCTGATTGAGTCTCAACATCCTAGGCTTGTTACAGACTCAAAAAATCATCATTACTAGTATCATTTATTATAATTCCCCGCAAGGTGTGGAATCTGGGTACAAGAAAGATGATGAGAAGATAGAAGTAGAGTTAAAAAAATCTATTGAGTGATGATATCTGATGGTACAAGTGTCCTCTGGATCATCCTTGGGCATGGAGTCTTCATATAATCATTAGGTGCCACTCTAGTGGTCAACATTTGGCTGCATATCGGGATGCATGCTAGATACAAAGTGATAGGTTGCAAGAATCTGGAATCTGCATCAACCGACAAAAGACATATATTAGAAGTATCCATTCAAAATATCATCAAATGAAATGAAGTACAAAAAGGAAGAAATGGAAATTTATTCTAAGAGCATAAATGATAATTTATTCATGAAATAAAACTAATTAAACAAAAATGACAAGGGATAAGGTTAGTAATATGATAAAAAATGATGCCCCATGGCATCAGATGTCTTCGGTGAAATCCATCTTGAGAACCTGCCTACTGAGAGGAAAGTCCATAACTTCTTTCCTTGATGTGCCTTGCCCAATTCTGACTATCTTGGGACTATGACTTGCCCCAACATTAACATGTTTGTGGCCATCAGATATACCAAACCTCTTCCTTTTCCTTTTCCGACTATTGATGCGTTGAGGTTTGATCCTGCTCAAAACTGGTGGTTCATTTTTTATATCTTTTTTCTCTTTTCGATTTTTTATTTTCTTCTTGGTTAGTTGCGATGGTGATGATGATGCATTTATTATGAATCCTACTGTTTTGTCTTGAAAATGCTCTGATGGAAGATTTGAGTACCTCGGCTTTTTAAGCTATGCCTAATTTCATCGTTTTAAATCTGTTCTATTAAAGGGGGAAGAAAATTTGTCAACACTGCATCACTTCCTGTCTAGCATGATCTGTAGATAATCTCATTGTTGGGCTTCCTTGGATCTTCAACATGATATCTTTTCTCTATGTTAGGATCAAGTTTGAAAAAGGTATTATCAAGCATGGGGATGGTGGCATATGATAAGTCCATTTGAAGGCTACCACCTAGATCTGATTCCCAATTTGTTGATATGAGCATTCCCCATGAATCTGGAACATTTATCACAACAATATCCATAGTCATTATTCTATCTATGTATATAGCTAGGAAAACCTGTAAATCTTTAATTATCCCACACACTTCAATTTTTTTAGAATCCATTGAACATATGTTGTGATAGGGCTTAGAAACCCTTAAATTCAGTTGCTCTATGACTTTCTTGGTCATGCATTTGATGAAGCCCTTGAATCAAGCATCCAATTGTGTAAAAGAGGATCATTTACTATCAAAAAAACATAAAGTATTAGATGATCTTCATTCCCCACATAACAGTTCATACTTTTCAATACAATTTCCTCATCTTTTGGTTCGTCACTAGGCTTTTCTTCCCTTTGAGTAACTTCAATGGCACTTAGTAACTTGGCCCTTTGAGATGGTATCTTTAAAAGTTCTGTCACTGGAATAGAAACCTTTGCATTATTCAACCAATTGCCCAAGTCAAAATTCAATTCTGAAGTAGGAGGAGAAAAATTTATGTGATTATTCCGGTCTTGGATATCCCTTCTCTGATAAGTCATCCCTTTGTGTTTTTCCATAGCAAGAATCTGACCAAATGTAGGTTTTTCCCCAAAAATCTTAGTGACCTCATCAAAATTTGCAATCATATTGTAAACCCCAAGATTATTAGGCCTATGGTCAATCTCTTGATTTCTCTCAATGGTGTATATCTGATCCTCCATGGAGAACATATTGATTTGACCAGTTGTCCCTACATGTTCATCTCCTAACATGCCACTTTCCATGATTCTCTTCACATATGGGCATGTGGCTTTTTCATGGCACTGATTACATGGCCTACAAAAAGAGGGAATCTGATCTACCATGTTGGTGGATTCCAATGGATTTGGAGCAGTGTTGCAGGAAACGTCCCCCCCTGGATAAAAAGCTCGATCCGCGATACGTACATATCCGTGGGTTCCGCCCTCCGGAACGTGTTTCGGAAAAATTGAAACGCGGATCGGGCTGAAAAATGTGGTTCCTGCCATTTTGAAACCTTACGGCCCGATCAGCGTTTCGGTTTTTTCCGAAACACGTTTCGGTTTTTTCTGATCCGCATTTCGGTTTTCCGGATCCGTGTTTCGGTTTTTTCCGAAACACGTTTCGTACGGAGATAATTGAGCAACTATATGCTTAGCACTAGTCCATTTGGGAGCATGCATGCAATTAGTGATTTTAGGGTGATGATGATCGAGTTGAGATGCCACCCCCATCTGGTCCCTTGGTTCCTAGGTTCCATGGTTCAACACCAACAGCAGGGGGTTCGTCTTCATCAGTTTCAGTGCCACAACTTCCACGGGCAACATCTTCTTCATTGCCACCACATGGAGGCCCTCCACCACGTTCTCTTCGTGGTGGAAGGAGGAGAGATTAGTAGATATATTCACAATTTACTACTTTTGTCATAGATTAATCATTAGACTTGTTGGCTTGTGAATTTGAACCTTTTTGTCTTGGCGGTGACCAAGTGACCTATTTTGTAACCATTATTATTTGAATTTTGGACATGACAAATGTTGATAGTTGCTCACTTGCTAGATAAATCATAATATGCTCTCTGTTTTATGTTTTATAATATGCTTAAATGTTTTATGTTTTATAATATGCTTAAAAAAGTTGATGTATGTTTGTAATTGCTAGAATATAGATGGTTGATGCTCGGATAATTAATCAGTGATGTACATACTAGTAACTACAATGGAATCATGGATGCCATATCTATCTTGATTTATGCAAAAATATGCATGTTTTCATGTCTTCTACAACTAATTTGGTATTTGGCATATTTATTTTGAATATAAATGCAAAAAAATATAATATATATATATATAGCAGACGCTTCGCTTCCTAGATTTTTGGAAAATGACGCTTCCGCATCCCCGCTTCCAAAAAACATCCCCGTTTCGTTCCCACTTCGTGCAACATTGATTTGGAGGCTTATGTTCCTATTGAGGGACTTTATTTTTTTGCCATCTATCATTTGGCCTAGGTTGGAATCTTTGCACTTGTGATCTCTCCATGGCCACCAACCTATTTTGCATGGCTTGCATTTCTTTAATGTGATTTGCTTCCATGCTCTTGATTAGTTGAGTTAATTTTTTAATAGGATCATGTGTAGTCTCTTCCTTGGCCTTGTCTTTGGAATCATTTGATTTTGATGGCCCTCTATTGAAACCAGGAATTTTGGATTTTCTTGATTGCTTTCTAGCCCATTCTATCTTCAAGGCTTCAGATTGAGCTACACTTAAATTCGTAGGCTCCTTCCTCCTCAACTCATAGGTAGTGTCAACCCCAAAAGCATCTGGATATGAGCATAAGAGAAATTCATCAGGAGGTTTAACAGTAGTAGACATGCTTTTTACTAATTCATTGAATCTCTTGTTAAACTCCTCCATGGTTTCATTCTCATTTTTCTTCATGTTGCTAATGGCATTGAGCAAATGCCTATTTTCCTTCTTCTCTCCAAACTTATCTAAAAATGCAGTTATAATGGCTTGTAAAGAGTTATATGAGTTAGCAGGTTACTCAGTGAGCCAATCAAGAGCATCCTCCTCTAAAGATAAAACAAAAAGCCTCATCTTCACATCCTCATAATTAGGAGTGTTACACCATTTTTTTTTTTTTCTGAATCAGGCTATTTCTATTATGGTACAAAAAGTCAAAAAGTTACATCAGTGTTACAACAAGGCCATGGCCCTGTAAATCCTGCCGAGAGATTGACAATTTGCCCAAATTTATACATACCCAAAGTTGAACATATTCAAAAATTGGATGCTGAACATGGACATGCTGAGACAAACGAACATATCAACACTGAACACTACTTAAACATGGACTAACAGACATATGGATCCATATTGCCGACACATAGATTTTAAAATCCAGACTAAAGCCAAACACATATAGAAAACAAGATTCGAAGACAGAGTAATGCTCCCACTTCTAGGCTGTCGAGAGCGAACTGGTTGATTGGATTAATCATCGTCCGAGGTGTAGGGCTCTTCCTCCACCCTGCACCCAAATTGCCGGGAGTCATCCAAGTCAGAGAGAGGGACCATCGAGCAAGAAGGGACCCCTTGAGCAGGCTCGCTTGGACCCGCAAGGCTTGCTTGAGTAGCCGGGGTGGAACTTTCCATGGCAGGGCGTTGCAGATCAATTGTGGGCATTGTCCCTTGAGCTGGTGGTGGGTTTTCCTGATTTACTTCCGCCTGACCTCTGAGATTATCACAGTGCTCGACAGTAACAGATACAATGAAAGTGGAGTTGGCGAGTGTGCAGGGTATCCGATACCTGACTGTGGGGTGCGCTTCATGTCCACATTCTGTTATGCTTCCGCTCCCAGGCCCTCTACCACGTCCTGCTGTTATGCCATGGAGGCGATGCTGCTCAGAAGTAACTTCGATGGAGGAAGAAGGAGAAATGGGGCTAGTCCTCTAAGCGGTAGCCCGACCGCGAGAGCCTCCTCTTCGACTGCTCATTCTGAGATGCTCTCTCCTCATTGCTAAATTCAGAGGATGAACCAGCTTGCAGAAACCCGGAGAGGAAAAATTAACCAAGACGGGGGCCGCAGAATTTGGCTTACAATGCTTGTAAACCACTCTCGGGCTTGGGACAATACCTGAGCTGGGCACAGAGCAAGAATGTCCCTGTGCAATCCCCCACATCACCGAGGAGTGCTCCAGCGTTGTAGTGGAGTGCCCAACAACTTCAAATGAATGCGCAAATGTAACAGAGGCTCCCGGAATATGAAGCGCCATCGCACAGGTTACCAGGAGGCCAATTAAGGAGGACAAGACCAGTAATAATACCCGCATTGAAGTTCCTGCATGCGCCCATTTGAAACATTCTGTAGGGTACTGCATGGCACGCAAGGGCTGACACATGCCCATGTGACACACCACCTGTGAGCTGCCATGCCTTTTAAGCACCCGCATCCGGGAAGTGTTACACCATTTAAAGATACAAAAATTAAAGTTTTCCACATGTAATGTAGCACTAATGGCATTGTTACCTTGAAGGGAAGGCAACTTTTCAATAGCCTTGTCAGGGATATTGTGAGGATAGCCATTTATGTTAGTGAAGTCACAAGGAGAAAAAAGATCATTCATGATGCTAGGCTCTACTTGTTCTTGAAAATGAAAATGAATATCAGAAATAGCCTCTTTCCCAAGACTAGCAAAATTTCTCCTATTAGAGACTCTTGCAAAATTTGAATTGATTGGAGTCGCCACTTGAGCAAGAATCTAAATCTAAAGTTAAAAAATGCTAAAACCAAAAGGATTTCCCAAGTACAGGAAAGCTTGTCCTCGGCTACGGTGCCAAAAATGTTCAAAACACATTTTTAACCCATCAAAGTGTGTCATAGTAGAAAGTTGAGGGTGAGAGGTGCAAATTTCACTATTCATAACCCATACAACTTCTCTAGACATCACTTATTACATTACAAATAAAATTTTACTAGCAATTTCCGCAGTGCGGAAAATCTAAAAAAATAAAAAATGACTACCTAGACTTAACCAAATTCCACAAACTTTTTTGTGTGATCTAGTATGGTAATATACATTGACTCTAGACACTAAGATGTGTTAGGGGCTCAACCTTCAAACCATCACCTCGGCTTTGGGGTGAAACGTGAGTGAAAAAACCCAGAAAATTATCTGCCTCTGAAAAAGAAGAGATAATTAACTAGATAAAAAAAACACTCCAACATGTACTCGTCTGTTGATCGAGTCCCAAATTCCTAGGCCTGTTACAGACTCAAAAATCATCATTACTAGTATCACTTATTACAATTCCTCGCAGAGTGTGGAATCTGGGTACAAGAAAGATGATGAGAAGATAGAAGTAGAGTTTAAAAACTCTATTGACTGGTGATATCTAATGGTACAAGTGTCCTCTGGATCATCCTTGGGCATGGAGTCTTCATATAATCATCAAGTGCCACTCCAGTGGTCAACCGGTAGGATGTGATGTTGATGTTGATGCGATTGGGGTGCAACTTTCTATTGGATTTGGATAATGCTCATCTGGAAAATTTGGAAAGTCCATGATTTTTGTGAGATGCTCTTCTTTATTTTCATGACCCTGCTTTGTCAACACTGCCAGATCGGTGTTGCAATCATCGATCAGATTTCCTTCAGTTTCCTTCCTCCCTCGGTCATCTTCACTTAACCATTTCTCAATGGAATCAATGACTTCACTATAATAAGATAAAAGTTGCTTTGGCAAGCTGGGAGGTTCCTACACTGGATCCCTTGGTTTTGGCTGAACCTATGATTTTTCCATCTTTAGTAGTTTACTTTGAAGACTGGTCTCTTCAATTCTTATGGCCTTCATTTCGTCAACATGTATCGAGTCCATAATTTTCATGTATGTGATCAGCCTCTATGTTCTTAATCAATCTCTGCAGCCCATCCTCAATGGCATTCATTTGGTCGGAATGTTCATCCTTAATAGCACTGATTTCCTTGGCATGGATTTTTTTTTTATGGCGATCAAATGGTCTTGCATGGTGGTCATCTAATTAGTCCGCACGATTTTCAGATCCTCAGCATGCTTTTCTTCTCTAGCTAATAACCTGTTCTGAAGAGAGACCTAATTAGCTTCCATATCCTTTATCATTCTATTATGGTTTTCTTTAATAGAACTTATTTCTTTCTTATGATTTGCTTTTTTGGAGCGTAGCTCCTTAACATGCTCTTCCTCTAGGGCATCCATCATGTTCTGAAAACTGCTCCTTTGATTATACTGAGTAACCTCCATTGCCTGTAACCTGTTTCCCATGAAACTCATTTCCCTGGCATAGCCTGCTATCAATATTGCTTGACTAGATTGCATTTCTTTGATCATTTGAGTTAATTCCTTAACAAGATGCTTGTCTTGTTTCTTTTCATCATCAAAATGATTAACTTGGTTACTAGTTCCTAACTTTCCACTATCAAGGACTCATCTTGCAATGGCACAAGCGGATTCATCATGAAAGTGATTACAATATCTACAATATGGTACTTCTTGATCACTATAATGTTGTAACTCATTCTCTCGCAACTTCTTTATGTGATTTTGCATATCATTGAATTGATTTCTTTGCTCATCATGCATACTTTTAATGATTTCTATTAATTATTTAACACCATATTCCTCTTATAGAAGGTCATGAGGATAACCTTGATTGTTAGTGAAACGACAAGGGACAGACAAGTCATCCATGATAACTTACTTAAGGGGAAAGGGAAGCTAATGGATGTCAAAGAGATATCCTTGTTCAAGACAATCAATAAATCCACAAGAAGCAAGCCTCTAGCAAGAATTCTTGTAAAAAATGAAAGAAGTGGAGTCGCCACTTGAACATGAATCTATCTCCAAAATCCAGAAGGAAAAAACTGAAAAGTTAGTCAGGGAGAAGCAGGTGGATATCAAGGAAGGCTTCCTGTCTAAGAAAAAATGAATGCTTACCAGAATGTAATTTGTTTAACCAAGCTCTAAGAGTGGGTTTAACCAAGCTACCAAGATTCTTTCTAATGTAAGCTTTTGTGAATAAATGAAAAAGTGGAGTTGCCACCCAAACAGGAAACTAACCCAAATGTCTAGGTGCTAAGGTGCAAACAGAGAAGTGAACAAGGCGATAAGAAGATTAGTGAGATATCAAAGCGCCAGAAAATGTGGTGCTTGACAGATTAAGAAGATGAAAAATGGATTAGAAGATTATGAAGATTGTCGTTGAAGCACCAAGAATAAGATATCCTCGGCAACGCGCCAAAAAATGTTGTGGCGTTGGAGGGACAAATGAATGAAGGAAAAATAATCACAAGATGATAGAATGTTGTAAACCTCGGCAAGAGCAAACTCGTCCTCGGCAACGGTGCCAAAAAATGTTGTTGCTCAGATTGTACAGGCACCGCAACAACTACTCAGGGCGGGGGCTGTCACTTTGATACCCGCCCACTTCCTTCTAGTTGTCTTCCAACAACAAGCTATGGGGGCTAGTCCCTATGGAAATGAGGTGAAGGAAGACAAGTTGGGAACCAATTTGTTTGGGAGACACAGATGAGTGGCCTAGAAACTTAGTTAAATTTAGCAAGATTAATGATTAGATTAGATTTTAAGTATGAGACTAGTGCCTTATGGAGTCACAATTCTTGCTTAATGTAAATTAATGCCAATTAACCGGATGGACACCCGCTTCTTGATATGATAGACTAACCTATATGGGATACAAGTCCTAAGATCTAGATGTGATGCAAGAAGATTGGTAAATTTTAGATTAAATGCCTATTTTAAGTTGAACCTCTCCCTTAACTGTTTTGAGAAACAGTCTCTAGAGCAGGTTGTGGGATGGAAGTCAACGAGAAGTAGGCAAAGGTTTGATTAACAATTCCTCCCCCTGTGTTGCAACCACCTAGTGCATCTGGCGCTGTAGAGACTATAGCTCTGACGACTGCAAGGTCACTATGTTAACCACTAAGAAGGGATGAATACCTCAAGCTAATTGGAAAAGGGTTTCCCTAGGAGTCTATCAACTTAAGTACTTGCAAACACTATGTATTTATCTCAAGACAATCTGTTAATCATATGCGGAATCAAACCACCTAATATTAGCCCAAAACTATCAATAGCATGATTTTATCTCCATCTAATGAAAACAAATCTTACGAATATTCAACACAACATAGAAAAACCCGTAGTCAGTACATACCACAAATCATGAA
Organism: Pinus tabuliformis; assembly: GCA_031772625.1. Lineage (NCBI taxonomy): Eukaryota > Viridiplantae > Streptophyta > Pinopsida > Pinales > Pinaceae > Pinus > Pinus tabuliformis. The sequence goes on along the minus strand of CM062817.1, from coordinate 854,531,317 downwards.
CGCGGAACACCTTGAAATTGCACCCCAAAGTCTTTATTATGATAGAAGAAATAATTCCCAACGGGACAATAGTTTACATGAAAGTTTGAGCAGCAATTTTCTAGCAGAGGCCAAGTGTTGACATAGTAAGGCAGACGCTGACGCAGAGGGTCTGGGAGCTGCGCAGAGGCTAGCTAGACAGGCGCTGAGCCTAGGGGAGGTGTTGGAGGATTTATCTCTGTTGGGTGAGCTAGTTTGGCACCCTAGTTGTACTCAAGAACAAATTATTAATAAAATCCTCCTTTGCTGCACCGGTTTTCCTACATTGGGTTTTTCTGGGGATAGTTGTTCAAAAATAACTGTGTTGATGTGTTTGATTCTTGTGCATGTATTTATTTCTGTATAATGGTGTGATATCTGTAGTAGAATTTATTTTAATATTTACTAAAGGGATTTCGTAAATAACTTATTGAAAAATAAGTAGGTAAAATAAATTAGTTGCTGCAGTAATAGAATTTTCACATGGTATCAGAGCAAAGAATCAGAGACAGGAAGGGAAAATCAATTATGGGTCGAGATCATGATGCAGAGGCATCTACGTCAGGAGACTCGTGCAGATTTTCAGAAAATTGCACAAGAGATAGTAATTTTGATTTCTCTATGTTGGCTTCTAGATTGGAAGAAGAAGTTGCTTGTGTAACAAGCTCTGCATCATCAAAGGTATGGTATATAGACAGTGGAGCCTCCTGGCATATGACAGGAATCCGGGAATGTTTCTCAGATTATCAGGAGGAAAGGATGAATTTTCAGATCACCATGGGGAATAAGGCAAAGTGTACTCTAGTAGGGAAGGGTACCATAGTTTTTCAAAAAGAAACGGGAGAGCGGTTCTGAGCTACCAATGTGTTGCATGTGCCACCACTGGGGATGAACATACTTTCTTTCTCACAACTTCAAAGCAAGGGCTATGATGTTTTCTTCATTAAGGAGAAAATATACGTGAAACACCCGAGCTAGAAAAAGAAAGTGCAGATTGGAAACAAAAGTAACAGGTTATACAGATTACAGCTAGAATCACCAATGGCACTGATAGGCAATAATGGAGACAAAGATTTGAATGAACTATGGCACAGAAGAATAAGACATTTTCACCATGGGGCTCTGATAATTCTCAGGAAAATTGTAACAAGAGTTCAGATCTTAGTACAAAACGAGATGATGTATGCAAAGGATGTGCTCTAGGCAAGTATGCCAAAGTAGCATTTCTTAGAAGCAAAAACATGGCCAAGAGTGTACTAGGATTGATACACTCAAATATCTGCGGACCAATGTCCACTAAAGTTCTCAGTGGTGCCGAATACTTCGTCACCTTCATTGATGACCACTCCAGGAAAACTTGGATTTATTTTCTGAAAACCAAGGACGAGGTGTTTTGTTGATTCAAAGAGTTCAAGGCTCTGGTGGAGAATCTGACAAGAAAGGAAATAAAAGTTTTGCGCTCAGACAATGGTGGAGAATATGTCAATAAGGACTTCACCGATTTTTGCGCCAGGGAGGGCATCAGAAGAGAGTGGACAACTCCTTACAATCCGAAGTAGAATGGAGTAGTAGAAAGGAAGAACAAGACTATCGTGGAAGCTGCTAGGGCCGTGATGTATGATCAGGATATGCCAAAATTCCTGTGTGCAGAAACATCTAGCACGATAGCCGATGTCCATAATAGAACTCTCATAGGGTATTGGGAAAGATTACTCCAGAGAAAGTCTTCACCGGGAAGACACCTGAAGTCAGCCATTTCAAGATATTTTGGAGTTTAGCATATTGTCGTATACCCGAGGAGAAGAGGAAGAAGTTATATCAAACTGCAGAGAAATGATATCTAGTGGGATATAGCGAGAACGCTAAGGCATATAGAATCTATATTCCAAGGAGCAGGAAGGTAGTAGTTCGACGAGATGTGAAGTTCATGGAAGATAGGGCCTTCAGAAAATCTCAAGAAATGCCTTCCAAAGAATAGTCAAAAGATGAGCCATTGGTCAAACCACTTCAACCAGCGGAAGCCAAGAATTCTTCTTCAGAACAGGAAGAATCACAGGAAGAGGAGGAGCTAACAGATGCACCTGCTACCAGAGGAAGAACGAGTCGGGAACTCCGACAGATTCTGCGGGATGCAAAAGATTTCATTGGAGCACCGAGAAACAATAAAAGGGAGCGAAGACAGCCAGATAGATATCAGGCCTTAGTAGCTCAAGATGGGGAGCCTTCCAGTTTTCAGGAAGCCGCTCAACATCAAGTTTGGATGGATGCGATGGTGGAGGAGTATACCTCTATATATTTGGGAGGTAGTGCCTAGTCCTCATGATAGATCAGTGGTAGGTTCAAGATGGATCTACAAGATTAAATACGATGTAGACAGCAGTGTGGAAAAATACTCCGATAGATTCTGCAGGATGCAAAAGATTTCATTAGAGCACCGAGAAACAATAAAAGGGAGCGAAGATAGCCAGAAAGATATTAGGCCTTAGTAGCTCAAGATGGGGAGCCTTCCAGTTTTCAGGAAGCCGCTCAACATCAAGTTTGGATGGATGCGATGGTGGAGGAGTATACCTCTATATATTTGGGAGGTAGTGCCTAGTCCTCAGGATAGATCAGTGGTAGGTTCAAGATGGATCTACAAGATTAAATACGATGTAGACAACAGTGTGGAAAAATACAAAGCCAGGTTTGTGGCTAAGGGTTATGCTCAGAAGGAAGGAATAGACTATGAAGAGGCCTTTGCCCCAATAGCCAGCTATACATCTATCAGAACTATGATATCTCTTGCAGCACAGATGGGATGGGAGATTCATCAGATGGATGTCAAAACGACATTCTTGAATGGGTGATAGAAGAGGAAGTATACATTGAACAACTAGAAGTCTTTGAGATGCATGAGAAGAAGTCTCATGTATGCAGATTGAAGAAAGCCTTGTATGGGCTCAAATAGGCACCTAGAGCATGGTATGGTCGAATTGCTAGCTTCTTGCAGAAGATGCAGTTTGTCAAGAGTGATGTAGATCCCAATCTCTACTATGTGGTTGTAGAGAATGAGCCTCTAGTACTCGTATTATATGTGGATGATATCTTCCTGACAAGATCATCCAGGCTCATCGAGGACTGCAAGAAGAATCTAGCCACAGAGTTTGACATGAAGGATTTGGGACAATTTTTTTTTTTTGGGGGTTGGAAGTTTGGCAACAGAAGGCTAAAATCTTCCTTGGATAAGGGATATATGCTACAGAGATCCTGAAGAGATTCAGAATGCAGGACTATAGGCCGATGGCTACTCCAATGATTACCAAATGGAAGAAAATTGATGCATTAGAAGACAAAGATGTTGATCCCACCTTATACAGGGAGCTCAAGGGTCCCTGATATATCTAGTCAATACCAGACCGAACATTTGTTACGTTGTCAACACCCTCAATCAGTTCATGGTGGAACCGAAGAGGGCACATTGGGCAGCAGCCAAACATGTTCCTAGATATATACAGGGAACAGTCAATTATGGACTCTTGTACACTAGATGTAAGGATATCAGGTTGAATGGATTTACTGATGCAGATTGGGTTGGAAGTTCAGTGGATCGGAAAAGTACCTCTGGGTACTATTTCAACATTGGATTGGGGATGACCTCCTGGTGCAGTAGGAAACAAAAATCTGTAGCTCTGAGCTTAGCTGAAGCAGAATATATGGCTGCTAGCACAGCTTCGTGCGAAGCCATATGGCTTAGAAAACTGCTTGTGAACCTATTCAGAAGAAGGATGGAAGCGACCAGGATCATGTGTGATAATCAGAGTTGCATCAAGCTCTCTGAGAATCCAATATTTCATGATCGGTCAAAGCACATTGATATTCGGTGTCACTTTGTCAGAGACTGTGTCCAATGAGGAGCTGTACAATTGAGCTACACTCCTACAGGAGAATAGGTGGCAGACATCCTTACCAAGGCCCTTGGAAGAACAAAGTTTGCTTATTTCAGGGAGAAGATGGGGATGATAAAAAATCCATTTCAGTAGCAGAAATGGGTATGATGTTGTAGTGCAGATGCAATGTTGGGAGGAAGGACCAACAACATCACAGATGGAGAGGGAGTTGCAGTGCAGATGCAGTTGGGACGAAGGACTAGCAGCAGCGAGGATGCAGAAGGAGTTGCAGTACAGATGTAGCAGTGGCAGTGGTAGAAGCCATGGGCAGCAGTACAGGAAGCAATAGTGCAGAGGATGTTGGGCAGCAAGCCAAGCATCAATACAAGTATCGGTGTCGGATGATCAGAGTAATGTTCAGTTTTGGAGCATTACTAGAGCACATTCCTCGCTAAGAGGGAGTGTTGATTTGGGGTGGCATCAGATGTTCTCTAGCCATGAAAATTGGTGGAGAGGCTAAAGCACATGAAATCCCCAAGACCCAAAAATCGTTTTGGAAAATTCCATCCGGATACAGAATTATTAAAATAATTAACATTTTTAATGAGTTCCTAAGTCTAAACTTAGGAAAATAAAAATATTAATGGGTATTAATAAAGATAAGGATGAGAAGCTTCTAAGAGATGAAGATCAAGTCTATTTTAATCTTAGCCATTGATTAGGGACTTAATCTCGGTCGTTGATTCATCAACAGGAAAAGTATAAGAGAAGGCTTGAGGGTCAGTTGGAGACATACTGAGGGAGACCAGTCAGTTCGATTTCTGGAGCGGGGCTTGCTGAGAAATTCGAACTAGAAGACTGGATTGCAGCAAGAGGTAGCGAGTACGTAACAGAGAGGCAAGGACAATGTTGGAGGACCAGCGCAGAGATCAAAGAGGCAGATGCAGAGCCACTCAGGAAGACACAGAGGTAGCTGAACTGCGCAGTCTCTGGAGGGCCTGCATGGGTGACGCAAACAGGCCAAGTGCTGGCGCAGTAAGTTAGAGGCTGATGCAGAGGGTCCGGGAGCTGTGCAGAGGCTAGTTGGACAGACGTTGGGCCTAGGGGATGCGCCAGAGGATTTATCTCTATTGGGTGAGCCAATTTGGCACCCTATTTGTACTCAACAAAAGTTGATTAATAAAATCCTCCTCTGTTGATCTGCTTTTCCCACATTGGGTTTTTCCGGGGACAATTGTCCAAAAATAACTGTGTTGATGTGTTTGATTCTTGTGCATATTTGTTTCTATATAATTGTGTGATATTTGCGGTAGAATTTATTTTAATATTTACTGAAGGGGTTTCATAAATAACTTATTGAAAAATAAGTAGGTAAAATAAATCAGTCGCTGCAGTAATAGAATTTTCATAGTTCTATCACTGGAATAGAAACCTTTGCATTATTCAACCAATTTCCCAAGTCAAAATTCAATTCTGAAGTAGGAGGAGAAAAATTTCTATGATTATTCCGGTCTTGGATATCCCTTTGTGTTTTTCCATAGAAAGAATTTGACGAGATGTAGGTTTTTCCCCAAAAATCTTAGTGACCTCATCAAAATTTGCAATCATATTGTAAACCCAAAGATTATTAGGCCTATGGTCAATCTCTTGATTTCTTTCAATGGTGTATATCTGATCCTCCATGGAGAACATATTGATTTGACCAGTTGTCCCCACATGTTCATCTCCTAACATGCCACTTTCCATGATTCTCTTCACATATGGGCATGTGGCTTCTTCATGGAACTAAAGTACATGGCCTACAAAAAGTGGGGATCTGATCTACCATGTTGGTGGATTCCAATGAATTTGGAGGCCTATGCTCCTGTTGAGGGCCTTTATTCTTTTGCCATCCATCATTTGGCCTAGGTTGGAATCTTTGCACTTGTGATCTCTGCATGGCCACCAACCTATTTTGCATGGCTTGCATTTTTTTAATGTGATTTGCTTCCATTCTCTTGATGAGTTGAGTTAATTCTTTAATAGGATCATGTGTGGTCTCTTCCTTGGCCTTGCCTTTGGAATCATTTGATTTTGATGGCCCTCTATTGAAAATGGGAATTTCATATTTGATTGCTTTCTAGCCCTTTCTATCTTCAAGGCTTCAGATTGAGCTACACTTAGATTCGTAGTCTCCTTCCTCCTCAACTAATAGGCAGTGTCAACCCCAAAAGCATCTAGATATGAGCATAAAAGAAATTCATCATGAGGTTTAGCAGTAGCAGGCATGCTTTTTACTAATTCATTGAATCTCTTATTAAACTCTTCCATGGTTTCATTCACATTTTTCTTCATGTTGCTAATGGCATTGAGAAAATGCCTATTTTCATTCTTCTCTCCAAACTTGTATAAAAATGCATTTAGAATGGCTTGTAAAGAGTTATATGAGTTAGCAAGTTGCTCAGTGAGCCAATCAAGAGCATCCTCTTCTAAAGATAAAACAAAAAGCCTTATCTTCACATCCTCATAATTAGCAGTGTTACACCATTTAAAGATACAAGCACTAATGTTTTTCACATGTGATGTAGTACCAATGGCATTGTTACCTTGAAAGGAAGGCAACTTTTCAATAGCCTTGTTAGGGATATTGTGGGGATAGCCATTTATGTTAGTGAAGTCACAAGGATCAAAAAGATAATTCATGATGCTAGGCTCTACTTGTTCTTGAAAAAGAAAATGAATATCAAAAATAGCCTCTTTCCCAAGACTAGCAAGAGCTCTACTATGAGAAAGTGTATTCAAAATTTCTCTAAAAACCCTTTTAGGATTAGGAGAGGGGCTAACTAGACCACTTGAATTTCTCCTAGTAGAGACTCTTGCAAAATTTGGATTGAGTGGAGTCACCACTTGAGCAAGAATCTAAATCTAAAGTTAAAAAATGCTAAAACCAAAAGGTTAGTCGATTTCCCAAGTACAGGAAAGCTTGTCACCGACAACGGTGCCAAAAATGTTCAAAACACATTTTTAACCCATAAAAGTGTGTCATCGTAGAACGTTGAGGGTGAGAGGTGAAAATTTCATTACTCATACCCCATACAACTTCTCTAGACATCACTTATTACATTACAAATACAATTTTACTAGTAATTTCCGCAGTGCGGAAAATATAAAAAATTAAAAAGATGGCTATCTAGACCTAACCAAATTCCATGATTTTTTTGTGTGATTTAGTACGGTAATATACATTGACTCTAGACACTAAGATGTGTTAGGGTATCAACCTTCAAACCATCACCCCTGCTTTGGGGTAAAACATGAGTGAAAAAACCCAGAAAATTATCTGCCTCTGAAAAGGAAAGGATAATTAACTAGATAAAAAAAACACTCCAACGTGTACTCATTTTTTGATAGAGTCCCAAAGTCCTAGGCCTGTTATAGACTCAAAAACTCATCATAACTAGTATCACTTATTACAATTCCCCGCAGGGTTGTGGAATCTGGGTACAAAAAAGATGATGAGAAGATAGAAGTAGAGTTAAAAACTTTGTTGACTGGTGATATCTGATGGTACAAGTGTCCTCTGGATCATCCTTGGGCATAGAGTCTTCATATACTCATCAAGTGCCACTCCAGTGGTCAACCGGTAGGATGTGATGTTGATGTCGATGCGATTGGCGTGCAACTTTCTATTGGATTTGGATAATGCTCATCTGGAAAATTTGGAAAGTCCATGATTTTTGTGAGATGCTCTTCTTTATTTTCATGACCCTGCTTTGTCAACACCGCTGGATCGGTGTTGCAATCATCGATTAGATTTCCTTCAGTTTCCTTCTTCCCTCGGTCATATTCACTTAACCATTTCTCAATGGAATCAATGACTTCACTATAATAAGATAAAAGTTGCTTTGGCAAGCTGGGAGGTTCCTACACTGGATCCTTTGGTTTTAGCTGAACCTATGATTTTTCCATCTTTAGTAGTTTACTTTGAAGAGTGGTCTGTTCAATTCTTATGGCCTTCATTTCGTCAACATGTATCAAGTCCATAATTTTCATTTGTTGTATGTGATCAGCCTCTATGTTCTTAATCAATCTCTGCAGTCCATCCTCAATGGCATTCATTTTGTTGGAATGTTCATCCTTAATAGCACTGATTTCCTTGGCATGATTTTTTTTATGGCGATCAAATGGGCTTGCATGGTGGTCATCTAATTAGTCTGCACAATTTTCAGTTCCTCAGCATGCTTTTTTGCTCTAGCTAATAACCTATTCTAAAGAGAGACCTAATTAGCTTCCATGTCCTTTATCATTCTGTTATGGTTTTCTTTAATAGAACTTATTTCTTTCTTATGATTTGCTTTTATGGAGCTTAGCTCCTTAACATGCTCTTCCTCTAGGGCATCCATCATGTTCTGAAAACTTCTCCTTTGATTATACTGAGTAACCTCCATTGCCTGTAACTTTTTTCCCATGAAACTCATTTCTCTGGCGTAGCTTGCTATCAATATTGCTTGACTAGATTGCATTTCTTTGATCATTTGAGTTAATTCCTTAACAAGATGCTAGTCTTGCTTCTTTTCATCGTCGAAATGATTAACTTGGTTCCTAGTTCCCACCTTTCCACTATCAAGTACTCTTTTTGCAATGGCACAAGTGGATTCATCATGAAAGTGATTACAATATCTACAATATGGTACTTCTTGATCACTATAATGTTGTAACTCATTCTCTTGCAACTTCTTTATGTGATTCTGCATATCATTGAATTGATTTATTTTTTCATCATGCATACTTTTAATGATTTCTATTAATTCTTTAACCCCATATTCCTCTTCTGGAAGGTCATGAGGATAACCTTGAGTGTTAGTAAAATGACAAGGGACGGACAAGTCATCCATGATGACTTAAGGGGAAAGGGAAGCTAATGGATGCCAAAGAGATATCCTTGTTCAAGACAATCAAGAAATCCACAAGAAGCAAGCCTCTAGCAAGAATTCTTATAAAAAATGAAAGAAGTGGAGTCGCCACTTGAACATGAATCTATCTCCAAAATCCAAAAGGAAAAATTGAAAAGTTAGTCAGGGAGAAGTAGGTGGATATCAAGGAAGGCTTCCTGTCTGAGAAAAAATGAATGCTTACCAGAATGTAATTTGTTTAGCCGAGCTCTAAGAGTAGGGTTAACTAAGCTACCATCATCCTTTCTAATGTAAACTTTTGTGAATAAATGAAAAAGTGGAGTCGCCACCCAAACATGAAACTAACCCAAATGTCTAGGTGCTAAGGTGCAAAGAGAAAAGTGAACAAGGCGATAAGAAGATTAGTGAGATATCAAAGCGCCAGAAAATGTGGTGCTTGACGAATTAAGAAGATGAAAAATGGATTAGAAGATTATAAAGATTTTTGTTGAAGCTCCAAGAATAATATATCCTCGGCAACATGCCAAAAAATGTTATGGCGTTGGAGGGACAAATGAATGAAGGATAAAATATCACAAGATGATAGAATGTCGTAAACCTCGGCAACGAGCAAACTCGTCCCTGACAATGGTGCCAAAAAATTTTGTTGCTCAGATTGTAGAGGCACCGCGACAATTGCTTAGGGCAAGGGTTGTCACTTTGATACTCGCCCACTTCCTTCTAGCTGTCTCCCAACAACAGGCTATGGGGGGTAGTCCCTATGGAAATGAGGTGAAGGAAAACAAGTTGGGAACCAACTTGTTTGGGAGACACAAATGAGTGACCTAACTACTTGGTTGAATTTAGTAAGATTAATGATTAGATTAGATTTTAAGTATGAGACTAGTGCCTTATGGAGTCACAATTCTTTCTTAATGTAAATTAATGCCAAGTAACCGAATGGACACCTGCTTCTTGATATGATAGACTAACCTATATGGGATACAAGTCCTAAGATCTAGATGTGATGCAAGAATGTTGGTAAATTTTAGATTAAATGCCTATTCTAAGTTGAACCTCTCCCTTAACTGTTTTGAGAAAGAGTCTTTAGAGCAGGTTGTGGGATGGAAGTCGACAAGAAGTAGGCAGAGGTCTGATTAATGATCCCTCCCCCTGTGTTCCAACCACCTAGTGTATCTGGCACTGTAGAGACTGTACCTCTGACGTCTGCAAGGTCACTGTGTTAACCACTAAGAAGGGATGAATACCTCAAGCTAATCGGAAAAGGGTTTCCCTAGGAGTCTATCAACTTAGCTTATGCTAGGTGGTAAGTTTTTAGTGCAAGCTTGATCCTAGAATGGTTATGCAAAGATGATGAGTGGAATTACTTGAGTTAAGATTGTTTAAGTGTTTAAGTACTCAAATTATGATTACCCCTTATGACAGCAATACTTAACAAAAATTAAAAGACAATATTAATATAAGGAAAGTGCTTAAGGATACAAGTGCCAATGAATCAATCCACAGAATACTTAGAATAAATTATCCAATTTGTCAATTCGCCAATGATTACACGATGCCAATAAAATTTACTCAAAATGTTTTTATCACAATGCCAATTAGATTCCAAGTGTCAAAGCAACATAACCAACCACAAGATAAAAAATTTAGAGCTTAAATGTATGAGTGTTTTAAGTGTTAAATTCAGAAATCCTTGTAACTTGGAGCAAGACAAGCAAGTGTTAGATCTCAAATATCCAAATCCGTAGTAGTATTTCAGAAAATTCCAACGCTTATTAGACTTATGACAATAGCAAGAAAATCACTTTAGATCATGGAATTTACCAAATATATGAAACAAAAAAATTTCCGAATGATTAGCAGATGTAAATTTATGAATTTAGCCCACTTTAAAATGGAGTATTCAGTGATATGTCAGATCTGAAGTAACTTATTATAGCACTAGACAAATCATCATATCAACAAGTTAATGATGCTACAACAAATGCCCAATATGCCCAAAACTAGGAAAAATTGATCAAAATTGAAAAAATAAAGTTTTTAGGACTTCTAGTATGATATTAAGAAAATATTATATTTGAAAAACTTGTTAAAATAGTGAGGAAATCAGAAAACTAGTGAGCTATTAGTGCTTCAACAAATGCCAAAAAATCCCCAGGACTAGTAAAAAATTGCCAAAACTGAAAATTTGAAAATTTGAAATTTTGAGACTTTTAGGTGAAGTATTCAAAAAAAGTTCAGATCTGATATATTCAGTTATGCAGTAAAATTCCAGCAAGAAAAAATCAGATCTATGCTAGATAACCAATGCCCAAATGGCCAAAATTTAGGAAAATTCAAATTTTGCAATTTTGACTTATTTTGACCAAATTAAATGTGATTTTAGAGCTTATATATCACTTTTAAAAATAAAAATTACAACAATGGTAAAACAGTGAGAAACTAGGGTTTAGATAGCAAACCAAGAGGCCTTGGAGCCTTGTAGATGGCTAGGAAGACTTTCAATGAAGGTGACCACCTAAAAACACAATGTTAACTCCAAAATCGCTGCAAAACAAATTGTTAGAGATAAAATGTCAATCCCTTGGAGAAACCCTTGTTTGCAATGAGATCTAGTCCTTGTAGGGCTTATGTCCTTCTTGATGCTTGCAAAATAGCTCCCAAACACTAGCTTTTTAGGTTGGGTAAGGGCTACGACCTTCAGAAAATAGGTTTCTTCTCCGATTTAAAAAATAAGAAACTTGCAAAAATAGCCTAAAAACCCTAGAAGTTTAGGGTTTTTGAGGTCTCGAATGTCAATTTCTTCCTCAATCCTGAAACAAATTTAGAATAGAAACCCAAATACCCAATATAAAAAAATAAATTTAAATTTCAAAACCCCAAATATATACAAAATCTCAAAAAACCCAAAACCCCAATTAGCAAAAATAATTTACAAATTTATTCACAAAATTTACAAATGTACAAGGGTTTTGAAATAAAATTTTGAGAAATAATTTTTTAATGGAGTTTTTTCTTTGATGAATGGCTAAAAATACTTTAGAAACCCAATGCACACTATAGCCTTAGCGAAGATTAAATCCACCATACAAATATTTGGGATCCAAAAAAAATAATTCTTGCCCAAGTTTGTGAACTTGGAGATCAAGGACTTAAGTACTTGCAAACACTATGTATTTATCTCAAGACAATCTGTTAATCATATGGGGAATCAAACCACCTAAGATTAGCCCAAAACTATCAATAGCATGATTTTATCTCCATCTAATGAAAACAGATCTTACCAATATTCAGCACAATATAGAAAAACCCGTAGTCAGTACATACCACAAATCATGAACGCGGAACACCTTGAAATTGCACCCCAAAGTCTTTATTATGATAGAAAAAATAATTGCCAGCGGGACAATAGTTTACATGAAAGTTTGAGCAGTAATTTTCTAGCCAAAGATCATCGTGTTCGAGACTCAAATGACTCTAATTTATAGCTAAATCTTCCATGTGGAAAAATAACGGCTAATTTCTTTGATCTCTGTCAAAATAATCTCGCTTGTTGATAAACTCATGAAGATCTTTTAATCTTAGCTGTTGAATTTTTATTTTTTAGGAATTTTCGAATTTCTCATTTAACTCCATTTTTATTAGATCAAAATTAATTATTTTGAGCTAATTTCTTAAAAAATTTGACTTTGACTTAACCACCAAGGTCCATGGGTCCAAATTTTCTTGAGATATACAATATTCCCTTAGTGGAGGACCTTCAAAAATTACTTCTTTTAAGACCCAGGAATTTTTCATCCTTAGTGGGCTATGGAGATGGTGGTGGACTTGGTTGTAGCTCAGCAAGAGCTTTCAAACAATGGAGATACCGGCAGTGCGGACTGGCATTGGGTCCCGGATGAGACTACCTATCATTTCCCAGGTATGCGGGTTAACTACAATTGGAATGGTGCAGTTGACCTAGTAGTTGAGCGCGCACATTCGCTAGGGGAGTCTCGGTCAGCACAAGTGGTCGACCAGTTTATGGACAAACTCTTTTGGTTTTCTTGGTATGGCATTTGAACACGGGATCACTAGGTGATCAACATACTCTGGCATGAGTTTGTTGGAGGAGGTGGCATTGGCAGGCCACTAGGCGGTGCCGTGTATGGAGCTGGGGGCTCTTCACTTTTGTGTGGGGCACAGTTGACGCAAAGGAGTGGAGCAGTGGTGGCATCACTGTTGACACACAGGGAGAGTCACTTCTCAGATCCCTCAGGGGGGATTTAAAGAGAAGATCCATTCATCAACGGGGATAATGATGTGATGGTGGAGGTGATGATATTGATCGGGTGTGTCCTGACACATAAAGGCATAGCTCTAGGCCATCACATCCAGGGATGTGTGGGAGCATCTAGCATTGAGAAGTGGTCTACTGGTGGGCGTGGAGATGCATCGGACAATAGTTTACATGAAAGTTTCAACAACAATTTTCTAGCCAAAGATCATCATGCTAGAGGCTCAAATGACTCTAATTTATAGCTATATCCTCCAAGTGGAAAAATAATGGCTAGTTTATTTGATCTTTGTCAAAATAATCTCGGTCGTTGATAAACTCTTGAAGATCTTTTAATCTTAACCATTGAATTTTTATTTTTGAGGAATTTTTGAATTTCTCTTTTAACTTCATTTTTATTAGCTCAAAATTAATTATTTTGAGTTAATTTTCTCAAACATTTGACTTTGACTTAACCACCAAGGTCCAAGGGTCCAAATTTTCTTGAAATATACAGTTCCCTTAGTGGAGGACCTTCAATAATTATTTCTTTTGAGACCCACGAATTTTTCCACTTGGAGAATTACTTTTCCTAAGACAATTTAATTTGACTATAATTAATTAATTTTATGGCTTAAGATATATTTAATTTTTTGCAAGAAAAGTTAATTAATTTCCACATGAGGGGATTTAATATTTTTTCCACCCTCATTTACATAAGATGTTTACATTTACAACCCTCAAAGGGGGAATACACATTTGTCTTAGACCCTCAAGGCACATACGCAATTCTACGATACAACATGATCTAGTAGACCAAGTGATTTGTAATAAAATAATTTAGCCAACTAGCGTAATTTATTCTCAAATCACTTTTACATAAGACTCGACTAGAACACTAAGACTCACCTTAAGACTTTGACGAAGAATTCCACTCTAACTTTGGGGTGAGGCTGGAGGGAAAAACTCTGTCGACCATTTGTGTTTAGAAACACACGCGAGTTAGTGAGACGAAAAACTTTCTAGGATGAAACTTTTCACCAAAATAATAGGCTTACCTAGGTTGTTACATACACTCAAGGTCTTACTAGGATCACTTTCATTACATAACTTGTAGAATGGGTTTATAATGACACATAATACTGCTGATAGATGATCTGATCCTGTTGAAAAAAATTGTACTTTCGCTTCCTTGGAATTTTGACAAATATGAGTGCAACATCCGACTCCATATGGGGACACGTTGCTTCCATGAAGTGACATGAGAACCCCAGAATCCAGCATCCAAGAAAACAGAAGTCCATGTAATAAGTTGAGGGTGAGAGGTGCAAATTTCATTACTCATACCCCATACAACTTCTCTAGACATCACTTATTACATTACAAATACAATTTTATTAGCAATTTCCACAGTGCGAAAAATCAAAAAATTAAAAAATGACTTCCTAGATCAAACCAAATTCCACGAAATTTTGTGTGTGATCTAGTATGGTAATATACATCGACTCTAGACACTAAGATGTGTTAGGGGCTCAACCTTCAAACTGTCACCCCGGCTTTGGGGTAAAATGTGAGTGAAAAAACCTAGATAATTATCCGCCTCTGAAAAAGAAGGAATAATCAACCAGATAAAAAAACACTCCAAGGTGTACTTGTTTGTTGATCAAGTCCCAACATCCTAGGTCTGTTACATACTCAAAAACTCATCATTACTAGTATCACTTATTACATTACAATTCCTCGCAGAGTGTGGAATCTGGGTACAAGAAAGATGATGAGAAGATAGAAGTAGAGTTAAAAAACTCTGTTTACTGATGATATCTGATTGTACAAGTGTCCTCTGGATCATCCTTGGGCATGGAGTCTTCATATAATCATCAGTTCCCACTCCAGTGGTCAACATTTGGCTTCATATGGGGATGCATGCTAGATACGAAGTGATAGAACCTGAAATCTGCATCAATCAACAAAAGACTTATATCAGCGGTATCCATTCAAAATATCATCAAATGAAATAAAGTACAGAAAAGAAGAAATGGAAATTTATTCTAAGAGCATAAATGATAATTTATTCATGAAATAAAACTAATTAAACAAAAATGATGAGTGATAAGGTTAGAAATATGATACAAAAAGATGCCCCATGGCATCAGATGTCTTCGGTGAAATCCATCTTGAAAACCTGCCTACTCACTGGCAAGTCCATTGGTTCTTTCTTTGATGTGCCTTGCCCAATTTTGACTATCTTGGGACTATGACTTACCCAATTTTAACATGTTTGTGGCCATCAAATATACCAAACCTCTTTTTTTTTCCTTTTTCTGACTATTGATGCGTTGAGGCTTGATCCTGCACAAAACTGGTGGTTCATTTTATATATCTTTTTTCTTTTTTCGCTTTTTTTCTTTTCTTCTTGGTTAGTTGCGATGGTGATGATGGTGCATTTATTGTGAATCCTATTGTTTTGTCTTTAAAATGCTCTGATGGAAGATTGAAGTACCCCAGCTTTTTAAGCTAAGCCTAATTTCTTCATTTTGAATCTGTTATGTTAAAGGGGGAAGAAAATTTGTCAACACCTCATCTCTTCTTGTCTGGCATGATCTGTAGATAATCTCATTGTTGGGCTTCCTTGGATCTTCAACATGATATCTTTTCTCTAACTCGCGATCAAGTCTGACAGAGGTATTATCGGGCATGGGGATGGTGGCATATGATAAGTCCATTTGAAGGCTACCATCTAGATCTGATGACCATTTTCTTGATAGGAGCATTTCCCATGAATCTGGAACATCTATCACAACAATATCCATAGTCATTATTCTATTTGTGTATACAGCTACGAAAACCTGTAAATCTTTAATTATCCCACACACTTCAATTCTTTTAGAATCCATTGAACATATGTTGTGATAGGGACTAGAAACCCGTAAATTCAATTGCTCTATGACTTTCTTGGTCATGACATTTGATGAAGCCCCTGAATCAAGCATGCAGTTGTGTAAAAGACGATCATTCACTATCAAAGAAACATAAAATGGTAGATGATCTTCATTCCCCACATAACAATTCATACTTTTCAATACAATTTCCTCATCTTTTGGTTCGTCACTAGGCTTTTCTTCCCTTTGAGTAACTTCAATGGCACTTAGTAACTTGGCCCTTTGAGATGGTATCTTTAAAATTTCTTGTTGATTTGGGGTAGCATCGGATGTGCTCTAGCCATGAAAATTTGTGGAGAGGCTAAAGCACATGAGATCTCCAAGACCCAGAAATCATTTTGGAAAATTCCATCCGGATGAAGAGTTATTAAAATAATTAATATTTTTAATGAGTTCCTAAGTCTAAACTTAGGAAAATAAAAATATTAATGGGTATTAATAAAGATCAGGATGAGAAGCTTCTAAGAGACGAAGATCAAGTCTATTTTAATCTTAGCCATTGATTATGGACTTAATCTCGACCGTTTATTCATCAACAGGAAAAGTATAAGAGAAGGCTTGAGGGTCAGTTGAAGACATACAGAGGGAGATGAGTCAGTTCGATTTCTGGAGCGAGGCTTGCTAAGAAATTCGAACTAGAAGACTGGATTGCAGCAAGAAGTAGCGAGTACATAACAGAGAGCCAGGGATAGTGCTGGAGGACCAACATAGAGTTCAGAGAGGCATACTGAGAGCCACTCAAGAAGACGCAGAGGTAGCTGAACTGCGCAGTGACTGGAGGGCCTGCGTGGGTGACGCAGAGAGGCCAAGTGCTGACGCAGTGAGGCAGAGTGCTGACGCAGAGGGTCTGGGAGCTGCACAGAGGCTAGTTGGATTGACACTGAGCCTAGGGGAGGTGCCGGAGGATTTATCTCTGTTGGGTGAGCCAGTTTGGCACCCTAGTTGTACTCAAGAAAAACTTATTAATAAAATCCTCCTCTGCTGCATCGGTTTTCCTGCATTGGGTTTTTCCGGGGACAATTGTCCAAAAATAACTGTGTTGATGTGTTTGATTCTTGTGCATGTATTTGTTTCTGTATAATGGTGTGATATCTGCAGTAGAATTTATTTTAATATTTACTGAAGGGATTTCATAAATAACTTATTGAAAAATAAGTAGGTAAAATAAATCAGTTGCTGCAATAATAGAATTTTCACATGGTATCAGAGCAAAGAATCAGAGATAGGAAGGGAAAATCAATTATGGGTCGAGATCATGATGCAGAGGCATCTACGTTAGGAGACTCGTGCAGATTTTCAGAAAATTGCACAAGAGATAGTAATTTCGATTTCTCTACGTTGGCTTCTAGATTGGAAGAAGAAGTTATTTGTGTAACAAGCTCTGCATCATTAGAGGTATGGTATATAGACAGTGGAGCCTCCTGGCATATGATAGGAATCCGGGAATGTTTCTTAGATTATCAGGAGGAAAGGATGAATTTTCAAATCACCATGGGGAATAAGGCAAAGTGTACTCTAGTAGGGAAGGGTACTATAGTTTTTCAAAAAGAAACGGGAGAGCGGTTCCGAGCTACCAATGTGCTGCATGTGCCACCACTGGGGATGAACTTACTTTCCGTCTCACAACTTCAAAGCAAGTGCTATGTCGTTTTCTTCATTAAGGAGAAAATATATGTCAAACACCCGAGCTACAAAAAGAAAGCGCAGACCAGAATCAAAAGTAACAGGTTACACAAATTACATCTAGAATCACCAATGGCACTGATAGGCAGTGTTGTCGCACAAAGTTTCTAGGCACCGCAACAACGTTCAGAGTAAGGGCTGTCACTTTTGATCCTTACTCACTCCAGAGATATTATTCAGACATTTTTCAGTCTAGGGTTCAAATTTAAATTCAGATCTGAAATTTTTTAAGGGTTTTATCGGTAAATCTTAAGCAAATGTATAGAATCTTAATCTGGTAAATTTATCTTTGGTTCTTGGGCTACAGTTTCTCTATTGCCTGGGGTTTCCTAAGCAGAAAATTTCGAATTTGTTTTCACTATCATTTTCTGGAAATTTTCGAAATTATTTTTGTTGTCTGGAAAATTTATAAGGGTTTCTGGACACCTGTCTGCTGCTTGGGGTTTCTGGGTTTGCTGTAAATTTTCGAAATTATTTTCTAAGTTTGGGTTTTTATTTTTTTATTTGAAAAAGGCTTGGGTTTATTCCTGCCTTTCTCCCGCAAATCCGCTGCTCCTCTCCTAATCCTCCTTGCCGCACCTGTCATTATCTCCCTTAGCTGCCATCAAATGCTGCAAAAAACCTGCAAAAAATATAAAAAATAAAAATAAAAATAAAAACTGAAACCCTCACGCAGCCTTTCTTCTTTAACCCGCAGCTCAATCTCCTCCATACATTGTCTGCTCTGCTCAAACAAATCCCTCACCCCTCACGCTGCATGCTTAACCTTCATACGCTGCCCAAACCTGTGTAGTTTCCTCCTGCCCTCAGCCCTCTCCGCGCTGCCTTCTTTCGCCGCTCTGTAAGCTTCTATCTCCTAGATCGTTGCCTATCGCTCCCTCATCCTTCAGCTGCTCCTTTCCGCTGTCCTCATACCCTACCGTGTTCTCCTTTCCCACATCCCTCTCTTCGTAGCTTTTCCTCTCCCGCCTTCAAGCTGCAGCTGCATCACGACAAACAATATGCCTTCGATTTCCTTTTTCATGTGTACATATGCATAAGTTACTTTTGTTTTGTTTATTTAGGTTAGGTCTCGTTGCTTCTTTTTTTAGTTTAGATTTCATATCTTTTTTTTAAGACTTTGGTTAATCTCTTTGACAATTTATTTAAAAAGAAAACTTCAAAATAAAAAAATAAAAAAAATAATAAAGGTTCTACTTGGTTTTCACTTTTATTTTGACTTTATTTCATTTTTATTTTTTATTTTTTATGATTTTAATTTCGACTCAAAAAATATAAAAGTAACAAAAAATATAAAAAAATATAAAATATAAAATTAACCTTATAACATTTTAATTGTTTTTCTTTTACTTTTGATTTTAAGATTTCTAAAAATCCTAAAAATTTTAAAAAATCGAAAATCTAAAACATTTAAAAAACATAAAAAAAAAAGTCTTTCTTTTCTGTATTACTTCTTTTGTTTTATTTTATTTTCCAAAAAAATCTAAAAAATTAAAAAAAAAAATCTAAAAATTTAAAAATTCATAACTTTTTTGAAAAAACCTAAAAAAATCTAAAAATCTAAAAAAAAATTAAAACATTAAAAAAAAAGTCTAAAAAGATTTGGTGACTAAGGAGTTTTTTAAAATAATAATAATAATAATAATAATTTAAATGGATTTACGTCTTAACATTAAAATTTTATAATGTGGCCTATGGCCCATTAAATTTTTTTAATGTGGCCTATGGCCCATTAAAATTTTAAATTTTAACCCTTTGATTCATTTTTCTGTCGCATTAAAAAGATATTGATTTCTTCAGTTACCATTGAAGTTATTTCCTAAGGAATAATTAAAATTTAAACCTAACGTTCCTTAGTGTTATTTGGTTATTAAATACATATTTATGATTTTCCTATGGTCAAAGTATGATAAGTGTTTTAAGTTATATTGACTGTTGGAGAAAATTAATTAACGATAATCATTTTAACTCTGGGATCTCTTGCATGATACAATTTTGGGCGTTTATATTGATTATTCATGATTGTCATTATTCGTCGCTTATTGGAAGATTGTTTTGGATAACTTGTTTTCTTACTCAATCTACGGTTAATTGATCATAAAGGCATTGGTCTATAATTGTTTCTATCTTGTGGTCATGTCTTGGTTACATTAGCGTTTAATCTATTCATCTGAATTAACTGAGATTCATTTAAATTCATCAGGTTGTCC
Source organism: Pinus tabuliformis (assembly GCA_031772625.1). Classification (NCBI taxonomy): domain Eukaryota; kingdom Viridiplantae; phylum Streptophyta; class Pinopsida; order Pinales; family Pinaceae; genus Pinus; species Pinus tabuliformis. The sequence goes on along the minus strand of CM062817.1, from coordinate 854,511,454 downwards.
ATCATTAAAATCTCCCAGAGTCCGTGATCCACATTCGTTTTCATCCATTTACCGAGGGACTACCCCCTTTGACTTGTCTAGGAGAGAGTCTAGACTCTAAACAGAGTAAGGATTTAAGAGTGACAGCCCTTACTCTAAGTGTTGTCGCAGTGCCTAGACACTTTGTGCAACAACAGGCAGTAACGGAGACAAGGATTTGAATGAACTATGGCACAGAAGAATGGGACATTTGCACCATGGGGCTCTGAGAATTCTCAGGAAAATTGTAACAGGAGTTCCAGATCTTAGTACAGAACGAGATGATGTATGCAAAGAATGTGCTCTAGGCAAGTATGCCAAAGCAGCATTTCCTAAAAGCAAAAACAGGGCCAAGAGTGTACTAGGATTGACACACTCAAATATCTGCGGACCAATGTCCATTAAAGCTCTTAGTGGTGCCGAATACTTCGTCACCTTCATTGATGACCACTCCAGGAAAACTTGGATCTATTTTCTGAAAACGAAGGACGAGGTGTTCTGTCAATTCAAAGAGTTCAAGGCTCTGGTGGAGAATCTGACAGGAAAGAAAATAAAAGTTTTGCGCTTAGACAATGGTGGAGAATATGTTAATAAGGACTTCACCGATTTTTGCGCCAAGGAGGGGATCAGAAGAGAGTGGACAACTCCTTACAATTCGAAGCAAAATGGAGTAGCAGAAAGGAAGAACGGGACTATCATGGAAACAGCTAGGGCCATGATGTATGATCAGGATATGCCAAAATTCCTGTGGGCAGAAGCATGCAACACGACAGTCTATGTCCAAAATAGAACTCCTCATAGGGCATTGGGAAAGATTACTCCAGAGAAAGTCTTCACCGTGAAGAAACCTGAAGTCAGCCTGTTGTCGCGCGGATTGGCACGACAACGCTCAGACCGGGGGCTGTCACTCTGATCCCCGATCTCTCCGTTTAAGCCTGTCTCCCGCGGCTAAGGGGGGTAGACCCTATGAGATGATGAGACCAACTGTCGACCAGTTGGTTGGGAGACACGAGACACGATGATATAAGCACTAAAATGATTTGATTAAATTAGCAGACCAGTGCCTTAAAAGATTGTTATTACAATGATTACTTGTTAAATGATATAGAAACATAAACTGTGAACAGCAATCATTTGTCATCAAAGGCATCAGCTAAAACACAATGCTTTAAGAATAACCAAAACGATATCCAGTAACTGAAAGTTTCGAAAAGATAAATCCTTTAAAGTTTAAACCACCACGAGAATCATAAACCATTAACTAGATATCATATTCGCATCTCGACTTGAAAAAATTCAGATCTCAGCATGAAAGATATAACATGAAAAACCACTGAAACTGGCAAAACTAATTTTCCACAAAATTTTAATATTTTTTCAAAAAAAAAATTAATCTTTTTTTTTCAATTTTTTTTTTTTTTTTTTCAATATTATTTTATTTTAAAACCAAAATAAAACAAAAGTTAAAATCTAATTAAAGTTAAATCTAAAACATAAAATTAAAATCTATATAAAACAAAACTATACAAATTTTTTTAAATCTAAACTAACCTAAAAATCAAATTAAAATCTAAATGAAAACCCCTTTTCTTTCCCTTTTTTTTTTTTTTAATTTATTTATTTGATTTTATATGAAACAAAACTAAGAAAAAAGTAAAAGATAAACAAAATTTAAATTTTAACTAAGACAAAACTACTCTAACTTTAAACTAAAACCAAAAGAATGAGGAAATCTTTATATTTAAAATCAATGTCTAAACTAAAACGAATATCTAAAGAAATAACATTTTAGTTCTAAAATGAAACCCCAAAAGCAATTATGCTACCCTAACAGTCGAAATCACGCAAGCGTATTGAGATGATTAAAGACCTGGAAAATGCGATCATAATGGGAAAATGCAGCTGAAAGTCGAAATAACGCAGCGTTATGAGAGATACAACCTGAAGAACGCCAAATGAGTTTGACTTGAATCGATATCAGACCTTCTCACTGTAACAACTTTTGGTACCGTCAGCGGCTAAAATGGATCGCAACACTGCAAGGCTCAGTGAACAAATTCGATGGAGCTGACGGCGATGGTTTTAGAAGTCTGCTCCTTGCGTGAATGCAGTGACAGCGTCGCGTGGAAATACTCGATCCCCGTTTCCAAGAGCCAGTTACCGTGTGCGTAAAAATACATCAACGTCCTCACTGTCTTGGGCTAGCTAAACCCACGAAAAAGATGGGCACCGATGATGTTTAAGGTGGCGGATTGTCTGCAGGTGATGGCGTGGCAGGGTTTCACAATCGCGTGCTCGAGGGTGGACGTTAGGTGATCAGATGCATAGACAGCTAGATTTGATATTACGCAGAAGCCTGAAGTTATGCTAACCTGCGGATAGCCAGCGTTGAAATCTGAACAGTCGACGGCGTGGATGGAACCTTCTGCAATGCTTTCAACGCAGGGATGTAGTTTCGTTCCAGAGTATGCAGGTTTGAAACGGTGCCTGAGACTTCTGGCGTTTGATGCGTTTTCCCCTGCTGCCGGCGGTAAATAGAACGTGAACCAGCTTGAAAGAAGAAATCGACCCGAGTATCACGAGAATGAGACCCTATTCAGTCGAATTTCAAATCCTGTGCGTAACCCCTTCAGGCGTCTCTGCGTAACTGTGGTTTCCAGCAGTTATGTGGTTTACAAAACACGTGAATTTCATTGACGCTACACTTGAGCCAGTAAGACCCCTTATGTGTTTGCAGGAGCGTGGGGCTGAGCAGATTGACGGTGGTCCTGCAACTGCAAAGTGACAAAATCCTATACCTGCAAACACAAAAGAACAACAAAACCCTAATGAAAATCTGTGCAAAGCAGAAATTTAAAACCCTAGGTCCAAAAAAAAAAATTGAAACCCTAAAACAACTGATTAATGTACAAATTTGGCCCCTTAACAGCCAGATTCAGCAATGAGCACAGGAATATTTTAAAGAAATAAAGCCTTCATATTTTCACTGTGAAGAACTTCAGAAAATCTCTCATGCAAATTAAAAATAAACTGAATGATAGACCCAGGATCAAATCCAAATGGGCCCAGCAAAAAATGCTTGCAGGAGTTGGCTGGTTCAGGCGAGAACTTCCCCTAATGCCCACAATATTCCTTCAGAAAATGGTTTTCTGCACATCTCAAAACAACCATCAGTAAAGAGGGCAAAAATGTTGCTAGATCTCAGGAAGTAATGGAGATATCTGCCATTACTTCAGAAACCCTAACAGCACCCAAACCCTAACAAGTGAACAAGATACCTGTGCTCACAATACTCTACAAAAAGCTATTATTAACGGCTGAAAATAACATATGCAGAAAATTAAAACAATCTCACAGCATTCCAAGAGAGTAACACCAGCAAGATATGGACCCCAAAGTCTTCTTTTATTAACCAGAAACAGATTTACAAGAGAGCTTCTTCAGTACTAGACTCACAGATCCCATGATCTGAACTGACCCCTAGCACCCTACTTAAAGGAAATGACTCCAACGGCTAGTTCGAGTGATCCATGCTGAAATGATCTCGACCGTTGATGAGGATCAAGACGTCTCTTGATCTCATCCGTCGATTTATTAAAAAATAATATTTTACATGCATTCACTTAAAATAATATTATTTTATTAGTTAGGGTTTTTGCTTTATTTTTTAATTTTTTATTATTTTTTATTTATTTTAATTTTTAATTATTTTATTAATTTTTTAATTTATTTTATTATTTTTATTCATTTTTTAATTTTTTTAATTCATTTTAAAATGGATCCTCGAACTAAGCCTTCGGAAACATCACCTAGGACCTAGGACTTAGGACTCATGAAGGGATTTACAACATTTTTCAACCCTCAAGACACATTTCATCATGACTTTTATAATTTACATCTTAAGGGGACAAACCCACTTAATACAGACCCTCACAAATCACCCAGTTCTGCGACACAACTATAATCTAGCAGATCAACACACTAGGATTCTCCTAAAGTTCTAATGACAAAATCCATCCCGGCTTTGGGGTCAGGTTTGAAGGAAAACTCTGCCGATCCATGGATCGGTGAGACGAAAAACCTTCCGGGACGTAGATTACCATCAGAAAGTTAGGTCCACCTAGGCAATTTACATACATGACTCATGTCTGCTAAGATTATTTACAATTCATACATGCAGACTGGGCTTTACAATCAAAATGATCAAGTTGCTGATGATGGCAGGATGGCACGGACATGCTGATCAGGTGCTGCCCCTTTTTGCCAAGAAAAGGGGGGTGTATTGCATGGGTAGTTGACTGGTAGTGGTCAACATCTGGCTCTACTTGGGGACACGTTGCTGCTTGCAGGAATGTGAGAATCCAGAATCTGCATCCATACAACACAAAAAAAAGTAGCGTCCATCCAAAAAAAATCAGCATATACATTAAGCACAGGAAAGATAAAAGCTCTTCATTTATTAACTATCTAAAGCATAAATAAAAATGCGGAAAAAACAAGGAGTAGGGTTAGAAATACGATACAAAGGATGCCCTACGGCATCAGATGTGTTCAATATAGTGCATACTGAGCATTTGCCTGCTTTCAGGCAAATCTGTGGGCTGCTTGTCGGATGTGCCATGTCCGATTTTGCATATGGTAGGACTCTTTCTTATTCGAAAATCAAGCTGCTCACGGCCGTCTGATGCATCAAATCTTCTTCTTATTTTCTTTCTCTTATGTTTTTTCTTTCTGGCAGGTTGAATTACTGATGACCTGGAACTTTCTGTTTCAAAACTATCAGATGAAGTATGCGTGATATGTCTTTCTTTAGTCTGCATCTGATCTTTATCATTCTTAAGTCTATCCGGATCATCTTCAATTAACCACCTAATGACCTCCTCATAATAAAATGGAACTTGTTGCGGCAAATGAGAAGGCTCCTGGTTTCTCTTATCATCTGACCATTGTTGAATCTTTTGAACTTTTATTCTAATGGCATCCATCTGACTAGAGCATTCATCCCTTATAGCACTGATTTGTATGGCATGGTGTTCTTGCATGTGTTTTATTACTTTATCATTCTTTTCCTTTATGTCCATCAAGCAATGCTGCATGGAATTTATTTCTTCTTTATGATTCGCTTGCATGTCAGCCAACTGATTGTTATGATTGAACGTCATAGAGTCAATTTCCCTATCATGATCAGCTTTCAAGGTCACCATATTTTCCTCTAAGACTGACATCTTGCTTTGCATGCTTCTAATTTCTGTTTCATATTTAATTTTCATGGCCTCAATTTCCTCAGCATGCTGATTTTGTGTGACCTCCAACTCCCTATTACGTTTTTCCAGGTGGGTGCATAAAGTTTTAACATCATTGATAAGACTAGTTTGATTGCTTTCCATATTTCTTACCAGCATCATTAGATCTTGTATAATTTGCTTTTGTTCTTCCCTTTCACTATCATTTGTCCCTGATTTTTCACTATTATGAACTTGGTCTGCGATATTTCCGGTGGATGACACATTCTGATTTTGAAATCTTTCTTCAACAGCTGAATTACTTTCTTTCTGTTCAACAATTTTAGAGGTAGAAGGCACGCTGTTTGGACTATCATATCTATCTTTAAAAGCATTGAGAATGTCTTGTAAAGAAGTGAAAGAATCATTAGGAAAATTATTAAACCAATTCAAGGCATCAACCTCTAAAGAATGGACAAATAGACGCATCTTGAAATCTTCATGATTATATTGAGGAAGTCTACAATATATGATCATTACACAAGTAAACATGTTTAAATGCTTTCTAACAGTGACCGAATCACCACCCGAGAACTTAAATAATTTAGAAATGGCCTCTTTCGGAAGATCATGGAGATTATCAGTAAAATGACATGGTTTAAATGAATAATCCATGATGAACAATAAGGGATCAAATGGACGATAGAAAGAGATTTCTGCTCAAGAAAATTAAGAGATGAAAGAAGTGGAGTCGCCACTTGAACAATGAATCTGATTCTAGGATCCAAAAAGTAACCACAAGCAGATATGAGGAAAGCTTCTTGTCTGGGAAGAATGAGAAAGTGGAGTCGCCACCCAAACAAGAAACACGCCGAAGAGATGCTGATGATATGGCAAAAAAAATAAGGCAATAAAAGATCCAAATGATAACCTCAAAGGTCGAATCTGCTAGCTCAAATGAGAGATGAGAAAGATGAGAAGATGAATGTCAATGAAACACCGAGAAAAAGTATCCCCGGCAACGGCGCCAAAAAATGTTGTCGCGCGGATTGGCACGACAACGCTCAGACCAGGGGCTGTCACTCTGATCCCCGATCTCTCCGTTTAAGCCTGTCTCCCGCGGCTAAGGGGGGTAGACCCTATGAGATGATGAGACCAACTGTCGACCAGTTGGTTGGGAGACACGAGACACGATGATATAAGCACTAAAATGATTTGATTAAATTAGCAGACCAGTGCCTTAAAAGATTGTTATTACAATGATTACTTGTTAAATGATATAGAAACATAAACCGTGAACAGCAATCATTTGTCATCAAAGGCATCAGCTAAAACACAATGCTTTAAGAATAACCAAAACGATATCCAGTAACTGAAAGTTTCGAAAAGATAAATCCTTTAAACCACCACGAGAATCATAAACCATTAACTAGATATCATATTCGCATCTCGACTTGAAAAAATTCAGATCTCAGCATGAAAGATATAACATGAAAAACCACTGAAACTGGCAAAACTAATTTTCCACAAAATTTTAATATTTTTTCAAAAAAAAATTTAATCTTTTTTTTTCAATTTTTTTTTTTTTTTCAATATTATTTTATTTTAAAACCAAAATAAAACAAAAGTTAAAATCTAATTAAAGTTAAATCTAAAACATAAAATTAAAATCTATATAAAACAAAACTATACAAAAATTTTTAAATCTAAACTAACCTAAAAATCAAATTAAAATCTAAATGAAAACCCCTTTTCTTTCCCTTTTATTTATTTATTTATTTGATTTTATATGAAACAAAACTAAGAAAAAAGTAAAAGATAAACAAAATTTAAATTTTAACTAAGACAAAACTACTCTAACTTTAAACTAAAACCAAAAGAATGAGGAAATCTTTATATTTAAAATCAATGTCTAAACTAAAACGAATATCTAAAGAAATAACATTTTAGTTCTAAAATGAAACCCCAAAAGCAATTACGCTACCCTAACAGTCGAAATCACGCAAGCGTATTGAGATGATTAAAGCCCTGGAAAATGCGATCATAATGGGAAAATGCAGCTGAAAGTCGAAATAACGCAGCGTTATGAGAGATACAACCTGAAGAACGCCAAATGAGTTTGACTTGAATCGATATCAGAGCTTCTCACTGTAACAGCTTTTGGTACCGTCGGCGGCTAAAATGGATCGCAACACTGCAAGGCTCAGTGAACAAATTCGATGGAGCTGACGGCGATGGTTTTAGAAGTCTGCTCCTTGCATGAATGCAGTGACAGCTTCGCGTGGAAATACTCGATCCCCGTTTCCAAGAGCCAGTTACCGTGTGCGTAAAAATACATCAACGTCCTCACTGTCTTGGGCTAGCTAAACCCATGAAAAAGATGGGCACCGATGCTGTTTGAGGTGGTGGACTGTCTGCAGGTGATGGCGTGGCAGGGTTTCACAATCGCGTGCTCGAGGGTGGACGTTAGGTGATCAGATGCATAGACAGCCAAATTTGATATTACGCAGAAGCCTGAAGTTATGCTAACCTGCGGATAGCCAGCGTTGAAATCTGAACAGTCGACGGTGTGGATGGAACCTTCTGCAATGCTTTCAACGCAGGGATGTAGTTTCGTTCCAGAGTATGCAGGTTTGAAACGGTGCCTGAGACTTCTGGCGTTTGATGCGTTTTCCCCTGTTGCCGACGGTAAATAGAACGTGAACCAGCTTGAAAGAAGAAATCGACCCGAGTATCACGAGAATGAGACCCTATTCAGTCGAATTTCAAATCCTGTGCGTAACCCCTTTAGGCGTCTCTGCATAACTGTGGTTTCTAGCAGTTATGTGGTTTACAAAACACGTGAATTTCATTGACGCTACACTTGAGCCAGTAAGACCCCTTATGCGTTTGCAGGTGCGTGGGGCTGAGCAGATTGACGGTGGTCCTGCAACTGCAAAGTGACAAAATCCTATACCTGCAAACACAAAAGAACAACAAAACCCTAATGAAAATCTGTGCAAAGCAGAAATTTAAAACCCTAGGTCAAAAAAATTGAAACCCTAAAACAGCTGATTAATGTACAAATTTGGCCCCTTAACAGCCAGATTCAGCAATGAGCACAGGAATATTTTAAAGAAATAAAGCCTTCAGATTTTCACTGTGAAGAACTTCAGAAAATCTCTCATGCAAATTAAAAATAAACTGAATGATAGACCCAGGATCAAATCCAACTGGGCCCAGCAAAAAATGCTTGCGGGAGTTGGCTGGTTCAGCCGAGAACTTCCCCTAATGCCCACAATATTCCTTCAGAAAATGGTTTTCTGCACATCTCAAAACAACCATCAGTAAAGAGGGCAAAAATGCTGCTAGATCTCAGGAAGTAATGGAGATACCTGCCATTACTTCAGAAACCCTAACAGCACCCAAACCCTAGCAAGTGAACAAGATACCTGTGCTCACAATACTCTACAAAAAGCTATTATTAACGACTGAAAATAACATATGCAGAAAATTAAAACAATCTCACAGCATTCCAAGAGAGTAACACCAGCAAGATATGGACCCCAAAGTCTTCTTTTATTAACCAGAAATAGATTTACAAGAGAGCTTCTTCAGTACTAGACTCACAGATCCCATGATCTGAACTGACCCCTAGCACCCTACTTAAAGGAAATGACTCCAACGGCTAGTTCGAGTGATCCATGCTGAAATGATCTCGACCGTTGATGAGGATCAAGACATCTCTTGATCTCATCCGTCGATTTATTAAAAAATAATATTTTACATGCATTCACTTAAAATATTATTATTTTATTAGTTAGGGTTTTTGCTTTATTTTTTAATTTTTTATTATTTTTTATTTATTTTAATTTTTAATTATTTTATTAATTTTTTAATTTATTTTATTATTTTATTATTTTTATTCATTTTTTAATTTTTTTAATTCATTTTAAAATGGATCATCGAACTAAGCCTTCGGAAACATCACCTAGGACCTAGGACTTAGGACTCATGAGGGGATTTAAAACATTTTTCAACCCTCAAGACACATTTCATCATGACTTTTACAATTTACATCTTAAGGGGACAAACCCACTTAATACAGACCCTCACAAATCACCCAGTTCTGCGACACAACTATAATCTAGCAGATCAACACACTAGGATTCTCCTAAAGTTCTAATGACAAAATCCATCCCGGCTTTGGGGTCAGGTTTGAAGGAAAACTCTGCCGATCCATGGATCGGTGAGACGAAAAACCTTCCGGGACGTAGATTACCATCAGAAAGTTAGGTCCACCTAGGCAATTTACATACATGACTCATGTCTGCTAAGATTATTTACAATTCATACATGCAGACTGGGTTTTACAATCAAAATGATCAAGTTGCTGATGATGGCAGGATGGCACGGACATGCTGATCAGGTGCTGCCCCTTTTTGCCAAGAAAAGGGGGGTGTACTGCATGGGTAGTTGACTGGTAGTGGTCAACACAGCCATTTCAGGATATTTTGGAGTTTAGCATATTGTCGTATACCCAAGGAGAAGAGGAAGAAGTTAGATCAAACTACAGAGAAAGGATATCTAGTGGGATATAGCGAGAACGCTAAGGCATATAGAATCTATCTCCCAGGGACCAGGAAGGTAGTAGTTCGATGAGATGTGAAGTTCATGGAAGTTAAGGCCTTCAGAAAATCTCGAGAAATGCCTTCCGAAGAACAGTCAAAAGATGAGTTGTTGGTCAAACCACTTCAACCAGCAGAAGCCAAGAATTCTTCTTCAGAATAGGCAAAATCACAGGAAGCGGAGAAGCTAACAGATGCACCTACTACCAGAGGAAGAACGAGCAGGGAACTCCGACAGATTCTGCGGGATGTAGAAGATTTCATTGGAGCACCGAGAAACAATAAAAGGGAGCGAAGATAGCCAAATAGATATCATGCCTTAGTAGCTCAGGATTGGGAGCCTTCCAGTTTTTAGGAAGCCGCTCAACATCAAGTTTGGATGGATGTGATGGTGGAGGAGTACACCTTTACAATGGTGAATGATGTCTAGGAAGTAGTGCCTAGGCCTTAGGACAGAAGGAAGGAATAGACTATGAAGAGACCTTTGCCTCAGTAGCCAGGTATACATCTATTAGAACTGTGATATCTCTTGCAGCATAGATGGGATGGGAGATTCATCAAATGGATGTCAAAACGACATTCTTGAATGGGGTGATAGAAGAGGAAGTATACATTGAACAACCAGAAGGCTTTGAGACACATGAGAAGAAGTCTCATGTATGCAGATTGAAGAAAGCCTTGTATGGGCTCAAACAGACACCTAGAGCATGGTATCGTCGAATTGATGGCTACTTGTAGAATATAATATGGGGTTCGTCAAGAGTGATGTAAATCCCAATCTCTACTATCTGGTGGTAGAGAATGAGCCTCTAGTACTAGTATTATATGTGGATGATCTCTTCCTGACAGGATCATCCAGGCTCATCGAGGACTACAAGAAGAATCTAGCCATAAAGTTTGACATGAAGGATTTGGGACAGAGTTATTATTTTTTGGGGTTGGAAGTTTGGCAATAGAAGGGTAAAATCTTCCTTGGACAAGGGAGATATGCTACAGAGATCCTGAAGAGATTCAGAATGCAGGACTATAGGCCGATGGCTACTCCAATGATTACCAAATGGAAGAAAATTGATGCATCAGAAGACAAAGATGTTGATCCCACCTTATACAGGCAGCTCATAGGGTCCCTGATGTATCTAGTCAATACCAGACTAGACATTTGTTACGTTGTCAACACCCTCAGTCAGTTCATGGTGGAACCGAAGAGGGCGCATTGGGCAGCAGCCAAACATGTTCTTAGATATATACAGGGAACAGTCGATTATGGACTCTTGTACACCAGAAGTAAGGATATCAGATTGAGTGGATTTACTGATGCAGATTGGGCTGGAAGTTCAGTGGATCGGAAAAGTACCTCTGGGTACTGTTTCAACATTGGATCGGGGATGACCTCTTGGTGCAGTAGGAAACAAAAATCTGTAGCTCTGAGCTTAGCTGAAGTAGAATATATGGCCGCTAGCACAACTTCGTGCGAAGCCATATGGCTTAGAAAACTGCTTGTGAACCTATTCAGAAGAAGAATGGAAGCGACCAAGATCATGTGTGATAATCAGAGATGCATCAAGCTTTCTGAGAATCCAATATTTCATTATTGTTCAAAGCACATTGATATTCAGTGTCACTTTGTCAGAGACTATGTCCAACGAGGAGCTGTACAATTGAGCTACACTCCTACAGAAGAACAAGTGGTAGACATCCTTACCAAGGTCCTTGGAAGAACAAAGTTTGCTTATTTCAGGGAAAAGATGGGGATGATAAAGAATCCATTTCAGTAGCAGAAATGAGTATGATGTTATAGTGCATATGCAGTGTTGGGAGGAAGGACCAACAACAACACGGATGCAGAGGGAGTTGCAGTGCAGATGCAATGTTGGGAGGAAGGACCAGCAGCAGCACGGATGCAGAGGGAGCTGCAGTACAAATGTAGCAGTGACAGTGGTAGAAGCCATGGGCAACAGTGCAGAGGATGTTGGGCAGCAAGCCAAGCATCAGCACAGGTACCGGTGCCGGATGATCAGAGTAATGTTCAGTTGTGGAGCATTACTAGAGCACATTCCTCGCTAAGAGGGAGTGTTGATTTGGGGTAGCATCGGATGTGCTCTAGCCATGAAAATTGGTGGAGAGGCTAAAGCACATGAGATCTCCAAGACCCAGAAATCGTTTTGGAAAATTCCATCCGGATGAAGAGTTATTAAAATAATTAATATTTTTAATGAGTTCCTAAGTCTAAACTTAGGAAAATAAAAATATTAATGGGTATTAATAAACATAACGATAAGAAGCTTCTAAGAGACAAAGATCAAGTCTATTTTAATCTTAGCCATTGATTAGGGACTTAATCGCGATCGTTGATTCATCAACAGGAAAAGTATAAGAGAAGGCTTAACGGTCAGTTGGAGACATACTTAGGGAGACCAGTCAGTTTGATTTCTGGAGTGGTTGAGAAATTTGAACTAGAAAACTGGATTGCAGCAAGAGGTAGCGAGTACGTAACAGAGAGGCAGGGACAGTGTCAGAGGACCAACGCAGAGTTCAAAGAGGCAAACACAGAGCCACTCAGGAAGACGCAGAGGCAACTGGACTGCGCAGTCACTGGAGGGCCTGCGTGGGTGACACAGAGAGGCCAAGTGCTGACGCAATGAGGCAGAGGTTAACGCAGAGGGTCTGGGAGCTGCGCAGAGGCTAGCTGGACAAACTCTTAGCCTAGGGGAGGCACCGGAGGATTTATCTCTGTTGGGTGAGCTAGTTTGGCACCCTAGTTGTACTCAAGAAAAGTTGATTAATAAAATCCTCCTCTGCTGCACCGGTTTTCCCGCATTGGGATTTTTTGGGTACAATTGTCCAAAAATAATTGTGTTGATGTGTTTGATTCTTGTGCATATTTGTTTCTGTATAATGGTGTGATATCTGCAGTAGAATTTATTTTAATATTTACTGAAGGGGTTTCATAAATAACTTATTGAAAAATAAGTAGTTAAAATAAATCAATCGCTGCAGTAATAGAATTTTCACAGTTTTGTCACTGGAATAGAAACCTTCGCATTATTCAACCAATTTCCCAAGTCAAAATTCAATTCTGAAGTAGGAGGAGAAAAATTTCTGTGATTATTCCTGTCTTGTATATCCCTTCTTTGATAAGTCATCCCTTTGTGTTTTTCCATAGAAATAATTTGACCAGATGTAGGTTTTTCCTCAAAAATATTAGTGACCTCATCAAAAATTGCAATCATATTGTAAACCCCAATATTATTAGGCCTATGGGAAATCTCTTGATTTCTCTCAATGGTGTATATTTGATCCTCCATGGAGAACATATTGATTTGACCAGTTGTCCCTATATGTTCATCTCCTAACATGCCACTTTCCATGATTCTCTTCACATATGGGCATGTGGCTTCTTAATGGAACTGATTACATGGCCTACAAAAAGGGGGAATCTGATCTACCATGTTGGTGGATTCCAATGGATTTGGAGGCCTATGCTCCTGTTGAGGGCCTTTATTCTTTTGCCATCTATCATTTGGCCTAGGTTGGAATCTTTGCACTTGTGATCTCTGCATGGCCACCAACCTATTGTGCATGGCTTGCATTTCTTTAATGTGATTTGCTTCCATACTCTTGATGAGTTGAGTTAATTCTTTAATAGGATCATGTGTAGTCTCTTCCTTGGCCTTGCCTTTGGAATCATTTGATTTTGATGGCCCTCTATTGAAACCAGGAATTTCAGATTTTCTTGATTTCTTTCTAGCCCTTTCTATCTTCAAGGCTTTAGATTGAGCTACACTTAGATTCGTAGGCTCCTTCCTCCTCAACTAATAGGCAATGTCAACCCCAAAAGAATCTAGATATGAGCATAAAAGAAATTCATCAGGTGGTTTAACAGTAGCGGGCATGCTTTTTACTAATTCATTGAATCTCTTGTTGAACTCCTCCATGGTTTCATTCTCATTTTTTTAAATGTTGCTAATGGCATTGAGCAAATGCCTATTTTCCTCCTTCTCTCCAAACTTATCTTAAAATGCAGTTAGAATGGCTTGTAAAGAGTTATATGAGTTAGTAGGTTGCTCAGTGAGCCAATCAAGAGCATCCTCTTCTAAAGATAAAACAAAAAGCCTCATCTTCACATACTCACAATTAGCAGTGTTACACCATTTAAAGATACAAACATTAAAGTTTTTCACATGTGATGTAGCACTAATGGCATTGTTATCTTGAAAGGAAGGCAACTTTTCAATAGCCTTGTCAGGGATATTGTGAGGATAGCCATTTATGTTAGTGAAGTCACAAGGAGAAAAAAATCATTCATGATGCTAGGCTCTACTTGTTCTTGAATAAAAAAATGAATATCAGGAATAGCCTCCTGCACAAGACTAGCAAGAGCTCTACTATGAGAAAGTCTATTCAACCTTTCTCTAAAAACCCTTTTAGGATTAGAAGAGGGGCTAATTAGACCACTTGAAGTTTTCCTAGTAGAGACTCTTGCAAAATTTGGATTGAGTGGAGTCACCACTTGAGCAAGAATCTAAATCTAAAGTTAAAAAATGCTAAAACCAAAAGGTTAGTTGATTTCCCAGGAACAGGAAAGCTTGTCCCCAACAATGGCACCAAAAATGTTCAAAACACATTTTTAACCCATCAAAGTGTGTCATAGTAGAAAGTTGAGGGTGAGAGGTGCAAATTTCATTACTCATACCCCATACAACTTCTCTAGACATTACTTATTACATTACAATACAATTTTACTAGCAATTTCCGCAATGTGGAAAATCTAAAAAATTAAAAAATGACTACCTAGACCTAATCAAATTTCACAATTTTTTTTTTGTGATCTAGTATGGTTATATACATCGACTCTAGACACTAAGATGTGTTGGGGGCTGAACCTTCAAACCGTCACCCTGGCTTTAGGGTAAAACACGAGTGAGAAAACCCAGAAAATTACCTGCCTCTGAAAAAGGAGATAATTAACCAAAAAAAAAAACACTCCAATGTGTACTCGTTTGCTGATTGAGTCCCAACATCCTAGGCTTGTTACAGACTCAAAAATTCATCATTACTAGTATCACTTATTACAATTCCCTGCAAGGTGTGGAATCTGAGTACAAGAAAGATGATGAGAAGATAGAAGAAGAGTTAAAAAACTTTGTTGACTGATGATATTTGATGGTACAAGTGTCCTATGGATCATCCTTGGAAATGGAGTCTTCCTATAATCATCAGGTGCCACTCTAGTGGTCAACAGGTAGGATGTGATGTTGATGTCAATGCGATTGGCGTGCAACTTTCTATTGGATTTGGATAATGTTCATCTAGAAAATTTGGAAAGTCCATGATTGTAATGTTCCTAAACAGGAATGTAAGTGATATAGAAAGCATGCAAACAATCCAGTAATCATAAAAACGAAATATACATTAAGCACCCATGGAAACACTAGAAATAGAGAACTGTTGAGCCTTTTTATTACTTCTTCAGGATAAAATACAATAATAAAATAGAATGGTGCACTTGGGCTTGTCTCAATGGACAAGCATGACAAAACCCAGGTGAGAAAATGTTGAACTGAAGGTTGTTACAACTGTTGCACCAAACTGAACTGCGTTGCCCCAGAAAACTGCTCTGTCTGCTAACTTCGAAGGGTTGGAATCACTGCTTCTTGTGCTCAGAAAATTATGAGATTTCAGCTCCTTGCTCCTTGGCCTAAACCCAAAAAAATCCATGAAGGAATTGGCCAAATGTTGACCTTGGAATTTTGGCCCAAATTCCCCTCAGCTCCTCTAGCTGTTGGCTGAGTTGGAACCTCTGTTTGACCCCTTAGATCTGCCCATAAAATTTTATAAAAATTAGGAGTGTGATCCTTGCCCAACACCCAGAAAAACCCAGAAAGTGTTTCCCTTGGTTCCAACCTTCAAAAATTGACCCTTCACAACTTGGCCCTCCTCCAATTTCGAATTCTGTTGTTGTGACTGATCCTGTCAATCTCTGCTCTCCCAACTCCGGCAATCCTCCTCAAATGACCCTCCAAGTGATCTCCTACTTCTCCCGTCCAGCTCCAGCTCTACAATTCCTTCCTCCAACTCCCACGTGAGCCTAGTGATGGCTCTCTGCGCAGGCCTAGGTAATTGTAAATTGAATTGCTAGGATGTTGGCTCTGTTGGCTCCAAAAATTACAAGAAACGTTGTCCCTTTGCTCCTCTCTCAATCCTCTAACTCTCCCGGCAAATGCTTGATCACTGATAGCTCCAAACTCCCCCTGCGTATGATCCAGTTAGCCAAAAATATGCACTCCTTGTTGTGGCTGAATGGTAGTGTTGTCACACACTCCCGGAACTCCTAAAATACTTATGGAACTGCCTCTCTAGGGCAAGCACGGATGGTCCGCCGAAGTAAAGGTTGAATCTCTCGCTTGAGAGATTCGTGGCTAAATAGTCGGTTGACTCAGCTAAACAGCAAAGTGAACAATCAAGTAATTTTGATTGCAAGGTGTAATGAATGAATGCATGCAAAAATAGCTTTTTTAAATAAAATCGACGGATGAGATTAAGGGATGTCTTAACCCTCATCAACGGTCGAGATCATTTCTACATGGATCACCCAAAACTAGCCGTTGGGATCATTTCCTTTATATAGGGTCTTAGGGGGTCATTTTAGAGGTAGATCTGATCTGTGAGTCTGTACTGAAAAAGCTCTCTTGTAATCTGATTTTCTGGTTAATAAAGAAGACTTTGGGGTCCAAATCTGGCCGGTGTTACTATCTGGAATTGCTGTGAGATGTTTATTTTTCTGCATATTTCAGTTTTCAGCCATTAGTTTTAGCTTGTTTTTAGAGTACTGTGAGCACAGGTATCTTGTTCACTTGCTAGGGTCTGAGTGTTGCTAGGGTTTCTGGAATAATGGCAGGTATCTCCATTATTTCCTGAGATCTAGCAGCATTCTCTCTCTCTTTGCTGATGGTTGCTTGAGATGTGCAGGAAAACCTTTCTGAAGGAAATTGTGGGCGTTTGGGGAAGTTCTAGGCTGAACCAGCCGACTCCCACTGGCTTTTCTGTGCAGAGCCCAGCTGATTGTTCCCTGGGTTAATCATTCAAAGTTTCTTTTCTGTTTTACATTGAGAGATTTTCTTTCTGTTCACAGTGAAGTTCAAGATTACATGATATTCTAAATATTTCTGTTATCATTTGCTGAATCAGGCTGTCAAGGGGCCATATCTGTAAATTTTTTTGTTAGACCTAGGGTTTTGATTTAGTTTACTGCATCTTTTTGTAATTTTAGGTTTTACTTTAAAATTTTGTGCATCTGCCAGGTTTTGTTTTCCTTCTTGCAGGATGCAGATCTGAGATAAGATCTGGAAGAAAAATTTTGCAGGGTTATCATTTCGCTGTCCAGGGTTTTGCAGATCTGGAAGGGTTTTCACATCAACTCATTTGCTGGGAAATCTGCTATTCAAACCCTTTTCCTCTCCAGCTCAGCCATCCACAAACGATTCTTTTATTCTACCAGCCATTTGATACAACTTGAAAAAACTGTGCAATCGTTTTGGGTCTCAAAGCACATAGTACAGGACGAGATAGAATTTAGGGCTCGTGGTGGCTGGATTATCAGCGTACTGATCGATCCCATCAAGCAATTACTCCTCAGCAATTTTCTGCGTTGTGAAAGCCATCACGTGGTCCCTTTAGAGGCTGTACGCATACGCTGAGCGTAAACGAGGCTTGAATTTTCCATCCGGGTCACGGATTTTGTTATACCTCTGTGGGCTTCTGCTTTGCCACGCTGCTACGCTTCTTTTTTTTACCGACAATGCACCTGCAATAAAATATTGAAACCATTCCTGCGCTGTCAAGAGCCCTCACTCCTTGTTACCTGCAATCTTACACTGAAAAGAGACACCAAAGAGACAAAATCGCAGGTGTGGGCACTGCGGGATTACGTCCTACCTGCAAAACTCTCAGAAATTCAATCCGCCCTCTCAGTCTCACGCAAATCCTCAGCGATCTGGACGTTTGCAAACTGGTATCGATTTCTGAAGCATCGTTGACAAAGCATCGGCCCAGCTCATCAAAAAATCGATTTGCAGACCCATCACCTGCATATTGAAGCCGTAAGGGTCAGTATACACAAATCCGTCAGTATCACTTGCGTATTTAAGCCGTCGTCCAGGTAATGCTTGCGTCTCAAATTTTTTGGTTTACGCTTTGGTTATTCGATTTGATGCGTTGTGGTTTCTCATGGTTACAGCATACGTTAGCATAGTTTTGGGTTCACATGAAAGCGTATTCAATTTTTATTGGCAGCATTTAGACGTATGCATTTTTGTTTTTAGGTTTAAATTTAAATTTTTGTATAGTTTTGTTTTTATAGTTTTTTTAATACTTAGTCCTTAGATTTTAGTTTAGTTTTAGACTTTGGTTTAAATTTTTATTTTTAATTTTTTAGATTTTAATAAATCGTTTTGTAGATTTTTATTATATGAAAACAAACAAAAAAATATTTATGTTTTTTTTAGAATTTAAATTTTGCAATAGTTCTAGTTTAGAGAAATGTAGATTTTAAATTTTGTTTTGTATTTTAATTAATGTTTAGTTTAGCTTTAATTAGATTTTAATTTTTGTTTTATTTTTTGATTTTTGAATAAAAAAATAAAAAAATGAAAAAATATATATTTTTTTTTATTTTTAATGATTAGAATTTAGTTTTAGAATTTTAACCTTTTTAGATTTTTAATTTCCATAATATTGAAAAAAAAAAAAAAAAAAAATAAAAAAAAAAAAAAAAATAAAAAAAAAAAAAAAAAAAAAAAATTGTGGGAAATTATTTTTGCCAGATTTCAGTTGCTTTCACGTTATATCTTTATTGCTGAGATCTAAAGTTTTCAAGCCGAAATGCGAAATTGATATCTGGTTGATGGTTTATGATTCTCGTGGTGATTTAAAGCATTCATCTTTTCAAATTTTTAGCTGCTGGATATCGTTTTTTTTGTCATTCTAAGAGCATTGTGTTTTTAGCTGATGATAGATGATTGCTGTTCATGGTCCATCTTTTTTATATCATTTAACAAGTAATCATTTTAATAACAATCTCCATAAGGTACTGGTCTTTTAAACTTCTAAATCCATCTAGTGCTCATCATATCGTGTATCGTGTCTCCCAACCAACTGGTCGACAGTTGGTCTCATCATCTCACAGGGTCTACCCCCCTTAGCCGCGGGAGACAGGCTTAAACGGAGGGATCGGGGATCAGAGTGACAGCCCCCGGTCTGAGCGTTGTCGTGTCAATCCGGGCGACAACATTTTTGGCGCCGTTGCCGGGGACAGAGTTTTTCTGTTCCTGGGGTTTCATCGACATTCATCTTCTCATCTCTCATTTGAGCTGGCAGATTCAAATATTTTGGCATCTTTTCATCAAATATCAGCAGCATCTCTTGGGTTTTGTTTCCTGTTTGGGTGGTGACTCCACTTTCTCATTTTTCCCAGACAAGAAGCTTTCCTCATATCTGCTTGTGGTTACTTTTTGGATCCTAGAATCAGATTTATTGTTCAAGTGGCGACTCCACTTCTCTCATCTCTTAATTTTCTTGAGCAGAAATCTCTTTCTATCATCCATTTGATCCCTTACTGTTCATCATGGATTATTCATGTAAGCCATGTCATTTTACTAATAATCTCCATGATCTTCCGAGAGAGGCCATTTCTAAATTATTTAAGTTCTCGGGTGATGATCCGGTCGCTGTTAAACATCATTTAAACATGTTTACTTGTGTAAAGATCTTATATTGTAGATTTCCATTTAGATTTCAATTTAGATTTTAATTTGATTTTTACTTTAGTTTAGGTTTTATCCTATTTGGGTTTTAATTTAGTTTTTGTTAAATATAAAAAATAAAAAATAAATAAAAGAAGGGTTTCATTTTAATTTTTTTAGATTCTTTTTTTTTTTAACTTAGTTTTAGATTTTAATTCATTTTAGTTTAAATTTTAATTAATCTTTGATTTTGTTTTTCTTATTGAGAAAATAAAAAATAAAAAAATAAAAAAATAAAAGATTTAAAAAAATTTAAAAAAATATATTAAAATTTTGTGGAAATTTATTTTGCCAGTTTCAGTCTTTGTATTCATGCTGTATCTTTCATTCTGAGATCTAGACACGAAATATGATATCTGGTTAATAATTCACGATTCTCGTGGTGGTTTTTAAGCATTCATCTTTTAGGAGTTTTCAATTGCTGGATATCGTTTTGGTCATGTGATTTTGCTGATGATAAATGGTTGCTGTTCATGGTCCATGTTTCTATATCATTTAACAAGTAATCGTTTCCACATCAATCTCTTAAGGCACTGGTCTATCAAATCAATAAAATCATTTTAGTGCTTATCTCAATCGTGCATCTCGTCTCCCAGGCCAACTGTTTGGCAGTTGGCCTCCATCACCTCACAGGGACTACCCCCCTTAGCCGTTGGAGACAGGCTTAAACGGAGAGACCGGGGATCAGAGTGACAGCCCCCGGTTTGAGCGTTGTCGTGCCAATCCGCGCGACAACAGGGCTCATTCAACCTCCTAATTCGACTTAATCCACCATTCTCATTAGTTTATTGCATGTTTTTGATTATATTTATGCTAATAGAGTAAATTGGGTTAGTCATTAGGCCAACAAGTCTAATGGGTGCTTTGTGCAGATTTTTAGTCAATTTTGAGACAAAATCAAAGGTTTTAATGAGCACTTGGCAGCCAAATTCGTGGAAAAACAAGGTAGAGGATTTGTAGGAAGGTGTCCTCTTCATTTATGGGCCCTTACCTCGAATTCTCCACCATCAGCTTGGAGTTCAAGGGCCACCAAATCGATCATCACAAGGGTAGCCGAGCAAGTGCTAGTAAAAGTGCTGTTAACTACAAGTTTTGGCACCCGAGTTCCTAAAGTTTAGGAGGGCTATTGGGGTCCTCAATTTGTATAAATAAGAGGGCTTAGGGCCTCATTTCAGTTAGTCACTTTGTAGGCAGAAGTTAGCTAGTTTGCAGTTCGATTTTAGTCATTTTTTAGGCAGTAGGCTAGCTTTGCATTTCAGCACATTTTCAAGCTTTTCCCTTATGGACAGTTTTTGATGTAACTATTATTTTTTGCTCAATAAAGATGAATCCAGCTTTGCACCAGCTCTAAATCTCTCTTAGAAGGCTGTAGCTCTTGGGGTTGGGCCCATCTCAAGTGCCCAGTACCTCCTTTGTTTACCTTTATGTGTTTTTGCTGCATTCTTAGAATAAAATCTGCTATTTAGATTTAAATCTTATTTTGTTGTTTAGGTTGCTTTTGATGATTAAATAGGCTTTTCATGTTCAGATTTAGTTGATAGGTTAATAACAGGGAAGATCTTCAGAAAAAGTCCATCAAACACCTCTGATTTCACCTCTCCCTCAGTGGGATCAGGAGCTGGGATCAAGGTGACCTTGCTGCCCACAAAAATACCGACTTTGCTTTGCCATGCAATCACTAGTGTTTGATTTTCATTTGTAGAAGTTGGTTACAAGTTAAGACTTTTGCTTGCTTAGTTGCATAAGTTAGTATACATGGTTTCATTGCAGGTCAAACTTCTGTTCATTCTCTTTACTGTCAGCTAGATCAGATTAGGTCACTGTAACTAGGTCTTTGATTTTACAAGTCTTCGTTGGTTTAGTTGGAAAAACAACTTGCAGAGCACCTGTACCACTTCTCTACCTGCCCATACTCCATCAAACCCATCTGCTCCATCCCTCAACTCAACTTCTTGCCTTACGTTTGCCATTTGCTCACATAACCCTAGTTTTTGTGCATCATTACTTCAGTCCTCCTTGAACAAATCCAGCCATCTACATCTTTCCTCAACTCCATCCACCAAGTCCTGGACCACCTCCAACCCTTATCCTACCTCCATACCCACTCCTTCATCTTTCTTCCTCCATCCATCCTCCAAATCCCCATTTCTGAACATCCTGTAGAAAAATTACAGACATCCTGTAGAAAACCATAGACATCTTGTAGAACCCCTGCAGACTTCCTGTAGAAGCTCACGAATGAGGTTTCTTGATAGCCGAACTCTGTGAAACTCTCTGGAAGGGTGTTAGGGACCGCTTAAGCCCTCTCTGAACCTTCCCGACCTCCTCCAAGCATTTTCTCTCGCCAATCCACCTCTGCACAGTCAAAACAGTCAAATCGCATGCATGATAGTTCTAACAACTTATTCAAAAATACAAAAAGATGTTTTTTTCAGATGTTACTGTAGAAGTAGCTTAGACACATGCATTTTACCTTCCTAGAAGTCAATGGCATCTCTTTCAGTAGCTTGCATCCTCTTTCTTGCATCAGTAGGGCTAGCTGGTAAAATTAGGGTTTGCTAGGGTTTACATTTCCTTTCAGCTTTCCAGTTTCTTTTTGCAAGTAGATTAGCTTTCTTTGAGTTAGCTTTCGTCCATCAGTTAAAAAGCTTCTTCTGAGAGCTCATAGAAGTTGGCTTAAGCTCCTAGCGGACTTGTGCCAGCTGATCAAGTGACAGCCGCGGCAAGAGCTAGTACTTGTGCATACAGCACCGTCGCTTCCAAGTTTGTTATGAACTACCGGGTTGATAAAATTAAAGAAGGGAGTTCCAGGAGTTGCAGCATTATTGCTGCAATACTGGGGCCCACCACTCTTTTTGGCGCCGTTGCCGGGGAAGCGTCAGAGTATTGGTGATTGCTGCTTTTCTTCTATTTTCTACTACAACCTTCTGCTAAGTAGTTTATTTCATTTCCATTCTGCAATTTCATTTCCGCAAAAGTAGAGTAGATATTTCCTGCTTTCATAGATTAGCATTTCAATTCTGCAATTTCATTTCTACAAGTGTAGATTAGCATTTCAATTCCGCAAGCGTAGCCTAGCATTTCATTCCTGCAATTTCATTTGAGCAAAATAGATTAGTCCTTTCCTGCTTTCATTTCAAATCCGCATTTTCATTTCAGCAAGATAGTTAGTTGCAGTTCAATCTATTTCAGTATTGCAGGTACAAGCAGAAAAAAGAAACAAAAATCAACCAAAAAGATTTCCTTTCATGGCTTGTAGGAGTAGAGATAATTCAGAAAAATGATTGCACAATACCCCCACTGCTTCACACAGCCAACCTTTTCTCTTCTTCGATGGCTGTGATTAAAGAATCCTTAGGTGGACAGCAAGACATATTTGAAGAACCTCAAGGGAAGAAGAAGAAAAAAACATTCCTCTGGAGCAAATGGCTACAAGCAGAAATGTTGGGAGCAGTACCTTATCCAAAAACGAATTTGCAAATCAGATGGAAGATTTCAAGAGTGATATGAGGCAGTTTCTTGCCATGCAATTGGATACCCTGTGTATCCAAAGGAAGCAAGAGGAATCCAAGAGGGCTTTGGCCATCTTTTGTCCCAGGTGCACTAGAAAGCATCCTAGGAACGAATGTCCAATGCACTCCCTAGAAGTGTGTTTTGTCTGTGAAGAATACCATCCTACGAATCAGTGCCCTTCCTTGCTTGGACTTAAAGCTGCATATCAGAGAGCCAAAGGAGCCACTGAATCACTCTATTATATGAACCAAAGGAGGCCACATGGACCTAGATCTTACCAGCAGGAACTGCAAGGGACATCCGAGACCTATTATGACCCCTATCAAGCCACTTTCATGCCTTCTTGGGGTCCCCCTGCTCATCCTTCCTGGTTCACACCTCCTCCTTGTTCCTTCACAGATCCATATTATGCCCAACCAGTTGCTCATTTGTTTCACTCTTATGCTCAGCCACAGCCTCAGTGGAATGCACCTCATCAGGGGTGGAGGCCCCAGTACAACTCTCCTCCCGCTCATTTGCCTCCACCACCTGCCCAACCACAAACCCATCCACATCCATCTCAAAAATACACCCCCACTCAACTACCCGTACCACCATTCCCAAACCTGCCCATTGGAGCAGCTCAACACAATTGCAATGCTGAGACACAACATGTCCAAATGACTCCTCTTGAGCTCAATGATCTTCACCATAGCTCAGGAAGAGTATTGGAGAAAAGAGATTATATTGACAGCACTGAAGGATCACATCTAGCAAAAGAAGATTCAAAAGAGGAGATCAAAGAACCATGGGCTGCACTTGATGAAGAGAAGACATCAGAATCAGAGATCGAGAGAGTTCCCTCATGGTTACCATCAAATCCTCCATGTAGTCAAGAGAAAAATCAGCAAAAAGAGGAAGATGAGAAAGTCATGGTAGAAGGTGACATGAAACATGATCCAGATCAGCAAAAGGACCAAGGATATCAGAGCTATATTGAGATATAGTTTCAGACGGTCACTAAGTTGCAGTGGTACTCTCTTCCTCAGTTATGTTTGATCCCTTCAAAGTCAAATCATTTGGTCTTTGAAATCTGGATAGCTGTCAAAGCATGCATCTCAAGCCGCCACATCATTTTGTCTCTAATCTCGATGTGTACATGGCTCCATTGGAAGTATTCTTATACTTGAAAAGAATTTTTTTTTTCAAGTAGGGTAGGGTAGAAAAAAAAAAAAAAAAAAAAATGAAAATAAGATTAAAATAAAAATCTAAGGTGAAAACCTCCTCAGAGGCGCCTTAGATTGGCTCATTGATTGAAAACCTCCATGAGGCGGTCAATGGGTTGGAAAGAAGGGAATAAGATCTCTGGGTTAAAACCTCCCAGGGCAGGCAATTAGGGTGAAAACCTCCATGAGGCGCCCTAGTTGTTTTTCAAAAAAAAAAAGAGAAAAAGAAAAAGAAAAATAAAGCTAATTTCCATTGAATAATTGCAGGTTGCAAGAAGGACATTGCAGGTCAGGAGGATCACTCAAAACAAAGACAGAGGAAGTTCTGTGCCTTCTACAGGAAGTTCTGTGTTTTCTACAGGAAGTTTTGTGTCCTCTACAGGAAGCCTACAAACAAGCCAAAATCGATCTCTGAAGAGGACCAAAAGGCTAGGAATATGTCCATGAGGCCTGAAAGCATCCATGTTTCCATCCCTCACCCTTCTCCATCATTTTTTCCATCTCATTGTGCTTCTTTCCTCAAAACTGTGTGTTTTACAGGAAGTTCCTGTAGAAATTATAGGATTTCTACAGGAAGCTAGAAATGGATTTCAAAAACGTAGTTTGGCAAACATGATAGCTTCCTCAAGGGTTCAGAAGTCCTCCTGCAATATTCAAACTCCTCCTCCATCATCTCCATGCCTGCATCACAGCCCAAGCTCATTTTTTCTACCATGCAAAAACTTGCAGAATGCTTTGAAGAAAAAATACATAGAACAGAATTTGTTTTTTCCCTAGCTTGAAAACCGTGCATCCATTTGCAAAATTGTTACAGGGGGAGTTGTATAGGGACAATGGCAACATGCCCGAGCAATTTCAGCCCATTCCGGTGCACGGTTTCCAAGAAACCAGCCTCCATCACCTTCAGCCATTTTTGCATTTTCTCCATATCCGTGCATCCGTTTCAAAACCTGTTTCATGGGGAGATGCACATGGGTGATAGTAGCCTACCCAAGCAGTTTCAGCCGATTCCGATGCACAGTTTCCGAGAAATTGATCTTTGTAATCTTCAGCCATTTTCCGTTTTTCTCGAAATCTGTGCATCCATTGATCGCAATTTTGCTATGGGAGGTGCATCATGATGATAGGAACATGCTCAGCAAGTTTCAGATCGATCCGATCTATCGTTCGGGAGCAATGGCGAAAACAAGTTTCTGTCCTGTGGAAAATCAACATCAGCAGCTTGAGGGTGCAGATCTGAACGTGGAAGCCAGCTCCTGCAGTGTGGATCCGACCAGAGGATACCTGCACAAGAAAACAGCCATGAATCAGCAGCCAAGCCATCATGCAACCACCGAAACAAATGCATGCAGCAGCAAAAAGCACCTCACAGCAACCATTCGACTTCCAGGTATGTGACTAAAACTTGTTCCTCTATTGCATGAATCTAATTGAAGAACTGCATGAACGAATGGAATGGTGGGATTAAGCCACGAATCTAGCAAGGTTAACCCGACATTGCTTTCTCTAGCGCTTAGCCGGAAGTCATGCAGTACACGTGGACAGTCGACTCACGTGAAAATTAAAACAACTGGGAGCGTTGGCCGTTTAAACCTCAGTGCAATTGATGGCAATGATTACAGGGGGCAAACATATAGTTAATGAACAACACTACCGTCTGCATGTGGCCACGTACACCTGGCCACTTCACTCCCTCACCACAAATCACGCAGCAATTACAAAAATGCTCGGCTGACTCTCACCACCCTCTGTTCAACTGCGGTCACAACTGGAGCATGCGTCCACCACGTCCAGATCAGTTAACCAGTGGTCCTCTGCAAGATTCCTGCCTGATTTCTCGAGATTTCTGTCGTTTTTTAAAAATTCCCGCCTATCGGGCTCTACAGGAAGCGCAGTTTCGTTCTACAGGAAGTCTTCTACAGGAAACGCAGAAAACAACCATGCAGAAAGAAAACCTGGGATTTTCGGCGAATTTCAAGCTCCAAACGAGGTAGGATCGGGGAAACTTCGTTGTGCATGATTTGTTGGTGCAAAATGGTGAATTGAACACAGAATTAAATTAAAAAATGAGAGGAAAAGTCTGCCTGCACATTGAAAAAAGGTGAAAAGTCTGCTTGCATATTTTCTGAGTTCTACACAGTTCTTTTTTCCCTCTGCATTCGAAGTCTGGCTTCTTCTTTCTCACCTTCTTCTGAAAAGAGAGATGCAACCATAGGAACTAAGCCTATGTGAAAGAATGAATTTGCAGGACTGCCTACTTTCTAGAAAAAACTATGTTATTTGTTCTCTGATCTGTCAAAAAAACTGATTTCTTTTCAAAAACTAAGAAGCAAATTCAGGTTGGAGAAGTTTGAAGAGAGGAAAAATTGGAAGTTGTTGTTGTGAAAAACACGAAAATTCCAGGAGCAATAACAAGTTTATAAGAGGGGCAATGAGCTATCTTTTTAGAAGAAAACACAGGTTTTTGCAAAATTTCTGGCTTCAAGAGAAGAAGAAAACAAACAGTTTTATTTGTTGCATGTTTATGCAAAAGAAGCGATGCAATTCTAGGGAAGAATCAGGCCTGAAGAATGTGAAAAAACCAATGATGAGGGAGCACAAATCATTCAAGCAGAGGGAAAAACAAAGGAAGAACAGGAAAGAAAAAGACTACAACAGAGAAGGCAGAAGCTAAACAAGAAGAGAAGAAAACCAAAACAGAGCGTGAGGAAGCAAGCTAACAGAGGCAGAGAAGACAAAAGAAGAGGAAAAAAGGAGGAAGAGCCACATCCAACCAAGCAGACCAAAACAGTTAAAACGGTTTCTACAGAGAGCATGAAAACCGTTTCTACAAGAAGCCAGAAAACAGTCAGCACAGGACTTTCTACAGGAAGTCTAGAAACAGAGGAACAAAAAGGGAAAATCGCCTGAGATTTTGGCCAGGGAGGTAGCAGCCATGCTTGCCACCATTAGCACACCTCCAAGACCAAAAAGGAAGAGAAAGAGGCAAACCTCCATGTACTTTAAAGTGAAAAAGGAGCACACGGATAAAAGTAGGCAGACCCAAACCACAGTCAAAGGAGCAAATTGTCATTAAGGACACAAAAGCTAAACAAAAGGAGGAGCCTCCTTCAAAGATATCCATCAGCTATGAACGGGGAAGCCCGAAGACATCCACCTAGAGAGAAAGAATGAAAATGTTGGACACAAAGGCCTCTCTACAGGATGCTGAGACAGTTCTACAGGAAGCTGAGAATTCTCTAGGAAAAGGAGCACAGGTAGTGGGAAGAAGCAGAGAGAAAAGCATGGTTTCATGAGCGAGAAGAGGACATCTTCAAAAGCTTGGCATGACAGGGAGGCCACCAGGGCCATCAAAGATGAGGAGATAGATTAGTTGCTCAGAGGATGAGCAACACTTTCAGTAGGGGGGTGATGATGAGCCCCAAAAATGGATAATTATATGGGCTCATTCAACCTCCTAATTCGACTTAATCCACCATTCTCATTAGTTTATTGCATGTTTTTTATTATATTTATGCTAATAGAGTGAATTGGGTTAGTCATTATGCCAACAAGTCTAATGGGTGCTTTGTGCAGATTTTTAGTCAATTTTGAGACAAAATCAAAGGTTTTAATGAGCACTTGGCAGCCAAATTCGTGGAAGAACAAGGGAGAGGATTTGTAGGAAGGTGTCCTCTTCATTTATGGACCCTTACCTCGAATTCTCCACCATCAGCTCGGAGTTCAAGGGCCACCAAATCGATCATCACAAGGGCAGCCAAGCAAGTGCTAGTAAAAGTGCTGTTAACTACAAGTTTTGGCAGCCGAATTCTTAAAGTTTAGGAGGGCTGTTGGGGTCCTCAATTTGTATAAATAAGAGGGCTTAGGGCCTCATTTCAGTTAGTCACTTTGTAGGCAGAAGTTAGCTAGTTTGTAGTTCGATTTTAGTCATTTTTTAGGCAGTAGGCTAGCTTTGCATTTCAGCACATTTTCAAGCTTTTCCCTTGTGGACAGTTTTTGATGTAACTATTATTTCTTGCTCAATAAAGATGAATCCAGCTTTGCACCAGCTCTAAATCTCTCTTAGGAGGCTGTAGCTCTTGGGGTTGGGCCCATCTCAAGTGCCCAGTACCTCCTTTGTTTACCTTTATGTGTTTTCGCTGCATTCTTAGAATAAAATCTGCTATTTAGATTTAAATCTTGTTTTGTTGTTTAGGTTGCTTTTGATTATTAAATGGGCTTTTCAAGTTCAGATTTAGTTGATAGGTTAATAACAGGGAAGATCTTCAGAAAAAAGGCCATCAAACACCTCTGGTTTCACCTCTCCCTCAGTGGGATCAGGCGCTGGGATCAAGGTAACCTTGCTGCCCACAAAAACATTGACTTTGTTTTGCCATGCAATCACTAGTGTTTGATTTTCATTTGTAGAAGTTGGTTACAAGTTAAGACTTTTGCTTGCTTAGTTGCATAAGTTAGTATACATGGTTTCATTGCAGGTCAAACTTCTGTTCATTCTCTTTACTGTCAGCTAGATCAGATTAGGTCAACGTAACTAGGTCTTTGATTTTACAAGTCTTCGTTGGTTTAGTTGGAAAAACAACTTGCAGAGCACCTGTACCACTTCTCTACCTGCCCATACTCCATCAAACCCATCTGCTCCATCCCTCAACTCAACTTCTTGCCTTACGTTTGCCATTTGCTCACATAACCCTAGTTTTTGTGCATCATTGCTTCAGTCCTCCTTGAACAAATCCAGCCATCTACATCTTTCCTCAACTCCATCCACCAAGTCCTAGACCACCTCCAACCCTTATCCTACCTCCATACCCACTCCTTCATCTTTCTTCCTCCATCCATCCTCCAAAATCCCATTTCTGAACATCCTGTAGAAAAATTACAGACATCCTGTAGAAAATCACAGACATCCTGTAGAACCCCTGCAGACTTCCTGTAGAAGCTCACGAATGAGGTTTCTTGATAGCCAAACTCTATGAAACTCTCTGGAAGGGTGTTAGGGACCCCTTAGGCCCTCTCTGAACCTTCCCGACCTCCTCCAAGCATTTCCTCTCGCCAATCCACCTCTGCACAGTCAAAACAGTGAAATCGCATGCATGATAGTTCTAACAACTTATTCAAAAATACAAAAAGATGTTTTTTTCAGATGTTACTGTAAAAGTAGCTTAGACACATGCATTTTACCTTCCTAGAAGTCAATGGCATCTCTTTCAGTAGCTTGCATCCTCTTTCTTGCATCAGTAGGGCTAGCTGGTAAAATTAGGGTTTGCTAGGGTTTACATTTTCTTTCAGCTTTCCAGTTTCTTTTTGCAAGTAGATTAGCTTTCTTTGAGTTAGCTTTCGTCCATCAGTTAAAAAGCTTCTTCTGAGAGCTCATAGAGGTTGGCTTAAGCTCCTAGCGGACTTGTGCCAGCTGATCAAGTGACAACCGCGGCAAGAGCTAGTATTTGTGCATACAGCACCGTCGCTTCCAAGTTTGTTGCGAACTACCGGGTTGATAAAATTAAAGAAGGGAGTTCCAAGAGTTGCAGCATTATTGCTGCAACACTGGAGCCCACCAGCAGCAGTGGGCAACACGATGCACCATGATGAGAGGTGGTGCAGTGCGGATGCAATGCTGGGAGAAAGGACTAATAGCAACACGAATGCAAAGGGAGTTGTCGTACGGATGCAGCAGTGGCAGTGGCAAAACCATGGGCAGCAGTATAGGATGCAACAGTGCAGAGGATGTTGGGCAGGAAGGCCTAGCATCAGGATAGGTACCGATGCCGGATGATCAGAGTAATACTCAGTGAGGAGTATTGCTAGAACACAGTCCTTGCTAAGAGGGAGTGTTGATTTGGGGTAGCATCAGATGTGTTGTAGCCACGAAATTTGGTGGAGAGGTTGGGGCACATGAGATCTCCAATACCTAGAAAGGGTTTGGGCAGATTCTAAACAGTTCATGAGATATTAAAATAATTAATATTTTTAATGGAGTCCCTAAGTTAAACTTAGGGAAAATAAAATATTAATGGGAATTAATATGAAACTATGTTAGAATGGTCCAAAAGACATGGATCAAGCCATATCTAATATTAGTTGTTGATTAGGGACTTAATCTTAGCCGTTAATATGTCAACAGGAAAAGTATAAGAGGAGGTTTGAGGGTCACTTGTTGAAAACACTAGAGTGATCAGTCATTCTATTCTCTAGAGTGGGGTTTGCTAAGAGAGATAGAATTAGTGATCGGGAGTTGCAGCTGAGGGGCATTGAGTACAAAGAGGCAGAGATAGTGCCAAGAGAGTAGCGCAGTAGCTAGGGAGAGTGACACAGAACCAGCTAAAGCTCACGCAGAGGCAGTCGGGAGCTGCACAGAGCCTCAGAGAGGCCAGAGAGCTAACGTAAGGCCTCCTAAGGCTGATGCAAACCCATCCGGGGTGAGGCAAGGCTAGCGCTGGGCAGAGAGGGGCTGACACAGTCCAGAGAGAGGTTGTCACTGGGGTTTTTGGGGCAGATTGGTGCTGAATAGCTGCTGGAAGGATTATCCAAGGTTTCAGCCAGGAGATTTGTCAGAAACTGAGAGGTATTACTGCCAAGGAAATTCTCTATTGGGTAGGCCAATTTCAACACCTAGATTGTACTCTGATATTGCTTAATAAGAAAACCCTCAGATAGCTACACTGGTTTTCCCACATTGGGTTTTTCCGGGGACATTAGTCCAAAAATAATGATGTCATATGGTGTGATTGTTTCTGTTTCCTTTAGTCGTTGTTCTGTAATATGTTGAGTATGCACTAGTGTTTATTTTCAGTATTTACATTGTAAATAACTTGTTAAGTAAAATAACAAGTAGGTAGGAATAAATCAGATAAAGTGCATGGAGGGTTTCTAACTAAGTAGACTTAGAAACTTCAACATGGTATTAGAGCGTGATTGCAGATCGCAGGAGGAGTGAGGACATCAGCCGAGCGGAGCAATAGCAGCAAAAAACAACTGTCCCGAGGTGACGAAAGTTGTTTCTAGCAGAGCGGCAACAAGGGAAGGGTGACGCAGTGCCTACGTCATCAAGAGTAAGCTGGGAAGAGGCAGCGCAGAGGCTAACGAAGGCAAAGGGAGCCTCACGCAGAGCCACACAAAAGTTGGGAGGGCTGATGCAGTTGGCTGAGGAGGCCGGGTTGCTGGTGCCAGGATTGCGCAGAGCCTAGGAGCTCTCACCTTCAGGTTGCTGGGGTTTAGAAGGTTGTGGGAATATTGCAAAGTGGAGCTGGTGAGGTATTATAGTCAGAACAGTTCCTGATAGAGCAAGGCCAAGATAAGGGAGTTGCTACCGAGGGTTTCTAGCCGAGGAACTCGGATCAGTGGTGCGGTTGCACAAGACGATTAGAGTAGGGGGCATCTCGACAGCGGTAGAAGGATTTCCAAGAGGGAAATCAGGACTTAGAGGGAGTCCAGAAGAGAACTTCCAAACGGGAAGTAGAGACTCAGAGTAGTCGAACAGAGAACTTCCATGGGGGAAGTAGAAGAGCATCATGGCACTACACGGAGTAAGAGACCAGGATAGACTGGACGAAGCGTCGAACTTTGCAGTCTGGAAGACCAAAATCTTATTCGTACTTGACAGAAATCGTGTCAATAATTTCGCCTTGAAGGATATAGCTATCCCAATCGACCCCAATGATAACGACAAGTACGAGGAGGCAATGGCGAGGGCCAAGAGCATCATCCTTGACGGGGTCAAGGACCATGTAGTACCACACATTACCGAGAAGGAAACGGCATATGAGATGTGGGAGGCCCTCAAGAAATTGTACCAGCATACTTCTATGCAGAGAAGAATGCTACTTGAGAATCAGTTGAGGTCGTATCAGATGAAGAAGGGAGAATCGATTGACACCTTCCTCGGAGGACTGAATGAGATCCGAGATCAGTTGACTGCTATAGAAGCCATGCCGGATCAAGAGTTGATGGTGAGGATAGCCCTGAATGCAGTCTCAGAATACTGGGAGGTATTTGTCCAGAGTATACTGGGCGGAGGGGCAATTCCACCATGGGATGAGATGTGGGCTGCTCTTCGCCAAGAAGAGATCAGACGGTAGTGGAAGACGGGTAGCAGCAACAAGGGGATCAAAGTCAAGTAGGAGGAGGAAGATGTTGCCATAGCATCTGAGGGAAAATAGGAAAAGCGGAAGAAGAAAGATCTCTCCAAGATCAAGTGCTTTCACTGTGGGGAGCTGGGTCATTATGCGATCCAATGTCCAAGTAAGAAGAGTCTTCCGAGACTAAGGCAGCGCCAGCAAGGGCAGAGAAGGAAGTTTTGACAGACGATGACTATGCCATGAGTGCACACGCACCACTTGAGGGGAGGTGGGGAGACATCGAGCCATAGTCATGCGGACTACAGGTGATGAGGGGCAAGATCCTTGAGGTACCCAGCCTCTTGGATTAGACCTTGCTATGGGAGCCTCGAAGAGGAGTAGAAGGATTGGCTGAGTCAGGTAGAGACGGATGCGGATGAAGCGGCAGAGAGAGCTACAGTGTAGGAGTCCCGAGACAGCGCGAGGCTAGCAGGCTGCAACAATGCGAGAGGCACAGGAGTGTTGCACCAGTGCAGGATGGCACAGAGAGGTGTGCAACGGTGCGAGATGCAGGGAGTTGTTGCAACAACGCAGAGGTCAGAGAGGGAGCACTTGTCAGCCGCAGAGGGAGCTTCAGCATTAGTGGGTGTCTCTAGCCCAACAGGGAGGTCAAATTGGGAGATTAGTTACTTCTCAGTAACTAAGTTGCAGTGCAGCAATGGGCAGCACGATGCAGCATGATGAGAGGAGTTGTAGTGCGGATGCAGTGCTGGGAGAAAGGACCAGCAACAACACGGATGCAGAGGGAGCTGTCATACAGATGCAACAGTGGCAGTGGCAGAACCACGGGCAACAGTACAAGATGCAGCAATGCAGAGGATGTTGGGCAGGAAGGCCTAGCATCAGC
Organism: Pinus tabuliformis; assembly: GCA_031772625.1. Classification (NCBI taxonomy): domain Eukaryota; kingdom Viridiplantae; phylum Streptophyta; class Pinopsida; order Pinales; family Pinaceae; genus Pinus; species Pinus tabuliformis. The sequence goes on along the minus strand of CM062817.1, from coordinate 854,478,131 downwards.
ACAGGGATCGATGTCGAATGATCAGAGTAATACTCAGTGAGGAGTATTACTAGAGCACAATGCTCGCTAAGAGGGAGTGTTGATTTGGCGTAGCATCGGACATGCTCTAGCCACGAAATTTGGTGGAGAGGTTGGGGCACATGAGATCTCCAATACCCAGAAAGGGTTTGGGCAGATTCTAAATAGTTCAGGAGATATTAAGGTAATTAATATTTTTAATGAAGTCCCTAAGTCTAAACTTAGGGAAAATAAAATATTAATGGGAAATAACATGAAACTGTGTTAGAATGGTCCAAAAGACATGGATCAAGCCAGATCTAATCTTATCCGTTGATTAGGGACTTAATGTCGGCCATTGATATGTCAACAGGAAAAGTATAAGAGGAGGCTTGAGGGTCACTTGGAGAAAACACTAGAGTGATCAGTCATTCTATTCTCTAGAGCGGGGTTTGCTAAGAGAGATAGAATTAGTGATCGGGAGTTGCAACTGAGGGGAACTGAGTACAGAGAGACAGAGAGGTAGAGATAGTGTCAAGAGAGCAACGCAGTAGCTTGGGAAAGTGACGCAGAGCCAGCTAAGGCTCACACAGAGGCAGTCGGGAGCTGCGCAAAGCCTCAAAGATGCCAGTGTTGCTGACGCAGAGGGCCAGAGGGCTAACGCAGGGCCTCCTAAGGCTGACGTAGACCCATCAGAGGTGACCCAAGGCCAGCGCTATGCAGAGAGGGGCTGACGCAGTCCAAAGAGAGGCTACGCTGGGGTTTCTGGGGCAGATTGGTGCTGAGTAGCTGCTGGAAGGATTTCCGGGGTTTCATTCAGGAGATTTGTCAGAAACTGAGAGGTATTACTGCCAAGGAAATTCTCTGTTGGATAGGCTAGTTTCAGCACCCAGATTGTAGTCTGATATTGCTTAATAAGAAAACCCTCAAATAGTTGCATCGATTTTCCCACATTGTGTTTTTCCAGGGACATTAGTCCAAAAATAATGGTGTCATATGGTGTGATTGTTTCTGTTTCCTTTAGTTTCTGATCTGTAATATATTGAGCATGCACTAGTGTTTATTTTTAGTATTTACATTGTAAATAACTTGTTAAGTAAAATAACAAGTAGGTAGGAATAAATCAGATAAAGTGCATGGAGGGTTTCTAACTAAGTAGACTTAGAAACTTCAACAGAATCTTCAGTATTGGGTCAGCAACAATTTCTTTGAAAATTCCACAACAAGAACCCCTATTGCAGCAACTGATGATATTACTCCTATTTTTTAAATTCCTTTAAACAAATTCATTGCAGTTTCCTATAGCAAATATTGTAATACATACATTGCAGCCTTCACTTAATTAAATATTATGCGGAAACAAGAGACTAAGCAAGAAAGAAAATACAACACAATAAACATCTTTATTTTTGGACAATGTCCCAGAGAAAACCCAATGCGAGAAAATCGGTGCAATAGTTCTGAGGGTTTATTATTATTAAGCAGTAGAAAATTCTGAATACATCTCTGAATACCTCTCAGATTATTCAGCTACGGAGAGAGAAATACTAGCAGAAAGATTTGTGAGATTACCTCACACAATCACAGAGAAAATCTCGGCTGATCTTAATACTTAATGAAGTTCCTATGGCAGTCCCTACGCTGCTCTACGCAGTCCTCACACAGTCTCTGCATCAACCTCTCTAGGCTTTGCGTCACCCAGTCTGTTGATCGATTTGCTGCCCAGAGTCTCTGCTCTCAGCCTCCTGGTCTCACACCCTGGCTCCCGGCTTCTGAAACTGACTCTCCTCAACAAAATCTCAGACTCTCTCTCACCCTCTACGCTGCCTCTGCGTGGCCCTTTGTGGCCCTGCGTCAGCCTCTGCGTCTGGGCTACTGGATCACTCTCTGCCTCTCTCTGCTGATGATTCTCCGACTGAGAAAATCTCTCTCTCCGGATGCTATCCCTGCCCCTCAATTGCAAGAAATCTCCTTGATCAAAATTCCTCCTGAGAACTTCTCACTTCAGAAATTCGATCTCTTGATCTCTCGGTGTGTTTTCCAAATGACCCTCAAGCCCCTTCTTATATCTTTCTGTTGGACAACCAACAGCCTAGATTAACTCCTAATCAAAGGCTCAGATCATTTTGGCTTGATCTTTGTCTTCTTCTAGAAGTTACACCCACAATTAGATTAATACCCATTAATATTTTTAATTTCCTAAGTTTAGACTTAGGGTCCCATTAAAAATATTAATTATTTTAATAAAATCGTCTCTGGGTAGAATTTCCTAAAATGCTTTCTGGGTTCTTTGGAATACATGTGTCCAAGCCTTCCTGCAAAATTTGAGGCTTAGAACACATCTGATGCTACCCCAAATCAACCCTCCCTCTTAGAGAAGAATGCGCTCTAGCAATATACTACTGCTGCATACTGTGGCGAAGTGTTTCGGATGTGGCGAGATGGGCCATTATGCATCCCAGTGTCCTTTGAAGAAAAAGGACAAGAATGAGAAGCACGATCCTAAGGTTGCAGCCGCAAAGATCGAACAGGAGGAGGAGTTCACCATGACAGCCAAGATACCTCCAGGAGGGAGGTGGGCTGATATAGAACTGTAGTTCGATAGAGCTACAGATGGGCAAGATCCTTGAGGAGCCCACCTCTTGGATCATCACCTTGCTATGGGAGCCCACGTTCAGTAGTAGCGGGATGGAGGAGTTTTCAGGAGGTGCCATGGAGTGTTGGAGAGACATATGCAGTAGTTAGCAGTGCCAGAACTTGAGCAGCGCAAAGCACAGAGGAAGCAATGCGTGGAGGTACAGTGTAGAGCTTCAGCAGTGCAATGGCTTCAGAACTCAGCGTGGGACTGGAAACAGGCAGGCTTTCAGCACCAAGGTGTATCCAGTGTATACTTGTCCAGTTTTGGGTGTTTTCAGTTGCTTCTCTCAGCAACTGAGTTGCAGTACGGATGCAGTTTTAGAAGTGGCAGTGCTAGCAGCATAGCATATGTAGCATTTGAGAGGGAGCTGTAGTACATATGTAGCATTGGCAGTGGCAGTGTCAAAGGCAGCAGTATAGTAGCAGCAGCAACGCAGTAGTTGGTGGACAGCATGTCAAACATTAGACGCACAGAGGGCGATGCTTCAAATTCAGAGCAGTATGCAGCAACAATGTATTGCTAGAGCACATTCCTCACTAAGAGGGAGTGTTGATTTGGGGTAGCATCGGATGTGCTCTAGGCCTCAAATTTTGCAGGGAGGCTTGGGCACATGCATTCCAAAGAACCCAGAAACCGTTTTGGGAAATTCCACCCAAAGACGATTATATTAAAATAATTAATATTTTTAATAGGGTTCCTAAGTCTAAACTTAGGAAAATTAAAATATTAATGGGTATTAATCTAATCGTGGGTGCAGTTTCTGGATAAAGATGAAGATCAAGTCAAAATGATCTGAGCCTTTGATTGGGCATTAATCTAGGTCGTTGGTAGTCCAAAAGAAAAATATAAGAAGGGGCTTGAGGGTCATTTGGAAAATACACCAAGAGAGATCAAGAAATCGATTTTCTGAAGTGAGAAGTTCTCAGGAGGAAAAATCGATCGAGGATATTTCTTGCAGCAGAGGGGTAGTGAGAATCTGGAAGAAGGAATTTCCGGAGAGTGCAAGGCAGAGGAAGGATAGAAAGACGTCTAGAGAGAGGCTGACGCTAGCCCATGCAGTGCTGACGCAAAGGCAGCGCAGTTCTTGAGGGGAAGTCGAGTTTCCTGCAAAGGGAAGTCGAGTTTCAGTTGTCGTGAGCTGGGGAGTGAGTCTGGGAGGCAAAATATCGATTTTCTCAGCCAATAGACGATCCGAAAGAGTGGCAACGTAATACCTAGCAGGGGTGACGCAGAAACTGTCAGGAGTGACACAGAGCCTCCAGTTCATCAAGATTAGTCACTGATTCTCCTAGTGACAGGGTGAGATCATTTCACCATTCTTTTGTCCAGTATTCTCTCTGTATTGGATTGCTAGTTGAGCATCCTAGAATTGTACTCAGATTTTCTCCTGCATAATAATAAAACCCTCAGAGCTACTACACTGGTTTTCACGCATTGGGTTTTCTTGGGGACATTTGTCCAAAAATAACAGTGTCCTATGTGTTTGTATTTCCTTGCTCAGTTTCTATGTTTCAGAATCATATTTAATTTGGTGTAGGTTGCTTCAGTAATTTACTTCAATATTTCAAGAAGAAATCTAAAATAAGTTTGTAATGTAATTTATGATCTAGGTGAAGTAGATTCAGCTGGTTGCAGTAGGATTTCGGAGATTGTTAGATCTAGGAATTTTCACATCCTCTATGTGGCCCTACGTCAATCTCTGCGTCTGGGCTTCTGCGTCACTCTCTGCCTCTCTCTGCTGATGATTCTCCGTCTGAGAAAATCTCTCTCTCCGGATGTTATCCCTGCCCCTCAACTGCAAAAAATCTCCTTAATCGAATTTCCTCCTGAGAACTTCTCACTTCAGAAATTCGATCTCTTGATCTCTTGGTGTGTTTTACAAATGACCCTCAAGCCCCTTCTTATATCTTTATATTGGACAACCAACGGCCTAGATTAACTCCTAATCAAAGGCTCATATCATTTTGGCTTGATCTTCGTCTTTTTCTAGAAGTTACACCCACAATTAGATTAATACCCATTAATATTTTTAATTTCCCAAGTTTAGACTTAAGGTCCAATTAAAGATATTAATTATTTTAATAAAATCGTCTCTAGGTGGAATTTACCTAAATGCTTTCTGGGTTCTTTGGAATACATGTGCCCAAGCCTCCTTGCAAAATTTGAGACCTAGAGCACATCCGATGCTACCCCAAATCAACAGTTTCTTGGTACAATGGAAACAGAGGTCGGTGGCACTTAGTTCGGTAGAGGCAGAGTACATGGCTGCAAGTCAAGTAGCATATGAAGCCATCTGGATGAGGAAGATTCTGGTTGGTTTGTTTGGTCAGCAGATGGATCCAACTTTGATTTACTGCGATAATCAAAGTTGTATCAAACTCTCTGAAATCTAATTTTTCATGATCGGTCCAAGCATATTGATATCCGATATCATCATCTTCGAGATTGTGTATTGAAGCGGATTATGTTGTTGGACTACATTCCCATGGAGGAGCAAGATGCTGACATTTGGACAAAGTCATTGTCAAGATGTAAATTCGAGTTTCACAGTGACAGGATCGGGGTAGTTGATAATCCCTTTCTTGTTGAGAGGAAGTTCTGAGAAATCACAACATAAAATTCCAATTTAATTTGTCCTTGAATTAAACTGTGAATTAAAATCGAATTATATTCTCATAACAACTTGTAAATAGTTAATTAAGTTTAATTGACTTAATTAGCTTAGGAATTTCGAGTTGGAAGTCTTTCTGTAGTCATGTATATGTTCTCCCTAAATTTTAGGGGTCCAGGATGAGTTTATTTGAGTTGTAATTAGATAACTCAATTTGACTGAGTTATAGACAGTTAAACTAGTTCTAACTATTTGTGGAACTAGTAGAGGTCTAGTAGTGAGTTGGTGCATTGGTGCATCCTCAGTGCTACTCTAGGTAATTGGAGATTCACTCAAGAGAAACTCATGCATGTCAGTGCAAAGGAAGACCCAGTTGAGATTAGAGTGCAGGAACAGTGTACTATCAGTTGTATAATTGTCTGAGTTGTACAGATGGTGCATGCAATCAATTGAGGACCTAAGATTGGATAGCGTAATTATGGAAGAAGGATTTCCTCATTAAATAGAGGCTAATTCCTCTAGGAATTGTGCAAGGAAGTAGGGGCTTGCAGATTAGCTGAATAGGCTAAGTGTTGGCCTGAGCTAGCTCGTGAGCAGTGACATAGATCATACTTGTGCAAGAATTGTTCTTGTGAGAACAAGCTTTGTGTTATCACTTAGATTTCTGATTAATGCAATAGATAGTCGGGGTTTTGAGCAATGACTTTCCTGAGAGAAACAATTGTGTTATGTGTCTTTGATTATCTTCCTCTTGTCGATTATTGTTTTCATCGATCTATTGGTTTCTGCTATTTAAAGAGTAGAGTAGATTCTTGTCTTGTGTTTTAGTACATTACATGAGCTGTGAATCTACAGGAAAATCTACATGGTATCGGAGCTAAAGACAGTATACTAGAGGAGATTTCGAAGTTTTGAGTTTTGGGTTACAGGTGAAATTTGAATTTGCAATACATACTTTAGGATCGGCAGATGGCGTTCTACGGTTTGCAGCTTGAGTATGCCTTGGAAGGCAACTCGAATTATATAGCCTAGAAGGACAGAATGGAGGTTGTGCTGGAGGATAATGGCCTGAAGGAATTCGTTGATCAAGACATTCCTAAGCCAACAGCATCAGATGCACAGAATCTGGCCAAATGGAAGAAGTGTGTGGCGAAGGCGAGGTGGATAATCCTTGAGGGAGTTCGAGACCACATTGTCTCGAGTCTCCATGGGAAGGAAACTCTGTATGTTATGTGGAAAGCATTGACGAACCTATTCTAGAACAATAGTGACCATAGGAAGTTGGCACTGAAAGACAAACTTCGAAAAATCAAGATGGAGAAAGGTGAGACCATTCCAAAATACTTGACCAAGTTCACTCACTGTCGTGATGAGCTTGGAAGTGTTGGAATAACCGTTGCCAAGGATGATATGGTGAACCTAGCTCTCCTAGGCCTTCCCAAGAGTTGGAATAACTATTAGGACTCTGTTAATGGGAGGGAGAAACTGCCAAATTGGGAACGACTGTGGTCAGATTTGATGCAGGAGGAGATCAGAAGGAACACCAGAGATGGTTCCTCATCAAAGACTGATGATGAGGAAAATTGTGCCTTAGCGAGTAAGGCAAGGAAAGGGAAAGGGAAGGTGTCCCATTCCAAATCAGATTCTTGCCATGGAGGTAAGAAGAAAGACATGACAAAAGTTAAGTGCTTTCATTGTCACAAGCTGGGCCATTTTGCTACAAATTGTCTGCTCAAGAAGTCCAAGAAGAAGTCCTCAGGAGG